>JANSLN010000001.1:27500-1227500 GCA_029298715.1 Ophiostoma ulmi | reverse complement strand
TTTGCATTATAACATCTCGTGATCCAGTGGACAAGGTCATATATACAGCGATATAGACATATAGCAAGCAAATCTACTCATTCAGCTTTGCAAACACCTTGGCGCTTCTACCTTGAGCCTCTCCTCCGATGACAACATTCAACATCCGACAATTACCTCGGATGAGGTCCTGGGATCTCACCTGCCCGCCCCGACCCTCTCCCCGAAAAATAGTCCGTCTTTGACGACAGCGCATATCAGCATTTGCAAAGTAATAGTACAACAATTATAAATTCCGTAGTAAAGTAAAGGATCGTCAGGATGCTGGAACCAGAGTCAATAAAGAACAGAAAGTAAAAAAAAGGACTGCATGATGCAATGATTCGGCGTGGCCAGTCTTGTGGTCGTGGGCTGTCATGATCCTGCCGTTCACCGTACCACTCACCACAATCGACTACAGTCTACAAAGTACTCTGCATTCTCCTGACTGACACTGGAACTGGTAATACTGACACACTACCACTGCACTACACTACACTATTAATTACCACTTGCACTAATACTGCTAACACACTAAAACTGCATAAAGTACACCCCCTCCACCACCTCCTCCAATGATCACCCATCCCATCACATCCATCACGTCTACCGAATGTATTTCCTTGCTCCCCTCTTCGGTCTCCGTCGGACACCTGCCATGCCCGCGTCTTGTTCTTAGTTCAGGGTGGTCAGTGGTCTTCAGTGGACAAACTGATTGGCCGTTGCCCGCTGCTTCCGTCGTCTTCCGCCTTCCCCTTTCTTTTGTCGTTTATCTTTTCTCTTTTGTCCTTTCTTCGGTTTTGATCTGATCCTCTGCTTGTCCTGATCATTTGATCGTTGGTTCTGCTTCTGTGTTCTATCTGTATTGCTGTCTAAGATGATCCTCGTCTCTGGCGAATCCCCTTGTGCGAAAAACGCCACAACGCACCAGCGGGAGACTTGATTAGTCTCTTTCTTTTCCAGTATTAGTGTTGTCTTCAAATTTATTCTTTTCTTCTGTTCTCTTCGTTCATGAATTCCTTGCTGCTTCTAGAGGCTGGGCACGCATGCATGTGAAAGTGAGAATTGATTTCAATAATGAAAGCAAGCCACAACACGCTATCCTTGTTAGGTCACGCCGTTATGCCCTGTAGACTCGGATACCTCCATGGTGATTCTAGGTGTAATAACGTGTTTGAATTTGTTGAGCTTTGTTTTGGGCTGGACAGAAGTTAAGATGGTATGATTTTGGATGGTCTTGATTTTGATTTTACCTTTATAAAGTCGATATGTATTGTAAAAAAAATGTCAAAAATAATATAACGCTGTAGCTCTTGGCCAAAAATCAACTGTGTAAATAAATAAAACCTAACTAAATAAAAATTACAAAATATCATGTAGAATACAAAGACGGCCAGATCACTCCAGCCCGAGTCTTCAATACAGCCAGCATCCACAACAAAAACTATTTATTTCACAAGCATCGTCGGTATTAGAGACAAATGAGGCCCAAGCGTATACTCGTGGGGTTAGATACAGATATTATTGATAAATTCATAGGATCCGAATGACGGGCACTGCCGGCAGCCAAGACCTTTTAGATGAACTACACCGAGGCTGTATGAGGGATGTTGTGTTATTGCTAATGTTGTCATCTAATGATGTTGCAGCTATGTCGATGTCTTTTATTTTATCCTCTTTTATTTATCTTCTCGTTTCCATCTTCATCCATATATTTCTACAATCATAGCTCATCTCATATTCACCCCATATTCACCCCATAGACGCACATTTTAATACTTTATTTTTAAGCTTCAACACTATCTGGTTTATCCTCCTGTAAATCATACCAAGTGCAACAGCAAAACAGGGGCCGTCTCCGTCTATCCGTGAATTTTGTTGTTGTTGTTCCAGTTCCGCCCACTTTGTCTTCTGCCTTCCATCATCAGCATTTGCTCGCGTGCCCCGGCGCATAAGAATAACATAGGAAAACTAAATCAAAGAATTGGCAGGAGTTCTTACAGCCCCCACGCATGTTTGCCAGCTGTAATAAGTAACAGCACGGAGCACTGCATGCTTAAATAGTCTCTTCTCTGGCTCACATGTGATCTGTCCTCATGTATATTACCATCCACGTCTTTGATACTCCGTGCGGCTGTGCAGTGCATCATCTGGTGCTGTATTAATTTATATGTCATGCTTCGGTGATGTTTTTATCATTCTTATTGGAGTCTTTGTGGGCATTTTCGGCGGTCTGTGTTCATCTTCGGGCTTGCCTTTGTTTATCTCCTATTAACTTTCTTTGAAGCTTCATTTTTTTCTTTTCTTTCGCGCCTCGAGCATCTGCTAGCATAATTTATCCTTGATCATTCTGATGAACTGGATATATTGTTTTTCTTTTTCTTTTTGCAACAGCCCCTACATTACACCTGCCACCGGCTTTTGCTTTCCCATGCTCATATTATCTACATGTAAATCGTAGAACCGGTGTGTCGCACCATTACTTAGGAGACCTGTACAGCGGTGCTATTTTTTAGTTTGGAATTATACAAGTTTGATCGTTGAAATAAGTTTATTAATCCTCCGTAATTATTCATTTCGCTCCCTGGCTGTTCTTTATTCTGTTGATTTCGTCACTTTTATTTTCGCTCACAAGTTCTTTCAACTATTATTGTTCCGTTTTCTTTTTTCTTTTTTCTTTTTCCTTTTATTTAGAGTTTGCTAGCTCTAGAGCCCTCCACCGTAAATTGGATTTCATATTTGTTTAATATACAGGCTTTCTTTGTTATTTTTAGTCTCTCCTAGTTTCTCATCATCGTCACCGTTTATTTTATTGAATATATCTGCGGCTGTTGACCGCTTGATGTCGTGCTAAGATACTTTCACCATTGAGACAAGACACGGCGATACCTTGCCTTGGTTAAATTTAATTAAACCATCATGCAGCCGAGGCATCTACCAGTGGCTCTGAATGTTTTGAAATCTTAAATTAAAGAGGCAAAACGCACGGTCTGTCGTGCAGCCTCACCCAATACCCCCTTCCTTTACTCCCTCCTTGAGTCTTTTCTCACTACAAATAATGCCACTTTTATCTCATCTACTCGCCCTGTGGCTGTACATTGTAATAGGGCCGTTTCTGCTCTGTCGGTCTGTGCTGATTGCTTCTGATGGCTCTGATTGCATCAATGCAGGGTGCGCCCGAGACATTCCACGCAAGGAACGTTTGGCTTGTGTTACTGATCCTGCTGGTCGGTGCGCCTCATTGTCTTTTTCCCTCTCCTCCTCTCTGCCCTATGACGGCATCTCCGTGATCACCCGCTGCTGCGCCAGACTGCCGGTTACAAATTAAGAAATAACAAAACAATGCAGCGTGAGCAATGCAATGGTATTTGGTCTGCAGACGCAGATGATTAATAGAACATGAATAGGTCCAAACCACAATGGTACACAAGGCTCAGCTACGATCGCCTGCGTCAACATGCACGTCAACCAGCACTATCGAATACGGACAGTCATATTCCCTCGAACTGTCGTCGGTCTGATCTGTGCATATAGTCGTAGATAGTCGCTGCAACAGCTGACGGTTGTTGAACGTCAAGGACAATAAAAGAAGCTTAATAACATTAAAGCAGCCACAGGGCGAGCGCATCGCTTTTTCTTCTATTTCCACTTCGGAGCTCCTTCCAATGCAATTGTAGTGCAATTAGCAGATGGTATCGCACATTTGCAATCCTCTGCTGATCCAAGCACGGTGCAAGTTACATTACCTATGACCCTGTATGCGGCATGACTCCGTATGGTACGGTACTATGTGCACTATGCACTCTGCGTCTGTTATCAGTATCGAGTTGCAAATACCGTATCCGCTAAATACCGGCATTTCATTTGCCATGTCGTGATGCGATTTGGGGGTTCCGGCGTTTGGTTTTATTTCTTTTTATTTTACCAATAATGTCATAATTTCGTATTTCCTTCACCTTATTACATAGTGGTAAAGGTACATTTGCCATCCCTGGATCGCATTCGAGAATTGCTGTGTACTTGTATATAGAGGAAAACCGGTTCAAACTGTGTAAATTATTACTGAATAAATACTGAATAAATATAAAATGTAAATACAGAATAAATATATATGTGTATTAAATATCAAAATGCCACAAATGGACCATAATTGTGCACCGGCCGTTCCTACTCTCTATAATACCAAGCCGTCGTTTTTCGCCGTGGAGGAAGGAGCGGACGGGCATTCCCCTCTCTTCCACCGCCATTGGCTCGCGTGCTTTCTCTAACAAGACCCAACTCGGCCACTTACACGGCAACCGCGCGCCTTGCTCCTTCTGCTTTGACTTCTACAGCGCTCACTGTGATAATTACAGTGGTCTTTGCTCCGTACGGCGCAGTCTCGCCTCTAATAAACACGCACATATTCTCTCCACTTAACGCTGTGTCTGTCGGCCGTTTTCTCGTTTTGGCGTTCGAATCCCGATGCCCGAGTCCTCTTTCGCTGTCTCGAGTCGCTCTTTCTCCAGTTCCTCTTTCCATTTCCATATCCTGTCTGCTCTTCTTCCTCTTAGTCGCTGGTCGCTGGTCTGCCCCCCCGCTGGTGGATGCACATATCTCTTAGTCTTCACCCCACTCCGTTCTCTTTCGTCAACGCACCCCTCCCCTGTCTTCTCCACTAAACACACCCCACCTCCCTCCCGCGCAATTGTCTACTTTGTACACCCTTGTACCTTTGCTGTGGGCTCTGTTCCAATGTACTCTTGTATCTTTGTACTCTTTGTCCATATTGCAACCAAAGCGATGTGCCTCTTCAGCACGACCCAGCAGTCAGAGATCGTCTGGTATTCTGTTTTCTGTAGCCTCTGTAGTCTCTGTGCTCTTGTAGGTTTTTGCAATTCTCGACCTTGCACATTAAAGGAGGGGCGTGTGGTGTGTGATTTGTGGTGTGGTGTCCTCGTTGTATCTCTTGTGCTTGTATCTGAGAGTACTCGTACTGCGAAAGCGAGCGTAGAAGGTAGGAGTGAGCGACCAACCCTCCTTTCATGCTCTTGCCCGTCATTTTCTCTCTTTATTCTCTCGTTATAATTTATTAAACCACCACCTCTCGTTCCTTCCTCATCTGTCTGGTTATTTGTAGTTTATCTATGCCGCATTGCCTCATCTTGTTGTGCTCAGCTGTTCTCTCATCTTCTCTTCTTCTCTTCTTCTTTCTCTCTTCTCGTCCTCTGCCCACCAGCAACCTACTAACTTTAACTCACAACCATCTACTCACTCTGCTCACTCTAACAAACATCTACTCTGCTCTACTTACTCTACTCTACATCCATATATGTCAACGTTCCCGTTATCTCTCATCTGAGAACAGCTGCATCTCTACATCGACACCGACCTCGATATCTACTTCACCCCTACAAATAATACATCTCGCAACTCGTCCTGATATGCGCCACCCGCGTCTTTGTATTAATATCCTCTATCTGCCCACGCTTCGAGAGTTACAATATTAAAGACTGAATCTACAAAACCACTCTCAAACCGGCCTCCTCATCCTAACATCATCTTCATATTTCCCTCTGCGGAATCTCATCGTCAGCTTGCCAATCTCATAGTCTTGAGATCAAGTATCAAATATCAAGTATCTACAAGTATACATTCTTCAACATCATACTTGTATAAATACCGATATACCTGAATACCAAATATCAAACCGTCGTCTCCAGTACGGCTACCCAGAGGACCCGGACCCATACTCCATAGCTCCTCCATCTCGCTCATATATCACCCCCATCCACTGCTTCTCTTTCATATTTCTCTCTTTTGCTTCCCCTCCCCCCCACCCGCGTGTCTCTGCTCTTACTCTTGTCACACGCTCTCTCTCCATTCTATGTCCTCTTTCAGAGGTTTGCTTTTAACCTCCTGCAATCCACTTCTTTCTCTACTTTCTCTTTCTTGATATCTTTGTCTTCTTCTCACTTCACCTTCCTCTTTCACTCACATCCTCGACACTCGCCGCCATGACGGTTACCGATAACATCAAGCCGCCCAAGGCCACCGAGGTCGCGGCTGCTGCTGCTTCTGCTGCTGCCGTTCGCAAACGGAGACGGCGCACGCCCGCTGGCGGTGCTGCTGACGACTGCTTCACATGCTCAAAACGCAACGTCAAGTGCGATCGCAGACGACCCTACTGTTCCCAGTGCCTCGAGGTTGGCAACGAGTGCTCTGGCTACAAGACCCAGCTGACCTGGGGCGTTGGTGTTGCCAGCCGTGGCAAGCTTCGCGGTCTCTCTCTGCCTATTGCAAAGGCTCCTCCCGCTCCTGGCTCAACCAGCCATAGTGGTGTTCACAATGCTGCCATCTCCAAGAAGATGGCCGTCTCCTCTGCTGCTCGCCGCGCCGAGTCCGCCAACGCCTCTCTCAGCGCCTGGATGGATCGTGAGGCTCTGGCCGCCGCCGCCGCCCTTTCTTCCTCTATCCAGAACTCTCCCCTCTCGCCCCGGAGACGCTTCCACGACGATGCCGACCTCTATGAGCGCTCGCCTTCTCTTTCTCACGCCTCTTACGCCGGCTATGACTGCTCTTCGATCCCGATAAACCATGGCCACGGCCTCTCATCACCAGGCCCCATGTCTGCTCCCATGTCTATACCAGTGTCTATTCCTCAATCCAGCTGGGGCTCCAGTACCCATGCTCCTTTGTCGTCTTACTCGGCTAGCCTGACTTCGGAGCACTTGTCGTACGGCTCGCACCAGCACCACCCCTCGCACACCTCGCAGCAGATGCACGCCGCCGCCCAGCACCATCTCTCCGCGTCTATCGACTCGCTGAGCGATGTCGACTACATGCCCCCGATCGGCCACTCTCTGTCCCGTGAGGACATGCCTTACATCCCCAGCTCGGCCGCCATGATTTACGAAAACCTCGGCGGAAACAACTCGCCTGTTCCTCAGAGCCCTATTGCGACCATGATGATGGAACAGAGACCGGCGCCCACTTCCTGCCCCAGTCTGGTCTATGCTCCTTCAGAGCAGGACTCGAGCTTGACATCGTCACACTCTGACAACTTGGACGCCAACCTGAGCGCCAAGCTTCTGCGTGAATGTGACTCGATGGGTGAGTTCCTTTACATGTATGCTTTTTTTCTACTTACGGGTCAAATATCGACATGAGGGGAGCAAAAGGAAAACAACTGGGAGGGACTGTAACTCCTTCATATTCAAAAGCGCAATTTTCTAACAAATCAATAGGAGCTCCATCGGACTTGGACGCCTACCGTACGAGCGCACCTTCGAGTCGTCCGTTCTGGGGCCCTTTTACTAAATATGAGCCTGAGTCGCCTCAGCAGCCTCCTGCTTCTGTTATCGGATCATGGCCATCAGTATCAACATTGGAAGATCAGGGCTCGTCAATCGGCTCGGATCTCGTTACCAAGATGCCTTATCTTATGGACTACTACGAAAACACAATGTGCCCGTCAATGGTCTTCATTGACGGCCCCAACAACCCATACCGTGTTCACATCATGCAGTTGGCCCGCAGCAGCCCCAGCCTGCAGCACGCCATCTGCGCCCTGGCTTCGTGCAACTTGAGAATGAAGCGGAAGCTGAGCCTGGGTCGCGCTGGTCGTGACCTGTCCGACCCTGTCGACGACTCGGCCAGTCCCGAGGACCACTCTGTGTCGGATGAGTACCAGCACCGCAACCTAGCAGTACACCTTCTCAACGAGCAGCTCAACGACCAAGTCAAGTCCCGCCACGACTCTGTTCTGGCTACTATCCTTCTTCTCTGCCATTACCGCATGGCCGAGTCCGGCATTGCCCGCTTCCACACGCATTTTGCCGGTGTCAAGAAGATCCTGTCGCTGCGTCGCTCTTCACCCTACCCTCCCAGCCGCGACTGCGCCTGGATGGAGGCCATCTTCACTTACTTTGATGCTATCTCGGCCAGCATCAATGATCGCGAGGGTCAGCTGAACACCTCCTTCTACGGTGTCATGCCCGACACTCAACTTCTCCCTCCCGGTGCTGAGAACCTGGTTGGCTGTGACCGCGAGCTGTTCTGCACAATTATCAAGCTTGGTCGTCTGAACCTTCTATCACAGGACCGGCCTGTCCAAGGCCTCATGAACCTTGGAGGCAATGGCAACACTAGCCCTAACAACGTGACTGCCTCAGTCGCGAGTGGCTCAAATCGCCGGAGTCCTCGGACCAGAGGCGCAATTGGGTTCAGCGAGGAGGAGCTGCTGTCTCCTACGTCCGTACCCACTGCCTCTGCCCTGGATGATCATCGTTCAACTTTCTGGCGTGAGTGGAAGGAGGCCCGTATCGCTCTCCAGTCCTGGGAGTTTGACCCTCAGAGACTAGTCGCCTCCCTTCAGGGCTCGATTCCTTCCACTAATGGTCAAGTGCGCGACCTCGGCTCTCTTTCCGAGGCATTCCGGTACGCTGCACTGCTCTACACTGAGCGTCTGGCCAGTCCCCATGTGCCGTCTTCGCACAATAACTTCCGCAACCTCGTCAGCCAGGTTGTTTACTACGCCACCAGTCTCGAGGCCGGCTCGTCCGCTGAGAAGTTTCTCCTCTGGCCTCTCTTTGTCGCTGGCAGCGAGTGTGTCAATGAGCCGCAGCAAAGCATCATTCGGTCCAAGTGCCGCGACATCATGGCGCGGTCGGGCTACATGAACAACCTTGCGGCTCTTGACGTGCTCGAGCGTCTTTGGGTCAGCGACTTCCAGGAAGAGGATGAGTACGAGCGCCGCTGCCCCTTTAACTGGGCAAAGTGCATCGGCGGCCCCGGCGTCGAGGTTGAATGGATCATGTTCTAACCTTTGAGCGCTACGAATTCTCCAACTCCCCTCTCTATCACCCTCACCGCTCTTCAACTCTATCATACTTTTACACTTTTCCTCTCGTTATGAGCGAGATTGATGTCGTCACGCATAATGTACACTTATATGGCTTGGTTCTGTTTATTTCTTTTCGGTCTCAGTTTTGCCTTCCATTTTATTGTTTCTCTATGTCCTCTTATCTCGCTTTTTGTTTGTATCTTTGGAACTTTTATGTTTAGGATTGGGAGGTGTTTGCTGTGCTCATTTATTCATGTATAATCGGGGCGTCTTGTTTACTTTATTCTCTTACTCCTTTGAACGCTTCAGCATGGCAACACTTGCCTGGTATTGGTTGGGATGATATTTGTGTCTGTTTTGTTTCTTCTTTTCTGCCTTTCTTGATATATTCTTCTCTTATTTTTCTTCTAACTAGCTGGAGCTACTCTTCCGTCTACCTTTTAAATCTATTCGGATAATCCTTTATTTCACATCTTCTATTTTCTATCATCTGTTTACCATTATTTCATGTTTATCAGGAAGGAGGGCGATGTAAAATAGCATATCTTTGGTCGCCAAAATAAGGAGGAAAACAAAATCGATTCACTTTTCTGTCATTGCTCATTATATATATACTCCACTCAGTTCACTATATTCCACGTACGGCCATAGATACTGGAAAGCACGGGATCCCGTCCGCTCTCCCCTAGTTAAACCAGTAATCGGCGGATTAGTAGTTGGGTCGGTGACGACCAGCGAATACCCTCTGCTGTACGTTTATTTTTTAATTTTTTAATTTTTTAATTTTTTAATTTTTTAATTTTTTAATTTTTTAATTTTTTAATTTTTTAATTTTTTAATTTTTTAATTTTTTAATTTTTTTGCCTTCGACCTTTTCTTGCTACTTATATTTTTTGGCTTGCATTTCCAATCTATTAGTGTTTCAACCAGCCTTATTTTGGTGATGATGTTGACAGTGACCATTCTATTGTTGGAGATCTTACGTATGTAGTCGTTATTTTGGGGGAAGGCGCGACCCTGTAGCATACAGGGGTTTAGCTGTGTTACAGGGCAGGAACGGCAAACAGCGGGGTTGGAAGGCGCTACCAGCTTAGCTTGGCTAGAAGGGCAGGCGCGAAGTCAGGGACGCGTCCAACCACTATTACCGCTGCAAAAAGGCTTGTTGATATCCGATATTACATAATTCACAAAAACATTGAACCACATGCAAAACCAACAAGAAACCATCACGACCTCACTCTGAGTTGCGAGACTCCTCGACAATCCCCTCCCTACCATCAGCTCCGAATAGACACTCCGCCATGGAGCCTTTCTTGCGCGAATGGCGTCAGGACGCGCTCAACAAAGCCCAGTATGAATCTGCCATATTTGTCGGCGACAAACTGTTGGCGCTCACAGGTGCCGATGAGGATGCATTCTGGCTGGCGCAGGTCCATTTTGCCATGGGAAACTATACGCGCGCCCAGGCATTGCTGTCAAAATCGGATTTGATTGCGCGCAACGCGTCCTGTCGATACCTAGCAGCACACTGCCTCATAAAGCAGACCCGTTACGACGACGCGCTGGCTGTGCTTGGCGAGCGAAACCCGACACATCTCATTCCTTCGTCGGCAAACAAGCGCAAAGCACCTAGCGGACCAGGAGGACTATCAGGGCTGGCAGGACCAAGGGCCCCGAGAGCTGCGGCCGCGGCCAGACACGCCACCACAACGTCTCTCAACGAGAGAAGCACAACAAACGGTGCCGGCTCGAGCAGCAATAGCACCTCTACAACAATACATGGCGGTACTAAGAGCACCGGCATTTTTGGTGCAGGAGGAAAGGCCAAGGAACACGGGCACAGCCGCCCAATAGGCGGCAGCAACTTGGGCAGAGGAGACCGGACAGGGTCGGTAGCAGCAGCTAGTCGGAAAGAAAAGGAGGCCAGTGCCGAGGCGGAAGCGGCAACAGCTACAGCAGCAGCGGCGGCGGCTGCGGCCGCACAAGCAGCTGCAGAAGCAGCAGAGGCTGCCGAAGTAGCGGCAGAGGCTGACGCCTCTAATCGCCGTTATGAGGCTGGCATGTGCTATCTGCGAGGCATCTGCTATGCGAAACAAAACGTGTTTGACCGGGCCAAAGAGTGCTACAAGGATGCCGTGCGCATCGATGTGCAGTGCTTCGAGGCATTCCAGCAGCTCACAAAGAATCAGCTCATGTCGCCAGACGAGGAATGGGATTTTGTCGAGTCGCTCAATTTTACCAGCATTCATCTCGGCCCCATGGCTAGACAGGCACTGGGCGAAGATAGCACGGGAACACGGAAAGAAGATGCAATCCAGGAAGCTGCCGACTTTACACGGATGCTCTACAGCACGCGCCTCTCCAAGTACCGCAACCCCGAGGCATTTGCGGCCGCAGCTGAGTCGCTTACCTCGCACTATCACCTAGGGAACAATGCCGACCTGTTGCTTGCGCGTGCAGATTTGGCATACACACAGTGTCGGTACGAGGAAGCGCTTGCACTGACGAGCACAGTTCTCGAAGAGGATCGCTACAACTTTGGAGCATATCCACTACACCTGGCTTGTTTGTTTGAACTGCGCATGAAAAACGTGCTATTTCTTGTGGCACACGACCTCGCAGACCAGCATCCAGAGGAACCGTGCACCTGGCTGGCCGTGGGCGTTTACTACTTTGCTACCGACCGCATTGCTGAGGCAAGGCGCTACTTCAGCAAAGCCAGCATGATGGACGCACATTACGGTCCTGCATGGATTGGATTTGCTCACACGTTTGCAGCAGAAGGCGAGCACGACCAGGCCATTTCAGCATACTCAACTGCAGCACGCTTGTTTACAGGTACACACCTGCCACAGGTCTTCCTAGGAATGCAACACCATGCAATGAACAATATGACTGTCGCAGAGGAATTCCTGAAGATGGCCTACAGCCTATGCCGCGAGGATCCGCTTCTCCTCAACGAGATGGGCGTTGTGCTCTACCACCAGGACCGCCCCAATGAGGCCGTGACACTGTTCCGCAAAGCACTCGAGATTGCAGACGATATGGACTGTGATCCGCAGGCATGGCTGAGCGCCCGCACGAACCTGGGCCATGCGTACCGGCGTATGCGTCTATACCGTGAGGCGCTGGCGCAGTTTGACGAGGTGCTTCGGCTGGGGGGCAAGAACGCTGCGGTGTTCAGTGCCAAGGGTATGATTCATCTCGAGCGTGGTCGTCCCAACGAGGCAGCTATTGTGCTTCACGAAGCGCTGGCTATCCGCCCACAAGACTCGATTGCCACCGAGCTTCTAAATAAGGCTCTGGATCAGATGGCTAGCAAAAACAACTTGCTAGGGCCTGGCGGCGAGGATGACGAGGACGCCAAGCACTTGGAGCTTGACGACGATACAGACATGGATGCTGTGCACCAACACCCTAATCCAAACCATCCTGGTGGGGATGATGACGGTATCGAGGATGTGGACCCCGAGACAGTTGCTGGGTTCGAGAACGAACTTCTCATGAAGCGTCGTGCCGCCCGCCAGCGCATTAACGGTGTCGTCAATTCACAAGTTGGTCCACGAACAGCACGACAGCCGCTAAGGACGGGCAAGGGCAAGGGGAAGTCAAAGAGCAGAATGTCCGATTTCGAAGATACGTCTATGGGCATGGATGGTTCCATGGATGATGGAGGCACGCCTGTAACGGCTCGGGATCCTTTCAGTTGACACCGCTTTGGGTAATTTGAGCTGAAGTTTTCTTCTTATTCCATCTTCTATTTCCTTTTGTATGTTTTGCATTGCGTTTATACACGCTACATCACCACGGATCACACGGAAAGGTTATTTACTGTTTGGGAGGCGCGAGCATCACGGATACCGAGCATAATGTTATTAACGAATAACCAAACAAAGCTGTATTATGAGTATGAGATCACTAGGCTGCGGCTGCATTGTACATTAGCTATTAATTTTATAAAATACCATGAATTGGCCCAGTCAACAAGAAGTGTGCAAATATACTACACGCCCAACTATAGCTTGGCCACGGTCTGGTCCGCCACAACCTTTTCGATCTCGGCAAACTGGTAGAAGTAGTCGAGACTCTCCGGGTTTGCCAGCGTCCCGCTCGGCGTGATCTTGTCGCCAGACACGATGCGCTTCACCGGTAGCTCGACTTTTTTCATGTTGATCGTTGTCGGGATCGCAGGAGTTGGGAAGATATATTTGGGCACATGCCGCTTAGACAGGTCTCGTGCCAGTGCCGTGCGCAGTTCGGCCCTCAGCTTAGCATCCAACACTTTGCCGGGCCGCATCAACACGAAAAGCAACACCGCCTCGTCCGTATCACGCCCAGGCCGCCGCTGGCCAACGCACAGCGAGTCTACAATACTGTCTGCGAAATGACGCTCGACAACGGCATAGATTTCAGCAGAACCGAATCTGACGCCCGATGGGTTGAGCACGCCGTCGGCCCGTCCGAGGAAGTCGAGGCTACCTGTTATTGGGTGAAACTCGCAAAAGTCGCCATGGGCCCAGACGTTGCGGAAGCGACCAAAGTAGGCATCGTGATACCGCGAACCCTCGGGTGCGGCTGGACGGTTCGGGTGCAGAATCATGTTGCCCGTGGCCTTGTCCATCTCCACGCGGCCGCTGCCCTTGTCATTCCAGAAGAAGCAGGGAATATTGGGGAAAGGGTTAACAGCAACAAGCTCGCCCGGCTCGCCCCGGGGCACCTCGACGGCCTTGAGGTACTCCGATCCCGGGGTCTCGGGGTTGGATGTGGTATCAAAGAAGCGCACATCGATGCCCAGACTCGGGCCTTGGGCACCGCCTGTATAGACGGGTAGTAGAGGATTGCAGACACCAAAGCAGCCAGCAATATCAGTACCTCCAGAAATGTTGGCCAGGTGGACATTGGGCGCAAAAGCTTCGTCGTAGAACCAGTGCTGAAGCTCGGGTGATAGCACCATGCCTGTGGAGGTGACCACGCGGAGAGCCGAGAGATCGGCCGTCTTCTTGGGGGAGATCTTGTGGCGCACCATCTCCTGCATCCAGCGGGGACTGAGGCCCATCTTGGTGACACGCTCGCGCGCAGCCAGACGGATCAAAACAGCAGGGTCTGGCTGAAAGGGTGAGCCGTCATAGAGAATAGTACGGCAGCCAAAGACGAGAACACCCACAGCCGCGGCGTACATAATCCAGCCGAGAGTAGTGAACTGCAAGGTCACAGAGTCGGACGTTATGCTTTCGTGCAAACGGGCTTCCTTGTAGGAGTTGAGCAAAAGCCCGCCCACGCAGTGTACGATAGCCTTGGGTGTGCCTGTGGTGCCTGACGAGAAGCAGATCAAGAAGGGATCTGAAAAGTCGATGCGTGTAAATGGTGGTGGTGCCGTCGGCAGACCACGGGGGTTGATAAAGTCCGTCCAGCGTGTCACAATTCCATTAGGAAGGTCCGGGATCCCGAGCGATGGCCCAGACACGTCACGGGGATCATCGGCAAACCGAGGAATGACAATAGCTCCCTTGAATGCGCTGCACTCAGCCTGAAGGCCTTTGACAACGGCGCCGAGCTTCGGGCGCAGATCTACCGTCTTGCCATTATAGACAGCAACGTCGTCCATGAACAGAAGCTTGGGGTTGACCTGGACAGTGCGCTGCAAGATACCACTAGCGCCCATGTCGGTAGAGCTGCTGCTGAACAGTCCGCCCAGCCAACATGTGGCCAGCCATACAAGCAGCGTGTCGATACTGTTGGACCCGACAATGACGACACGGTCGCCGCGGCGTACGCCAGCACGCGTGGCCATAACGTTTGCCAGCACACCCGCCCGGCGACGAAGCTCACCCCAAGTGATGTGGCGTGTATCCTCAGCCCTTGCTCCTTCACGGACCTCAGTGGCAGCCACACGGTCGTCTTCTTTTCCCACTGTGGTACAGGTAGTCGTGGCACTACCTTCTGGCCGCGAGTACAGCATGTTTTCGGCAAAATTGAGGCGGACGCCTTCAAACCACCGCGGAACATCGGCAATAGTCAATGACTCGTCAATAACGCCGCCGCCTCCATGGCTGCGCCGATAGTCGCCCTCGTAGATGTAGTTGGTTGAGTCAAAGAGGAAACCCCAAAAGTCAACGCGGCGCTCGATGGAGAATTTGTAGAGGTCGTCGTAGTTCTGGTAGAGTTTATAAGTATAAATATTTTTCAGCTCAACTTGTTTTCATACGATATCATTATCTCACCTTTAGCTTGAGTCCAAATTTGTTGTTTACGTTTTGCATAAATTTATACATAGCAGAACTCTTAGGATCCGGGTGCTCCCAGAGCTTCCGAGGAACCTGAACCTGTTTAGTCGTCATTTTGAGAGTTGTGGTTGTGTATGTGAAGCGATAGTTTGCATAGACTGAGTAAGGCAATAGTTAGATAGGCTCGTAAGAAGTCGAAGCAAGTGAAAAAAGAACAGCAGCGCTTTTTAGACAGATGCCGAATAAAGCACGTACTACCACCAACACGTAGAACTAGAAAGTAAGAAGACACAAAGATGAAGGGAAAAGGATGCCAATAGAGGAAGCCGTGTCTTAATATACTCTGAGGAGGCATGCGGGGTTCGTAGACGGACAGTAACACCCAAGCCGAGATGGTCGCGAATGAACTAGAAGGGGATTGGAGAGATAGGAGCAACCGTGAGGAGAAACAAAGGGGAAGCCCGAACAGCCAAATGCAGTAAAATCACACATGCAGACACACATACAGATGCAGATGCAGAACTGGGTTGTAAACAAGTCGCCCTATTGTCTGTTGGTCTCCCGGACCGGCTGGTTTATCGGCAAGAGTTGTGACTGGCTGAAATGAGAAAAATTTCATGAACAACACCTCAAATGAGCATCCGAACCCATAAACTGCTTCCTCCAACAACTTAGCATCTCAGTAGCGCAAATATAACACGGAATTAATTCGTGATGAAGAATGAGATATACACAGGCTTGCTCTTCGAGACGGCAATATATGCGGTGTACAAAGATAGGATACTCGCAGATGATGATCTATCTCTTTGCCCGAAGGATTGGACTGTAAAAACATCGTGCATATATACCACGACAGGCAAGTTTTTACGCACTTATTGTGCCACTTATTTGTCCTTCTTCAAGTCTGATTTTTTGCCTCCAGAGAGCTTAGTGTGCCGGGGATAGACGGCAGACGTCGAGGTTGGCAATGAAATATAGTCGCCCATTGCACCTTCCTCCGGAATAAAAACGACGTGGGCAACGTGGGCGGCTCTTGCCGTTTCCTTCCCAAATCAATTGTGCCACGTTTTTGGCCGACCGGTCGCTCTTTCTTCATTCAACTGACTTCAAAAATACAGACTACCACAAGTCTAGTCGCTAATATACAATTGTCCATCGTGCCTTCCATCTAGATACATTGCACATCTCACCCAAACTTCATCACTATATGCATTTATATCGGCCCATAATTTAATCAGATTGGCTTTAGTATCATTGGGTCGTAGGAGTCGCATATTCTATCATTACTTGAACAAGACTCGGCGGTTAAGCTCAATACCAGACACGCCTAGCTGGCTCTTAATACTCCTCACTCCCCCGACTTCTCCTCACTTACAAAGATGCGAAAGCTGCAGCCAAGGCAATCAAGCCGAGGCATTCCTTCAGGGGTAATGTGGGCACGCAAAACTGACAATACCATTGCGATTCACAGTTTGTATATTGCAGGGTGTTTTTTTTTTTAAGTGATGATATTATTTAAGAGAAACGAGGAAGCAGAGAAGGGGAAAGATCCGACCCCCATCGGGCCTTTCGCCTAGAGAGCAACCTCGCCTAGTCTCGTCTATCTAGAGTACCTTGAACGCATCTGCTTTTCTGTGTTTCGTGTTTTGGAATCCATTCCATCCTAACCAGACTCCTGGGCCAAAGAATCAGACACGCCAGTGATAAAAGAGCAGAAAATACAGAAAAAGAAAGAAAAATAGAGAAAATAGGTTGGCAGATACCATGCCTCCATATAGTAAAAAAACAAGGTCATTTGACAGTCCGAGAACGCAAAGAATTGTACAGGATTAAAGTAAACCCTAAAGGGTATATAGAACAAATACAAGAATAGAATGAAAAGATGAAAGAAGAAAGATGAAAACAAAGAACCTAGTCAACAACCGCTCACTCGTAGTTTTTTTTGGTGGTTTTTTATGTTTTTGTTTAGAGGAAGGCCATCCAGAGCACATCACACATGGCGAGGTTAACTGGATTCGTGGCCTTTGCGATCAGGTCAATGACTGTCTGGTACGCTGGCAGGTTTCCAGTGGGTGTGTGCGCCAGACTGGCCGCCCGCTTGGCGACCAGGTCGACGTTGGCCAGCACGGACCGCCGCAGCTTCTCTTCGGTCATCTGTTGAGCATGTCTGTTGCTCGTGAACCAGTAGATCATCTCATCACGCACAAATAGAGTCAGTGCATATGACAGTTCCTGCTCAGAATCGGCCAGACAGCGTGCGATGGCCATAATCGATGAACTGTAGATGCCCTCGACAGCCAGTGGGCCCATCAGCGAGTGCAGGTTGGGTGTCAGACGGAAAGGCACCGGCTCTGGGTTCTTGAAGTAGGGCTGGTTCATCGGCATGAACGGCATAAGCTCGACAGACCAAACGTTGCCCGTGCCCCGGCTGATGTTTATCTTGTGTGGGTACCGCTTGTCGGCGCACAGAATGTACGACATAAAGGTTGTCGCAGCGTACTGGTAGGCAAAGCGACGACGGAACAAGAAGTAGTCGCCAAAGTCGGGGAACGTGCGCTGGAAGTAGTTCATGAGCACCGTGTTGGGCACCAGGCGAGCCTGGATAGCTTCGAATACCTCTGACCGAGCAGACATGACTTGCGCGTCGTTTTGCTTTGCCTTGGGGTCAATGAGTCCAGCCAGCTTTTCCATCGTATGGATTGCTGCGTCGTCCTTGGAGAACTTGTTCTCACGGCAGTGCTCTTCGTAGATGGTCTGCATCGAGACATAGGTCGGATCGTCCTGGACCAGGCGGATGTGCTGGGCAATAGGCACCACAAGTGGCATCGTGAATTGCAGATCGCGACGCCGGCTCTCCTTCTTGTGGTTCAAACGCTGGTTGAGCTGGCGGAACAGCTGCAGAGCGCGCTCCTCGCGTCTGCAGTTTCTAGCAGTCGGCTGCTGCACGGAGAAAGGATGCATGCTGCCATCATGGCCACGAATGCGGATGAGTCTGTGGGACACACCAACAGTGCGGACAAGTTCCACCTGAGGAATGAAGCGATCAATGCGGATAAAGTCCGAGTTCTTATCCTTCAGCTGCAAGTACTGGCCAGGGATCTCGATATCATCAAACTTGGAGTAGCGGAACTCGCACAAATGGGGCGACATCTGTTCTAAAGGCAGCCGGGTGGTTCTACGATCGAGCTTGTCCTCGAACTTGTTCCGCCATTGACGAAGGTTCTGGATGTATTCGTACATGGTAGGACGAACAGCGACAAATTCAGCCTCAAACATGGGTCGAATGTGAGTGGGGAGGACAGTCTCGGCAAATCGTGTAATGTTGGACTCGGTCGTAGCAGGCAACTTGACATCGCGGCTGTATGATGCAGGTGAGCGGCTGATATACGACATTGCGTCGTTGAGCAGCGCCACAATAAGGCGGTAGGCATCTTCGTCTGGCGGGCACTTGAGGTGCTTCTGGATCTGATCGATAATCGTTTCCATGGAAAGGGCTAGGAGAGGGAAGGATGACTTGAGCACTACGAGAATCTCCTCCATGTAGTCTCCAGGGTGTTTCTTGTTACTCCTGTTGCCGATCCCGCTAGCTGCTGCTGCTGCTACCGCGGCAGGATTGGCTCGTCCAGGAGCTGGCGATGTGCCGATAGCAGGAGTTGATCCAGCTGCGCCTGGAGTTGGCGTACTCT
Organism: Ophiostoma ulmi; assembly: GCA_029298715.1. Lineage (NCBI taxonomy): Eukaryota > Fungi > Ascomycota > Sordariomycetes > Ophiostomatales > Ophiostomataceae > Ophiostoma > Ophiostoma ulmi. The sequence continues at coordinate 1,208,748 of JANSLN010000001.1, read as the reverse complement.
GAGCGCCGGGAGCTGGCGTGGTATTGTTGCTCGCAGCAGTGGCCGGTGCTTTGACGGGCACAGGGGTTCCGGTAGCAGATGCAAGTGCTGGTGTCGCGCCCGCAGGGGCGGGAGTGCCAGAGGCACTGGGAACCGCTGCGGCTACTAGGGTAGGGGTGCCTTCAGCACCATTGGCACCATTGGCAGTGCCAGGCCGCGATACGCCCGGCTCCATCTTGATGCCTGCCTGGGGTGTGGGCTTGGTCTGCAACTGGGGTGACTGGGATGCGGTCTTGGATGGCGCGTTGCTGTCCTTACGGTTCTGGGCGGCTGCAGCCTGCTGCATCGCGAGTTGCATCGCCTTTTGTTCACGTGCATCTTGTGTCTTCTTGTGAGCCTGCATGTCGTCGCGACTAGTCCGCAGAACAAAGTACAGAGCTTGGGGATATGTCTTGGCGATCTTTAACAGGATGTCATGAGTGCGGACAGCCTCCCGGTAGGACAGACTGGATAGAAGCTGAGGGATGAAATTGATCCAGTACCACGTCGAGATCTCACCCTTAAAGTCATCAAATCCACTGGCAATGGTACCGCTTGCGTCGTCAAGGCTGAGCAGCCACAGGATGCGCGCAATGAGCTTGCGTGCCTTGGCATTCTTGTAGCTGGCTGCAGCTTGCAGGTAGCATGTAAGAGCTTGGCGGCCCACGGTATGGTTGGTAGGCTCGGCCTGGAACATGCGATCGTTGAAGAATCCCCATTCGGCCCAGGCCTTGGCTGTTGTGATATCATAGTAAAGAGCCGTGCCGAACGCAGTGTTTGCCTCTTCCTTCTGACTAAGACGTTCGAGGAACATGCCCTTTAGCGTATAGAACTCGGCCTTTTGCTGCTGATTGAAGTAGTTTAGGTTGGTGTTGTTGATCACATCCAGACCGTTGGTGAGCTCATCGGGGTTCTGGAAGTGGCATTTTGCCTGTTCTCTGAGCTTGAGGAAGGCTTCCTGAATCTCAATGTTTGGCAAGGTGTAGATACGGCCCAGCTGGTTGATGCACACTTCGGATAGGCCATGCTTACGAGCCACATGCGCGAAACGGTTAATTATCCAGGCGGTCTCGTGGAAACCACGATATGCGAACGAGGAGCCAGCAGGAGGTTGGCCATTCTGCTGAGGTTGAAGGATTTCCAGGTACTTCTTATTGATGAGGTTAAAAATGTGCTGGCGCCAAGTGACAAGATCTTGCCAGGCGAGAATGTCATCCCACATGTTTGGCAGCCGGTCTCTCCATGAGCCCAAAAGAAGCTTAAGCTCAGCTGACTTGGTGTCGAGGTTGGCCTGAGTCGTTGTGGACAGGCTGTTGCAGATTATCGAGGCGTCGTGGATCTCAACCATGAGCTGGAACTGCTGCATGAGAGGGATGTGGGCATTGGTCAAGCGGCGAGGAAGCTGGTGCCACTTTCTGATAGAGAGTTGGATGGCCTCGTCAGTCGACCTGTTGAAATCCTGCACAGTGTCCTCTTTCTTGTGGAAACGGATCAAGCTCATGAATGCTTGGAAGAATGTGCGCCGGGGCGTCGGTGCGTCCATGACACCCTTGATCAGACCATCCAACTGCTCACGGCTAGTATCGTCCTGCCACATGTCGATGTTACGCCATGCGCACTCAAGGAGCAGATCCTGGAAGTTCTCATGCTTTGCAAACTCTTGGAGAATGTCCCACTGTTGGAGCTTCTGTGCGCAAATCACCCAGTGATCCTCCCACAGCATGTACTCGGCTTGCGAAAAGGGGATAACACTAGTCCGTGCCTTTACCTGAGCCGCCTCATACATCCGCTGGGCCTTGTCCCACATGCCATTCTGCTCATACGACAGACCAGAGTTGGTCTCGAGGAAACGGCAACGGCGACGCCATGTACCATAAAAGAGATCCTCCTCCTTGAGATCCGCGTACAGCTCTACAAGAGCATCCAGATTACTCTCCCGCACGCGCTGAGAAGCCACCTCGGGGAAGATAGCCGACCGCTCTAGCTGGGTGAGGGCCACGTACCACACGTCAAACACGCGCGCGAGGTGCTTCATGACATGAGGTGGGATCTTGCAGTCGGGCCAGGCCTTGGAAGAGCCGGCGAGCAGGGCCTGAACAACATTGGGGCGCTTGTCCATCTGGCGGTGGTGGTAGTCCTTGGTGAGAAGTCCCACCAGACCTCGCTCAAGCTCGGGCCGGTCCTCCTTGGTAGTTGCGCCCCAGAAGAGCGGGAAGAGAGTCACCCAAAGCTCATTGGCAGTGTTGCTGTCTGTGTGCTGCAGCTGCATAAGCGGCTCCAACAGGTCACGAACCTTGACGTCGGCCAAGCTAGCAATGTGCTTGCGGAGGCCCATAATTAATGCCTCGTACTTGTCGTCCACCATGAGCTCTGGCTCGCGATTATCATTACTGTAGATACCATACAATTGTGACAGAGTCTGGATCCGGGTATCATCAGAGTGCAGCTGTGCGACCGTGTTCATCTCGATGGCGCCCATGAGAAGATGTGACGCTTGTGACAGCCAGAACGTGTCTGAGAGCGTCTCCCAGTTCTGGTCGGTGATGACAAACATGAGACGGTCACTGGCAGACTTCGACAAGCTACGACTAAAGACCGTAAGGAAGCGGTTACGGGTCTCAACGTCCTGTGCGCGTGTGCCGATGAGGAAAGCGTGCTCGAGACGAACGGTGATCTCAGTGCGTGCTATCCGAGGATCCTCATAAATGCGTATGACGAGGTCGAGGAACTTTTGCAGCATGGTGAGATCTGTGCGGTGTTCAAATCCAAGCATCTTGTGTAGGACTGCAGTCTTCTCCTTAAGAGTAGGCCACGTGCCTTCCGACTTGAAGACCCAGCCCTCAACCATGTCAAGGATCTTGGTGCAGAGCCCAATGTGAAGCGATTTCTCGACCAAATTAGCCAGCACACTGAGGAATGGACGTCTGTTGTCTCCCAGTGTCTCGATGCGCTTGGCGGCAACGTCGATGGCCTTGATAATGAGACCTGTCTGAATCTCAAGGTTGTAGGGAGTCATCTCGGCGGCGGCGGCGGCCGGGTCTTGCTGAAGGTGCGCTGTGCGGGCATGCGGGTTGCTAGCGATAATCGCAAGGTAGGAGTAGTGCGCAAGGTGCTCGCGGCCAAGCTTGTGTTGCAGGGCCTTGAGGATGGCCTGAATATGCGGGTCAATAGCCGTGGGCCGGCGGGCGGAAAGGGACCACAGAATGTTGATACCAGCCATGTAGTTGTTGGCGCTTAGGGTCTCGGTAGCAATGTTGGACAGGAATGTCACAAACTCAGAAGGCTGCTGGGTCTCGGTCTCGCCCTCGGCGTCGGCGTCCTCCATTTGCACATCTTCGGGAACGGTCTCGAGCACGCGGCCAATGATGGACTTGAGCTGGCGGCCGTCATCATACTCTGCAGTCACCGAGTGGAGGCAGTCTTGCACCTCGGGATTGTCGGATCTGAGACTCTTCTCGATGATCTTCTGGATGGCTTCAATGTTGTCGAGGATCCACTCGTCGGTCTGGAAGTTGAGGATCACGCGCACGACTTGCAGCATGTTGATGATGTTGTTGATAAACTTCTCATCGCCGGGCTCCTTGTCTGGCTGGTCAACAGCCAGGGCCTGCGACGTCTTGTCACTCGCGAGCACGACATCGGTGGCGTTGGACTGCACATCCACGTCCTGGACACCCCAGTAACGAGGCTGCAGCAGGTTAAAGAGCAGGGCTATGGACCGCTTGCACATGTCGCTCCACGGGTTGGGCGAAATCAAGGCAATGGCACTCGGATCCTTGGGCTTTGATGAGGGCAGGTCGTATTTCTCGTTGAGCTGTGCGATGAACTTAACAAGGAAACGCAGCATCTTCTGACGACCAGGGGCGGGAACTTGAAACTCCTTGACCGGAGCAGCAGACTGCGCACCAACAGCCGGCGATGCGGAAGAGTCATCTTCGCCTTCAACCTTGTGCCTGCGCGACAGCGGCGACTCTGACATGGAGCGCAGGGCTGCGGGAGAACCAGTACCGCTTCCAGCATTGTTGCCGTTAGTGATGGAGAACCCTTCTTCGATCGGCTTGCCCTCAACGCGGCGGTACTCCCACTGCCAGATCAGCCACATCAGGTTCAGTGCGAGGCGCTTGCTCTCGCTGGAGGCATTAGCCGGGCTAGCAACACGCTGAAGAGACATAATAATGAGCATGGTGAACTTGTCGCGCGACTCGTAGAACAGGTCGGGGTGGCGGACAAGGAACTGGAAGATGCTTGTCGTCTGCTGCGCGTTGTGGCTCTCCTCGGCAAGGATGCGGCGCGGAGCACTAGCCCAGACGGCGTTACGGTCACCGGGCTTGTAGTTGAAGCGCTTTGGCAGAACGGGCGCAATGAGCTCGAGTGCCTGGCTGACCAGGGCGCGGCCCTCGCTCTGGTTCGTCTTGAGCAGCGAGTAGTACACCTGAGACACGATCTTGACGGGTGTATCGTAGTGGGCAATGAAGTAGCCGAGCACAACATAGGCAGCGTTCTTGTTCATGGTGTCATCGTTGCGGATGTATGTCCAGCCGAACTTAATGATGTCCTTTCGCAGGTCTTGTAGGATGACATGGTGGTACTTGACAAGCATCGCAGTAAGCTGCATGACCTCCATGCGCGTGTAGTCAACACCACCGGCCTGTGGGCCTGTGACGTCTTCTTGGTTATCGACCATGTTGGGCTTCCAGATCTTGGCGCTGATGGACTCGATGATCTGCTTGTCAACGAGTAGCGGCGAGCCCTTGTCCTTGTCCTTGTCTCCGAGGCGGTCCCAGTAGCGCATAATATCCATGGCGACAATGGGGTTGACAATGTTGTGCAGCAGGAAAGATTTGGCCTTGTGAGAAGCCTTCTTGCCAGCATAGACCTCGAGACAGCGCAGGACAATCGACTTGCAGTAGTCCACAGACTCGTTGCGCACAATCTTGTCGTATATGTGAAGATGGAACTCGGGAGTGGAACGCAGCTCCTCGGATGTGACACACTCGACCAGGCTCAGGAGCATGTCCGTATCGTCGGGGTGCAGATCGAGATACTTTGTGAGGATAAACATGAGCTGCTCGGCCGCCTGGTTAGCAGCAAGGCGCAGATTGGGAGGGTACAAGTTCTGGCGCAGGTTCTCTTCGAGCGTCTTGGCCACGCTCTTGAGCCAGGTCAGGTTTTCCTTCTTCTCCATCCAGGTGACAGACTTGCCGCCACCGAGGCACAAGGAGTAAAGAACATGGACAGTGTTAACAAGCGTAACATACTGGGTCTCGCGCTTCGCAGCGAAGACGGTGTTGTACGTCTCGATCAGCTGGCCGACGTGATCATTGCAGTAGTCCCGTATAGATGTGCCGTCGGGGTCCTGGAGAGCCTGTGCAAGGAAACGACTGTAGCGTTGGTCTTCGATACGTTCGATAAGAAGGCCGCAGCAATCCTCAGGGTACCGGTTCAGGTACTTGTAGACGGGAGCACGCAGAGGGCTGTGGTGGGTGCGGCGAAGCTTGTCCTCCAGGTCAAGAACGGCATCAATGATGCGCTCCTTGTACATGCGCGCGGCCTCCGGCAGTAGAGGAAAGATGCCAAAGACGCCCACAATCGTCTTCATCAACAGGCTCTGCTCAAAGAGAATGAACGAGATTTGCTGAATCTCTCCAGGAATGGCCAGCTTGTTGACATGATCAAGCAGTCGAGACCCAATCTCGACCTTGAAGTAGTTTGTCAGAAGACGAAGCAAGAGTGCCAGATTGTCGAGATTGGGTGGTGTGAGGCGCTTAGCATCCTGTAGACTAGCGAGGACAGGTCGCAGGCCTTGCTGGAGCAAATCCTTAGGCAACTTGGTGGTATACATGAGCACGCGCTTCAGTGCCTCATTGGCAGCCTCGACAGTAGGCTGGGACTCCGTATAGAGACTGTTGAAGAACATGGATACAATTTTGGATCTAGCAACGCTTGGTTTGTTCTCCTTGTTCTTCTGAAAGTCATCAAAGCCCATGGCAGTACTAAGGATCTTGATGCAGGCGACGCGGAGCTCAACAATGTAGTTGTGCGTGCGGAACTCGGCCGACTTGCCGGCGAGAGACTCATCACTAGCCTCGGACAGGGCCAACGTCTCAAGCAGCAGACGGTCGACATTGTCGTCAATCGTGACAAAGTCAGGCTTAATGGTCAAGAAGTAGGTGAGAGCGTCAATATCGCCAATCTGGGTAGCAAAAGGTAGGGCTCTGAGCGGCTTCTGGAAAAGAGGCGACAGAAGACGCTCTTTATGGCACTCGATAATCTCCCAAACCTGTGCATTTGCTGACTTGGCAATCTGGTCCAGAGCGCGCTTCACCGTGCTGCGGACATGCTTGTTCATGTGGGACAGTTCCATGGCCAAGAGCAGGCACATCGCCGGGAACCGGCGGGCGTTGGGGCTCTTCTGGGCAGCCTTTTCGGACGCAGCGGCAGTAGTAACGGCAGAGGTGGGTGCCTCGCCGGTACCAGTAGGCACAGGGGTCGACTGGGGTGTCTGCGACAATCTCTTGTCAGCCTGTGCCTGCTGCTGGTCCTTGTCGGGAATAGCATCTTCCTTGGTCAGGCCCTTGGTAACGCGGTCAAGCAGCACCTCGAGTGTCGTCTGGGCCAAGCATCGTGTTGTGTCGGGCAGGTCTGGCGGCATATCCTTGATGACAAAAAGCAAGCTGCGGATAAGCTCCATCTGCAGCTTTCCGACCCATTCATCACCAAGATTGACGCTTGTCAGGAGCGTGTTGATACCCAGGCAGGCACCAGTCTTGAGGAACCACTCCTCAACATAGCAGCCATGCGTAAAGGTAGAAGCAAGGTGGCCGAAGAACTGGAGCTGGTGGACATGCTCTTCAGATCCAAAGACAGTGGCTGCCGCGTCGAACATGACGCGCATAGCGCGCTGGGCAGCCTCGCGGACCTCGAGCTGCATTGAGGCCAGCGACTCGAGAATAGCATCAGCAAGGATGTGCGAGTCAAGGACAAGCGGACCCTCGCCGGTCTTGGCGTTGAAGCTCATGCTCTCCTTCTTCTTCTCAATGAGGGTGCGGCCAACATCGAGGACGATGAAATGGCGACAAATGTTCATCAAGAAGTCGTCTGCGTCCTTGCTAAGCTCCGGAATGGAGATGGCATAGAATAGGGCCTTGAGGAGGCGTGTCAACATCTCTTCACACTCGCGCTTCTTAGTCACGGAGCGGTCGCGGTGGATTTCCTCAAAGACACCGAGATCAACATCAAACTTGGATGCCACCAGATCCTGTGCCTGCAGACGGACAAGCCGGCCCAGATCATCGGGGACGTGGCTGTCATAGCCGATGCGGATCTTGACCTGCGCCTTGATCATATGCAGGGCCTGCTTCTTGTAGTAGGCGTCGGACTGCTTGGGGATGGGGCCCTTGACAGGCTTGCTAGATACGTCCATGATCTTTTGCAGTGCGAGTTCCAGACCCAGATCGGCATTGAAGCCGCGGTCTCTCTTAGAGCCAACGAGGCGCACATCAAAGCTAGGGGTGTCGTCAATGTACTGCTTGAAAGTAAGCGGTAGATGGTCCGTCATATGCTTGCGGTTGCGGCCGCCCAGCTTGCCCAAAATCCGCATGGCGGTGTGGGCATGGAAGTGGCTGTAGGGGTGGGGACGCAGCTGCTCGTAGAGGGCGGGCATGAGCTCGTCGAGGACGGGCGCCATGAGAGGGTCCAAGTACTCTGCCGTCAGGTTGTCCACGCACAGCTCCAGAGTTCTAAGACCCTGGCCCACCATCTCAGAGCCAGCACGGAGCGCGGCCACAAGCGGGCGCATTAGAAAATTTAAGTGAGGAAGCAGATTACTCAGTCTAGCAGGAACAGTGAGGCACAGCTCGACGTATAGGTCGCGCTCAGATGGCTTACGCGCAGCCATGAGGAGATTGTTGAGAACATCGAGGAGCATCTCGAGGAGGGGCAGGATCTGTTTGTAGAGCTGCTCAAACTTGCCACCACCGATGCTGCGAAACAGCGACCGGAGAAGGAAGAAGTAGTTCATGGGCTCTTCTGCACGCGTTGACAACTCTACCGACTTGCTGATAATATCGACGACGTACGGTAGCAGAATCTGCTCATTCTGGGACGCAAATAGTGTGACAGCCATAAAAGCCAGCTTGAACATTCGCAGTAAGACTGATGCTTTTTTCACATCGGCCAGGCCAACCTCTTCAATATGGTTCATGAGGAAGCGCAGGAGCATTCCACAAAATGTGGGCGACGTAACCTCGCTGGCGAGGAAGAACTGGGGGATGTGCAGCAGGCCCGGGTGCTCGAGGGTCATCTCGAACAGATAGGGGACCTGGCGCTCAAAGATTTCGTTAAAAGTGGCCGGGTCAATGACGTGGAAGACGGTGGCAAACATCTCAAGGAGATCCTTCTCTTCCTTGCTGCTGGATGTCATGTAGAGGTTGGCCATGTACTCAACGGTAGACGCGTAGTGCGCCTCTGTCGAAGGCTTGTCCTTCTCGACCACCTCGTAGTAGCGAAAGACACGGATACCCTCGCGGAAGAGCTTGACAATGACCTGAACTTCCTCGGCGTTGAAACCGCTGGCGACTTCGGTCCAGCCAGCTGGCTCGTGATCGAAATGTGGCACGGGCGTGCACGCGCGCAGCTGGAAGACGGTATTCCGCAGACCGTGCATGAGGGTCTTGAAAAGGAACTTGTTGTCGACGACGGGGTCGTGGCCGCGCTCACGGGCGTTGATCAGCTTAATGGGCATGGCGGAAGTAAAGATGTCGATCTCGTCCCACTCTGGCTTCGCGTCGGCCAGGTACGTCTCAGAGAAGGCAGCAGTGCCGAGGGCGGTGGGGGATGTGGCAGCCTTGCGCTGCTGGGCAGCCTGCTGAACACGCACCTCCTCGGACAGCTTGACAGCGTTGTTGTACTGGCGGTTCATGGATGCAAACTTGTCGGCAATAGCGTTGAGAATGGTGACGAGGAGGTAGCGGGCCTCGACCTTGTCCTCCATCTTGGCAATGCACTCGGCCATGTTGAGGAGCAGCTTAGCACTCATGGTCTGGAAGCTGGTGCCGGGGAAGTCGTCGAGCAGATTACGGGTGTAGATAGCGACTGTCTTGCGGATGATAGGCGGCTTGAGGTGGTCGCGCACGTGGTGAATGAGGTCAGCAAGCATGCTGTATGCCAATGGCCGCATGGTCTCGTGGACAGTGAGGCCATCGCCCATCAGGGTGCGCTCGTCGAGGAACTGGTCAATGACATCGACAAAAATCCGGCGGTAATTAAAGTTAATAATGTGGCGGATGGCAACAATAAGTTCCTTACGAGCAGCGGCCTTGTCGCGTGGACAGTCTTGGAGCAGACGGACAATGGTTGCTGGAAGTAGGGGCAGGTAGTCGTTCATGTGCTCGGCGTGTTGGCGCAGGGCATAGGCCAAAAAGCTCATCATCTTCACCTGGAGAGTGATAAAGTCGCCGTAGCTGGTCTTGTTGCGGATGCGAGGGCTCATGCCAAAGAAGGAGGTGCCGCGCTCGCTAGCCTCGCGGTGTGCCCGATCCTGAGCGGCGGGGTGACAGCTCAAGACACTTTTGATGACGGGGATAAAGGTCTTGATGTTGTGCAGCGAGCGGTACATCTGAAAGATGCTAACAACAATAATAGGGCACTCTGCAATGACTTTGAAAGACTGCATGCCGCGGAGGAGCGGGCGGTCAACCTCGACGGAAGCGCCAGCCACAGGCGAGCCTGGGGGGTGTGGTGGCCCTGGAGTCGAGGGGCCGATGGCGGCCGGGTCTGCAGAGGTGGGTGCGAGAGAAGTCGAAGCATCACCAGACTGCTTGTCGAGCTGCTCCTTGACGATGTGCTCTGTCTGGTCAAAGAGGGTCTGGACGAGCTCGAGGAAGCCCTTGGCCTTGTCGCCGCAGACCTTGACCTGGTGGCGTAGGATGTCGCAGGCGGTCTTGATGCACAAGCAGGCATTGTCTTCGTTGTCTGTCTTAATGATGTGCGAAAGCAAGTCGATGGTTTCCTGGGCATATGGTTCAAAGGGTTCTGCGGGAGACGGTATCGACGGAAAACGATGGATGATTTCGAGGAGACAGTGTCGTAGTTTCTGGGACAGTTAGCATTAACAAAAATTAGGTTAAATAAATAAATAGCACGTTTACTCACCTGTTCTGGCGACTGGCTCTGGAAGCTAGGCGGTTCTCGCAGGATGGCAAATATCGAGGGCAGAACCTTCTTGAGGAACTGGGGATAGATGGGGCCAGTGGTGTAGTGATCGAGGATGTCGCGTAGGGTGAGGGCAGCTTCGAGCTTCTGGCTGGCAATGAGGTCGGCAGTAGACAGCTGGCGCACCAGCGTGTCAATGGCGTTGGAAGACGCCATGATGGCGATGTCGACTGGGAAGTAGAGAGTCGAGCTCAAGCTGTGTTGGATACGCGAAAGCGCAAGGCTTTGGTGATGCGATGCTTATTGCCCCATGCGATCGCAGGTAGCCGGGCACACGGCGGTAGAGGTTGGCTATCTGTCGAGATGACCGTCTGGATGATTTAGATGGCTGTCGTCGGTCTGGAACTTTTGTGATGAATTTCGGCGACGCAAAAGGCCGTGTCGTCCAGAGGGGGTAGAATCTGACGGAGATGATGTTTTGAGAGGTGAAATGGGCGTAAACGGCGAAAAGGCAGGGTATCGGGGGTATATAAATAAATCAAGAAATTTCCTGCAGTTTTTTTGAAGTCGTGGAATATGAAAAATGAAAATGGAAAGGTGGCCCTTGGGGGAGGGTGGCACTTTTGACTGCGGGTGGATGAAGAACTGAGGATTTGAAGCCTTTCGCAAAGGGAGAAGAGCTAAGGACGACGTGCAGCGACGCGATGCTTGGTTGCTTCAGGCTTTTCACAGGGAGGCACGCTAATTACACTGCTATGAGTAGAGACATAGGCATGTCACCGGGCGGAGGCGAAGTAGAATTATAGTGCTTGACGTATATTTACAAACTTGCGTGGATATAACAAAGTGCAGAATAATAATCTGCATTTCTTGAATACAATTTGTCTTTTATAAATATATTATCTTATATATTGCTTGACTTTATATCTCACGTTGATGGTTGTTTACATGATAGGAGGCTGAATGGTAGCTTTTATAGTGTAAATAGTGTAATTGGTGCAAATAATAGGCACAGGCACACTTCAATTGGCGAGACTAACAAGGTAGGAGCGATCGCCCATAATGGCAAGTGCAGCAGGAGCAAACGGTGGCGACTGCCCAGAAGACAGGCAGACTAGACAAACAGAGCAAGAAGGGAGAGAGGGAGGTGGGCGAGCCAGTCGCCAAAACCTTTTGCGCTAGGCATGGAATAATAATATTCCGTGCTATATGGGTCGCTGGCCGGAGTGTGGATGGTTAGACATGCAAAGCAGCCAATGAGATATTGTACATTTTTGGAGGCTCATTAGGGGCAAAAGGGAAAGGATCGCAAGTTGAAATCGTGATAGTTGTAAGCTGTGATGATGCTTGTATTCCAGAAACATAGGCGAGCAGTGTTGGGTGGTATACTAGATATACTAGCACTTGAATTTCCCTGTAAATTTTTTTTAAAAAAAAATCTGGCTTAAAATTTTATCACTATGGAAATTAATCAAAATAATTAAAGGTCTGTAATAAATATTAAAGGGAATATAGCATCAGACTGAAGAATATAAAGAATAGCTCAAAATAAATACGTGCAGAATTGTATGAGTTAACTCCATGCTAGGCATTATTTTATTTTGATGAATTTCCACCTACAAATGCCTTAACATTCGCTTAACCATAAGCACAAAATAAAGCATTCAAATTAAAACCACCTTAAATACAACGAATACTCCGAGTCCGAGTACGATTATAAATCACAGCAGATAAATTCACAATGTCAAGATATAAATGGATGAACTTATTTTATAAAAGGTGTCCTAACCCAGCCCCATCACGCTCAGCGATAAAAGGCAATGAAGAAAAGTATATACAATGAATGTCGTCTTGTTGTACAAAATGAGGGAATAAATAGAAAAAGGGAAAGAAAAAAAAGAAATTTTTAAAGAGAGGCATCTACTGCTTCTGGCGGGGAACCCGGGGAGCCATGCGCGCGCCCATGCGGGCGGCGTGGCGGGCGGCGTGGCGGCGGTGCTTTCTGCTGGAAGCAACCACGTTGATGGTAGAGCCCTGGCCGCCCGTGCACGAGGTGCCGGCAGCCATCTGCATCTCGACGGACCAGACACCGCTGGCGCACTGCTGGTAGGACGAGCCCAAGCAGTTCCAGGTGCCTTCGGGCGAGCAGGCAGCGCCGGCAGTCTCGAGAGTACCAGTGGTACCGGAAGAGGCAGAGCCGGTGTTGGCGGCAGAAGTAGCGGCAGAAGTGGCGGCAGCGGCAGTGGTAGAGGTAGTGCCAGCAGCAGCAGCAGCCGAGGTAGTGGCAACAGCGGGAGCCGAGGTAGCGGCAACAGCGGGAGCCGAAGTGGTGACAGCGGCAGCAGGCGTCGAGGTGGCAGCGGCGGCACCACCGGCGGAGACAGTGATAAAGATACCGCCTGAGATGGCAGCACCACCGTTGGTAGCGGCAGCAGAAGTAGTACCAGCGGCAGCGGCGGCAGTCGAGGTGGCGTAAGTAGCAGCAGCAGACGTGGCCTGGGTGGCAGCGCCAGTGGCGACCTGGCACGAGCCGACGGGCGAGGCGAAAGCAGTGGTGGCACCGTTGAGCGAGACAACAGCCTCACCGGGGTCGGGGAAGACGAGGTCGGTGCTGTCGGCAGTGGTGCAACCATTGTCGATGTTGGCGACAAACATGTCGGGCAGGCTGTCAAAGTTGGAGGTGCTGCCAGAGGTGCCAGTGAGGGTGACGGGGGCGCAGTTCATGTACATTTCGCGGTTGCCAATCTTGTTAAACCAGGTCCAGGCGAGGGTGACGTCGCCAGTGGGGATGTTGTCGGGGACGGTGAAGTTGTAGGTGTAAGGGTCGACGGCAGCGGCGTTGTCGCCCATGTTGCCGGCCTGGTCCTGGGCAGGACAGCCACCGACAATGGACTGGATGACCTTCCAAGTGCTAGAGGCGCTGGGGTTCTTGTCGTAGGTGATGGAGACCTGGCACGAGCCACCGCCGTGGACGGCAGAGCCAGTAAAAGCGAGCTTCTGCTCAGAGCCGAGGGCAAAAGTGTTGGAGGCAGAGCCGGAGACCAGAGACTGGCCGGCAGACAGCTGGCAGGGGAAGTTGGAACCGTCGGCGCTGAGGGGGGAGCTGACGACCTGGGGCGAAGAGTAGGGAACGGGGTTGCTCAGGATCATGTGGGCGTTGGCGACAGCCACGAAGATGGTGAAGATGTAGGCAAGCATTTTGGTGGATGTAGACGGTGTTTTGAGTGAAAGTTGAGTAAAGATGAGTTGTTATAAATAGTCTGACCGTACCGGACGATAAAACTTAGGAATGGAGAAGTTGAGATGCTGCGATAATGAAATGCTAAGAAGCTGACTGATAGCTAAGATGTTGATGCTGATGCTGATGCTGATGAGTGATAAAAATGAGAAGAAAAAAAGCCAAGTGTGCCTGGAAGAGGTCTGAATATATACGAATCGACAGTCAGTTTTGTTCAAGGAAAATTATAAGAAACGATGTGAAGAGAACATGGGTATTGTCCGATGAACAATAGAGCAGGGGTCCAAGATGGTGGGAGAGCCAACAATAGATGCAAGACAAAGAATATGAGAACAAGAAGAATAAGAACAAGAAGCAGAGCACAATGAACAAGTGAAGAATGCGAGCTGACAATGACTTACAGATGAACAAAGCGTATTCCGAAGGTGAAGCACCAGGCGATGACAGAAAAGAGAAATGAAAAAGAGAAAAGAGAATGAAGAACGAGACTTGATGGAATCTGAATTTGAGAGAAAGTGAGGACCAAGCCTTAATGAATGACACTGGGTTGAAGGAATGTAGGTAAAGAGGGAATGAGTAGAAAAGAGTGCAAAAGGAACAAACGATAGACGACAGACGATGTAATACCCAAGGATGAGGATGAGAAGTAGCATAATGGAAACGCAAGAAAGGGTGGACGGGATCGTCTTATATCCTGTGTCGTGAGAGAGCAGAGCACGGACAGAGAGTGGCCAGGAGTGGTCGCAGAGCGGAGGAGGGAGTACGACGTAGATGGAGTCGACACATGGGAGGGGTGTGAGTGGTGGAAGAGAGAGACAACTACGGAGTACGGAGCAGGCTTGCTGTGACCAGGGGGAGGGATCGGTGGTCCTGATTCAGTGGTGGCCGTGACAAGCAAACGGGTCTATGACATATTCTTGATTTATTATTTTGATTATTCTGCCAAGTTACGAGTAATTGATCCCTTTTGTTTTGATTTATTCCTTGAATTAGAGTCCTTTACTGCACCCACGGTACTTGCACGACAAACACACACGGTAATCGGCAGGCGTCAGGCATTCCTCAGTCTTTACAGGGAGAAGGGATGAGAGGAGGGAGGCAAAGAGAGGGGTGAATATACGATAGTCTGTGTCAATCCGCTGGAAAGTTTGTTTGAGCCCATCTTGCATGCAGTCGAATGCTTTTGCATATGAAAACGACCCAAAAAGCAGAAGAGAAAATCAAAGACAATGGTTGGCAGCAAGAGGGAGAGGGTAAGGTGACGGTGAGCGGGTGAGGCGCGCAAACGAGTGACGAACAGACCACTAGCAGGCAAGAGCGCGAAGAGTGCTTGCATATGGTCATGGAGCAAAGAGGATAGCAGAGAAAAGAGGGAACAATCAAATGCCATACCTCTTCTGTCGAGAGTAGTACGCGCTGAGGGGCGTTTGCTGCGGCCAGTTATGCGGCGGCATTGCCTCTCGACCCCGGCGTCTGAAGCAGAAAAAGCAGGGGCTCTGTAGTCTGTAGTCTCTAGTGGGCTTGCCTCTCTCTATTGCACTGACTCCGTATTAAACCCACTCGAGATGAGCGAGCACTTCTGGACTGTGATAGGTTGAGACGGGTCCGGTCTCTAGTGGCGCGTTTCAGCCATGTAGATGTATCCGTAGATATTTGAAAAATTGAACTTCTATCTAATTTTTTCTCTTTTGAGAACATCAATCTTGGCAGAAGGCTTGTATAGTTCGGGGAGGTAAGGTATTGTCCTAATTATTCCTGGGACCCAACAAGAGCCTGACGCCCTCACTCCCTGGCTCTCGAGAGCGAGGCAGAAACGATATCTGGTGGCGAGTGTTGTTCATGCAAGACAAAAATAACCCAAAATAAACATCTAGATGGAGAATCTAAACCGAATGAGACCAAGAACGAGCAAGAGTCAAAGTCAATAATAGAATAATATGTAGACCTCCTCGGCCTTTACGTCGTATGCATAATGATGAATACGCAAGCTTAAAGTTAAGCTCATGGATACGTGGATTAGGTGAATACGACGATGAATATAGAAGTAGATAAGGAGAAGAATAGAGCATTGAAATAAAAATAAAGAAGAAAAAAGAAGTTGTCGGCCGCCAGCCGATCGGTGTCTCAGACAAAAGGGGTAGGGTTGAGTACGAAGTAGGAGTGATCAGTAGGAGAGGAAGGGGGGATTAGCCAGTAGCGTAGCGCAGAGACAAGAGACAAAGAACAGGCACAGTGGAGGCACCCAATGCAGGGGTTAGTGCAGGATAGTCAGGGCAGACTGCAGACTGCAGACTGCAGCGGCACTGCACTGCACTTGTGGATGCACACCAGCCAGGCACAACGGCCGCCATCAGCGAGGCGCCACGGCGAGACCGCGAATTTTCTGTGGTATTCTATTATATGTGGTTCTTTTAAGATACCTTGTATTCTACATATATTTCTCTTTTGATCTATTTCAAGCATGGTGCTACAGGAAAATTACCTGTTTGCTGTAGTGCTGCATGAAACTACAGGCGTATTTTGTCGGCCTCTGCCTCTGCCTGTTCTACCTCTCTACCTCTATGCATGGCACAGCAGGAATGGTCATGCAGTGTTGGCTGCCGCGGCTGACGTTGCTTTCCCTAGAATGGTCTGGTCAATCGTCTGGCCGCATAGTCAGCCTGTAGTCACATACCCTGCGTGCTGATAGCTGCTAATCGATTGGCTGGCGTTCGTCAGTCTTGACGCTGCAGCATCAATAATCGTCTTTGATTTTCAAAGGCTATCACAATATCATCACTTTATTACTTTATTGCTTTATTACTTTATCACTTGATCACTTGATCACTTGCATGCCTCTTGGCTATACGTGTGCTATGGACTGTGCGTATGAGCAAGGAGTAGTCCCCAGTCCACTAACATCGTAACGTATCTTCACGACGATCCTTGGGTCGAGTAACCTAGAGCACTGTTACTTTGATATTTAGTCAAAGACGGTGGGTTCTCAATATTGTAGTTCATCTTATTAACAAGATACAGCATCTCCATCTCCATCTCCATCTACATCCTATCACCATCTCAGCATCAGCTCGCCAAGGACCCTGCATTTGATGCTTGCTGTTGTCGTCGACCTTCTTTTCTAGGAAAACAACTGCGATAGTTTGAGGGTGATAGTGCTTTATTGAATGCAAGCTAGTCCGACTATTGATTATCTACTGATACTCCGGCTACCCGGCCTGCCTGTGATGCGATATACCCACCACAACAGCCCTACCTCTATGTATTGCATTCCTCCGACTCAATAACTCCGATGCCACAGAGTTGTATTTATTGTTTGCCTGGATCTTGTCATGTTCTTTTTTGCCTCTTTGCCTCTTATTGTCCGGTTGTTTCATGAATATACTCTTGGCCATCACATGTTCTGATCACTTCCATGCTTGCCATGAGCCTCAATTCTAACACAATCTACGATTACTCACGTATGTCACGCATGTCTCGCTCTCAAAAATCTCAAACAGCCTTGATTCGGCACTAATTGCATATGTATCCTGTCTTGATTTCATCTTGGATGTCAGCTCGGCCTCCATCACCTCTACATTCCAGAGACTATCACCCTGTACATACCAGAGAATGGCTGACGATAGACGCGACGACAAAAAGATTGGACGACCGTAGTCAATTCTAACTGGTTGCATGTTTTGTTTCTGTTTCTTGTTTCAACCTTGTCTTCTCCTTTCTTTTCTCCTTTCACTCAATACCCGCCTCTCCATTCTTCTTTTACCCCTTCGTTCCTCTAACATCCACACCCTCTCGTCTTGGCCACCCTCGGCCAATCGTCGTCTCCAATTGCCCCTTGCGCATACACATTGTGAAACGTTGACTAGTCTGATCAGTCGTCAGGGATCGTTCAGTATCACTATTTGCCTAGATAGGCATATATTTCTTGCGTGCTATTACATAATATTCGTAGAGGTAAAAGACGAAAAAGGAAGGAGTCGGCCACCCTTGACGACATTCAATACATTGATACATCAAGAGATAAAAAAAAAATCAAGAGATCAAGAGATCATGAACAAACGCGGATACAACAGAGATATACACCTAAATACATTATGAACAAACAAATGTACCAATACGTGCAGAACCGCCGGTTGAGGCGCGATTGTTTCTGTTTCAACATGTCTCAGTCCACTCATCCTTCTTTTCCCTGCTCTCGTTTTTCCTCTCGTTTTTCGTCTATTCTAGGTACTTCTCTTCTTTTCTCCTTCTCTTCTTCCATGATATTGACTATTCCCCATAGGTTTGTCTAGATATCTGTTTGCCTCCTTTTGCTTCCTAGTTCCCCCTTTCTTCTCTGAGCCCGCTTGCCAGACCTCCCTGTCTTGTCGCCTCCCTTTTCTCCTCCTCCTTGACTCATCCCTTTGTCTGTCTCTTTTCCTCTCTTCTCCTCTTCTCCTATCTGCAGCTATCCGCCTTTTATTTTGTCGCCTTCTATTTTGCCTATTGTTGCTCAATAGACGCCGAGAATCATGTTCGTCAGCTGTTTGTTTCGGTCTGGTCTTTGCTGTGGCCTGGCCTGCCTTGTAGGCCGCTCTTGAACTGTGCATTGCATGGTGTTCCCGCTCGCCACTCCATGCGCACGCTTCCTCAAACCTCGTCGTCAATCTCTTGGCGCATAATGCCATTACCATGTCTACGTACTGATATTACATTTGATCCTTTCTCCGGGTTCATGCCTTGGCACGGAGTTAATCAAAGAAGCTGTATCACTGGATTGGATGGGTAATATTGATTTTTGATTTCAGCCTCTGTACAATTCAATGCTGAAAGAAATAGAAATAATTAGATAGCTTAATAATATGTTGTGTTCTGCAACACAGGTATAATGGAATATAGACAAGATTAGATGGCAAAAGAGGTGCAAAGAGATGCAAAAAGGTGACAATAATGAAAGAAAAAGACAAATTAAAATGTATAGAATAAACCAAAAGAAGAATAATGAAAGACAGCAACACTACTCCTGCTTCTTGCCCCAAAACTTGAGCCGCGAAAAATCAAACTTGCGCACCCGGAACACATAGTATGTGCCAATCGCCACGGCAATGTTGAACACAATGTACGCCCACATCAGCCCAAAGTTGCGCCAGCGTGTGTCCCAGTAAATGTTGTTCTGCGAAATGTACTGGTCCGCCACCGACACCTGGCAGTACTGACACGCCGCCGTCGCCTCGGGGTTCTGCAGTTGACCGGGCGCCAGCTGCAGGTATGGCGCCAGGTACTGCCCGCACGTGTAGCCCATGGGCGGGTCAAACACCGACGTCTCGGCCGCCGAGCACACAATTCGTCGCTCGTGAACCAGCGTCGAGATCACACCCGAGATCCAGTACGTGAAAGGCGACACGCGGTACATGAAGATCCAGAATCCGGGCAGCGCCACCGGCGTTTGCAGGACACCACTGAAAATCAGACTCGTCATGACCAGCAGCGTCACGATGCCGCCGGCCGTCTGTGCGTCGGGCAGCGCCGCAATGCACATGTGCGCAAATGAGCTGGCATAGATCATAAGCTCGATCATGAACAGCAGCACAAGACCCTGGCGCTGTGAGTCCTGGATGCCCACAACCGGGTAGTAGAAGCACGCATACGTCACAATGCCCGTCAGGATCTGCCAGGGGAACTCGACCACAATGTTGGCAATCATGAATGCCTTCCACGAGTACATCTTGCCGGGCCGCTCGCGCACCTCGTACAGCGCGCGCTGCGTCACAAACAGAGGCTGGATCTGCTGCACAATCGAAGAGAAAATGGTTAGGATCTGGAACACCGAGAAGATGACGCCCTGCATGCCCGCGAGCGAGCTCTTGGCCTGGAAGAACGAGAAGCCCACAAACAGGCCAGCCACAATACCCAGCGACAGCTTCGCAAACACGTACTCGGGCATGCGCCAATACTGCTGGAACACCCGGTACGTCACCTCGCGCAGCTGGGCCGAGAAGGGCATGGCAAACTCCGTGTTCAGGTTACCCTTGTTACCACCGCGAGCGGCGTCTTCCTGGTCGGCCGCCGAGATCTCGCCCGCCTTGGCCTTGTGAATGCGCTCCACCTCGGCCTCGACCTCGACGCGCTCGTTGCTCTCGAGCCACGTCGAGTGCCAGTCCTTGCCGTCGCCCGCCCTGGTCTTGTTGACGATTTCGAGCATGTACTCCGCCGGGTTCTCCGAGGCACCGCACGCGCGCGCGCCCTTGGCCTCGAAATAGTCAAGCAGCAACCGCGAATCATGGCCCACCTCGCCAAAGTAGACAGTCTTGCCGCCGGCCGCCAAAAAGAGCAGCCGGTCAAACTGCTCAAACAGAACAGCGCTCGGCTGGTGGATAGTGCACAGCACAGCCTGGCCCGCATCGGCCAGCTTGCGCAAAAAGTTGCAGATGGCCCACGAGCTCTGCGAGTCGAGGCCCGACGTCGGCTCATCCAGGAACAGAAGCAGCTTGGGCTTGGCGGCCAGCTCGACACCAATCGTCAACAGCTTGCGCTGCTCAACGTTCAGACCCTCGCCCAGCACACCCACCACTGCATCGGCAAACTCTTCCATGTTGAGCATCTGGATGACCTCTTCAACAAACGCATACTTTTCTTGCTTGGACACCGTGGGGGGTTGGCGCAGCATGGCGCTGAACTGCAGAGACTCGCGCACAGTCGCCGTCTCCAGATGCAGATCCTGCTGCTGCACATAGCCCGTGTTGCGCTGGAAGTTGGCCCCGCGCGGCTTACCGTTGACAAACATGTCACCAGTAATCACGCCCATGGTTGTGCGCTCAGCCAGCACATCCAGCAGAGTTGTTTTGCCCGCACCACTGACGCCCATCAGCGCCGTCAGCGTGCCCGGCTTGACCCAGCCCGACACGTGGTCCAACAGCCGCCGGTCTTTGCCCTTGATCTTGACATCATAGACCACATCCTTCCACGTGAAAATGTCCTTTTGCGGCGGGATGCCTTGCACTTCATCGTGGGCTTGGTTCGTGGGCGACTCGGGCTTCTCGCCAGCCGCGCCGGGACGCACACCGCCCGACTCGATATCGCCATTGGCAGTCGAAGCAGAAGAGCCGAGGGTGCCCTTTTCGTTGGAAGATGAAGCACCTGCAGCGGCGGCAGCACCCTTGCGCAGGTGAGGAGGGACATGGCCCTTTTGATAGACGAGCATTTCGCCGGCGCTCGAGGGAACACTGTTGATCTCGGTGGCAACAAAGTACAGAGCCATAAAAAAGATGAGGAAAGCGATCATGATGCCAAAGTTGCGCCACACGTGCGAGTAGTAGTAGCCGTAGCTCTCGGCAATGAACGCGTCACCACTGACTGTGGCCCGCCCGGCTTCGGCACCGACGACGCCGCAAATCCACGAGTTACCGATTGGGGGCGAGTAGCCGGGAATGATGACAGAGCAAGTGAATTCGCGACCGTGGAACTCGTTGGCAATCAGGGCTTCAAAGGCATAGTAGATTGGGTTGATCCAGCGGATCCAGCTAAACCACGGGTGCATGGTCGGAACCGTAATAACAAAGCCCGTGTACATGACAAGTCCGAGCACAAAGATACCGGCGAGCGACATGGCCTGCGAGACGGTCTTGGTGACAGCAGCCATGGTGCGGAAGATGGCCGACATGGTGAACGTGGCAGTGTAAGTGATCAAGAAGTAGATGAAGAACTGGGCAGGCTCGCGGCGCAGGCCGGCCATAAAGTACAGGACCAGGTTGAAGCAGACGGCGACGATAAACTTGACGGGAATATCGGCCACGACGCCAGCAATGGCGTCGGTGGCCGGGTGATAATAGGCATACGAAGCATGCTTTTCGACAATGGGGCGCTGGGCATAGAGCGTGTTGATTTCCGTCAGCGTGATAAGGGCGTTGAGCAGCACCGACATGAACAGGGCCGATGCCTTGGCGTAGAAACCGGCCGTTGCATCGGGCGTTCCGTAGACAGTGGAACCAATGATGAGTGCCAGGATGATACAGGTGACGGCCGTCGTGAGCGTGGGGATCTTGTCGTTCCAGATGCGCTGGTAGGCGCGGCGCGTGTTGAGGGCCACCTGCATGCCCGTGCTGATAATATACGGCGACTTGGGCCGCACGTTCTTGGCCTGCTTGGCGTTCTTGGTCTCGCGCAGGCGTGCCACCGTCTCACCGTGGGCATTCAGCGGGTGTGCCTCCTCGTACTTGGCAACGTCGGCCAGCATAGCCTGGTACGCCTCGGACTTGAGCCAGGCGGCCTCAAACTCCTCGGCCGTGCGCGGCACGCGGTCATCCATGCCGGGCTTGGGCTTGCGCTCAATGGGGTTGGTGACCGAGGTCAGGAAATCACCCGTCGTCTGGCGTGTCGGGCAGTCCCAGCCGAGACCCTCAAAGTAGGCCTTGGCAGCATTGGCCGGGCCAAAGTAGATCTGACGGCCCTCGTAGAGCACGGTGGCCTTGTCAAACAGCTCGTAAATAGACTCACTCGCCTGGTAGATGGCTACAGCATTGCTCATCTGTGCCAGGTCGCTGGCCATACGCAGTGTCTGCACAAACTTGAGCGCGGTCGCGGAGTCCAGACCGCGCGTGCTGTTGTCCCAGCCCATGAACGGACTGCCGGCCACCATCATCTCGGCAATACTGACACGCTTGCGCTCGCCGCCCGACACACCGCGCACAAACTCGTTGCCGACCTTGGTGTTGTACGTGTGGCTGAGACCGCAGATGGCCATGACCACCTTGGCCACGTAGTTGGCAACGTCGCGGCGCGTCACGTTCTTGTTGAGGTGTGCCCACTTGTGCGACGGCATGCGCACCTGCGCGGCAAACTCGAGCGTCTGGCCGACTGTGAGCTCGGGAAAGTGTTTGTCGACCTCCTGGTTGTAGATGGTCTCGCCGCGGAACTCCTTGATCATCTTGCTCTGGGGCACACCGCTGTAGTGGATGGTCGAGGTGGGCTCGACGTGCAGACCGTGCAGCTCGCCACACATGGTTTTCAAGAGGGTGCTGCAGCCGGAGCCGGGCCGGCCGAGCACGACCAGCAACTCACCGGCACGAATCACACCGTTGAACTCGTTGAGGATGCGACGGTTGGGCGCCTTCTCGCGCAGGCCAAACAGCTCGCCGATACGCATCGGCATCTCGAGAATGTTGGTCACAAATGTCGCCACAGTGTCCTGCAGTTGCAGGTCGGGGGCGCTGCCGGACACGGTCAGGTTCTTGAAGACGATGCCTGGCTCGACGTGAGGTGAGCCCTGACCCTCGCCGCGGACCTTGCGGACGAAGCGAGCGAGCCACTTGGACATGTCAAATTGAGGGCTCTGGGGATCGAGGGTGGGGTCCTCGTTGTGGACTGCACCGGCCCCGTCCCGGTCGCCGGCAGCCGACATAGCCGTGGCAATGCGGTGGATGGCAGTGCGGTCATTTTCCTGGATGATGGTGTTTGTGTGGGTGCGGGTGAGGTTTGAGCGCTGCAAGGACGAGGCAGAGTCGTCATCGTCGTCGCCACTGCTGTCTTTTGTGTTGTCGGCGGCGGTTGACTGATTGTAGATGATAGGAGACTCGGCGTTTGCAACAGGCTCAGAAGTAGCTGCAGCAGCTGAGACAGGGGTTTGCTCACCCTGGGCCAGAGGAGCTCCGTTGGAAGCCATGTTGTCGATGCAGTTTGTCGAAGCTGTTGATTAGTGCTTGTGGCTGGCAAGCAAAGTGCCGGGGAACGGTGGTATAAATGCTTTAAAGCAGCCCGCGAGGAATGAGAAATGCACCCAATCGAGAAGTAATCAAAAGAAAAACAAATCAACTTGGGGAGACTAAATAGCTTTAGGAGGATAGCTGCCTCTGATTGTAGGCAGAGCAGGGAAGCGGCCGTACATGCAAAACAAGTCAGTGTGCAACCCAATCTATGAGAAACGGGCAATGGTCAACGAGACAGATGTGAAGCGAGGCTTGCAGGAGAGGATGAGGTGATATATATTGACGAGCTCCTTTTTGATTTTTCTCGTGCCTTTTTCTCTTCTAATATTTATTTATCAATTATTTATCTACCGGTTTATTACTCATTAATCATATCTCCTCATACATTCGTATCCGATCGCCTTTTCCGTTCTCGCTGTGGCCGTTGCGAGAGGCGCGTTACTCAGCTCTCCCCAGAGTACTTTTGCATCAGCTAGCAGCTGTCTTTGTTTCTCTACTTTTCTCTGGCCTGTTGTATCTTTTCCTGGGATAGCTTAGCAGTCTTGGCGGCTTATTACTACTAAATCGGGGAATATTATGGCTTTTACAGAGCAGTAGACTGAAGTAGATTTATGTCTACACAAGGTACAGAATATACTTCGGGTCCATTCCGACCCCCCCCCCCCATTGGGCTCTAATCACCCCTGATACCTCTGTGCCACGCATGTATTGTCTTGATTGACTTTTTCTTCGCATATTTTGTAGCTCCATTGACGGAGTAAGGATTCTGTGATTTGTTTCCGGGTCCGGCTCGTGTTTTCGGGGTGTGAAATTCAAAGGAGGACATCCTCACGAAGTTGTGCCTTCAATGAAATCCTCTTGTTTCTTCGCCTTTTCCTTTTGTCTATATCTGCCGCCTACAGTTGTCAATCTTCATCTTCATCAGATCCTTGCCTTTCTATGCATGCGGTATCGGTTTCAACCATAATATGTCCTCTTTTGTCAGTGTCCTCAGCTGGCGTTAGACTCGTCTGGTCTAGCAATACTGCACAGCAGATATTAGTAATTATTAACAGAATATTGACGGTTCATTGTTCTCTTTAGACTATTATCCCTTCGTAGCGGCCATGCATGTTTCAAAAAGGGTTTCTTTGATGCCAGATAAAAGATATATTGGTTACCTAGCATCAAGGTCATCTTCATCCTCAATCTCATTTTCATCCTTCTCATCTCATCGCATCAATATTGACCATACGAAACTCCGTTAGATTCGCCGTATTCTGTCCAATCCAACTTGACGAGAAGCCTCTGTATCACAGTTCACCTAAAGTGTAAATATAGATTGATAGTAGTACGACGTGCCAGTGCTAGAACAGCCTAACGCGTCGATCATTGCCAAGGCCAAGCTATTCTTGCCGTTATTGATTTTGAATATTCTATATTTCGTCTACTATTTGCTCATTTCAAACGGCATACTATTTTCACAATACACCAGCTCAATACTATCACGACCAACAACCGAAAGAGTAGTGTTTCTCGAGTATTGTCAATAGTTGCGTCTGACAGGTTGTATCCAGAGGCCTCTTGTTGTTGACTACAGTCTATCGGCGGTCTATCATCCGTCATCTCTGATTCTAGATCTTTTATTTTATTTTATTCTAGACTCGACTTGAACTGCCCATCCATTCTCGTACAGCCGTCTACCGGGGACACGGGTCCTACTTGACAAGCACTCGGGATGAGTACGACGTTCCTCGATGCACCAGCGGCAGGTTGAATGTGGCTTAAACGATTACGAGCTGGCCACCGAGCATCGTTTTGTCCAACACTCTACAGCCGCGTAGATCTGACATCTTGATCTAGGTTTACGCCACTGCAAGGCGCACGGCAAGCCTTGCGTCGAGTCCGTTGCTGCTAGCTGGTTGGCAACGGCAAAGAGACACTTCTGAATGACAATACAGATGTTCTTTCATTTGCCCTCGTAGTCTTGATCGCTTGTCTCTCCGAACCTTCTTTGCATCTCTGATTGGCCTCAACGAACCCGGACTCGCCAGGTCCCGCGATAACGGGCACACCCACCATCTTCGTCGTTCTCTCTTATGCTTAACTATAAACATACTATCCGAGAATCCGGCATTGGCAGAAGAGATATCAGGAGATTACCAGCTACAGCCGAAAATAACAGGAAACAAGGCGACACTTGCTGTGTCCGTGGCGTCCTCGGAACCAACCCGACGCTGAAGAGACTGCAAGAAACACGTTCATTCCGGTGCCATCCGCTGGACTCTACAATGCTGTAAAGCTTATAAAAAGCCCCATTATGATCAGCAGAGTATTCTCTTTCGAACCATTCTGATATGTCTGTGTTCTTCTCTTGTTATTGTTCTATTTGTTTGTGTTTGTCACTGCCCTCAATCTGTGGCATCTTGTGCGTCAGGCGTGATTACCTGTTGCCCCACAGCCTCATCTCATTACATTTCAGTGTGTATCATCCCACTAAAGAGTAGCATGTGATTAGGCAGTCTTTGTGCCTGGGTGCCGCGGAATCAGCCCGACTAACACTCGCTTGAAAGGTCCACAATTTATCCTTTGAGTGACCCACACGTACTTTCACCGCCGGGATCATTCCGAAGACTGACGTCGATCTTGAATCGTAAACGAGAACGAGGGTTTCCAAGCTTTGCACACTGGTATAGTTGCTACCGAACAATCAAAGACGATGCTGGTTTCAACGTATTAGATCATGTAGTAAATATACAAATATAATCAAATATAATCAAACGAGTATCAAACGAGTAAGGGGGGAGATAAAGAAAATCAAATGAAAGAGAAAGGAATAAAAGAAGGAAAAGGAAACCTCAACTGAGAACCTCTAAATATTACAATCCCATCATCGGATTAATGCCGTGATTCATGATCTTAAATTGACAAGTCTACTATAAAATGTAACTATGTAGAAAGGGGGCATCAAACAGACGGTACCTGAACATCACCTCGCCAAGATCCATCAGCCTCGCCAGACTCGCGGCAGGTCGCAGGTAGATGTCGTAGTCTCTTCTCGTAGTCTCTTCTAACCTTTCCCAGGATCTATTATTACAAGATTCCCGGTACCACAAGTCGTTTGTTCCCGACGCTTAGATAGCCAGACTAATACAACCCTAGGCATTGCCTTATCTTGGCGCTCGACGAGCAGGTGGTCTATAGAGTAAAGCAGAGAGAGTAATGATAGTACAGAGTATTCACGGCCCGCTCGGAACATTAGTTCACTTCCGAAAAGCCGTTGGACTAGTGTATGTATAGGATGGGAAAAGAACAGGCCGGCTCCGAGGCGGACGCTCGCTTCTTTCGGACACGTCTCGCGCCCGTTATTGTTGGAAGTTGGCTAGCCACTATTGACGACTAATGGCTCTCGGAGAGATGTCGGGCAAGGAGATGCTTGCTCGACAAGAGGTCAGAGTTGAACATCGATCTTTAGTACCGTTAGCTTCAGATATATCTGGAGTTTCTAATAGCCCGACATGACTTCACCTCGAGGCGGAACTTGAAATTCGACAATCGGCATAATCACCTCTCGTATTGTCTCCTCTCTGATAACACTATCCCTCTAGGGGGGCGCAAACGTAAAATCAAAGTTCTGGTCCCAGGTAAAGAATGGCCCCATGGTGTACGTGTCCTCGAGCAGACTGGGCGCGCTGGGGTCAAACTGCGCCATCAGATCGAGTTGGCCCGCTGCCGCTGCCGCGCCTTGAAGCTGTTGCTGCTGCTGTCGTAGCGTTGCTATCGCATTGAGTGTGGCCTCCGTTGTGCTGTCATGGTGGCTGGCCATGACCTGTGCCAAGCCGCTGCTGGCATTGCTGTTATTGGTATTGTTGCTGCCGCCAATGCCGTTGTTGCCTGGACCGAGGAGATTGCCAATATTACCCACAGAGTCGATGATCAAGTTGGCACCCTGTCGACCATGTGTGCTCAGGTCACCAGCCATAGAGAGACCAATTGAGTTGGTATTGGCATGATCAGCATTGGGATGGCCGGCCATATTGCTGCCACCGGCGACTGCCTCGCCCACACTGCTACTCCCACTACCACCGTCAGTGTCGCTAGCTGCCTGCTTGAGCAGGACATGCTCGCTGACTTTGAGCAGCAGATTCAGAGATTTGCGGGCTGATGCGCTGAATACAGCTTGGTCTTGCAGGATGGACTGGCACTTGTCCCAGAGCACAGCCATCTCGGATGAATCAAGTGCCTTCCACACCGTCGAGCACGACCGGGCCACAATCAGCACCAGTCCAGCAGCACATGCATCTGCAGGTTAGTATGTGTTAATAAGATAATGTACAGCAAAGGGGAACTCACAAAGTCCGTTCCACCACCAGACATCGGACTTGTCAGTGGCATAATTGCCGTGCACAAGAAGGATAAGCTGCTTGGCAGCCTCAACACACGACTTGCTGCATTCAAGGGCAAACGATGCGCGCAGGCCGTCGCGCGAAAGGATCGACTGAGTCGCCGGGGGCGAGGATGCCGAGTCAGCTGCCAGCTGTGACAGAATTGGCCGGTATAAAATGAGATGCATGTAGATGAAGCGGGCCTGTAGGACATTGCGGTTGATCTCCATAATATGCTTATCTGACGTCGACATGTTTACGCTTTCGGGTATCTCTTCTCTTGATATCCAGGATAGAAAGGGCGTAACCGACTGCTGGAAGTGGTCAAGCTGGCCCTGGATCTCTACCACAGTGTCCAGATTGTGATGGACCCGTAAAGTGCTTGGGCTGTTTGTAGTTGTCGAGTTGTCTGGGACATCCCGCGTAAGCCAGGGGCGGTAGATGCGCTGCAAAATGCCCTCAAGAATTACACTGAGCTTGACATTCTCCTTGGAGAACATGAGCTTAAACATCTCAGCATCTGCACAAACGCTAGGGTTTATGCTGGTGTCGAGCGTCTCGGGTGATATAGACAAACTGGATGTCATTGGCGGCCGTCCAAAGGTCATGCTCACTAGTCTGTAGAGTTGATACTGTTAGTAAAATATATTCTGATGAAATTTAGCAAGTGAGAACCTACACATCCATGACAACACAGCCTTGCCAGGTCCGACGGCGAATCTGACGCACGCGCTCATCGCCCCTCAGTGTTCGCCGACTTGCAATTGCTTCGTCAGAATGCAGACCTAGCCCCTGTGCTACTCGCGCAGCCATGCCCACGGCGTTCCAGCACCGGTTCGGGAACGGAGTCCCCTGCAGCACCAGAGAGATGATCAGCATTGCTTGCACAACTCCCAGGTTGTTCTCGTCAATCAGGTCCAGTCCGACAAAGCCCTTGGACCGGTTAGCAAACACGTCCAGGGCTGCCGCGCGTTCCGATGCCGACAGATTCGAAAAGCAACAGCCCAAGGCAAAGATGGAGTTGAGTGCACAGTGGAAGACAATGCTGCCGACACCACACTCTTTCCCGCCGAGACCGACACCCTCGAGCGCGGTATTAGGTGCAGTAGTACTGCTGTTTGTGCTTGTGCCTGTCTTTGTGTTTGTAGTTGTGCTTGTTTCTGGAGACGCCTCCCAGAGTCTTTGGTAGGCCTGCTCAAATGCATCCCGGTCGAAGAAGGGATACTGATAGAAGATGTGCGTAAAAAAGCACTGAATAAAGTGGTCGGCTAGTGCTCGTGGCGGTAGTGCAAATCGATCGACGTCTGCAAACTTGAGTGTAGGCTGAGCTGCTGGTATTGGTGTCCCTGCAGTAATATACCCGCCCGACGAAAATGAAGTCAATCCCGGCCGGTTCGTGGTGCTTCCGCCACTCAAGCTCTGCCGTAATGATTCGGCTGCCTCTTTTAAAAAAGATGCTGCTGATGACCGGCCATAGAAAGTGTCCTCTGTGCCCTCGGCATCCAAGTCTTCTTCAGACAGAATCGTGCCCATTGCTGTGACGCCTGTGACATTTTCAGGGTACATTGTCTCTGGTGATGTGACTGAAGATGCGGCAGCCCCTGAGCTGGTCGAGGTGGCTGCTACTGCTGCTGCTGCTGTTGCTGTCCCCGGATTGCCCGTTCCTGTTCGTTGCGAAGGGGAGTGATGATCTGAACTGCTGCCCACGAGACGGTCGATAGACAATACAGACGGGCTATTAAGCCGCGAGTTTGGTCTCGAATTGGACAACCCTGACTTCCTTGGGTATCCATACTGGAGTGACTGGTTCTTCTGCACAGCTTGCCCCGAAGAATCAACCTCGACACCATGCATGGCACATGCCCTCTCCAGATGCCGGATACGTTCATGCAGTGCCTTTGTGTAACTATGTGGTCAGTGATCTTACAGCAGTAAAATTTATCAAGGTAGGCACATACTCATCAGTGCATGCTGTCTTTGCGTTGGCGACTGTATAGATGCACTGCTCCAGTCCCAGTGCCCGGTGTTCACAAGTCGAGCAGATGGGCTTGCGGCCGTCGCACCGGGACTTGCGCTCGCGGCATGGCTCACATGCAAGCGTAACTTTGCGTCGTCGTTGACGTTCCCGAATCTCTGACATCTAAGCTTCTTCTAAATATATTTAGACCTCGAGACAAATATAAACTCGTCACACACTATGAAAAATATAAATAAGAGACCCAAGTACGTCACTAGGCTCGCTTATAGTGTAGATAGTCGGAAGGTTACCATATAGACACACGTGTAATATCACGTGCCCAATATGCTGTCAGACTGGGCTGGCGCTGTAGCTTCTATGAAAGGGTACCTAAAATGCTTATCTTATCTGAATTGGCGTTGCTCAGCAGCGACCTGTTGATGTAGTCCATCCAGCCAATCACAGTGCTCCATTGCGGTACCTTTGTCCCATTCCATCAGGCAAACGGCCACATCCACAACACCACTTTACACGACCAGGGACCAGACGATAATTCATGCCCAACCGATCATCGACTGGTCTCTTGTTGGTGATACTGAGAGTAGCGCGTCTTACTGCCAGCTTGTTTACTTATTTCAATGCGGTAAGCATTCAGAATTCCTCTTTATCTATCGTCATCCTCGACCCCTCCCCCTCAACTTTCTTCTGCTCCCCGTGTCTTACCCTCCACATCCACCTCCACCTCTCCACTCTACTCATACTTTCAGTCGTATTTTTGGGTGACCACATATTTTATATTTCCTCTTTTCTCATCTAACAATTTGCAACAGTACCAAGCCCGGTGCAGGATTTGGCTACCAACCGACAAACACTTTGAAAGCCCCCGACCCCCGCGACGAGCAACTGTCGCAGCCACGCTCACCTCCAAAGAAGCTCCATTCGACGCTCTCTCTCCACCCTGAACCTCACCGACTATCCCAAAAGACAAACCGAGACCTTGCCGGCAGTTTCTGTGACCTCATGCGCTCTACAACAGCTGTCCCACCTCAACTTTCTATTCAACCTCCTGCTCAACCCACCTCCCACACCATGGCTCGCGCCCGTAGCGAGTCCTTCTCGGACGATGATCTGATGATTGTCAGCTCCCAGGCCATGATCTCACAAGGATCCCAAGGTTACGACTCCCATGATTTCAGCCTCGGCGGCGACCTCATATCCACTCCTTCGCAGCCTACCCCCAGACGACCCGGCGAAGTTATCGATATCACGGACAGTCCTGTGGCCCCGGCCCTCTCGCCCAGCAAAAATGCGGCTAGCCACCCAGCTCAGTCGACAACATCACGGCCCATGTTTGGCCGCGCAACGCAAATGACCGTTCCCGGATCGCCAGCACCACCGCCAATGTCCTCGTCCGCGGCGGCTGCCATGGCACAGCAGCGCAAGCAGCAACAGAACCAAAACTCAATGTTCAACACCAACCGCAACCGCCCCGAGCACCACCGCCCCCAGCGGCTTACTGGCCCGCTGGCACCCAAGCCTGCCGACCGGAAAGCGGCGCCGAGACCCATGTTTAGCTCTGTAAGCTCATCTCAGGCAGACGGCGGCTCGGCGTACCCCATCAGCTCATTTTATAATAATTCCAAGCCCAATCAGACAATCATGAACAACAAGCCCATCTCGTCCGGAGCAACGCATGGCGATGTGGACTTTTACATCGACCCGGACAAGGCTGCAGCGGATCTAAAGGCGCTGCTTGAGGGTGGCATGGAGGATGATGATGACGAGGAAGAGGAGGAAGCCGCACCCGCTCCAGCAGCGGGAGCGCCTGACCAGGAAAAGTCAGCAGCCAAGACAGCTAAGGCCAAGAAGGCAGTAGATGATTTTGTGAGCGAGGATGGCGCAGTCGAGAACATTAAAGTCAGGCTTCTGCCACACCAGGTTGAGGGTGTGAAATGGATGCGTGGCCGCGAGTTGGGCCCTGTCAAGCGCGGCCGTGTGCCCAAGGGAGGCATTCTAGCTGATGACATGGGCCTAGGTAAGACTCTGCAGTCTCTCTCTCTTATTGTCACAAACCCCAAGCCATCCAAAGACTCGCCGGCATGGAAGAAGCACTACGAGCGTATTGACGGCGCAACGCTGGTGGTGGCACCTCTTGCTCTGATCCGGCAATGGGAAGCTGAGATCAAGGAAAAGGTGTCGTCCAAGAAGCCTCTCCGAGTCTGTGTGCATCACGGCCCTCAACGGGCAGTCCGGCCCAAAGACCTGGCCCAGTATGACGTAGTCATTACCACCTACCAGATTCTTGTGTCTGAGCATGGCCACAGCAACGACTCGCTGAAGAGCGGCTGTTTTGGTCTCAACTGGTATCGCGTCATTCTGGATGAGGCACACAGCATCAAAAACCGCAACGCCAAGATGACCAAGGCCTGCTATGCACTATCGTCTGAGTTCCGCTGGTGCTTGACTGGCACTCCGATGCAGAACAACCTGGACGAGCTACAGAGCTTGGTTAAGTTTTTGCGTATTACACCCTACGACAACCTGACCGAATGGCGTGCGCACATTGATGCACCCCTCAAGAACGGCCGCGGCTACCTTGCCATCCGGCGGCTGCACAGTCTGCTGCGGTGCTTTATGAAGCGGCGCACCAAGGACATTCTTAAGGAAGAGGGTGCTCTTGTTCCTGGCGGCAAAAAAGCCATGGAGGCAGCTGCAGCCGCAGCAAAGGAAGAGGCTGCCAGTGGCATTGCCAGCAGTGCCAGCAAGGGCCCTACGGCACCAAGCTTCAAGATCACAGAGCGCAACGTTGTCAGCGTGTCGACCGAGTTTACCCCAGCCGAGCGCAAGTTCTACGACCGTCTCGAGGACCGTGCGGACAAGAGTCTGGAGAAGATGATGAAGGGCAAGGCTGTGAGCTATGCGAATGCACTAGTTTTGCTGTTGCGCCTGCGCCAAGCCTGTAATCATCCCGACCTTCTCAATCTGAAGCTGGACAAGGACAAGGACGCACTCACGACGGATGCGCCACCTCAAAAGTCTGCCACTGACGGCGATATAGATGACCTTGCCGATGTCTTTGGCGGTCTCGGTATTCAGGCCAAAAAGTGCGAGGTGTGTATGTCTGATCTCACCAAGGATGAGCAGCGTGCGTGTGAGGACTCTGGAGGTGACATGGTCTGTACAGGCTGTGTCGAGGACCGTGATCTCTTGATGAGCCCGGCACAAAAGAAGGCCAAGAAGGGAACGAAGATCAAGAAGTCCAAAAAGGACAAGAAGTCAAAGTCGAAGAAAGACAAGACCTCTTCAGGCAAGGCTGTCGCTGAAGATGACGAAGACGACAGTGATATTCCTGTCCGGAGACGGCCTGCCCAGCGCAAGCCCCGCAACCGTCGTGCAATCATTGATAGTGATGATGAAGACGAAGAGGCTGAGGGTAGTTGGCTTGTGGGCGAGGAGGATCGTGGATCCCTACGTCTCGGCAAAGCTGGCGGCTCGGAAGACGAGGATGCCGAGGGTGGTGGCGACTGGATCAATAGCGACGACTCGATCCACCACTCTGAGAATGACAGTGACGACGCGAGCCGCCTCAGCAGCTTCATTGTGGACGACGAGAAGAAAAAGTCGAAGAAGAAGAAGGCCCAGCAAGAGCAGATGCGCACCAACGTCTTTGGCGATAGCGAGTCTGACACTGCTGGATCCGCCACCGAATCTGATGACAACGATTCGGGCTCTGAGGATGATTCTGAAGACGATTCTGAAGGGTCTGACTCTGACGGCGGCGCTGACGACTCACGCATCTCCGAGGCCGAGTTCTTTGCCAATATCGATGGCGGCTCGTTTCTGGGCGGCGGGCAGTCGCGTAAATCACGACGCGAGCGGCTTTCAGCAGCACACTCCCGCAATGTACTTGTATCGGCCAAGATCCGCAAGATGATGTCGATTCTCAAGGAGGAGGCTGCCGAGCACAAGTTTATTGTTTTTTCGCAGTTCACGTCGATGCTGGACCTAGTGAGCCCCTTTTTGCTGCAGGCCGGACTGGGCCATGTGCGGTATGACGGCGGTATGCGCAACGATGCGCGCGAGGCTAGTCTGCACAGCCTGCGCAACGACCCCCGCACACGTGTGCTGCTATGCAGTCTCAAGTGCGGTGCTCTGGGTCTGAACCTAACGGCAGCAACACGCGTGGTCATCCTGGAACCATTCTGGAATCCCTTTGTTGAGGAGCAGGCCATTGACCGGGTGCACCGTCTGACGCAGACTGTTGACGTCACTGTGTACAAGCTGACGGTGGCCAACACGGTCGAACAGCGCATCCTAGAGCTTCAGGAGAAGAAGCGTCTCCTGGCTGCACAGGCGCTCGAGGGCGGGCTGGCCAAGGGCGGCAAGGGCAAGAAGGACGGCCTCAAGCTGGGTCTCAAGGAGCTCATGGACCTGTTCAAGCACGACTCGCGCGGTGGCGGCGACAACGACCTCGAGCCCGATGCCGGCCATGGTGGAAGTGGCAGTGGAGGCGTTAGAAGCGGTAGAGGCGGCGCCGACCCCAACAGTATCGATGAGCAGCTGGCACGCTTTGAAAAGGGAGTGCTGCGGCGGCCCGGATCATCACAGGCCAGCAGCAGCAGACAGCAGACGCCTACCGACCCAGCCTACTCTCGCCGGTGGTAGTCTTGTGTGGTCACATTTGATTTTGATTTTGTTTAATTCACGGCATGATGTATGAGTTGTATTTGTTTATGATATATTGATTTTTGTTAGATGAATGAGTATGAGTATGAGTATGATCTTGAAGCATGTCGCCAGTGTTGAGCCGAAGATGAATGATATTTACGAACTCCAAAGTGGTATCAGCCATCTAAATAAAAAATGATAAAACCCCGTCACAAAAGACAAAAAAAACGTACAGCAGAGGGTATTCGCTGGTCGTCACCGACCCAACTACTAATCCGCCGATTACTGGTTTAACTAGGGGAGAGCGGACGGGATCCCGTGCTTTCCAGTATCTATGGCCGTACGTGGAAGAAGTGGATGCAAGTAGAGTATAAATAGCGGAATTATGTAAATAAAATCGAGACTAACACCGGGCCGTAGAACAATAACTCCAAATAAACAGAAAACAAACAGAAAATAGACAAATCAAGCTAAACAAACAACACTGGCATCAACAAGATCCATCAGTGTCTCGTCCAGAGGTCATCCCGGAAGCTGACGGGACTCGGTGGTGGCGGCGCCGGGACGGTGTAGTCGTAGTCGCGGATGGCAAACTGGGGTGCCGGCAGAGAAGTGATTTGCGGCATGTCCGAGGTGGAAATGAGGATCTGGAGGCTGTGTTTGCCGCGCGGTGCGACGGGCACTGGGGTGAAGATCTGGCCAGGCATTTTGTGATATCTGGATTGTTAGATGTGTCGCTGAAGGTGTAGAGGTGAGTAGAGAAGTGCTTACGGGATGTGGATGGGAAAGATGAAGACGTGAAGAAAGCTGAAGAGCTGATATCGAGTGATGACGTCTGGTCAAACTGCTCGAGCTGATGCTGTTGTTTGTTGTATAGCTACTGAAGCTGGTGAAGCTGATGAAGCTGGTGAAACTGTTGATATTGAATGCTCGAGATAGTGTTGGTGAAGGATGATCTGAAGAGGCTGTATTAAAGTGGTGATATGAATGATATTTAAAGAATGGCGACTGAAGAATGATAAAGAAGAGTGATAAAGAATGATAAAGAAGAGACGAGAAAGAAGAGAAAAGAGTCAGGGGAGGACACTTATTTGTATCCAAGGAGATGATTTATCGATTTTATCATTCTTTCTTCTTTTTTCTTTTCTCTTTTCTTCTTTTCCTCCGTACATCAGTCGAGCGATCCCCAAGATTATCTTTCCCGGGACCTACATACCACTCTGTCGGAAGAAACGGGGCTGCTTGGGTGCAAATGTTTTACAATACTTAAGCATAGTATTATGAGCTTAAGACACGGAGCGCAAAGGTATATTTAGAGTCAAGGGTTTCAAAGAGGCTAGGTTGCGCAAACGGACAACGGATTGCACAAACAGCGTCCGCATGAGTACAGGGTGTCTGCGTGTCTGCGTGTCTGCGTCTGAGGTGTCTGAGGCAGACTGGGGAATCTGGGGAGTGCAAACGTAAAGTGAATAATGTGATTACAAGACAGAGAGACAAATGGCAGAGGGGAGAGGGGGGAGGGGGGAGGGTGAGACCAACGTACGTCAAATGGCAGACGTGTTGAATGAGGCGCCTTGGCTGGGGTAGCTATGCTTGGACAGGGCTGGACAGACAACTCGATAGATGATAGATGGATAATCAAGCTCATAATAAATACTGGATAAATTACAATAAATAATCGCAGTATCAAATCTACCTGGCGGCGGCTCGGATAACCTCCCGTGGATACGAGGGTAAAATAGAAAACGAGGAATAAGATGAATAAAAGGAATAAATAAGCCGCCGAGAAATTAGCTAACCAAGAGAGTATCAACAATGGATATTGGCTCGGGTGACAGAGTGAAATAACGAGGAAGAGAGAGAGGAAGAATGAATACAAGAAATTAAACGGGAGACGACAAGGAACAGGGAACCAGTCTGAGCTGCCTTGCCTGATGGCTGTGCTGAGCTGGACATCAATAACAGTGGCTGCCACGTAGAGATGAACGAAGCCGTTGATTTGTTATCAGCTGTCTGCTGTCTGCCGTCTGTTGTCTGTTGTTGTCAACTGTGTCAACTCCATGCCATCTCAGCAGCTCCTGATCTTATTTCCCTTTCTTTTTCTTCCAGAAGGAAGCATGAATGAAGCTAGAATGCATAATGCTACGACACTACTACACTGTGGAGATCATCTGCCGTTTTATTTCGTCCAGTCCGCTGGGTTTCTAGTTTCTGGTTTCTGGGCTCTGGGCTCTGTCTGGGGTACAGGAGATAGCATCGGTCCGCAACAGGGGCAGAGGAGGTGTGGAGAGCCCCTTTTGGATTCTTTGCATTTTGTTTTATTTTGCGGAGTAATTATGCTGTCTGTTGCTATGATTGCTTCTCTGTGTTTCTTTTTTCTGTGGGGGAAAGCGGGCAGCAAATCAATGAGTCGGTTGGAAGAAATGAGCGGCGGCGGAGGAGGAGGAGGAGGGGGATTGACAGGGTGACAGTGACAGAGAGAGCAACAGGGGGAATGTGGACGGAATGAAGGATAGAATCCGAGATAGTGGAATCTCGATGTGCGTCTTTGATGTCTTTGATGTCTGAGTCTGAATCTGAATCAAGTCAACTGTAGATGATCACAGTTGGAGACAAGGGATGTCAAGGACAGCCTTGATATGAGTCTGCCAGTCCCAGTGTCCGTGTTCCAATGCCCCAGATATGATGGGGAATGGTGATCCAGGAGACGATATGCCCGATCCCATCCCATATCCTGATTCTCTTTTGATTTTCTCCATTCTAATTATATTATAATATTCTCCCTTTGGCTGTAGAGTCATCTTCCTCTGCATCGACATCACAATGTCATATCACAGCGGCCATCACAGTGAATATACCATCAGATCACATCACTGGCTGCTGACTCGCATTGTCAAGCCACAGGATGATGCGTATTCAGCACAGTCACCTGGTCTCACTGCTGTGATGGTCGTTGTGATAGCATGCAACGGCCATGGCCAGTCGAGGAGCCATACAGCCAACAGTCAGCCAGACAGACAGACAACAGGCGGTCTGACGACTATGGCAACCAACGAAAACAGCTTCCATGCCTGTCACAAACACTCATAAACATACACTGATGAATGCGAGCCATTGGAGTAACTACCGAAAGCGCCAATGCTGTGTCACAGAGGGGAAGAGAGTAGAGTAGAGTGAAGCTGCGTCTTTCCCATCACACCATCACACAACAGACACCTTGCATCTGCGAATGCACCCCCACGGTGGCTTCTTTCTTTATCGTCTCTACTTCAGACATAAAACCATGAGCATAAACGCGGGGAGCGGTGTGCTGAGCAACATGACATTGGCAAACAAGAGAGATAGGAATGTGTTTGTCTTTTGTGTTTTCTTGTCTTGTCTGTCTTTGTATGTCTCTTGTATTTTTGTCATTGTCTGTCTCTGCCACTGACGATGCCGTCTACGAGACAACACAACAGTGCTTGGCTGTGGCTGAATACGTAATGGCAACAGGCGGCAAGGGTAAGCCCTGCTCACTCGGTGAGAATACGGTAGAATGAAACAAAAGGAAAACAGATAAACAGATAAACAGAAAACAGAAAACAGAAAACAGAAACAGCCAGCATCATAATCCATGAGTCAAACCGGCATGGAATGCTCTGGAATGCGAGACTTATAAGTACATACACTTCCTGGCAAGTACTTCCTCTCTGTTGTTTTACCCCGGATTTGCCGTCTCTCTGGAACGCGGGCCGTCTCTCTTTGTTTTTTTTTTTATTCCTACTCTTTTGTTCGCCTACTCTGCTCTTCTGCACCTCTGATTCATTTACCCCAGATTCCGTCTTCTATGCTCTCTCGCACACAATTCAGCCATCAATTTAGTCATAGCCACCAGCCCATCCAGGCACAGCTGAGCTTGCAAATGCGGCAGCATTATCAACAAAAGATGACGGCAGCGTCTGTTGGGCTTACAGAAATACGAAACCAAAGCAAAGTTGCGGTGTAGTTCTCGTCTCATCCTTCATCTTCGTCTCTCGCCCTTGTCTCCCATTTCTCACCAGTCTTGGTCTCATACTCTCTTGCCGAGCTGTGCACAGCATCCAGGCATCCTCCGAATGTCCGATATGCTTGCAGAAATAGAGAATAGTAGAAAACACAGCATAGTAGTACCTATACTCTGTAATCTGTACTCGATATACATACTATACAATACTGCGCATATCTTGACGGCGCACAAGCTGCAGGGCGCAAGTATACTCCCTGCTACACGAGCACAGATGTAGCAAGATGATAAGTAGCGATAGAACAAGTACAAAGGCATCAAGTAGCAAAGTAATAAATCAGTGAATATAAGAAGAGGCCATGGTGTCGTGAGTCAGCCGGACAGCCCGGACAACTCAACACCTCGTAGCAGAGCACATCCGAATCAGCCGCTGGCTATCAACGATGGACTCAAATAATTAATTCATTTAATAACAATTTCTAGACAGCAATAGTCGTACTCATATGGTATCACACAATCCCCCCTTGATCCTTGACTTCCATCCTTCTACTTCTTATCAAGGCCGTACGCTTTGACCGCCGTGCCGCCCCAGAGCATCGCCTTGTCCTCGTCACTCAGCGTTGCCATGTAGCCAAGGTACGCCACAATCCGCCGCCACTTGTCCCACGCACCCACCTCGCCAGCCGTCCGCGGCGTCGTCGTCTCCGTCGACTCGATCTTGTTGGCATACGGAATCGTGCACACCGGCCAGTCGCTGCCAAACATTAGCCGCGACGCGCCAAATGTCGCCAGCAGCACCGCCAGCCATGCAAACGACGCCTGGAAAAATTCGGCGTGCTCCTGGTCCCGCAGCGCCGCCGGCATCTCCGAGAACAGGCCCGACACCTTGATGAATATGTGCTCGGGGCTCGCCTTGGCCAGCGTGAACATGGTGTCGCGCCACGACGCAAACCCGCGGTCCGAGTGCGGCGTCAGCACTGTAATGTCCGGCTTGGCCATGTGGTTGATCACAAGCACCACCTTTTCGTCGTCGGGCGTCTCGGGCGAGTGCACCTTTTCCACCAGCGAAACAGTCTCGGCCATTTGCGTGCGGCCACGCCGGTGCTGGTCAACACCCAAGTCAAATGAGAACCCGCGCTTGCCCAGCAGCCGCAGGCTGTCGACAAACTCGTCCGTCAGCATGGTGCCGTGCGGCTTGTCCTGCACGAGGTAGCGGAAGCCACGCACGCGCGGCCACACAATGGGTCCGGCCGTCTCCTCCACCTCGTCGAGGTACTTGGCCAGCACTTCGGGACCCTTGTGCACGGGTGCCCACGGCACAATGGCGAGGCACCGGGCCTGTGATGATGTCTCGGAAGTTGTAGCCTCGGCCTCGGCCTCGACAACCTTGCGCAGATAGGCCACCTCCTCGAGTGGGCCGGTCCAGTCGTCGCCGTCGGCACCGTTCTTGCGGTCCGACTCAATAAAGATGTAGCCCACACGGGGTCCCGTCGCCGGGGTTTCCGGGTCTGCTGCATCTGCATCTGCATCTGCTGTTTCCGAGTCCGGCTGGTTGTTCACGGCCTTGATGTAGTCGGCCACGTTCGCCGGGCGGTACAGCTCATGGCCCGGCTTGAGCCACGACAGCTTGTCGAGGGCATCGGCATCCCACAAGTGGATGTGCGAGTCCACAATAAACGGCGGTGAGTCGGTTGATGCCATTTTGTTTTTGAGTTGTTGTTGTTTGTACAATCGAAGAAGAGTGAGTGGGTGTGAAAAGGCTTAGGCTTGAGCTTAGGCTTGAGCTTGAACTTGAACTTGAACTTGGCTTGACTGACTATTGATCTACGGGGCTGATGCGCGGGGTTGGCATCTGCACCTTCCCCCGTTTCCGCTGTTTCCCCTATTTTCCCCTATTTTGATTCGAGATGCACAGCACCGACCCCGCTGAAACTACGGTAGTAATACGACTGTCAATTCGGCGGAAGATGTAGTATGTCATAATATTATTTCCTGTTGGTTTCCTTACTTTTACTAGAATAAAAATAAAGTGAAAATGCTTCAGATATGCTGCAAATAAAGAAGAGAAGTAGCGCGCCCAATTACACCGAGAAACCGAGCTAGTGCAAAACAAGCAAGGAACACAGGGCAGGCCTCTTGTACACTAAGAAGACCCCTGTCTTTCCATCAAAAGGACCATCCGATATGGTGTAATGGTCAACATCCGACGCTCTCACCGTCGAGCTCGGGGTTCGATTCCCCGTATCGGAGCATATAAACTCTTTTTTTGTGGTTTTTACTCATTTTGTACTACTTCTTTTACTTGTTCTGCACCATCGCTTCTTTTTCCTTTTTCTTCTTTTCTTTTTTTTTAAAAAAAATGCTGCATAATACTACATCGAGATAAGAGCCAGTGCCATACACACAAACATCACCATCGAAACACCGCAGCGACTGCATCCAGACTGGAGTCGTGCTGTGAGACCACAACATGTTCCGTTGTAAGTGACGCCGTTCAGCGTTGCCGCCACCTGAAAGACTGATCCGGGCGGCGTGCCATGGTTGTAGTAATCGACATTGAGCACTAGAGGCGGCCGGCCCCATACATTCTGGCAGTTCTGCGCCGCCGCGCCGAGGCTGTTGTCGCCCGTTGCCGCATTGGTCTGGTTGGCCAGCGCCACAGCCGGCACAGAGAATTTATTGCCCATCAGAGTCACCTCGACGTTGAGATTGTGGTTCATCATGTACATGCTGTTGTGGGCGTCGTCGCTGGCGAGGTCGGGCGGACGATGCACAGCACAGGAGAAGCTCGGGTCGCTGGTGCCTGCGCCGAGAGTGCCGGCTTTGGCTGCGGCCTTGGGGTCAAAGTCGAGGATCGGATCAAACGGCGTCTCCCACAAGTACAAAAACTCATCAAGCAGCCAAGGGTAGGCACCCTGGTCGGCCTTGTAGTCCATCAAGATGACAACGCGCTTCTTCGTCCGGATCATCTCGTCGAGCGTCGGCCAGTCCTCCGGATACATTCGGCCACTCTTTGGCGGCACATACGCATACTTGGTGATGCCCGTCGACTCAATATATTTTGCGTACTTGTCTGGTGTCGAGTAGCCACCGTTTCCTAACAAGATCGTGACGACATCGTTGGGGTGATGGTCTACCCACTGTCGGACCTCGCCGAGCCACTTGGTGATGGGGCCGGCATTGAGCAGGTTGCACGAGGTGTGGCAAAAGTGCGGGACGGTGCTGTTCTTGGGAAAGTGCATCTGGCCCTGCACAAACCGGATGCCGTCGTCAAGCTGCTGCGTCACATGAAAGGCCTGGTTGGCAGCGAGGTTCTTTGTCAGCACAAACGGCGAGTTGTGCGCGCCCACCATGGAAACGTTGCTGTACCGGCGGTTGCAGAGCTCAGCGTAGCCATTGCAGAGTTTTGTCCCGGGTATAGATGCCAGCTTGGATGTCGAGTTGCCTAATGGACTAGGCAATGCGTCTGGGTCGGGTTGTGATAATGGGGGTCCGGTGATGGTCGTCGTCATGACGGTCGGGTCTGACGGTGGCGCTGAGACGGTATTCCACCGGCCCAAGGAGTCTTTTGTCCAAAAGAGAGAAGGCGGTGCATA
The DNA here is from genome assembly GCA_029298715.1 of Ophiostoma ulmi. Taxonomy (NCBI): domain Eukaryota; kingdom Fungi; phylum Ascomycota; class Sordariomycetes; order Ophiostomatales; family Ophiostomataceae; genus Ophiostoma; species Ophiostoma ulmi. The sequence continues at coordinate 1,167,096 of JANSLN010000001.1, read as the reverse complement.
GGTTGTTGTCGTTACCTCTGTTGGGTCTCGTTTCAGCTTGTCAGCTCGGGGCACATGGGCAGGGCCTTGCTCAATTGGAACAGCGTTGGGGTATGGCGACACGGCACTCAAAAGGTACAGTCGTGATCGGTCGAAAACGCCCCGCGCCTGTGCGGAAGCCAGTCCCGAGAGAAGCATGAGAAGATGCAACAACATTGTAGGGTACACGGGATAATAATACTGCAGAGATATAAGAATACTGGCGCTGAGGGGTAACCATATGATAGATGTAGAGCTATGAAGGTGGGTATGTAAGGGTCGACTTATTCTGTCTCGATGTCGTGTGTTTATACCGCATCAAATAGGAAGGCACAGTCAGTCAAGTTCATGGAAGGTGTGGTGGCATCTGCCTTCCTTGCTAAGTGCCAACCTTCAGAATAGATTCCCAATGACCTCCATCTCATAGCACATCTCCGAGGTCAGTTTCTACTTTTTGGTATATTCTCTACCATCCTACGCAAAAATATCATTATCACCACGGGCACCTACGCCTACTCTCTCTTCGGCATGAGCAGTCTGGTTTGCTACTCGTCAGCTTCCTACTCTACACAGCTTTCATCAAAGCCCACGAGATGGAGCACTTTGGTCTTGGCGATGGCCGTCTCAGCTTGGACACGACGAGCAGTTCAAGCAGTGACTCTTTTGTCTGGCCAAATTTCGGCAGTATCGATGCCGACCCTACGACTTCTTTCTCAAGCCAAGAACAGGAACTACAGGCTACTGAACAGGATACTGAATACCAACTCGGTCCGCCGCCTCCTCTGCCGCCAAGACGCATTTCTCACAGTTCCGAAGAAGAAGACAGCTTTGGCGAATACAGTCAGCCAGCAGGTAGAGGACAGCACGACGGGCATTTTCAAGATACCCTTGGGACACGTACACCAGTGGCCGAGATACCCTCAGAGGACCAGCAGCAGCCATGGACTGCTGCCAGCAAGATGGAGGCCGTGGCGGCTACACAGCAAGAGATCTGGGCCACGACTCTGCCCCGGCGCATCCTCATTGGCATCTGCTGCATCATGTGCCTCGTCTCGACAGTCTTTCTCATAGTGGCCCACTCTGGGAGCACGCGCGCCTCCAAGTCATCCATGAACATTTTCTTTTTCCGCATGGACTTGTCCAACCTGTTTGCCAACCAGACAGTATCAGGCGACACATCCAACCCGGCACTCGCCAGCGCCATCTCGCAAACCATCGGCCTACACGACTACTACCAGGCCGGCCTCTGGGGATTTTGCCAGGGGTTCTATGCTTCGGGGTTGGCATCGTGTTCGCCTCCGCGTGCCTTTTACTGGTTCAACCCGCTCGGTATTTTGCTGGACGAGCTGCTGCTGCAGAGCACCATTGACATTCCACCACGGGCCCAGACTGTGCTCCAAGTTGTGCGCGTCTTGTCGCAGGTCATGTTTGGGCTCTACTTTGTCGGTACCATGCTGGCTTTTGTTCTGCTTCTAGTATCGCCTCTCGTGCTGCTCTCGCGCTGGTTGAGTCTACCTGTAACCGTGTTAGCGGGCACAACGGCGGCGCCGCTGATACTGGCTTCGTCGATTGCGACGTCCCTAGCAGTGGCATACCGAATCGTGGCGGCATCCATCACTCAACTGCATGTTGTCGTGACAATGGGTCCGGCAATGTTTGTCATGGTCTGGACAGCGGCAGGGTTGAGTGCGGCAACCTTCCTGGCACATGCGATTCTCGGATGCTGTGCGACGTCAGTGCGCGATATCAAGACGGGGTCCCGACCATATGTTCGACTGCCGCCACTGATGCAAGCTGAATCTGACGAGGCGGGAATGGAGAAAAAGGCGGGCCTGTTTGTACCATGGCCTAATTTTCGTCTTCTGAAGCGGGCAAAGAAAATTAAGCCAGAAAAGTCAAGGAAACCAATCGTATCGGTACCCATCATGTCATCACCTGCACCACCGCCACGGCCAGCACCTGCGCCGTATCTGTCACCATTGGTTCTACATCCGATTGTCCCAAGCAGAACGCAAGATCTCGAGCTCGACATGCCTCCGTCGCATTCAATACTTGCAGGAGAATACCTAGAGTAGAACAAAGATAGACAGTGGGAGGCCAGGTTTGAAAGTAACATAATATAATTGGGTATCAATAGGCAGCATAGATATCAATATAACTAGTGTTTATCCAGCTCTATCATAACAAGGACCAATAGGACAATACATGTTATCGTTGACTGTTGCCCATTCTTTACTTGCCAGTGTACTTGCGCTCAGCCCAGCGCGCAGGAATGTAGACAACCAGTGTGAAGAGGAATGCCAGCTCGTTGCCGATATCACCATCAGCAATCTTAGAGGCCAGCACACCAACGTACCAGGTCTCGCTCATGCCCAGAACGCAGCCAGCAATACCGGCGGCAAAAGCCAGACCACCAGCGTAGCCGACAGGCATCAGAGCAGGAGTGTTCCAGGCCTCAAGGTTGTAGTTGTCAAAACCCTCGGTGGCACCCTTGCGGAACAGGTAGTGCTCGACAAACAGGATAATGAAGAAGGATGTGTTCCAGTAGCCCAGCAGCGACAAGAAGTTCTCAAGGAATGTCAGCAGCTGGTTGCGGCCGACCAACGCCAGCAGGATAACGGCAACGAACATGATAGCGGTCCAGATGAAACGGGGCACGGCACCCAGGGGACGGGCAAACTGCTGCACCGACAGACCGGCACTGTACAGGGCAACAGCGTTCATGGCAATACCCGACAGGGCAAGCAGAACAAGCAGGAACTTGGCAAAGCCCAGAGGGTGCATCATGGTCTGGATGAGGAAACCAATGCCCTCGTCATAGGAAGCGGCCCAGTCCTCCTTGGTGTTGAGCGCCGAACCGACAGCAGCACCCAAGCACATGCCGAAGCAGGTGGGCAGGCAGATACCGGCAGTGGTGAGCAGGAACACCTTGAGCTTGGAGGTGTTGACGGGGTACTCAACGTAGAAGTCGGCAACAATTGAGCACCACGAGGCCGACGAGCCGTAGACAACAGCAAACAGGGTCAGGGCAGTGCCGGACAGGGTGATGCCAGTAAGCTCGGTCTTGGTGCTAGTGTCGCCGAAGCTGGCAGTCTCACCGTACATGATGATAAACACAATGAACATCACGATACCAGCAAACTTCTCGTAGGTGAAAACGGCGCGCAGCCCGACAAACGAGATGACGAAACCGAGGACGGCGGCAATCACGACACCGAGAGCAGAGCCAACCTTGCCATCAGATACGGCCGACAGAGCTAGACCACCAGTGATGGAACCGACAGACGACCAGCCGACCTGCTCGACGACGTTGAGCGCAGCAATGATCTTGGACGGCCACCAGCCCATGGAGTAGCGCGAAATAGAGACCTGGCGCAGACCCATGCCGGGACCCATGGTGGCGCACCAGCCAGTGACGGCACTACCGAGCAGGGTCGCAAAGACAATGATGGCGACGTTGCGGCTCAGATCGAGGCCAAACTCCCAGCCCAGGAAGCCGGTAGTAAAACAACTAATGTTCATGGTGGTGCTCATCCACAGCAGATACATGACGGCCTGGTTAGACCAGCGGGCGTAAGTCGGGTCGCGCTCCTCGGGGCGGCGGCGCGAGATACCGGCGGACTCGACGCCGATCTTGCGGTCGAGGGCCTCCTCATAGTAGCGGAGACGGGCAAAGAAGCGCGCAATAGGGTTGGAAGAGCGCAAGTACGGCGGCACGACCTCGGAGTCGGTTGAGGTGTTGTCGGCGGCAGCAGCAGCCTTCTCGGCGCCGGCGGTGGCAGAAACGCCAACGTTCTTCTCCTCCTCAGCAGCAACTTCAAAGGTGGCCATGATGAATGACGACTGTTGTTTGAGGTTGAGGAGAGAGAGGAAGAAAACAAAAGAAGAAGAAGCGAGGAAGCGAGGAAGCGAGGAAGAGAGGAAGAGAGGAAGAGATCTTCTATGGGGAGGGCCGCACCACTACTGATAAGAAAAGAGGTGGGAAGAGGAAAAACTATACACCAAAAAGACAAGAGTGGGAGGTTAATAGAGATAGATAGCGAGAGGCTGAGAAGAGAATGCTACTGGAGAGCAGAGATAAATTGATAGGATAATTAAGCTGTTAGAAAGATAAATAATTACAAGTAATAGATAGGAGGAAGGAAGAAGAAAAACACTGACAGCTCCTTCCTTTCACAGCTGACTGAGCTTTGTTGTTGAGGAAAGAGCAAGAAGCCAGGGAAAGAAGCAAGGGACAATTAAGTAATCACAGTGATAGACAGAGGATATGCAGTCTTCAAGCAAATTATGTTTATGAAGCTAGAATGGTTAAGATATTCTCCGGGTTCTACAGAGACTCAGAGTTCTACAGAGAGACAAGGCACGATACAAAGACATACAGAAACGGGAAGCAGAAAGGCAAAAACACACGATGAGACGAGATAGCGGGGGCAAGGGTCGCAACAAGCAATGCACATGCAGACGGATATACATATAGTTTGAGAGAATATGAAATAAGAAGGAAAAGTGGAGGAACTGGAAGAAATAGAGGAGAACAAATAAATGAAGAAAAATACAGAGAAGAAGGAAAAGTGAAATTGAAAAAGGGCAAAGATGGGGGATCGATACGGGGACTAAGACGCGGCCCAAGGACGAGATCGGCAGCACCGAAGGGCCTTGCAAAGGCCAGTGCACCGTATTCTCGAAACGGCGTAGAACCGAAACACTAGGAATACTTTTTTGTAGAAATAAATGCGCTATCAACGAGTATGTTTAAGAAGAAGAAAGCGGAAAGAAGCAATGCGTACATTGACAAGATGAATGACAGGTTGGTACAAATAAGCGCGGGACAGTACGCGAATCTACCAAGCGAGTCATGCAGCACGCCACGCAGTATCTTTATCACCGGAGAGCGCATGTGAAGCATCAATAGATTGTCGTCACCATACAAATTGGTAATTGTGTCGGATGCTGTCAATCGCGTACAGAAGGAAGGAACGATCATATATCAATTCACATTCCGACTTTTAAAAATCTGCATCGCTCTTTCCATCTTTGAAGCTCAGTTCCTTCCATTTCAATGCAAAAGAAATAAAAGGCTAGAAACAAAGAAGAAATAACAAATATGGACCTACATCAACTAACAGACTACTCCATCTCATCTTACTCAATCCAGTGCAGCGGCCGAATCGTACAGCAGCCAAACACTAGAGTCATTCGAGTCCAGCTGCACACAGAACCCACTATCGTCTAACAGGAAGGCAGGCGCTGTATTTCCCAAATAGGCAGTTACTTAACTGGTTTTGCCAGCATTTGGCGCTGTCACTGCCGACAAAGCTTATCTTACAGAGAGCAAAACTCCCCGAACCCCGACATGGAGCATGGTCTGTCAGCACTATTAGAGTCCTATTAGAAAGGACTACATCTACTGTCAGGCGGACGAGTGAGAAGCAATCGTCCACTTTCCATCGGACTCCGTCGCAAGATACGATGTGTGGGTAGCACAAGTCGATACAAGTATACTAGATATTTGTACATTGGAGAGTACGGGGTCGCCAACGTGGAGAACTCTTCCAGGACACCCACTCGCGGCTGGTGTCTGCAACGGCTGGAAGAAAGACTCTTATGAAGTCGATAAAAAAAGTAGGGTCGACTCATTTGTCGGATGAGTTGAGCTGAATACGCTGGCAGATTAGTCATTGGTTGATGTGCGACTATCACCCAGTTTTTTATTCGATTTGTTTGACAATTCAGATGATAGCTGACATACATGAGCCAATTGGCAGCAATTCTCATTCTCCATCACGACGTATCACAAATATCACGATTCACGAGCATCACGACAGACAATCACTACACATACAGCGACTATCATGACATCTCACCACATTCCTTTGCACATCGCTCCATCATCAGGACACAAATTAACATTAATCAAGTGTTCTCAAATCAACGATCAAGAGATGCCGTTAAACGTTGTTGAAGCCAAGACTTGACAGCCGGGACGAGTCGAGCCAAGAGACAGGATCAAAGTCCCGAAGCTTGGCTGATGTTCTATGCTTATTGCAGTCTTCTAGAGGCTTGTCGCTTGCCCTCGATCCGCCCCGCTGCTTGTCTTGGTCCTGTTGTTTATTAATACTAACCGTAAAGGCATCGCCAAGATGCCCATGCCCAAAGCCCATAGTGCCCAAATGCCAAAGTGCCCCAAGTACTGTAAAGTACCGAGGCACAGCGTTATGCGCTACCGACTTCTCCGCTTTGATAACATAACCTGGGGAACTGATTGACATCACTCAATTGGCATCACAGCTGTCGACAGTCATCCCTCTTTTATGTACACGCACTGATTCCGATTGATTATTTTTCAATCAATTGCAATCATGTCTTCAGCAACACCTTTAATCACCTTCTACCACTACGCGTACTCACCGTATGCGCGCCGCATCCAGTGGTACCTCGCCCTCCGCGGACTCCCCTTTTCCGAATGTGTAAGCATACGCCTCATTTATTTTAGTTAAAACAAATTGATCATATTAAATACTGACAAACAAGATTCAACCGCCGACACTACCGCGCCCTGATCTGGCCCGTCTCGGCGTGCGTCACCGCCGCATCCCCGTCTTGGCTATTGACCGTGACGTCTACGTCGACACGCGCCTCATCCTGCACAAGCTCGAGGCTATCCCCGGCTCAGATACTGTGAAGCCACCTCTGGGCGTGGACTCCAAGGCCTCGCTGGAGCTGCTAGCTCTTGAGCGCCTGCTCGATATCCTGACCGTCGACACCAATGTTTTCATGGACTCGGCTCGGCTGATCCCGGCCAATGTGCCCGCCATGAAGGACCCAGCGTTTGGTCGCGACAGAGCCGACTTCTTCGGCACTCCCATGTCAGCCCAGCCTAGCAAGCCCGTGGCAAATGACACGTCCAAGTCATCGACACCGCCCGCCTCCAAGGCTCTGGTCCGTGCCGAATCGCTTGCCGAGATTCGGCATGCTGCATCCATCCTCGAGACATCTCTGTTGGCCGACGGCCGCGACTGGATCCTGAACACGGCATCCCCGTCGCTCGCCGATATCGAGTCCATCTGGCCCTTCCACTGGCTCGCGACCATGCCCGGCGCCTTTGAAGATGGCGCATCGCCGCAGCCGGCCCTCTCGGCCGAGCAATTTCCGCGCCTGTTTGCCTGGATCGGCCGATTCAATGCCGCACTCAAGGCTGTCCGCAAGTCGGCAACCCAGAAGCCGAAGCGTGTTGACGGAGCGCAGGCCGCCGAGGCCATCTGGGCGGCAAAGGCCAACGACAGCCAGGAGGGCGTTGACGGCAACGACCCCGTCGCGCGCGCAGCCGGCCTCCAGGTTGGCCAGCAGGCCGTCGTATGGCCCATTGACACGGGCAGTCTGCACAAGGATGTGGGACGGCTGGTGCGTCTAACGAACAACGAGGTTGTCGTCGAAGTGTCGGCGCCGCAGTCGTCACAGTCGGTATTCCTGCATGCGCCGCGGCACATGTTCCGGGTGCGGCCACAAGCTGAGGCCGTGTCAAAGGAGTCCAAGCTGTAGTTTAAGTAAAGTGGATATTACAGTAGATAAGATTTTGTATGCTTTTATATTAGATTAGTTGCGTATTAAAAGCATTATGATGATATCCTAGTCGCATGTAACTTGGCATCTCTATCTACCATGTAACTTCAAGAGCTTGCCATCACGGAAGGTGACCGGAACAGTTCCGGAACGGAAGGACTTCGATGCCGAGCTAATCGGAATAGCTGCCGATGCAGCCCGGCAAGAAAAGTGTTCTCAATTCTACATTGTAAACTCTATCATTTACGTTGCCGTTGTGCTGTTGTATCGGCCTTTTGTTGGTACTTTCCTAATTCAGATATTCAAAACTTGAAACGTCTTGTCTAATCATCTCAGCCATGACGTAATTTAGCCGATACAGACAACCCGACTGCTTTATCGCGTGATATCAAAGCGTTATCGGAGAATCCGAGAATTAGGAAGCAAATACAAACCACCTTTGTTGATCTTGTAGGGGCATCCCACATCTGGATGTCTCGATGTCTTTCAGTCGAGAACTGTCCAGCCCATCTTGGCATATATCTATTCTTTTGCGAGTAGGTTAATCTACTCGTAAAAGCTTTTCATATGGTTGTACGGAGCAGCTAATAATATTAATCCTACGGAGCTGCCAACCTGCATGACTGCAACAATGAAACTTGATTGTCTAAACGAGTCTAGATCAGCGAGGCATCTCAGTGTGCCACTTTGTATGTTCTCGCCTGCAACGACTGCAACGACTGCAGCAGCCGAGCAGCTGAGGCAGAGCAGAACACCGGCAGGCCATGTGGTGCAAGTGAGTACTGCATATCTGCATGTCTGCATGTCTGTATATACTGTGTTCTGTTACAATCGTCTCTACTGTATTGCCTCTATTATTGTTGATAACGTCGGGGAATCGGTCGCGTACTCCAATCTACGCTCGCAAGTTTATATTGTGTCGTTTCGGCTGGCCTGATCTATTGATACCATCTGACCTTTAATGTTTATTTTTCTGTTTCGCCTCTCAATATATATGTTGCCACGACCAATATTGTTTAGTATTGTGTATTGCTATGTTTAAAGTAAGACTACTTTGACATATTATTTGATACTCGTATATGGATTTATATATTGTGGTAAAAAGTTTAAGAATAAATAAATAAAATTCCTAAAAGTCATAGATAAAGAGTTGATGCTATTGAGATGCAATTCATACCTCGAGTAAATTTATTTATTCTTTCGCTGAAACATACTCGTAATGACAAGCTGGCCAAGACAGCCCAGGGACAAAGATACAAGGCGACAGGAGGACGGGCCAGGCACGGAGCAGAACCTCCTAATCCAGTATCGGGCCAGATGTGACAAGCCAGGTCAATTAAAACAATTAGAACAATTAGGACAATTAGGCCAATGAGACAATTTAGAGCATCCAAGGCATTCAAGGTCGATTTCCCATACTTTTCTCAGATCTGCCATGACAGCAATTGACCTCCTTAACACCATGAGACACCACGCTTACGGTACAGTATCTCGTATTTTGTACTGTCTGCCCCCCACCATCCAGACATGTAAAGTCTTTTAGGAAGAACATATGATAAAACAAGAAAGCGCAGGACATTTCCGGCCCCATTTATTTGTATAAGATAATACCATGTAGAGTACAGTTGCGGCCACACCGTGCTCACCTTTGCGTCTAGGTGTGTCTGGGTGCGTCCGGCCAGCGACAGTCGAGTGACACTGAAACAGTGCAGATGTCGCCTAGTCTGAATCATTGTACTGTGTGTACAGATCCTAGAAATTCAGAGGACAGTGCTTCGGCGCATTAATATGGAGTACGCATTACCGCATGTGATTACGTCATTTAATGGTCGTCACCTATGGTTAAGCAAATCCGTCACAAATAGCCGAGTGAATGTTTACAAAATACACAAAAATAACTGAGATACATGCTATCTTATCAGCTGCAGACGTGATGGACAAACTCAGCCGCGACTCAACGGCTCGACACCTCTCGACGACGCGACTTTCTGCCACGCCTATGATGTCGCTGTGCATTACATTTTTATTTTTATTTTAATTTGTATTTACAAGCTTATTTCCACAAATGTGAAGACTCCATAGTGGAGAGAGAGAGAAGAAGCGAAAATACGAGTAGAGAAATAGAAGAGTAAAAGACGGAGGAAAAGGCAGATGATAAATGAGGCCCGTGAACTCGGCGGAGCTCATTACTCCTCTCAATTGGGCTCTAAAATACAATTTTACAGGCCTGACAAACTGTTGCTAGCGCCTAACAAACACAAAATCACCCCCATCTTAGCGTCTGACGCAATATTGCGAGGTAGGGGTGACAAGCTCAGGTGCCCCGGAATAAGATTAGAGGCGGAATAATGCTACAGCTGCATTATTAATTCAATGTAACAGACAGGGAAGGAGTGATGGAGCGATGGAGCTAAAAAGTAGACTCGTTGGATGTAAAGGAAGGAACTCAAGTACGGTACGGCGAGACTTGTAATTACTCAGTAGATAAGGTCTTGGCCATTTGCATTTACCATTTGGATTGATTTATTTGTTATCTTACCATAAACTTTTATGCAGTTGTAGACCCTCGTTTCAATGGAGCCAGTATGCAGTCGTGTCGCATGTCTCAATGAGAGCACAAGAGGTTTAATACTAACCTCAGTCGCACTTGCCATTCTGTGAATAGTTGGTTTATTACTACTGACTCCTTCCGTCTTTGGCAATTCAACGCGTCTAAACTCTGCCATTACGTAGACAGGCACACCTGCCTATGTCTAGTCCAGTCAGCGTCTTCTCTGCTTATCATATCCGAGCGGCCTCGTCTACAATCCAACCATACTCTGTGCTGACCGTGATTGACTGACGTGACGAGAACGGAGCACTTTATACGGGTGATTGATCAGTAATTATTAGTGATAAAAATATACGAGTACTAAATAAAATATATAAAACACATATAATACATAAATCATATAAAAGAGGAAATGAGCTGGTAAATTGATTAATTCATTGGCTCAAGAAGGAAAGAAGCAGAGATTCAGAAGAAAAAACACGAGAGCAGACAGGGGGTTGGGGCCCAAGTTGGAGCTGCCGTGTGCTGGATTTGCAGACACTGTGTATGAATGCTGAGAACAATAATAAGAGTCTGGTACAGAGAATGGCGCGAGCCTTCCTTTTCTCTTTTCTTACAGGAAGGCTCGTTAACTGTTGGAATACCAGCCTCTTAGATTTTATTGACTTTGTCACTTGTCATTATATGCAAAAGCACACTCTATATGTAATCCAGTGCCATATGACGCAAATGAAAGCCTAAATACCACTGAAAAGCCAACGTAGTATCGCTGGCCACCTCCATTCTTCTTCGGCTTCTCTTCATCAGCCTTCCTAATTCCTCATCTTAATCCAGCTCAACGGCTCCCGTATCGGAAATAGTCTCTGCAAGTCTGCCGACGCTCGTCTCTAAAGTGGACCGCACTGTACGTGGATGCTCTCATAAAACCCACTGTGTATCTGTATCAGCGTGCACTGTTGAGCCCCACTTAGACGAGACTACTCTTTTCTGGCTTCCTCTTTCCTTCTGCAGTCTTTTGGTGCTTTTTCTCACATCCTACTGGTGGAGACTGCCAGATAAAAGCGGACTTGGACCAGCGTCCTGTACCTTTTTGCCCCAATCGCGCGCCAGCATGTACAAGTGTGCAGGCTAGTCTCGAGTGGCTGCAGGCAGTGGAAACGCCATCGACACTCCGTGTGTAGTAAAATAACACTGTGGGGTAAATACAGCATTGGTGTCTCTGCGCGCACTGTATTTCACTTTCTCCAGCTACGTCACCTCCTATTCCCCCATCTCTTTTTTTTTGTTTGTCTTTTTTGTCTTTTCTCTTTCCTATTCCTTATTTTCCCTATTATTTTCACTCCTTACTGTTTTGGCAGTTTCCCGCAAACTCTGTCGTCATCCGCATTTTGCGCACCAAACCAGAACCATCATCACCATCCCTTTGACTCTGTCAACACCGTTCTCACAAGTGTCTATTTTGCAGTATTTTGCTTTTACATTTGACTTTATTGTCTATAATCTACATTATACTACCCCATTGCCACCTTGTCTTTCAGCCTCGTCTTGACTCCATTTTCTGTCTTGTCTCGTGTGGCTCTGGCTCCTTTACTTCTTATCACCGAACCCATTCAGGCCGCGCACAATCGCAGCCTTTTTCTATTCACACATTAACACATTAACATATTCATATATTCGCATGTACTTTCTTTGATACTCGTCTCTTCTGCCCGTTGTATACCCTTCTTTACATCCTCTCTACCCGTGATCAACGGCATCCTTGACGTCTACTGTTGTTGTGTGTTGGTCGCTCCTTCCTTTCCCGTCTAATCGTCGAGTGACCTCATAACCCAATTCAGCCCGTCACCAGCCTTCCTTCCCTCGCACCTTCTCTTCTCCTTTTCTCTTCTTTCCCCTATTCTTTGCTCTGTTCCTTCTCTCTGTTCCTTCTTATTTTCACTCCGCATTTACATATTTGCACACGAAATAACGATCATCTTATACTTACTTGCCTTTTTGCTGTACTTTTCTCGTCTCGGCTACAACACCCACGCTACAACCCGCCCGCTGTACGCCCCTGCCTATTTCGCACTGGGCTCCTTCACACTAAGCACGCCCCCTATTGTGTCCATTTTTCGCGTGCGCCGCGCCTGCGCAACCTAATAAAATACCCAAGCGCCCCAACACCGAAAAATATCGTCATCGCTGCCAATCCGCAATTGCATCAACGTCATCGTCCATATTTTCTGCACCAATCCATCACCAATCCCAGCGTCCCGTATCGATATTATCAATATCCATCGACACCGTTATTATCACGTTCTTTTTTTTTCTTTTCTTTTTCTTTTGTTGATTGATTTTTGTTCGCCATGGCCAAGACATCTCCAAAGACCTCTAAAGGGGACTTCAAATCACCACAGCAGAGCAATGCCTCAGGTACGTAGTCAACTGCGTCGCTTTGCCACTCTTGTATTTTGTTTGCGCCCTTGTTCTCTCGCCTCGTTTTTGTTGCCCATCGACCCTTTCGGACTACTGCTTCGTTTTCGGCTCTACTATTCTCGACTTCGGCCTCGGGCGACTCTTGTGCTCTCGACTCGAAAAATCTGGCGAATTGTCGAATCTCCTTTTTGAATGACTCGGTGACGTGTTGACGATCGCCCGCCGCTCGTGTCACTTTCGGGTGTATGCTCAATGACCTTGTCCCTATCGACGACAGTTCACTATTGCATTTGGTTTGCACGCCAATGTCCCTCGACGACCGTTTTCAGAACCCGATCAGCTCAACGACACTCAACTTGACCACTCGACATAGACCCTTCTGACATGCTTCTTCCTGCTCATTTTCTCTTTTTTATTGCCTACATTTCTAGTAGTCCTACCATATTAACAACTCCTCTCCAGATCCTCAACCATCATCGATGAAGCCCGAAGGCAACACCAACGGCGAAGCTTCCAGAGCCCTTGCACCTCCTCCCCGTCCAAACCAGTCCGGCGAAGGATCCGAATTCTTCTCGACTAATGTGCGTGGCTCCCTGAGCATGGAACCCAACCCCTTTGAGCAGTCTTTTGGTGGTGCTCCCTCCGACGCACCAAACGGCACTAAACTGCCACCAGTGGCTTCACTCACATCACCTTCGTCTCTCCTCCCCAACGATGGCAACACTCCTTTCAACTGGGGCGGCAGCTCCCTTAGATCGGGCCCCCTCAGCCCTGCCATGCTGTCTGGTCCTACCAACGACTACTTTGGCGACTCTCATCTTAGAGGCGGGTTTCCAACACCCAATGAGTCGTCGCTCAGAACCGGCATGACACCTGGCGGTAGCGGCACCATGTTCCCGGCTGCAAGTCCCAGTACCCAGGCCATGTTTGCCCAGCTTCAAAGCGGCGGTGCGACTCCCAGCACCCTCGACTTCCACCGCACAGCCGTCTCCGCTGCAGCCTCAAAACGCGATCTGCGCAACGGCCAGCCGCCGACTTCTGCTGCTCCTCCTCAGGGCCCGACGAGCGTCCCGGCCATGTCCCGTGATGCCTCTGCTACGTCTACGTCGGAGCCTGCTCCTGCGCAAAAGCAAGAGTCAAAGGCTTACGACCAGGACAGTAACGCTGCCAATAGTTTGTTCTTGCTCGCCCAAGGCCGCGGCAGTGCTCAGCCGCAGGCTCCCTTTGTGGCGCCGCCTCCTCCCCAACCCATGGCCGCCCCCATCTCTGTGCCCCAGACCATGCCCATCATGGCACCCGTGCCAAACATTCCCCAGCAAACACCCGTACCCATCCCGGTCGTCCCTGGCCGGACAAATGGCCAGATCCAACAGATGCCCATGGGCTCCATGGGCAATGGCGCTGCTGCCAACGGCTCTGTCAACATGGCCGGCAACACTGTATCCATGACCAATGGCCGCCGCACTAGCGATGCCAATAGTGCCGTGTCGCAAGATAGTGAGAAGGCGCAGCGCAACGGCAAGGGCCGCGGCAAGCGCAATTCGAACGATGCTGGTCTGACTGCTGGCAACCGGCGCAAGGCACAGGAGAACGCAGCCGCCAAGAACAACGGCTATGCCAACAAGAAGACCAAGACCAATGGCCACTCGTCCATGCCGCCAGCGGACGACGATGAGATGGATTCCCAGTCGGAAGACGATGACGACGAGGAGGGCAGGGACGGCCAGCCCAAGGTTAAGATGACTGAGGAGGAGAAGCGCAAGAACTTCCTGGAGCGGAATCGTGTGGCTGCACTCAAGTGTCGGCAGAGAAAGAAGCAGTGGCTGCAGAATCTGCAGACCAAGGTGGACATGTACACTTCCGAGAACGAGACGCTTGCCAGCCAGATCACACAGCTGCGGGAAGAAATCGTCAACCTCAAGACGATGCTTCTCGCGCACAAGGACTGCCCCGTCACACAGCAGCAGGGCCTCAACGGTCTTGCCTATATGCAACAGGCGCCTATGGACCAGTTCAACCCTTACGCTATGCAGGCAAACGGTATTAACAGTGGCCCTAGACGGTTTTCCTAAGCTAATGTCCTTTTCTTTCCAAGCTGTGCCAAGATCCCTCGTCATTTTCTCTTCTCTTTGCACATTCTTTAATTTTCTTCTAATTGTTTCTTGTCGTATCCCCCTGGCCATATACCGCTCTGGTATCCCGGTTGTTTTCTCTGTCCCTTTCTTTCTCTTCTTGTTTTTTAAACTCTTCTCTTCTTTCCTTTCTCAACTCCCCTGGAATACGTGGGATCTTGGTATTCTTTCTTTTTCATTTGGTTTGCCATTTATTTTCTCTGTCTCTTTGTCTTTGTTGTCTTATTTGCTGTCTTTACTCACGGTGTCTGGTGTTTGGACTGGCTTTCCGAATAGGCCTCTCAAAATGGAAACGGGACCGGCCCTCGGGTGTGGTACTCGGTGTACACGGGGTACTCGGGATACTCATACTCATGGATGGATGGTCGTCCCTCATTTGGGCCGTGGCGTGGAAAAAAACAAAAGGGGTTGAATAGGTATTGTTTCACGGTGTGATGTCTTTTTCCTGCCTGTCTACTATCATATATTACCTCTGCTTACGCTGCTACTTCTCCCGTTATCTTCTACCTATCTCTCCATCTCTTCTTTCTTAGTTGTGTACTCTTGTCATCACGAACGACTCATGCCTTATTATTTTGTTCGTCTCGTGCTTCATACACTTGCTAATTACCATCATCGAAACAATCTTACTCTTTATTCACTCATGTCCTGCATCAAATGTCTCTTTGCTTCACATTATGTTTTTGGGATATCATTGGGCTGCTAAAGGAAGAGGACGCGACACTCTACAGAGAGCGGGAAACTGTTGAAACAGACGACAACTATACACTCGGATAGCGAATGAATACAAGCACATACTATTACAGCTGGACGTGAATTTATTGCAATGCTTATAGATGTTGAATGTTGATAATCGTTTGCTGAAGAAAGGCTACAGGATTAGGAGCACGTGACCAAATTTTGTCTGTGCGGGTCTTTGGCACGGTTTCCATTTGTAGCCTAGCGTGGCCGTGAAGTGCTAGAAGTATGTAAGTGATCCACCCTACTTTTCACACACCCCCTATTCTAATACATTTTCCTCTTTATTACATCGCATCACCACTTCTACCTAAGTCGACGAAAAAAATCAGTAAGTAATTCAAAAAAAAGTATTAATATACCAGATTTTCTAATTAGCTTTATTTATTAGTCATGCACGATTATACCGAAGACGACCTTCAAGCCGCTATTAATGCGGTCAAAAATAACACTTCTTTCCGGGACGCGTCGAAACAGTACGGGGTCCCTTTCTCGACTATATCTTCACGCGTCCGTGGATCAAAACCGCGTTCTTTGGCGTTTCAGTCTTTTCAAAAGCTGTCAGAAGCACAAGAGACCCGTTTAGCGAATTGGATTATTATCCAAGGCACTTTAGGACGTCCTCCTACCCACTCTCAAGTCAAGGCCGTTGCGGCGTCTTTAATCGGAGCATCAGCGGGTGAAAAAGTCATTGGAAAGAACTGGCTAGATGCCTTTTTGCGCAGAAATCCGTCGATAAAGGTCCAAAGAAGCAAATCAATTGATTCTAAGCGGGTTAATGGTGCCTCGACTGATATAATCAAGTCGTGGTTTCAGTGCCTTGATATACCTGAAATCAAAAACATTCTACCACAAAACAGATGGAACATGGACGAGACGGGCTTCTCGATGGGCCAGGGAGATCCTTTATACGTCCTCGGAACTGCCCAAAAGACGAAGATACGGAAAAAACAAATGGGCTCACGCGCTTGGACTTCAACTGTTGAGTGTATATCGGCTACGGGTAAATCACTCCCTCCTTTGATTATTTTCAAGGGAAAATCGGTCCAGCAGCAGTGGTTTCCAGCCGATCTAAATCCTTACAGCTCTTGGCAATTCACAGCTACCAATAATGGGTGGTCTGACAACGAGACGGGCTTGAAGTGGCTTGAAGATATCTTTATTCCATGTTCTACTCCTATGCGTCCTTCCGACGCTAGATTGTTGGTCCTTGATGGCCATGGAAGCCACGAATCAGACGAATTCATGAAGCTATGCTTTGAGAATAATATCTATTTACTTTTCTTACCTGCCCACGCTTCCCACGTCCTTCAACCTCTCGATCTAACTGTTTTCTCTCCATTGAAAGGATACTTTCGGAAAGAGATGGAAAAAGTCAGTACTGACGACGCGTCTGTGGTCTGTAATAAAAGGACTTTCATAAAGAGCTATTCTATAGCTCGTACAGCTGCATTAACGTCTCAAAACATCAGAAGCGGCTGGCGTACAGCCGGGTTATGGCCTAGAAACGTTCTGCGGCCACTTATGAGCCCTTTCGTCCTTTCAGACGACAACCAGCCATCGACACCAGTCCAGACTAATACCATTCGATTCAGCTCGTCGAGAGCTATCTCCGAGTATCCTATTCGTACCTATCCGTCTGTCTGGGAGACGCCAAAAAAGTCGACAGATTTGAGCCACCAAGTACAGCAATTCAACCAACAAGAAAAAACGTCTATATCGTCCCGTCATTTTTTTCAAAAAATCAGAAAAGGATTCGATGAAAAGTTAGACCTTTTAGCTAGTCAAAAACGACGAATCGAAGAGCTAGAAGCAATTGTCGACAGTCTACAAGTCAGGAAAAAAAAGAAGGTGACTATTAGTCCAAATTCAAAGTTTGCTACCATCTGGCACGTACAGCGGTCGCAAATCGCTGCCGGTGAGTCTGTTACTGCTATTGAAGGTAGTAGCGACGAAGAGGATTAAAACGGTGTTTTTTTTGTATTTTTTCATGTATTATTACGTCTATAGTATTCAATAAGAGTTTTTGGATTTTATTACTGAAATGATTTGAATTTGTATTAGAAGAGGGGGTGTGTGAAAAGTAGGGTGGATCACTTACTTTTCTGGTCCCCCGCTAGCAAGACCACAATATCTGACCAATCACGTGTGTGGACCCAGTCGCGCGTAAACAATGGCCAATTCTGAAGGGGGAAGAAATGGCGAGGCCCATAGTGAGGGAGAGGCAGAGAGCAAGCAAAGCCAAAGCAATCGGTAACAAGCATACATACAGAGATATCACGACGACACCCACGACACCCACCCCTGGGATCTTAGCCACGTCACCTAAAATATACCAATCTAGAAGAATCGCTCGGCAATTTTACGCGACTCGGCTTTTTTCTTCTTTTCTCTGGGAGCGCATTGCATCACGACGCGTCGAGAGTTGCAGAACAAGCGCGCGACGACAGCACCACGACGGCACTGCGAGAATCGCAGAAACGATAAGGAGGAGATTCGCAAAACTAAGGAGACTGCAAACACCGCAGAGACTGCGAGAAGCGACATCAAGAGAGCCATTTACCAACGCGACGTGACGCGGGGCCGATTGCGGCGCACGACGATTGACGAAAGAGTCGATGCATCGCATACATACATTGACCTGACCACGCATATCTACGACAATAACGACGACAACAACAACGGCAGAACGATTGAGACTCTACACCCCCGGTGATGACGACCCTTGTGCGGACACGGGTACCGCTTGAGGACTTGAGCATGAGCAACCAGGCGGGGCGCCGGAGCAAACGCATTGGTGAGTTGCTGTTGGTTGACAGGAGCAAGAGTGACTCGATCGAGAGGTATACTAACCGTACAGCTTCTGTGTATGACGAACAGGATGGCGACTTTACCTTTTCGCGCGGACCCAAGCGGTCCAGGACAACCACCGAGCCAGAAGCCGCGGCCGAGCCAGCACCAGCACCAGCAACATCAACAACAACAACTACCGCAGCAAAGAAGAGACAGAGCACCGGCCGAAAACGCGCATTACCACCATCACCATCTCCACCACAAGCACGGGCACCTGCGCCGACAACCAAGACACCAACTGCCACGCGAAGGCCTGGCAGACCAAAGTCGGTCAAGGCAGCAGCAGCACCACCACCGCCACCAGAAGAGGATGATGAAGACGATGATATTGAGACAGTAGCACACCCACCGTCAGCCAAGCCAAGACGAAAAGGACGCCCGGCGGCCTCTGAGAAGGTCAATGGAGAAGCAGCAGCACCGCCAGCAGCAGAACCGCCAGCACCACGCGCCAGTGGTCGAGGACGCAAACCAAAGAGCAGCACGGCAAAGCGGCGGCCAGAGGATGAGGCAGTGTCTAGCAATGCAGTCGACCAAGTCGATGAAGCCGAAGAAGAAGAACGCAGAGGACGGACCCCCATACGGCCATTATCACCAAGCGACCCAGCAGCACATCAGACAATCTCACTGCCATTTAGCGACACGCCCATCATCAACCGAAATAAGGAACTACGGCGCAAAAATGGGCAGCGACGAAGTAGTGTGGGCATGCGTGGCCGACGCGCAAGTTCGCTCATCGACAACGGACACAGCGCATTGCCACACCGAGAGGTGGACGCGGCCGAGTTCTACAAGCACATCGAGGGCGAGGGTCTGCCGGAGCCAAGGCGCATGCGGCAGCTGCTTATGTGGTGCGGTGAGCGCGCGCTGTCCGAGAAGCCACCGCACGGCTCGCTCAACTCGAGCGCCATATTGGGTGCTCGCGCGATCCAGGACCAGCTGCTCAAGGACTTTTCCAACCGTGCCGAATTCTCCAACTGGTTTGGCCGCGATGACCTACCTGACGATGCCGAGAAGAACAAGCCTAAGAAGCCCGTCGTCCTTAAGCCGAACCCGCGCAACCAGGAGCACGAAGAGAAGATTACCGAGCTCGAGGCTCGCATAAAACGGTATGTTCTACCAATGTCTGCCTACAAACAAGACGAGCATATACTAACAACCCAGGTTAAAAGAGGAAAAGAAAAAGTGGATGGCGCTGGCAAAGCCGTCGCTAGAGCTGCAGCCGCTGCGCACGCCCGGCGAAGACCCGACCAAGGCACCCGTGCCTGATGCAAGCCTTCTGGACGCCGACGAGGCCAAGATGCTGGCGGCCATACTACCGGCAGACGAGTCTTCACTATCGGCATCAGCAGCATTCCGCGCGCAAATACGACAGCGTCTTGCGAAACTCCGGGCATCGGTGCCCTTCCAGGTCGACCACCTGGCGTCGAATGTGCACGTCCTCGACCAGCGCGTTGCTGTGGCCGGCCGCGAAGCCGATCTGTTGCTGAGATTGGGCGCGGCACGACTCAAGGCCCGTGAAGACCGCGAAAAGGCGGCCGTCGGTACCAAGGACATGCCGGTGATGGAGGTTCTCCGGAGTCTGAGTCGGATCCTGCCCGACGAGGGCGGCAGCTGATCTGTCTTTCTTTTCTTTCTTCTCTCCTGCTTCTCTTCTCTTAGTTCGGCTTGGTGTTATATGGGGTAGTGATGTACTTGTCTACCATGGCGTTTTGTGTATTTAGTATATCAGGGTGCGGCCATTGTCTTTCTTGTCTCGTAGTTCTGTCTTTTTGCTGTCTTCTTTCTGTCTTTCTCTGAGCTCTGCAGGTTTACCCTTGCAGAGACGATTTCACGTTTCTACATGTCGACTTTTTTTCTCTCCCTTTTTTCTGTCTTTCTTTCTCATAATGAAGATGACGATTTTCTTCTTGGTATAAACTATCATACATTGCTCTATTTCTGATTTGCGATTTTCTTTTCTATTTCGTGTTCTGTTCCCACGTCTAGTCCCTTGACAGATCCGTCAGAGGAGGCATAAATGCCATGCCCTTCTTCTTGGGGCCGCCCAGCGTCGCCTGTGCACTGCCGTCGTCGCGGCCAATCACACCGTCGGCCGACCGCTCCTGGACGTGCTTCCGCAGCAGTGCCAGAATCTCGCTGCCCTGCCACCGCTCCGGCACCGGGCGGTACGCCGGCTTGAACGTACCCACAGTCTGTGCCCACTCGTGTGCCGGTCGCTCGCGGATGCCTCTGCCCTCACCCTTGGCCTCGCCAGCCTCAGCGTCTGCCGCCTTGGCCGCCTGTGCGAGCTCGTCCTCCTCGACCTGCGTCAGCCAGTAGTAGATGTCCCAGTCGTTCTCGTCGAGAAAGCGGTCGTACTGCTCAAGCTGGGTCGCGGTCATGCTTGCCAGGTTGGCGGCGGCAAACGTTGACAGCAGCAGGTCCGACTCGAGAGTGCCGCGCTTGCGCGACTGGTACAAAAGACGGGCGCGGGTAGTGGCAGTGTCTTCACCGACACGGCGCAGGGGCTCAATGCGGAATGTGCCGCCAGGGAGTTCGCCAAGCTGCAGCTCGCTGGTCGGCTGAGGGTCAATGGGACCAGAGTGTCTGACGGACGAGGAGCCGTCGTTGTTGGAGGAGGCGGACGAAGACGAGTAAAAAGCGAGGCGGGCAGGGCGCTGGCAGACGCACAGCGACGGGCGGAAAGATGCGAGCCGCGCGGGCCGTAGAAGGCGTTGAACCGGCATAGTCGTGATTGGGTTTGAATTGTTTGCGGTTGTGGTATTCAAAGGTTGCAAGGTGCTTCGATTTGGTGCATTTCTAACGTATTATTGCATTTTCGGCATTAACCGTTGACAGCCGCAACCTTGGGCCCGTTGTTAGTCATTCTGAGGGCCACTATGATTACAGTGGATTCGACACGCTGAAAGACTGAAAGCCGGCCTTTTAATAGCAGAACGACCAACGTCTTTTCGCGTCAATTGTTTGATTGAATCTGCATCGCTTGCTATTGCTTATAAATAAAATATGCACTGCAATCAGTTGTGATGTCTAATAGGAGATTCACGACGTACAGCCAAACAGATGTCATTAGTAATACATCATCACGTGCCAGTCTTTGACATCATAACATAGTCAACGACTGTTGATCAAGGGTCACAAACTACCCATGGTTGCATATGGAAATGCTCGCATAAATAATTAAAAAAAACTTGATAATCTTTTGCCATGCCTATTCGTTTCCATAGTATACACTGAAAAAGCCAACGCCTCCAACAATGTGCCGTCCTGGCCGAGATGCCCGTCTCCTGTTCTCGGCCTCTAAAAAGAGAAAACAGAGAGTAAGAGAAAGCAAAGAGCAGACGATGGCAGGGTGCATTGAGATGTACCGCGTGCTTTCTGCGAGCCGGCTGCTCTAAGCTTGTGTTTTGTATGTTTTGTGTTTTGTGTTTATGTGCTGCATGCTGCGTGTTTAGAAGGATGCTGGTCGTGTCGTGCGTGGTCAAAAATTAGATAGAAATAGTTGTTGTAAATAGCAGAGGCGGGGGATGATTCGCTGTGGAGAAGAGCGAGAAAGAATAGGTAAAGGAGGTAAAGCTCAAACTCGTCGGAGCAGTCCGTCTAGATAAGGTGCTTGGAGCTGTCTTGTTAGCAGTGTTCACACAGAGGGTCCAAATCAAGTTGAGAGAACGGGAGACGTACCGGAAGTATGCCCGCAGGTACATTATTTGCCAGCCCCAGAGAGCGATCAGCAGAAACGTCGTGCCAAAGCCAAACCACTTGACACGCGTGTTGGTGCTCTCGTTGGTGTCGCGCAGCTTCTGCTCACGCAGGCGCAGGTACTCCATCTCGTCGACAATCTCGGCAAGCATCTCCTCCATGCGACGCAGCTCAGTCTCGACGGGCTTGAGCTTCTCATTGGCCTGGATAGCTGCCCAGTCCTTGGCATCGGCGCCAATATCGATATCCAGCTCAACATGACGGAAGCTATCGTGACCGCCACGGTGGGCGAGGTTGTTCTCAAAGCAGACATCAAACGCCGCGTCTGCGTGTGATGTGAACACTGTGCGCTGCTCGCCTGCAATGTCCTTGGCGCGGCCGTACTCGTTGCCAACAGCATCCTTGATCTGTGGGTGTTAGAATATACATAGGTGGTCAAAGAAGCTGGTTGAAGAGTCGGTACGTACGTGCATGTTCACAACCTGGCCATCGCCCTTGTGGCCACCGACGGTAGCAGTGACAACAACGAGCGTGTCCTTGGTGACAAAGTTGCGTATACAGCGCGGGTGACCGTTTGTGGGAGTGAGGTCGAACTTGAGCGCCTGGCACGCGGTGGCCAGAAGGACCAGGCCGTACAGGCCTTGCCGCACTGTCTGAGCAAGCATTGTGATGGTGAGTGTGTGATAAAGAGGTAGTGATATAGTTCGTGATCACAGCTAGCTGCCGTCGTCGTCGTCGTCGTCGTCGTTGAGATGATGATCGTCGGGATCAGAGTCGGGATAGGAAAAAAAATACAGGCAACAGGCAAAGCAAAGAGCCCAAAATGATACGTCGTAACTCGTAGCTTGCGAATTGTCGTGTGCTCTCTTTGTCGTTCGTGAAGAAGCTACGTCGTCAAAGCCAGGGGGGTGAAAAAAGAACACCTTCGTACAAGAGTCGCGTTTAGGGGCCGCCCAACCTCGATTGCACTACGTCTAAAGCTCTAGACTTCGTGTCCACTCCGTAGTATTGGAGCACTCTGACCAATGAGAGCCTGCAAACACCAACTTCTCAAGGGCCCAGGGCGTATCGCGGGATCCACTGTAGCTTCTCACGTGACAATGCGACAGCCTGGCTGACATAATCTTTATTTGGCGTTTTCCTTTTTGCCGTTCGCCGCATCGCGACTGCATTGTATAATCTGGAGATATTGCGAAGCTCTACCAGCTCTACCAGCGCACGACTTTGACGACCAAACATATAGCGAACTTTCTCTCAATCACTCCTTGACGACCTGTACACCTATCCGGATCGAACATACCAAATACCACACAAGCGCTGCATATCTGCGCGCATCTAAACCGTTGTCAAAATGCCGAAATGTAAGTCATTCGTCGCGATGCTTCATGCCATTTCCCACCGAATACTGCTAACAATATCTAGTCTTTTGTATGTCAATATAATGCACACTCTTCCTATCGACCATATAACTCAAATACTAACAAACAGGCGACTACTGCGATGTCTACCTCACGCACGACTCCATGAGCGTCCGCAAGGATCACAACACCGGTCGCAACCACATTCGTAATGTTATCGACTACTACCAACGTAAGTCTCTACAATATCTCCCTATGGCAAACTTTGGCAACTCCCTAACAGCCCAGAAATCGGCCATGAAAAGGCACAGTCCGTCATCGACTCCATCACATCCTCCTACGCCGCCGAGGGCCAGGCACACAACAACCCCATGCTCCCCCAGAATCAGCCAGGCTTCCAGGCCGCACAGCAACGGTTCGGTGGCCCTGGTCGTTTCCAGGGAAACAACGGCCCACGCGGCATGAACGGCATGCCGCCCTTTGCTGGCGCTCCTGGCAGTGCTGTCCCTCCCGGCGCCCCTGGCGCCCCTGGTGCTCCTGGTGGCTTTCCCATCCCGCCGCCCAACTTCAACTTCCCCGGCGGCATCCCGCCACCGATTCCTCCTGGATTTGGCGCCAACGGCAACCTGCCACCACCGCCTCTAGGTGCTTTTGGTGCTAGTGCTCCTGGCGCGCGCGGTTTCCCTCCAATCCCACCCCCACACATGTTTGGCGGCAACGGTGCACCCGGCAGCGCAGGCCCGACCCCGACATCCGCCAACGGCATGCCGCCCTTCCCCTTTCCACCACCGATTCCTGGTGGACCAAACGGTGCTGCTGGTCTCCCTAACTTCCCCGGCTTCCCAGCAGGCATGCCGATCCCGCCACCGGGCGCAAACGGCCTGCCACCGATGCCCATCCCGCCGCAGTATATGCAGCAGGGCGGCGGCCACTCGCAGGGCCCTCCCGGTGCCGACAGGCGCTGATTGTTGTGATGTAACATGTCTTGTTTTCTTATTATTATTGAGTTCTCTTTCTGTTTTTGCATTGAACTTCACTCGCCATTGCACATTTTTGTCATTTTGTCTACGCTTGGGATATCACGGCGTCATTGGGAAAAGCAACCATTTTTTGTCTTTTGTATAATAGGATAAGGGAAGAGACTGGCCTGATTTGATTGATAGTCAATTGATCAAAGCAAATATATAATACCCTAGTAACTGAGAACTCGACGTTTGAAATGAGCTTCAGGGTCAAGTAAGTGTTGAGCCGGCGTGATCAATATGCACAAAAATTGATTGTGAGAGCAGGCTTGAAAGTTGAAACATACGGCATGAATAAAACATATAGAAACAGTATAAATATAGACAGACATAACAGTATAATAATAAGAAACAAGCGCAATCAAACTCCAATGCCAAATGGCTTCGAAATAGAAACAAATGACTTGGTTAGGGCATCCATCGACGAGCAATACGGGAACAAATGCAAAACAAAACATGTAGCAAAATGGAGTAGCAAAATCAAAACAAGAGAACTGGAATAGAGTCGTAAGATCATGTCATGACCGGAACAGATAGGGGGATATAAGCGGATCTTGAAAGACTGGAAGCTGCTTAGAAATGGTGACATGATAGCGAGGTCGTGGAGTACGAAGAAAAAAGAATGGATTATCAAATGACAGAATGGAAACACAATAGGGCAGGCAAATTGGGCCCTTTGAAAATGCGATAGTAGAGGTCAAAACAGTAGAAAGAGAGGCATCAATGTCGTAAGAGTTCGTGATAATAGTTTATGTGTAGGATGGGATGTCATTTGTCGTTTGTTATTTGTTATTTGTCGTGTCATGGATGTCATGGATGTCATGAGTGTCATGGGTGTCATGAATATACGTGCGCGTCAAGCTCGCCTAAGCTTGAGCCTGTGTAAATGCGTCGCGGTAATTGGTCCGGCGGATTACTTCACCGACGCCGTCTCGGACCTCCCGCGGACCGCTGATCATCTGTCGGAGCTCGTTGCTCCGCTTCTCGCGCCGGCGTTCACTGAACCGCCGCGATAATGTGTGTGGGCTATACTCCCCAATCTTGCCGCCAATGTTGGGAAGAATCTTGGCCCGCTTCTCGTCTACTCCTCGGCCGCTACCGCTGCGTGCACCCAAGGAGAAGCTGCGCCAGACACGGGGTTTTCCGCCCTGACCATCAGGTGCTGTATACGGCCGGCCGTCTTCTGCTGCTGGCGTTGACCGTTCCTTGAGAGATTCTGAGCTACTGAGATGCTTGACCACCCGTAGATTGCCACTGGGCGTCCGCTTAACAGTGCGCCGATCAGTACCGTCGTCGGTTGCGGGATAAGAGTCGTCGTGATCTAGGGGCAGAATGGCAAACGTCCGTTTCATGCGCATACTCAGACTTTGGCTTCTCCGTGGTGGGTGTGGCCGGTTGTCAATAGGCGGGTACCGGTATGTCTCCCCTTCATCATCATCGTCCTGATTCCAGGAGCTCAAAGGCTGCCAGAAAGGGTGCAGCTTGTCCTCCTCCACCGGCTCGTCATCAAACAGTGCCCCTTTGCCCTTATCAACCGAGTCAGACCGCCGTTTCGACCGGGCTCTCTTCTGCACATCGCGAGTCAAAGACAGCGTTCTGGAAAGAATACCACCGCTACGACTCGCAGATGGCCCATACTCGGTATTGCCACTGCGGCTTGCAGAAGGACCATATTCTGTGGTAGCACTGCGCCCGCGACTAAGAGCTCTGCGCAAAACTACAGATACACTGTTCCGACGGCGTGGTCTGCTTCTAACATCATCCTCGTCAAAGTATGCCTCACGTTCTTGGCCCTTCTCATTTGTAGGTGTCAGGCCCGATGGAGTGGCTGGGATGAAGTTGATAGCCGGTGGCTGCGGAGGAGCGCGAGGGTTTCTCAAAGGCGAATCGACATCATCAAGAGAAAAGAGCTGCTGGCTAGGTGTAGCAGGAACATCACCCTTGTCCACCGGTCCGCGGCCAGATGTTGTAATCTTGGGTCTGGTCTCAGTGGTTGTGGGCTTGGACTTGGGCTTGGCTTCAGTGATGAATGGACTCAGAACAATGATGGGCCCGGATTCTGTCACTGTGGGAACTTCCTGCTTTGGTGAGCTCATCTCCGTGCAATCTGTAAAGTGATCTTGTTGGGAGTCATCCGAATGCTCAGAAGGGCGGTTCGAATGGTTGACGACAAGCACAGACGTGTTCTGGTGGGAGTAGATGTTGACTGCAAGCGCCTCGGAAACTTCTGCCTGGGAGTGGTGTGACGTTGTCGTTTCCACCGAGACTATGGAGAATGGCGTATTCGGCGACAGGTGCTTCGAGGGGTTGCGGTCCCCATGCCGGCTGACACTTGTTCGGGGGTCAAGAAGGTTGCGGTTCTCAAAAATGGCATCATCGTCGTGATCACCAAACTCACGCAGCTTTGGTGATATTGCTGTCTCTGCGAGCGAGTTCTGAGCAGGCTTGATTTCTGGGAAAAGTTCCAGAGTGGCTGTAGCTGGCTGACGGTCTTCTTCTTTTGGGATAGCCTTTACAGGCTTCTCGACGCGAGCCTCGGATACATGCGAATCTAACTTTATTTCTTGCGGTTTGCCGCTGACTTGACTTGCTATCAGGCTGGATATTTCATTGGGTTTCTTGTCATGTACTTTGCTTAGTCCTTTACTTGCTGCCTTGCTTGTTGCTTTTCTTGGTTCTTTGAGCTTTGCTAAGACCTGGTCAAGAACATCTGCAGTTGATGGTGCTTTCTGCTGCTCTCTAGCATGAGCATCGATGATGGCAGTTTGTGCATGTGCGCTCTCAGCTGTGAGAGATCCAGCCCGAGACCCAGTTCGAGACCCGGCCTGAGACCCAGCCCGAGAAACGTTGCGGCTGGTCGGAGCAGATAGTGATGATGTACGCCGGGGAACAATGGGCGGATAGTCCATTGTGAGTTGATCTCCCCGCGCCGACCCATCTCTAGCAGAGCCCCCGGACTCTGACATTGTGCGGCCACGGTTGCTGTGCTGCTGGTCCACGGCTGGTAAAATGTCGCGGCTTTTTGACATTTGAGAATTTTGGACCGAGTGCAAGCTTTGGCTGCGCTTTGACCGCCGGCTACTCGTAGATCGGAGGGAGGGCTCACGGCTTGTCGATTTGACTGATGACATGCGGTTTGGAACAACAACGACGGGAATGCCACCAGACTTCCAGATTTCGCGTCTTGCACTCCTACTTGAAATGCTATTAAAGGTAGAAGTGGATAGCACGCTGTCGTGAGCGGCGCTGTTATTGAAGCGGCCGGGGGCCGGGGGACGTCGCTGCCTGGCAGTCTCATCGGCAAGAGATGTTGTTCCTGAGCTTGACGGAGACAGATCGAGGCCAGAGTCACGCAAGCCCACCTGCTTTCTGACATGACGAAGTGTCCGTTGACGCTGTGGCGGAGTGGACATCAAGTAAGCTTCAACGACAGTCGAAACTGTTGACCTGGTCGACGCTGTTGAAGAACGCTTGGCTCTGTCGCTGGCGAGAGGATCGGCTGAAATGCCTATATTTTCAACAATGGGAGCAGCCATGCCGAGCTGGTCCGAGCCCGTTCTGCGATAGGTAGTTTGAGTGCCCTGTGCTGATGGAGTGGCTTGCTTTGGTCGTGGTTGCCGTTGCGCTGACTGTTGACTTTGGCTTTGGCTTTGAGAGACTGAACGAGTCGCACCTTCGTTTGGAGCTGGAAATGTCAAAATTCTTTGAGGCAAGGACATGGATCGAACAGCCTTTGTAGCATTTGTCGGTGCTACAATGGTATCTTCGACGACCTGGTCAGGGCTCGCAGCATTCCGGTGTGGGACCTGGTGAATTGGGGGGCCAGCATTCTTGACGAAATTGCTGCCACGTTCCTTAATCAACTCTTCGCTTCCAGTTCCCCACTCGCCGTCAAAGCTCACAAAATCGCGTTTCGATTGTGATGTGAGGCTTGACTCTGGGCTTGACTCCAGACCCAATCCCAAGCCGACAACTTTTGGTTGCCGCTTTTTCGTCGCTGGTTGGGCATCACCGTTGGTGAGTTGGCGCACAGTGGAGGTGGATTCTGACGTCCTTGTGGAAACGAGTGCGGGCCGCAGCTTGCCTAATGCAGCCTCGTCGTCTGATGACGATGACGATAGGTGTTCCTGAGCAGTCCTGAAGGATTCGGCGCGAGAGTCGGTAGTACCCTTGCAAAAGTTGCGATCGCGCAGAGACGGTCGATGAGGCGGGCCCCTTGGGCGGATCTCGGGCTGCAAGGCCTGTGGGGGTGTAACGTCTGGAGTAGGAGGACTCATTTGTTTTGTAGGTGTTGTTGGTAGCGCGCCGGCCTTGAGCTGCTTATGCACATCCTCTGCACTCCGTTCTGGGCTCTGGACATAGGTAGCAGTTGATGGCAGGACTGAGTAGGTAGATGAAGAGTTGCGGGAGTGTGCAGGTGGTGTGGGGGGAAGATCTGGGCCATTTCCTGTCGACTTGGAGTGACTTTTTGAAGTGCGAGGACTGGATGATTGTGAATTTGTTGCTGCTGTCTCGTCTGTGAAAGTGCCGCTGGACGAAGATGGCGCGGCTGTGGAGAGAGGCAAGCTCTGGTTCTTCAACGCCACCCGGGTACGAGTATTACGCAAGCTGCCATATGGCGTATCCTTTCTGTCCTCCGCGTCTTTTCTGGGATGTGGGAGAGACTTGTGCTTTTTGAAGTTGATAAGGTGGTTTGATGTCGACGATCCAGACGAATGTGAAGTGGGTGGCGGATATCCATCAGCGACCGGCGCTGGTGTAGCCGCTGGCGCTCTCATTGTGTTGGCACTAGCCGGTCGACGGGCCGAACCCAAAAGATCGCCAAGTTTCGTAGATAGTCCGCAACTAGAGCATCTATGGTGTGGTACTTGAAGCTGCGATTCTCATTGTGAGGCCGGATACGAGAGAGGTGGCTGGGAGTGATATGCACAATCGTTTCCGATAAGGTGAGTGCACGGTTAAATTTTCGAGCAGGGAAGCTGCAGTTGCGAGTAGTGCTGGTGGAGAGAGTCTAGGCAGTCGTTCAGGCGCAATATTGGCTGACAAAAAGGTTATCGCAGAGATGTAGAGGAAGAACCAAAGTGCAAAAATAGTAATAGTGCTGCCGGGAGTTGAAACGTTGCCCAAATAGCCTAGCTGTACCTTCCAAAACAGCGCGCGTGTGTCCGGTGTACCGTGGCCGTACTGTTTGGCTGTCGGTGTCTTGTTTCGCGAGTGGTCTGCCAACTTAACAGTCCCGGATTCGTTTCTCCAAAGGCCAGCGTGGCGGTGGTTGATGACGACCTTGTCGAGTCGTATGTGTCGATATGTGTCGAAAGCCGTTGCTATTGACAGGAAGAAGCTGAAAAACAAGCCTGAGAGACCACGAATATGCCCTGTGATTATAAAAGAGTCGAGGCCCGGACTACAGGCAGTGTCGTCGCAGTCGAGCGCATGGCGCAACGAGCAGAGAACAAATGTGTCGCAAAGATCAGACGAAAGTAAAAGATCAGATGCCGCGAAACAACAGAGGAGCGAAATTGGATGTATGTCGTGTCCGCGACAGAAAACCAGGCGGGGAATGAAACGTGAAAAAAAGATATCAGTGTATAGGCGTGTGAGGCTTTTCGGCGCAGGAAGAGAAGCAGGAGATCAATAGACGAGGAGAGAAAGAATATGAGGAAGATTAAAAAGAGGAAATGGGAGAAGGTGCGCTGGGGACCGGGAAAGGAGGGGAGCGACTATTCCGACTATTACGCTGCACGATGCAAGTGTGAGGTGCAAAAAAATAGCAAAAATAGCAAAAATGGAAAGAGCCAGAGAGACGAGAGGCTGGGAAAGGAAAGAGCAGGGGTGCGTTTAAGACGATACTTTATAATTTACAGGGAAGGCGCGAACGAGACGACGAGGTCGTCTGGGCTATGACCACGGTCGCTCCTTGTCTATATGGACGCTGCATCTGTATTGTTACAGTGTCCTTGCTGCAGACAGCGCAGCATTCATATTACTGGACTCCTTGCATGCGCATCAAGCTGCATCGCATACATGTATGAAAGTATGTCTGTCCTGGTGCTATCAGAGTCGTCCGCGATGCTCTATGCTAGTCTTATTGGGCCCACTGAGCGGGCTTCTGCTGCATTAGTGGCTGTTTCCAGCAGCGAATTGGACTCGGACCCCGCCCCTAGGCCAAGTTGTTCCTGCCACCCGAGTTTCTATCCTGCCTGTCCTGACCACCGCTCTTTCTAACTCTATCTACTCCGTAATTAGTTCACTCTATCATTAAGGAAGGAACCACGGTCATATTACGGAGCATGAAAGCCGCTCTTTCCTCGTTGTGTCATTGTCGTTGCGTATTTTCTGTGTCGGCATATGGGTGGTTCGATTGTTTCCCTAGTTTCCACAACGCTCCTGTCATGTGAGGATCGCTCCTTCTCTATTCTTCCTGTTCTTCCATTCCCCAGCAGTTGATGGCGCTGAAAGGGAGGTCCGCACCTTCCCGCTGCGCCAGTTTAGAGCCCAGAAAACAACGTGCCGACCCAGGAAATAGCGGTAGCACGCACTTTATCCATAATATGCGTACACTTTAGCAACCTTGTTTGAACCTAGGCTCTTTCCGTTTTGATATTTATTTTGCAATTCATTGCATTATCATCGGTAGGAAAGAGCTGACGACACTCACCGAGATAAATAGGCAAGAGCAATGGGCAACTGTTGGAAACCTGTGCTTATAATCCTGGTCGCCGTATTTCCCTCTTCTAATTCTTTTGACCTTAACTCGAAGAGTCTTCATTTCCAAGTGCTTCACTGATCGTATCCCACCCTCATTCTTCTACTTTCTCCCTCTCTTCTGACCACTCACCTTTTCTCCCACGCTGCAGTCTCTCCACCCTCGTTCTCTCGTCCCTCGCACACACACCCTCTTACGCACCACACTGGCCGGACGCAACTAGCCATGTAGGATGCAAGTGGCCATCGGCGAATGAGAGTACAAAGCCGACTCTCGAGGCTGGTCGGCCCATCTGCGAAACCTGCATAGTCTACTCCGTGCAGGGAGACGAAAGGATGCAGACTTGTACATGCAGCAAATCAAAGAGCAGTTCAGTTTATTTCCAAAGGCTGCTGAGTGCACCTTCGTATTGCGTCGGAGTGTATTAATTCTTCCAGTGAAGCCGAATGTGCTTAGTCGGGTATTGTTAGTTTGGATATCTACGCACATCTCTGTCTTCAGCTCTTGTATTTTTCCCTTTCTATTTTTCCTTCGTCTGATTCATTATTTTCTTTTACTTGACTTCTGTTCAGCATCCTCAATGATGAACATGTCTCATCCTATCCCCAACAAAGTGTTGCCTCAGACCCTCGACCGCCC
The DNA here is from genome assembly GCA_029298715.1 of Ophiostoma ulmi. Taxonomy (NCBI): domain Eukaryota; kingdom Fungi; phylum Ascomycota; class Sordariomycetes; order Ophiostomatales; family Ophiostomataceae; genus Ophiostoma; species Ophiostoma ulmi. The sequence continues at coordinate 1,135,402 of JANSLN010000001.1, read as the reverse complement.
CCAGCGCCCGTGCTGCAAGGGGGCCTAACGGAGGAGCCTCAAGCGGTGACCAAGTGAAAGGGGAAGTCGGAGAAAGCAAGAAAAAAGAAACGGCTTCTAGATGCAGCATACTTCTTTTCGCTAGTGCACTGCATTTGCGAGGTATAGTCTCACGGTGAGATATAGAGCTTGCGTCCACACGACCAATTGCTTCTGCAGTTGCATTTGCAATGTTGCGTTTGCATCGATTTTACCGTCCACATCGACTTATTCATAAGGTGACCCGATCCGCGTCATTGGGCCCGAATAGACAGATAGAGAAATAAGACATGGGACATGGGCTGGACTTTATGGGTGATGGGGGGGCTATGGGTCGAGTGAGGCTGGGGGGCTAGCCAGTCCGGCCATCAGCGAGCCTTCTGGCCTGTTTTCAGCTGCGCCATTCTCAAATGTCCGTTTTCCTTCTTTAATTAAGGTCTGCCATTGATTGTTTCTATCAGATAGACTACGCAAACATAAGGCAGCAATAATCTTTGCAACCATGGTAATGAACAGGTTTTCACCGACCTTTGGCTGGTGGTTTACAGTTACACGAGTGTGTATACTGCTCTGCAAGTACGACACGGCGTCCTGCAGGATCGGCAAATGAAGGATTGCGGGTGCACATGCGTATTACAAGTGCGTACGTGTATGCACGATATTAACAAAGATGAGAAAGCTTTTGTCTAGGTAATGGCGACTTCCCCTGGCCTGATTGTCCTTTGGTCTATCCAGTCCGACATCAATCCAATATCAGCAAGTGCTTCGCAAGATTGCAGACGCCTCAAATATGCAGTTACTTTTTGCTAGCCAAGCACCCAAGCCATTGGATACATGAGCAGAAGAAGACCCCCTTTTCGCGTCCAGTAGCACAGCATCTGTGCAGCTGCAGCCTGCAGGGCAAAAAGAAGGACGTGGCGGGCATATACGGAGTCGTACTTCGGCTGAAGTCCGAATCTCAAAAGAAGCAGTAAATTGAGAAACAATGAGAACAGAAGAAAAAGGCAACTTTAAGCAGACCGAGGCGGCACAAGTCGTCTTGAATACACCGAGTGGCTGGCAACGTGCTCGAGTAGAGGATGTCAAGATAAGACACTCTATACTGGCATTTCTTCACAATACCCGACTCGGGATTGGTTTATACCTCTGTCTTCTGCCATTTCCACTTTTGTCAGAGACAATAGTTGAAGGAATGGTCTGAATCAAATGTCCTGCATTGATCATGGGAGCCTATGTTTTTTGGTCAATTACATCTGCGGAAGCCTCCCGCCACATCCGAGTGATGATGTGAATCACCGTCCAGCCGCATGAACACCAAACAAGGCTTGGATGTGCCGGCAAATGACAGGCAACCAAAACACAAGGCTGAATGGATTGCAGTCTATATGCTTTGATTGTGTCAGTCATCTCCGGCTTACCATCCGCGTGGATTCGGCCCCATGACTTGAGCCAGATCATCACTCTTGTAATTGCGCATCATACGTATGGCTTTGAGCATCACACAGTCACTGCGAGCAAGTATGAGATGCGCTTCATCTGTGTATACTCTTCGATTATGGTAGTATCAAGTCTAAACACGGGGAGTAACTTGAGGGCCGTCACTACCGGAAGTATACCTCATCTTCTTCATAGCAAAGACCAATTGCTGATTTTGTTTTCTCAAACGCGGCAATTCGTTGATAGTTTGCAACTGTTGTGTCGGTTACCTGCCACTGTCGAACAAATGAGCTCCTGATCTGCCGTCTTGAGCATACTGAGGCGTATACAGAGTAAGGCTTGGGCGATGCAAAGCTGTTGAAGTCCATAATCGAGAGGGTGGCATGCGTGCATACTCTCATGCATTCTCGGCTGGCTCGCGCGCGAGGCTTTTTTGCGGCCATGAAGAAACCCCTTTTCATGGTTGATGGTATGGGCAGGTCTATTTCTTGTTCATGCGACCTGACACGGAAAACTCACTACTAGGTGAGTACGTGATGACGGCGCATGTATAGCCGGAGGCTGCTACATATATGTGCATAAAATGATAGGCATTGCAGTCAACTGTTTGATCTTTGGGTCACGACCTTAAAGTTGCAGATGAAGGCGCAAACCTACAGTCACTTCTCCATCGTAGGCCGGCCGTTAATCAAGCCTGCTCTCGTAGCGGCTTGCGTCTTGCAAACCATGGCAATACTACAAGGTTGCTTTATGATTTGAGATGCTGTCCCGCGTTACTGTATCACTGCCGGACCTGAATCAAAAACACTTTGAGCTGTCGCCCATAGAGATAATGCAAGAGTATATCATGGCGCTCTCGATGCTTAGATACCGTGCGCGAGACTTTACTACACACATCGGATGTCGAGATGTTGCAAACTAGCGAGCTGTGATGTCTGTCGCCCACTGTCAATAACGCAGGGTCATTGATATTGTCTATGCATTATCATGGCCAATAACAGCAACAGCCTCGACGTCACAGACCTACGAAACGATGCTTGAAGATCTCAGTCTCGAGCCTGTATCTTCATCTACGCATCGTACGCCAACTTGGGGTTCCTTGCTTAATTTCTACCGTCCACACTCTATAGCTACGTGTACATATACACCTTCCTACCCGCTCATCGTCATGCAAGACACCCGGATTCTCGTATCGCATATGGCGGCTCTTCTCGCTGCTATACGAATGCAACCGACCCATCCTGCAAAATACGACAAGCGAGTATCAATACCGGTTTCTTTCTTCTTTTGGCTTTATTGTTTTGCCCTACTGTGCCTCTTTGCTCTCTATCGCCATAATCCCTCAATCCTCCGAATACAGACTCTGAAGCTAGGTATGATGTCAATGATTTGATCACACATTTACCCGCGCTGTTTTCCACTGCTGCAGCATCAATACTACCCGACCGCTCAGAGTAGCAGTCAGCCACATGCTAGCCAGACACCAGACACCAGACACCAGACACCAACATTAGACGTCGTATACAGAGCATACTACAAATCCCGTGACATGACATAATTTTAAGATCAGATGTATAATAGTAGGCAGACGCACATGATGGCGGCGGTCGTTGGTTTTTTTTTTTTCCTTTCTCCCCGTCCCCTCTCCTCGTTTTCGTGCTTCTTCTTAAGCCGGGAGAAAAGGCCAGTTCCTTGATACAGCACGGGTTTTCCTCGGCTCTGTTATGCGACCTCGCTTGTCTCTTGCCGCTTCCGTTGCCTTTGCCCAGTATGTCTTTCACAGTACGAATCTCCGTGGCGTAGATTGCATCGAGATCTTCCTGGTTGTGTTGTGTCTATTCTGGCCCGCATACCGACTGCTGTGATGTGCGTTAATATGATTTGTGACTCCTACTTTCATTCACCAGTTCTATGTAGAGATAATCAGCACGTACCTGCATGTTCTCCATGTTCTCCAATCTACATTTACAAGTTACATCTACACTTCATACTATGCGCCATGTTTTTCTTTATCTCGGGGGCCATCCCGCTCACACTTGCTATAGCTCAACCCCAAGACGGCCATCAACTGACAGCAAATCCCTCTCCTCATTCTTCTATCCGTGGACTACATCCGACCTTGCTACATTCACCATGAGGGGAAGAGGCAAGTGGCAAGAGGAAGCTCTCCAACAGAATGCTGGATATAATTAAAGTAATTTAAAAGAAAATATATAAATAAATAAATAAAACTAAAGAAAAACAAAACTACAAAAAAGTGTTGCTCTCGCATCGCAACTTCATTCAGCAAAGCAAAAGGACTGCTACTCCATAGAATCGCATGCGATCAGGATTGTATTGGACACGCAATGCACTCTGTACCTTCTCTTAGAGCTATCTAGAGCCAACAGGTGTTATTTTTAAATCAATAAAAATAATAAAAAAAGCACGCCAGAGAAACTCAATTGCAGATTCTGCTCTCTTTGTTTGTGTGTCTGTGAATGCATGCTTCCTTTGCGATACATCTGCTGACAGATGACTAATCTGTACTCAGGTTGTCGTTTGTACCTAGTCTCGGAAAATCTACGACAGCCTAGCAATTTTACTGTAATTGCAATAATTTTACATTCTATTCATAGGTTTGCAAGACATGTCTACAAAGTACATGGTACAAAGTACTGGCAAAAGCAGCGCCATCGACAAATGTACGCGTAATGTCCAAAAGGGAGGGTGGATGCTAAAAGCAAATGGCCAAGGCCCAGACTCCAGTAGAATAGATTGTAAAATAATGCACTCTCAGGCATTCGTAGAGGACGAGTTATGAGAGCCATAAATGCTAGTTGCAACGGTACAAGTGCCGGGCGATCCACTGGTGGTTAAAAGTGGTAGAAGTAGAGGAGCAGAAGCAAAAGCCAAGCACTTGATGAGGCAATTGAATACGGCTTCACAAGAGGTCGAGCAAGGCCTGTCCTCTTTCCAATTCCAGCAACTGAGCCGGAACCAACTGAGCCGGAACATTTCTCCCTGCTACGAAGTACCTGCCTGTCTCTGCTTCGCATGGCAGCGTACAACAGCATTGTCTTATCTTACTTTTGACTGTCACACTATCTTGTGAGCCTCTGAGCCAGTGGCTAGTTTAGCTCTAGATGGTCTAGTCTAAATACTCTTATCTTTGTTCATTCTTTCTATTGCTTATCCTCTTTGTTATCGCAGATAACCAGATAGGCCGGGCCTAAGCTCTTTCCTATTGCGACAACGGCGTGTTCACCGCCCCTGCAAAGCGAGTTTGCCGCTGCTCCTGCTGTTTTTTGGCTCCTGTTTCTGGCTCCTGTTTCTAGTTCCTTCTATTTTTCTCGTCTTCGCATCTTCGCTCTTTCCCTCACTTATTCGCTCCTTTTCTTTCCCCAATTACTTTTCCAGTCGATCAATCTGTTTTGTTCCCTGTTTCTCGTCCTCCTATTCTTTACTCCTTCTCTGTAAGATATTCTGTACTGTCCCACTACACTTTTTAATAATATAAAAACGATACTCTCCATTGCGTGGCATTGTTGCACAATATGTCTGAATCTGCCCTAATTATGGAGCTTGTCCCCCTTAATCAGTGCTGTGCTACCTATATCTAACAGGATAGACCCTTCTATCTGTTCCATCTATTCTATTATCGCTATCTGGAAAAGGGGAGGCATGGATCGCCCATCACCCAGCCACCATCCCGCTCTTTCCTTTTCAACTTTCTTTAAGAGCGGTCCTCGGTTTTTCCACTTTCCGCCTTCCGCCTTTTTCCCCTGATGCCCACTTGGTTCTCCCTTTACTGCCCGTGCCATGCGTCTAGGTCTAGCATTTGCTTGTCCTTTGTAAGATGGAATTCACAATTCACGCAGTGTGCTTTGACTTTGCTATTCTTGCTGTTTTGCAGTACGAGCTTGACTGCGAATCTCTGTTTCAACTAGCACTCTAGCTCTCTGGCGAGACTCTTTATCAGAGACTAGTCCCGCTGTCAGGATCGCGCCTGCCGCCGACGCGATATGATATGTACAGAGTATTATGTCAATTTCTTAATATCGCAATATCGCAATTTCCACTTTATCTATTTACTCCTTTAAATACAACTAATCATTAAAATAGTAATTCGCTTTACCTCTGATTCCCAGAATCAGCCCGCCAAAACTTGATTGCAGATGACGCCGATGCACCGATGAAGCCCACCGACTTGCGAATATCCTGATTACCCTGATTATCCTGATTATCCCCCTTGGCCTCCTCTACTTTCATTACTCCGTACAATTCTCACCCTGAAAGCCAAGCCAACCCTCAATCTCCCTGCAACATCCTTGGTTCTTGGTCTCAATATGGCCGAGTACACCAACCATCAGGAGACAAGGCTCAGATGTACTTGGGTCGCTCTGGCTCACGCTTCACGTAGTATGGGGCCCTGGCCGTTGGCAAGTATCATTAAATTGCTTGGAAGCAATATGGCGTATGCTCTTGGTATTTTCTTGTTGCTCCGTATTATTGGCAACTTGTCTCCGCCCAGTCGTCGCAAGCTTCTTGGTAGCTCCTGTTCAGTATGGAGATGGAGTGCAGTGCTGGAGCATTGCACCTTCCCTCGTCTTTCTTGTTCCTCGCTTCTGCATACGAGGGAATACTACGATGCACTACTCCATTCCCTCATACGTACCCGATATCGTAAATTGCGAGCCCATCGCTCCTTCTGTTAGCAGGTTTACGGGAAGACGATCAAGTAGAATAAAACAATAAAAAAAACTAAATAAATAGAATAAAACAGCGAGGAGACATACCACTCCACCTAAACAGTTACTCTCTACTCCCTATTACACCCTGTCGCACTCGAATCCGAGACTCTCATCTCCATCCCAGTGCTGCTTCGTAAACAGTTCATTCACGCCCCGAGACAGACCCACTCTTTTCTTCAGGCGGATTCTGATGTCATCCGGGCTACCTCTTTCTTCATCCAGAGAGCCAAAAGATACATGCACACCCCCGCCAGTTAGCAGAGCCAGGGATGTACTGGCGTCGTATTGCTGCGTACCGAGCAGCAAGCATGCCATTTCGCCGTCGGACTGTCATTTCGCTGCTATTTGGTCATTCGACATTTGTCAAGTTTGGCTGCCACCGTCACCTCTTTCCAAGACAACAGGCGAAACAGCAATCTAATTGAAAGCAGCAATCAATAATACCAGTAATCCAATAACGCCAGCGATCTACGCTCAAAAGACTGAACACCTTTCCACACGCAGTGACACATTCCTCAGCTACGCCGCAGCCCAGCCGTTCTATATTTATTTCTGTGACCAGAGCCACTAAAACACTATGCACCATTGCGACACGAAGCCACTAATGGACGGAAGCAGGAATCGGGTTTATGCACATTGACGGAGCCAGTCGTTGTCTAGTGAGCGAGCAGTCAGATAGATGATAGACAGTCAGCCAGCCAGCCAGCCAGCCACGCCGACGTGTACGTATGTTTGCTTTTGTCCTAGCTGTTGCTGATGTCTCTCTTTTCGCCAGCCTGTATCTCTACAGAGCTCGTATTATGTATCTTATCTGCAATGCAGCTGCAGGCGCACGCACGTTTGCGGCTGCACTCACATTGCAGCAAGCGCCGCGTACTGTCATTCTGGCTGCATCTCCGAGTCAACCTAGTCAAGGCTGTGTATACTGAATAGTGCACAACAACAAGGCAAAGTGCAATTCACTCGCTTGCTCGGTAATACTCAGTAATACTAAGCAAATCCAAGCCGTCCGTCATAATAAAAGATAATAAGCAGACAACAAATGAATAATCATAAGCTCAAATAATAACAACAACAATAATAATAGACAATAAACTCGGCCACCTCGGGACTTGCAAGTAACCTAAGAGATGCCCGGCCTGTCCGTCGAGACCAAGTCACTCCCATGTTGTTTGTGCGGTTTGCTCTGTTTGCTCTATTCTAGCCACTGCTGAGCACGGATGAGCACGCCTTTCGCCTCTCAATAAACTTTTAAACTTTTATCTGTCTTTAATCTCTGAGCCTATTTTTCAGTTATTTCTTAAGCAATAATTAAACAAAAATTCAATAAATTAAACTCACTAACACAAGTCCGCTGTCATATCGCCTTCTTTTTTTCTTTTTTCTTCTTTTTTCTACGGCCCTATTTCCACCTGTTGCTTTTTTTGGCTTTCGCAACTCGCCCCTTACACCCCCCCACCCCCCAAGTACTCCATCCAACACACCTCCAGTAAGTAGATCTCTGATCCTCCATAGCCCGACACCATCTTTCCTGTCTTCTCACCCTATCCAATTTCCTATTTATTCATCTCTCTCCCCCTTCCATTTGCTGCTTCTCTTCTCTCCTTCTCTCTCTTTTTTTCTCACTTCTTCTACATCCACGATTAATTATTATCACCAGTCACTCGCTTAACTGTCGTTTTTGTCCATCAATCACTCAAACCCAAATCAAATCAAACAACCCTTCCAAATCTTCAAGATGCAGTTCTCTACCATCCTCGTTGCCCTTACCGCCTCTGCCGGCGCTGCCATGGCTGCTACCAACGCCACCTTCACTCCCACCGGCACTGGCAACTACACCGGTAACTCTACTGCTACTGGCACCACTGGCTCCAGCTCCGTCGCTACCGCCGGTGCCTCCGCCAACCAGGTCGGCTCCCTGATCGTTGTTGCTGGCGCTGCTGCCGCCTACTTCCTGTAAATTTGATGCTTCTCATGAATCATCAAAAACAGGTCGATGGGTTCTGGCTGAGACCGACGGTCTGATTATCTGAGACAACATGTCTTGATAATCTAGACTGTCGTGGATCGTCAACCCTTCAACACCGGCGTGGACCAGCCACTCTGAGCCTCGATACTTGACTATCATTCATCTACTCTCATCTCACCCTCGCCACCACTACCGTCTTATCCGCCGGCTTCATCGGAACAGACAGTGGCTGTCAACTTTACAACCTCGGCACCGATAGCTTCATCTTTGACAACATCGATGTCGACTTCGAGTATGGATTAGCATGGAAGGATTTTCGTCGTTGCTGCTTGGTCTTTGGAAAAGTTGGATCACCATATATTCCCCCCTTTAATATTTCCCCCTTACACATTATTCCCCCTTTTGGTTCCATCGTGTTTTCCATCTTAATATAACTTTTTCTTATATAAAGGCACATCTGCTATTTTGTCTATTGCTTTTGGCTTATGTTAACCGGCGCGCACATTGGCGCACGTCCTTGTCGTCGCCGCTGCTTTTTTAATGTCATTACTTTTCGTTTCTTGGTGGATGCGTTAGGATAGTATAGGAAAAAAGAAACACATGACCTTTCAATTATGTTGTATCGCTGTGTAAATAACGATATGCCGAATGTTCTAACTGTCTTTATAATGATGTGAATGAATATGTGCAATGTGATTATTTCAATGTTATGAACTAGATATCTGACATATAACTAGCAACAATGTCTAACCCTACAACCCGTCAATCGCAAACGATGACTCCTCCTTGAACCATGCCTGCACTGTCCGCAGCCGCTCTGTCCGGCTCACCGCCAACCGCCGTCCCTCTGCCGTCTTCATCCGGTCGCCCACAAGCACCAGCTTCTCGTCGAAATGATCCAGCGTCACATCCAGGGACCGGCCCAGCGGTGCCGATTTGGTCGGCCGCGCTCCAAAGGCAAAACACCGGCCAACACCAACGGCGCCAATCGAGTCCAGCCGGTCCGCGTCTTGCACAATCGCCAGCTCCGGCATCTCGGCCGCCAGCTTGGCCACGGCTGCCTCGTTTGCGGGCGACTTGGTCTCGTTGGACCAGCTCACATTCTGGCACACGGTAATCACGCGGCGCGACAAATCGAGCAGTTCGGGGGTGGCGGTGCCGCCCACCTTGTACAGCACGGCCGCTGTTGCGCGTGCGCCCTTGTCGTCTTCGTACGGCGTGCCCTTGAGAATGTCGGCGCCCTCGTTCTTGCTGTCGTCTTCATCGCTGATATACTTGCGGTCGCCGACGTCGTGGAGCAGCGCTGCGAGAGCGACCACTCTCAGGTCGACGGGCGTCGCGGACTGGGGCTGCTCCTTTGCGAATTCAGCAGCGAGGTGGCGCGCGTTGCCGACGACGCGGCGAATATGTTGAAAATCATGAGAGCCATCGTAGCGGGACATGTGCACGCGAACAGCGGCGGTCACGGCCTCGATGAGGGGGTCACCCACCAGCGAGAAGGGGTCGCTTTGTGTAGACATGATGTGTGTGTGTGTGTGTGTGTTTAATAAGAGAATGATTTCTTTTCTGTCCTATCTAGTTTGTTAGCTGCATTCTTTTTCGCCTGGTGAGAGGAGATGCCTCATCTTGTATCAGAGAGGTCCAAGAGATCCAGTTGCTGATCTTGAAGCTCAGCATCCATCAAGATAGGCAGCAACTCCATCCAGCCTGAAAGCCAAGGCATAGTCTGCCTACCTGCCTAATCATACGCACATACAGATGAGTCAACAAGACGGTGAGACAACAGACAATAAGACAATACGACAATACAATACGACGCGGTATCGTATTAAACAAGTGATGATGTAATCAATGGTTGAGATGAGGATTTGAAGCTCGGGGTTGATGAGGCTCAAAAGGGAAGGAGCAGGCACGCTCCGCCCAATGAGAGCTCCCTTGTTTGGTGACGATAGCTGAAGCAAATATCATAGCTGGTGGGGATATCTTCAGTGGGGGTCTCGAGCGGTCTAGGATGGTGACGGCCAAAATATGAGTAAAATGTAGGAATCTTGAAGAGATGGCATAATTCATATAAAATTAGTAATGAGTCTCAAACTCGGTGCTTTTGTATATTATTTATTAATTTATATGGTAGGTTTTTAAGATTTTTTTAAGATTTTAAAAGTCATTCTAAATTAATTCGAGCTGATTTTTGGACTTGAACTTGTTCAAAATCTATACAACTACGTAATCATTTACACGATCATTTACGTACTTGTTTTTATGAATATAAAAACATCTCGACACACATCAGATTATCTGCTTACTAAATCAGACTCGCATCACTGACACAAATGGTGCATACCCGCCGACGCTATCATGCATGTGCTGAAGTGTGTAGGCACTTTACGCGCTGAGGCGTTGCCATGCATATGACGATCAATTAAAGTGCGTTACATTGAGCAAGACGCCGAGGATAAAGCCCATGCTACAGCAATACGAGGTGAACGCACTTTGCTATTACTTTACTGCCTCTTTGGTTAGTCAACTCGCGTCATCCAGTGACGACTGACCGGCAGCTCAAAAGTCATGAAGATAACGAATGAAAAGGGGAAGGCGGACTAGAAGAAGGGGCAGACGGCTGCTGATGATAGGGTTGTAGATGATGTGCATACAAAGTTGAGATGACCAACAGCATGAACAATCGGATTGTTTGGTTTGCTGCCTGACAACCTTATGATGTGTGATGTATTACAATGCAATCCTATGCTACGTTTCGGTAGTTGCTGCATTCATTGCCGGAGGAAGATAATGAAAGTTATTAACTTATTCCAGGTATGAAGATGACCTGTGTGACACGTGCGCATTTCATAGCATAAGTTATGCATCTGAACTTTATCATAACTACCCTAGAGTCCCATCAACTCGGCCAGGAACAATAAACATAAACATAAAGCATAAAGCATAAAACACAAAGAGTAGATAATCAGGCCAAAGACGGCCCGTCCGGAACCTGACCTCCTCTGTGGGTATGGAAGGTTTTACATGAGCTAATACAAGGTTTAAACTCGTAAACATTCTCGGATACATGCCTGGAGGTTTGTCCATTTTTCCATATTTCTTTTCAAGTCCTGTGGCCACCAAAGAGCCTTGACTCGATGGCAAGTGTTTGGAGCATCACCTCAAATGGGACGACGAATGATTTTGCACTATTACTGAATATTGGCAAGATGCTCCGGATTGTGAGTCTGGACTTTGATGACATACTTGCTGTTGATGCAATGTTGAAGCTGGCCTACCAACTTGCTGGTATCTGACTGTGAGATGTGAGACTGTGTGCGAGCAATAGAACATCCTATCTCTGTCCATCACATAACATATCAATGACTCGAGTACAGAGTAGCATTCGCTCAATAAACATGTTTCCTAGATGGTCACTTTGTAGAGACAAGGTAGATAATCGGCCACATCGGATGGAACACACTGCAATGCACTGTGATGCCATGTAATACGCCGTAATGCAGCTACGGGCCGGGCGCCAAAAGGTCAAAAAATACTGGAGGAAACAAGAGAGGCGAGAAGCACCAAGAGAAAAGCACAGACAAGTTGAGCACGCTGTAGATGTTGCAGTGTGCAATACAACGCTGTATGATTCCCGGAAAACATGGCCATGCACCAGTGCGGTCTAGAGTCACTCTGCAAATTCAAGGTCAACTGTTGATATTTCCCCCAAGACCCAAGGTGTCCGGTCAGGCCTTGCTTGGCTAGGAAATGCAATATCAAAAAGATATGGTTATCATAGACTTGTACACAAGCAACAATACAAGCCACCAGACACTGGCCGCAGAACAGAGGCCCGCATAGTCTCACTATGGCCTGACCTCTTGTGAGATATATAACCCCTCATCGACTCCTCCCTTGCTTATTACTCTCCCATTTTCTCTCTCTTTTCCTCATGTATCCCCCTATCAAAGGAGACATGGAAACTCGTGATGGCGAGAGTCGTCATAGCAATGAGACCTGCATTTGGAAGGGTAGGGGAAATTTGCGAGAATTGATCAAGCGAGAGAATGCATCATTGGAGGACGAAAAGACTAAAAAATGAAAAGACGAAAAGAGAGCATGATTCAAGAGCGAGGTAAACAAGACAAACAAGACAAGTGACAGTCGACGGTCGACGACATGAGGTTGTGATCAGAGGGCGTCTACGACACCTGATTGGCTATCTGTGATCTATTAATGTGAAGAGTGGATCCCAATAAACAAAGTGGATCCTTAAAGTGCAGCTCAGATGCACCTCTAAGCAGCTTAATGCAGCTCCAACCAATCAGAGGCAGATGCAACCCCAGTGATGTGCCGGCCGCCGTCCAATGATGGGGCCGTGTTAGACGCCCGCTCTCTCCGCCGTTGACGACCCTTTGTCCCGCCCTTTTTGTTTGCTATTTGTTATTTGCTGAGAAAATTCTAATATCACAGTCTTTACGTCTGGCTGGTACCCCTGTCTCTCCCATCACATCACAGAATAGCCGCCGTACGTGCAGTAGCTTGTCCTTCTTCCTCTTTTCTGTGTCTCTCCCTCTCCTCCCCGCTCTACTAGTAATTCGCTCGTTTCTCTGCAAGGTACTTTGATCACGATGTTGTGATATTGCTGAGTAGCTGGTGACAGTGACGGTGCCTTGATGGTCCGCGTTGGTTTGTGATGGTTCCTGGACTAGGATCCCACGGAGTAGTCTACCCTATTGGATGTGTTTGTCGATGATTTGGGTCCTCAGTATTGTTCGTAGACTGTTTTTTTTTTGATTGTTTCTTTGATTTCTCTGGATATCTTATCACGATGCAGTGCAACGCTATGCGCATGCTCGGTCAATAGTCCGTGATGCTATCGAAATACTCTTTTCCTCGTCCATCACCACTTGTACAAATGTGACAACGGACAGGATAGGGGGCTTGATCAAGTGTAAGCTTCAATGGGCCACGAGATGTCTTGGATAGTTTCTTGCGTCCGTCTTCCATCTTCCCTTGTGCTCTGTTTTCATTAATGTTCTTGGACGCTCTTTAAACCACAGAAGTTACCCCTGCTATTGAATATGGCCCCCAAATCGAGAACAAAAACTCAAATCATAAATTAGCCTTCATAAGCTGCATATCGTCAAAGCAAACCACAGCACGATACAACGACGGGCACAGAATCCCGACCCAACTGCATTGTGCCCATGCAGAAGCAGCCGTATCAATAGAGGAAATGTCATGAGTGGCAGTCGTGGTTGAGGTGTGAGTGGAGAGTGACGGTCGCTTCTTCGGCCGCCTTGATTTGTTCTTTTCGTTTTTATTCCCTTTTTTATTATCTTTTTTATTATTTTTTCCCTACTCTACTTGGCTGCTTCTATTCTAGTATTCTTCTAGTCTGGTTACACCCTGACCGCACCGTTATATAACTCCCGCTTCTCCCTCTCTTCTTTCATCTTTCCTTTCTCTTCTTTTCTCCTTAGCAAGCTCTCAATCTTCAAACGGCCCGTGGTTGTTTTTGTTCCTCACTTTTTTTTATTGTTCCTCCTACACTCCCCAGAGCTGGTCTCTACTCTAATTAATCTTTTACCTCACTCATCTCAACTTAGTCTGCCGGTCAGTCTATTCAACAATAACAATAATCTTATCCAAGGAACAAAACTCCTAGGTCTTTCTTGCTCGTCATCCTCCTCTGAATTTGTTCCGGTAACAATTTCACTTACAATCTCTATCAATTCTAATTCAATACAATTCTTCTTAATTTTCACTACAAACTAAAATCCCCCAATTTCCAATAACCCACCACTTAATTCTTTCTTTACTCCCCCATCTTAAAATGTCTACCGTTCAGCTTTCCTTCAACCTCCGTGTTTCGTCCACCGTCAAGACCGTGCACCTGCTCGGCTCTTGGGACAACTACGTCGGCCAGCTCCCCCTTTCCAAGGAGAAGACCTCCAAGTCTGGCTCGTGGAAGGGCACCTTCCGCTTCCAGGGCAACACCCTCGAGGCTGGCCAGCGCTATTGGTACTATTACATCATTGACGGCTATCACATCTCCCACAACCCCAGCGAGAAGTCCACTCTTGAGCCCACCACCGGTCGCGAGCTCAACGTCCTTGATGTCCCCAAGCACAAGTCCTCCTCTTCGTCCAAGTCTTCGTCCTCCAAGTCTTCCTCTTCCTCTTCGTCCAAGTCCTCCTCCTCCAGCAAGTCCTCTTCCTCTTCTTCCTCCAAGAAGAGCTCCAAGGAGATCCCCAAGGGCCGCCCCGTCTCCGTCTCCCAGATCAAGCACCCCAAGCCCCAGTCGCCCCATGCCACCCGTCACATCCTGGCTGCCGACGTCAACTACGATCTTGAGGAGCTTTCCGAGCGCTTCGCTGCCACTGGCATCGATGAGGACGCTGCTGAGTACGCTGCTGTCGTCTACGACGACGAGAACATGTACACCGAGGACGGCGAGTACATGACCGCCGGCTACGGCGTCATCAGCACCTCGCCCATGTCGAGCAACGGCTCCGACATGTCCTACTCCTCCGACGAGGCCCACTCCAGCATGTCTGGCTACTCCACACCCGGCTCCGACTACAGCTCGTGCACTTGCGAGAGATACGGCATCACCCGCAAGGGCGACCGCCTGCGCATCGACTGTGGCGGCTCCCGCTGCGGCTACGAAGACTCATGCTCCTCCGATGAGGAGAGCGAGTGCGGCACCTCCACCCGCCGCAACGGCATCATTGTTTCGTGAATGACTCAACCCTCATGAGATATGATTTAGAGCTATGAATCATGAATCCGAAAATCAAATGATAATGACGAAATGATGACAAGACTTGCGCCGACCCGACGCCACGGCCAACGCCGAAAGCGTCACGCGACAAGTTGTCAATACAGATGCAGCCGCAGTTCTCCTCCTCCTCAAAGATGAAGACCCTTCTCCTCGAAGCTGCCTGGCTCGATTCCACTCCTTTATCGAGTCGCGGATTAGAAACACCGAATACGCTGATGAAGAAGTTATAAGATGCTTAATTTAACAATGGCATAAAGAAAGAAACCGTCAATCTGGATAAAAAGGGGTTTTGTTTGTTCTGTGTCCCGTGGAAATCATGGGAAGAATCCCCTCGCCTCTCTTCTTTTAGCTTTGCTACCATTACTATTGAAGAGACCTCTAGAGTGTCCTGGTGTCGTCGTGCTGGTCAAGGCGACACTTGCTACAACTCACACTCGGAGGCGCCTGCGTGCATGGAATTGTTCGCACCCTCTTGAGACTTTTGTCTCGAGTCGACAACCCCCCCTTGCGATCAGAAAAATACACAACAAGAAAAACAAAAAAACAATGATATTTGCCCTTGTTTCCTCGGTTGTATCACCCTTTCCTATTCCCTTAAAATCACACAAAAATCAACAAAAAAATCTCCCTCCGTTCTATGCTTGGTTCTATCTAGCTAGTCACCACACCTTGCGTTTATACTTACTCCTGTCAACTACCAGGGCACCTGTTTCTTTTCTGTCTGCTACTTGACAAAAGAAAGGACCTGCCTCGGAAATAATGTCAATGTTATGGCCTTTAGATGAGATTGCATGTATCTTAGTCACTTATATAAGCCAGCCATGGAACATATTGTTCATATCTCGAGAGTGATATTCATAAGATTAACGTGATCAAGTAGAGTAAACTATAAAATGAATGAACGAAAGAATGAATAAGTAAGTGAACAATTGAACCTAAAGGACAGCAGTGTTGAGACGACGGCCAAAGGACAGCCCGAGCACTCTTAGCACAAAAGGCCGCCGTGGTGCCTGGCTCTTAATTTTGACCGACATATTCTTCGACTTTGACAACGATGCCGACGAGCTCTCGCGATCCATGCCGTATGAAGTGTCATCCTGATATTCATCCTGTTGCCTGCTTTCCTTCTTGGCCTGGGCGCGCTGCTCAAGAATCTCTCGACCAATCTGGACAAACACATCGCCAACCTTGTCTCCGGTCTTTGCACTGGCTTCGATGAAGGAGTTGCCACCGGCTGTATTGGCTACATTGCTGCCTCCAGTCCAGGCAACACATCGCTCGCTATCGGCGACATCACTCTTGTTTCCCACGAGCAAAAGAGCAAATTGACGTGGTGGACGGGTCTTGGACTGGGGAGGCTCTCGTGTGACTGCCTCCTCTTGTCTCTGTCTCGTGTAGCTCCGGAATCGAACCATTGATATCTGCTTTGTCTTTGATTTTGTAGACGCATTCGTGTGTATCGGACGTGGTCTTTCTGACTCTTCCGTTTCTTTGTCCCGCTCGCGTAGGAGTCGCTCATACAGACGGCTTGCCTGCTGGAATGATGCTGCATTGCACACATCGTAGACGACAATGGCTGCCTCGGTAATGGCCAGAGCCTGCTCGAGCATCATGGTCGCCGGTGACCGGGCGCTGTGGTAGTTGCCTCTCCTTTTTATCTTGGTGGACCCGTTTGTAGATGCAAAGATGGGCCACTCGGCATCGACATCGACCGACTCAGACTCGAGATCGACCAAGTGCTGTGACGGCATTTCCAGGACGTCCATGTTGTAGATGTGCTTGCCAATGCGGACGGGCCGCCGGCCACCGCGCGTGAACCGCTCGTCTGGTTCATCTGGTTCATCTGTAAATGAGTCTGCACAGAACCGGGTCATGAGTGCCGTCTTGCCGACACCCTGGGCACCGATCATGAGGACACGCAGGTTGTCAACGCAGGCTTTGATGGAGGCGTCCCGTACGCGCGAGCCGCCATCCTGCTCATCGTCGAAGCGGTCCTGCCATGTAAATATGGCCTTGAGGTAGCGAGACTCCTCGGCCGTCCAGTGCATAGAACCCATGTTGGGTGTAGTTGTGGGTAGATGTAGTAGTGTAAAAAAATACAGGACGAGTAAAGGAGATGAGAGAAGAGATTAAAGAGAAGAGGGACGGCTGCTGCACTTGCGTAGAAGCCAGGTAGTCTATAGACGATGGAGTAAGCTGGATATGACGGTCGCTATAGACTCGATGACCGACATATAGCCAAGTTGGACATTATATGTGTTGGCATGATACGATATTTATGGAGGGAAGAGATATAGATGGACTATAGATGAGACCGAGGTGATGCTCAGGTGAGCCATTTTACGACGATATATTGATACGTCACGTAAATAGAACAAGAGATGGCACGACAGAATGCAGATCTACCAAATACAGATACCTGATCCAAAACAAGGGATGCGTCGTGCATGTATAACGACTGCACGGCATTGAAATATAGAATGGGATATGCAAGAACAAGTGAAAGTAGAAGTGATGATGCTGCCGGCTAATATGATCACATGGATGTGTGATTTGAGGCGCATTATGCCTTTGATTGCCGGTTTCAAGTAGATAGATGGGCTGGATGATGGGCCAAGTAGTACAACGACATACAGTATTGTTTTATATATTCAAACCTCTTCTACTGCATTTTCGTTTTCTCTTCTCGCCATGGTTGTGCGCTGTCTCTGACCGATCTGGCGTGGCACGACTGCAGTCAAGTGCCGGGACGGGCCTTGTGTGTCGTGTCTGAGATCGATGCACGACATCTGAAACGAGGAAGTGTAGAAGGAAGAGGAAAGAATAAGAAGAATAGAAGCTGTACAGACAAAGTATGACTAACTCTTTGACTAAATAAAACCGTTGTACGCTGGCCATGTTGTGGTAGATGCAGGAGATCCAAGAACAAGTGGTATATTTTAGATCAATGAAAAATCAAACAACAAACGACATGTACCATACACAATACACTACTTTTTCTTCTTGTCCGTTGTCACCAGCCCCGCCTGCACAAATGCGTCTCGTGCTGCCTGATTGATCAGCGCAAACCGCCGCGGGCCCAGCTTGTGTCCGCCGTACCAGCGCGTCACCACCACCACCACGTTCCACAGGTCCATCAGCTGCATCAGGTGCAGCAGGCGCCCACCTGCTGCCGTCTCGCCATCGTCGTCGCAGTCTTGGAAGCTTACCTCGGTATCGGCCTGGCGGATGCGGTACGCCGTCATGTTATGCGAGGCTGACCGCACACGCCGGTCCGTGTCCTTGAGATGCTGGATGTATGCCGCTGCCTGGGCGGGCGACGACACGGGCGCACAGCGTGCAATAAAGACGGACTTGAGCTCAATCACCGGCTCGGCCGTGACCCATGGTGGCGGGTCTGATAGTGTAGAGGCCTCTTCTGTGTTGTCTTCTTCTGGCCTGGAATGCAGCTCGGCCTCGGCTGCCGCAAGGGCCTCGGCCTGCTGCTCTTCTGCCTCTCTGGCCTCTTCTTTTTGCCGCAGATACGCCTCCACAGCATCGAATAGGCAAACTTGGCCTTCTTGAAACGATTCTGCCAACGCGGCTCCAAACTGCTCGGCATCGTGAGCAGCAGCTCCAGGCCGGCGGTGGCTGGTACTATTAGCAGCGGCATCGCCGACGCTCTGAACGCCGAGCACGGCCGGCGATTCGGGACATGCGGGGTATGCAGGCGGGAACCACAGCTTCAGACATAGGCGGTGGTCCAGAGAGCCGTCCTCGTCGACAATATCCTCGGCCGATGTAGGCACGGCGAGGTTTGCCAGAGTGCCTTCATTCGAGGAGGCTGCTGATCCTCCAGATCCTTTGGACTCGACAAGAGTCAGAGTGCCGCTGCCATAGATGGAGTTGATGGCCTCAATCTCGTCGACAAGATCTTCTGAAGGTGGCATGCCGCCGGATTGGTTTAGACGTATACTTTTATAGTGACATGCTTGTGTGATGGAGGAAGTGAATGTGAGTGATGAGGTGAGGCGGGCTTAGTAAAGTGCGCTAAAAACGAGACTGCTGTAAATGGTAGGTTTTCCCGGTGCGGTCGGCAAGCCAGCACTATTAACACAACCCAGCGCTTATCGCCCCTCTTGCCCTAGCCTAGCACAGTGGCACTTGAGCCTCACCACGCCAACCTTATCACCACCTCACTCTCATCTCACGACAACAGCTAGCTATATTTCTGCTCATACTTTATTCCAACTTCATATAATTCCACTATCATAGAAAATTGCATCAACTTTCATAAACTAAAATTATCAACCTCAACAAATCTACAACATCATCACTACAATGACTTCGACCAGCCCGGCTTCGGAGCCGACGACGACGACATGCAGCTTCTTCTACGGTATGTTTCTCATCTTTGTCTTTTATCTTCTCATCCATGATCACAGCTAATCTTACAGGAACTTTGGTATGAATACTGAATACTCTCTTAATTGTATGAGACTACTTATCTAACATAACAACCAGATGGCCCCCGAGGTCTTCTTCACCGTCTGCTATCGTCTCGGCCGCCCCCCAGCCGCCCTTGTCAAGCAGCACCCCTTCCAGGATGCCCTGCTCCATGGATATACGCGCCATCGCGTCACCGGTCAGGACTACCCGGGCATCATTGAGGACGATACCGAAGGCGCCTGTGTGCGCGGCATGCTTGCCGAGGGCATCACCGAGACCAACATGTACCAGCTCGACATCTTCGAGGGCTCCGAGTATGAGCGCCGAACTGTCGATGTTGAAATTGAGGTCGACAGCGCCAAGAAGACAGTCAAGGCCGAGGTCTATGTTTTCAAGTACCCAAACCGGCTTGAGCGCCGCGAGTGGGACTTTGACGAGTTCCGTCGCGAGAAGATGCACAAGTGGACGCGTGCCGACTTGACCTTTGAGGGTGAGCAGTGACACTATGCGTGCCTTTCTCGGGACGAATCGAATGCTAACTCTGCAGGCACCGATCCCAACGACCCGGCCACCGTGGTCCCATGATGCTAACAAGACACTGATGGCATATGACATATGACACAATGGCAGACGCAGACAAGATGGTAGACGCATAGACATGGAGATCGTGCTGATATTAACAGAGCGTTTGAAGAAATAAACTGAGATTACCAAGAGTACTATAAAAGTCGAACATCGTAAGCCATGTTGACTAGTCTCTTTTTGTTGGAGTGTCTGTAAACGGATCAAAGCCCATCCGCTGCTTGGCTGCCTGTTTGACCTTCCACCGTGCCTCGCCGCAGAGGCCTGTCGTAGATGTCTCTTCGAGAAAAAACGTTAGAATATGGTCGGGGATGGAGAGGTGCGATAGTTGCTGGAACTCCTGCAGACTTGTCAGCCGGATGAGCATCTCTAGCAGCGACAACGACGACGTCACAGGGCCAAACGGTGGTGCTTCAGTCCCAATCCTAGTGCTGCTTGGTACTGTAACATCGCTCTGTGTATCGGCCAAGGAAATGTTGTGCATCTGCTCTGTCAGGTGCATGTCGATGAATGCATCTTGTGGAAGACCGTCCTCGGCATCCTCGTCGTCCTCCTCATTCTTCTCGCCAGATTCTCCATCCGAATCATCCACTTCAGGCTTCTCATCATATTCATCGGCAAATACTTCAAGTGCGAGCCACTCGGGATCCAGATGCAAAGGAAGTTTCTAGCATCCAGCATCATGCCCGTCTGCCAACTCTCCAGAAACGTGCGAGTGTATGCTTTCTTCTACCAGCTGCTTGGTGACGGCCTCTTGGGTCTCGGACACCTCGCT
Source organism: Ophiostoma ulmi (assembly GCA_029298715.1). Taxonomy (NCBI): domain Eukaryota; kingdom Fungi; phylum Ascomycota; class Sordariomycetes; order Ophiostomatales; family Ophiostomataceae; genus Ophiostoma; species Ophiostoma ulmi. The sequence continues at coordinate 1,114,688 of JANSLN010000001.1, read as the reverse complement.
GCTAGCACTATTCTCAGTGCTGATACTGTCACTAATCTCGTTGTTGAGATCGTCACCTAAAAATTGACCATGTGCTTTTCTGGGCTCAGGCACATCCACATCCCGCTTCAAGAGCAAAACAGAAGAGCTCTCATAGTCGTTGGCGTTGCCAATATTGAGTATCCGTCCCGAGTCTGTGTAAAACAGCTTCGCTATCTGGTGCATAGGGATCGACTCCTGCACTCCTGGTCGCAGCACTCCGTCGTAGGCCCTGCCATTGTCACATTTGGTCTCGTGCACCCGCCCGTCGTCGAGATCTTCAACAATCTCAATGTGGTAGGCGTACTCATTTTCCGTAGTAGACTCAGTGACACTTCCTTCCATAGGAATATAGCCCTTCCCACGCTCAAATTTCACTCCCGGTAGGGTTCGGCATATTCGTACACGTGCCTTGTGCAAGACTTCTTGCCAAATCGGCTTCCGTTCGCCATCACCGATCCCATATGGCTGTCGTAATTGCTGGTTTGCTTTATTTTCTTTATCCACCATAGACTTAGGATCCGGTGCAGTCGTGGAATGACCCCGAAAAAGCATGTAGAGCGACAGAGTAAAGGATGGTCCAATCTGGACTGGCTTGCCAGGATTGCTGGAGAACTGCGTGTCTCCGATAACCAAAAGCATGCTGGCCTGCAATAGTCGCGAAGGGGATATGCTCGGTGGAAGTAATGTTGATAGGCTCTCACCGGACGCCGTGATGGCCAACTGCAGGAGTGGAATGTCGCCGTCGATGCGCGAGAGGAGATTCTTGATGTCGCAGATCACGCCGATGACTTGGGCTTTTCGTTGATCGCTTGTAGTCTCTTCGTTGCCCGCTGCTTCCTCTAGACGTTTGCCAAGGGCTACTATATCACGGTGCAGAGATTTTGCTAGCACTGCAGCGTGTCCCAGGAAAACATTTCCGCGGCCAGATCTGTGGTGTCAGCATGTCTTCTTTAATGTACAAGATTCACAGAGAAGACTTACTTGAACTGGATCAAGTCAAGGGCCGGCGAAATAATCTATCAATTAGTAATTTTTTATAAAAGTGATAGAGAGTCACGACGCACCTTGATCTTGGTGTCGAGCACCGTTTGCAGAGCATGCAGCTCGGAATACTGCGACTTGTCGTCGACTGTCTTCAAGAGCCGTGAGCATTGCTGGAGGGCAAATGTCGACGTCAAGGCAATCCCACATCGCATGGCATAGTTCATTGCCTGCATTCCAAGTCGAGTCAGGAAATCGTCCATTGCTGTCTGGCGGCTTACCGGGGTTGGATCGCGGTGGACATGGGGTGTGCATACTATTGTCCGTTGATGTTGATGGTAAAGGTGTGTCCGGAACGACTGAAGTCAGTCTGACTAATCTGAGTTCTAACTACATACATCTACTTAGATACAATCGATATATTGATTAAAATATATATTTATAAAATTCTCGACGCGATATCAACAACTATCAAAAAGGAAGGAACTAACTGTCGTCTGTCGTGGTGTAAGTGGCCGCACTTGCCAAAAACGCCATTGAACAGTACATACACGGTATATTTACTTATAGACACTGTAAGGGAACAGTCCTCAACACGTGATATCTCCATATTTAAACTTGTTACTTTTACTTGAACGAACGTGGAAGGAGCGACAATGGCGGGGCACAATGCCCAATGCCCATAAAAAGCTGAATAGAGCGACAGATGATGATAAGAGGCTAGTGAGCTACTGCCGCAGTTATAAGACGCCGTCACCTATTATTGGCCTGCTGAGTCAACAGGGGGGGGGGGGGGGGGTGAGGCAACACACTTTTTAAACTAATTTATTTCGATTAAATTTAAATTTCTTTCTTGCCTTTTTAGTACGGTTGACTTTGAGTTTGGCTTTAATGTGGGATTTAGGCTTTGAGCCTGGCAACTCTGGAAATCGTCGACCTTTTTCGTTCTGATCTTTGACCCTCCAAGTTCGCATTTGAAGGTTCCATCGCCAGCATCTTCATCGGATTGGACTGCCATCATCATCTGGCCTCTATCCACTATCATCGACATTTCTCGCGACTGTCGACAGCTTTGGACCCCGCTCCCCCCCCCCCCCCCCCCCCCTCCTCATCACGACCTCAACTTCTTTGATCAAAAGAATACACCAAAATTACTTTTTCAAAATGTCGCACCTCAACTCATGGGAGGACGACCCGTCGGCCCAGGATGACCTTGCTCGTCAGACCCAGCAGATGAACCTCGGTGGCGGCCGTGGCGGCGGTGCTCCTCGCGGTGGTCGTGGTGGCTTCCATGCTGCTGCTTCAACCTTCACCCCAGGCGCTGCTGCCTTCAACCCCGGCCAGCCCTACGGTACCGGATTTGTTCCTCAGTACCAGCAGCAGCAGTACTACAACCAGAACTACAACGGCTACCAGCAGCCGGCCCAGCAATACGACCAGCAGCAGCAGTACGGCGGCGGCAACCAGGGCTACGGCAACGTTTACGGCGGCAACCAGGGCGGCTACAACAACAACTACCGCAGCAACTACCAGCAGCAGCAGCAGTACGGCAACCAGCGCGGCGGCTTCAATAACAACACCCGTGGTGGCGCTGCCAACTCTGTCGCTCCCGCAGCAGCAGCACCTGTCGCTTCTTCTTCCTCTACTGCCACTCCCGCAGCAACCAGCGCAAACATTGGCAACAAGGTGCTGAGCATCGGCGGTGATGCCAAGCCCAAGGTCCTGAGCATCGGTGCCGACGAGGCAAAGCCCAAGGCGGCCAAGGTTCTCAGCATCAGCGGCACAACTTCCACTGCGGAACCAGCAAAGAAGGAGGAGGCCAAGAAGGAGGAGGACGCACCTGCTCCCAAGAAGGAGGCGATCGCGGCGGCAGCTGTTGCTGGCACTGCTGCAGGCACCGGTGCTGCTGCGGCTACCGCTGGCGCCAAGACCAACGCTGCCAAGGCCATTGAGAAGACAGCCTCCAAGCAGACCTCGAGCTCAACCACTCCCAACGCCTCTGGCCGTTCCAGTCCATCAGGCGGTGCTGCTCCCAAGGCTGCCCGTGATGTCGACGCCGTCGAGAAGGAGCAGGCTGCCGACGTTGACGACGACACGCTCAAGGAGATTTACGGCAAGGAGCACGTTAACATTATCTTTATCGGTCACGTCGATGCCGGCAAGTCGACTCTGGGTGGTTCCATTCTGTACGCCACCGGCATGGTCGATCAGCGCACGCTCGACAAGTACAAGCGCGAGGCCAAGGAGATGGGCCGTGAGACATGGTACCTGTCCTGGGCTCTGGATCTGACCAGCGAGGAGCGCAGCAAGGGCAAGACGGTTGAGGTTGGCCGTGGCTACTTTGAGACGGAGAAGCGCCGCTACAGTATCCTGGATGCGCCCGGACACAAGACGTACGTGCCCAGCATGATTGGCGGCGCATCGCAGGCCGATGTCGGTATCCTGGTCATCTCTGCGCGCAAGGGCGAGTACGAGACTGGCTTCGAAAAGGGCGGCCAGACCCGTGAGCACGCCATGCTGGCCAAGACCCAGGGTGTCAACAAGCTGATTGTTGTCATCAACAAGATGGACGACCCTACCGTCGAGTGGTCGCACGAGCGTTACAAGGAGTGCACAACCAAGCTGCAGCAATTCCTCAAGGGTACGGGCTACAACCTGAAGACGGACGTCTTCTTCATGCCCATTGCTGCCCAGCAGACCATCAACATCAAGGACCGGATCCCCGCGGGTGTGGCCCCCTGGTACGATGGCCCCTCGCTGCTCGAGTACCTCGATAATATGAAGACTCTGGAGCGCAAGCTCAACGCACCCTTCATGATGGCTGTCAACGCAAAGTACCGTGACATGGGTACCATGGTTGAGGGCAAGATCGAAGCCGGTGTCTTGAAGAAGAGCATGAGCTTGATAATGATGCCCAACAGGCAGTCCGTCGATGTCACGGCGCTTTACGGCGAGACTGAGGACGAGGTCCCGATTGCACAGTGTGGTGACCAAGTGCGTCTGCGGCTGCGCGGTATCGAGGAGGAGGAAGTCATGCCTGGTTTTGTGTTGTGCTCACCCAAGCGTCTGGTGCACAATGTCACCACCTTTGAGGCCCAGGTGCGCATTCTGGAGCTCAAGTCCATCCTGACTGCAGGCTATAACTGTGTGCTGCACGTCCACTCGGCTATTGAGGAGGTCACCTTTACCGCTCTGCTGCACAAGCTGCAGAAGGGTACCGGCCGCAAGAGCAAGGTCCCTCCCTCGCACGCGCGCAAGGGTGACAGTATCATTGCTCGCCTGCAGGTGACTGGCGGTGCCGGCTCCGTCTGTGTTGAGCGTTTCGAGGACTACCCCCAGATGGGTCGTTTTACTCTCCGTGATCAGGTATGTTAATTTCTATCGTATACATCTTTTCAAATATCGACTAATGCTAACAATCCAGGGTCAAACTATTGCTATTGGCAAGATCATTAAGCTCCTCACTGACGAGGAGGCTGCTGCTACTGCTTAAATGCACATCTCATCCGTTGGAATATCATTTTGAGAACGGCATTTTATACAACAAAAGGGGACCCGGCCACTGTAAGTGAAATATCTGGCCAGTTGACGTCGCGAGGACGAAAATCGTCTGGTGGCAATTGTTTTTGCTTTACTTTTAATTTTATAGTTATTTGACAGTTTTCGATTTAAAAGAACACAATGACCATATGACCGTATGACCATGTCTTTTGAAATTGGCCTTTTCCAGTAAACTATAATCTAGAACAGCTTGGGGAAGAAAAGGGGTGTGTTGCGCTTCCATGCTTGATAGTCCGCGCGGTCACCATATTTCTTGTCATACTTGGGCTCGCTCAACGGTATACCACTCAACTTCAGCAGAATGAACGATGTAAAGATCGGACTGACAGCAGCAACCCCCAGGCCAGTGGCTATTGAGATGTCGCCGAGTGCCGCTCGGACGCTGCCGCGTGTAAGCACACCGGCACCTACAACAGCCAAACCTGTCCACAGTATTGTCTCTCCAAAATAGTGCGGGTAACGGCTGGCAATTAGTACTCGTCCGGTTACTGTAGAGGTCTAGAGGGTATAGATAAGACTCACCATCTCGAAAAGAGACCCCGGGTCATAAACGCCTCGTCGTGCTTCTTGGCACGCTTTGCTTGGAGCCAGCTCGACTTTTGGTAGTCGGCTACGGACTCAATGGCAAGACCGATAACAAACATGCCAAATCCGAGAATGTCTGTCCACAGAACCTTGGCCGGCAAGAGCCTGGATGCATTGACGGCCGTGATGGGCGACTGGCATAGGGTGATCCATAGAGCTTGCGCGAACCAGGCAAACAGCAGCTTGGACTTTGCAGACCGCATTGGCTCAAAACGAGAATCAGAACCATCGCGCATAATACGACGGAAGAGATATGTGCCGACTATAATTAGACATATTTTACACAGAATAAAGAAGTAGGGGAACTCACGTCGAGTAGCCCAGAGAGCTACGGCGCCAGAGAGCGCGAGCTGTCGCCAATGTTGCGGGCTGATACTTGTGCCTGCCGCCTGCTGCCGCCACCGGGGCAGGTAGAGACTCAAAACAGCAACAGCGACATTGGTCAGCGCGCCCGTAAGGTCGTAGTACTTTTCTGTTGGGGGGTTCACGAGGTATGTTGAGGGGACGCCAACAGCTGCCTGGATCGAGAGCGCGGCAAGGGCGCAGGGAACGGCATTGCTGAGAAGAGGGCTGTTCTGGAACTGTGTGATGCTGAGCAGAGCGGCGGCGGCCATGATTGTGGCGGGTTGTTGATCGCTGTTTAGTAAAATATCACGAAGGAGCAAGATGCTTGTTTGTCAGGCGAAGAGATGAGAGATGCCCGATTATTTGATTATATAATGCAGCACAGACACTCAAGTGTTTCATCCATCCAGGAAGGAGCAGTGCAATTGAGGGCAGGCGCGATAGAGGTCAATGTGACGTAAATAGACTACAAAACGTGGCATTAGAAAATCAAATAAATGAAGAAGGTGCAATGAGACAAGATCTAAATATATATGAATCAACTTGCGAGCTTAAGTTAGTCACAGCCAGTACTCATTGAAAGTGAACGCGAGCGGGGTTGACATAAGCAGATTCGATGATGATGTTTTTGATCTAGAGCTTAGATCGCCAAATCGCCCATCATCACAGAGCCGTCATCGCCAACAATATCCTGGGATATTACCCCGTAGTCCTGAGACACTAGTCCACCGCAATTCCTAGACATACTGGATAATATCCCCGGAAATCATTATGCTACCTGAGAATTACTAGATCTAATATTGACTTTGGTCAGTTCTAATAATTCACTTCGTCGATCTACAACGTAACGACGCAGCAACGGCATTTACTGGCTGATTTACTTGCGTCTGCTGATGTGTGCGATTGATTCGTATTAGCAGGCCATCTGAGATGACTCTAAGCAACTCATATAAATATTTTTGAAAGCTTCGTAATGGCCTTGAGCTTGGCAACAAGTCGCTTGCGTGTAGCCTGGCGGGTTGCTTCGTCGAGGGGGCTGCTGCGGAGAGAGTCGAGGACCAACCGGATACCCACTTCGCAGTCTTGGTTCTGGCAACCTGTGCCTGATGGGTAAGGCTGGTTGCAGCGCCGACAACGTGCAGCAGGTTGAATCTCTAGCTGGACGACCATGCGAGGCTGGGAAAAAGGGGTTGAAGAAGGAATTGAAGACTTTGCGGCAGACTTCGCTGAAGATATTGATACTGGGGCCGGTCCAAGTGCTGGAGAAGATGTCTTGGGCTTCTGGCTCGATGGCGGTCTTCCTGGTCCCCGCCGTTTAAGTGGTGTCTGTAGAGGTACAGGTTTTGATGGTTGAGGTGGTCGTTCAGGCACAACCACTGCAGGTAGAGGCGTTGAAGCAGGCGCCTGACTAGGTGCCGGAGAAGCTGTCTTGAGCCTTTTGCTATTTGGAGGTCTTCCTCGTCCGCGCCGTTTGAGTGGTGTCTCTAGAGGTACCAAGGATGGTGATTGAGGTTTGGGCACAGGCACTGGAGGTGCCGGCTGTTGCGGCCGCATGCTTAGCTGCGACTGTGACTGCCGTGGAGGGGGTACCTTGATGATAGCACTGTCATTACCATCGTCATCGGTATCGTTGTTAGATTTGTGCCCACCCCCATTCTTACCCTCATCCTCATCCTCATCCTCATCGCTGTCCTCGTTCTCGTCCTCTTCCTCGTCCTCGTCTCCGTCCTCATCGACATCCACTTCCTCTTCATCTTCGTCTTCATCTTCCCCTTCCCTATCTACCTCTATACGAGAAAAAGGTAAAGCAGAAGTGACAGGGAACCTCTGGAACCTGAGCTGCGGATATGGGGCCGACTGGCTGACTTGACTCTGTTGACTTTGGGGCCGTACTGGAGGTGGCCCGCTGACGATCCAAGGCGGTATATTCCTTGCAGTTGCCATGGTACTGCCTTTGGGATTGCCAAACCTGTTTCTCAGTTTCTGAACCTCAAATGTCCGTGGTGGTGCGTCCTTGATGACATATAGTTCCCGCAAGATATCGGCAGGAATAGTGCTGTTCGCTGTGGTCAACTGTTCAGGCAAACTCCTCAGGAAGACCCGAATCTTCTCTTCAAACTTTTTGACCTTGACGCGGGTGGTGGCAGACTGCCGTCTCGAATCATACACTTCCTTTTCAAAGGCTTTTTCATCAAACCCTTCAAAGATGCCAGTCTCCTCCACCCATTTTCGCTTCTCATAAAATCGTTGCCGCTCAATGTCGACCTGCACCCTCCGTACTTCTGTCAGGTAATTGAACCGCTCGAAATGGTCGTTTCTTCGCCTGTAAAGATACATGAGGCGCCGGTCACGATCCTGTGGCGTATCATATCTTCTTGGGCCCTTGCGAGAGTCCGAGTAAACTGGCTGGGTGATGTTGCCTGTATTGGCAAAGACTTCTGCAGGGGTGGGCACGGCAGGACTTTGAGGTCGCGGTAGGACTGCCAATGGGCTGTAGGGAAGTTGCCCTGTTACTGTGACAATAGCTTCACTGGCTGCGGCAAGCCCTTCCTTATAAGGGTGCGAGTAGGCATGCCCGGGGTCTTTAACATATGAGTACATGGGATTGCCAGTTTTTAAGTTTAGGCCGATGATTTGCTTGATTCTTGCTAGTTTCTTCCCCGTCTCTTGGTTTCCGGATTCTTGCTGCGGGTGCTGCTGCTGCTGCTGCTGCTGTAGCTGTAGCTGTTGTTGTTGTTGTTGTTGTTGTTGTTGCAGCTGCATATGTTGCTGCTGAGCTTGAGCTTGTGATTGGAATTGGGCTTGGGGCCGAGGTGGAGGTGGAGGTGAAAGTTGTAAGCGAGGTTGTAGGCGAGGTAGAGATAGAAGTTGCTGCTGTTGCTGCTGTTGCTGCTGTTGCGGCCGTGGAGGCGGAAAGCCGAGATGGACTTTATTAGGAGTTGGGGCGGAGTCGGACGGTAGTGTAGTGGCTGGGGATTGTATGGCTGCATTGATCTGGGCATTGGCTGCGGCAAGCTGCCGGTTTTGTTGTTTTGAGACCCGCTGCTGCTGTCTCAAGAGCTGTGCATGTTGAGCGATGAGTAGTTCCTGCTCTTTCTGAACTGCTTGCCGCTGCTGGAGAATGGCCTGTAGCTGGGCTATTGTTTGCTGGATGGCATGCTGGATGGCAAGCTGGACTTTTTCGGGGTCGGCGACTCCTGTGTTGGCGGGGAACTGTTGTACAGCTTGCTGGAACTGCTGTTGCTGGCGGAGCTGCTCTTGCAATTGTTCTTGCAGCTGTTGCTGTTGCTGATGCATGTGCAGCTTCTGCTGCTGGAGCTGTTGCTGGCGGGACTGTTGCTGGAGAAGTTGCTGCTGGGCTGCTTGATCTTGCTGCTGTCGTTGGTGGGCTGTGGGCTGGCTATTAAGACGCTGGTGCCCGGCATGGCTGACCACTGTATGCTGCTGGGGGTGCTGCTGTGGTGGGCCGGCATGGAACTGGGTAGTGAGGGATGGGAGTGGCATTGTAGCTGGGACGACGGCCGGGCCGGGGACCGGGGCGGTAGCTGGGACATAGGCTGGGACTGGGGTGAGAACTGATGCATCATATTAGCTGGGGTACTTGACGTTGAGGGCCTGAAGGGTTTCGGTGGCAGTGGGTGCGTGAGAGACTGAGAATGCACTAAAGAGTTGTCCATGATGGCATTGTCGTCTAAAGAACCATCCTCCATCGTGTGAGACCGCTTAGAGGTTGGCTCCCCTGACGGGGGATGAGAAGCTTTGGACTTCTTTGTGTTGCTCGACGAATCAATCGTCTCTGTCTCTGGCTGAGAATGTGTCTTCGAAATTTTCTTCTCTTTAGAGTCCGACTTGGACACCTTAGCTGCCACGGGCTCCTTGAGCGGCGGCACTGACACTTTTTGCTTTCTCATTTGTGCAATGTTTCTGGCCTTCTTAATGAGTGTCTGCTGGGGACTGATAGGCACGGCATCGGTATGCTCAGCTGGCGCCGAAGCCTTGGGGGTCTTGCCCTTGGCATTCTTTCCCTTTGCAGACCTTGCAGACTTTGCAGGTGATTTTACATATTGTTTCTGATTGTTTTTCCTATTGGCGCTGCTCTTTGAAGGAGTAGCAGGCCGTTTAGGGGGAACAGCCTTTCGGGGAGTGGAAGTCTTTGAAGTCTTTTTAGGGGTCGCTGTCTCGGCCGACTTCTTGGGTGTCGCTGCCTTCTTGGGTGTCGCTGCCTTCTTGGGGGTGTTGGAATTACCTTGTGTTTTCCGGGTGCGCGAGTTGGATTGGTTTTCGAGTGTCGCAGCATCTGTAGCCACTGCGTGGGAACCCTCATCCTCGTCGCTAGAGGACGCATCATCATGGCCCGAAAACTCGCCGTCAGGGTCGTCGTTGCCATCTTCGTTGTCATTTTCTTTGCCGCCTTCTTTGCCGCCTTCGTGGTCGTCTTCGTTGCCGTCTTCAAAGTCGTCATTGTATTGTGGCGCATCAGTATACTTGACCTGTGTGCGCCGCCGACCACCGCGTCCCAGAACTTCCTGCTTGGCGGCCGCCTGGCGTGCAGCTTCTTCCTCCCGATCTTTGATGATTTTCTCCCAGACACTGAGTACGGCCGAGTTGGAGTCATCAATGTCCTCGGGCGCAGTCGACACGTCAATATCATCGGCGAGCGTGCCCGTTTCGTTGGCCCAGACGCGGGCAAAGGAGAACTGTGACTCCGCCGACTGCTTGTCATCGGTGCGCGTGTTTTCTACCTGCGACCGGTCGAGGAGCTTGTCCACAGACGCAGAGTCGTAGACGATGCGGTTGTTCTCGCCCTCGCCGAACAAGGCTGCTGCACCGTGCTTTAGAATCGACTCGAGGTCGTTGCCGGCATCATCCTCGGCATCCATGCTCTCAATCAGAGCATGATCAAGTGCCATCTTGTTGCGTCCGATCTGCATGATCTTCTCCTCGACACTGTCCTTGGTCATGAACTGGAAGCACAGGACCTTCTTCTTCTGTCCGATACGGTGAGCACGGGAAAAGGCCTGAATATCCTGATGAGGGTTAAAGTCGGGGTCCATGACGATAACTGTATCGGCCGTAGCTAGATTAATGCCAACACCGCCCGCACGTGTAGACAGCAGAAAAGCAAAATAATTTGAGTCGGGCGCGTTGAAGGCATCGATGCGCTTCTGTTTGACCAAACTCGACACGTTGCCGTCGAGGCGGTGGTAGGGCAGGTCCAAGATGTGCAAAAAGTCCTCGATAATGTCAAGCTGGTTCAAGAACTGGCTGAAGATGAGCACACGGTGGCCGCGTTCCCGCAGCTTGGGAAGCATAATCCTGAGTAGCATGAGCTTCGAGGATGCCTCGATCAGGTTGCGGTGCATGGTCTCAATAGGCAGAGTCTTGTCCTCAATGGCTTCGCTGTACACAAAAGGGTGGCACAGGCATTTGCGCAACTGCATCAAGATGTTGTTAAGACTACCACGTTCGGTAGGCTTGACCTGTCCCTTGGAAAAGATGGAGCGAATGAGCTGGGGGTTCTTGGCCATGATGGACTTGCAGAGTTTCTCTTGGACAACAGTCATCGACACTGGAACAATGATCTGAGCCATGGGCGGCAGGAACTTGAGCACCTCTGCCTTGGTGCGCCGCAGGAAATAGGGGCGGATCAGCTTGTGCAGCTCCGGGAGGTTCTCCGACGTGATGGTAGCGTACTCCTTGTCCAGGTCTGCCGCGTTGTTTGAGCTGTCGACGAACTGGATGAGGTTGAACAGTTCACGCTTGTTGTTCTGCAGCGGTGTGCCTGTCAGAAGCAGGCGAAAGCTGATGCGCATCGCCCGGAGTGCTAGATACAGAATGTTCTGGTCGTTCTTGAGCCGCTGGCCTTCGTCGACAACGAGGCCTGCCCAGTGCACATTGTGGAAGAGGCGGCGGGTGTTTTCGTCCTGGGCCGAGTCGTAAGACATGATAACCACGTGGGCCTTCATGGTCTGTGACCCATCGGGGAAGAGCTCGTACTTGTAGGCAAGCGACTGCGGCCCTTTACCGCCGTGATAGCTTACAACACGCAAGTCTGGCACCCAGTTCTTGATCTCACGCCGCCAATTCGGGCACGTAGAGTTGGGTACGACAATAAGAAAGGGCCAGCAGCGGGGGTTTTCGAGGACCAGTGATGCCAGAAGGGCAACGACCTGAACAGTCTTGCCGAGGCCCATTTCATCGGCGAGAACAACGCTCTTGGTTTTGTAGAAGTTGAGCAGAAGCCAGTTGAGGCCTTCCATCTGGTATGGCATGAGTTTGCCGCGGCGAAGGACAGCTGGCTGCTCGTTAACTACCTCAAACTTTGCAGCCTGGAAGTCCTTGATTCTCTGACGCATGCGTTGGTGTGACTCGCTCTTGAAGTGCTTTCCGTTGAGGTACTCATCGTAAGCCATATAAAAAGTTGTCCAGCGCTTTCCCGAGTCGCGCGGCGGAGGGTCATCCCAGACGGTGTCATCGTAGTTGAGGCCCTGGAACTTGACAAGGACCTGGTCAATGTCCTCAATACGCTCGAGGTCTCCCTCCTTGGACGTGATCTTGAAGTTAGACTGGCGCTTGTAGCGCACCATAAAGATGATGTCCGTGAAGAGATACTCCTCGGGAATGACGTCGTTTGTGTCAAAAACTGGCGGCTCACCGAGTTCGCTATTCTTCTTTGCAAAGGTCATGCGCATCCGGCCATGAGTGGTACCCCAGATCCAAGCACCGGGCCTCCATTCGCAGTGGGCGTACGACTTTTCGTCCCACTTGACGAGGTATTCCTTGTCGTCCTCCTTGATGTCGGCGTAGACCTGCTCTGGCTTGTATGACTCCTTGTCTTTAGGTCGCCATGCGATGAGGGCCGAGACCTTGGCGGGGGTATCCAGGCACATGCGGCACTTCCAATCGGTAGAGTAGTCCTCAAAACGCTCTTGTCGGACCTTGGAGCTGTCCGAGTCCATCGAGTCCGCCGTGAATGGAGGGAGATGCTCAAAGTGGTGGACAGTACGGCATGACATGCAGCGAAACATGACGTTATCGGCATTATTGATGAGATCTGGTGCGACCTCAGTTATTGGGTCAACACCATCATTGTCAAGACGTAGTTTCTCTTCTTGCTTGGCCGTCAACTTTTTTGCAAACGCAGCACACGATAGACCGGCCTTGTGACAGCTTTGGCACTTGTCCAAGTCAGGGCTGTTGGGATCCTTGGTCTTGGGCTGGTTCACGCAGAAGCGACATTGAAGTACAAAATTGTCTTCCCCGACCTTTGTGCAGATGTGATCGCGAGCGGAGCGTGTACCGATGCACTGCCGGTGATATGACAGCGAACATCCTTGACAATGAATCATTATGCCCTTGTTAGGAGTGCGGGCTGGTAAACCACACGAGTCGCAGACTTGTGAGTGCATATCCTTGAAGGCCGATGGTTCATCTAGGGGCTGGAAAATCTCCTTAACATTGATGATCCGCACAGGAGCCGGAGCACGGTCATCCTGGATCATGAAGTCGTCGTCGTCAAAGTTGGCGCTATCAACCATGCTGCGGGTGTTTTTGTTGGCTCTCGACGACCGACGGTATTCAAATTCGATGGAGCTCTCACGGGTGCCATCGACAGAAGGCATCGGGGGCTTAGAGGCCAGCTTCTTACGTCCCCGACGCGGCTTGGGTGCAGGCTGGAGATCTGAGGTGATAGCCGGAATGAAATCGGCATCATCGCTGCCAGCGAGCTCGTCTGCGTCGTCATCTTGGTTATAGGAGGGTGTGCCGTGAGTCTCTGTAGGATTCGATGCAAGTCGCATGCTCTGTCTCAGGCCAGGACGACGGCGTTGACGTTTTGAAGCGCCCAAGTCGTCATCAGAGTCGAGATCCATGGCACTGTCAGGCCAAGCGCCAGCAGGGCTGTTTGTACCGGTATAGAAATCCAAAGCGGTAGATAGCTCGTCTTCTGCTTCTGCTTCTTTGCGTTTAAACCGGAACAGAGCTTTTCTGCCGTTTGGCAAGTCAGAGATGTCGCTTTCGTAGAGCTAGAGTTTGTTAGTCTTGATCAGCTTGATGAAAAAGAGGGTGACGTAGTACAGCAAAGGGATCCTGGCCGGGCATCTATACTGACAGAATGCGAGTGGTAAATAAACAGGCCCGGGAGAAGAGATGATATATACGAGAAAATCAAGACAAAGGTGAAAGTGTTGAGAGGGGGAGGTTGTGTGATGTGAAGATGAAAGGTGCAAGAGATTGATGGGGTGAAGGGAGAAGATACAACAAGGGGGTAAGATAGTCATATACCACTGTAGGACAAGGGTAGATATGAAGGGTTGTTCAGCGAAGAGCGAGTGAAGAGCGAGTGAAAAGCGAGGAGGGGGAGAGGTGAAAGTGAGGGAGAGGTGAGGATGTGTGTGCACAGCTGCATAGGCACAGGGGTTAATGGCCCGGGAGATTCACGGTACAATTCCTTTAATAAAAAAGGCAAGCTTACCTGGAAGCGACGGCCATCGTCAAACTCAATAATAAAACGGTTTCGTCCTCTCACGCGGGTGATGATGCGGTAGACATACTGGCTCGGTCCCAGGACATCATACTCATCTTGCCGCTCCTCGGGAAGAGGGTCCAGGACCACCTCTAGCCGGCTGCCATCGCCCGGCATGGCCATGTCCTGACCCGAGTTGAAGGGCGTGTTATCAGTGTCGAAGACCTCCATATCACTATCGTCGGAGTACGTGTGCTCAATATTTGGCAGTTTTCCTCCGGCCACATCTTCCTCCTCTTCATCCTCCTCTTCATCTTCGCCGTCGTCGGCGTCGTCCTCATACTCGCCTTCATCGTACTCGGACTGTTTCATCTTCTTGTTGTTTGCATCTAGCATATCGATGTCTTGGGATTGTGTTGCTCTTGCGTCGGGTTGAAAGGCGGTGGCATGACTGGACATTCCCGATTGCCTCCGTCGTGGCTTCTTGGTGGTACCGTCCATGAGGATGGCGTCAGGATCGGCTTCGTCAGCGGCAGCAAGGTCACTTGTGACGCCAAGCAGGATATCAGAGCCTACTAGAAAACCCTCGTCATCTTGTGCTAGTCTGTCCTGTTCCTGACTTTTAGCATTTTCTGCGTTGTCCTCGGCGGTCTTTCTCACAAGGATGCCGTCCTCTTCAGTATCGGCCTCGACCGAGGCAGTGGGGTCGTCCTTGCCGGCATCACTTTCCTGGCCAAACTTGCCTTGGGTTCCCGCTTCCTTGCCACCGCTTGATGTTGATCCTGCATTCTTGTCGCGGGTGCCATCCTCTGGTCCCTCTACAGCTTTTCTCTGCTCTTTTGCATCATCTGCTATTATCGGCGCAGGAGGGTCCGGCTGTGTGTCTGCATGTTTGTGGCTGCCCGCATTCTGAGCTGAAAGGGCACCGCCCTCGCCCTCGTTACCATCACCACCACCCAAGACACCGTTGCTATCGTAGCCTAGGATGCTTCCCCAGACATTATCAGGGTCTATGATGGCACCGTTGTTAAAGTACGAGTCCGCGTCCACAGCACCTTCAACGTGCCCGTCGTTGTGGAGAGTGTCGACTTCGTGGTCGTCGTGGTCGTCAGTTTTTCCGTGGCTAGAACCAAATATGTCGAATGGGTCGTCGTTGTCGGTTATGTCGGCCATGGCCCCGTTGTTGCTCATCAAAGTGGTGCCAAAAGGCAGTTAAACCCACGCAGCAGACATTCGAAGAGATAGGAGCCAAAGGTCTCGCGTGCCCTAATGTTTCAACGCTAGTTCCAACCGAGGCTCCAGCAAGTTAAAAAAGTCAAAAGACCTCGAGCTTTCCCAGAACAAGAGCACGCTTGGCGGAATCGAGGCCGAGGAGTTCCGAGGATGTGCTGAGTAGACGAAGAAACTGTATCGGTTCAATTGCGTTGTATATAATACTTTCCCATCTGTAAATATTTCCGTGTGCCGTTATAGTCGTGCAGAAGGTGCGTGTCCTGTAAATTGGGCTCTGGGTAGAGGACAAAGCTATATAATCAGCCAGAAACGAGGGTCTTGACGTCGTGAAGTCGAATCGTCGCACGAGATTGCAGTCAAAGTTAATGTGGAGCACATCCCCAATGTGCCCATGGTGCCTGCCTTTTGCGACGCGACGCGACTGCTACATCAATCTAAGTCATGTTAATTATCACATGACACTGATCATAAAGTCATGTGATACGTCCCAGGGTAGGCACAGTCTACACATAGCCTTCAAGGCCAGTACTTAAATACAAGCATTTTCACCATATTCACCGTAGAGGTGACATTAATGACACCGATAAGGGCGATAAGACTCTGGTCCACTCTATTTTCATAATTTCTGACTTCAATGCCAACATCAAGAGCTGATCGGCTAAAGTAAACACGATACTGAGTCTATTTTATACAATTTCATATACACTCGGTTGTATAACGAGCTTCAAAAACCTGCAGACCAAAGATACAGAATACAAAAAAAACCAGAGGAATTGCAAAGGAATGCCCGCTTTCACCTCGCCGGCCGTCCTGGTCAGGCTGTCCTCCCCCCTCGTTCTGCAGGCGCAATACACCCGGGCCTTTCAGAATGCCCGTGTTGCTGGTACCAGTCTCTCATTTTCTCACCAGAATGTTCGCAACTCTTCCATGTCGGCCATTGTCCGTGGTGTTCGGCGCTCGTTTCGCGACCCTGACGGCAAACGGCCACCCGGACGCAACCCTCTTGTCGCAGCACACGTGAGCGAGCGTCGTCGCGCACGGGAAGCTGCTGGACCAGTGGACTACAAGATTCTCCGTGGAAAGAAGGACGTCACAGAGCCGGCTATCCCCAAAGCCAAGACCCGTCGTGCACGATTCTTCGACCCAGAGGACGACTACGGCAAGAAGAGCATTGTGTACCAGGCCAAAACGGGCGCTCTGGATGCTGAGGTTAAGGCACTGAGACGGGAGCTGAAGCCCAGCGACAACGAAGACTCGGAACGCGCACCACGCCGCGACAATAGGCCTGAGTGGAAAAGTGGTGGAGATTGGGACAATAGGGATGGTCAGAGGGGGTTCTCAGACAGACGAAACTCGGACTTTTCTTCCCGGGGTGGCAGATCTGACCGGACGTCTGACTTCCGGCCAAAGCGCTTCGACAACGGTCGGGAAGGTGGCTTCAACAACAGAGATTATCGTCCTCAGGAGAGAAGGCAATTTGACCGGCCTGAGCGTTCAGAGCGTCCAGAGCGTTCAGACAGGTATGCTTCCAGCCGTGGTGGTGCGGGTGGCAGGGAGAGAAGTTTCACTGGTAGGGAAGAGCGTCAAGACCATGGCGACCGGTACAGTCGCGGTGACCGCGGTGACCGTGGTGATCGCAGCTTTGGCCGCAGCGATCGCGAGGATCGTGGAGACCGCAACAGCTTTGGTCGGGGTGACCGGGGTGGTCGTGGCGGCCGTGATGGCCGTTCAACCCAGTCTAGCTGGGGTGGCCGCGACAACGATATTGGCTCGATTGGCTCATACCAGAACACCGGTGCCGGTGATGCTCCTCTCTCGATGCCCTACACAACAGCGGCATCCAACTTCTTGTACGGTCGGTCTGTTGTCGAGGCTGCCCTCCGCAGCGGCCGCCGCAAGTTGTACAAGCTCTACCTTTACGGCGGTTCCTCCAAGAACAGCGATACCCCGTCAAGACCCCGATTCTCCGACTCGGGCCGAGAGCAGCCGAATGAGATTCTTGAACGTCTGGCAAAACGCAAGGGCGTCGAGGTCAAGATGGTCGACGAGAGGTGGCAGCGCCTGCTCGACAAGATGAGCAAGGGTCGCCCACACAACGGCATTGTGCTCGAGGCATCCCCTCTGCCCCAGCCACCTCTGGTGTCGCTGCAAAAGTACACTGAGGTACCTGGCTTCCCTCGTGGTTTCAGTATTGTGCTGGACCACCAGTCGCGCGAAGATGCGGAGGTCAACGGTGAAACTACTTTTGTTTCTGTGCGGACACCCGCCCTGCCTGAGGTGAAGCAGCCAGAAGCAGAGGCTACAGCGCCAGAGGAGGAAGTTGATGAGGCCGAAGACGAGGGCGAGACTCCCAAGCTTGTCAAGGAGTCTACTGTCGAGACTGTCGAGACAACTGAAGAAGCCGCCACAGCGGAAGCCACACCCACTGAAAGTACCGGTGAGATCCCTACTATTACCGACGCCAACGCCATCACCCGCCCTGTGGCCCGGGCCACTACCAAACCGCTCTTCTACCGCCCACTGGTGGTCCTCCTGGAGCAGGTCCTGGACCCTGGTAACCTGGGCGCCATTCTGCGCTCGGCGAGCTTTCTCGGTGTGAGTGCCGTCGTTGTGTCTAAACACGGCTCGGCTACGCTCTCGTCGGTTGCTCTCAAGGCGTCAGCTGGTGCGTCCGAAGATATTCCTCTGTTCTCTGTCGACAATCCGGCCGACTTCTTGACCCTGTCCCGCAAGTCTGGCTGGAAGGTCTTCTCGACTGTGCCAAAGCCGACCTTTGTGTCGGACAACACGCGCAAGTCTTACGATCTCGACGGTCTTGAGCAGGCCGATCCTCTGCGCAAGCAGCCCTGTATTCTGGTGATTGGCAGTGAAGGTGAGGGTCTGTCCCGTGCGATCCGCCGCAAAGCCGATGCTGAGGTAACCATCCCAAACCAGTCCGGCTCGAATGTAGTGGACAGCTTGAATGTCAGCGTGGCTACGGGCCTGGTGTGTGCATCGTTCCTGAGAGGCGCCACGCGGGCGGGCAACGAGGCTGGACGCGAGAACGCAAAGGACATTGCGTCTGAGTTTGGCCGCGAGGAGTTTGTCTCGGAGCGCAAGGCCAAGGACGAGCTCGACATTTGGTCATAGGAGTTCATCTGACTAGGAATGGAAGAAGCAAAAAAGGCCAAGCATGGAGGAGTCTTAGAAATGCACGAGTTATGTATAAAAGGAACATTGGCGTTTGGAAAAGCATCTGATTCACTATATCATCTCATCTGGGTCATCTGTATAATAGCATGAAAACAATCACTCATCTTCACGATACTAGAATTGTAGACATACTAAAAGGGAGTGAAGAAGCGAGTAAGCAACATACGCAGTGAAGCGTCTGACATAATCCCAATTATCAACTGCTCCTTCCACGTACGGCCATAGATACTGGAAAGCACGGGATCCCGTCCGCTCTCCCCTAGTTTAACCAGTAATCGGCGGATTAGTAGTTGGGTCGGTGACGACCAGCGAATACCCTCTGCTGTACGTTATTTTTATGTCATTTTTTTGTTACTTTTTTGCTTATGATTGTTTGAGTTCAACTTGGTATTTTATCTTAGATTTGATACCTGTCTCATGATGCATTTTTACGATTCGCACCTGGATATGCTTTGCGGGCTAATCCTAGATGTGCGATACCAGATGTATACTTTCTTTTTGTCAATTGGGTAACAAAGATCCATTAATAGCTCGACTATAGAACAATAGGGAACAATGGCAATCTACAAAGTATCAAGCTGTCTTTCACGACAGCTTCACGACAGCTTCCTGCATTGACGCCTGTCCTACCACTCGTCATTGAGACAGGATCGACCAGGATCGACTTGGCCAAGTAAAAGCTGGAATAGAATAGAATTTAGAATCCACAGGAATGCTGCCCGCCATCAGCCAGTCAAATTCCAAAGACGCAACTTCTTCCAGACGAGGAGGGGTTGTCGTGAGATGTCGTCCAGGATGTGCGGGAGGCGATGTTGTGAGTACGCGCTTTACGCCAAACCACGCGTGTCTCCACTCAATCAACGCGTCTTTTAACCGCGTCGTGGGCGCGTCTCGCATTAGATCCACTCGAGCCCACGGGCCTCAATTCCACTGAAAAACACTCCCTGTCCCAATAGTTGCCCCGGGTGCTTGCCCGCCCCAGTTATGTCTCTCCCTGTGAAGACAGGAGAGGTGAAAGTCTCGTTTCCATACGTTCTTCATGGGAATGATACCTCTTTCTACTATTCGACATCCAACTACTTTTTCTCTTCGTTACTTTTGCTTCCATTCTTCTTGCTATCCAGCCCAGTCGCTTATTCCTCTCTTTTCTTTACATTCTCTCGTTAATCCATCGCTCTTTACTTTTTTTTGCTCACGCTTTCTACTTTCTATCATACGTTCTCTAATACGACATCTACGCTCATCGCTCTTTCCTTCTCTATTCCGGCTTCCAACATCACCAGCCCAAGCTTTCACCACGCTCCTTCCTCATTCTCTGTTAGCATACTGCCAACATGACTCGCCCTACTCGCACTTCGCGGGGTGCTCCTGCCGCAACTGCTACGGCGTCGGCTACTGCCGCTTCCCGCATTGACAACTTCGGTCGCGTGTCCAAGAGAGTCGCTCCTTCCTCCGGCAAGAAGGCCGCAGTGGCAACCACCGACAGCACAGCCTCGACTGCTCGGTTGGACGCTATTGCACGCTTCTTTGTCGAAAAGCAGCAGGAGGAGAAGGCCGCCAAGATTGACGTTGTCCCGGAGCTGCCATCAAAAGAACTTGCTACTCCCACCAAGACAAGAAAGACAAAGAAGGCTGCCACACCCACCACATCTACTGCCACCCCATCTACACAACGGAAACGCCGGGCAGCAGATGCTCTCGACACTGAGCGTTCCTCTCCCGCCGCAGCTCAGCCTACACCAACAAAGCGTGCCCGCAAGATCAAGCAGGCGACCACATCTGTGGCCGAGCTGCTCGCCCGTGCCGCCGAAAAGGTTGAAAAGACGTCTGCCACCACTTTCTCATTACAAACAGCTACTCCAGCCGATAGCGACAGTGACACCCCCTCCCAGACTGCAGGCGACCTCATTGCCCAGCTGAACATCAACACATCCTTTTCCAACTCTCCTTCTTCATTCGCGTCGTCTTTTGCCCGCCTTCGCTCGACCTCGACATCTCCCCGGCCTGCTAGTACCGCACCCACGACACCTTGCGAGTCCGACAGCGAGAACGAGCCGGCAAAGAACTTTGTCTACTCTGCATCGGCCCGCCTCCCTTTCGACCTGGCGGAGCTTGTCCGTCTTCACTCTGCGTTTTCCAAGGCTCTAGCTGTGCACCATGCTCACCACGGTCCTAGTGCACCCATTGATATACGGGCGTTCTGTCCGACAGTGGCTCAGTCGTGGGGCAAGCGCAAGGTCACGCTGGAGGACATTCAGCGGTGTCTGGGTGTGGCTATGAGCGGTGAGGCTGCCGGCAACAGCAGCAGCATTGTCAACTCGCTCTTCCTGTCCGACTACACGCGCGGCAAGATTTGCATTGAGCTCAAGCCCGATGCCTTTTCCAACTCTGCCGCCATTGGCACCCTGGCCGACCAGCTCAACACGGCCTTTGAGACCAACCTGCGCTCGCTATGGGCAAATGCTCCCCACGCCAATGCCACTGCCACCTCGGCCGAGGTCAAGCAGTTTATCGAGACCCTGCCCAAGGCAAAGGCCACCAAATCCAACTCGCTGCTGCAAACGTCGGCGCTGCGTGCCAAGGGCCAGCGCACTTTGGAAGAGCTGATGCACGGCATTGCTTTGAAGAAGCAGGAGAAGGAGGCCCAGGAGGCTCTTCTCAAGGCGCCCATTCCCGAGCCCGCCCAGGACTCGATGGATGTCGACACTGCCGAGACTGCTGCTCCTGCTGCTATTGCTGCACCCGCGGCTCCCATGAACCTGCTCGACCGCATCCGCTACCGTCAGATGCAGCGCACGCAGCTTGCTGCGGCCGGCCAGCTGACAGCTGCTACTCCCGAGGAGCTGGAGCGCCGTGCCGCCCTGTCTCGTGCTGGCGACATTGCCGAGGTTCTGTCGATGCTGTGCACCGCAGCTTCTCTGCGCCAGAGCAACCGTGTGTCTTTTGGTATGGCGGCCATTGTCACCAAGATCAAGGACTCGCTGGTGCGACTGCCCATTGCTCGCGAAGAGGCCGCTTCGTGCGTTCGTCTGTTGGCCAAGGAGGTCAGTGCCGAGTGGATTCAGATTGTCAGCATGGGCGGCCGTGAGATTGTCATCATGATGGCCGACCGTGTGCCGAGCAAGACTGATATCCAGCAGCGCGTCCAGCGTTTGTCATAATCTATTGTATTGTCTCTGTTTCTGTTTCGATTATATCACTTGTTGCGTCCGTTCGCTTGACATTCTACATGCATACACATATAGCGAGCCGGTTTTGTCTTTCTTTTCTTGTTTTTACTTGCATTCATCCATGTCCCAGCCATATTCTATTTTGTCCATAATACTTCATTTTGCTTTCTTGGGGTTGGGTTGGGAACGGATATTTCACAGCATCAAGATACCTACTGCACTTTATGCAGTCTACAAATCAGAACATCAAAAATCCAAAACATCAAAACAACAATCAAGCTCATTTTAGTGACGCCTTACTTTGTTAATATACAATAGATGATCACGCTCTTTTTTAGGCTTTCTTGGAAATAATTGTATTGCATGACTGCTTTTCTAGTAGCTCATTGTGTAATCGTAAAAAAAAAACAAGAAAATAAAAAATAAAAAAAGGCCAAGGCATGCATGCTGCCTGTCTATCAGTTTCTTCTCATTGAACCGCCCGTGTAGCCTGCGCAGCCGTCTTTGTATGGCCGCAGCCCGTAGTCTCGCACTCGACACAGAACGTGAAACGCAGAGGTGACGAGGAAAGAGAATCCCGTTACTTCATAAACTGGGATGGATGGGTGATAAGGATGTAATAAAGAGATGATAAAAAAAGAATTGTTTTTCGCTATTTGATTTAGGTGCAAGGACAGAAAGTCGAAACAGCGAGTTGCTTATTTCTTCTTCTCAAACTTGGGCTTGCCAATGTCGCTGCCCCGCAGCTTGACGTTCAGGACACGCTCAATGGCGCCCAGGACCTTCTGGTCGGGCTGGCCCTCGCCGCGCTCCATGGCACCGATGATGGTGGGTGTTGTGTTGCAGCGAGCAGCCAGGTCCTTTTGTGACATCTTGGGCTCCATCTTGGACCGACGGTCGGAGATGATGGAGCCGACCTCCTTGCCGACCTGCTTGACCTTGACAATGTCGTCGGAGCGGTCGACCTTGGTCAGGTGCTGGCCCTCAACGGCGGGTCTGGTGGCAGCGTTGCCGGCAGCGTACTTCTTTTCGGTGGCAACGATGGCGCCGGAGCGCTGGGCAGCATTTAGCTGGGCACGGCTGCGAACGACAGTCTCGCGCTGGACAGAGCCGCCGCGGTTCTTGCTGCCGATCTTGGTGACCTGGTCCCAGTCCATAGACATTTTGGCGGTAGTGGCGGTAGTTGTGTAGGTAAAAGGTGTGTATGTTTCTAAGAGGAGTGGTTGAAGATGGAGAGACGAGATGTCGTGATATATAGTCGAGGCGGTTGATGATGTCAAAGGTGGATGAAGAAGATGGATGACGAAGACAAATCGGCGAAACGAGGGCTGATGAAAAGAAGAGCACACGAGAGCAAGAGGAGCAAGTTAGTGTGGGGCAAACGTGAGCAAAAGCAGTGCAAAGCAACCAGAAAACTGGGCTTGTGGAAACTGGTGGAATGTCACAGGCGCATAGCTACAGCGCGTTTCGGTGCTGAGTCTAGTGGGCGAGTGAGTGCCTGTGGGCGACTGGTCAGTGAGTCAGGAATGGACAACCTGACTGCTGACGACAGAAGACCCCTCCGGCTGAGTCAATCGGTGCTTCTAGATGGCTGAGGGTGGCTACGCTATATAGCGCAATATCATTGGCTGAAATATACAGGATCCACAAATACTCGACCTCGTCTTTTGTCACCCGGATTTAAGAGGGAGCCCCGATAAGAGAACGCGATAAGAATCAAGCAAGAGCGATAAGAGATAAGAGATAAGAGATCGGTACACAAATTGCCGATGCCATGGACGCCTTCCCAAATAGTAATCGATTGGGAGCTCCCCACAGTGTAAGTGGTTTTGCATCATTACTACGGTTTCAAACTTGGGGACAGCACGCCAACGGCAGCGCGATGATGGACAAAAATAGCGATCTGTGCACACGGCCCTGCTGGAAGACCCAGATAGAAACGCAATATGACCTGATATTCTGATATCTTCATTGACAACACCTACGGACCCCAAACAGGGCCCCCGAATACACCATCATGAAGCCGGATGTGGCCCGCCCCCCCCCGTGAAACCGTTAGATCCAGGGTCCTTTACCTTACTTGACGATATTTGACGATATTTGACGATATTAAAATTAAAAATATATTTATGAGCATTCCATGATTGCGGCAGCGAGACTCGTCTTTCTTTTCATTTTCCCCGTCTCTTCTCCAGGCTCGTTCTATACGGCATCTCTTAAGATCTTGATTATCTGATAATCTTGATCTTCTCCGTCTTCACAATGTCATTTCCCGGTGCTGATCTTGCTTCTTCCTTTCCATGGCCGTTGGCTGGCTCGCTTGTTTGTGCCCTGCACGCATACTCGACTTTGCTCGGTAGCCATGTCGATGGACTGCTGCTGCTTGGCGCCCTCGGCCTGCAAGCCAGGCCCCAGCTGTCGTCTCACCTTGCCACTGCAGTCAGTCACATCAAGTCTATTGGTATACCAGTCTCAACTATTGGGGCAATAACTGCAGCTGTGATTTCTTTTGTGGTACTGTTCCGTGCACTGTTTGGCCGTGCTGCAAAGGCTGGCACAAATACTGCACCCTGGACGGGGCCAGGCAAGCCGCTGCTTTTCCCGTGTACCACGACGCACACCCGCAAGTTTCCTGAGAAGCACTCGTTTGTGTACTCGTACCTTGTGGTCGGTATCCCGGTCGGCTGGAGCGATGTCAGTGGCGGCGGCATGATCTCAATGTTTGGCCCAGGTGTCCAAGACCAGCACCAACACAAAGGCTGGTTCCATGTTGATGCCAACGACTACCTCGAGCGCGGCAACGGCCATCTTGGCCTGCGCGGGAAGATGGATACCCACTTGCGGGAAGCACATGGTATCGACCCGGCCGCGTACCCGCACGCGTACCTTGTCACGGCCGCCCGCTTTCTCGGTTACCACTTCAACCCAGTCTCGTTCTGGTACCTGTACGATGCCAGCAAGACACTTGCAGCCATGATCCTCGAGGTCAACAACACCTTTGGCGAGCGGCACATGTACTTTCTGACACGCGAGATGCCGGCCGACGATAAAATCAGGGACGACACCGCCAAGGTGTTTAAGCAAAAGTGGCCCAAGGAATTCCACGTGTCACCGTTCAACTCGCGCCAGGGATCGTACGAGCTGCTCGCCAACGACCCTCTGGCTCCCAACATGCAAGGCACAGGGCCCCTATCAGCGACAATAGTGCTTCGCTCGTCCCAGGATCACAGCAAGATTGTGGCTTCCTTGACATCTGAGCGCCGTGGTCCGGGCGATGCCCGCCCGTACGCTTTTGACCCTGCAACTATGAGCATATTGCAGCGCATCAGTTTCATAGCAAGCTGGTTTTGGGTGGGGTTTGTGACGTTTCCGCGCATCTTGCGCCAGGCTGGTTCATTGTTCTTTACTAAGAAGCTGCGTGTATGGTTCCGGCCTGAACCGCTTGCGAGGAGTATGAGCCGGGTTGCGGACGATACAGAGCAGAAGCTCGAGGTGGTTTTCCGGCAGTACCTACGGCACCTTGTCGAGATTTCAGGTACCACTAGTAAAAGCCCATCGCTGGCTGTCAAGTATGTTCCGTGTGGTATTGTCGGCGGCGTCGCCGAGACATTTTACTCGAACACGGAGGCCGCGGCTGTGTCAGGCGAAAAGAGTATCGATGGCAAGCACATCACCAAGCAAGACGGCACGACAACGGATATCGAGTTTCGCGTTCTGACGCCCGTATTCTATACACGCTTTGTACATTATGCACACGATGTGGAGGCACTGTTCTGTGAGCTGCGGGAGAGCTGCACGGTATCTATATCACCACCATCGGCTGCAGTTGTCTTTACCAAGCAGGTGCTAGCACGGGCTGCAGCACCACCCCCCTTGGAGGTGGCCAGTCCCATTGACTTTGTCATGTTCTCGGCCATTCAGAAGCTACGGCGGCGCCCTGAGCGGCTAGAGAATCCTGCAGTCGATGGTTCGAGCGCTTCTCAAAGTGCTGCTGCATCGTCGTTTACATCGTCAGATGTTCGCGGCTTCCGCCCGTCAGCCATGGATGGCTTCGTCTTGTCTCTTCCAGAGGATGATGCTAGATTATACAAGGCGTATAGGTCCACCGTGCTGAAGCTGTTTGTTGCTGACTGCACGGCACTAGGGATGGTCGCTATCCTGCAGATGCAGATTTTTGTCGTGCGTGCAGTTGCTGCCTGGGTAGTAGCCCGGCTCATTCTTCTATGGCTATGAGAGGCCCGAGTCCTGCATTCTGCATTCTGCAGACTGAACGGCCCACGGGGTTTGAGGTTGTTCACCTTTCTTTTTTTTATCTTTTAGCGAGTGTAAATAGTACTAGACCAACTAATGATGTCACCTTATTTCAGTAAATTATCTAAATCAGAGAATGCTGCGCGGGATGATGAAAGATCACCAGCCGCAGGAGGACCCCGAGCCAAGCCGCTACACAAATAAGCATTTCTTACAAACACATCTGCAAACATCATTTGGTTTTATGTCGGCTTTTTCATATGAAAACACCTACAATGAACATCAGTCAGTCCAGCCTTTGGGATGTCTGTTGGGTGGAGTTGGATGGAATCATTCTGGCCGTACTTGTCAGGTGGCTGTGAGATATGGCAGCCGCACGTAGATCAACGGCGGACACAAGTTCTAGAGTAAAATAGTCGCAATACAATGTGATATGGGGTCCGGATGGCATATGCTATCACTGTTTTAAACAACATGGTTCGGGAAAAAGGAGCAGCCTTGCAAGTCAAATGGCATGATTAGTCATCATCAGCTATCAACCAACAAACTACCACCACCACCACCACCACTAATACAGTGCGTATATCATATGCAGCTCTAAATATACATGCTGCATGCATACACCTCACTGCTGCCGCCCCGCAATCTGCAGAATTCCAAATTCATAGATTCCAAATACTTCTATCCACAGACGGAGGGTTTTGACTATCACAAAGCTACCAAGTCGAGTTGGACGTCAGCGCTGGATTGTAGGTGGCTGTGATGTGCAACTCTGTATCATCTTGAATTATCTTAGCTGCACTTGATCCATGATACAACCTCTTATCAGGCCAGCCTTGCTGAGTTGCAAGTACACAGGTATCACTCTGCATATTACCACAGCTCGACCAATGTGACCGGCACGGCAACTGCTCCAGCTGAGACACTCAACCCTCCCACCTTTTACATCTGTACCGTCAGCCTTCTGCACGACCAAATACCGAGAAGCTCGACAGGCCAAATCCCAACCACAAGGCTACACTACACGTTTGATCACATAATTTTGATGCCAGGGTTGTCAATTGATTTCTCATCGTTTTTGCCATATCCCTCGCCAGTAGTCCGTTGGACCGGGAAACAGTCCGTACCAGCTCGGGAAACACTATTCCGGGACATATTCTACTATGCTCTTTTTGTCAAGTTAGCTACCGGGATTAGATTCAGTGTGTTGGCTGTCTGTTGATCGTCTGTCGATTGTTTAAATAATTGTCTAAATAATTATCTCTCTATTGAAGCATTGTGCCCCCTCGTCTTGTGCACGACAATGACATGCATTGTGTTCAATCTCTGTCAATGTACCACCACCTATCTTACGATCTACATATCTCACGCTCGGACTACGGGTTCATACTACAAAACTCTAATCACAGTTGCAGACAGCTCACTCTGATAAATACTAAGCGGCGATAGCCGGTGCAATTCCCGTCTACAGCGCTTTGCTTGTGTTGCAGTATTCTCACTGCATCTGTGTGTGCTGTCGAGTCGATCCCTTCCATGTCGTCGATGTGAAACAGAGCTGCAGTGAGAGCTACAGGAATGACAAATAGCCATTGACCAATGTAGACCGCCAACAGCCGCCGTCTTCTTATATTTAGTTCTACTATTTGATACTATATATACCATCTACGCTGTACGCTGTACGCTGCAGGGTAATCTCACGGCAGCATTTCCATAGAGCCGACATCTTATCTTGTCAACCACGGTTGTACCTTCCGCAGTTGTTTCGTATTGCATAGTAACTTAAGAGAAGGAAGGAGCTCAGAAAGTACCTATGCGAGAGCTTCCCCATTTTGCATTCGTGGTGGGGCGTGGTAGTTTCCCAAGTTTCTTCGTTTCTTCGTTTCTTCATTTCTTCATTTCTTTTTCTACGTTTCCCCTCTTCTCAGGGTATTGGCGACGCTAGTCGGAGAGGATAAACGGAGCAAAAGGAAGAAAGATTGAAACAAGAACAGAGACAGAAACAAAGAGGATAAACGCATTACTCGATGCAGAGATCGAATTCAGCAAGAGGGAGGGGTAGCTTGCCGTCATGCAAAAGTGATAGACCGACGACCGACTAACACTAACCGCACCTTCCCTCAGAGGCAATTTGTCAGTTGTTGACCAGAAACAGGAAGAGCGATGGAGAGAGGGGTGTTAATATGACGTCCTAACCTGACTCTGCTACTTTGCTACTCTGTACTACCGATGGAGTAGGACTTGCTATGACAAGCGAATTACAAGCTGACAAGCTACACCTTGCGCAGACTCCTCTTTGACGACGACCTGAAGCTGCAGGATATCAGTTGATAGCTCGGTTTTATCTAGATTTAATTCAGACTCTTGGTACTCAGTAGTCAGTCTCGTAGTCTTGTATCTTATCAGCGCCTTCCGTATATCGCAGGAATCGCAAGATACACCCCTCCCCGCCGACTACAGGGAAGCTGCGTCACTTTGCGACTTCCATGAGGAAAGAGCGCTCTTTCCCTCACCCTCAAGTGGAGCGTTTCTCTCGAGGGTAATTATATGTATATTTACGCAGTGCACGGGATGAAGGCATTTGAATGATTACTCCATAAAATAGTAGAATATTTATCGTTTTTTAAAGAACAAATTAATTAATTAAAGACACAAAAAAGAACTAGATCGAAGCTTCACAGAGCTCTCGTCTAGTTCCTTCCTTCTATAAGTACATCGCCCTGTCCATTCCTTTCCTTCCTCCGTCGATCTCCTCTTTACTTCACTCTCAACCTCACTCATAACTCTACCTCAACTCCCACTACCAACACCATCTTTACAACCACACAACCGCAATCATGGTCTTCACCGGTCACTGTCTGTGCAAAGCCGTCACGTACTCCATTGACATGGATGCGCCGCTCCTGACTGGCTACGATCACTGCGACGACTGCCAGCGCCAGTCCGGCTCGACCTACTGTAGGTCTTCCCCCCTCTTGACTTTGTTAAAACAAAACTAATTGATAGCCCTGGTCTTTGTTGCCCTCAAGGAGAAGGTCACCATCAACGGCCCTACCAAGAGCTGGGCCGGTGTCGGCAGCTCCGGCAAAGCCGTCCACCGCATCTTCTGCTCCGACTGCGGCTCGCCCATTGCCCACGACCCCGAGGCTGCTCCTCCCATCATTGCCATCAAGGCCGGCACCCTAGCTGTTGAGCACAAGAAGGACCTGAAGCCTGTACGTATATCTCCTCACTCTTTGGACACTCTCTGAATACTAACGGAATAGGACACCGAGATCTGGACTGTCAGCAAGCTGCCCTTCTGCCAGGAGCACCTGGAGAAGCCGTTCGAGCACATGCCCGAGTAAATGCTTGCTGTTTCTCTTTAAAAGAAAGTCGACTTTATACTACGATTGTATAACACGAATGGGATTGTTTGAGGCGTTGTTGAATGGTTGTGATTGGGATTGAGGATTGCACGGTGTTGATGGATGTTGATTTGATGGTTTGAACGAAATGGACGGAATGAATGGATAGATGGGTATGGTTTGGAGTTGCATGACGAGACGATACGACACACGAGCGACGAGAACGCCGACGACGAGATGACGAGATGACGACAAGGCCGATATGATACTAAACGATATCTAGCCAGAGTGGACGAGAAATACAGTCTGCAGTGTATAAAGAATAGAAAATTTCATTTCAATTTTTACAGCATTGCTACCAAACTATGAGATGCCACAGGCACAATGCCCAAATCACTCTTGGCTTCAACAGTGAAGCACTGCTGAGGTGGCTATGGGTTGTCGACGAGCTTGCTCAAGTGGGTGCCGGCGGTCGGCCGGTAGCGAGCACTAGTCTCGTGGCCGTTGCTGCTGCTGCGCTGCCTGTGATCGGTCCAGGGCCTAGTGGTCCCATTGGGGTAGCAGAGAAACTCGATGTGTTCAATGTCGATACAAGGCGGCAGCTGGTCACTGGGGTGTGCCGCAAGAGGCTCGCATACCTGGTCAGGGTAGGCCGTTGTCGACACGTCGGCCATAGCGAGAGAAGTAAAAGACCCAATGTCTAGAGAAACAGTAATCAAGCTAGCTAGAAACTGTAGGTGGAATCAAAAGATCACGCAGGGGAGGGGGTTTGCGAGACATCGTGGCCTCGTACCGTCTCGGTCGTGACTTTAGCCGAGCCGGACATCCCGTCGTCACGACGTCAAAATAAAAATAAATACAATAACAGGAAATCCAAAGAAGCACAAAAATATAACAAGGGTCAATAAGATTAGCATCATGGTAAATCGTAAAGTAGCAGATCCAAACGCCTTCTATCGCCAAATATATCAGAATACGAATAAGAAATCACAGCAGCCAAGATCACCACACAACCACAGCCATGGCCATGCTCAATATGAAACCCAAAGAGACAACCACCCGTTGTCCGCTGCTGCTGGTTGTGGGCAGCTCCTTTTGCACCTCGGCTGTCGACGATGCGCTGGTAATCGTGCAGCTGGCTGTGCCACAGCTGTAGCCGCTCGGACAGCAGCCTGCCACCGGCCCGGCACTCGCACCGCACATGAACCAGCCAGATGCGCATGTCGACGACGCTGCTGTAGCCGCTGCCGCCGCCGACTCTGGCACCACAATAGTGATGCCGTTGGTGTTGACAATTGTTGTTGATGTCACGGGTGCACAACTGGTCGTCTGGCAGTCCCGTCCCGTCTGGCAGCATCCACCGCCGGCCACGGCCAAGCAGGCATAGTAGCCCGTAGGACAATAACCCGCCGGCAGGCCCGAGTCGGTTGCAGTCAGAGTTGGCTTGATAGGTGCCACCCCGCTGCTGCTAGATATGGTCGTAATGGTTGATTCTGTTGAAGAAGAGGTTGTCGTCGAGGTTGTTGTCGAGGTTGTCGATGTCGACGTCGACGTTGAAGAGATCGAGGACGTCATCGATGTGCGTGCGATTGTTGTGGTCGAGGAGCTGCCCACCTTGACACAGCCGATACCTGCGCACTCGTAGCCCTCAATGCAACACCCGCCACCCAAGCTCGCAGGGCACGCCGTCGTGGTCGATGAGCAGCTTGTCACAGCGCCACCACACGTCGATCCGCTCGGACAGCAGCCAACCGGTCCCAGTCCCGTATCCGTAATGACATAGCACGCCTCGCCTGTCGAGCAGCAGCTGTACGGATAGCCGATATCGCTGCAGCTGCCTGTGCCCGATGGGCAAGACCACTGGCGGCGCTGCAGGCTGGCAAGAGCCTCTGACGCACGCCGGTACAGCTCATGGGCAATACCCGCGCCGTCATCCTGTCTCCTCTCGACGTCGTCTTCGCGGCCTTGGTGGATCGAAAAGGGAGGCAGGTATGCCTGTGGCAGGATGCCACCGGAGAGTGTCGAGTTCGTCTCTATTTCTTTCTTCTCGTCTGCCTCCCTCCGTGCTGATGGTGCCATGGATATCGATGGTGCTCGCCGGCCAAACGAGAACAGCGAGCCCAATGACCGTCCAAAGCTGTCGGTTATGTCGGCTCGTCTCGCACTGCGTCTTCTTTGCTCGTCGCTTGTCTCCTCATTGTCGTAGATTTCAAAGCCGTAGTAGTTTTCTGGGTAGAACTTTTCGCTCTCATCCAAACTCATTTTGCGAATGGCCAGTGGGATGATCTGTGGTTGCTGGGCTCGTTCTTCATTTTCGTCTGCATGTGCCTGCTGGGCAAGTGCGAGCACCAGTAGTGATGTCGGCAAGCCGAGCAATGCCCGTGTTACATGCATTGAATAATCAACGTCTCGAGGGAAGTTTGAGGAATGTGGTCTGGAATGTCGAAATGAGGCTATCCAGCTGTTCGGGACGGGTTGAAGCGGTGTGACTTGCTAGTTTCGTGAAAATTGTTGGAATGTGAATCATAAATAGGTACAAGTCTATTTCGAGATGGCAGATAATTTAACCAAAGAATAAAACATACAACGTGGTATCAGGGTCCAACGACGGTCGTATCGACGTATTGACATGGACAAGACGTTGGGCACTTTTCGAGCTTGTAGATTGTTTGCTCAGATTGGGAATAGTTCAGCTTGGTACATAACCACAGCAACGGTCGCCGCTACTATGAACGTGGCCAGGATAAGAAGGTGGAGGCGGAGCTGCCAGCAGTGTCAGGAAGGTGGAGATTGACCAATGATACGGCAGGCGCGATGCAGTCTTGAGCTGACTTGAATATGCAATCACTTTCTATGCTTACAGTAAAGATAATAATTTAAAATCGAATGTCAAATTTACAAACCCCCCAAAATTAGCGACTGATGTAATGCAGATGTCGAGTTTTCTAAAGCGTTCTTTTGGTACTCCCGTCCTAGCGGTCTGCTCGACGTCAGTAGCACAGCAGACCTGAGCCACTGAAAACCGTATTACATCGTAAAACGGAAGGAGCTATGCACTCAAGTCTGGATGTCCGCTGCAGGTTCATCTCTGCTAAGTCACCACCTAATATTCAGCATTCAGCATTCAAGTTATCGTTGACAACACAATGACAGATATGAGAGAACTGATGTGGTTGCTTGAAACTAGAACTACATAATACATGCATAAAACAAAAACTAAAAAAAATCCAGCCTACACAGATAACAGCCCATATAATCATAAAATAACAAAAATAATGAAACAAAAAAAGTAGCAATTGATCACGTAGAAATACCGTCGACCTAGTAACCAACACGGCCTGTCTGGCGGTAATAATCGTCGATCGCACCTTGCTGGTTGGTGTTGTCAGACGGCGGCACATATGGCCGATACTGCTGCTGCTGATGGAATTGAGCAGGCGGCGACGGCGATCCGTCAGTGCTCACCGGCGTAGGGGCAGACGGAGCTGAGGGTGCTGATGGCGCTGAGGGTGCTGATGGACCGCTGCCGCTGGCCCGGCTGGGAAGGTTGTGGCGCGCATCATAGAAGCCGCCCTGCTGGTTCGATCCAAGCGGGGGGCTGCCGACTGTAAGCGAGGCCGGCCGGGGCGATCCAGTAAAGGGAGGCGGCGGCGAAGAGACGGTCTGAGGCTGGGGGATAGGAGGTGCCTGCTGCTGCGGCAGTGGCGGGGGTGCTTGCTGTGGTGCCGGGGGTGCTTGTGTTTGAGGAGCGGACGGGGCTTGCGAATGCGATGCAATGTGAAGCGGCAGCACATTCGGGTAGCCTGCGTAGGGTGCAGATGCGGGAACAGGAACAGGAACAGCGTCAGTTGTCACGGGTGAAGCATACTCGGTTTCGGGAGAGTAGCCGGCGCCGGAATAAGAGCCTGCAGGCGGCTGCGGTGGTGCCTGTGGCTGCTGAGATTGCTGTGGCTGCTGCGGCTGTTGGGGCTGCTGCGGCGGTGCCTGCTGAGGTTGCGGTGGTGCCTGCTGGTACGGAGGCTGCTGCTGCTGGACGATAGGAGAATCATAGACCGACGTCGACAGCTCTTGCGGGTGGTTGCTGTATCCTCCAATTGGGCTAGACACAGAGTTGTTCTGGGTATTGTGAGGGTTGTAAGGGAGGTAGGTCTGGTTGTTGATGACGTTGGGGTTAGGGTTGGGTCTGCCCTGACCAATCGCACCCTGAGGAGGGAGGTTTGTCTGAAGAGGAGACGGCTTTCTGATCACGGCACTGGGGCCGCTACCAGACGGAATTCTCTGGTTAGGGCGTCCAGGGTGTGGCTGCTGCTGCTGCTGTTGGTGCTGGTGCTGCTGGGGAGGCTGGTTATTGGCGAGTGAAAAAGCGGCGGGAGCTTGCTGTTGCGGTTGTTGAGCTTGCTGATGGAGATGTTGCGGTTGCTGCGGTTGCTGCTGGTGTGAAGCAGGAATCTCGGCATTGGCAAGGTAGAATGGAGACGGGTTCATCGTGTTGCGGCGGTTCTGGTTAGGTGACGGCGAGTGCGGGTAGGGGTCTGAGCTCGGTTAGCATGTAAATTCGAGTATAGGTAAAGAAAAATACGGCCAAGTCAACAAGTGATAAACAAAAGTATATATTGGGATATAAGAGAATGACAAAGTAAAAGAGAGACAGGCAAGGGTTTTAAGGTATGCCTTGTATGCCTGATGTCGCTTTATAAGATACATATTCGAGAAGGAGAATCTATTGTCCATAGTTCTGGTGGTTCTCGCTTGCGTCTTGGCTCGTATTTTATTATTTTATGACTGGTATAAAGACTGACCCTGACGTTGTTGTGGCCCGGGAGTGTAGTATCTGTCTGGCTGCTGAACCAGTCCTGGTGCCTGGTAGCCGGCATGGACTTGGCCAGGAACAGGGCCGCCAGAACCACCAGGGCCAGAGTATCCTTGGGGAGGCATCTGCTGCTGCTGCTGCTGCTGCTGCAGAGGCGGCTGTTGCTGTTGAGGATGCATGGCGTATTGCTGGTAGTTGGGCTGTGGCGGGTGGGACATGGACGACTCGAGCAGAGCCTCGTAGTCGCGACGGGCTTTGATAAATTTCTCGTTGAGCTGTGTAAAGTCGTCTAAAGATAAGTTAGCAAATGACTCTAGATGCAAAGACGCAACTCAATGCAGGCAGATATGATATTAAACTCACCCTTCTTCTGAGAGTACTTTTCAATCAGCTTAATAAGCTTGGGGCGGATAGCCAGTGTCTGGTGGTAGAGTTTCTATTTTGTTAGTATACACTTTCAAGGAAGCCAAGTGACTGACTGGTAGGCAGTGACTTACAGAGATCTCATCAGTGTCCTCTTCCCGGGGTGCCGTGTTAGATGCACTCAGCAGCGTCAGAAGCTTCTCGACGTTCTTGATCTCGGCAAACACCTCCGACTCCATCATGGCCTCGCGCTGCAGCTCGTCTGGTGTTGGGTCGGCTAGGATCTCGACATAGTTGAGCGGGAAGATACCCGTGCGGCCCTTGAGCGAGCCGCGCCACCAATCCCGGTAGACCGACTCGAGCACGGCAATGACATCGCCCTTTTTAAAGTCGAGCTCGTCTGGTTCTGACGCAGCAAAGTCAAATAGCGCGCGCACGCGCGACACAGTAGCAGCTGTTGTACCCTGAGGGGCGGGCGTAGGTGTTTCCGAAGACTGGGGGGCACCAGCGGCATCACCTCCAGGAGCGCTGTAGGCTGATGAGGGCCCGGATTGGTGGGCAGGTGCACTTCCTGACGGGCCAACAGATGACGCCGCAGAAGACGAACCACCCGGCGCTGCCATTCGCTTATCGCTTTCATCTTCGAGTGACAGCTTGAGCGCGCGCTGCAGGTCTTCCTCCTCACGCTGGCGGTCCTGCTCGGTCAGGCTGTTCTTCTGGGGTGCCGAGGGCGGTGCCAGCTGCAGCTGGGGCTGTGACTGCTGCAAGAGTCTATAAGCGTCATTCATAATGCCTAGGTCGGTGTTGCTCTTGAACATCTCAGCCCACTCCTTCATGCGCTCGAGAATCTTGAGGCGCACGAGATTGTGGGTGTTGCGGTCGTTGGCGAGCTTAAGCAGGGCATCGGTAAAGGCGCGCGAGGACAGTTCGCGGTGCAGCGGGGTGCCGCAGTTTTGGCTAAGGGCGTTGGCAAGCTCGAGTGTGTATAGCTGGACATTTGCGTTGCGGTGGGCGAGGCGCTTGATAAGGCTCTGAACGGCATCCTTGGGGCCGTTGGTGGTATCGCTGGACACGCGGTCGCACACCTCGAGGATAGCAGCCCAGTCCTCGGAGGTAGCATTTTCGTCTGTGGCCTTGCCGACGGCCTCGTCAAAGGGGCCGGGAGCAGCAGCACGAAACATGGCGTTGGTTGAGGTCGAATTTGAGAGTCTGAGACTGAGAGGATGAGGTCGGAAGGATGAGGTCGGGAGGGCTACCAATCAGGCAGCACTTGCGGATAGGTCACGATATGCGATGTCGGGCAGTCAGAGTTGACGGTGAAGGTAGTAAAGGTGTTGCAAAAAGAGACAGTCTCACTTGTCGCCTTCTTTCCTGGTGTAGTGGGAAGATGAATAATAAGTAAAGCAAAAGCAAAGAGAAGAAAGAGAAGGCGTCGTCGGGGGATGATGAATAATAACTAGTGATCATGGCAGGGCTGTGCGGGTGCGGGCATGGGCCTTGGTGGAGAGACTGGGAAGGAGCGAACAAGAATAGAAGAAGAGAGGGGGGGCAGAGCCGGAGGAGGCAAGAGGCGAGCCCCGTTGTTACGACGCATGGCAGGCAGCACATAACTGTACTATGGAACTATGGCAATACTTAGTGGGAAAGAGCTAGCAAATAGCCTACAACCCGACAAGACTGGGGCAGTGCGGCGGGTCAAGTTCGGTGGGGGCCATATCTCAGTCTGCAATTGTTCAGCGTTAGGAAAGAGCATGTCACGCGGTTTGAGATGGTAAGATAACAAAACAGGAAACCGCGAAGGGTTGATTAGATAATTGATTATATAATTGATTTTCTACTCAAATGGCACTTTGTGATTCCGAAAGGCATCAAGGCAACATCCTTTCGTTATTGACAACAGCGAAGAACTACTCGCAAGATGTGACTGGCAGGTGACACCATATCAGCAAAACTAATCAGTTATCCTAGCATATGACGTTGTGCTCTGGGCGTTGTCTGTTTGAGTGCTGCCTTTAGGTTTAGCGCGGCTGATTACGTAGCTTGTCTTGGAGCTGAAAATGCTACTTCGTACTGTGCTAAAAATGTACTGAAATAACTCAACTGGCAAGTGAACTATTAAAAGATTTAAAGTGAAGTAAAGAGAGAGAAAATAGAAAATAAATAGAAAATAAATACTACTGTAAAAGTTGGTTTTTATTTTCGCGGCCTAAATCCTCATTACAAAGCTGAGTTGAGGGATTGATTATCAGCCATTTATTATATAGAATATAGTTAAATAATGGACATCTTGAGAAATCAATTACGAGCAATTGTCTATACTAGCATTATCTTGAGAATATTATGCTTAAGAAGAGTCACAACCATGTCCTTAATTTATCCACAGTTATTGTATTGACTGAAACGAAAGAGAAGAGTTTGGAATATGACGGCGAGGCCAACAAACCGATGCAGATCGCCAGTAAAGCACCCAAACGCCTGCACTGATGAGGATTGAAAATGTACTTGAAGGAGGAAGAAGAGGACAAGAAGAATACGGCATACCGCCTCAACCTCTGGTGAACAAGTGGAATTCTCGCCGAGTCCACGAGGCTTTCCAAATGCCAGAGTAAATGAACAGATATAGCAAGCAGATGCGCGATGATAGAGGATCAGAGATGAAAAAGATAGAAAAAGATCAATGAAAGATATATCAAAGTGCAAGACAGAATAAAGTAAATTTAACAAAGCAAGAACGCCGTTGAGATGTTCAAACAAGCATGCAAACGTCGT
This sequence comes from Ophiostoma ulmi, assembly GCA_029298715.1. Lineage (NCBI taxonomy): Eukaryota > Fungi > Ascomycota > Sordariomycetes > Ophiostomatales > Ophiostomataceae > Ophiostoma > Ophiostoma ulmi. The sequence continues at coordinate 1,077,599 of JANSLN010000001.1, read as the reverse complement.
AGATATAATAGTAAAAGGTAGTAGAAGTGGAAGAAGAAGCAAAGGTAGTATAAGAACGATCCCATAGAAACGTAGCAGGCGTTATAACAACAAGACGAAAAAAAAAAGAATATAAATAAACAGTCCCGTAGGAAACACCAAACGTGAAAAGAAGAATGTAGAGTATGTGAGGGGAGATTATAAAGGGTAGAGCATCAGAAATGGCCTACTGCGGCCGCCAGTGACCACCATGGACGCCGTGACCACCGCTGGAGCCGCGTGGCTCATCAATGCTGCGCCGTCCAATCTCGGACAGATCAAACAGCAAATCGTCGTCGTCGCCACTGGCACCAGGACCGCCGCTGCCTCCGCCCGTAAGGCTACCTGCACCGCTACCGCCCCGACCGGAACCGCTGTAGCGACCGAGGAACGAGCCCGAGAAACTGCCCCGAGACATTTGTGGCGGTGTGGCAATGTTGCCATTGGCAACGCTGGTAGGCTGCTGCGGCGAAAGAGGCGATGTAATAGAGTGCTGGCGGCCCGTATAACGCTTGCGTTGTGTCGAGCCGACAAGGGCGCTGGAACTCATAGTGCCAATGTTGGCACTGGCGCGGAGGGCAGCCGATGTTGCAGCAAGAGCATTGGGCGGCAGAGAGCCAACGCGGGCAGTCGTCGTCTGCTTGTCGTCATCCCCCAGGCCGACAGAAGACCGGGGCAAAGCACCACCACTAGATGGCCGCAAAATACCGGCAGCTGCAGCCCTGAGGCCGCCAGGAGTGCCCAGGGCACTCAATGCATGCCCTTGGTTAGTTCCACTGCCCGTAGCAGCAGCAGAGCCACCAACAGACGCACTGCCGCTGCTGGTTTCAGGCGCCTCGAGACGGAAGAGGGCACCGGGCGAGGGCGGCTCGCGGTCATCTGCACCAGCACTGAGGCTGCGCTGGGTAGCCCCGGTAGTTCCAAAAGCAGCCAGCTCGGCTGAGTCGTCGTCAAGATGAGCACGCGTCTTCTGGACGGCGGAGCTGGACCGCCGACCACCGCCACCAGGCTGCATGAGACGCGGAGACAGCGGGATATCGATTGCCGTTGTACCGCGAGCTCTGTCATCATTGGCCTTGGCTTCTTCGACAACGGCACGCGAACCACCCGACCGAGTGCGAGTATGAGCCGATCCTTGGTAGTCAATGATGGCATTCTCGCTCAGACGTGATGGCACAGCTGGTGTGTGCGGTGTGTGCGGCGTATGAGGCGACTTGATAGGCGACTGCGATGACGGCGAAAATGATGCAGACGTGGCGGGAAGTGCAGGAAGCTGTCCACCTGCTCTCTGCAGCTGCTGCGATGGCGATGTTGATGCATTCATGGATTCAGTCAGAGCTGCATTCGAGTCGCGCATCATCTGGAAACGCGACAGCTGTGCGACCGTACGACGAGCCGAGTCGCCACGCTTGCTGCTGACCTCGAAACTCTGGAGCGTCTTTTTGCTTTCAAGAGTTTTCAAAAAATCGGAAATGTTATCATCGTCGGTCTGGAACGACCCAGAACTAGCAACACCGCCGGCCTCAGCAAGCAGGCCAGAGCCGGGCTGGGCCATGGATGACGAGAGGCTCTGCTTGCCGCTGCTACCCTGCTCATCTTCGTTGCGACTGGTACCGCCGAATGATGACCGGCCACGACGGTGTGTAAAACTGCTACTGTACCGGCTGCCACCACCACTACCACCACCGATCCGAGGTGACGAACTCGGACCCGGCTCCATGTTGATTGCAGCAGTGGCAGTGCTGCCAACCGACGTCGACGGGATCGGAGCACCACGTAATGATGCCGCCATACCGGCCGTGAGTGAGTTGCGGTTTCTAGCCTGCGCCAGTGCACTCAAGCCAGATGTTGGCCGCGACCCGGACAGGGGCGACGAGGGTATTTGCATATCGTCGGGCACCCGAGGCGAACTCGACAGCGATCCAGCCTTGAATGGCTGGAAGGTCACAGATGGCCGACGGCCGATACCGTCTAGGTTGCGCAGAGTCGGCCGGGTTACGATCGATGACGACGGCGAGATACCGGCATGCCGGCCGGCGGTGATGGGCAACGAATTTGGTGGGTCAATCTGAGGCCGCTGTTCCATGCTTGATGGCTGGATAGAGTCTGTAGGCGAGCTCGTATCGGAACCGATGGGACGCACGGCTTTGAGAGCAGAAATCGGGCTTGTGGCCAGGGCGTCTGGGCCGTGGAAAGTGGACAGACTGCCATATGTCTGTTGAGGCTGGGGCCGGTGCGATGGCTCAGCAACGCTGCGTGTGTGGCGGTGGTGTGATGGAAGTGATCCAACTGGAGCTTCAGTGACAGACGTTTGCCTACGGTGCTGCTGGCCACCCTGCTGCTGCGCGTGGCGCTGGTTGGAAAGGTAGGTGTTGTCGGGCCGCTGGGCCTGTGGAATGGAGGGACGGAAGTAGTTTTCGTCGATGCCCATGAAGCGGGAGCTGAGGAGCGACTCTGAATCATCGACACGGAAGCTGCAGTCGTTGCGGTACGTCACCGAGGCAGAGAAACGGCCAATGGGGACCTCGAGATCGCCAAACATGTAGTCGGTGACGGGCTCGCGGGCGCCGTCAAACAGCAGAGGCTGTCTGAGGTTATCGAAGCCACGAGCGTTGATGCGGGCCTCAGCCTCTGCACCTGTCAGAATACGGCAGCGGACTTTTAGGGCCGGGTGGACGTTCTTAGTCGTCGCCTGGCGCGAGAAGCGGTATGCCGGGAGGACGTTTGTGGTGACAAAGAGCGACCGGAAGAAGACGATACTGCGCTTGTAGATGGTGGGAAGGATGGGACCAAAGTCGTCAATCTCGTACTCGACACTGCTGGCATTGCTTCCGCCCTCGCTGGGTCGACCCTTTTCACCAGGACCGCCGCTCGGGGTGTCAGCTCCGCTGCCGGCGCCACCGGCGGTCGTTTTTAACAGGCTGGGGATGCAGCGCAGCTCGACCTTCCAGCGTTCAAGAATGATCTCGGTTGACCGTGCGCGGATCTTGTTATTATCGGAACGGCCACTGCTGCTGCTACCGCTGCCGCTGGCAGACATATCGTTGGAGTTGAGGGCCTCGAGGGCATCCCAGCGCTTGCCGTTCTCGTCGATAACGACAAGGGCCTGTCCGGTAGCAAGGCGAGAGGCGTCGAGGTAAGTTTCGATGATCATTGGCGGCGGGCGATGGTCAAAGCCGCCGCAGGTTTTCCATATCTTGAGCTCTTCTTTGAAGTCGTCAATGTCATCGGTCTCGATTTGGAACTGGGAGGTTAGTTAGTCAAAGCGTCTATGACGTCGTACGTTTGGATGGTGTGAACACTTACCCATTTGTTTGTTTTCCGGCCACGGCTGCCGCCTGATGCCGTGACGGGAATTCGGGACTGGACGACGAGGACTGCTGCTTTGAGGTAGAAGTTTTGTATTATTTGGTCGAGCTTCTTGATAGAGTCTTTTGTTGGTCCGCCGACAATGGCTGCTGAGCCGCCAAGGCCACTGGAGCCCGTCGATACGGTATCACCACCGGCGTCGAGTGACGGCCCGGCCGGTGTGTGCTCGGAGGGAGCGCGTGGCCAGGCGGGCAGGGCGGAATCTCGTGTGTCTCGTGTGTCTCGTGTCTCCCTCGTGTCTCTCGTATCTCTTGGATTGTTTGTGCGTGTGGGATTTGTCTGAGGAGCGGTAGCAGGAGAAAAGGCACCCCGAGGGGGATGCCGGGACTGTTGATGCATATTTGCAGAGATGTGCGAGAGGATAGACGGTGACTAGATGGGAGATGAAAACGATGGAAGAGAGAAGTCGATGATCGTCTAAAAGACGTCAAAAAGAAAGGGACTCCAAGACCGGGAGTGTGTGTTGGAGATGCAGCTGGAGTCTGGAGCAGTAGGTTGTGGGTGCCGATCTTTGTTATGTAAGAGCTGCAGGAGCTATTGTGCGTGCATGTGCTTGGTTTGGTGCTTGGTACTTGGTACTTGGTACTTGGTGTACTTGATGTAGTTCAAGTACGTATGCAACCCGTTTGCTGTTTGCTGCTTCTGCCGCCGTTGCTGTTGCTTTGTTTCGGCGTCGGCTGGGCTGCCCGCCCCGTGTACTGGGTGTACTAGGGGGGGGGGGGGGGGGTGGAAGAGAAAAAGAGGCCGACGGAGGGGGTGAAGCGTGAAGGGAGCACAGCGAGACTACATCGATGGTTGATGGTCGAGGGTTTGACGTAGAGGCTGTAGGTTGATGGTGGTAGATACGGGAGGGCAAGGCACTGTAGTTAAAGGGCTGGCGGTTGTCGGATGCGGTTATGCTAGACTGCGGTGAAGGTGTGTGAGCTAGATTGTGTGACTGAGATGCGGCCTGGGCGATGGCAGCGATTCTGTGCGAATGTCCCAGTGTGTGTCTGGGTGTCTGACTTGTGGAGGCGGATTAGACTCTTGGACTCGACTTTGTTGGTGAGCGTTTATGCAAGCTCGTGGGTCCGTCTTGTTGCTTGTTGTTTGTTGCTTGTCGCTTTGTCGCCTTTGTCACAGGGAGGGATGTATCTCGGGAAAGAAGGAGGGAAACTAGCTTCAGTGATGGTCAGCTGATGTAATCATGTCGCGACTTGACGGTTTGATTATTTAGAACATCTTGACTCTATTTACATCCTTGAAGAGCAAGCTTTATTCTGATCGCCTTGGGCTACCGTATGCAAGCGGCTACGACCTTATGCAGGCCACTGCAGCTGATATGGCTGACGGCTGGGGTGTGTACAAAGTACTGGAGAGCGGTGCTGATGTGGATGGCATGAGATATGACGAGCACAAGGGGCATGAATGGACACGAATGGGCACGAATGGAATGGGTAGAGACGGGCATACATACAGTAGAGACAGCGCAGGTATCCAGCTTGGCGACTGGCTTGCGCTGGCTGCAATGTGCCGTGTACCAGATGTCAATGTGCCGTTGAGATCGGACTCGAGTCTGGTGTCGGTCGTCAGTCGTCTTTCGTCTGGGTGTCGATACCGTGCAAGGCCAGCCAGTTCTGTTCTACAAGGAGTCTGGTTCTGTGCGTTTGGGCCTGTGCTGTGTGCTGTGTGCTGTGTGCTGTGTGCTGTGTGCTGTGTGTCATGTGCCCTACTGACGCCCTGTCTCAGCGGCTGTCTTGCGGCTTGGAAATCGTTGTAGCCGCAGGTCGGATTGGAGATTGATGTATCGGTTTGTTTCGTTTTGTTTGGTTCTCGGTGGCCGTTTCTGATTATCTGATAGTCACAAGCCGCGGGTGTCTTGCTGTAATTCTCTCTGTCCAAATACTCCTTATCTGGAAGTCTATGACCGAGCGCGGGCTATCGTCGGGACTGGATGAAGAGGCGTCGTGTGACGAGGGGATGAGGAAGATAGATATCTTACAGCCAGACGATAGGAGATATGCAGAGACGTTAGGGCGCTGGAGTGCTGATGCTAGAGGCCACAATGGGGGCAAGCTAGGCCTGGACTGTGCTGTCGGGAGTGGGCACCTTGATCAATGGCCCGCTGGAATACCCCATATCTTACTTAGTCTTGCCAGCTGATACGGAGTAATAGTTGGACTACCGTGAGTGTAAAAAGGATGATGGATAAGAATAGTGTAAGAAGGGCGCGAGATGGAATATAACGGACAACGGATCTAGACTGAGGGGTTTCAAATATGAAGCGTAAAAAGGGCAAGAATGGAGATATCGTGAGAAGCTACAGTGGTGCTGTACGAAACATTTACTGAAGAAAGAGGCCGATTGCTCCTTCCCTTTTCCCTTTTCTTGCTCACCGTAGTGCACTTGTTGATTGTTAATGGCGTTCAGGCAGTCGGGGAAACTGCGACGGGCTACAGGTGTCACAGTATCGAGTATCTCACTAACGAATACTCCGCACGGTATTAATTACAACGAACAGCGACAGGGGTGATCATAGGCGACAAGAGACGAAAAGAGGAGAAGACCCACTGTTCCGTGTTGGGATGAATGCGAAGTGTGCGCACTGTAGTGGCTCACGGTGCGCAAGTGACCATGGGATGGAAGTGAGCAAGAATAAATCGCAATGCAGGGTCAACTGTCAACAAATTAAGGGATTGAATGATGCACAGCTGAAAAGGGGCAACAAGGGCTCGAAAGGATGTCGAGGGTTAATAGAGCAACTCAGCGTTCACTCAGTGTCTATATCCCCGTTATCAGTGGGCAAACTGTACAGTGCCGGTTCTTGCGCAAGGGCACTGTCAAATAGACAACTGCTCACGCCACAGTCGCAGGTGCTGATTGGCCCGCGCACCGGCATCGTCGAGTATGACATAATATGCCTATCGCGGCGCATCCTGTCATCGACGATGCTATGGTGTCGATATTCCAGCAGAACCGAAGATGACAAATTCAAAGAGAACGGATTCGATTGTTTACTTGCGTGAGCCATATAATAAATGTGTATTATAGACTACATCACTGCAGGAAGCACCTTGCCGCCAACATCCTCGTCGTCCTCTTCGATGCACTTCACATCTCAGGCATCTATCATCGTCAATGCATTCGTTTGACCAATGGATGACCACAGACTCCTCTCAGAACGTCTACAAGGTATCAAGGCGGACATATTTTTGGTACTCTCTAAATCCGACATCTTCGCCATATGCATGCCATCTTGCTAGCTTGGTACCGGCAGTCTTCCATATGGTTGCCTTGCTTTCAGCTTGTCTGCTATTGATCCCTTGACTTGGCATGGAGCTGGCAGGTATATTCAGGTGACTGCTGGCTGGTCATGCTGCTAGATATTCACTGTACGGACCCATCTGGCCAGCCGACGTGCTATTATCTGCTTATGCATCTAAATGCATATCTGCATCTCTCTGCATTGCATCTGCACTACGTGGACGTCTCAGAGATCACAAAGAATCAGAGAGTGTAAACAAGTGTCATCAAGTGTCAACAAGGGACAACAGCTGTATCACGCGGGCTGTCGTTGGAAGATCCAAGAAGAAGGCCTAATTCCGCGGTCTTACTTGCATCCTTCAATGTCCATTGATCAATCAGACTGTGAATCGTGCAGCCACCTCCGCTCAGTGGACTGTAATATATGTTTGTAAACATAACTTTCCATGTGCATTGAAAAACACTCAAAATTTTGCTACGCCCTGTTTTGCTCGCATTCGTTGATGCCAATAGACTGATCTGGTTGGCCAATGTCCAGGCAGACGCGAGAGGCGCAAGGCAGCGATATGCAGCCACGATGTAGTAAGTAGTATTACGCCGTAGCATGGAGTTTACAGAATTGTCTGATAGTCGAGTCACCTTGGATTATTGCAGTTTCGTGGTCTTTTGCAGTCAATGTGCACTATGTGAAATCTCTTCAATGCATGGAAAGAAATGCAGCACAGAAAGACGAGGCTCAAGCGAGTAGCCAGTCTGGAAACTAACGAGGAAGATTATTGAACAGGACGACACCGAGTCTCGGCAAACACAGGGCGTATCAATGTGTGTCAGTGGAAGTGGAGAGTGAGGTGACTCCAAGGCTGTAACAGCTCTAGAAGAGGCATACCCACTGCCGTCAGCAAGATCGCCAGTTGAGTCATGAATCCTCCTACGAGGGAGTTATTTAATGGAGAGATACTGAAGAGAAAATAATGTGACGACAAAGAGAAGAGAGATAACTCAAGCAGCACGAAGCGATTGCCTTGCTAGGCTTCCACAGCCCGGCGCCTGTTTGATTAATCGTGAGGCCTTGTAGGGTATTATTTCAACATGCATTGAGAGCAGAGGTGAGAGCACTAGCAGGGCAGCCAGGGCGGACACGAGAAATGGCAGGCAATAAATGGCAGGCCTCAATGTGCCTATATTCAGCTTAGGGCTGTGAGACAAGAGCGAGAAATCGCAGACATGGATGACAGCCAAGAGGCCGCCAAAGAATCAAAAGTTCATGAAGAGAAGAGACAATCAAGCACAGACGAGAGTAATAGAAACGTATATAGAAGATCTAAAACAGGAAAAGAAATCAAAACAAAGAGCGCAAGTGCTGCTGCTCAGGTGATATCATGTAATGCAGTAGAGAGATAAAGAATAAAGAAACAGGGGAATCAGACCGACCAAGACCCGACAGACAATTAAAAATTATATAAACAATAAAAGAAATTAGTATGTGAACAGGGAAGAGAAGAGATGTTGCAGCTGCATCTAGGCTTTGCCTCCCCGGTTGCCGCCGCCGCCTCTTCTTCGCAAAGACTGGCCATCACCTCCGGCAGCCGCTTCTTGAGCACTGCCATTGCGGCCACCACTACTACCACCACCACCACCACCACCTCCGCCGCCGCCGCGGTTACGCCCTCCACCGCTGGAAGCCTTCTTTTTCTTCGGGGCTGCCCTGCCTTCTGCGTTTCCGGCCGCGGGTGTTATCATAGCTGTAGCCGTAGCTGCAGATGAAGCTGCCGTTGTAGCTGGTGCCTTGCCCTTCTTCTTCCGTCCGCCACCACTACCACTACCACCGCCACCACTCTCTTGCCCTTTACCCTTGCTCTGCCGCTGTGCCTCTTCTTCTTGCGCCCGCCGACTTTCCTGGTCCCACCACTCTTGGAACCGCTGCTCTTCTTGGATCTCCTGCAGACTGCGCTTTGCCACCGCTTCCTTGATGCTTTCTTGCTCGAGCTGCTGCTGCAAGAAAATATCTGCCATGGTCAGACCAAGCACGGGCTCGGCCTTGGGCGCCGGCTTGATGTACACCTTGGAGTGCGGCAGCAGCGGGGCCGAACTTGTCGCCGCACTACTAGGAGACGGCCGTGACTGCCCGGCAAAGCGCGTATCGGGGGACGCTGCACCAGGGATATGCTGCGGCTTCTTCTGTGGCTTTTGAGAGGCAGGCGTGGCTGGCACTGGAGTGGCTGCTCCACTGCTCGGTCCTGACGATGCTGTAGACGATGGTGGCTGGGGCACGACGAGGTGGGCGCGTGCCTGGACCAACGATGGCTGTGACAATGACGACGGCCCAGGAACAGAGGTCGAGGCCGAGGCCGAGGCAGAGGCAGAGCCTGGCGACTGCCATGACAAAGATGGCCGCTTACCATCACCGGGTGAGCTCGTATCCCACGCAGGGCCCTTGGGTGTGTTCTTGGCCTGGTCCTGGAGCTGCTGCTGCATCAGCTGCTGCTTCTTGCGCTCCTTTTGTGACAGCTTTGGCGCATTGGCAATCTTGGGCGGCGGGGTCATGGCCACAGGCTCGGCTGCTGCAGCCCTCTGTGCATCAAGACCGGCAGACAGTGCCGACGTCTTGGTGATGAATGGCGGAGATGTCGACGTCTCCGTCATGATACTTCTCAAATCGAGGCGTGAAGTCGAATTGGGTGTCGAGGCAGCAGCGCCCCAGGGGTTGCCGTTGCTGTCTGTTGCTCCCTTGGGCGTCGACGACGATTGCTGGGAAGGACTCGCTGCTGCAGTATCGGCTGCCGTAACACTACCTCGGCCAAATCTCACAAACCCGCGCGAAGTCGTCGCTGCTGTTGGGCGGTGAACAGGTGTCGAGGGTGTTGCAGGAGAATTCGAAATTGCCATGCCATTGCCGCTTCCCACCCGAGGAGATCCAGAGGCACCGCTGTCTTCAAATGGTGTGCCTTCTTGAGTATTGCCGCGGCTTTTAGGCCGCTCTGCCAAAACAATTGCCGACTCGTCGTCTTCCATACTGAACATGAGGTCGGCAGTCGAATTCTTGGGTCGCAATAGAGGGCTCGACTGGTCAACTTTGCCGATCCGCGACTTTCTTCTCGACCGACTAGCACTTGCAGATGGAGAGGCTGCGGCTGCGGCTGCTGCTGCTGCTGCCGATTGGTCGTCCAAACTTCCCACTCGTCCCTTGCTAGAGGACCCGGTGGCACTCGGCCGCCGTTCGTCATCGCCGCCGCGGTGCATGACCTTGTACGCCATTTCGCGAACGCGGATCTGCCGCTCTTCTTCAATCTCCTGCATAATCCACGGGTACTTTTCCACCAGTTGATGCTCGGCAATTTCAGACTTGACATACGGCATCTTGAGCAGCTGGTGGCGATTGACATACTTGTCTAGATCCTGGAGTAGATCATCGTCGAGGTCGTCCAGCAGATGATTCTCGAGCATCGTCTCCATCTGCTCGCAAATGTACGCAAGACCCGCATCCTTGAACTCGCTGATCGCGCATGGGCTTACAGCATTGATCAGCTGTGACACATTCCGAGTCGTCGTTTTATTGGCCAGGTAACTTTGGCAAATCTGCGAGAGGCGATCGAGCATCAGCTCGTTGGCAATGCTCAGGACATCAATGATAAAGTCGAGGTAGCTTTCCCGGTCGGGGACAACAATCTGACAAAGGAAGCTGTCGCCCTCGTCCGTGTACAGATACTCCAAAACGCACCTGAATGCCTTTGGATCCATGTGCTTGAGATCAAGCCGCAGTTTGTCTGTTGGGCCCATACCCTGCCGCCGCGTGGCCAGCCACTGACCCTTTGACCGACCGTAGAACAAAGTGTGGAACCAATTGCTTCTTTGGCACATGAGCTCGCGATGCACCGGCACCTCGGCACCATCGAGCTCCAAGATAGTATCCGCATCATCAAAGAACCGGGGGTCGCGTATGGCTTGTAAAAAGTCCTTTTCCATGCACGCTTTCACATTTGTCTGGACACGCGCCGCGCGCTCTAGCTCAGGCATCTCCAGCCGCGTCGCAAATTTCATGACCTCAATGCGTACAGAGCGGTACCGGTTAGCCAGGGGCGCGCCTTGGCGGGCGTGATTCCAGACGGGCACCACTTTGTCGTTGTACATAAACATAACAATGTTGAGCAGGCTTATCATGTCCATATCAGGGAACGTGACGACAGCTTCGCGGTGCCCGTCTTCCCGCTCCTCTGTCTTGGCCGAAAACACCTCGGCGAGCTCAAAGCTGCCGTCTCCTTGGCGGCACTGCCAAAGTGCATTGCGCAACACGGGACTGCGCGCATTGACAGCCCATGAGTGCATGGGAATCCGGATCTCAGGGTGAAGTGATGTGCAGAGAATGACTCCAGGTGGTGCGCCACCTTTGTTCCTGTACATCTCTCTCCATTCAACAAAATGCTTAGCCAGGTCGTTGACGAGATCAGTAGACCGCAGAACAAGGTCTTGTTCTTTCAGTTCACTCTCCATAAAGTTGCACAGAGGCGTCAACTGTCCCACATCATCACACAACGTCTTAGCGTTCACTTCTACTCTGTGCCGGATGACTTCCGAATCGCAGCGAATGGCTGCAAATGCACCAAACGCTGAGCTGCGCACAGTAGCGATATTGGAGATAAACGGTACACGCTGGAACTTGTAGTCCTTCTTCTTCATGTCGGTGCGCGGGCGGCCACTGGATTGGCCGCTGACTTGCGCATCCTTGGCCTTGACACGCTTGATGCGCCGCCACACAGCACCAGAGTGGGTGCTGATGATCACAGAGCCCTGCTCACCAACGTCCACAGACTGGACACCGTCTTTGCGAGCAGTCCAGATGCACTGGGGCGTCGTCAGAGAGTCGCGGATCTTGGATGGGTTGGTTGTGGAGGAGGATTGGCTGGCGTCAGGCAGATTGGTCAAGTTCATAGTGAACAGATCGCCCCGGCTTGTGACGGCAGCAATGGTTTCTCCACCGGATGCAATCTGGCTGATCTGGCCACGTCCGGGGTCGTACCGAGACGCCATGTTGTACTTGCTCCAGCGGCCTTGGTGCCCAATCGTTTCTGTAAAATCGAACTTGACGATACGATAACCGTAGCTGGTAAACACACAGACTGTGTGGTTGGCAAGCAAGACGGTCGTGGCCCGGTCAATGGCACTAACAGAAACAATGCTGGCAGAAAATAGAGATGCTGCCACCTTGCGCGGCACCGCCTGGACATCAAGCGACCGCGAGTCGGCATCCATGAGTGCGAGCTGGCCCACGTTCTTGCCCCAGCAGTAGAGTGAGGTGGCCGTATGTGCAACTGAATGATGGGCAGATGCCGCGATACCGAGAATGTTCTCTTTTCTGAGCGGCCCAAAGACTTGTCGTGGTGTCGATGTCATTGGGTCCTCGTCCTTCTTATTAGAAGGCGGGAGTGCATAGCCGAGCTGAGAAAAGGTGTTTGAGCCCCATGTCCACAGCTGTCCACCGTCGGTGATGGCCATGCTGTGGTTCTGGCCCAGCGCAACTTTGGCAATATGCTTATCCGCAAAGGGACCCTGCACACACTCAAAGGAGAAGCGAGTGTTCTCATCCCCGAGACCCAGGCGTCCACCACGACCGACACCGCAAGTGTACAGATTCGAAACAGAGTCATCGGTCAAGATGGCACTGTGTAGTTTCGACACTACGACGTCGCGGAAGACCACAGACTGGTTTTTGATGACTTGGGGAAGCTCTGACACACTCGTAGGCCGTAATGCCGTTTCAGCATAGCGTGGGTGTCGGTCAAGATACTCATCGTATAAACAATATAAGAGATCATCAGGGCGTTGAAGATGCACGCGCTCAGGAAACTGGCGGTCATCGCTATCACCCATGCCGAGGGTGAGGTTCTTGTTACTGCCAAAGAAGAAAAGATCTGCACGCAGAACCCGTGTTAGTTGTGTCTTGGTATGTTCGTGCTGTTATACGTCAAGAGCCGACTTACCATCCCCGTAGACCTGAGACTGGGAACTTGCAGAAATTCTACCAAGTTAGCATTTGCTTGTTCGACATGCGATTAAACATGCCAAGAGAGAAAACGTACAGTGGCCCATTTGGCAGCACGAGAATTTCTTCGCCATCCGAGTCTACCATTCTGTCATTTGTTTCTTTTAAAGCCTCTCCGTCGACCGTCTTGTCTATGGTTGTGTTGTACAGGTCAAAAGGACTGTTTCCCTCGTTGTCTTTGGTCTTGATCAGGCGGCCGACACGGCCAAGAGAAGAACCGAGAGTCTGACCAGCAATATCTCTGCGTTCTCTCTCGAGCAGGAGGCGCGCAATAGATATATTTCCGGCATAGAGAGCACGGTGCAGCGCATTCCAGCCGCTCTCCTGGTCTTGCACATAGATGTCGGTGGCCGGATGCTCGAGCAATGCCTGCACAAAGCCAAGAGCAGACCTTGTGTTTGTCGAAGCAGCTCTAAGGAGAATGGTCAGGCCGGCATGGTCACGGCTGTTGATCTCATTCTTGCCGATGGTTCCGCTGCCACCGGTACCGCTGCCGCCGCCGCCGCCATATCCAGAAGCCTTGCGGACCTTTCCACCGCCAGCCGAGGCTTTGGGCGATGTGGCATACAGACTTCCACCAAGGTCTCCATAGGCGGCCGTTCCGCCAGCGCCCGTGCCGGAACCGGAGCCAGAGCCGGTACCAGTGCTACTGTTGCCTCCTCCACTGCCGCCGTTCCATACAGCTGCTGCCTGGGCACTGTGACCCGTCAGGGCAAGCAGTCGACGGAAACGCTCGACATTGTCTGCTATGTAGCACGCCCAGAGTTGGTGACTCATCTAGGGCTGGTTGTTACAAGAATGAGAGGCAAGGATCGCCACAAGCCCCTCCTCTTTACGCTTCAGAGCGCACCTCGCTGTGAGTCTCGGGGATCACGGCGTTTTTAAAGGCACGAAAAGAAAGCGAGGTGGGAAGGACTTGCTGAGAGATGGTAGAGAGTGCAGGGTGTCGTGAAAGCAGGTATGAGGTAGATGTTGTGCTTGAACCGCGAGAGGTTGATCGGAGGTCTGCGGGATGGGTTTTTTGGGAGGTTGTGCCGTGTCGATGCGCCGAGTGCAGAAGCTGGTAGTTGCAGTTGTAAAGGCACAAATGGTTTGCAAGTCAAAATTCGAGAAGTTCAAAGACTATAGGCAAGCAGAAGACAGGCAAAGTTTGGTATTTGCAGGTGGCAAAATCGTGGAATCGCGTCGAGTCGAGATCAAAAGTTGGGGTCTTCTTCGCGGAGTGGCTGTGGCAAGATATTGGTGCGGAACAGTGCAGAGAGATTGCAGAATATATCGTGGTCAGTCAGCGTCTGATTTGACTACAGCTGGTATGTTTGCGAGATAACAGATTTGCTGATTGTCCGTAGCTACTCCGTAAATGAAGCCGAAATGTGGCATATCGAGAGGCGAGGCAGGCATTATTGCCTATTGCCGGCGATAAGGTGTTAGAGTGTTGGAGCGCACTAAAATTAATTGAATTGTGTGTGACGCGCCGGTTGAGTCAGCGCTGGAACGCTGGCTGGCAGCCAATCAAAATGGCAGGTGCGCTAGAATAGGGCCACCACAGGCGAGTGTCAATTGGCGATATTAGCTGCATCGCTCTTGCCAATATTAATACAGCACAGAAAGCGTTGATGCGGGGAAGGCGCAATCAGTGCTCCAGATGAAAGAAACGACTGGTCGCTCTTTCCTTATGTGACTTCAGATTAGCATTCCTCGATCTCGATACTATGCACCGCAACCGCGTCTTTTTCACGTGCAAGATCATCTGCACGTTCTCACCTGGGATCGCCTTCCCGAGTAAAGGTCAGAGCTGCAAGCCATATGCGGGGAAGAGCAGGGTAACCAGGGCTGGACCGTGCCAGTCTATCCGCCTTGGTTATGCATTTTGTACATAAAGCAAGCTTTGCACACAACGGATCGAATGGTAAGATACTTTTTAAAACCCCTTGAAGCTTTTCTTCACATGCTTACGCAACACAAGTATCTCAGCTTACATCATCTGCGACGGGCTCCTCCCGCAATTGTCTGACAGCTGGTCGCGGCTTCCCAAATCCGAGAGTGCTGACTTAGTGCGCAGGAACGGAAGGTGCGGACGGAAATGTGCGCCGCCCAGTAGCCCCTCGTGGCCAAGGAGAGCTCCTCTAGCCCGCTACCCCACTGAGTAATCCAGGGCAGTTGACACGCTGCAGAGCTCCTCTAAGCCGACCCCACGCTGAACTTTTGCGATTAGACGTTAATAGGTTACTGTAATTTATTCAAGTAAAGAAAAGGTATGCAATATCTGTGTATAACAATCACAGGTTTTGCAGTCATTTTGGTGACCGGAAAAGATACTTTGGTACCGATACCGGGTTGCAAGATATCTGATGAGGAAAGCGCGACCGACGCAGTGGGCCGGCGCAAAGAAACCACGCAGAGAAGGCGCAAAGCATGCGCCGTGCTCGGCCAATACGTGCTGTAGCATTAGCCTGTCACTCTTACCACAACTAGACATTTGTATGGCCTGTGAGGGGAAGGCGCGAGGGGAGACCCGTCCAAAACGGGTCTACCGGGATGCGGAACTAAATGGTTCGACCACTACTCAGTCATTACAGAAGAAGAGAAGGTACCTGAAGGCGTATACTTGACCCACCCGGCGCGGGCAGGTGCGGTGTTCGGGGTTGTTCACCAAAAGCTGGAGATTTTTGTATTATAATTATATATTATTTTAAATCCTCTTCACTCTCACAAGCCCATAATTTCTCTTTTTCTCTTTTGGTTTTCGTCCAGTCGACGAGACTTTCTTCGTCTTTTCGTCTTTTTGTTTCTCCTCTTTGGTTGATAACTATTACACTTGGAATCCTTATTTTTATCTTTCATCTTTTATCCTTTTTCACTTTTTTGTACCCTTTTGCCGCCCGTGTCTCGTTTCTCGCTATTTGTTTGTGGTGTTTCTCAGCCTCGTGATCTTTCTTGCTTCGTCATCTTCGACCTCACTCGACGACACCCTCAACGACACCCTCGACGACCTTTCCTGCCTGATACCTAATACCCGACTACTCTAGTCCTTCAACCTCCGATACCGTCACGATGTCTGACCAGAAGCCCCTTCCCTTCATCTACCAGTTTGCCGCCGGGTATGTACTACTCCTCGATCCCGGCTTCGTCGGCCCCCTTGCGGCTGCTCTCGGCGCATTTATGCTTCCCTGCCTGCGTGTAGTTGCATAGATGCCCGGAGCTAGTATACGCAGCTGTCTGCAGCAGCCAGTTTCTCTCCATTGTCCTCGATTACCATTGCTAACTGATTCCACAGCGCTGTTGCCGGTGTCTCCGAGGTGTGTAGCACGCGACACCAATCCACCACGAACAACACCACCGTCCGGCCAATATATGTTATTCGTCGCCAATACTAACCAGTTCTCTCCCGGTGTCTAGATTCTGGTGATGTACCCGCTGGATGTTGTCAGTAAGTTGCTCCATGTGCTTTCCGAGACACCTCCGATCCACGCCCGAATTTGTTCTGTTACTGACCAGCCATAGAGACCAGAGTGTGAGTTGCCTCGGCAGTGTGCTTGTGGCTTATAGCTTTTAGCTTTTAGCTCATAAATTCCACCCGCATCGACGGCTGCTAACCGTTCACAGCCAGCTCCAGACGGCCACCGCCTCCGGCCCCGACGCCTACAACGGCATGGTCGACTGCTTCCGCAAGATCATCAAGAATGAAGGGTAGGTACTCCTGCTGAGCACACCTCCCGGCTTCCCGTTTCGAGTCTTAATAGCCCACTAACGCCCTCAGCTTCTCGAGACTGTACCGCGGTATCTCTGCCCCCATCATGATGGAGGCTCCCAAGCGTGCCACCAAGTTTGCCGCCAATGACGAGTGGGGAAAGTTCTACCGCAACGCTTTCGGCCAGAACCAGATGACCCAGGGCCTCAGTGTCCTGACCGGTGCCACTGCCGGTGCCACTGAGAGCTTCGTGTAAGTTTCTCTCTTCTCAAGCAACTCAAGCACTTAAGAGCAATATCTAACCTCCCAGCGTCGTTCCCTTTGAGCTCATCAAGATCCGTCTTCAGGACAAGGCCTCTGCCGGAAAGTACAACGGTATGCTAGACGTCATCTCCAAGACTGTCCGCAACGAGGGTATCCTGGCCATGTACCAGGGTCTGGAGAGCACCATGTGGCGCCACATCCTCTGGAACGCCGGTTACTTTGGCTGCATCTTCCAGGTGCGCCAGCTGCTGCCCAAGGTTGACGACAAGCGCAGACAGTTGGTCAACGACATTCTGGCCGGTTGTAAGTATTCCAACGAACCAAAATTTTTGCATAGCAGCAGGCCACATACTAATCAGCTTCTTACTAGCCATCGGTGGTACCGTCGGTACTGTCCTGAACACCCCTCTGTACGTATCTCCTTCTTGATAGACTATACTACATCTTTACAGATACTAACAATCCAGGGACGTCGTCAAGAGCCGTATTCAGAACGAGACCCGCGTCGCTGGTGTCATCCCCAAGTACAACTGGGCCTTCCCTGCCGTCGGCACCGTCCTCAAGGAGGAGGGCTTCGGCGCCCTGTACAAGGGCTTCCTGCCCAAGGTCCTGCGTCTCGGCCCCGGCGGTGGTATCCTGCTAGTCGTCTACCAGGGTACCATGGACTTCTTCCGCAAACTGAGAGAGGAGAAGGCATAGATCAACAAGGCAAAGCATTAGAGAAACATAAACACATAAAAATACCGGAGAGCGAGTGGGTGTGTTTCTTTTTGTTTATACTTTTGGTTATATCTTATCTATCTTTTTGCTTTATCATTTCGTCGTTTCATCGTCGTTTCTTCATCTTTTTTTATATCTTTGTGTCTACTATATTGTTTCGTTTCCTTGGCTAGTCAATGTATCACCAGGTCATGTACACTCGGTTCGCAGGCTATAGAGGTCATAAACATAAATCATTACCTACTATCTAACGATCTCAATATATAAACATCGACTCTATCTAAACCACCAGTTGACTGATCCGTTGAGCCGGCCATCGGAATACATGCTCTTGACGCTGTGCCACCAGCCCTTGGGTATAAAGAGCATATCCCCTGCATCCAAGTTTGCCTCTCGTAATGTACTTTCTGATGCAGTTGCCTCTGCACTCCAGACCGCTTGGTGCAACAGCTCGCGCTCCGGTCCTTGCATCATCTCTTCGCCTCTGATTCGTGACGAAGACGATGACAATGACGGTGCCGGTGCCAGTGACGGTGATGGTGACGACGAAAACAGCAGTGCCTCCCCCTGCTTCATCAGCTCGGTCTGTACAGTCCGAAATACACGCTCGCCGGCCTTGGGCGGCATCACGCGCACCGTCTTGCGGCTGCACAGCTGCACAAACAGGTTCGGATTGGGGTCGCGGTGCCACGGTGTATATGTCGACTCAAGCCCGAGCCATAGACTTGATGCATAGATGTCGCCGCGGCCGGCCTTTTGCACCAGCTCAGGCGGTGGAACATCATCCTGCATGCTCGTGGGGAGATCGGACAGCGACGCCTGGGCAATGTATAACTGAGTCAGCGGCGGACTGTCGCTGCGGATCTGGTTGAACTTGAGAGCGGCCATCAACAGAGCAAAAGGTGCCTCGAAGCGAACAAGCTTTGCCATGGTCTCGCTAGGGCCGCCTTCCATTTCAATGTAGTGTGATAAGAGCCCTGCCAAAACTGGGCGTATGCTCATGGAGGCATCAGATGTATCAGATGTATCAAATGCATCCGGATCAGAGGCATCAGAGGCATCAAATGTGTGTCCTAACCAAGAGATAAAATCTTCCAAAGCCTGGTTCCTTCCGCTTGGTGGGAGCATCAACTCGTATGGCAAGCTGGCCATGGCAAAATTGTCTTGAAGATAGTCGGAGAGACGCGCCGGGGTGCTGCTGGCGCCCGCATCTCCACGCGTCCCAGCCCCAAAGTCAAACCAGCGCGTCTCCTTGGCTAGGATGCTTCCGACAATGCCTTTCTCACTTCGCTTGATGATAAGCGGCCGCTCTGCAGCAAAGGCGCGTTCGCGAAAGATCTCGAGGGTAAGGTCAGATGAGCTAATGACCGGCACCGGCCGTGCTGTCGCAGCTGGCGACGTGCTATAAAATCGCCTCCATGATCGGGCAGGAGTCGTCCCAGTGCATAATCGATTACAACGGGACACAGCTGCCCTTGTGCACTTCATGGTGTTGTGTTGTTTGTTGTTACTTTTGCAAATGCTGAAGAAAGAGTTGTCGTTGCTGTGTTAGTCATCAAGTAGTCGGCGATCCACTGCATAGTACGATTAGCAATGTACACCCACATTTCACTATAATCACTTTAGCCTCAAGGATCATTATAATGCTGTTTTTGATATTGTTCTTTCAAATATTTTATCTCGCTCGCAACTTTGATACAGTTAATAGAAAGAAAAGCAGAAGAAACCCATGCAAGCCATAAAACTAAAGGCAACATTAAATAAAATGTAAGATGGAAACAGTAAAAGATGTAATGCAAAGCCAATAGGGCTGGAAACCCTCCATTTTTAGGAACATTTAAGAACAGTTGAGAGCAGTGAAATTATAAATCAGATGGAACAAATAACGCAAAAACAACCCATCGTCCGTCACCAGTCTGTCACCAGTCTGTTGTAACTCTACTACCGCCCGCCGTTCTGCATCTTGAGAACCTCGCTCTGGTAACGCATCTTGAAGCCGTTGGTGAGCGCGCGCATGTCGGGGTACGGCACCTTGAGCATCTCAAAACCCTTGGGGATCACCCGCACCGGCCAGGCATTGACGCGCGTGTTGCGGTTGACCTTGAACAGCAGGAAAAAGTAGCCGGGGTGCTTGGTGTCGGTGCAGAACGCATATGTCGACCGGTTGGGGTTGGCATCCATGTACGTCGTCAGCCACTTCTCCGTGTCGGCTCTGGATCCGGCCTGGAACTTCTCGTTCCGCGTCATCTCGGCAACCTTCTTGGCCATGGCCTTGACGTGCTCGACAATCAGCTCGTCCAGATCCGTGTACGTGTACTTGCCGCCAATGCGCAGCAGCTTGCCCACAGAGAACTCGTTTTCCTTTTGCAGCTCAAGCACGTCAATGTGCTCGTAGACGCCGTCGGCCACCTTCCACGTCACAACCAAGTGGTCGTTACCGCGCGACGACGGCCGGATCACCATGTCACCAACGCCCTGCGAGCCCAGGTACTCCTCGGCCTGCGTCGAGTTGAACGGCCGGAACAGAGGGTGCTTGATGACGCGCTGGGTGCGGCCCGTCGTCTTGTCCTTTTCTGTGAGGTCATCGCGGTCCTGGTCCTCCTGGCGGAAGTCCCATGTGCCGCGCTCGTGATCAACAAACTTGCGGTACGGCCGCCGCAGCGTATCCTCGCGCACAGACAGCTTGCTGATAAAGTCCTTGCGGTTCAGCTCCAGCAGCTTCGCCTGGGTCGTCTGGCCCACGCGCAGCGCGTCGCGGATCGACTGCCGGCTCGACACCTCGTGTGACTCGATGCGGCCTTCGATGCCGCAGTCTAGCTTCACAATGGCAAAGTCGTCCTTGACAACGCGCACATTGACCGGGATGATCATGCCCTCGCACAAGGAGTCCTTGGTCTCACCTGTAAACATGGCAAACACGGCATCGGGGGTCGGCACCGCATAGTGGCACCGCAGCTCTTCGTATGGCGCCTGCAGCTCGGCACGAATCGTCTCCAGTGTCGCCCGCTTCCGCTGCTTGTAGTTCTCCAGCAGCTGGTCGGCGTACTCCTCGAGAATCAGCTCGTTGACCTTTTCTTGCTCGTCGTCCTTAAACAGCTTGCGAACAATAGCGCCGGGTCCGTTCTGGCTCGTCTCGGCAAGCACGTCCTCCTCGTCCAGCTCGAGCGCATCAGCCGCCATCTTGCGACCCAGCTCGTAATCCTCGGGGTGCACACGCGTGTTGTCCAGCGGGTCCGAGGTCGGGTTGGAACCGTCGTACTCAATGTACAGGAAACTTGCGCAGTTGCTCCACACACGAGGGCCGACGACAGGGAGCTTGTTACTATCCGGGTCGCCGACGAGCTCGTCACGCGAAGCGACAGTGCCGCCGTTGGCGTTGATGCCCTTGATGAAAGCGGTGGCTTTACGGGGACCAAGACCGGCGACAAAGGGAAGCAGGTTGGCAGTGTAGGGGTCGTTAACCGCCTCGTTGATGTCAACACCACACAGGTTGACCATGTCTACCATGGCTGTCTCGAGCCACTTGGCCAGCTTCTCGGCCGGCAGCAGGTGTTGGCAAGGGTGGAAGATGAGAGACGAGACGTCCTTGCCCAGTGCAGCGTACTCCTTCATCGGGTTCTGCAGGTACCGGGCCAGCGCGATACAGTAGCGGATCATGGGGTTCAGTGACGGGTGGTCGGCGACAGCACGCGTGCTGTCCTTGTAGAGACGTGCGACCTCGTCGTTGACAACAACAACCTCGAGCAGGTCGGACCGGTACTCGTTGGTTTCCGGGTCGTCGTACTCGGTGCCCATCAGGCCCTTGTCGCTGATCAGTGCCTCCAGGTCCTTGACCAGCTTGTGCGTGTCGGCAGAGAAACCGCTCACACCGACAACATCGGGGCGGCGGCGCTGCACAAGCTCAACAAACGCCTCGCGCTGCTTCTCGTCGCGGCCCAAGCCTGTGAACTTGCCGTGCTCAAGCACACGGCCACCCTCCTCGACCCACGACCAGAACACGGCATCGCGCGACGGGTCGGCCAGGCCGTTGGACAGCGTCAGGACACGCGGCGATGTACCGATCACGAGACCCTTGGGCTTGTACGGTGCCTGGTCCAGGCGCTTCATGTACTCGTCACGGCACGCCTTGAGAATCTCTTCTTGGCAGGCGGTGCGCAGCGAGTCCTTGACACCCTTGGAGATGATCTTTTCCATGCGCGGAAACACCAGATCGAGGACCTTCTTACGCTCGTCGTTCCAGGCGTCGGCAAGTTCACTGTAGTTGTCCGAAGCAAACTCCTTGAGCAGCTGGTGGCGGAATTCGCGCTCGTTTTGCAGTGTCAGCTTGACCTCGACCAGGCCCTCCTCCTCGGCCTTCATCATCTTGAGGAACACCTCGGGCCGGCGCGCAAGGTCGTTGATGGTCTGGTTGATCAGGTACTTGATCTCGTAGAAGGGGTGAGTCTCATCGATGCGGCGCAGGCCCTTGTCGGTGCGGTGGCAGCTGACGAGACCGTTGGTGTAGTAGGCGACACGGAAGT
Source organism: Ophiostoma ulmi (assembly GCA_029298715.1). NCBI lineage: Eukaryota > Fungi > Ascomycota > Sordariomycetes > Ophiostomatales > Ophiostomataceae > Ophiostoma > Ophiostoma ulmi. The sequence continues at coordinate 1,055,737 of JANSLN010000001.1, read as the reverse complement.
GCTTGCGCATGCGCGGGCTGACAAACAGCTCCTCAGAGTACAGCTGGCGCGCAGCCAGGATGACACCGTCGCCAGTCGAGTATGCGTTGTCGGTGAGCTCGTCGGCGAGCTCGATGGGCAGCTTCTTTTCGTCGTCAGGGGACACCTTCTTGCCAACCTTAAGGGCGTTCTGACTCAGACGGTCGGGGCTGATGCCGTAGGCCTTGACAAAACCATAGGCCTTGGCCTTGCGGGTGCGCTCGTAGGTGGTCGTGGACTTGGCACCGGGACGCTTGGTGACATTGTTTCCCTTCTCCGCAGAGCCCTCTGCCAGCAAATCGCGAAGCTGAACAGCGTACTCAAAGTTCATGTAGTCCTGCAGATCCTGCAGCTCCTCCATGGTTGCGGCTTGGACCACCATCTCCTTGAAGACTTTGTCGTCGACGTCGTATTTGGAGCGCAAGCTCTCAAATGACCGCTCGAGCGAGTTGCGCTTCTCAATGAGAGAGCGGAACTTGATGTCGAGCTCCAGAATGCGCCACAGGTCGTCCTGGTTGAGCAGCTTCTCGGCATTGCTTTCACCAGGCTGGCTGCGCTTGTTCCGCTTGGACTCATCCTCGTAAATCAGATAGTCCTTGCGGTGCTGGAAGACATACGGGACCTCGACACCCTCGTGGACGAAAAACTCCAGAACCTGGCCAACAGCCTTGCTGAATGGCACATGCAGCTCGGAACGCAGATTCTTTGTGGGCCACAGCAGGTTGATGACCCAGCGCGCCTTTTCTCTGGTCTGCTCGTCGGTGAGCTGGAGATCGCGGAAGGGCTTGCGGTCGATCTGGAAGCGCTCAGGCTCGTCGGTGTAGCGAATGGTGTTGTCCTCGTCGGTCATGAGCTTCTCCTGCAGCTGGGAAGGCTCAAACACGTCCTTGAGCTCGAGACCCTGGTCGCCCAAGTCGCGCTCCTCTTCGTCGTCCTCCATGTCCAGAACCCAGGCGTAGTCGGCGCCGTCACCAAAGATCTTGTCCATGTCTTCGAGGGTGTCCTTGTCAAGACCGGCAGTGTCGATAACGCCGCCAACAAACCGCTCACGCGGCCGGGCTACCTCCATGTCCTCCTGGCGCTGCAGGCGCTCGTCCTCGTCCGAGGGGAAGTCCTCCTCAATGAAGTCATCCATCTCGTCCTGGCCACGGTGCGGGTGGCGCTGGTACCGCTCTTCGGCGACCTCGTCGTCGTCTTCATCGGAGAAAATCTGGGCAAGCTCGGGACGCTCGCTTCGTTGAGCCTGTTCGTCGCGGTGCCCGCGCTTGAGACGCTTGAACTTGGGCTGTGCTTCAGTCTTGCGATCCCAGTCTGGACGCGATTCGCCGATCAGGTCCAGATCCTCTTCGTCGAGCTCGGCCTCCTCCTCACGCTCGGCCCGCCTCCGCTTCTTGCGCCGTCTGCGTTCGCGTCTCGTGTCTTCGTCGTCGCCGTCCTCGTCCTCGCTGTCGTCATCGATGAAGCCTTCGCGGATCTAGAGAGTAAAAGAAGTCAGTATCAATCCCCGCCATCTATATGTTTCTTCATGAATTTGACTCACCTTGGCCGCCTCTTCTTCATCATCGTCATCGTCTTCCTCCTCGCTGGAGTCATCAACTTGCGGTGTGCGCTTCGTCTTCTGGGGCTGCTGCTCGTCGCCGGAGCCATCGAAGGACTCGTCATCCTCGTCTGAGCCGAGCTCGGCCTCACCCGAGATGAATTCAGCTAATCTGCTCATTTCGACGCGCTTCTATTTCTGAATTTCTGTCTGATTCGATAGAAGCTTCCGCCGTCGCTGTGGTGTCTCAATTCGATGCGATGCGATGATTCAAGGGGGTGCTTCGTTTGGAAAAGGAGAGCCTCGACAGGCAAAGTGGCAATGTAAACTGCAAGCCAGTACCTGCCGAATCGGATGAGCCAGGTGTATGGGAGCACTCCTTTTGAAGTGAGGAATAGAGAGAAGTTGGTTGGCGCAATGCTTGGGGTTGCACGGGTTGGATATGGAGCTTTGTCGTCGCTGTCTTAGGGGGAAGGGAAGCCAGTTTGTGGTATTTTTGGCGTAAATTTTCTAGACGGGCGAGAGACGCGAAAGGGCACAGTCGCAGCCTCACTGTACAGGCGACAGCACTTTTGATTGGCTGCTAGGTTGAGAGGTACCCATATTTATTGTCGCTGGTATTGAGGTATACGCACTGTACAAATCTTCTATAGTGTCGCGAATATGCACTGTTTTGTACTGTGTTCGCGCAACTCATCTCGTAGACTACATCAAACAATGCCACGAACAAGGTCAAAATGTTAATATTATGATGCTATCTCTTCAGTCTGGTGATATCATCTCTTCTGTATCAACTCCTGATCACTTCTGCAACTCGACGAGTTTATGAACTGTGATTCAACGACCGCAAACGGTTGGCGACAGCCTATAACAAAGAGCATCCAACGGCGACCGCCAACAATCCCAGCATTGACTACTGATAATGTTAGAAGAGAGCTCACACATACGAAGAGTGATAGTCACTAATTACAGTAGTATCAGTGATAGCGCAAGGTTAGTCCAGATCGACTTTGCAGACTGGACTCAAAGTGCCATCTTGGCTTAGTCATTCGAGCATGAGCATAGTGTGCTGCTGCATCCTATATATAAGGTAAAAATACTCAATATCTAGTCAAACCAATACCAGCTGAACTTGGAAAGAAAAGGAACCATCGTCTCATCTCGTTGTGAGAGCAGCGCAAAGCTACAGTGACAGGGAGCTGACGAGCTACCAGAGCTCAATGGGTGGATCCACTATTGAGGGCGCTGCTCCTGCCTCCCTGAAACTGTAAAAAGAGGCAAGGCTGGGACTCGTTCTTAGGTAATCCGCGTTGAGACTCACCAAAACTCAACGACATCTCTCAAGCTTGCGCCCATTGACGGCAGCAGTCCAAATACGCCCGGAGCAAGTCATGTCGCTCACAACTCAATTCCTCTCTAGCATCCGTGGCTTTGTCAAGAAACAAGACGGCGTTTCGCTTCGAGCATGGCTGCGCGTTGAGTCCGACTCGTCGCCCCAGTACTTCCAGCTCGCCCAAGAGCTGCGGACGGGCTTTGCCAGCGAGGATGCCGTCGCAAAGCTCGTTGAGAAGTGTATGCCGCTAGACGACGGCGATGGCGGTGCCGGTGCGACATGGCCGTCGCTGGTCGCGTTCTTGAAGGAGTACATGCACTACTGGCGCGAAGTCAACTTTGACGACATCCAGACTCTGTACCCTCTGTTGAGCACACTACTCATATCGTGCTCGACGGCCTTTTCTCACCCGTCGGGCTCGCTGCTGCTGGAGACATGTGTCGCATTCTCCGAGTCGCTCGCACAACTCGTCATGGTTGTCCATCACCGGCCGGACCTGATCGGCCACCTGCGCTCGTCTGGCGGCGACGACGAGGAACGCAAGTCACCCGTCGAGAGTACAGCCGACATTATTCAAAAGATCTGCACGGCATGCCTGTCGGAAAAGTCGATTAACCGATTTGCACGTCCAGAAGGCCGCCGGCTGGGCTTCTACCGGCTCGTCAACCTCGTGCTCCGGCTTCTCTTCGCCGGCGACAAGGCGCGCTGGGCATCACAGACATTTACCAACATCAGCAGCATGGGCCCACCGCTCGACTTTTACCCGGCCGCTCAGCGCGTCACCTATCTCTACTATCTCGGTCGCTTCTACCTCGAAAACAACCACTTCTCACGCGCCACGCTGTGTTTGGAGGCGGCCTACTTGCAAACACCGCCACACTGCCAGCGTCACCGTCGGTTGATTCTTACCTATCTCATACCTTCGAAATTGCTGATTGGCGTCTTCCCCACGGCCAGTCTGCTGTCGCGCCCCGAAGCTGCCGACGAGTTGAGGAGTGTATTTGCACCTATCGCAACGGCCGTGAAGCAGGGCAATTTTCCCGCATTCCAGGCGACACTGCGCGAAAATGAAGCATGGCTCGTGCGGCACCGTCTGCACTTGACGCTCTTGTACCGGCTACGGCCACTAGTGTGGCGGTCGCTAGCACGACGCACCTTTTTGCTCACTTATATACCGCCCAGCAACGACGTCGTGGTGCAGCAAGAGGGCGGTGCAGCGCGAGGACGGGCTGCTCCCATTCTCGACCTGGCGGACCTGCTGACGGCGGCGGTCTTGGCACAGCACCAAATCGAAGGCTATGTTACAGCTCCGCGCCAACGGCCAGCACACATCAACACGCTCTTTCTCAAGGCAGTCGAAAACAGCGCCGACGCTAGCACGCTGGCAGCACCAGCGGGTGGTGTACGGAAACTACGTCCGAGTGAAGGTCTGATCTGGGGCAACATGGCGGTTACGATGGCGGATGTGGAGAGCGTCGTGTCATCGCTGGTAGCGCAGGGTCTCATGCACGGCTTCGTGGCACACGCGGCGAGCAAGTTTGCCGTCGTGGGTGCCAAGGCCAAGGGTAGTGCAGTCCTGGCAGGCTGGCCGCCGGTGGCCGAGGTGATGCGGGAGCGGCTGCTCGCCAACGACATTGACATTACGACTGTGCCTGCCTGGGTCAAGGCTCCATAGATGGATAGCGGTTGTGTATGTGTCTTTTCTTCCGTGTTTTCGTATTTTCATATTGTATATACCTCGGCGTTTGGATTGGGTCATTGGACAGCATGCCATATCTAGGAGAAATCGAGAAAGTCAGACATCTATTTTCAGCTATACACTCGCATATCATGTCACTCTATATGATCATCATGTTTTCTAAATCACATCACTAAAGGCTAGAACAAGTTTAAAAAGATCGTCGTGTACCATAAGCTAAATAGAAAGATGTAAAAAAAGATACGAATGGTATAACCCAGCATGAAAGAATACCACGTCAAAATGAAAGCTACAAGTCCTCCCTAGCTTTTAGCTGCAGACTCCAGTATTGGTTGTAGGCAGCCATAATGTATTCGTAATAAATAGCCAAGAAAAAAAAAGGTGTGAGGTGGCGGTAAATGTCTTTGTGCCGTAAAGGCGTGAGAAGCCATCATCCACCAACCAGGAATAAGATTTAAGGTTTATGATAGTAGGTAAGGTGTAAAGTGTAAAGTCAAGGTAAAGGTAAAGGTTAAGGTAAAAAAATTGTAAATGATAATTGTAAAATAGAAGAAACACCCGTTCGAACCATCTGCCGAGAAAAGAAATAAAAAAGAGTAAAAGGATTGGCAAACCGGTCCCGTCAACGATCATGAAAGATCAAGCATCCCATCCTTTACTCGTGCCACAGAGAGGAAACAGCAAGACAAAAGAGGGCGGGGAAAACTTGATAGGGGGTATATAGAAGAAACAAAAAAGGACATGATGTACCAGACCCAGTGCGGTGCAGAGCAGTGCCGAGGCAGAGCGTGCACCACGCGAGGGTATCGAAGAATAGGTAAGGTAAAAGTAAAAGGGGCAGAGTGTAGCCAAAAGTCTTCACTGCAAAGAAGAAGCAATAAAATAAAATAAAAGTAAAACTGGTAAAGAGGTAGACCCCTTGATTTTTGTTTCTTTTTTTTAAGGTTTTGTTTTTCTGTTTTCTTTCTAGACTAGACTGCTGTCACAACAGACTAGTACAGCCACATGCTGGCGACAACAGCAATGATGAGACCGGCAATGGCGGCACCACCCTGGCTGCGGTGGTGCACGGCCTCGCTCTTGGAAGAGGCCGAGGCCGAGGCGCCAGACTGCGAGGTCGACGTGCCAGTGATGCCAGTGGCCGTACTAGTAGCACCGCCGCTGCCAGACTGGCTGCTGTCGGACGACGTGCTGTTCTCGTGGAAGATACCGCCAAAGTAGGCAGTTGAGCTGCTCTTGGACGAGGTGGAGGTCTTGGTCGACGAGCTCTTCTTGGTCGAAGACGTGAACGAGGACCAAGAAAAGTCCGACGAGGACGAGGACGACCAGCTGGACGACGTGGTGGATGACGACGACGAGCTCGAGGAGGACGAGCTGGAAGACGAAGAGCTAGACGACGACGAAGACGACGACGAAGGCGGGGCCGACGACGAAATGCTGGATGAGATCAAGGTCGACGACGGCAACGACGACGTGGTCGAGGGCGGCGCCGAGGACGAGATGATGCTGCTGGTCGTGGGCGCGGCGCTACTGCTGCTCGCTGCCTCGGTAGTGCTGCTGCTGCTGCCGCTGCTGCCGCCGCCGCTACCGCCGCCGCCGCCGCTGCTGCTACCGTCCAAGCTGTAGACAACAATCTGGGCGCTGCTGCCCTTGGGGATGGTGGCAACACAGAACGTGGCACCACCGGCACCGGCCGCGCTCTCGGAGCTGGTGACGCTCAAGTCGTCCATGTTATCGGCGCCAATTTCGCAGGGCAGGCCGTTGCAGTCGTCGCACTCGACGCGCAGACCAAACGTGGGCTTGTCACTGGTCAGCGACGACTCGGTCCAGATGGGGTTCCAGCCAAGCTTGATGTAGGACAGGCCGCTGCTGTCGGTGTTGGCGCCGGCAACGTAGGGGGCCCAGTTGCCAATTGGCTTGTCAGACGAGCCCCAGATGCAGCCGTCGGAACCGCTGGTGCCAGGAGGGTTGATGTAGTAGTGTGCGGCAGTGCCATCCCAATATGAAGGGCCGGGGACAGCAAGCGTGGCGGTGCTGGAAACATCAGTGGGAATGTACATGCCCTCGTCACCGGGCAGGACAGTCTGGCAAAAGGAAACGACACTGCCGCACTTGTTCACGGCAGAAATGGTGCCGGTACCGTCAACACAGTACGGCTGGTCTTCGAAGCCCTTGCTGGGCGTGCCGTCAGAGCCACAGTACAGACCACCGTCCATGGACTCGGGGTACACGTAGGTGGTGTCAGGCTTCCACTGGGCCATCACCTTACCAGGGACACAGGCAATGGGGCACCACGAACCGGCCGTGCACGAGACATCAGGGGCCATGGCCCAGCCACCGTTGGATGCGCCAGGGACCGGGACAATATCGGGGTCAGTGGGAAGCTCGCAGACGGCACGCTTCGAGATGTCCAGAGGAATACCAGCAGCGACCAGGGCCTCCTCGGGCAGGCTGCGCGGTGCCTTGCGCTTCACAATGGGGATAGCAGCTTCTGTTGCAGGCGTCTCGGGGTTGCGGGTGAAGAGCGCAGGCAGCGACTCGACCTTTCGTGGCAGGCGGTTGTCGTGCAGGTGCAGATGGGCGTTGTTTTCAGAGACAGGCTCAGGCTGGCGCTTTTGTGATGATGCCGATGCGTCGGCGGCGTGGTTGTGGCGCTTTCCGTAGTGCTGGTGAGCGGCGCGGTGGCCGACATGAAGCTCAGCGACGGCTGGCTGGGCGACGCCCAGGACCAGAGCCGACGCGATGGCGGCAGAAAACTTCATTGGTGTAGTAGTTGTTGTGTTTGATTTTTGGTTTCTTGTTTGCTTTTTTTGCTTGTTCTCGTGTTATCGTGAGATGGTGTTCTTGCTCGCAAGATCGTGCGTAGATGTTCGTTATATAGTTGAGTGAATCTTTTTGATTCTGTTTGTAAAGCGAGTGTGGCTGTTGACTGGTTCAACAAGAAGGTAATCGGCGGCAGGCGTCTGAATAAAAAATGAAAGAAAAGAAAACGATCAACACTGCAGCGCAGACGATGGACCGTTTAGAAGAAGGTAAGGAAGACAGAATGGAAAACAGAATTGAAAAAGAATAATAAAAAAAAGAGCGTGATGTGCAAAAACCAAGGCACAACTTCTTGGTCAAAGGAGCGTGGGAAGAAAAGAGGAACGAGGCAAAATGCGTGAAAATCAAAGTGCGTCCGAGGACCAGGGGGAGGAAAGGAAGAGGAGAGTAAGGGAAAAGAAAGAAGGAGAAGAGGAAGAAGGAAGAAGAAAAGGGGAGACGAGCGATGAAAAGGGAAAGGAAGCCAAGACTAATTGAGAAAAGGTTAAATGAATAAACAGCTTGCGGGCCCCGTTGACAAGGGGGAGTCTCCTCCTTGGGGTGGCCTTGAGGTGTCTCTGAGGTCTGATTGAAGTCTCGTTGAGTCTGGCCGTTGGTCCTGGGGAGGAGTCGGGGGATTAAGCGGAAAAGAGTGGCTCTGGATAGTCTGTTGTATGTAGAAAAAGAAACTCAAAGAAAGAGGAAAAAGGAGAAGGCAGACGCTGTTGTGGCGAGTGATGCGGCGGCCATCTTCATGAAAGCGCATTATTTCTTATTAATATTAATTAAGATATTAGACTAAGCCACGATATGGGGGTGTACGAGTGTATGGATATTAGAGATGGGCCGGCATAATCAAAGATGGCGATTAAAAGATGAAGATGGTCATGGCGATGTGACAGCAGCTGAGAGAAAAAAGCAATAAGAAAATAGTAGACGCCACAGAGGTATTTAGCAAGAGATTTTTCAGTCATCAGATCACGATATCTTCTTGTGCCAACGAAGGGGGAAAGGCAAATCAAAATAATACTCTGCAGCAGACGGCACAGCTATGTGGACGAAGCTGGCCATCATCTGCGGATGATCGCGACAGCAGTGCTCTGAATTTGCTAGTACCAGCGGACTTTCTGCGAAGGTTTTGTGCGTAGTTGGCTTGTAACAGGCCTGTGAGTTTGTATCAGCGCAAAACAGAGGCGGAAAGCATGGCCTGTTGGCGATGGTTGTTTACAAGGATATTGAGAGGACTTGAGAGGAGAGGAGAGAGGAGAGAGGCGGAGAGGAGGAGAGGAGACATTAGGAAAATAAGAAATAAAGGGCCCACTAACACGGGCTGGCCCCTGTCTAAGCCCATATTTGGCTAGTGAGGTCAAACTGGCCAATCATAAGATGAGACTTTGTCTAGAGTGGAATTGAAGTATGTCAGGTACACCAATCAAAAGATGGGATAGAATGGCGCTAGCGACGTGTCGAAATGAGGTTCTTTCCTTAAAATGCAAAGTGAAAACGTGAGGATCCACAGCGTGCGGTACCTTGTCACTCGATCGCAACAGAGGAGGCAGACTCGACTCGCAGAGAGGGAAAGAGCCGAGCGGCCTAAGAAGGAAAGTATGGGGACGGGAAGCAAGCACTTTGGGCAAGAGAGCCCAGAGAGCCAAGTGATGGCGGCAATGCTTAGCTCATCAGGGTGAATCGATAATTCGAGATGCACCGACATGTTTGCTTTTCCAGAGATGTGTGCTCGGACGTGAGCGTGTCTTGAGGTGTGCCGCATCTTAATTTTATTTCGATATTTGATTATTATTTTAAACTCTTGACTGTTGGCTGCTTTATTTGTCTCGGCTTCATTATCGTGAGATCGCGCTGGAAACAATTGCCAATAAAAGTGCGGGCAAGAGGAAGCAGATGAGTTGCTCAAAGGGCTACCGGGACAAGAGAAAGCGGCAGAAATGGAGGCAGGCGATGTGCTGGCAACAAGCAAATGTAAATGGGGCAAGTAGCCAATAATATTACAAGACAATTGGGGGCTGCTGTTTGAGTCGGTGAATGCAGGGTGCACTCGACAATATGATGAACGGCAAAAGGGAGGGCTGTTTGTAAACAACGCAAATGCAGAAGATCGCAAGCAAGGGAGACGCACACCATATTGTCCTCAAGCTATGCATAACGCAATACCATCGCAATCAGTCAGGTAGCATCATAGTAGAGCGTCGTATGAAAAGATAAGATACCACCTACGTGATCACTGTCGTAGGAGATAAACTTACGAAGTACGGACAAGGCGCCTGGTCTTTGCTTTGCTTGTTTCTCTATTTCTTCTTTCTGTTGCCATTCTCCGATCAGCAGAGCTTTTACGCTTTTATGCTGTTTACGCTATTACATTTCTTTTACGTTGTTTTCTCCTTCTTTCTACTGGGTTCTCTCTCATTTCCCCCACAAGATCGACCCGCTGCGCATGGCACCATCATTTGGGAGAGACCAGCAGATGAGTTCAAGGAAAGCCAGGGGTTGCGTGGAAGAAAAGCCCAAAGACAAAGCACGCCTTGCGGTGTACGAATCATTTCGGCGCCACAGCATTGAGGAGAGTAGTAAGAAGCAATAAAATGCATCGATCGATGAGATTGCTGTTTTAAGCTGGCCAATAGAAGTGGTCAGTGAAAATGCATAAACTGATGTTGATGCCTACAACTTTCAGTAGTACAGTGGCACTTGTGTCTTTGTAGAAAGTATTGGTCGCACAGTAGAGGTGAGAGGTGAGAGGTGAAGGTGAGGCGTTCTTCGTTCTTCAGCATAGAGATAGCCAAACAACGGCCCAGCATTCCAGCCATGTGGATCTTTGGGGCAAGGTGGGTGACAAGGTGACAGACCCAGAAAAGCAAGAGTAGGGAGGCGGCCAACTAAGCTTAATGCGAGCTGGCGAGGCGAACGAATAGCAAGACACCACAGCTCGTACGGCCATATGCCCGCTTTACTGGAATGGCATCACGGTCAATACTGTCAACATCTGCTGCGAGATCTCAAGAACAAAATGACGAGAGTACATTAAGCAGCCACTACGTGTAGATCTGTTTCTTATTTACTACATGGGAATGCATGAATGACAGAGTGAGAGGAGAGGGTGGCGCTTCCGAGGTGTCAGCCCGCATCTCGATATTACAAACTGCATTGCAACTCTGTTAGCCTTTGCGCAGATACTACCAGCAATCTGCACATTGTCTTGCATCCCTCTTGTGCCCCAGACGTCATCTGCCATGCCAGTCGCACTGCCCGCGTAAAGGTCCGATAACATCTACAATCTGCAGTCTAGGAATGCAGTATCATCATAGCCGGTAGTTTGCATTAAATCTTGTCAAATCTTACTCGCACTCACCGGTAAAGATTGTGCTGGGCAGTGCAGCACCGGCGCATTGACCTTGAGACAAGCAACGTGCGGCGGGTTGATATTTTCCCAGGTCGTGGCTCATTTGTTTGTTGATATCTCGACTCGATGGAAGCATCACACGTGTAGTACGGCCTGGTGTTGCCATACGGGTGAACCTGTTCTGTAATAGTTGTGAATTTGGGTTGCTCTAATTTATTTTTGATTTAATGATAATAGATAGTGTATCAATGTCGTATATTTATAAGATATAAAATAAATGGAAAATTAGAAATAGACGTACAAAATCAATATAAATTCAGCATATTATATAACAGTAGTCAAATAAACAAATGAACCCAGATAATATAAGCACAGGATTGACCGATGACAGAAATAATTTCACAGAGACCAAGACACCCGCCTGCGACGACTTGCCATGCCCGAGCGGCATACTGGACCTGCCGAAATGCTGATGACGATGATACGAATACGCGGCATTGGCATCTAAACGAGTCTATTTATGCATGTTTTGAATACCGGTTTGATCAAGTAAGTTGCATGGCAAGGTACGTTAGTAAGTGCCGATTTGATGGCCGGCACCTACGATACACGGCATACGAGTTGATATGCACTATTAGAGACATATCTCAATGAAAACGATGATCAGCATCCCAGTTCCAAGTTTGCGGTGCCATAAAATGAGAATTTCATTATTTGTCCAACTTGATATAACAAGATAAAAATAATAGATGTAGTAGACAGTACATGCAAGTAATCAAAAGACATGTGCACCATTTTCAGCCGCAGCATCCTTTCCGAAATATTCAAACTGTACAATCCAACGTGATATACCTGGCATATTTCATTCCATCTTTGAATGTGCCATATTAGCAAGCAGGGCAATGGCTAGATTGCCCTTGCCTCAAACACCTTGATGCCGACACGGTAGTGACGCAATGGGCGACATCGACCGCCTAGTTGGTCCGCGCTGTGAGGGCGACAATAGGAATGACAATGGCAGCAAACAGCAGGTTGACACCAATCGACACAAGGCTCGCCTTGACGTAGAACACCATGACGCGTCTCCACGAAGCTGCCGAGAATGTCCGGAAGGCATCCTGAAGAGTCACGTAACCGCGGCCGCCCGTGACAGCGGGCTCAACAGTGCCGCTAAAAGACTTGTCAAAAGGCACAACAGTGTCCTCGTTGGGCGGCAGCATGCTCGCCTGCACGCGGATCAGCAGGACATTGGCGGGGATGATGAGCAGGAAACCCAGCACGATCGCGACGACGCCGACAACCAGCAGCTTCCAGAGCATGTGGTGCGAGTAGACAGGCACATCAGACGGGTTGCGGATGTCGTACGTCTGCAGGCCCAGCGCGTTGGCAATCACCAGCGTAACACCGCCAGTCACGGCCTGTGCCAGCCACGACAGCAGGACAGGGATCGACGTGGCCTCAAACGTGCGACGGAACTGCGGCAGACCGCCTTGGAAGACGGAGCGGCCCTGGGGTGCATCGCGCGACGACGTGGTGCGAATGACGTCGTGGACCCAGGCAGTGCTGAACTGCACCAGCACTAGGCTCATAATAAGACTGCCGACAAAGGGGAAGATGAATGGGACAGCGTTGAGCACGCTACTGCCGACACCTGACAGAATGGCAATCAGCAGGGCGAGACGCAGTCCGCGGAAGTCGCCCCTCCAGCCGTCTGTTGAGCGCAGGGTGCGACGGATGCGCAGGATGCTGGAAGTAATGGGTGTAGGCGGGCCAGTAGCTGCTGAACCACCGGCCTCGTTGTCAACGACAGTGGCATCATCGGCATCATCAGTGTAGCCGTCGACACCAGGGACGGCAGCCGGCGTCGCATCATGGTCGTCGCTGGAGACGGCCTCGTAGGCTGCCGGAGTAGGGTTCTCAATGATAGCCAGAGTCGTGTATACATGACGAACTGAATACGACGACTATTAATTAGTTAGTATGCGTATCTTGAGCAGTTTGTAAGTGGCGTATCTACTTACCCAGGCGAATGCGGGAATGAAAAGGACGAAGAGGATGACGAGGAGACCCCAGGCCAATGGCGGCAGAGACGTCACCGGAGCCTCGGGAGACGACGGGGTCTGGGGGGGTGTCCGAACAAGGGCGGACATGCCCACGGAGAATAGCTGGTGATGCAACATGACTGCCGGCGCTTAGTGGAGTTGGCCTGCTTGATCGCTGAAGAAAGTGGAATAGTTGGGAGGTGCCGTTAATTAAAGGGCAATTTTGACGATGGATATTGACGATGCAAGTCGTCGAAATGAGGATGATTAACTGAAAGATGAAAGAGTAAAGAGCGATGGTTGGATATGGGCTGCGCCTTCCTTTTGTTCAGAGTGTGTCTGTCAGACCATGCGAGACCAGTCAAGAATCCTGGCCGGTAGTTCCGCCGCAACAAAGAGGGAAGCAGCGCGAAGGCGAAAACCAGAAACAGGCGAGACAAGAGATGAGAATGAGAGGGGTTGCAGGGAAGAAGCGGGCTATAGGCAGCCACCTTTAGCTCTGTTTGGCGCTCTGACAGACTGGCTTACTATGTGATACGCCATCTGTGAAAAGGACTCGTATCGGCGGCCAAGTGTAGTTGCACTACGATTCCTAAATTGGAATCAGAGAGTCTGGATTACAAAGTACATTACTAAAATAAGAAAAAAGAAAAAAAAAGAAAAAAAAGACATAAGCGAGGATAATGATGGTCATTCATGATTTGCAGCTGCTGCAGGGCATAGGAGGAGCCTGTATGCAGCCGCAAGCAGACCCATACATACGAGGTACATTGCCTGTTGTGTTATCCTTGAAAAGATGACATTCAATATCTCTTGAAGAAGCTCGACTGTCAACTGTTGATGTTCATCCGAAGCCGATGTCAAGATGAGTAAGCTGGACCCTAACGCTATTTACACGGTACGTCATCGCGCCTTCTGAAAGTAGTCAGGTCTATACAGCTTCTCACCAAGGGAAGGAGCGACTGTGATTGAATAAAACTCGAAGGCGTCTAGTCTACAATTAAGTAACAACTTTGTCAATACTGCCGGCATGCCATGACCATGTGGCATCACCGGCTCTTGCTGGGTGTATGCTTACAGCGCCTCCCCAGCTATGACTACTAACAACCAATCAAACGCGATAGAGATCCACTTTAGAAGCAGCTCCCAGAGCTTGTTCCTGCTTCAGTAGATCCACAATGACACCACCATCGTGGACAATCCAGACCCCACGGTAGAGCTATCAATAGTGCGGCTCTTTGGGAGTATATTGACCAGTTGGTTTGTTAACAAAGGCACATAACAGCAATAAGCCTAGAGAACAAATCATTCAATTTCACAATGTCTTCAAGCCCACCGGCTAACGGCTCGGCCGACAATACCCCGGAAGCTTCATCTACACCTTCAGCTCCAGCTCCAACAACAACAGCTACTGCTCCGGCTACATTCGCCGTGCCGGCTCCCAGAGCTTCCTCAATACCAAACTTGCTGTCCCGCGTCGGACCACCCAGGGCTGGCCGTGGTGGACGGCGAGGCGGCCGGGCTAGAATGCCCGTGCCCGGAGAGTATGACAACCCGCCAAGCTACCTCTACCCATCAAGACCTGGAAGCGGCCCTGGAAGTGGAATGGGAAGACCCAGTGGCATGCCTGCACTGCCGACGCACAACTCTAGTCCTGCTACCCCAACACAAAAGATCGCCACCATTCAAGGCACCGATACAGACGCCGCTCTATCGCGCCTCAGCGCCGTCGCCGTCGGCCTGCTCGACGACCGGTTTGCGCGGTACTTTGCTGGCGACGGCGAGGAGCCTGCCCCCCGCCGGCTTCCCATTATCAACCGCGGAACGTACACGCGAACAAAGGCTCTAGACAGGATAATTGAAAAGTTCTTGGCGGGTGGCACTGGCGATTCTCCGCGGCAGATTGTTTCGCTGGGTGCTGGCACAGATACGCGGGCTCTGCGGATGCTGACAAGAGCAGCTGGCGAGGCTGGCGAAGAACCGCCACTGTATGAAAATGTCGTCTACCACGAAATTGACTTTTTGCGGGTCAGCGAACGCAAGCGGGCGATTGTGCAAGCAGTGCCAGAGATTAAGGCTCTGCTCAGGGGGGCCGTGACACAGCACTCACCGACGAGCTGGTCTGTCGGCCTGGGTGACACCAGTATTCTGTATAGCCACGGCCATGACTTGAGAGAGCTCAAAGAAGGATCAGGTGTTGTGCTGCAGGGCTACCAAGCTGACCTGCCGACACTAATTGTGTCTGAGTGCTGTCTGTGCTATCTCCTGGCAGATGAAGCCGTATCGGTGCTGCGGTACTTTGCCCAATCATGCTCGTCCGGCTCAAGCTCAATAGGGGCAGTCATCTATGAGCCCATCCACCCCGACGACTCGTTTGGACGCACCATGGTCTCCAATCTGGCAGCACGGGGTATCGAGATGCCGACTTTGGCGGCAGTCCCCGATGGCCCATCACAAGACGCGCGCCTCAAGCAGCAAGTCGGCCTAAAGGACAAGGCGGATCACCAGACGATAGAGCAGATCTGGGATACGTGGGTGCCCGAGGCAGAAAAGGCGCGAGTCAATTCAATGGAGGGCCTGGATGAGGAGGAGGAATGGAAGCTGCTGGCGAGTCACTACGTTGTGGCCTGGGGATATCGCGGCGATTACTTCAAGGGCGTCTGGGACCAGCTCGAGGCAACACCAGAGACGGAAGACGAGTAGCTGTAATAGAGTCATTTGTATTAATCAAGCACTGGTTTCGAGAGCAAATAACGAAGAGCAAAGGGCAAAGAGCAACAGGGAGAATAAAAATAATAATGAAAAATCAACCCAAATCGAATCAAAAGAAGCTAATAGCATAAATATCATGGAGTATTATCGTCCAACGCCATCCAATACCAAAACCAATACCAAAAGTACATCAAGATAGAACAAAACACAACGAGGCCATATTGGCGAGATTAGAACTGTTTGTGTTAGCATACTGTCAACCTGCACTGCAGATCTACAAAAACTTACCAGCTTGAGGGTGGACTTGGTAGACAGCCGCGTACCGTTGAGCATGGCCCGGTACTTCTTCTGTCGCGCCTGCAGTCGCCGGAACGACTCCTGGATGTGCCGGGGCTCCACAGGCGTGCGGCCCTCGCCGGGCAGGTGGAAGAGACCTTGTGTGAGTTTGCGCTTCTTGGTCGTCGTGCCGTCGCCGCTGCCGCTGCCGCCGCCGTTTTCATCGTCGCCTGTGCGCTCCTTCCACAGATCCTCGTGCTCCTTGATGCGGAGGGCCTCTTCCGTCAGCGTCTGCACCATCTCAAACGTCAGGAAACCCAGAATATCGACAATGTCGTCCGACGGCTTGCTGTCTGTCACGATACCGAATCCAGCCCATTCACGGAACCGCTTGCTCTTGCGGTACGTAAAGGACGCTTGGCGGTATTCGGACCATGTAACGTATTCTTCCTTGGTCATTGCCTTGGTGCGCTCGTCGGCCTTGCGGAGGCGCTGCAGCGTAATGTAGTTCATCTCCTCCTCTTCTTCGTCTTCTTCTTCGTCGCGCTCCGGCACCTCCTGGTTGTAAAACGACGCTGGCTCCCACGGCAGACCCAGCTTGTTCTTCTTGTTCTTCTTGGTGGCATCGTCCACGGGTCCACCGGGCACGGGTGCGCCGACTACACCGCCGGCATCGTCGCCGCCACCAATGTCAACATCGGCACCTTTGTCGTCCGAGTCCTTGACGTTCTTGCGAACATCCTTCCAGCTAAGAAAGGTGCGGAGACGTGACACCTTGGGGGCGTCGTGGCGGATCTGAAAGATGAGATCATTGATAGTGATGGACCGAGAGCCACGGCGCGCAGCCAGTTCTGTGCAGCTACGCAGCAGTTCTATGACTTGTTGCCGCACAATTTCTTCGATAATCGCAAGTGTCTCGAGGGATGGCTCGCCAGTCTCGCCACTGACGTACATCATCTGTGTTGTAAAATCTCGTAAGCAACGCTGAGCACGCTCGAAAGATGCTGTTTGGGTTGGTGCAGGAGTAGGTGTGATAGCAGGTTGGGATGCGGGTGTTGAGGCAGGTGCAGCTAGAGGTGCAGTTGGGGATGCAGACGCAGGCACAAGTACAGGCACTGGCGCTGGCGCAGGTACAGGCACAGGTACAGACACAGGTACAGGCACAGATGCAGGTACAGGTGAAGGGACAGGCGCAGGTGTTGGAGCTGGGTCTTTGGGAGGGGGTAAATGCTTGGTGTGCTTGCGGGAATGGGTGCGAGTAGGCTTTGGAGTGGGAGGAGCAGGGACTGATGTCCTGGGGGCAGGGCGAGAAACATGATCAACAGGAGCAGGGGCAATGGGAGCAGGTTCAGGAGGCAGCTCAATATCGACTAGCCACCTCTTCGGTATCCTCCTCTTCTTGATCTTCTCTGGAGCCTGGCCACCAGGCACAGAGGGCATAGACGCGGCGAGAGCTGCTCCCGCAGCAGCCTTGGCTTGGGCCGCGGCATCGGCCTCTAGGGTCTTTTGCTTCCGCTTGTAGGGGCCCCGTTTGCGTCTCTTTTGCTTCTCCTTCTCTGTCGGTGGCGCCTCTTCACCGGGCGTCCATTTGACATTTGTGTCCGTGCACTGGTCGAGGGATGTGGTGGCACCAGACTCGGTTTTGACTTGTTCGGCCTCCTTCTCGACACTTGGGAGAACACTATCAGGGATAGAATCAGGACTAGTGTCAGAAACAGCTCCCGCTTCAGCCAATTTGGCACGGCGACGGTAGACGCGCTTCTTTCTGGGAGGAGGCGCAGCAGTCGCTGAGTCCTGGCTTAATTCTGCGCAAGGCAGTCCCTTTGTACCCAACTTTGCCGGAACAGGAAGAGACTCTGGCTTGCTGTCATTGGAAGCCTCTTCATGACACGG
Organism: Ophiostoma ulmi; assembly: GCA_029298715.1. Taxonomy (NCBI): domain Eukaryota; kingdom Fungi; phylum Ascomycota; class Sordariomycetes; order Ophiostomatales; family Ophiostomataceae; genus Ophiostoma; species Ophiostoma ulmi. Next base: position 1,038,067 of record JANSLN010000001.1, on the reverse strand, counting down.
CTTGCGCTTCTTGTACTTTCTGCGTCCACTGGGACAGACACTTGACGGTGAGATGCGAGCCTCAGCTGCAGATGTCACTTGTGGGAGATCTGTAGGCGGTGCTGTTGGGGGCATCGTTGGTGGTACTGTTGCCGTTGAAGCTGAAGTCATGTTGATACCGGGAGGGTGCTTTTTGGTATCCATGGTGGAAGTTGCCCAGTAGCTGGGTGAAGGATATATCGATGTGAAGATGATAATATACAGGTGGGTTGAGGGTGGCTTGAATGAGGATGAGAGGAGAAGTATTAAGGAAAGAGAAAAGAGGACAAGAGAAAAGAAAAGAGAGAGAACAGAGAATAAGAGCAGAATAGGTCAGATGAGTGGGGTGAAGATGAGGTAAACATGAAAGTATGGGAAACCTGGGAGACTGTACCGACAGTCTGGTTCACAAAAACAACAAGCCAGATGCGTGTAAGCTCACTGGCTAAACCTGTCTCTTTCTCTGTCTCTCTCCGGCTTATTTTTTTATATCTTCCTTGAGAACATGACCTCTGCATCGTCATCACCAATATATAGATATCTCACGATGCCGACCTCGAAGATATACTCATGGGCAATCGAGCATCTACACGCCGTCTTCGTGTGGTAGTTCACTTGGACAAATACTTTCTGATGGAGGGTCGTCTCTATTATGACCAGCACTTGCAAGCCATATAGTTACTGTCTCTATCAGTGGTCTGGCAGCGGTCTAGCAGTGGCCATCGCTAGCTCAACTGGGGCTCAGGCCGTCTGTCAACGTTTGCCGAGTGATTGTACGGTGACACAAAACAGAGCTTATAAGTAATAAAGGAAGAATGATGGGACCGGGAAAGCATGAAAGAATGTAGGTGCAGAAAGGTCAAATATAAACATAATCACCGACATACCTGCTGAATCTCCTGCTTGTACTTTGCCTGTTTCTCCTTGTCCGACATCGTGGCGAAGGTGTGCACGCCGGTGCACGCGGGGATCTGTGAATATGTGCTGTGGTTGTATATTTCTGATAAGGCTGCTCTGATACGATACAACTAGGACCGCCTAGGGTGAATGGCGACGGGGGCAGCGCTGATGAGTACTGATAGTGGTGATTCCGATGCTCTGATGTAATAAGAGTCAATGGCCTCGATACTCGCGTCGAGTCACAAGAAGCTGCCGATCAACTATTGCTAATTGATTTCCAAAAATCCAAAAGTATATAGAGCTAATGAACAGATCAAAAGAAGTGATTGATGCGGGGATAGGGCTGATGATGGGATTGAAAGGGAGAGTCGATGGTGATGTCGCGGATGGAGTGTAGTGAGTTGTGGATGCATGCGCCAGCGCTTTGGGGCCATATAAGATCACGTGACTTTAACGCGCTGTATATGCAGTTTGCACTGTGTGATTTCACTGTGCTGGTATTGAAGCCATTGGCAGACACTGTCTCGCGATATTAAACAACTCAATTTGAGTTCAATTCTGAAAACGTTCAATAACATGTATATTTAATTTACGAAACGGACTCTTCAAATACTAAAAATCCCGCGACTGCACAAAACATGGCAGGCCACCCTCCATGGGCAGCGTCAGACTCGTCTTGGTAACGCGTTCTTCATCCGGGTTGACAAGACGGAAATCAAACGACCACGCAACGGCGGCCATGGATTGGATGGCCATAGACTCGGCCATTTTCTTTCCCAGACAGGTGCGCGGGCCGCCATGGAAGACGGGGAACTCGGACGGACTGCGCGACTTGAGGGTTGCCGTGGCAGACGTGTCGGTCTCCGTCGACAGCCAACGCTCTGGTCGAAACTCGTCGGCATCATCGCCCCAAGTCTCCTTGGACCGGTTCATAGCCCAGGAGCACCAGATGACGAGAGATCCCTTGACCAGCTCAGTGCCATCGGGCAAAACCAGCAAGTCGGCCTCGACCTGCTTGATCTCGAACGGAATAGGTGGGAAGAGACGCAGGCCTTCGTAAAAAGTGGCCATGGTATATGGCATCGCGGCCGGTGTCAGGCGCGCTAGGTGCGGCACAACATTTCTGCTGGTGTTGCCCTCCTTGTCGAGGACAAGCTGGACTTCGCGGCGGATCTTGTCGACAATGCGAGGATTTTTCATGAGCATGTAAAAGGTCCACGTCAGAGCCTGGGCTACTGTATCGCGGCCCGCCGAGAGGTAGTTGAGAGCAGCGTCCGCGACCATGTCCTGGTCGGAGATGGATTCCAGCAGTGACTGGATGAGACTGCCCGAGACCTGTTCAATCTTGTCGTCCCCAGACTTGGCCGCGTCCTTGCTCTGACTAGTAGGAAAGCCGTGATGGGTCTGCTTGTCAGCAACAGCTGTGGACACGATGCGACGGCCAAAGGCTTTGACAATGGCCAGCGACTGGCGCAGCCCGGCAGCACCGCCGACACGGCCAAGACGGCCGACAATACCGGTAACGACCTCGGTGACGGGCCATAGCGGGTTCTGGAAGCGCTCCGTCGTCTTTTCCGAGGCATGATCAAAGGCCATTGTGAACTCGTCGTCGGCGTGCATCTCCATGTTGTAGGCCATCTTGCCCATGATGCACGATGTCAGCTCATGGAAGACAGCTTGGAGGTCAATTTCCTTGTCCGCAGAGTCAGCAGACTTGGCGAGCAAGTTCAAGATATCCTCGAGATGCTTTGGCAGTGCAATATCGGTGAGGATGCGAATGTTGGCCGTGTTGAGAAAGGCGAGGCCAGCCTTGCGCTGGACCCGCCAGACATCACCATCGGCATTGACGATTCCGTGGCCAAACAGATCCCACAGCATACCCTTGACGAAGCTGCCCTTGCTGATGAGGGTGCCCTCGTTCTTGAAGACAAAGTCTAGAATGCGGGGGTCGTTAATGACGACACCAGGTGGTAACGTGGGCACGGCAACCTGGAACGTCTCGTAGCCAAACTGGCGCTGGCACTTGACGAACCAGGCAAACAGCTTGCGGCGGGCCTGGAGGAAGAGGATGCCATTTCCAGCCAGAGGCAGGGTGTTTGGAGGTTTCCTATTGTTGTTAGTGGATGGGTCTTCATTGGTGGGTACGAAATAAGGCTTCAACTCACCTCAAAGGCACACCGTTGCGACGGATGACGGGAGTGCGCAGGACGGAAAAGAGCAGAGCGGCAAGCAGGGCAGCGGCCGCCGTGTAGAGCAGCTGATGGCCGTCCATGATCAGTCAGCAGTCGCCAGTGAGATCCAAGTTCAAAATCATATGGCCAAGATCATATGGCCAAAGAAGACTCAAACTGCTGCCTCTCTAACTGGTGCCGTCTACCTCGTAGCGACTTTGATATCTAGGATATCTGTGCTTTGGATTTCTGACCTCTGCTGTTTCTGCTATTTCTAGTGCTTCTTTTGCTTCTGATACTGCCCCTGTAAATGTATGCAATATGTTTGGTCGGTCAGGCAATGCCGTTGGCTAATTGTGGGGCAGAGTCGGGTTTCTCCAGATCCGCAGTATCGGGTGAGTCTAAGTAGTCGGCGAGTTTGTCGACCCGAGTAGATATAGGTCGGGGAGAGAGAAATTGGGTTGAGGATTAAAAGTCAATTATAAAACAAATGACATTGACAATCATATCGACACACAGGAAAATACTCAGCAAGGCCTAGGATGGATAGAAAGTGGCCTGGTCGGTCTGAAGTGGCGGTCCGTGAACAGCAAGGGCACGGCACGGTATATTCTAGGAGGGAGGGACTTGTGCGACGCAGTGCTCTGGTAGAGGCGGGGTTGTAGGGTTATCGGACGATGGTGAGCTGGAAAACCGTGTGTAAGGAAGAGTTGGTATTTGTCGTGCCGTGATGACTATGCTTAGGAGATGTCAAGGACAGAGCATCGCTCCTTCCGTTTGTAATAGTTCTTTCTGTATCGGTTCATTGTTAAGGGGAGGAGCACGCCATGTGGTGTCTATTTCAGTATTCTTTTAACATCATATTAATTCATCTAATTAAAAAATCGCAAAGGCAAGGAACAACAACAATAATGAATATTTTGGACAAGTTTTTCTTTTTTTTAAAAAAAAAAAAGTTTAAGAAGTGTACTAGTATCAGTGACATAATAAATATTGCTGGACATATTTACCATCTGCATGCAAACTAAAAAAGCCATTCAATCAAATCAAATCCAGTAAAAACAGAAACAGAAATCAGTGAAGAGGAAACTTGGTTGTTTGGGCGTTTATGAGAGCAAGCAGATGCCAAGTTATATAGCCAGAGCCATGAGAAAAGATACACTGATATTCAAGATAGTGACCAAGGTTGAGCTTCAACGTATCGATATCTAGTTGCTAATCTGATATTTATGTATAAAAGGCTGGTTCATGGGATCTAATATGACAGCCTTGCGAATACTCGATCCTGCGATACCCAGCCAGCCTTGTCAAAAGTACGGACGACCATGAATCATACCTGAAGTATCATAACCAGAGTATTATCATTAGAGTTTGATACCGTAACTTCTCATCAAAATCAATATACAAAGGCAGGCAAATCGATATCATCTCACTCCGTTCGTACCAACATCGCGATGCTCCGAATCATGATCCATTTGATGCCATGAAATATTCGTTAAAATATATGCCAGCAGTGAAGCATATGCATTTATTTGAATAACCAATGCCTGATAAGACCGACAACAAGCATGTCATACTCTCCCTTGATCACCAGCGTCGACAATCCAGCCTCGCCAATGCATGTGATTGCCTATCTGCCGACACATCGCATAGCTGTCACGTAATCGTATCTTATCATCAACGAGGATGATCTTTCTAGAGTGTTGTTCACAAACCATCATTGACCCGAGTCAAGGGAGGATAGTTCAGCCCGTCAACCCTGATAGACACGACCGAACGTTGATGGAGGTAGGATAGGTATGAGTGTCAGGCATGGAGGTATGTCGTGATCTCGGTCAAACAACCATCCTTTTATCCATTCCTCTCGAAGTGTTCGTATATCGCCCAACCTCTACGACTATCTAATCGTCATTCCAATGAGCCCGGGCGTCGGGAATACCCCTCATACTGTTGATGATCGCCGACGACGATCTTGGAGGTTGAGGTCGACGCAAGGGATGCAGTCTGAACCCCGACTTGGATTCAAGACTCGACACTTTGAGACTATTCGCAAAGAATATGCAGTCAATTAGGAGTGCGTTGAAAAGTGTGAGACTTGCATACGAAACCCAGCAGACCGAGCACGGAGCATGGAGCATGAAGAATTAAAGAGTCAAAAAGAGTTAAAAATGGTCGGAAATGAATCAAAATATTGCAAAAGTACAGAGCATGCATCGCGAGTGAGACACGATGCGGCATGGCCTTTGACTGGTTATTTTGGCTGGTAAGAAACGCAAACAGCGGAAACTTACATGAAAAAACCCAAAGCTGAAGCAAGAAGCCCGAAGCTTAGAGCACAAACAGATCAAAGCAAAAGCTAGGACGGCAGAGGCTGCACCGACACACCGTATCTTGCCTCCTGGTTCTTGCCTCCTGCCTGTTGACATACTGCTGTGCCTGCCGTGCCAGCTTGCTCATGGTGTTCCCTTGCTTTGCTTTTGCCTCTTTACGTTGTAAGCAGAGGGGCATTTTCCGAGACATGCATAGTATTGGTTTCCTGGGAGTCTACACATCTGGCGATCTTGACTGCATCTCCATACGAGCGACCTATGTAGCTGTAGCTGTAGCTTGCCTCCGCCTCTACTCCGTATTCTAGTTTCTAGTTCTGTGCTTGTTTCGACGGACTATCCGCGGTGAGACATCCGACCTTTTCTTTTGGCTTTAGATGAAGGACTCAAGGACCAGAGGGGATTGGAAGGCAGCATGAGCAGACCGTCTCCTTTTTTTTTCATCTCCTTCATCTTATTGCCTCCTTTGCCTCCTTTTGCCAACCTCCAGCCGATTGTCTTACCTGCCTTATTCGACCTCCTCTGATATCCAAATGAGCTGATACCCAGCTATCTGATTGCCAACTGCTTATTCGCTTATTCGGGTATTGCGCTAATTACGAGCTAATTTATGTCCGACGATGCACAAGGTACAGTAACTAGGAGTTTGACATTGTTTTATATCATCTGTTTTGCCACTCTTACTGGCTGCTTCTTTGCTTCCTTTGGAGAGATATGTGAGCAAATAAGCATATCTTGTGCTCAAAGTGAGACAGTACACCATGGAAAATAGCAAAGCAGAGAAACTTTGATGCACAAATTCAAAGCAGGCGAGGTGGCGTTGGAATAGCACTGCCATACCTTGAAAGACTCTTATGTGGTGTGTTACAAAGCCGGGGCTGTCTTACATAAATGTCCATCAGAGTGTTTGAGGATCTGGACAGTCCATACTTAGATGGTCAAGTAGTCGAGCAGAAACTCTGCTTTCCAACAAGCACCATGCATGCCGTGATGAAGGGGCAAGAGGGTGAGATGGATGCAGCAGAAGCAAACCAACACCGACCTCATCCTGGCCCCGGTGAGACACATTCATCAAACATAATATTCAGCATCATCCATGAATACTATGAGCCTTGAAAACAACGGAAATAGCGCTAACAAAAGACAGGAATAACCATACTACGTGATCCCTAATATAGGATTGTCTACTGAGTAGTGTAGCATTGGGACACTCGTCACATATGCCAAACACCGGCCTACTCTGGTACTGGTATGCACACTGCACTGTAGCCTTGTTCTACGAGTACTGTAAATATAGATAGTGGCTTTGCATGTGAAGCTGGGCCGCTCAAGACCGATCACACTGCTACTCTACGGATTAGATAGTAATTCCCGTCCTCACTGCAACGATCCACAGCGGAACAAGCACCCGTGGACATCCACTGTGACTTGTTAGTCTTCTGTCGTTGATACGAATTATTAACACAAGTGATACAACGCGACACGCGACTTCTTTTCATCTCGGCTGCTCCTTTTGGAACCAACATCAAAACAGAGGCGTTTTAAATAAGAAAACCAGGAAAAGAAACACCAAAATACAACAAGAAAACAACAACAAAAAACAATAAAACAGGGGTCTCTTTGCATCCTCACATTTGTATCTGACAAAAGACACAAGCAAAAGAAACAAAAGACGGGAAATCAACGGAGAAAAAAGTACACTGCATGAACGATAACAAAACTGCTCGGTATAGTAAGGGCAGGGATCACGCTTCTTATTATCTTGAGATGGCTGTTTGTTAATATCTCGATACTCTAGAGGAACCGGCTGCTTTTCCGTTTCCATCTGGGGAAGCGGCATGCAACTCGATGGCAACTAGTCCTTGGATTTGCAACAGTCGTGTTGCAGACTCACCGTCAACACATGTCTCGAAACCCCTTTCTGCTGCGTATGTGAACTGCATCAAGTTGCAGCAAGATACTCAGCTGATGAAGCTGACATACAACACAAGACGCAGCTTATAGCAAGGACCATTCGGACGTATCTCTGTAACAGGATGTCTGACTTGGTAAGAAGCCATGGGAGGGCATTCCTACATAGTACAAGGTACCACAAGTCTTTATGCTTTATGCACTCGTGCACGGCACCAATAAGATGAAATATGCCATGAGCGTAAATATCCTTGTGTGCTTACACCGGTACACAAAGACTCTATTGATCTGTCGGCTGTTCACCCACACCGGTTTGATATTTGAATTCTTTAAATATGGTCCAGTCTGACCTGGCTCTAGGCTCCTGTACTTTTTGTAAGCGTGGTCATTTACGGAGCAGTAATACCGACCACCAGCTTCCTCAGTTGCCTGCAAGCATAAATCCAGCTACAAGTTTATCCAGTCTCCATCCCTTGCTGGAGCGTGCAGTAGAGCCGCATTAATGGAGTCGATGCAGTGCATACATGCAGCCACAAAAGGGCTAAGTACCTTTGCTATGAGAATATGAGAAATATTTCCCATACGACTGGTTTCAATACAGCTTTTGAGATACTCGTAGAAACCAACAGACTCAGAAATACTCCTTGCTTCAAATTACAAAGCAGTGGTAGGTGCTTCTAGTCGAGTACGTACCCGGGAATATCTCCACAAGCTATCATAGACCAGACAGAACAAACAAAACAAGCTAGCAAAGCAAGGAGCACACAGAGGCTTTGCGTCGATCGAGTCTGTACGGAGTAATTACTTGTAGATGGTCGATATTACAGCATGCGCGGAGAGCATCAGGTTGAGACATCTGATAGAGCTGAGTTGCACACTTTTATTACAGTATTTATTTCAGTAAGACAAGTCATCAGCCGTTACAATGCAATCTCGGGTAGTTGAATAGAAAAAGAACGAGAACCAGACATGTTGACGAGAATAGCTGCGCATAGCTGCACAGATCGACGTAGCTGAGAACAGCGTTGAAATTCAACAGGCGCCTCGCGTGTCGAGAAATGCGTAGTAGTATCGGGAGAGGGACCAGCGGGCAGAAAGACTGGGAAGAGAAGAGAAGAGGAATACAGAGAAATCAGAAAATACCAAAAATAAAATAAAATAAGAAACATAGAAATACACTGAAAATACAGACTTCCAAAGACTAGACAGGGGATCCTGATCTGGAGTGTATGAGATGGACTGACAAGGCTAGCCTATCCTGGCGAGCTTGACTGATCTGGTCAACGGAAAAGGGGGATGGCCGTTTTTGAAACAAGAGACAGGATAGGGAAGGAGAGGTACTTTGTATCTTATTACTCATTTTCATGTGTAGGTAGAGGATAATGGAGAGCAAGAGAGAAGATTTGAGTACGAGAGAGAAGCAAAAAGAAGGAGCATTGATATCTTACATAATCAACAAACGACGAAACACCAAATAATCATCACTTCAACAAACCAGTCCACGCCTGCCAATGACCTGTTCTGTGATGTGACGGCCTGGATAAAGGCCACCGCAGCCGTTGTCACATACGAAGTACGACCTTTCATCCTTTTACTGAATTTCTTATGAGATTTATTCTTTTATTACTGGGGTATCACTCTCGGTTTCTACAAAGTATTACATATACTTCTTGGATACTCTGCTCTGATAAATGTTTTCAGCGCTCGGTCCTGCACTATTTCTCTGTAATCAATATGCTGACTGCCCTGCCTTGCCGGCTTGCCAGCCGACCCTGGCTTGCTCGGTAATACCTTGCAAAGATACCCATGTGCTTCCATCTATGTACAAAGTACACTCCAGGCTGGCCCCACAAAGCCTGTCACATTGTCAAGTGGAGGCCCTAAGATGAGTCTTACAAGTCAAATTGTATCTTATTTTGTATCTTATTTTGTATCTTTTTGAAATTGGAAAACCGAAAACCACTCTAATATCTAGTTAAATACCACCTGAAACGACAATCTTTTCTTTCTTTACTATTCGTCTTCGTTTTTCGTCTTGCGGTACCTCGCGCCTGAACGTGCCCGAGAAAATGCCCGGATCTTCATTTTGTTTCTTTCATATTCTTTCATTGAGCTATCTTCCATCTTCTCTTTTGATTTATAAATAAATATCCTATGCTACCTTCTTAGCATACTGCACGCCATCATACCTTGCGCCGCCGTTGACATCCATCTGCGCAGTTGATCGGTGGATGTTTCCAGTATCTTGGTATGAAAAGTCGAATAACCTCATATAGGTACGGAGTAGATATGAATATCTGTATCCTACGTAATAAATATTCACGACGTACGATACATACTATCGAATCAAAGTCGAGATTCAATACTAGCACACAAAGAACTCGTATCACTCAGCTCGACGCGATGTATCGCTGGTGGATGCAACGGCTGCGATATTTGATCTCAACTTCACCCCTGCTCTGGGGCTTCATGTGATCAGCACTTTGAAATTAAAGAGAGCAGAAATACAAAGAGAGAATTGACTGAATAGGTCATAGCTAAAAAGGCCCGTGTTTCAGCTCTTATCACACCAACGCTTGCTCCCGAAATAGCTAGAGAAGAATTGTGGCATTTGGCATTTAGCATTTCCATTCGCAAGTAACTTGTATCCCCCAGAGTATCTCTAGTTCTACGGAGTATTAGCTGCCAGCTCTTTGTCCGATTCTTCACCGTTGTTCTCTCTTTGTCCCGCCCGCGTCTAGTCGTCCTCGTCGCCTTTTAGTTCCCTCGCCTCTTAGTTCCCTCGTTTCTAAAACCTAGTTGGCGGCCTGGCGTCTCGGGCAGGGCCAACCCGCTGTGGTTCGAGTTAGTGGCGACTAGATACTGTATTCTTTGTATTTGCAAGAATTATATATAAGAGTATGAAAGTATTTGAATAGCAAGAGAATAGAATAAGATACCTCTACTCTGTACTTTGTAAGATAGATATTGTCCAGACCTCGTGGTTGTGGGGGCGTATCAGGAATCAATCGGCGGGAACAGACGGCTGGTGACAGCTGCAAATAGATTACTATTGCAGGGAAGGCCTGTATTTCCCTTTCTCTTAGTAAGTCCCCAAAACCAATGCTTGCAACTAAGATACATGCGGACTGCACTACCTTACTGTGCCGATGTGCGATGTGTGACGTAGGAACGCGTGTGGAAGGCGCGATGGCAGGCAATGCTGCAATGCCCTATGGCCAGGCCCTACTCTGTCCCTCTGTCCCTCTGTCCCTCATCTGTGCCTGTCCTGTCCTGTCCCTATTTGTAACTTGTCCGTCTGGGTGCAATGTTGTACTTGAATGGAGTCTCCGGGGAAAGACGATAATTCGATGTGTCGCTATGGAACACTCATTGCTTAGACGCGTGTATCGAATGCTGATCTGACTGCTACGCTGCAATCCTGTGCTGTGATGGAATTACTCAAGAAGGAGGCAATCATTGGAAAGGCAAGCGCGATTAGTACGGTGTGGTCTTTTCATCTAAGAATGGAAAGCGCGATTGGAGTCTTTCTCCTTTATTTGCAATATTTTACTGTTAGTTCGTCTTTCTCTCTGATGAGTGCATTGCTCCTGCCGTACTTGTACTGAATATTGTTATTCCTAATCCCAGTTTACTATGTTTGCTTTGGTCCTTCTTCTCGTTATCAATCGATATGACCCCTGCATCTCTCCACTGCATTTCCCTCGACCCTCTCTATTTCTTCTTTTCTTCTTTCGTCTCTTGTTTAATTTTATTGATATTTCTCTTCTCTAATTCGATATCTCACACTTCTTTGCTTTTCCCGATTCTTTATTCGGCATCGCCTACTTTCTACTTTGTGCTTTGCTGCTCTTGCCCCTCTTTCCCTATTCTGTAATCGTACCCTCTGCTCTTTCCTTATTTTTCAGACTCCATCTTCCACTTTCCTTCTCCCACCACACCCCTTTTCTGCTCCTGCCCCGGGAAGCCGTTCTTACCTCCACTCCTACCCTTTCGGTTAGTCGTAGTAGCCTGCAGGCCTTCCCTGGCTTCTTGGTAATACTTAGCAAGCAGGCAAGAACCAACGTCCAGGTCCTGATTATCTTACTAGTCACCTAGCGAGCTAGTCTTGATCACAAGTCTTACTGAGTACAACAACTACGGGCCTGGGACCAGGGACCCGGCCGGGCTAGTCCTCCGAGCCACACCACTCCTTGACCATTGGGACCATTGACAGACAAACTCGACACACGACGCCACTGCCTCGATTCTCATCACCTCTATCTTGCTGTAAGAAGGCCTGGTCGGTGGAGCCGCTCGTTTTGACCCAGACGACTCCTCTTTCTGTGATATTCTGGGATCCTGGTCGCTCTTTCCTTCTGCTACTTTCTGTCTCTCCTTCTCTTCCCTTTTGTGATCATCCCAGTGCCGCTCTTTCCTTGAACTCTCGCACCAGTAAATATAAGTATCTTATTGCTTACAAGTATGTAACACTAGTATCTACAAAGTAGTATCCAGGACCCCTGCCACTCGACGCGCCTGCCACTAGCATCTCTACGGCGTAGTGCTGCTCCGTTCTGTGGTTCCAGGAGGAGCTTAATCTTGAGCAGCCATAAGACTCTCAAAACCGGCACACTGAAAGATTACGTCCCCTCTATGAGCACGGACTCGCGTCTGTCTTTCTTGTCGCTCTTGGTCGCTCTTGCCTCTTCTCAGTACCTGCTCTGACATGGCTGTATCCCAGAACCAGCTGTCACCTCTCTAGCTGTCAGTCCCGGCTCTTGTCCTCGACTGCCCTGTCTCTTTGACCTTTTATTACATTTTAATTTATATTCTTTTTATCTCGTCTATTATTGATTATCCTCCATTACCATCTTTATTATCCTCGACTTCGTACTTTCTTCTTTTTCCTCTTCCAATTCTATTATCTACAGAGTATTATCTATTTTCTTTTTTGATTTTCCTTTCTTTTTCTTCTCTCTTGCCCTCTCTCGTCTCCTCTCCTTTGCTCCTTCCCTCTCTTCGTTCGTTCCTTCCTCCTATCGTGTCTTGCTCTTGCCTCTTTCTTGAGCTCCTTCTTTCTTTTCTTTCTTTCCCTCTTCTGTTCCTTCCTCCTTTTTTCTCCTCTTTCCCCTTCTCCACACGCATCGTCTTCTCAACCACCATATCCGCTTCGCGGTGTATTTCTTGTTTCCTCACGGCCTCACCTTTGTCTTTCAACAATCAGCAGCCGTACCGAATACTTTCTCGCCTGTGCGCCTTGCATCTTTCATCTGCACCATCTATACGCATTCGATACGATATAGGGCGAGCCCCTCGACTTTGACTCTTAGTTCTCAGTTTATTGCTTCTTCTGCAGCATCAGCATCAAAGCTAGCCACCCGACGACATTCCAACGAGCGACGGCCCCAACCTTTCACGTCGATCCATTCACGCATAACGCATACTCCAGTAACAGTTCATTTTACGCGTGTGCATCGACTGCAATATCGCTGCGTTGTTTTGCTCTTCACTTGAGTTCGATTGTCCTGCTATTTCGATACCCAGCCCATCTCGCTTTGATACCCTCACTCTACTGTGATAACCAAGGTATGCCTTGTCTTTTAAGGGGATCCTTATTTCTGATAGTCTGGATTATAAAATCTGGAAATATCGGTGCAACATCTATATTTCATACGGCTGCGATTCGGCAGCCTCCCGTGATATATCTCCTATCAGTCTACCCGTCTCTCAGATCTAGACACTGACTGGCTAGACGGAAGAAACCATTAACTTGACTTTCTCCCACGTTTTTGATATTTGCTTTATTATACCCCCTCCAATTTCATCGACGTCGCCTTGGCTTGGATTTACACTGCACACATCAGCGCCATTTTTGCGAATTGATCCAGCAATTTTGCGATTTCACCATCACGACAAGTTCAACACCAAACGCAACAATCATATATCCCTGCACAACTTCTACAAGACGTGACCTTACAGTCCGGCCTCGTCTTTGAACCCAGCAGTTCCTCATAACTCAGGTAAGCTCGTCTTCCTGCGCGCTCGGATACCGAATAAAAGCAATAATATCCCCCTATCCCGATCGGACCCTGCACTATCACAGCACCCTGGCCTATATCATCTCATAATATAATACACTATCTCATGCAGAGTCACTCTGCACATGCATATGCACCAAGTAACACACCCCTGCTAACACCATCTCATCTAGGTCTAGGACTAGGAGAAATTGTCAGTTACGGCAACGGTCAAGACCAAGCACGGAGTATTCGTGGTTGTTTTGCTAAACGATTCTCATAACACCCATCCTTGCCCATATTTCTGCATTTCTGCTGCTTTGCAGCACTTTGCTTGTCCCTTTGTCCCTTCGCATCTTTCATCTCTACCACGGGGTCCTGGTTTCACTGGTAAGTTCTCAGGGTTCATTCTTTCTCAGTCTATCTCACACTCATTCCACACAATTTATGTTATGCCTGTATAATCTGAGACGTATACTTGATCCTCGTTCTTTGTGTTCACTAACAAGATGCTACAGCCAGCATTCACGTGAGATAACCGAGTTGTCTTTGATTTTGAATCTTGCCATTTCAATCTCTGGCTTTATCTGATCATCGCCGATTGCCCTCGATGAACAGCTTGGCCTAAATCAATCGGACATTCAGACACGATTTGTCTGCCAACTAAATCGACACCCAATCGCCAATAAACCACCACCATCACTGCAACGACACAATGTCCAGCATGGCTGTCTGGGAGACGGAAGATGAGGGTGACTCGCCGAGCGTCTTGGCTGCTGCCGCCGCCGCCGCTCTGCCCACTCCCACCGACACGCCGTATCGTACACCATCACGCAGGTCGAGAAAATCATCTCGCTCTAAAACACCGCCGCGCAAGGGTCACTCGCCGCCCCCAATGCCCGGCACAGACAAGACCGACAAAACCGACAAGAGCTCGAAACGTTCATCCAAGGATATCACCATTGATGAGACCATCAGCATCCTCGATCCACGTCGGTTTACGCCCACTCTCCACGCCAACCTCGTTTCAGAAATTCTCAACCTTCGCCGTGATCAAGAGGACAAGATGAAGTTCATCGACAGCCTCGAGTCTGCCCTGCACACAACACGCCAAGAGCAAGAGTCTCTACAAGAAACAAACCTCATCACTGCAAAGGAAAACCGCTCCCTCAAGAGACAGCTGGCCCTGCTCGAGGGCGGTACTTCATCTGCCCTCGGCGAGCTGGCTCGTGAGCGTGAGGATGCTGAGGAGACTGTCGGCAAAGTCAAGAAGCAGCTGGAAACTACTCAAAAACGCCTGCGGAACCACGAGGAGGATACTCTGCGCATGCACACCATGTGGGAAAAGGAAAAGGAGTCATGGGAAGACGAGAAGCGCAAGTTTGAGCGCAAGCTGCACGTTGCCGACTCTCGCCTTAAAACGGTTCTTGAAGAAGTCGCCGCCTTCCATGCAGCACACGCCAGCCAAGTAACAGATGGCGAGGATGGCGAAGACATGGTTGGCAAGGACGCCGATGCTGCCAGTGTGCGATCTATGAGCATGACCAACAGCATCCGTTTCTCTACCAAGCCCAATTTCCACTCGCTAGCCGACGAGCTTAACTTTGACGGCGACGAGACTGATGAGACCGATACTGGCGGCCGCGAGTCTTCGCTGTCCCTGCGCCTCCACAACCGCAAGGACAGTCGCGATAGCACCATGTCCCGCACACACAGACGCAACCAGAGTAACGATAGTCTCTACCGTCCTGGCAGCGTCGCTCGTGGCCGTTTCCTCAACCAGGCTGTGCTTGAGCGTCTCGAGGGTGTCACTATTGAGGAGGACGATGAGGAGTTTAACTCACCCTCGCCCACTCCCAAGGCCTCCAAGACTTCCAAGGTTCAGTACACCGACTCTGCTGTTCAGTATTCGCCGCCGCCATCGCCCAAGCTGGCTCCTCAGGCTGCTTCTCCCGAGCCCGTTGCTGTTGCCGAGCTTCAGCAGACCTCAACAGCAGCAGTACCA
The DNA here is from genome assembly GCA_029298715.1 of Ophiostoma ulmi. Classification (NCBI taxonomy): domain Eukaryota; kingdom Fungi; phylum Ascomycota; class Sordariomycetes; order Ophiostomatales; family Ophiostomataceae; genus Ophiostoma; species Ophiostoma ulmi. The sequence goes on along the minus strand of JANSLN010000001.1, from coordinate 1,022,736 downwards.
CCGCCAATTCCTGCTCGTGCCGACCGCTGGTCACTCCAGGAAGGGTCCATTGACGGTACTGTGCGCGAATGGGGCGAGGTTGAGGCTAACCAGCGCCGTAAGAGAGTGCACATTGCACGCCCTCTGACAATTGAGCCCGTCACTATCAGCAGTGGTCTTATGGTGTCTGTTGGATCTCAGACGATGAACGAGCCTCTGAGCCCGCCCAAGACGCCCAAGTCTCCACCGTTCGAGAGAGAACAGGCTACCAAGCGGACGTCTCAGAACGCTGCCGTTGAGAAGCCTCTGCCTGCTGTACCTCCCATGGTTGAGAGCTCGACACAGACTGATCCTCCTACACCACCTGCCACTCCCGTGCCCGAGGTCAAGGAGCTTGTGCCGCTGTCCGAGATGCTTATTCCCAGCATCAGCATCCATCCACCTACCAGCCGCCCAACAACCCCTTGTGAGCCGCGTCTGCCACCCCTGGTCAAGGACTTTGGCTGCCAGGTCGAGATCTCGATGCCGACGCCTTCCAGATCCGTGTCTGTCCAGACTGAGGAGATTCGCGTCGACAAGCGTCGCCTTGACCAGCTGCCTCCCCACCTCCGCCCCTCTGCCATTACATCTCGTCCAACCTCACCCTCACCCAGTGCCGTGATTGTAGACCCCGCCCAGGCAGCTGTTGACGATCTTAGCTCACAGTTCGTCCCCGTGCCGGGCAGCGTTCCGCCTCGCAACCCTCGTCGCCTTACTTCTCGTGGTGGTATCAGCAACGACCCGACGGCGTTGCCTTCGCCTGTTGCCTCGACATTCGCTCAAGAGGAGACGCACGATGCCTACCCCGGTAACAACGACGATGGTCCTCTATCGAACCAACGTGCTCCTATGCGCCGGCCACACCGTATTAGCAGCTTGTTTGCTGGTTTTGATGTGGGGAGCTCTGATGAGGCCGAGGAGTTTGGCGACGCTGATCTGAGTGACTCCGAGTTCCGCACCGCTCTGTCGGCTCCCAAGCCCAAGGGTGACTCATCATCGCGCAGCGGTGGCAAGCGCAGTTCGGGTGTGCTAAGCGGTACTGCATCTCCCGACCTGGTTCTGCAGCGCGGATCTGTTCGCAGTTCGCTGCGCATGCTCAGTAACATTGCTGCTACTGAGACCTACAGCAAATTCAGTCTGCCCGAAAGCGGCAGCAGAGATGGTCGCGACTCGGCTGCAAGCCGTCGGACATCGACTTCTATCCGCAGTTCGCGCATGTCTCTCGATAAGGGCAGTGGCTCCATCATGAGCGGATCGACCAACCGGTCTAGCGTGATGCGCAAGGCTGCTATGATCCAGAACGGCATTGCCACTCACCAGGGCCGGTCTCGCAGTCCCAGCCTGCCCGACTCGCGTGATCCCCCCTTCCCTATCCCCACCCGTGCTAGCTCCCGCAAGCCGCCAACAAGCTTCAGTGCCCCGAGCGACGGCCGCGGCAGTCCGACGCGTGCTGTGGAGGCATGGCACCGTCGCAGTGGAAGCCGCAACCACTACCGTGCAAACAGCATTCGCAAGGTGCGCTCTGCTGCTGCAATTCCCGTCAAGCCCAGAGCCCGTCGTCACAGTAGCCGGTCACCACCTCCGGTTAACCATGTTCCCTCACTGTTTGACGAGGAGCCTGAGAGCCCTGGCCTGCCGCCGCTGCCAACCAACGACATTACCATGCCCCGTTACCAGGCATCGTCAGCTGGCGGCTCGCGCTACCGGTCCTCGCACCACCGCCAGGCATCGATCAACACTGCCATCACCGACCAGACAAACCAAGGGTCCATCAACAGCTCCAGCCAGGCTACTGCTACTGGTGTTGTTGATGCTATTGCTCAGACCATGGTCGGCGAGTGGATGTTCAAGTATGTGCGCCGGCGCAAGTCGTTTGGCGCTACCGAGACCACGGGCCGCGACGACAGCAGCAACGACCGGCACAAGCGATGGGTGTGGCTTGCACCGTACGAGCGGGCTATTCTCTGGAGCAGCAAGCAGCCCTCGAGCAACAGCACACTGATGGGCAAGTCGGGCCGCAAGCTGACTATTCAGTCGGTGCTTGACGTTAAGGACGACAACCCACCACCCAAGGGCTGCACGCAGCTCTTCAACCGCTCGATTCTCATCCTGACACCGCAGAGAGCACTCAAGTTCACGGCTACCACTCCTGAGCGCCACTACCTGTGGCTAACATCTCTGTCCTTCCTTGCTCACTCACAGCAAGCTATTCCCGAGAACATTACCGCCCTATCACCACCGCCCAAGGTTCTACCCGACTTTGAGCTGTCACGGCCAAAGGCTCGCAAGAGTGGAATCCGTGACTCGATTCGGTTGACCAAGAACAAGACTGCCATGGTGCAGAGCATGTCGGCGTCAGCTGTCGCAGTTCCTGCTCTGCCAGCCATGAGCATTGCATCGTCAGTTGTTGACTCGATGCCTCCCAGCATTCCTAGCTACCGCCCTGCGGAATCGTATAGGACGGCAGAGTCGTATGTCTCGGTGCCTTCATACCGGCCTGCTGAGTCGTACACGTCGGCTCCGTCTGTTGCAGCATCCACGTCGACACACCAGCGTGATATATCTCGTGACACTGCTGAGCCGCCAGTGATTGCCCGTTTCCACGACCGCGCTAATCAAGTCATGGTACACGGCCGCAAGCGTAGCAACACGGGTGGCCATGTGCCCCCGCCCCTGTCGTTCCGTGGCTTCTCTGGCCCGTCTGGCAGCAACAGCAGCTACTACCACGCATCGACCAACAGTACAGCTGGCCAGTCGGATATTTCGCAATCACAAGCATCGTCATGGGGCATCCCCGGTGCACCAGGTTCACAGCGCACATCGGAAGCGTCGTCGCGGCCGAGCGGTGCAGTGATGAACAACTTTTTTGATGCTATTGGTACTGTGCGGATGGAGGCCTTTATTAGCCCGCTGTCATTCCAACAGGTGGAAGAAAGCCCTGAGGAAGACATTCGCTACCGAGCACGTCGCCGGAGCAAGGAGATGAGACGGCGTGCCAGCCGGAGCCGGCACCGAGACCGTGACAGCTACAACTCGCGCGGTACTCGTGACGACTTTTACAGCGGCAGCCGTACTGGCGGCGAGGAAGACTATTTCCGCGACGATCCGTTCAAGGGTTTCTAGACTCTAGCTCTATTCTAGAGGTCATCTGCTGCGGGACAGGCGTTATAATTTATTCGTTTTTCATTACATGGTCAACCTGCGTGAGCATATTGGGTGCCGCTGGCGGGTATATATATGGTTCAAAAGGGAAATGTCTGGACGCGCTGAGACGCAAATCACTCATTTTCATTTGTTTTTCTCTTTCACTCTGCTTTTAGCTGTCAGCTATTATCATTTTCTTTTCTCTGATTTCATCATCTTTTCTGTCTTATTCCCCACACTCTCACTACCATCTCATACCATTGGTCGAGATTTATTTCCTAGTTCTTTCTTCTCCTATGTTGTTACTATTATCTTTTTGTATATGGCTGCTCGAGGCACAAACAGGACCCGGCCTAGGGGTATTTTCCTATATTTCTGTTCTATTATACTTTTATTCTCTTTTATTCTATACTCTAGCTTTTGTATATAGGTGCCATCTGACACGAATATAGCGCATCCGTAGATGCCTCTCAAGACTTTTCAGAAACGGTGATGCTGCTGAGCCCAAGCGATGTGATAATACTAATTCGTCCCTAATAGAGTGCGTGCATGGCCCCACTTTGTATAGCTTGAGCTACCCCACGACAAACGACAAAAACTATTTCTAAAGGGGCCTGTTCTTTGCACACTTCGCACGACGTCATCCTCTTCATCACTATTACCCAAAACACCGACGACAAAATGCCAGAATCAATCGAAGAAATACAGGCGCGCCACCGCCGCGAACTGCGCGAGCTGCAGGGCCGCATCACCAACAAGAAGAAGAATGCCACCAAGAAGACGCGCAAAGGTGTCAATGACGAGTGCGCCGCGATGGAGAGCGACCTCAAGGCCAAGCACCAGCTGGAGCTGGCTGGAGATCAGCCGGAAGCCGAGGTTGATGGAGAGGGAGACGACGAGGAGACGGACAATCTTGCAGACAAATTGGCCGACACATCAATAGCGCCACAAGAATCTCAACCAGCAGCAGCAGCAGCAGCAGCACCAAAACCAGAATCGACACAGCCGCCGGCAGCAGAGGGCCCAAAGAAGAGAAATCGACAAAAAGAGAGACTGGCCCGGCGTGCGGCCGAGCAGGAAGCAGCTGTGGCAGCCGCCGCTGAAGAGGCCAGCCACATGGTCGACCATGCCGCCGTCGAGCGCGCATCGATGAAGCCGCTGATTGCCAAGTCGGGGCGCATCGAGTACCCCATCCGGCCAGACGGCCACTGTCTGTTTTCGTCGGTTGCAGACCAGCTGGTGCAGCTCGGAAAGATAGTGTCAGAGGACGAGAGCCTGCCTGCATTCCGCAAAGTGCGGCATGTGGCGGCCGAGTACATGGAGGCGCACGGCGATGACTTTGCACCGTTTCTGCTGGCGTACAGCGGCGACGACGATGCGCCGGATCTGCAGACACACATTGCCCAGATCCGAGACACGGCGGAATGGGGCGGCCAGATGGAGCTGGTGGCGCTGGCGAATGCATACAGTGTCAACATTCAGGTGCTGCACGACGGCCGGAGCGAGCTGATCGAGCCGTCGTCAGGAGCCCCAGCAGGCAGCGACGAGCGGCCAACACTATGGCTGGTCTATTACCGGCACGGCTTCGGTCTGGGTGAGCACTACAACTCGCTGCGGGCTAAGCCAGAGTAGTGTCTCTTTTGTTTCTTGTTTCTTTTTGATATCACAAAAGTATAAAGCGTGGATTTACTTGGAGTTATTTGATATGTTATCATGTGCATATATAAGCAACGACAATAGAAGCAAAGAGCGGAATGCTCAACACCAACAGAAAAACATTCGATATGGAGACTGGCCTGGCAATGCACTTGCGGGAACAGGTCTCGTCGACACCAATGTTCAACTCGGATTCTGTCTCCTACCGAACCCTCAAGTGAATCAGTATGGAAGCCGGGACTCACTCTCGTGCCCGGGACTCGTCGGCATGACGTCTTTGACAGGGTGCAAGAACATGGCAGGCAAACACGGCCGTCCATGGCCCATCTCCCACTCGAGTCCGCCAATTCCGTTGTCCTCGTACCCCACCCAGTTGTTGTACATCCTCTGTGGGGGGTCAGCTCGGTAGTACCACGTGGTCCCCCGGAACCGACCTTCCCGTCCCCATCCCATGGCACTGTCGGGACCACCGGATGATCCACCACGCGGCCCGTTATTGAACCAGCGGGCAAGCTGGTTTGAAGACCAGGGACGATCCGTAAATATGGGCATCGGAACATACACTGCCTTGAGACCATGCAGAAGAGAAACGGTTCCAGGCGCCATCTCAGAGCCTACATGATTACCACGCAGGTTTTCCACATGCATGATATCCAGAAGCTCTCTTGACAGCCGACATTGCGTCACAATGGCACCGCGGCGTGGCAAAGAGCCAGACGTGTGATTCTCGTCATTGTAGTTCCATACCTGGTTGCCGAGAACCCAGCCCGACCCCTTGGGATCGAAAAGTGGCGAGAGCGTAATAAGGTCGGCGTCCTCATCCGTACCCCATTTATAGTTGTCGTCTTGGGGTGATGGGGTCGGTGGCGCCGGGCCGATGGGGTTTATAAATGTGAGATTAGGTGCGCCCCAGACTGGACTCTTGCTAGACATGGCCTCCACAGAATAGCGAAAGTCGGTGTCGTATTCGCCGTGATAATCGGGTATATAATAACGCTCGTTTCGCTCCCAGAGTCCCTTTCGTGGTTGTTTCTTTGCAAAGTGGCTTAGCTTTTGTAGCATATCATAGGCATGGCCCGTGATCCGCGCATCCATCTCCCAGTTCCAGACAAACGAAAATTCCCGGAACTCTTGCATGAATTTCTGAATCGAAAGCCACTGGGCATTGTGAACGTTTGCCTCGTGCGAGCGCTCCAGCTTAGGGTATGTATCCTGGACGAAATTGTCGTTCCAGAGCAGTGTCATGCCGAGAAACTCTTTGGGGACCGACCCTTGGAGATACTTGTCATATGTCTTATTGTCCCAGAGGTTCACACCTCGGTCCTTGACATGCACAAGAAGAAAGACCTGGTATTCACCTCCCGACTGCAAATTCAGCTCAGAGACGAGAGATCGGATAATGTACCGGTCATTTTCGGTGTATCTTTTGCCGGTATATGACCGCAGAAGGACTGCTGTGCGCTTCTCTATGATATTGGTGGCTGCACGCTCATGTGGCTGACCTGACCTTTTGCATTCGATTCCACATGGCTCGATTCTCGGTCGTCCAAGGGACCATCTCTTTAGCGTTTTGCCAGAGCTGTCCGTTGATGTGCTAGAGATGACTGAGTTTGAGATGATTTGGCTCCCGTATGCTGTGGTCACCAACTCATTTTCAGGGCCTCTGAGCTCAAACCGGGCCTGGTTGAGATCGAGGCAGTTGAGCTGGAGTTCACCCCAGTCGATCTCATCTCGAGTTCCGTCGGGGAGTGCGTAGACACCCAGCCGAGTGTCTCGTTCAAAGCATAGCTCAGGATCAATGTCGAAGATGCTGTAGCTTCCAAGACTAGGCTTGGGAAAGCTTTTGGGCAGGCCAACAAAAGCCGACACGTCTTTGACTGGCAGCCCAAGTGGCCCTCTACATGAGACCTGGCGAGCATGGTTGGATCGTCTCCAGGACCATGAGTTGTAGTTCGGGTATGGGTCGATTTTGTAGGGACGCTGGGTGCTAAAGCTGGGTACGGTGCTCCACGGCTTGAGCTTGACAGAGAACGTTTTGGAGTTTGGATTGACAGGGACGAGATTGGATAGAGTTCCTCCGTAGATCTTGCCGGCACCGGATTTTCTGTCAGTCAGTTCCTATCACGAGGAAGAGGAAAGTCATTGCTAGGAGTCTTACCTTCCAGCTTCCTTGTATTCTTTTTCAAACTCTTCGCGGATTTGGGCGTCCGATTTCCGTGATGGGGCGTCAATGTTGTCGAATGGTAACTGGTCTTCGTCAAATGTTGATTTGTCAATGGTTTGGATATCGACGCCACCGAAGCGGAATACGGCGCTGGCATTGTGGCTGTCTTTGAGGATTTCGGCGTTTGCTAGAAAAGTAGCAATGGTTTTTGCACTGCTCCACGAGTTGAAGAGACAGTAGGCGACGGTAAAGGCCACAAGAAAGAACAGTGTGCGTTTTGGGCGGGCAAAGACAGCCCACGGCCGTCCCAAGGTGATTTTGCTCATTGGTGAGCTAACCTTTAATAAAAAGCTGGCCATTTGGTGTTGAAGTTGGGGGATTTGGTGATCAGCGCGCTCTCATGATGTGAAAGAGGCAACGCAAAGGCACCAACTGAGTGAAGACAGCAGACCGCAGATAGTAGATAGTAGACAATAGACAATAGACAATGTCGAGATAGGTGGGAATCAAAATAAGCCCCAGAAGGCAGTAAATGGTAGGTATATGTATGCGACAAATTGGCAGTGAATGAATGTGAGAGTGTAAATAGAGTAAAGCACGTAGAGATACTGTAGCCAATATAGAGGGGGACAGGGCCGGTGAAATAGTCGAGGTTTAAAGAGAAAGAGAAGGGAACTGATGAGAAGAAAGAGAAAAGAAGAAGGGAAGAAGCGTTGAGGGACCAAACACGGATCTTGGCATCAAGTTAAGTTAGTTTCTGTACGCACCTGCCCAGTCATACGCAAAAAAGCCGTGTGAAAGCTGCAAAATGGGAAGGAACGAGTCACGAAATATACCAGATCTGCCAGATCGGGAAGGCACGATCCAGTGCTGGTGCCAGTCGGCCAGTCGTGCCTTCCTCCACGTAATCTATTACCATTTATGTAATGACTTCCACTGTGCACTCCACATTGTACGAGTCCGCAATCTACAAATCTTGTTTAGATCTTGTTGAGAAGGAACGGGTGTATCACCAGCAGGAGCGTTCCTTCCTTTTACGTCTGTCAAGGTTCGTCAAACTTAAGCAGGAACCCGACACTTGTACTCATTGCCGAACCGAAGTTTTCTTGGGCGGTTGATAGTGTGGACATTCATAGTTGAGCTAAGATAATATTATATGTGTAGAGAATTGAATGCGAGAAATATACGAGACAGAACTTTGTTATGTAGCTACGGCCGTGAGGTATGAGCTGTTATCAAAGAGCTGTAGATGCTGGCGCGGATGACAGATTGTTCCTTCCTTTTTTGGAAATCTACACAAGTCGAAAAGGAAAGAATGGGTGAGAGAAACCAAATTCTTATTTGCCCAAGCGGCAAGAACAGTTAACAGGATCTAGAGTCGTCAGTGACAATGACTTCCTAATTAGGATAATACAGATCATCTCATATGGTGTAAGATCGTATTACATAAACAAAAACGGCCGTCTGCGCCGCTCTTTGCCTAGACTAGAAGTGAGATGGGCGACCCCGCCACCAGGCACCCAATATAATGCTGCCTATAGGACCTCTTGTGGGGCTGTAGCGTCATTCTTTGGGGCACCTGCCACTGTCGACTGACAGCCTGCCAGTGTGTTATCGCCCCTCAAACACAACGGCCTCGAGCCTCTTTCGCCAACGAGATATATTGACGATACCGCGCATCACGACTACAGGGCCATTTCGAGGCTTTATTCTCGACTTCTCAACCTGGTAACCAACCTAGACACTATCAAGCAAATACAGCAACCATGGCTCCTACAGTGAACCTTGTCGTACGTCAGCTCTTATCGGCCTCCTCGCCTCTCTTTTTCGCCCTTGTGGCAACATCCTCGTCGCCATCATCATCTTCGCAAACCTCCATGGATCGCTAACAATGACTAGACAAAATTAAAGGTCCAGCTCAAGCTGTCGATTGCGCGCTTGCGCATGGTACAGACCCGCGATGAGGCTCTTGCCAAAGTCGCGCGCCGCACAATGGCCCAGCTGCTCGACAATGGCAAGGAGGACTCGGCCCGCATCCGCGTCGAGAACATTATCCGCTCCGACATTACCACCGAGCTGCACGAGATTCTGGAGCTGTACTGCGAGCTGCTGATTGCGCGTGCCGGCCTGCTGGACAGCCACGTGTGCGACCCAGGCCTGGAGGAGGCCGTCAAGAGCCTGATTTATGCGGCACCCAAGACAGAAATCAAGGAATTGCACACGGTGCGGCAATTACTGGGCGAGCGGTACGGCAAGGAGTTTGTGATTGCGGCAATGGAGAACACGGACAACAAGGTGTCGCCCAAGGTGGTGCGCAAGCTGAGCGTGACCCCACCGAGCGATGAGCTCGTCAACGGCTACCTGGCCGAAATTGCACGGGCCTATGGTGTTCAGTGGCCGCGACGGGCTGCCGACGATCTGGGCGATGCGCCGACCTTGTTGGACGAGGACGGCGTTGTAGGGGAAGAGGGCAGCAAAGACGATGGAGACGACGATGACGCCGGCGATGCCGAGAACTTCCTGCCATCCACGCCGAACAAGATTCCCGGGGCATCGGCCAAGCTGGCCAAGACACAAGAAGAGCTGAACCGGGCAACACCACCCAAGACGGAAGTCAGCGACAAGCCTCCACTGCCGTTACAAGTGAACCCTCCGACACCGACAACAGACAACATCCATCCGCGCGTGACACTGGACTCCAAAGAGCTGAAGCCTACAGCGCCGGCATCGCCGCTGTCTGGCAAGAGCACGGCGGCAAAACCAGTGACGACAACAGCCACAGCGAGCCCCAAAGCGTCATTACAGGACCCGGCGGCGCGGCGGCTTGTTGTGAAGAAGAAGGAGACTGTCGATGACGACCTGGCAAGGCGGTTTGCCGATCTGAAGCGGTAGTTTGCTGTTTTATGTTTCGTGTTTCCAATATTCAATTAAGCACAGCGTATGATTAATGCAATTCATGATTTTAAACCAGTGCTACCGTAACGCCATCAGTCTTTGACTGAATGCCCCAAGAGTGTATGTAAAAGGATAAAGCGAACGGATGAGGGGGGAAAAAAAAGGAAAAAAGGAAACAGAAAATAAGAAGAAATATCCAACGCCAGCCCATGCTCACCCACACCGTCTGCCGCTACTCCAGCTTGTCCAAGTGCTCAAGTCGCGTCAAGACGACCTGCTTGCTCGTCTCTTCAATCTCGCCGGCCAGGAACACCTCATCGAGGATGGCATAGACCTTGTAAAAGTTGAAGACGAGATCGAGCTCGCAGACGTTGCCAAAAAAGGCATCAAGCACCTCGACGAAGAAGTGGATGCCCTCGAGGTAGGCCAGCTCGTTGTCGTTGGTGTCGACACAGGCGCAGAAGAAGAGGCCGGCATAGCGGCGGTAGACAATCTTGTGGTTGCGGAACTCGACGAAATTGCTCTGGTACTTTTGGTCACGCGGCGCCACGAGGCGGTGGATTTCGCCCTTGAGCTTGATCTTTTCGTCGTCGGTATACGGCACATACCACTTGGCCAAGCGAGTCTTGCCTCTGGATGAGTTAGTATTCGTATTTGGATTTGGATTTGGATTGGATTTGGATTGGATTTGCATTTGCAGATTGTAGGGGCTCGTTTAGACGTACTGTCGGTTCTGGATGAGGATGAAGGAGAGCATGGTCGGGGAGGAGTGCCGGACAGCGGCGGGAGGCAGGGGTGGTAAGGGTCGCAGTAGGCCGGCAGCTGGTAGTTGGTAGAGTATTGTTGTCGACAGTATCAGCTGGAGTTGCGTTTATAGTCAGCGTGGTCGGGTATCATGAACGGGGTGTCGTCTACCAGCAGTATGCGGGAGGGTCGGCCATGGATCACGACTCGGGGACCGGCGAGGTGTGGAAGTGGAGCGGCTAAAAAAGGCGGTGTTGGAGAATAGGGGCAGTAACCGCGCCATGGTACGGTTGCTCGTTCCCAAAAGGGTCCAGAATGACTAATCGCTGTCACTTACACGTTATGTACCTGCGTACCTTTTTTCTTGCTATCACCAACCTGACACCCTTTATTGTCTCTCACTTTTGCTAGATGAACAAGCACAATAAATAAGTTAATAACTTGGAATGAATACATTGATAGAATTTTGATACAAAAATATCAAAGCACTACGGAGTAGATGCAGGGATTTCAACGTTTTGATGACTACCAAATGGCCGTTGTCGCGGCAAAGAAAGCGTCGATGCCAGAGAAAACGCAAATCATTTGTCCACTCCCGGAAAACAGAAAACAAGGCCGAGTGTCTCAGATGTCTTCAACCTCAGCTGTCGGTCAGTCGGCCTGGCCTACATTGGTGCCAAGCCCTATTGTAGTCCGGTTGTCCCTATATGTAGATTGCATTCCAGTGGTCATCAACATAACAGTCGATGCTTTGACAGCGGGCCGCCGACGGAATGGTGCTTTTGTATGAATTGTATTGTTCGAGGGTTGTCTACTATCTATTTTATTTGTTTTGTGAGTACTGAACTTTACAATGTCATCCACAGTCCCTCGAGCTCTCCCGGATAAATAGCCACGGAAACTATGCTCGACCTCATAAACACCTCAAAATAGTCGACTACCTCGGAGGTCCCCAGTCAATATGACACTCATCATAATTCTGCCAGTGGAAGAACCTACATAGATTGAGATTTCAGATGAACATGCGTATTCCAAAGTACAGGCTTCTCTGTGAGAGTGGCCCGGTGAAAGATCTTCATTCTTAACCCCCGTCCTCTTCACATCACCTTACCCTCGGACCCTCCTCCACGCTTCTCTTCATCTTCATAGACGAGACAAACTCGATTCATCCTTACCAGCTCGATGGGTCTGCGTGCCGGTGGAACGGGTATTTACAGAAATCAGGTTTCATGAGAACAATTAGCATCGGCAAAGTCCACCAGGCTACATTCCTCAACGTCTTGTCGTGAGCCTCCATCAAGCAGCAATATCATAAACATATATATATGAAAGCATCATCGATGTTGGTGTACTTTCTCTCAGTTCTATTGTTCATTATCTATCAATATTTATCTATTCTATTTATCCATCTTTTATATCTATTCACAGCCACTCTACTGCTATACTCTCACGATACACTGTATAGCCTCACCTCGACTAATACCTGTTACCTCGGCTTACACACATCTACCAATATGAAAACGCTCTCTGTCACAGCCGTGGCATGCCTTTTGGTATCGCAGGCCGCCGCCTTGCCGTCAACCTACCGCCGCTCTACCCTGGACAGCAAGTACAACTCGCTCGCCAATGACATCGCCAACAGCACCGGCCCCAATGGGTACTCGTCGACTCTGTACTTTACCAACTGGTGAGCAGCTTTTACATAAATCTAGCAAAAATGTAGTCTGAAATACTAACACCACAGGGGCATCTATGGAGCCAACTTCCAGCCTCAGGACATTCCGGCCGACAAGGTCACCCGCGTCCTCTACTCGTTTGCCGATATTGGCACCGACGGCACCGTGTACGTTTCCCTTCTTATATGAGTAGAGGACTGAATACATACTAACCGCCCAGGAAATCCTCCGACACGTATGCCGACGTCGAAAAGAGATACCCGACAGACTCGTGGAACGACGTGGGCGCCAATGCCTATGGCTGCGTCAAGCAGCTGTACCTCTTGAAAAAGGCCAACCGCCAGCTCAAGGTCCTGCTGTCCATTGGCGGCTGGACATACTCGCCCAAGTTTGCACCCATGGCTGCCACCGATGCCGGCCGCTCCACGTTTGCCTCGACCGCCGTCAAGCTCGCGACCGACTGGGGCTTTGACGGCATCGACATTGACTGGGAGTACCCGACCGACGCCACCGAGGCCAACAACTTTGTGCTGTTGCTCAAAGCAGTGCGCTCGGAGCTCGACGCGTGGGCCACGAAGAACGCCCCCGGCTACCATTTCTTGATCACCATTGCCAGCCCCGCCGGCCCCAAGAACTACAATGCCATGGACATGGCCGGCATGGACCCCTACGTCGACGCCTGGAACCTGATGGCCTATGACTATGCCGGTTCGTGGGACACGTCGTCGGGCCACCAGGCCAACCTGTATGTCGACCCCAACAACAACCTAGCCACAAAGTACAGCACCGACAAGGCCGTCACCGACTACGTGTCCATGGGCATCGACGCCTCCAAGATCATGCTGGGCCTGCCGCTGTACGGCCGCTCGTTTGAGAACACCAACGGCCTCGGCCAAACCTACACGGGCGTCGGCGACGGCACAACCCAGCCGGGCATCTGGCTGTACAAGGACCTGCCGCGCGCAGGCGCCACGGAATTGTACGACGACGTCGCCAAGGCCAGCTACAGCTACGACAACGAGACGCACGAGCTCATCAGCTACGACAACGTGGCCTCGGCTACGGAAAAGACAAAGTACCTCGAGTCCAACGGCCTGGGCGGTGCCGTCTTCTGGGAGGCCAGCGGCGACCGCAACGACTCCCAGAGCCTGATCAGCACCGTCTCGAGCAAGATGGCCAAGCTGGACACGAGCATGAACCTGCTCAAGTACCCGACCAGCCAGTACGACAACATCCGCACCGGCATGTCCGACTAATCGCCGTTTCTTCTTCCTCTTCTATTAATTTATTTCTCGAGACTCAACGCGCTTATTGATCTCTGGTGGCTGCCGTCCTGATGATGGACAGCCCCTGTACGACCCAGCACTTTTATTATATCCAGGACAGTATCCCCCTTTTCAAGGTTTGTTTCCCCTTTATTTTCTTTCTTGAGTCACTTGCTTACCATTCTTAATCTTTTACTATTATATTATCTACGGCCGACAACGTTACGATTGTGTTATGATTTTGGAGGATTGGGAATACAATTGCGTATCACTGGCATTCAAATACGCTCATCATAACTGCTACTCATCATGTGTGACATGTGCTTCACTCTTGTAGATCAGTGATTTTAATGTTTATATTTTTATATTCATATATAGTGTAGATAATTGTTGGTGGAATTCTGCCACCTTTTAGATGAGTTCTGGCTCCAATGGCCCAGAGAACAGTGAAAAGGACGAGATGATGACAAGGAAGAAAACAAAAGTCCTGAAAGGCAAATAGCCAAACACCGTGATGCAGAGACTTGATTAAACATTTTATAAACAACAATCTACGCTTTTGATAGTAAGAGTAAAGCAAACAAAATGGGACAGGAAGGCAAACGAAAAGCAAGAGGAAATTAAAAAATAATGATGCGCACATGCGTAGATCAGCGCTTGTTAAAGTTCAGGTAACGAGCCTACATTGTTAGTAAAGTGCAAACATGTGAGGAATAAAGAAAATAAACTTACAGCAATGAAAATGATGATAACGTTGCTGGCAACAAATGAAATGTAGATCCCGAGATCCCGCCAGCGATGGTCAAACGACATGTTGAGCGGCGTGTAGAACTCGTCGCCCATCTTGTACGCGCAGTAGCCGCAGTCGGCCGTCGCGCTCGGGTTGTCGAGGTAGCCGTAGCCGCCATTGTCAAAAAAGGGGCCCATGTACTCCTCGCACGTCATGTTGCTGGGCGGCTGGAACACATTGAGCTCCAGCGACTTGCACTTGACAGGCACCTCGTGCAGCGCAGTGACGACCATGCCGCTGATCAGGCGTGTAAAGGGGTCCAGCTGGTACAGCCACTTGCGCCAGAACGCGGGCATGCTGGCCGACGAGATGGTCACACCACAGAACAGGGCAAACGTGATAACAATAAAGGGGTCAAACTGGCTGGAAATGAAGGTCGAGGGCGTCAGCGCAGCCAGGCCCTGGCCCAGAGTGATACTGAACAGCTCAGTCACCAAAATGTAAAAGAACTGCAGGCCGGCGCGCGAAGACTCCGTCTGGAGACCGGGGAGGTAGTACAGCGGCAGGTAGAAGACGACGGAGCAGAGAATGGCGTAGGGAAGCTCGCCAACCAGCATCGCGAGAGCAAAAACGGTGCCACTGTACATCTTGGACGACGACTCGCGGAAGAAGATGCTGCGCTTGATGTGATACATGACCTCAATAGGCGACAGAATCAGAGCAGGCAGCACCGTCACTTGGAACATGACAAAGACCTTGTACTGCAGCGACGCGCGCGACTCATCCAGGTTCAAATAAGTCAGACCGGTGAGCAGGCCAATGACGACGTGATTGAACAGGCGCGAGAACTGGTAGTTGGCCTCGCGGTAGAGGGCAACGTTGGTGCGGTGCATGACAATCTTGGCCTGGTGCCAGAAGGGCGAGGCGTATTCTTTCTGGGGTGCGACAGTGACAGTACCGTTGCCCGTCGACTTGGTGCGTGTCAGAGCCAGGTTGTTGGGGTCGGCAGTACCATACTTTTCCATGTTCACAGCGGCGACACGCTGAGCCTTGATCTCCTCGATTTCCTTCTTGACTTGAGCAAACTCGGGGCTTTCGAGCCACAGATCAGCCCAGTCGCGGTTGCCAATGCGAGGCGAGCTGCCGGCACCGATGGCCTCCAACATAAACTCGGCAACATTGTCGGTATCCTTTGCGACGGCGCCGTGGCGCTTGAAGTAGTTGCGCAGAACAACACCATCGCGGCCAATATCACCAAAGTAGATACAGCGGCCACCAGACTTGAGCAGCAGGAGGCGGTCAAACTGGTCGAAAAGAGCAGCGTTGGGCTGGTGGATGGTGCAGAGAATAGCCTGGCCGGCGGCGGCAAGCTTGCGGAGGAAACGGACAATGTTGAAGGCAGACTGGGAATCCAGACCAGAGGTGGGCTCGTCCAGGAACAGAAGCATCTCGGGCTTAGCAGACAGCTCGACACCAATGGTAACACGCTTGCGCTGCTCGACAGTGAGGCCGGCCTCGGGAAGACCAATGATGCAGTCGGCAAGCTCCTCGAGCTCCAAAAGACCAATGATTTCCTCGACGTAGGCGTACTTTTCAGACTGCGGCGTATCGTAAGGCTGACGGAGATCGGCAGAGAAGCGGAAGGCCTCGCGGACAGTCTGGGACGGGTCGTGGACATCCATCTGCTCGGCATAGGAAGTGCTGCGCTGGAACTCGATACCGGGCTTCTCGCCATCAATCTGGACAGCACGCGAGGGAGAGATAACACCAATGTTCTTGCGGGAAGCCAAAACATCCAGAAGAGTGGTCTTGCCCGCACCCGAGGCACCCATGAGAGCAGTCAACGAACCGGGCTTGACGTAGCCGTAGACCTCGTTCAGCAGACGGCGCTCGCCACCGGGCACGGGAACGTCGTACTTGAGACCCTCCCAGGTGAGGACGCTCTTGGAGTTGATGGTCAGGTCGGACTCGGCAGTGTCTTCCTTCTTCTGGCGACGGTCTTCTCTCTTTTCGAGAAGCTTCCTGTTCAGCTCGTCTCTCTCGGGGCTGGGGCGACGGTAGACCAGGGCCAGGTTGCCGCCCATGCCGAAACGGACGAGCTCACCACAGACAACGTTGAGGAAGAGGAAAAAGACAATGATGGAAAGGACAATGCCCCAGTTGCGCCAGAGCTCGCTGGGCGAGTAGGAAAAGGCCTGCTCAATGTATGCGGTGCCAGAGACAATGTCGGTGCCGTAGGTCGAACCAGGCAGGGTACAGACCTGGTGGTTGATGTCAGTGTAGGCGGCACCCGAAGGCACAAGTGTCTCGGCACTGCATGTCATCTTAATTCGACTGAATTCGTTCTCCATCATGGCACTAAAGGTCAGACCCAGGATGTTGATGTAGTAGATCCAGCGCAGCCAGACCTTCTCGGACTGGTACTGGATGAGGTAGCCGGATGTGATGATGAAGAGAGTGACAATGACGACGGCGGCTTTGTTGGCGGAATCGAAATCGGGACTGACACAGCCGACAGTGCGGACGAACAGCGTCATGCCAATGTTGCCAGACAGAATCATGAGGAAGAACGTAAAGAACGCGGCCGGACTCCGGTACAGATTACTGGCAAAGTAGACAATGACACAGAAAACAAAGATTCGAGTGATGGCAAAGGCTTGATCGACAATAATTTGGGCAAGCCAGAGCGCAGACGGTCGATGGAAAGCATACGCTCGATGTTTGTTGAGTACACCGCGTCCCAGCATGACGGTAGACAGTTCGGCAAAGGCCTCGAAAGCGTTGAACAGGAGAGAGACGAACATGAGACCGCCCTTGCCGAAAGCACTTTGAGTTGTTTCGGGGAGGCGCAGGTACAGAGTAGCGAGAACGATGGCGATAATAACGGTGCGCAGCCAGGCAAGAATTAGAGACGTCTTGTCCTGCCACTTGAGGATGAACTGGCGCTTGATGAGAGCCCAGATCTGGCGGTGGAAAGGAACTGCGTAGACAGAGCTGCCGGCACCCCACTGCTTGCTCTCCTTGACGGCAACGCGGAAGTCGTGGTACTTTTCCTCCTCGAGGGGCAGGGTAGCCTTGTATGTGGCCATCTCTTCGTTGAGGCGCGTGGCAAAAGACGACTTGTCAAAGGCCTCGGCGAGAGTGGCCGGATCGTGGGGAGCGTTCTTCTCGGAGTAGCCAGTGGCATATGCACGCTCGTACTCGTCGGTGCAGCCGGTCAGGTAGTCGGGCGTGGTCTGGCGGGGGCGGGACTCGAAGCCGAGGCTCTCAAAGTAGCCACGGGCTTCCTGGGCAGGGCCGAAGAAGGCCTGGCGACCACCGTCGATAACAAGGACCTTGTCGAACTGAGAGAAGATGTTTTCCGAGGCCTGGTACAGCGAGACAAAGGTGGTGGTGCGGTAGAGCGTGCAGTAGGTGCGGAGACACTTGATAAAGTCGAGTGCGGTGGATGCGTCGAGACCGCGTGTGCTGTTGTCGAAGGAGACGACACAAGCATTGGTGCAGAGCATCTCTGCAATGGACACACGCTTCTTCTCACCACCGGAGACACCACGAACAAAAGGACCACCGACGACGGTCTGGCGCGTGTGCTCAATGTTGAACATCTTGAGCATGGTGTCGACAACCTCGGCCTTGAAAGCCTTCTTGGTCATACCAGCAGGCAGCTTGCCAGCGACCTTTGTGTCGAGAGCGAAATCGAGAGTCTGCTCGACGGTCAGGGTTGCGTGGTGGACGTCGTCCTCCTGGTTGTAGAGACACTCGCCGCGGTAGTGCTCAAACTCGGATGCGCCAAAAGGGCCGTAAAGAACCTCGCCGTCGACGCCTGTGTAGCCGTAGCGCTGGTTGGCAATAGTCTTGAGGAAAGTGGTGCAGCCAGAGCCGGGCTTGCCCAAGACGAGGACCATCTCGCCAGGCTTGCAGACACCGCGAAAGTTGTCAAGAATGGTGCGCTGGGAGCCGACAGGCTTGCGGCCGAGGAGACGAAGCAGAGGGGTGATGTAGTCAAAGAAGCCGATGATGGCATCAGGAAAGGTGCGGACAAAGTTGGAGGAGCCGCCCATGCCCTTGACGGACAGCTGATCCCAGTAGACACCAATGTGCTTGGGACGAATGCCGGCAGCCTGGTTAGCAGCCAAGCTGCCACGGAGGTAGCTCTCGAGGTCGAAGCGGTCCTCGCTAGCATCACCGTCTTCGTTGGCCTCGGCAGTGTTGGCAGCGCCCTTTTCGGCATCGCCTGAAGCATTGTTGCGGCTGGCACGACTGGCACGGCTGGCATTGCTGGCAGCGCGACTGCGGACGCGGCTGATACGCGAGCGGCCGGAGAGCTCTTGCTGGAGGTGGGCAAACTCGCTGACGGCACTGTCGACGTTGACTCCGGACTGGATCTGGCTGGTGCCGTTGGGGTTGGTGCGGCGGGCCTCTTCGCGGAGGTTGTCGAGGTCTACAGTAGTAGCCGTTGAGGTGGATGAAACCGAAGCACGGGGAGCAGCCTCAATCTCATCCTTGCCGTGCTCGTAGCGGGGGTCCGTAGTGACGGGTGAAGCAGTTGACGTCGAGGGGGCCGAAGCGGCAGGCTCGACGGCGGGGGCACTGCCCTGCTCCAGATCCTTCTCCGTCATTGGAGTGGCGGGAGATGATTGAAGTTGGTCGGTTGCAAGTTCTATTGTTGTGTTAGATTGTTGCTGCAGGTAGTTGGATCTGTATCTGAGGTGAAGATATATGCGCCGGTAAGGAATGTCGTGAAGATTAAGACGAGGTGGTGAAGTGGAAGCTTGAGGAAATACAAAATAAAAGAATGAGCAGCTGCCAATGACAACAAATAATCAGATAATCAATGATCAAACAATAAATCAAGGAAGGAAGGAAAATCAACAACCCGACGCGCTGGCCAGACAAGCAACAGTTGAAGCTCGAAACACGAACAAGAGAAGAAAAATTAAAGAGGAAAAGAAGAAAAGAAGAAAAGAAGAAAGAAGATATGGAAGAACGAGAAAAGAGAAGAAAGACGGGGGTAAAGACAGTAAAAGAAATTGATGGTTGGAGAAATGGGGATTAGACTTGGAGACGGCAAGCACGAAGCCGACGAAATGGAAATATGGAAGGAGCAATGGACACAATGGATACAATCAAGATAGACGGAAGTCGGATATAGGAAGAAAACAGCAGAAAAAGTCGAAAATACACACCAGGGGCGAGCTAGCAGCTAGTCGAGTCTGGCGTAGCAGTGAAAGAATTCAAGGGTTAGGCAAGAGCCGCGAGGACTAACAGATGGAGACCGACCAAGATGTCTGGGAAGGTGCGATGGACTTTTTGATAAACCTGGTCTGAAAAGGGATTGGGAGCATGCGGATGTATCCAGGTAAAGAAAGAACGACCCTGCTCTTGAATTCAAAACAGAGAGTCTCCAAGTCGACACTAGATTTTACAAATTCTACCAAATCTACAAACAGGGTAGGAGCGAGGGGGACAATTTATCTTTCTCTGAAAGAGGCATGGCACGACGGATGAGCATCGGAAGGCTCAGAGGCTAGTCGACGCCATATTAGGCCACAGCTCGCATGGGTGGACGGCAGACGGTCGGTAGACCGACATTACAGTATGCCGACAGGACTTTTGTTTTGTTATTTTGTTATTTTCTTTTTTCTTTTTTGTTCTATTATTTATTATTCTATTGTTATTTATCTAACTTTTAGAGCTGCCCCAGTTTTCAGGAGAAGTACAAAGTAGACGAAAGGGACGGGGGACAATACGAGATCCGTCAAATGTAGTAACGCAGTCGGATATACAAGTAAAGTGACATACAAGTAGACGACATGCCTGGTAGTCGCCGACACAGTCGTTGTTACTATCCCTGGATGCGCGGTGATTCAGTCCAGGTCCAAATAGCGGCGTGGCGGCCGTGTGAGTCGACGGAGATGGATGGATAGAATCTGTGTGGATGCCAAGAACTAGAAACAAAAGAGAGTTAAAATACAACTAGCTGTGTTGACTAAAGTTGTCCCGTATTATTTCCTTTTTGATTGTTCTTATGTAGAGCCTTTTCTATGCGGTCTGGGCGCGGATGATGCAGTATGATGCAGTATGATTCACTGGGCAGAAACGACGAGCAACGAACAAACTCTTATTCCCAGCACGGTGGACAGAATGGCTGCTTTGCCATTTGGCTTGTTCTTGCCGTCTTTCGGTGCATGCCTGCTTGGTCTGGAATCAGTCGGAGGAATTCCTCTTCTCTGTTCTGTCACATTGCGCCAACACACAAGTGCCGTGATGTCGCCGTCCATTATAAATACAACATATGCAATGTGATTCCAAGACTTTACCACCCATATTCCAAACGACGTCTGCCACTTACACCGTATTCGGATTTCATAACAAGCCTTGTCCAGCCTTGTCGTATCCGGCTTGTCATCAACGGTGGAAAGTCTCTGTTACTAGACACTGGTTTCTGTTGCAATATTGCATATCAATAAAAATGGTATGGGTGTTATCAATTGCACTCGGCAAGCAAACGAGTGTACGCGTGCGAGTGTAAGTGACTGCAAGTGTCAGTGAGGTGAGATTCTGTCTCATGATGGAACTGGGCGCCACGAGGTCTAGGAAAACAGTCAACATATTTTCCTATTTAAATTTGGCATTAACTTTAATTTACACGCTAGCCACGGCTTCTTTTTCTTTTCTCCCATGTGGGGCACTCCCTACAGCGTGGGCCAGACGAATCGGTCAGGTCAGAATGGGTGGAAACAGCTTCAAGGTCTTCATCGACATCGCCAATTCATCCTTGACAGTTTGGAATAGATAATGATGTATTGAAGGTAAATCCGAGTAAATAGTAAATAGAGGCGGTCTGCAGTGACCTGATTGCCACGCAAGCATTCGGGCTCGAAGCGTTCTCTTTTTCTCGACAGCACTCAACGATGCACGGTACTTTTTTTGGTGAAGAAATGCCGTGTGATGAATGAATGATGGATGAGAAGAAAAAGAAATGATAATGCCGGGGTTGTCTGATGCCGGCTTCAGGTTTGTTTTCTGCTTTGCTTGCTTTTTGCGGAGTGGCGTGCATGCTGCAACGGCTCGAGTAACGGCCGGTCGTCCAAGCTCAGACAGTCCTGAACATTACAAATCCGGCGGCTCTTTATGTTGATTTTATTTTTGAATTTCTATTTTATCACTTGTAGCTAATCACTGTTTCATCCTAATCTGTCAGATCTAGCCATCCAGCACAGGCTCAGCTAGCGAGTGCTGACGGAAATTGAATCCTTGTGGCCAGGGCTGAGAACAGGAAATCATAATACAACAACAACTCAGTATGCTTACTATCTCGGCAGCATTGGCACGTGAATATTGAATTATTAATCCGATTCTATGCATCCTTCTCCTCTTCTCCTCTTTTTCTCTTTTTCTCCTTGCTCTTTTTCACCGCGCCGTGATATCTCTTCTCTTTGCTCTTTGCTTTTTGCTGCTGCCTTCACCTCTCCTTTCTCTCATAAATCCTAAAAATCATAAACCGTTGACTCCTTTCTCCGGTGCTACATTGTTGACGGCGTAATTACAGCTGTTCCAGTTTTGTGCAGATTCGGATTTGATTGTCCTCTATCGTGCTTCATTATCTGTCGGAGGTGGCCACAGATCCACCTCTACTCAGTACCCATCCACCATCCTAAGATACCACCACTACACCAGCTAGACCCCGGTTGTTCCCCGGAGAAACGAAGGAGCAAAATGGCCAATGAAATGTGCACGGCGACTGCTCGGCCTCCTGCATTTGTTGTCAGTGTTTTCGGCTTTGATCTAGTGTGTCGTTTTTTCCTTCATTTTTTTTTTCTTTTTTGGGGATTTGTTTTCTTTCTACGAATAAAAGCTCAACAACAACATGCAAATAGTTGCTATTTAGTCACTCAAGTCTTGATTATATCTGCTAAATCACAGAGACACCATTCTCTCTGTTGTCTTTCATGTGCCGTCTGCGAGCCGTGACATCTTTGTTCCACATTGCCATCAGTCACAATGTAAGGAGTATTGCGTGCATATTCTCTCTGCGCCAGCCATCGACAAGTGGAATTAGTGATCAGTTTGTACAGGTCCGAAAATGCAGACTTCTTTTCTCAAAAATACTGATTTATAAGTTATATCATGTAACTGGCTTGGCAGCGAGTAATGCGCACCATCCAGTCTCCGTCCAACTCCGTAATACAGCCAAGCATGCGGTGAGATTCCGTATCAAAGCCAGTATGGTCAAATTGATCATTAATAATACAACCCGAATTTTTACAGATAGATATACAGACTGCATGATGCCTGCATTGCCTGCAAGCTGTCCCGAGCTACCTGCGAGCTGAAAGCTAGTGAGATCGAATCACATCTGAAGCGGTCTGTCCTTCTATCCATCTGTCATCTGTTGTCTCCGATTCAAGAGACACCGTATACAAGCGGTGTGATATGTCTGTCCAGCAATCTAGAACGCTAAGAAGACGTTGGGGACGATCTCGGATGTGTCACATTGTTATGCACATCTTGTAATAACATGTGAGATAAGAAGTGAACTTGTGATGACGGTGATTCCTAGCTTTGATATAATTCTCAATAAAGCTTGAAGACGATTTTTTATTTATATTTTATTTCGAATTGACAGTTTGAAATACACTTTTAAAATAAAACAAAACTGTTGAATCACGACATACTATGCATAAAACGAGGCAGCATGTCTGCTGGTGGTATCTCCAATACACATCTCGGGCCACATCAAGCAGAAGTGCAACCATTTGAATTCTTGCTGATCAAGCAGCTGATCTTACTAATCGGCCAAAAGCAGTGCATGGCAAGTTTACTAGAGTTGTCGCTTCGAAAGAGATCGTATTAGTGATTGCTAGTACTGTCTTCCTCGTCACCTTTCTTGTGAAAGCAGCTTCTATATAGTGCCTGCTGTTGAGTATATGGCAGAGGTATCCTTATTATCCTGGCATACAAGCCACTCCATGCTACTCCGTGCCGTCTGCGGTCTTTGGGTCCCTGTCCCGTGTACCGTGCACCATGCCGAGTTCGACCTGTCTCGTCTGCAGTTGAGACAACAGAAACATACAAAACGGGATAGATATTTGATTCTCCCAGCACCGCTTATCGACTTCTTTTGACCTTCGGACCCGTCTCACCATGCAACAGAAATTGCAGCAAAAATAGGAATAAGAGATCAAGACATGTAAATCTGGACACGCATTAACACACATGATTAGCCATAAAATTGATAATTAAGCATACAAGCACCCGTAATGTTCCAAAACCATAAACGACCGCAAACAAACAACAACCAAAATCGCAATGTACTACTCTTCCCACCAACACCCCCCCGTCGGTGCTTCACTCTTTGCTCTTTTAGAAACATCAGTTGGCCCGTTCCTATCGTCGTGTCTCCCTCCTCCTTTGCTGTTCACTGGCCTCCCCTCTGCATGCTCCCTGCCCGCCATCAAAAGCTGCCGGTATCCCAAGTGTTGCTGGGCTATAGCTCGACTTCGGCACCGTTGGCATCCACCGTCATAGGGCTGCCGTTTTGGTTCTGTCTTTGCTGCGCGCCCTGCACTAGTGTTTGCTCGCTCGCCGCTGCTGGCACTGGCACTACTGCTCCTGATGCCGCCTGCCTCCGCCGTGATGATGCTATGTTTGATCTGGCACCCGCACCCGCACCCGCACCCGCTCCGGCTCTTGCCCTACTTTTCGCTGCTGCGTTGGCGCTCGTGTTGCTGCTTGAGAGAATCTCCTCGTCGTCGTCAACCACCTCGTCGTCTTCGTCGTCGTCATCTTCCGTGTCAGGGTGCTCCTCGGCATATCGCCGTGTCTCGTCCAGTTCCGTAATGTCGTCTGGCTTGCTACGCAGCCACTGCATCCGCGGTCCCGACTTTGCTATCTCCGACACCCGGAAGCCGTAGATCTTGGGCTCGAAAATCTTGCCCCGGCCCAGACCGGGCGCCGTGTTGCGTGCGTAGATACCGTTGACCACCTGTGTTGCGTTGCCACCATCGCTTGTGTCGTGTGTCAGCGTGGCCAGCGCCTCGACGCCATTCTTAGTGAGGTCGTACTCGGGGAATGTGAGCAAAAACAGAGCGCCAAACGTGCGCCCGAAAAAGGCACCGTCGACCGTCTGGAAGCGGCTGTTAGGTGGAACGTAGACGTCGAGGCACGACGGGCAAAACAGCTTAACCGTGTCGTCGCCAGGTACGTCCGACAGGCCGACGGGCAGTGTGCGCGCGAGGTTGCAGTAGGTGCGTGGGCACACGCCAAAGTGGCTGAGCTCGTACTTTTCCGACATTTGCTGGATGCCCACACGCGAGCAGATGAACCGTTGGTGTATCAGGCCGTAGAGCATCTCCGCTGAGCCCTCGATCATGGAGAGGTCACTCGGCATCCGACTGTGGTGGCGCCGCTCGCCGCCGGGGTGACGCATGCGCTCCTCGCCCGTCTCATTCTCGTCGTCGTCGTCTTCGTCATCTTCGTCTTCGTCGTCCTCTTCTGGCTCGACGTCAAGAATCATCTGGTCAAGCAGTTAGCATATGCAAAGACAAAATGATAACAAGGGGGAAAAATCTACCAGTCCATTAACATACCTCTAGCGCCTCCTTGTATAGCTGAACCTGTGATTGCAGGCCAGTCAGATTGAAATCATCCTCGATAAAGTCCTCGGACACCTCGGCAAAGTATTCGTGGCCCAAAAGGGAGCAAAACGACGATATCCACGTCTCGGGAGGCCCAGATGAGGTGGACATGGCTGCTGCAGTGGCTGCAGTGGCTGCAGTTGCTGTAGTTGCTGTAGTTGCTGTAGTTGCTGTAGTTGCTGTAGTTGCTGTGGTGAAGAGGGGCTGTCGGGACGGTTGATGGTTGACAGCCGAGAACCCGATCTCGTGCGATCGGCGAGAGGGTGGTAGTGGTGGTGCTGGGTTGAAGGGCACGCGCACAAATAAGCGCGGTGAAGATGAGAGAGGGGCGGCGTGGGGGGAGAGGCGGAGAGGCGGAGAGAGATTGAAGCAAATCGCAAGATCGCAGTCGAGGTGCAGCCGATGTCAGTGTCGATGTGATATCGATATCGGAGTCAAGATGTGGTTGGGGGAGAAGGGGTGTGTGAGGATTGTGGGAGTGCGAGTAGAGACGACACACGCCGGGCGACGTTGGTTGGTGGTGGTATCAGCAGAGTACTGTCAGGCTCTATCGGCGTCTACTACGGAGTAGGTAAGCAAAGCACAAGCTACATATGAGGTATGAAGGGTAATAATATGGAAGGATGGTATGGGCTGTATGGAGCAAGGAGGAGAAAAAAAAGGAAAGAAAAAAAAAATAGAAAAAAGAAATCAATTTGGGCTGCTCTTTCCTTCAGTGTGCAGTTTGGCGGCAGGCTGTGTCTACCCCGCCATAAAATGACTTTAGGGGGTAGTCGCCTATGCTTTAGTTGCTTGGGATAGCAGAGGGCAAGGGAGTTGAGTATCTTGATTTTCTTGAAAAAGCATAAAAGGCAAGCGCGACTCTAGAGCAGATACCTGAAATAGCAGTACCAGAATAGGAGGTGGTTGCGCAGAGATGAAATAGGAAGGAACGGGACGAAGGGACGGCGAGGCTGGCAAGTGAGGTGGCGAGGCCGTCTTTGTGTATTATTTTGGTAAGATATATTATGGTATCGGTATATTACGGTATATTACGGTATATTTTGGTATATTTTGATGTATTTATGGTATATTTATGTCGTATTTATGGCGTATTTTGGGCTTTTCTTAGGGGCACAGGAGGCTGATGGAGCCTGGCGAAAGGCCGGATGACGCGTGCGTTGTCTGGAATATAGTGAATTTAGTCAAAGTCCACTGTAGATCCTCAAAAGTCACTAGTCTTAAAAGTTAAATGCTGGAATAAATGTCTAATTCATTGGCGAGGCTTGCCCAAAAACACACAGCACACAAAGCGCGTTTTGGTATCTTACGTTGCAGAGGATTTCATGATATATATTGTACTGGCATTTGGATCTGCCGCATATTTTTTCTCAACCTTGGGCGCCGAAGCCAATCGAGTCTGGGCATTTTGGCGCAACAGGCACTATGTACTACGTAGGTCTGGCCCGTGCACCTTTGACGCCATTTCAGATTTCAGCCCAGCACCGTTATCACCACGTGACCATACAGGTGCCTGCTATCGCGAATTTGTGATCAACGTCTCGCTGATGTCAACACGAGAGCAGCGCCAACTCGGTCACCTTTCAACTTGCAGACTTGCAGCCCAACGCCGACGTGTTGCTCATTCGCACCGTCTTTTAAACTGTTACTCCATACTCGACACTCGACTACCCTCAACTATACATTTATCAATATCTACATTCACTGCATCGACTCCCGTGTTTCTCCTCCTCGAGGACCACTCGCTAAAATGCCGATCAACTACCCAGACTTCCTCAACCAAAAGGCACCGGAGAACTATGTCGCCGGTGTCGGTCGTGGTGCGACAAGTTTCGTGACGCGCTCCGACTTGGGTCCCTCTCATGAAGGTCCGTCCGACGAGCAGATGAAGGCCGCTATTGCCAAACGATCCCTACAGCTCCAGAACAAGGCCAACGGCCGGGCAAACAAGGAGGACGAAGAGGATGGCGGCGCTGCGGGCGGAGACGACGACGAGGCCGACCCAGAACGGTATCAGGACCCCGATAACGAAGTTGGTCTGTTTGCCGGTGGTATTTACGAAAAGGACGACGAAGAGGCCGATCGCATCTGGGACGAAGTCGACCAAAAGATGGCCAAGCGGAGGCAAAAGCAAAGGTTAGTTCCCCCCCTTTTCCCTAAACAAAAACTGAAAACATGTGGTTTATCGTTATAGAACGGATACCGACAATCTCTCTCTACTCTAGGGAAACCCGTGAACAAGCCGAACAAGAAGAATACGACCGTCTGAACCCCAAGGTCGAGGCACAGTTTGCCGACCTGAAGCGCGCCCTGGGAACTGTCTCGGAAGAAGAATGGCAGAACCTGCCCGACGTCAAAGACATGACCGGCAAGACAAAACGCAACCGCCTAGCACAGCGCCAGCGATTCTACGCCGTGCCCGACTCGGTCCTGGCCGCCGCGCGCGACCAAGGCGAGATGGGCACTACGGTGGCAGACGACGGCACCGACTCATTAGCAGCAGCAGCCGCCGCCGCCGGCAGCAAGGATGGCACCATGACCAACTTTGCCAAGATTGGTGCTGCACGCGACAAGGTGCTGCAGGCTCACCTCGACCAGGCCTCGCATTCGTCCATTAACAGCGGCGTTGGCGGCGGTAGCAGCGTCAGTGGTACCAGCACAGTCCTCGGCACGTCTACAACGGTTGATCCCAAAGGCTACCTTACATCTCTCAACAAGCTCGAGTCTGCCGAAAAGGCAAGCGTCAGCGATGTCGACTTTGCGCGCAAGCTGCTGAGATCCGCTGTGGAGTCGAATCCGAACAGCGCACCGGGCTGGATTGCTGCAGCGCGTGTCGAAGAAGTTGCGGGCAAGATTGTGGCTGCGCGCAACGTCATTGCCCGTGGCTGTCAGCAGTGTCCCAAGAGCGAGGACGTGTGGCTGGAGAACATCCGCCTAAACGAGAGCCGCAATGCCAAAGTTATTGCTGCCGACGCCATCAAGGCCAACCGTCGCTCGGTGCGCCTATGGATTGAGGCCATGAAGCTCGAGACTGACCCCCTGTCCAAAAAGCGTGTTGTGCGCCGTGCTCTCGACCATATCCCCGAGTCAGAAGCGCTGTGGAAGGAGGCCGTGAACCTGGAGGAGGAATCTGAAGACGCTCGCCTGCTGCTTGCCAAGGCGACCGAGCTGATTCCCGCGTCGGTCGACCTTTGGCTGGCTTTGGCCCGTCTTGAGACGCCCAAGAATGCCAAGTCCGTGCTCAACAAGGCACGCAAGGCCATTCCTACATCGCATGAGATCTGGATTGCCGCCGCGCGCCTGCAGGAGCAGCTGGGCGAGGGCAATAAAATCAACGTGATGAAGAGCGCAGTGCAGGCACTCGTCAAGGAGTCGGCCATGCCCAAGCGCGAGGAGTGGATTGCCGAGGCGGAAAAGTGCGAGGCCGAGGGCGCTGTAATTACGTGCGGCAACATTATCCGCGAGACGCTGGGCTGGGGCTTGGACGAGGACGACGACCGCAAGGATACGTGGAAAGAGGACGCGCGCGACAGTATCAACCGTGGCCGCTACGAGACGGCACGTGCCATCTATGCCTACGCTCTACGTGTGTTTGTCAACAGCAAGACGCTGTGGCTGGCTGCGGTCGACCTGGAGCGCAGCCACGGCAGCACCAAGGACGCCCTGTTCCAAGTCCTCGAGCGCGCTGTGGAGGCGTGCCCGCACAGTGAGGTGCTGTGGATGATGCTGGCCAAGGAGCGGCTGCTGGCGGGCGAGCTTGACGAGGCCCGGCGTGTGCTGGGTCGTGCATTCAAGCAGAATCCGAACAACGAGGACATTTGGCTTGCCGCGGTCAAGCTCGAAGCCGAGAATGGATTCCCCGACCAGGCCCGCCAGCTGCTGGCCACAGCGCGCCAAAACGCCCCTACAGACCGTGTGTGGATGCGCAGTGTTGCGTTTGAGCGCCAGGCTGGCAACCACGACGCAGCACTCGAGCTGGTGCAGGAGGCGCTGCAGCTGTTCCCTGGAGCAGCCAAGCTGTGGATGATGAAGGGTCAAATCTACGAGGATCTCGGCAAGCCACCGCAGGCGCGCGAGGCCTACAGCACAGGCGTCAAGGCCGTGCCCGGCTCGGTACCGCTGTGGCTGCTGTTTGCCCGGCTCGAGGAGCGTGCAGGCGCTGTCGTCAAGGCGCGCAGTGTGCTGGACCGTGCGCGCCAGGCCGTGGCCAAATCACCAGAGCTGTGGTGCGAGCTGATCCGGATCGAGCGGCGCGCAGGCAACATGGCCCAGGCCAAGGCGCTGATGGCGTCTGCGCTCAAGCAAATGCCCAAGAGCGGTCTGCTGTGGGCTGAGCGGATCTGGTACTTGGAACCGCGGACGCAGCGCAAGTCGCTGTCGCTGGAGGCGATCAAGCAGGTGGACACGGACGCCGTGCTGTTTGTGGCTGTGGCGCGGGTATTCTGGGCGGAGCGCAAGCTGGAGCGGGCGCAGAACTGGTTCGAAAAGGCGCTGGTGCTGGATGCGGACATTGGCGACTCGTGGGCGTGGTACTACAAGTTCTTGCTGCAGCATGGCACGGCCGAGAAGCGTGCGGATGTGGTGTCCAAGTGTGTGATGAACGACCCGCGGCACGGTGAGCACTGGCAGGCGATTGCCAAGAACCCGAGGAATGCGAGCAAGAGCGTCGAGGAGGTGCTGAAGATGGTGGCGGCCGAGCTGTCCTAGATCGAGATTTTCGATTTTCGATTTCAGATTTCAGATTTGGGTCATGGTAAATGTAAATTAAAATGTAATGGATAGACAAGAGATAGATACCCTTTGTAAGATAATTGGATCTGCCGAGTTTCACAGGTTTATTGAATTTTTGGGTACTTAAGGCTTCAGTAGTTGGTATGATGTAGTATTAATATAGTATGGTGTCATCCCTCGCTCCGTCTCGCTTCGGCTCTATTTCTTCACTTATTTGCCGCCGAACCAGCTCGAGACGCCGCTCTTGGTCTTGCTGGCAGCATCCTCGACCTTCTTGTCAAAGGCGTCAATGGACTTGTTCACCTGCGAGCGCACATCCTTGCCGTAAGCCTCGGCCTTCTCGACAGCATCGGCAGCAGCATCGCGGGCCTGTGTGGTGGCCTTGTTGTACTCGGTCTGGGCCTGCGCAACGGCCGAGTCGATCTTTGCGCCGGCCTGTGCGCCGTACTTTTCGGCATCGGTCTTGACGTGGTTGGTCGACGATGTGGCGCGGTCACGGACCGACTTGAGGTCGTCTAGGTGGGTTAGCATTGGCTGTCTATGATAAAGAGGGCGAAGCAGGGACTGCGCCTACGCTCAAACTGCTTCTCAGCGACTCTGGGGCTGCCACCGGCCGAGTAGAGGTAGTAGCCGGCACCGCCAGCGACGGCGAGACCGAGGAAGAGGGGAGTGCGCGACTTGGACATTGTGACGGTAGATGTTGGCTCTGTTTTAATAAGAAGAGGATTTAAAAAGATGTGGTTTGACGTGAATGTTCAAGGTTGGATGAGAATAGATGTAAATAGTGACGACACAAAAACTGAAGAAAAAACGACGGATGCCAGTTATATATACCTGACCAACACACCATCACCAGACCACCCGTTCTTCCGTTCTTTCCTTTTATTTGCTTTTTTTAATCCAGCTACAGCTTGTCACCTCATCTTCTTTGTCATTCTATACTACAGACTACTAGAACAGGTACATTTCTCCCCAGGTCTCTCCAGGTCTCCCGATCTGCTTTTCTGCTTTCATCGCTCATCGCCCGAAACAATGTGCTCCATTCTCGGCACACCTCTATTCGCTGGTTTTGGGTGGTATTAGTCTCGACTGTGGTTCGCTCCTTCCCCTCGTTTTGGTGCTGCCAGAGCTATGCTAGGCTAGCCCGTTGCTACCTGCTCCTGCCTTTTCTGCAACCACTCAGAGGAGCCCATAAGAGACCATAAGAGACCAGCTCTGACGTCTTTGCTACACGACATGTACATGCCCAACGCTCTGCCGTTGCCTGGTCGCGGCTTCCCGATACGGTGGCATGTATGTGTTTTACAGGTTTTAAAAGTATCGGGCTTGTATCTATGTCTAAAAGAGTACCAAGTAATGCAGCGCAGTACTTTTGGCGGCTGGCATGACGTAATTGGTCGATATGTAGTGAGCGTATGGAGCTGTCTCAGTGGCCTGGCCATTGCTCTTTCCCGAAAGCAGACTGCCAATCAACAGACTCTGAACAGTGCAGCTCAGACGCTACAAATACAGAAGGAGCGATCGACAACATCGCAGTAATCAGTGAGACAGTACAAGTTTGGCAGGTCTCAGGCCTGAAGCGGACAGAGGTTGCAATCGATTGCAAATATTGTATCGTGAAATGTTATCATTGCGGTTATTAATTAGGCCAATATTTGACATGACATCACTTAAAGAAGTATTTTGAAGTATTCTAGAAGAAAAGCAATTATTACAGTATTACGGGTAAGTGTTGAAGTACAATATAATATAGTGACGTAATTACAGCCCGCCAGGAAGGAGCCACGGTCAAAGCATCCAATCCAGGCACACGCCGAGGAATCAACAAAGACGGAAAGATCGATGGGTGTTGCCGTAAATATAATAAACATAGGAAGGAGCGTGATCTGCTCGGATGACAATGCTCCGGTACCTCGATCACTTTCTCCGTATAAACTAGACAAGACAAGCAACACTGCCTATTGCTCCTTCCTTATTGATCATTCCCACGTTCGAGACTCATGTTCAAGCATATTACATAACCCAGCTTTTGAAATCAAGAAATTCTTTACAGTGAATATTCTTACCTAATTAATTATACGTGAAAACACCTACTGCGCACCTACAAAGTACACAAAGGAAAGAAAGAACCTCCCTTGCTGTGCGTCATTTGGGTCAGCCTTGGATAGACACCACTGCACTGGCAAAACAGGCTCAGCCTTCTCCACTTGCAGCGACCGAAATACTCCAAATGCTCCGTAATACTAGGCCTAGTAGACGAGGACTAGAGTCGTTACATTGCAGGCTAGCCTCGATTACCTCCACAAGACGCGCCAGTATGAATTTCTGTCCAAGATCTGACCTGTTGACCATCCACGACGACGTGCTTTTATTTTTTTTTATTTTTATTGTTTCACCATTTCAGTATTTCAGTATTTCAGCCTTTCAGTCTTTTGGGTTTCATGCCTATTTTCAATATTGTTTATTGTTCATTGTCGTGACCTTGCCCCCTTAGCTGGCCGATACGACGTCACGAGATCAAGTCGATATCCCAGATTCGACCTGACAACACTACGGCGACATGCTAGTTAGCTCATAGCGTCTTTGAATCGTCTGTGGCCTCGACTTTAAAGATATGCCCCGAATCAAGCACAAGAGCTCGCGTCGCGCTCCTCCACTGAAAGACGAAGACTATGATCACGAAATCAGCCTGGTGGACAACTCGCCCGAGAGTGACGCCGGCTTTGACGATGGCCTAGACGACATTCATAATGGCGAGATTGGCGGCAGGATAGACAGAGATGGCAGTCCTGCACCACGGGTCTCTGTGACGCTCTCGGTCGATGGAGCGGGCGACGGTGCTGTCGACCGCAAGGGTAATGCCGGGGCGAGCGAGCAGGACGGTGACCGGCAAACAACATCACCATCGCTGGCAGCACCACCACCGGCTTCTGGGGACACAAACCTCGTGCCCACCGTGACGGCAACCTCGAATACACCTCTTCTCGACAACACACTCTCTACATTCCCTACTGCAGTGGCTGGACCGAGCCGGTCGCGGTCATCATCACGAGGACGCCAGCCTTGTCGGTACGGCAGCATCTCCAATGTTGTATCGGAGCCTCTGGACGGTGCCCCTACAGTCCAAGTTGAGGGTGAGTCTCTCGAAATAAAATAAATAAATAAAAAAGAACAAAGACAGTGAGGCAGTGAGACAGTGAGACAGTGAGACAGCTGGCTAACCTACTCATCAGACGCAACTCCCATCCATGAACACCCTACAGGTGCCAGCACCAGCGCGCAGGGCAAGCAGCCAGAACATGCACACGGCCATAAAAAGGGACTGTCCGTCAACGTGACACATCTTCCCATCTCGGAACAGCCTACACGCCAGTCCATGCAGTCATCAATACGAAAAGAGCCCGAGGAGGCCATTGATGTTCTCTATGAGAACGAGCGCGGCCTGTTCCTCTGCGGCATCCCGCTCTTCTCGCGCCAGGCACTCGGCAACCTTGACCCTTCGCCCTGGACAAACTCGGCGCATCGCACCAGCCCGACAGATATCAACACGGCCCAGGTGCCCGACCCGACATGGGAATGGGCCTGGCCCGAGTGGCGCATCAACCACGACGAGGACGCCGAGGCCGATGAAGACGGCTGGCAGTACTCGTTCATGTTTGCCAAGACCTTCAAGTGGCATGGCCCGTCGTGGTACCGGTCGTTTGTGCGGCGGCGTGCGTGGATCCGCAAGCGCGTCAAGAGAAAGTCGGCGGCATCTGTGTCTCTGGCGGCGGCGGCGTTGGGGCTGGGCAAGACTGATAGCATCACAGACCCGACTCTGCTCAACCCAGACTACTTTACGGTCGTGTCCGCAGCCACGATGCGGCGCAGCTCAAGCAGGGCGCGCGCTCGCAGTCGGAGCCACAGCCGCGTGGGTAGCCGTTCTAGCCTGGCAGCACCCAGCGTCGGCCGATCGATCAAGGGCGGCTCGTGCATCTACAAGACCAATAGTGGCGAGACTGACGAAAACGACAACGGACAAAGCAGCCACCAAGATGACGACACATACATTGAAGACGGCGACTGTTTCGAGATGCCCAAGCAGATTGAGGATGCCGACGTCCTGATGCACTTCTTGCGGGCTGCGCGGATCGACCGTGAAAAGGTCGAGGCTGTGGACAATTTTATTCAAAACTCGGGCGAGGATCTTGTGCGGCTGCAGGACTTTATGCACGAGATCATGGCCCTGTTCGTGTTCCAGGCATCACGGCGGGCCTTGCTGACGCACCTGACCGACGCACACGACGCTGTCGTCAAGGCACGACAGGCTGCCGTTGACGAGGAAAAGGTGAGAAAGGCAGACCCAGCACACACGGCAAGCGACGAGACCACACACAAGCTGCAGACACTCGGCCGTCGCATGGGATACCTGACTGCTGCCGTCAAGCACGCCGACGAAGAGGTGCGTCGTCTCGAGTATTGGAGCGACATCAAGGCCATGGCCAAGCAGGGCTCGACGCAGGGAGCCGTCGACAAGGCCGAGGGCTGGGATGCGAAGAAGTGGCAGGGCGTCGACCAGAGCGGTCCCAAGCCACCACCGGCAAAGTCGTGATATTCGTGTGATTTCTTCATGTTATCCAGCCTCATCGTCATCGTCATCGCCGTCTTCAGCATCATCGTCATCATTATTTTCTTCATTTCTCATCCTGTTTTTTACAATTATTCAGCATCAGTACAGCGATCAGGACATTGCGCGGCGTTTGAGCATCGGGAGTTCTTCTGGGTCAGAATCTATTTTTTAGCATTATCAATAGCCGTCAAGTAAAGATACATGAGTCTCACGGGATATTTCAAATATCTGAAAGTCGTCTTATATAATGTGACCTGAAGCTAGTGAGGCATTATCCCCTAATGCACCCTAAATGCCCTGTAAGTAGCAGCAGGTGCCCTTAAGTATTCGAGTATTGCTAGCACCTCTTATCGATAAGCCACGCGACAAAAATATTCTCCGGTTTTCTCACGACAGCACCTTGACCTCCACCAACGAAAACGGCAGACGGCAGACGGCAAATGGCAGATGGAAAAACGGCCATTCCGAGTTTGACATAACGACACATGCGACTTTGACGACTGACGACACCGCTACCTCTACCCCTCCTCCCCTCGCAATGTTGCAAGATATATTATAGCGGCTTTTCTCACACTATACATGCCCGCAGGCGTGGACATGACATGGCGAGGCGTCCGGCCTTTGCTTCCCGGCGTCGTCGGCCGACTCTCGGGGCCGGCTGCGGCGCTGGCAGCAACTCCGGCAACTAGATTGCCAACATCTACACCACCGACAAGACGGCATCACACACTAATACGGCCGCCGCCGACATGCGCCACATGCGCCTCCTGCCGGCCTCGGAGAACAAGGACCGTCGCCGCCCGGCCCCTCCTCTTCCACTACAGCACGGCGAGCAAGAGTAGTGACTCCTCAACCTCGAATACTACAGTATCATATCAGACACTGGCCAAGGACCTGGAGGACAAGCGCCGGCGTGAGCTCGAAGACCGCCTACGACAGCAGCAACAGTCCTCGTCGTCCACGTCATCGGCCACCACCACCCCGGGCACCTTGATGATGGACAGCATGAGCCGCGAGCCATCTCTCCCGCTGCAGTTTTTGCATCCATCTTCAAATTCACAGACACATACATCTACCTCTCGCCCAACATCCACCTCGGCCCTCACAAAACCTATAATACACCACATCCCACCAAACGAAACGGAGCGCAGCCGCAAGCAGCACGTCAAGTCCGTCGTGCGCCAGGGCCGGCTGGAGATTATGCGCCAGATGCAGGGTCTGCAGATGGTTGACTGGCGGCAGGTCCTGAAGCGGCTGGCCATGAGCACGCCGCGCGAAGAGACGCACGAGCAAGTGTCGGCCATTGCAGCACAAAAGACGGTGCTCGCTGACGACAATGAGCAGTCACCGGCGGGCCTCGAAGACATCTACTCAGCTCCCATCAGTCCATCCGCTGCAAAGATTGTGGGCTGGCGCAAGAATGCCGTGCTGTTTACCTTTCCGCCCGACAGTCCGTCTGTCACAGAGCTGGTGCACGGCGTCGACGACTCCATGTGGTCCATCTGGTCGCGCACAGCCTGCGTGCTGAAGCTGTTCCACTGGCAGGGCTCACACCAAAGTTCACAGCCAGTCTCGGGTAGCCTCGATTTTACAGGCCGGCCGTGGCTGCTGTCCATATCTGGTGCCAGCGAGGCAGCCATTTCCCGTGCCGTCCTGGACGTGGTGCGTTTCGCCAAAGATGCCGAGGCCATAGCTTTGGGGCCGTCTGATCTTGCATTCCTCGAAGACATGTGGACAAAAACAGCCACAGAAGCAGAAGCAGACGACAATGTAGGACGAGGCCCCTGGAAACTCGAGTCGTCTTCCTACTTTTACGACAGCAAGTACCGCGAAGACCCCGTCTTCCAACCTTACGTCACCAATATCGGTGCTCACGAGATCCCGCGGCCAGAAACATGGTCTCCGGACTCGTTTGAGCGCTACGTCGCTGCCCTCGTCAACGGAACACCACCACCACAGCTGGCCACCAAGATCTACCATGAGCAGAGAGCCCATGATTCCGCTATTCGACAGCAGTCGTCATTAGAGCCACAAGAAGAGCCCCTACAAGGACAGATGCCCACTGGTGACGACCAGCCCAGCCGGCAACAGCCGGTAGCACCCAGCCACAGCCGGACCGTCATTGACCTCCTGCACA
Source organism: Ophiostoma ulmi (assembly GCA_029298715.1). Classification (NCBI taxonomy): domain Eukaryota; kingdom Fungi; phylum Ascomycota; class Sordariomycetes; order Ophiostomatales; family Ophiostomataceae; genus Ophiostoma; species Ophiostoma ulmi. The sequence goes on along the minus strand of JANSLN010000001.1, from coordinate 986,327 downwards.
GCGCCTTCCACGACGAACAGGCTCGCTCGTCGGTGTCACTGTCGGCTTTCAAGATGGCTTTGACGTACATGTGCCGCTTTGGCGAGGCCAACAGGCCCGACGTGCGCACCCTCTTTACGCGCATCGAGGAGCTCGGTATTCCCATGGATACAGAGACGTTCAATATCATACTCGCCTCGCACGTCAAGTCGCAGGATGTGCGCAACTACGGCTCGACCCTGCGTCTTATGCGCAGCCGCCGGCACGGCTACACGCCCGACCTTACCACATGGCTTCTGTTTTTGAGGCTCTTTTGGAGCGAGGAAGTCAAGCGCCATATCTTACACACCATGTTTGCCAAGGGACTGCTCAACACGAGCCGCGCAGTGCGTCTTGTCGCTCTCGAAATGGCCGAACACGATGCACAGCAGGCTGTCTTGCGGGCCTCTTCCTCGCCGCCTTCCTCATCATCCAAGACCTCTAAAGACTCACTTATGCCCGACTTTTTGGCAAGACAGGCGCAGCGGTACGGCCCGCGCTGGCTGTCGCGCGCCGCCGCCAACCGCATTCTCAATGTGTTTGCCGGCCACGCGCGCTTCGCCGAGTGCGACCAGCTGCTGGCGGCACTGCAAGAGAAGCAAGACGCCGACATCTATCGCCCACGGCGCCCCAAATCTGCGTTAAAACGCGCCAAAGAGCGCCAGAAGAAACTATTGGCAGATAAGGCGGCCGGCAGAGTCACTACAGACGCTGCACTCAACCCGCCACCCGGCTTCGTGTCGGGCTTGTCGCTCGATACGTTTACCTACAATACCGTGCTGACACACTGCAAGGTGCAGTCCGACCTCAAGGCTGCCCTCGTAGTGCTGCGGCGCATGGAAGTGGCGGGTGCGCCCAAGGTGCCGGACAACCTGACCTCGGTCGTGGTCGGCCGGCCCTGGCTGCCGCGCATCCCGCCCGATAGCGCGACCTACCACCTGCTGTTCGCCATGGCCTGGTCGCAGCGGCTGCCGCATACCATGGCCGTGATCTGGCACTATGCATGCATCAATTTGCAAGCGCGGCACTGGATTCTGCTGCGTGCGTCTCGCGAGATGGTGGAATTGGAGGATGGCAGACAGATCCCGCTAGCCTATTATATGACTGGTGTCGATCCGGACTCGAATGAGAAGCCGGCCGTCGCGCTTCCGCCACGCAGTGCAAGCGGCCACCGGCCTCTGCACCAAGCCGGCTTGGAAATGAGCACGCGCATTGTCGAGCAGTACAAAGGGCTGGAGCCAGCCGAGCCTCTAAGCAAGGTTCTGCAGGACGCCATGAACAGAGATGCTGCCATGAAGGCGTCACCAGCAGCTGAAACTGCCCAGCCGCCGATGAAGATCCGTCTGCGCAAGAGAGCGACCACAAAGGAGGACGAGGTCATCAAGGGCAGCACGTTGTTTGCATTTATGCAGATCCCCGTTAAATGGGGTGCCTTCAACACGGTTGCATATAGTCGCTGATTGTGCAGATGTTGTTGCGTGTACTGTACATATATCATATCACATACTGCATAAGGTTGGGTCATCTTACATTTCTACTTGCATCATCTCATATTGCATATATACCAAATTGTGCTTACGTAAGCAAGAAAGGATAATCAAATAGAGTATCTTTGCTGCAAGTTATCCGCCCTTTGCCAGCATAGCCTCAATGGCGTGTGAAATTGGTTTCATTTTTGCTATTTGTAATGCTATTTGCATTTTTATCCTTAATCACTCTCAACAAAGGTATACCCAGTCCCATGATCGATCTTCCAACCCAAGCAAAGCGTAGATGCTGGTATAAATATAAAACGTAAAATATGCAATATAAAAGACAAGCGACAAACCAACAAACTAATATGCTTTCAAAGAATAGGACGTAGTTTTGTAATTTGGTAGATAGAGGACGTGTTTGATATATGGATCGCATGTGCAAGAAGAGACATAAATCATAGAGCAATGAAGAACGTTAAAGGCCATAAAAGCAATAAAGCAAGCGTGAATATAAAGAAGAAAAATGTAAAAACACAAGTAAAAGAAACAGAGGACGTGGTAAATGAGACATGGCAGATAACCCCGAAAAGGCATGAGATAGAAAAACAATGAGAGAAAGTCGGACGAGGCATGCCATGACATGGGGAGTAGAGGGTATCTCGTAAGCTCGACATGCCGTCCTTCAACACGTGTATACTTGCTTTGGAATAGCAATGTAGATCCGGACGGCTGAAACAAAAGACGCCCGTTACATCATGGCCGCACCCAGCCGTGCTTTCGACTTCCCGGCTTCCGCCACCCGTCCCGCTTCATGGGTATTATTCGGGAGTTACTATTTTGCCTCGGCAGGCTTTGCGGCCGCGGCCTCTGTTGACTTGGCCTCGGTGCTGGCATCCTTCTTGGTCTCGGCCTTGGCAGATGACTCCTCGTCGTCATCCTCAACCTCGGTGATTCTCGACTCCTTGGAAACCTGGCTACTCAGGTCCTTCTCCTCCTGGTCGAACATCTCGGCGTCGTCAGAGTCGGTCAGGACCTCGGAGCCGTCGCCCAGGAAGATTATCCGGCCGCGACCGCCAATGCCAAAGTTTTCTTGCGAGCGCTCAGTCTCAATGTCGTAGCCGCTGTCGCTGTCGTCAAAGTTGTGGTGAACGCCGGGACCACGGAACTCGGCTGTATTGTTAGTTTATATACTTTTAAGATATGATCGAGACCAAGTATACTCAAGACTTACCGTACTCGGGAGGCGCACATGGGCCGTCACCGTTGGCAACTCTCTTGGCAATCTCGTCGTACCATTCCTCCTGGGACCGGCCACGCAGGAAAGCGATAATGGACATGGTCATGTTGTCACAGCCAACACCGCCGGTCTCCGAGTTGGAGGCAAGGCAGTTGTCCATCATGTTCTCGCAAATCTTCTCCAGGGGCTGCTTGGCAGCAATACCGCGTCTGACAAACTCAACAACAGCCTGCGATGACTGGCAATCCCAGATACCTATTATTATTAGTATTGGCGAACCGTCTCGTCTGCACACAAAATAAAAGGGTACTCACCGTCACAGGCAATAACAAGGAACTCGTCGTTGTCGGTCAGTTCGTGAACAGTCACATCGGGGAATGCGGTGACAATCTGCAGCTCGGGGGACAGCTCGGCGCTCTTCTTAAATTCAAAGTCGCCAATGGCACGCGACAGGGCAAGGTTGCCGTTGACGCGGCCAAAGTCGACGAAACCACCAGCGGCAGTGATACGGGCCTTCTCGCCTATGCAGGGGTTAGCTATTGGTCGCCTGGAGCATGCATGCAACATGCAAGGAAATACAAGGAAAGTATCTCAACGTACCCTCGTTTTGAGGCTTGTGGTCAAAAGACAGGGGCTTTGCGCGGCCCTTGACACCCAGAACAGCTCTGGAATCACCAGCGTTGGCCTGAACGTGTTAGTCTTTGGCAATTGTATAGCATGTATGATAGAAGACAGAATAAACATACCAGGTAGATCTTGTCGTCGGTAATGATACCAACACAGGCAGTGCAGCCAGAAACCTCATCCTCGTACTTGGGGTCTGAAGATGATCATTAGTCATCAGTTGCCAGCTTTGGTTGGGCGTATAGTTTTAAATATTGAGCATACCGTTCAGGATGGCACGGTCCGTTGCCAGGAAGCCGTCCTTCAGTGCCTGCTCGTAGTGGCCCTTCTTAAAGGAGTCCTGCTTAGCGACAATCTTGTGAAGGTTCTCGCCAGAGAACAATGCGACCTTGTCGCCACCGTGTCCATCAAATACTGCAAAGAAGCTGATTTTTGAGGTGTGGGACTTCTGGGCGAGGGGGAAGTTGGCGAGGAGGTCGAGAATGGTGGTGTGGGCATCCTCCATGCTGATGCGCCAGCCCTGCATGGCCGAGACACCGTAGAGGAGACGGTCATCACCGCCCTGGGCAGACGCCTGCTGAGGGTTAGCAAAAATCCATTCAATCAAGTTCAGTTGTGTCCGCTCTGAAGTGCATGAGATGGATGAGGTATGCAAGGCAGTCGCGATAGATAATAGACATCATGGAGAAACAAGACAGGCGAATCGGTGGGGCAGCCAGCATGACAGGGTGTGAATGAGGGGCCGCGTGAACGCGATGACGAATCGGAAAAGTAGAGAGACGGAGGCCCAGAAGCAGGCCAGGATGTGAGAATCTATGTTGCGTCTAAGCAGCCTCGTATGGAAAAAGCGATGTATCCGAAGGTCCGAAGGAGTCGCATGAGACTGCAAGTATGGTGCTCGGGTTGGCAATAGCCGGGGCCAAGGCGCGGTGCCTGGGGGCGTCATGGGGACGACATGAGGGCGCCGTCGTTGATGATGTGGGGTGGATATAACAGAAGCGGCCGGTCGGTAGGAATAGAAACACGCGACAGAAGAAATGGCTGGATACTTGATGCCTTTTTGCGCAGTTATGCGATCGCGGAGATAATGGAGAAATGGAGAAAATATCATAAGAGGCGAGAGGCACAGAGGGGGAATAAGAGAGAGGGAGTGCGTGAGAGAGGGCAGGCGACCAAGCAAAAGAAACGTACCTTGTCGACGATGGGCTCAGATAGTGTTTGACCCATGGTGAGGATGTGTTGTTGCGTAGAGCGAGTGGGGAGAAAATGGAATAGAGGCCGTAGTAGTTGAGGTTGTTGTTTAGTTGAGAAGCGTAGTAGATGAGAGGAATTTTCGCGGGCTAGAACAAAGCTTTTGTTGCGCGGCGCGGGGTTTCTGTAGGATCTAAATGGATCCTAGATAGGCTGAGCTGAGGACGCTGGGGCGGGGAGATCGGATAGCGGATTGCGGGCAGCGGATTCGGGGGCCGGGGGTGGGATATGAGGCGGAAGGGATAAGAGAGTACGCGACGCGGAGGGAGACGACGAGACGAGGTGGACGAGGTTGCAAAGAGGAGAGGGGTGAGGTCCTGGGCTGGCTGGCAGAGAGACGGAGGAGGGTGGGCTTGGGTTTGGGCTTGGTCTGGTCCTCTGGTGTTTCGGTGGGCCGGAGATGAGGGTTTAGAGGGAGAGGAAGGCTAGAGGCTCTAGAGGCTAGAGGCTAAAAGCTGAGGCAAGTAATCTAGGCCTCTGAGAGGTAGGCGATGGGTAGGCTTAGTGACAGGCCAGTGGTGTTTTTATTGTGGAGAGCACTGGATTTTCGGCCTTGCTAATATTATTTTGTCTCCCCTTCTTGAGGAACTGGGTGGTTTCTTGGGGGATGGGGGGATGGGGGATGGTCTTTTTGTCTTTTTCGTCTATTAGCTCAGGCTGTTGCGTGCTTTGCTGCTTCCATGGGTCTGATAATGATAGTAGTCTGACCTGCGTTCGGCGATTCCAGGTTGGCCTGGCTGGGGAGCCTGGTTGGGGGTAAGAGCAGAGTTTTTCCTTGTCCCCCGAGGCTAGCAATGACGTTGGCTTTAAATTTAAAATTATATGTTTTAATTCCCTTTCTCTTGTCGCCTTTTCTTTTTGGCTTTGGGGTACCGTGGCGCATCTGGGATTGGTTACTGCTGTCTGGGTGTCTGGCTGCCTGGCTGTTTGCTGTTGAGTTTTTGTTAGCAGCTGGAAGGCGACGGAGCGGGGCTGTTGACGTGAACAGAAAGGGGCAAATACAAAGAGCCAGTCTTGCTGGTATAGCTCCTGTCCCTTTTGTCCTTCAGTCTCGTGAGTCGTGCTTTGCACAACTTGGTGGCGAGCAGTTTAGGAGGCCAAATTACTGGCTATGCAGCAGGCAGCTGCCTGTCCACGGGTGTGACGGGGTTGGGCCTAGATGTGTGACGGCACGCACAGGAGGGCGGCTGCAGGGGAGAGGGATGCCGTATGTAGGTTTAGGATGGCATCAAAGTGAGGACTAGAGTGAGAATTGGAGCGAGATGTAGAGTGGGAAGTAGAGTGAGAACTAAAAGAGGTCAAAAGCAAAGGGTCACGGTGATGCATATGGGAAGCAGGAGTGGTGATGTCTACAACATCGCTCCTTCTTGTTTTGCCTATTTTCAAAAAAAAGAAAGAAAGAAAAATCAAAATACAGGTTATGATGCATCGCAATTAGGAAGGGGCGACCAGCACTTTCATCTCCATATGTCAAGAGCCCAAATGTTCCAAACCAGAAGGTGCGATGGGATAATGAGCAGGAAACAGCACGCGACCATATGACTCTGTACTCTGCCAGACGTTGGTTGTGCCCTCGGCGGCTAACACCAAATAACCGTAAAAGCATGGTGGGCAGGCAGGATAGAGGGGCCCAGGCCGCCATAACTACTCCAAAGATCTGGTGCAGGCCACTAATACCCCAGCACTCCACACAAACCTATCGGATCTGATAGACGAGTTACACTCATTGACAATGCTTATGTAAGTATATTATATAATACGCATATTTACTTGCATCGTCTGTCACATCACTCGACACATTACGTCCATGAGGTACAGACATGCTCAATGTCTTATAAGATGCATTATTGGCGACTTAAAGTATACGAGTACAGTTGTAGAACGTATTTATACGCAAAAAATCCATTCATGTATGAGCCAGACCCAAGGTGACTCGGGATATCTATCGAAGAACAGGAAAGACAAAATAGGAAAAGAAGAAAAGCAAAGAAAACGGCAGAAATTAAAACATAGTAGTATATGAGAAACAAGGACAGGGTCTTTCTAGATGGTCGTTTCCAAGGTGAGGTGCCATTAGTGTATCCAAAGTAATGTGGTATCAAAAAAGGGCTGACAGAATAACAGTGTATATGTATAAAACAGACGAAGCAATACCATACAGCAAGCAAAAAGAAAGAATAAAGTATCGACGGGACGGGTCTACTGCTTGCCAGCCTCCAGATCGGAAGCGGGAGCGGCATTCTTCTCCTTGGGCTTCTTGCCGCTCAGGTTGTTGTAGTGGTAAACACCCTTCTCGCGGTCGTGTGCTAGCTTCTGCCGGTCCTCGTCCGTCAGCGGCACACCCTCAATGCCCTTGACACGCTTGCCCTCCCAGAATATGCCGAGGCCGCCCAGGGCACCGGCAATGCAGCCCAGCGCCACGAACAGACCAGTCGACCAGGATGGGCGGTCGTGGCGGTTCATACCCCACATAAAACCGCACAGCACAGCCTGCAGGAGCGTGTTCATGATGTTCATAAAAAGCACAAACTCAATTGCCCACTGCCGAGTGGGCGGTGCGCGACGGCCAGTAAGGGGAGCATCGGGAATCTTTGTCTCGGGGAAGGGAATGGCAGAGGCGGGCGTGTCGGCAGGGATGTTGTTGGGACCGGTCGTAACGGGCAGCAGCTCCGAGCCAGGCAGACGGATCCAGCCGCGGTGGACACCGGCAAGGCGGCGTATGGCACGCTCGTCCTTGCGGATTCTGTACTGGAGGTAAAAGTAGAGGTCGCGGAAGCGCCACGGCGCGAGACCGAACGCGGTGACGCAGAAGAGGCCGGTAAGAACCTGGGAGTCGTACTCGATCCATTTGCGGCGCGGCGAGTTAATGTTGTTGCAAGTAGGGGAGCACATGGCTTTGCTAGCATTGCACAGCAGCAGGAAGAGCATACCGCCCCAGGCGATAATGTTGGCGCCATAGAGCACGACAAGGAAGCCTGTCGGTGTGATGATGTAGTGGCCAAAGGCGCGCAGGCCATGCATAAAAGACTCCTTGGTGGTGTAACGCGGCGGGAAGTGGTAGCCATTGTCGTAGTCGTTGAACAGCTGAGATTCACCCGCAACCGCACCTGCGCCAGCACCAGCAACGGCACCTACAGCCGCCGCAGCAGCGGAGCCAGCAGCGACGCGCTCGGCCTGGAAAGTGGACTCGCTACTCTCCTTGTTATCGGGCGAAGAAGAAGATGAGCCGGTCACGATTGCACGGTTGGCGACAATGGTCTGATCATCGTCGTCGAGATGCTTGTGCTCGTCCAGGGTGGCCAGGGCACCACCAGTGTCGGCGCGTTGCAGTTGCGGTTGTTGTGGCGGTTGTGGCTGCTGCTGCTGCTGCTCGGCCTCGCTGAGCGTAGAGGAGCGTGTGCGCAGGGTGCCGGACCGCGGGCGGGAGGCGGCGGCAACGACAGACGAGCTCATGTCTGCGGTAGCGGCGAAGAAGCCCCGTGGCAGATCAGACTCCTGGAAGCTCTTTGAGAGGCGTCGCGGGATGCTGTCGATGGATCTAGAGTTGGAGGTAACAGATGCGCGTCGTTCTTGGCCGACAGTTGTGATGGGGATGCTGTCACTGTTGTTGTTGTTGTTGTTGCTGCTGTTGTTGTCAAAAGGAGCAGGAAAAGTGGCAGTGGGCGCACTGGTCATTTCAATGGGCGAAGCCAGAGATTGAGATGAGTCCTGGATATTGTCCAAGGGGGTGGTAGTGGTAGTGGCAGTGGTAGTTGGTTGCCCCATGTTTTGCGTGTTGTCGCCACTCGTCAGAGGAGCACGGTGGAAAAAGGGGAAAGGAAGAAGCCGACTGGACTGCGGTAGCTGGAAGCCTGGTGTGGCTTGTGTATATGCGTTGTGCTGTCTTATGATGAGATATCTTATGATGTAGTCGATGGATGTAAGACGGTTGTTATAATTTGTAATGCAAGCAGTGCGCAGCAGATCTAGTACAGAGTATTACACAAAAGCAGGAAACTGGAGGAGGACGATCGAGAAAAATTGGGGAGGGGCGAGTAATGGCAATACTTTAGAGAAATATGTGTGGGAGGTAAGGAATGTCGGAAAAATAAGAGAATTAGGAGGAATATAAGAGAAATAGGAAAGAGCAAACGAGGGAAACCGAAAACGAATGGAATGGATGGGGGATTCAAGAAAAGAAAGAGCGATGAAGATTGCTACTGCTTAGTGATATGCACGCACTACTGCACAATATGTGAAATACAAATGCAAAAGCAGCACGGGGTTGAGTGTAGTATCCTTTAGGCGTGCTGACTGAACGAACACGACGGTCGGCGGAAGATATGCGTTGCCCGTGCGTCACGCCAGAAGTTGGGCTGGGGGCGACTGGTATTAGAAAGAAGCTAGTCCCAAAGTGGCGGACAGAAGAGACTCGAGTGGGTCTTAATTGATGCAAATTACAGCAAAGGGGAAGGAGCAAATAGGGAAAGAGCGATCCGCAGTGAGAGGCAAAATAATAGGAAGAAGCGGAAAGAGGCTGCCAGGGTGACGAGTCTAGACCGTGAAACGGACGAAATGCAAGAAAACGTCTAAGAAAATGTCGAGAAAAACCAGAAACGGAAAGAGCGACTCACGATGCAACAGCGCCAGACGGTATCTGCCGACATCTGATTATTCACAGAGTCTGACCTTTCATTCTTAGTGATCATGGCTCTCACATACCAGACGGCGGACGGCAGACGGACGGCTTTCGACACCGCTCCGAGTCGAGTGGTAGAAGAATAGACAATAAGCATAAGGCAAACTAGCAATTGCCTGATGTCCAGTCGCAGCGCATCTTACTGTATTGAGGTTGGCGCTCGGTTTCGGTCGGCCTCGTTTACGGGGTAGATCTGGTTTTTGGTTAGTTGAAAGATATTGTCGTAAGATGGTATCTTAAGAATCCTACCGAGTACAAACCATAGGGCAGTGTGGCCTTATTGCAAGACCGAAAAAACTAGACAGCACTAGCAAAACTAAAAGTACAGTGGTCAGCAGCACCTGGCCAGGCACAGGGCCAGGCACAGAGCCACCATCACAAAGGGCAGCAATGGACAGGAGAGGCTATGATGGATGGAGAATAGATTAGGGTGACAGAGCAATGGCGCACGGAACGACCGTTGTATATGCAAGCCGCCTTTTTTATATAGGAGCAAGGGAGGTTAGTTTGACATATTACAACAAAGAAGACCAAAGGATACGAGATGAATAAGTAAGCTAAACAAAGGAGCAAAATCAATAGAAGGATCAATAATAATAAGAATAAGAAAGCATAGGATCAGTCTTGGAGATTTTGGTAATGCAAATGATGCAGACTTGAGATACGGCCGCTGCATGAATGGTAACACTGACAGCACCCAATGACGGCTAGTGGCAGCGTGATACAGTGCAGTGCAGTGCAGCACGAGATGTAAGATTATGTAACCTTATTTCGTGTAAGCTTAATACCAGCAAATTTTCACAGTATGCTCATGTACATGTAAATTCACGTGATACATCTTCAACGACAACGACCATCAAGGTGTCACCTCGTCACCTCTGTCTTTTGTTATACACTGTTATTTCTACTTTTACTCATTTATATTCTTGTCGACATGGACTCGCCGGATCACTACCGGAACCTCGTTGATGTCGTGCGCAACAACCTCGAGAACCAGCAGGACTGGACCGACCTGCGCATCCATGGCACATCGAGCACGTCGGGCACGTCGGACACGTCAAACACGTCCAGTACAGACACAGAGGCCACGAACAAGGCTACAGCCGGCCACCCGCGCATTCTTCTAACAGGCCTGCCGCCACGTCGCATGTACATCCACCCCGACGAGCAGATTGCCATTCTCAAGGCAGAACGCAGCCTGCCCAGTGGCCAGCGCATCCCCCAGCCGCCCGAGTATGAATGGGTCCTGCCCTTGCACCTCGCCGAGACGCCCTCCATCAGCCTCTTTGCCAGCGTCTTTGACTCGATCTCGGCGCTGCCGCGGGATATTGAGTCCCAAGAAGACTGCCACGCTGACGGCGGCGACGAGTGGAAACAGTGGCGAGGCCCAAAACGCACAAAACGGCTACTGCTGGCTGTCGTGCAAGACGACTCGTCCATTGTCTACTACTTTATGCACGATGGAATTGTCAAGCCGAGACAAAATTAGACTCTACTCAATTCTTTTTTTTTCTTTTCTTTTGAACAAAAAACTACGGAGTAAAGACAACCTTTTGCACCTTCATCTTGTCAAACAGCTCGTAGCCGTCTTCGGCCTCGACGAGCGGCATGATCTTGTCAAACATGAAGGAGAACTTGTCCTGGTTGTCGGCCAGAACTGCCAGAGCCTCTTCAAAAATAGACCGCACAGGGCACCGGCCCATCTGTACGCGCAGGTTCTTGGTGTACCCCTCGTGACCGGACCACGGCACCTCGGCATTGTGCACACCAATCGAGCTGATGGCACCAAAGGGGCGCACAACCTCAAACGCCGTGCGCAGGGCCGGGCTCAGACCCACAACCTCGACAACGGCATCGGCGCCGCGGCCCTCGGACACCTCCTTGACTCTCTTGACAATAGCCTCGATGCCCGTAGTGCCAAAGTTGAGCGGCTCGGCACCGAGACTGGCAGCAACGGCAAGTCGGCTGTCGACACTATCAATGGCAAACAGGTGCTTGGGCTTGTAGCTGAGCGCGGCCACAATGGCGCACAGGCCGACAGGACCGCAGCCGACCACCACCACGACAGCTTCCTCGGGCGCGACATCGGGCGACAGCAGGCGGAATGCGTTGCGCGCGCCAAAATAGCCCGTGGGGAAGATGTCGGCCATCAGCACGAGCGCCTTGTTGTCGACGTTGGCGGGGGCTTTGATGACGGTGCCGTCGGCGCGGGGCACGCGGACGTACTCGGCCTGACCGCCGTCGAGGGTGGGGCAGCCGAAGAGCTGGACGCTAGTGCAGCGCGAGGACATGTTGTGGTCGCAGTAGAAGCAGTCGAGGCACGAGACGGTAAAGGGCGAGACGACCTTGTCGCCGACGGCCACTGAGGTGACGGCAGATCCGGCCTCGACGATGGTGCCGACAAACTCGTGGCCCATGATGAAGCCGGTATCGGCCGGGTCGATGGGTTCAAGGCCGCGAAAGACGTGCAGCTCAGAGCCACAGAGTGCGGTGGCCTGGACCTTGATAATAATATCGCGGTCGTCCTGGACTTTCCGGTTAGTTATCAGTCGTCCAGACTGGTGGTCAGACGTCTTGAGAAACTCACGCTGAGGAATGGGCCGGTCCTCGACGGCGATCTTGCCGGGGCCGTGGAACACGACTGCCTTCATAGTTTTGGACATTTTGGTGAATAATATACTGCGTGTATTCAAAACAGATAAATAAAATGCTGACGTTGACACGAAAAGTGTTTGCCTTTTGTGATCTTGACTCTTGTACTCGAACCGGAGTAAGCGTCGGCGATTTCGGTGTCGGATGTCAGTTCCCCTCTTTTTTAATAATTTAATTTAATAGCTGTTTTAATTAGTTAATCAATGTCATGCGATGGAAGTTTGTTAGCTGTCTTGCTGTGCAGTTGTAATGGGGCTATATCCAGCATGCTGGTATGGGGAGAGAGTACATTAGAAGCCAAATGAGGAGACGGCCATGAGGAGACTGGAGTATCCGTGTCTCTCTATGCACTCAACGGCCGATCAGAGTATACCGATCAAGCAACGTACGACAGCGTATGATACTATAGGGCGGAGCTAGTCGCCGGTATCGAAGCTGCGATAGTGGGGTCTCCATACTAACAATAACAGAAGAATCCAGACTCCAACTTATCTTAATATCCCCCAAAAATGTATACATGACAGAAATGTCTTTTTTTATTACCAATACCAATAATAAACTCCGTTGGACTTTTAGTAGAACGCTGCCGCCCAGTTGAAGAATGAAAATAGCAATATGTAACGTAGGGAAAAAGTTGGACAATATACAATAGGTGTGAATAAATTCAAGGCCAGAAGAGAATCACGGCAAGATAAGTATTGCTAAAGAAGAGAAACCGAAACAAAATAGAAAAGGGGTATGTCATGAATCAAATCATAATAAAGGAAGCATCGCCGGTGTGCCAAGGTACAGCAAAAGAGAGGAGGTAAAAGAAGGCAGAAAGAAGAAGAAAAAAAAGATAAAGGAGAAAGATGAAAGATAAAAAGATAAAAGAATAAGAGAAGGGTCCGCTCAATGCCAGTATGATGCCTGTTTGAAGACAAAAGATAGATGAGAAAGAAACGCTAAATTCAGAGAGAGAAAAAGAAACAGAAAAAATGAAAATGAGACGACAAGAGAGAGAAAACGACGGCTAATTTCGCCGCCGCCGCCCCCGGTTAGGCCCGTCCGGACGCTGTGCCAGGACCTCCCGCAGCTTGATATCATCCTTGCTCTTGTCCTTGTGGTGCGCCCGCACATGCCGCAGCAGATTGTCCGGCCGTGGGTACTTGTGCTCGCGTTCAGGGCAATAGGGACACACATAGCCAGGCGACTTGTGCACGAGACCGTGCCGGATCATTTCGTTTTTGCGCTTGAAGCCGTTCCCCGGTTTGCTGCGCGGACAGCCTTCCCTAGAGCAATAGTGCGGACGTTCATCGGAGTGGACATTGGCGTGCGAGTTCAAGAGGTACTGGGTGGTAAACGGGGTTGCTGTGCAGCCTTCGACCGTGCACTTGAAATGCCCGGGCTGATTTGAGGACGTCGGAGAAGATGATGTGTCTGTCGGACGGGACTTGACAGGTTCTTGCGCCTGGTGGATTTGGGCCTGAGCCTGAGCTTGCATATCAGGATTCATGGGCGCGAGCTGTGGGTGCACCTTTCGGATCGACGGCAGGATGTTGGGATGGCGCTTAAACATGCTCTCGCCGCTGCTGCTGTGACCACCACGCACGCTGGCCGCACTAATGGGTGGTCTGGAAAACCTGGTTGGTGGTGAACGTTGGTTGGACGAGGCGTGTGAGTTGGCTTCGTTCGGCAGGGGGTGGCGGATTTTCTGTAGTGGCGTTAGAGTCGGCAGCCGTGACGTGATCGGCACGGGGCTGCGGTTGATGTCCCGTATATCTCCAATGCCTCGGCCACTACTGAACTTGCCCATGGTCGGTGGAGGTGAAGTGTGGGCAGATATGGGCGGCAGCTGGAGGCCAGGCGAAGGGTGTGACGAGTGTGGCAATAGAGGACTGCCTTCCATCTTTTCACGGCTTTCAATATACTGCGCAATAGACGGCAAAGTTGTTGTCGTGTTCGTCAAGGGCGACATGCCCCTATCATGAGTCGATATACCGCCACCGCTGCGGTTTGCGTGGGCCAGAGCATCGGTAGTAATGGGGGACAGTTTGAGGTTCTCAAAGCTGGGTGGCGATGATGAGTATGAACTCTGCGATTGCATCTGCAAGTTGGGCAAGAGCGGTGGCGGCCTCGTATGCTCCAGAGTAGGCACGCGTCGTGGCGAGAGTTGGTGCTGGTGGATGACGCCCGGTGGCGAGTATGCGGGTGACGGCTGATCGGAGGTGGCATAGGACGCAGGAGTCAGAGCCGACGAGGCAGAAACAAGAGATGCCGGAGTATGGCCGTTGTTAGAGGGGGACGTATAGCTGTAGGCCGGTGACTGGTCAGCTGGCGACGGAGCTGCAGCCGCAGCAGCGGCTTGTATTTGCTGATCCGATTTATAACTCGATGACCGAAAGTGCGAAGTGCGAGAGTTGATGGAACTACTCCTCTCTATGCGGGAGCCAGGCAAGGGCGTCCGTTCTGCGCGTTCGGCACGGTCTGCAGGAGGAGGAGGAGGAGGTGCGGCTAAAATCTTGACGTTAATGCTGTCCTTGATATCATTAATGTGTTCATTCTTATTGTCGTTCTTGTCGTCCAGGTCCTTGTTGCGACTATTTTCCCGAGACATGTTCGTACGGGCCAGCGCCATTTGAGCAAGTCCTATAAATTCCTTCTGTTGCCGGGCCTGGGTGGAGGGGGGAGTGAATGTCTCTCGCTGTGATGAGCTTGGCTGTAGTAATATCTGGTTAGGACTAGGCGGGCCATGCTCGGTCATTTCCGTATCCAAATGTTGTGTGATTGCCTCGTCTTTGTCTTTGTTGTCTGTGTTGTATGCTGTCCCAGCTCCATGGTCTTGTGTTTTCCGTAATGTTTGAATATTTGATTGTGACGTCATGTATTGGTCTTCGTCGCTGTCTTCCATAATAACATCGTGTTGATACGCAACTGGACTTGAGCTTCGTCGACGCGGTGGTATTGATGCTGATGATGCTCGCGAGGCTGTCGAGGCTGTAGCTTCCAATGATGCAGTGTTTGATAATATCGGTCGGGTGGTAGCTCGCGCTTCTGTAGTGTCAACCTGTTCAGTCTGCCGAGGCTTCTCAGTCTCGACCCGGATATGATCTTCAACAACCACATTGTCACAATTGTCATCCTCTGGCTCTATCTCTGCATCCTCGACGTCTACATTATCATCGACATCGGATCGGTCTGAAAACTCTCTGTCGGCTTCAAAGTTTGCAATGTCAGGGTCCCTGCCGCCGGTCATGTAACGAATCAAGACGGCATCTCCAAGTGAGGCTTTAATCTTGCGATGATGAAAACGATTAGAAAAAGCTCTGTTTGTGTTTGTGTTTGGGTTTGAGAAAGAAGAACCAGAGGGCCGACTAACTTCAGTCACCATCGGCGGCGGGCTTGGGGTTATACGGAGATGAAGTCGTTTTGGGCGTAAGACTGGACTGCCCATTTCGTCTTGATATCCGTCTGTATAGCCATCTTGGTAGCCATCGCCAATGCTGAGAGTGGGATCGATGCTATTCATATTGCGTTGCGACCCACGGAGGGAAGAGGGCGAAATAAAGGAATAAGGGGGGAGTGGGAAGAGGGAGACAGATAGAGAGGGTCTAGAGGATCGAGAAGTACCGGGGTTTAGATCGCCATGGGTAGGTAGGGAGGTAGAGAGGTAGAGAGGTAGAGAGGTAGAGAGCAAGGAGGTGGAGGCGAAAAGTATGGCCAAGCATGTGTACAAAGGGTGTCACAATGTGGGTTTCTGCAGATACGATAAGAAGTGCACAAGTGATACAGACTGAGACAATGGCACGGGGAAATAATGTAGAGTGAGCGGGATGAGGGGGGTAGATATCACGATAGATGGGATGGACACGGGGACGGAATGGCGGGTCAAGGCAGATAGAACAGAGGCCGAGAGCAAGAGAGCGCAGACAGAGCAGGCAGAGCAGACAGAGCAGACAGAGCAAGACGAGAGTGGGCAGACAGAGACAGAGTGGCCAGAGACAAGCAAGAGTTAGAGAGATGGTTATAGACCAGGATGACGACAGGACACACACAGGGCGTAGCCGTGTGCAGTGACGAGCGAGTGGCCAGGATGTCCAAGACTGTAGAGACGGAGGTTGAGAGGCAGGCACAGACTGCGACGACAGCGACCGACAGCGAAAGAGCCACGATGTTGCAATGTGGAGTGCAAAGCAAGAGTGCGTGCGAGGTGACACCGAGAAATGGTCAAAGTGCAAATGTGCAGAAGTCGAATAGCCAATGGTCAAAAGCCAAAGGCCAAAGTGCACAAATACTAGGTCCACGGCTTGCAGTGCGGCTTGGTATGCACTGCAGCCCAACGGGGTGGTGTAGAATAAAGAGTATTTGGGCGAGGGAGGGGATTATGAATAGTCGAGTCGATGTTGGTGCTGTGTTAGGTTATGCAGTGCTCGTGAGCATAGAGGAGCAGAGTAAGATGGCAAGGTCAAATGGAGATGGAGATGGAGATAAGATGGTCGACCACAGTGTGCAATGCAAAAAGCAAAGTGAAGAGAGACGGAGCAGAATCTCGACAGTTGTGCAGATCAGTGACTGGTTGGACCCAGTTGGTGGTGGATGAACTCTTGGTGAGTAGAGTGGACTGGACAGTGAAAATGAGGCTGTCAAGACGTGGTCAAGGTAGAGAGGCAAAGACTTGTTACAGCCAGTTAGAGCAAGGTTGTGGGAGGTATTACTATAGTAGAGTATCATAGAGGGGGGGGTCGGTGTAGAACTAGATATTATCGGATAGTTGCAGCAGGGTGAACAGTGTAGAACAGTGCAAAACAGTGTGTTTTGTGACGTTTGTGACGTTTGTTTCGTTTCTCGGCATGCGTTTCTAGTCGGCCGACTAGACTAGCAAGATAGAGGTTGATGCCGATATTGGTACATTAGTGATCCGGATGCTAGTCGATGGTTGATCAAGGTGAAAAGAAACGGTGAGGTGTCAGAAGTGATAAGATGAAGATGAAACTGAAAATGTAGATTCCACAATGGCGTAATGAGATAGGCCGCAGTTGAAGCGAGTCAGCCAGGGGCAGGTCGCAAGCATACAAAGGCGTGCCTGCTTATGCATCGTTCGTGTTTACGTATAGTTTGCATCGTATTTGATGACAGACTGCCCAAAGCAGAAGCCACATACCGTTCGGAGGCAAGTGCGGCACAGCAAGCTGCTCCAGGCATCGCTCTTTCTCAATGTGTCTACTGAGTACTCTATGCTTGATGATAATTGGCAGGAACACCAAGAACGTGATCGGTAACACCCCAGTGATAGTAAAGTGGAGACATTGTTGAACGCGTTGAAGAGGCGTAAGAGCGCAAAGGTCTACCAGTAATTACTGAGTACTATCACTACTTGTATATTACAGGGGAACAGGCAAGGGGGGAGAAAAGAGAGGCTCGAAAGAATGGGGGCGGCACGAAATTATCGGCGCATCGCACAAGCGTGGATGCGGCTATGTTTGTGAGAGGGAATAAAACCGTTTTACCAAGTGCATCAACTCCGAAGGTCTTGGGCCATAATAGCCATCAGGTATAAGTAGAGATGCGCATTGTGAAAAGTATCAACTTGTAGAATAATACCATGAAAACCAAACATGAGAACCTAATTGTGCTTATTAAGCAGTTCAGCGGCACAGTGGCGCCAGGTAGATTGGGCAGAGTTGGCAAATTTGGCAGATTGGGCAGAGCTTGATAAACGAAACGAAACAGCAGAAAAGGCAGGAAGCCGGTTGTTGAAGAAAGAGCAACTGGCAAAAAGAGATACCCAAGGAAAGTGCGACTGATAAGACTGATAGAGGTACGATGGCAAGATGAAGCAAAAGGAAAGAGCGAAACATGTACGTTTCGACGAAACAGGAAATAAATTTCAAAAGAGGAAATAGCAGTTGAATGCTCTACTTTGTAGCGAAGTTGAGAGCAGAGCCCCAGCGTCCAGCGGCTACTGAGTAGTTGAATGCAAGTGGGGCATTGGACTGCGTTGTGGTCACAGGTATCTTATCTTAATAGCGAGTGCGCCAGGTGTAGATTTACATCAAGAGTCGAGACGAGAGTATCAAGAAAGCGGTCAAGACTTTTCGAGAGAGAGAAAGGAACATGTATTTGTTAATAGACGGAAAACGAGGCAATAAAGTAAAGAATAAGAAACAAAAAGGAAATAGTCTCAGTCATAACATTGATGGGCTGATATTTCTGATCGACCTGAACGGCCAGCGAGGTAGAGTATGCAGACATGGTGCTCTACCCTCGTAATCTTATCTGCTCAAGCATATGATAAGGTCTAGGTCGAAATCGGAATCGCATCGGCTACATGGCATCTACGAGGACAGATCAGCACAGTCAAGAAACAAGTAATACACCGAGAGGCCAACCATGATTACGAATAGAGATGTAGAGAAAAGACGGCAAGGAAATTGAAACGAAACAACCCAAATTACCCAGATTACCCAGAATTTTGAACGAAAGAACGCGCTCCGCAGGGGTTATTGAGGCTTAGAATTGGTGGGGTGTGATGTGGTGGGAAGTAGAAGTAGTGGTAGAAGTGGAAGTATTTCATTCGGTCAAATGTGAGTAAAAGTAGAGCCTCTACGTGTCCACAGAAATAGGTAAAGGTACTTTGTAGACGAGGACGTCAGACGGGCCACACGGGAGCCAACAGAGGGGTGGGGTGGTGGTGGTATGAGGAGAGTACTTGGTAGAGAGAAAAGTGCTGAAGCCGAGGAGGAGAAGGGGGAGAGGAAGATGATAATGAGACAAGAAACAAGAAACAGAAACAAAAGGAGGAGATAAGACAAGAGCAAGAGTAGATATTAAAGGATGGAAGAATGTGTAGAGTAGATAAAGGGCGACTGGTCCCGGCAAGATGTGCGCGAGGAGATGGTTTGGTGATAGCAGCACTATCGGTAGGCTCGGTAGATGAATGGTTGGCTGATTGCGTAGATGGAGGGAGCATAGAAGGTACAGGGAAAGAGAAGAGGAAGAGGAAGAGGAAGAGGAAGAGGACGCAGACAGACGGAGAATGTCGGCAAAGTCCGCCATCCAGGAGATGTTGGTAAGCAATACAAAGGTTCAACGGACAGGTGTGGCTAGAGTAATAGTCGGTGAAAGTAGAGAAAGGCCAGGCCTCGGTTACGTCAATGTCTCGGCTGATGGTTGAATCAAAGTACAGAGTATGGCCAACACCACAGGACGGAGTAGATACATGGTACCTCGATACTACAGAGCCTCAGGATCAGGACGACGACAAGTGCATTTGCCACACAAAGAGCCTCAGTTCTCAGCCAGACCACTGCACGTCGTATCAATAGCAGACTGCGGTAGATTGGTTCAGAAATACATGTACAGATATTTACAAGTCTTTACGGAGTTGTGTCTGCAAGATGAGTATTGCTCTTAGTTTAGGAGGTGAGGGCGGGCTTGTTCCGTGATAGTAATCCTCCGCATCACCGCAGCAAGTCTATTCCCGGGCCACGAATCAAATTATCTGCCCAGTCGCCATCGACGAAGCTGGCCAGCTGAACCTGCAACCAAGGCAGCACAAGCCCTGCATTGCATCTGCATACTAGAGATACCACGCATGAAATAGCTTCATGCATGGTAAAGCAGGAGGAATAATGTCAGCCTCAGATGGTCGGAGAACAACAGAAGAAAGAAGAAAGAAGAAAGAAAGACACTCGCTCTGGTGGTCAAAAAAAGATGTATAATTATTGAATTGGGGATATTGTTTGTATGCCATATGGCCGACAGTTGAGGGATATTGGCCTAGTAATCATTATATAGAAGAAGTGAAGAAGTAAAGAAGCGAAGAAGCGAAGAAATAGCTTCGTTGCCAGGTCCGAGCCAGTGGAATATCCCTCGCAGTACTTGTCGACATAAGAACTAGCCAGCTTGAATCAGGTAGATGCTACAAAGACATGCAACGAATGCACCACATGAGGCTCTGTATGCATCAACGTCTGCAGGGCACATGTGCAGTTTGCGCTTTTATGATAAATGATTACAAGTCGCTACATAAATGCATACATTTACATACGAAGAATGAAGAAAGAAAGAAAAGGAAAAAACAATACGGAAAACAGAAAACAAACAACCAAAAGCCGGAGACAATCGTCCAGAAAGCCTAAACTAATGTAATGTCCAGCAGCCAAGCTCGGCACGGAGGAACCGCCTCGTAAAGTCACATCTCATCACACTCGAGCTATCTGGGTCTTGCAAGTCGTGGATTCTCACTCGCAAAACTCTGATGCCCGTCGTTGCCGCCTTGCCCCGTCAAGGCGTCAGACTGCTGAGACTAGCATCGCTGGCAGCGGTACCGCCGCCACGGCCGCACAATAGTGCTGTCCAGCATCATTCACCGTCTCTTGACATGGAAGACTAGTGCTGTTGGTTCTTTGCAGTCTGACAGTCTGACAGTCTGACAGTCTGACCAGTCTGACAGCCTGGCCAGGCTGGTCAGCACACACCCAGCTCTCATACACAGTCAGCTCGCGTGTCGTGAGATCAAACGGAAAGTCCGCCGTAATGCGAGCAAAGCCATTTCGATGTCGATTTTGACTGGGAAAAAGACGACGCCAGATGTGTAGAGCACTGGTCATCGACGTCGATCAGCAAGTTGCAGGGCTGAAACTCGAATAAAAGGTCGGATATAGTCACAGACTTGTTCGGCGTCAGCGTTGCCGTCGTCGTGTATACGATCTACAAGATATACTACAAGGACATGCATAAGATACGACGGCAAGGCAGATGATTAATAACAGTAGAAACATGTAAACATTAAACGAGCAGATACCTCATCTACATAAAAACAAATGCCGAATAAATGCCGAATAAAACACAAAGCAAATGCAAACAGATCCAATTTCATAACGCCATACACCGTATATGTGCCTCCTTGCATCATGTCGAGGCTCGGTCGTGTCGTCGTCCTTCTCTTTATGCTTCACGTCCGTCTTGGACGCGTCTATCTCCTTCCCTTGCTTCCCAGCTCGACCGCGCTGTAATACGCCGCTCCAATCAGCGCAATCAGCATGCCGATGCCATTGGCAACGCCCACCTTGACTCCAAACATGGTAATGCCCAGCAGCACCGTCAGGCTCTGCTTCACATTGCCGCACACCGTCATTGTCAGCGCCCCCGTCTGCCGGTTCGTGCTAAACGACGCAATGTTCAGCGCAAACGCCAGTGCGCCGTTGCCGATCAGGGCCACTGCCATTTTCGGATCGACAGCAAACTGCGTGTACCCAGACGTGATGCTCCCAATCTCGCCCGACAGCATCGCGCACACCAGCGCCTGCCCGCACGCCAGCGGCGACATGCGCAGCAGAGACTCGATCGGCGACAGCGCCAGCGGGCCCGTCATGATGCGGTTGGTCGCGACCGTCTTGGCCGACGCCAGCACGACGCCCAGCGATGTCAATATAAACCCTGCCGGCGTAAAGTAGTAGTCGCCATAGGTGGCCAGGCCGACTCCGCAGACAACGGGGATCAGCGACAGGTACGTCTTTGACGAGTATGTGCGCTTGTACCGGATTCGGTAGATCAGAACGGTGAACACGGGACACGTCGACCGCATAATCTGGTGGAAAGGGATGGACACCATGGCCAGCGACACATTGGACACGGCAATGTTGATGGTAAACAGCACCGAAAACGCCAGCAGCACAGACTCGTCACGGCGTGCCAGCTCCGTGCGCTTGACGGCGCCGCGCAGCTCTAGAATCCAGCAGCCAATCGACGCCGCGCCGGCATGGATGGCCGTGAGCAGCCAGGGGTAGGCAAACCGGCCCAAGATGGATTTGTTGTAGAGGGTGAGGGCGACATTGCAGGCAAAGTAGGCGGCGAGGTAGGCCCATTTCGTTGCCGGCGAGACTGCGTACTCTGCTTCCGGACCGACGGGTGCTCCATTTGCTTGGCCAGGCCCAGGCGCAGACCCGGACCCAGACCCAGACGTCTTCCCGGAACTTCTTGGCTGCGGAGACGCTTGGGAAGTCTGCTGCTTCTCCCAGACGGCGCCGCCTTCAGCTGTGCCGAGCTGTGCCTCGACGTCTTCTGGGCGGGCCATTATGTGGGTGGCGCGGGAGGGTGGATGGGGAGGCTGATGGAGGAGGATGCGGACGTGCGGCAAAGACGTGGGCGGGACGGGAGAGCGGGAGAGCGGGTCGATCGATGGCAGGTGGCAGGTGGCAGGTGGTAGGTGGCAGATGTCAAATGTGAATGTGACTTAGTAGGCATAGATTTGGAGGTTGTAAGATGTTGTATAGAAAATCGGCTCTTCGCCTGTCGTCTGAGAAAAGGAGCGTGTCGACTGTCGATGTCGTTGTGAAGCCTCGAGAGGTGTCGCCAAAGAGGAACGAAGAAACGAACTACTGAGTAAGATCGAAGAAGAGCTGAGACGAACTGACGAACTCGAAACTAAGAAGAAGTAGAAGAATTAGAAGAATTAGAACTATTAGAACTATTAGAACTATATACATATGTAAAAGAACTAAGAACAGCAAGACCGAACCCAACAGGTGTGATGTCAGGGCTCACTCGGACAAGAACAGACACAAGACGCGAAATACGTACTACGGGGTCCATTTGCGTTTACACTAGCAAGTCGAAACAGTGGGTTTGGCCATTTGTACTTAGGATCGACTTCGTACCTGGGGTCAGCTGTAGGGAGCCAAGCCACCTTGCCGGTTTCCGTCTTGAGTCTGCGCGCCTGAGCGTCTGAGCGTCTGATGAGCGACTCCTTCCTTCCCTGGCGTCGGGTCCCTCGTAGCAGGGATTGTAAAAATAGGTAAATTTATTTATTATTCATTTATTTTATATTGAATTATCCATTAAATTCACTAAATTTAATAAAGACTCTGGCAAAACGAAAACGAAGAATCAACGCATAAACTCAACTTACAAAGTACTCGCTCAACTTGAGTCGAAAGCTACAGTAGCAGTGTAGATCAGATTGTTTGTAATTTTGTGCTCGTGGTTCATAAAACAATAGAATAAAGATATTGGACGATGGACGATAGCCGATAGACGATGGACGATAGACGATGGACAGCAAAAGTACATCCGATAGAGTAAAAAAAGTCAAAAAGAGTCAAAACGTAGTCAATAAATCACACAATAAAAAGAATAGAGGGGCAAAGTACTAACAGATACTGTGCACGCAACAGGCACAAAGGATGCGTTCAGCCGTGCTAAAGCTGAATCTATGGGCCTCCCTCCTCTCCTCTTCCGAGTCTGCACTGCGAACACTTGTCTTATTCAATACGAGAGACCCCGGTTCAATAAAAGGCATACTAAGAGAATATTGGTGTTGCAGGGAGGTCTAGTGTACATTTCTTTGGGTGGTCAGTGAGACTCAGTAGTGAGCCTAGCTTCTTCGTACTCTGCTCCCTGTATGGTATGACTGCCAAGACTGAAAGCGAAATAGACGTCACTCAACAGTGAGATGCAAAAGTCACAATGATACATGAGAACAGGATGAACAGTGAACAGTAAACAGTAGACAGTAATAAACAGTAAATAACAAGTGGTAGACAGTATATGCAGATAACTCCCCCATGACAGTATATATAGTAAAAAAAGACAATAAAAGGAAGGAGGAAAGAAAGGATACAAGCTGGAAAGGTAATATAAAACAAATTAAGACAACGCCTGTTTTGTGTATTCGTCAGATGCGACCCGTGTCTATGCTTATGAGGAAAAGTCGTTGGAAGAAGAAGAGTCCGCCGAAGAGTCTGGAGAGTCTGGAGAGTCTGGAGAGTCTGGAGAGTCCGAAGAGTCTGATGCAGAACCTGCGAAAGAGTCCGCTGTTGACTCGGCGGCCGCCGTGGCCTTGGCTGTAATAGATGCCACCGACTTGAACGCCTCTGCCTTCTTGGCCTCCTCTGCCTTCTTGGTCTCCTCTGCCTTCTTCTTGACGGCCTCCTCCTCCTTGCGCCGCTGGTCCTCCTTCTTCTTCTCCTGCTCAATCTGCTTGCGCTCCTCCGCCTTCTTCTTCTCCTCCAGCTTCAGCTTTTCCTCCTCCTTCTTCTTCTTGTCGGCCAGCTCTTGCGCCCGCTTGGCATCCTGCACAAGCTTGATCGTCTCTGTCTCGTAGTCCTCCCAATACTGCGCCGTCTCAATCTGCAGAGTACGCGTGTGGTTCGGGTTGTTCCACTCCGGCAGCAGCGCCTCGGCACGGTCCAGCCACGGCGTCATCCAGCTGTCACGCACGCCCTTGGTGCCTGCAAAGTGCACAAGCATGTCGCCCTGCATCACCTTCCACGGCTGCAGCTTGCCGTCGCGGCCGTCATCATAGACTTCAGTCGTGCCATTATCAAACATATCTGGTGTCATCTCGTGGCTAAACAGCCACTTGCCGTCGGCATAGAATGCATTGTTGACCGGCAACGAGTTGAACCAGCGCATCGGCACCTTGGCCCAGTGGTTCAAGTGCATCATGGGATCCCGCGCCAGCGGCGATTCGCTGTTGGTCAACAAGAACTGGAATGCGCTCTGGTCACGGAACCTATCCTTCATCGTGCGATCCTTCTCGTACATGGGGTACGCCAGCACGCCCGACAGCATAGACGCCGTCCACGGGTGCACGCGCAGCGCAAACGCGCCCGAGTTGAGACCGTCCCAGTTGGACGAGATGACCAGGTGCACATCGTTGAGCACATCGCTCGTGTTGGGCGGCAAAAAGGTCTCCAGCTTGGTCGACGGGTTCAGGATCATGGTGTCGCCGTCAAACCAAAAGATCCACTGCAGCCGCTCGTCCTCGGGCTTGAGCAGCTCGGCGATAATAATAGCCAGCAGATAGGCCGGCTTGGTGTATGCACCCGAACCACGCTTCATGCGGTCATTGTCAATCAGGTCGCTGACCACCTCGCGGTCGGCAATGTAATGCGGGTAGCCGTGCAGATCGTTGTGGTACTGGTGTGTCTTGAACGCACGGTGCACCACAGGAATGTCGAGCGCGTTGACAGCAACGCCCACCTTGGCCACGCGCGACATGGGCCGGTCGGGTTTGGACTCTGGCACCGTTGTTGGCCGCATGCTCAGCAGGCGTGTAATGCCGAATTGGCTCTCGTAGGTGGGCTCGTTTCCGTAGCGGCCGCATGCTGTGGCGGCAAAGTCGACACGCTGGAGGTAGTTGTAGCACAGGAAGAGCAAGACCATTGATGTGACGATGGCCAGCAGCCGTGTTGGCCGCTGGAATTGCTGGATGAGCATTGTGGGGGTTGTTGGGGATTTATTCTTTTTAGTCTTGAGATAGTTTGGACGGGATGTAGATCGCAGATATATTAGGCGGGCGAGCCCGTGTTTGATCAATCAGCCCTAAGCATAGGGATGGGTATCAAAGGTAGGAGTCGAGAAGGTAGGACTGTCGAGGTGAGGTTGAGGAGAGACAAAAGTTTTAGTGACGTAAATCGTAAGGTGGTAGTCGTGGTCGTGAGCTCAATGGAGGCAAATGCAACAGGACACGATCAGTGAAGAGGTCCTGTAGATGCGAGGAGTAAGCAAGGCAGAGTAGATATTGAGTGTAAATTGGGTAGAAACTGAGTAGAAATTCAAAATAAAAGAGAACAAGTCAAGGTCAGAAAGGAGAGAAGAAGCAAGTTGCAAGTTGGAGGAAGGGAGAAGCGACGTGGAGGCACAAGACAAGTGGAAGGAGCAGCCAGAGCGAGACAGCCGCTAGCCAGGGGCAAGAGAGGGCGAGGAAAGAATGGAGAGAAAGTGGACTGAACAGTAATACTCTGTAGGGAGTTGACTAACTGAATACCAAGTCACTGACAGCTGGTCTGGAGACGTTGGCAATAAGTGGGACAGTTGGACAGAATTACATAAAGCAGCAAGTATTTTTGTTTTATTTTACTATATTCTGGGATTTAATATATTATTGTTCTGAACAAATAAATTAATCTATTAATTGATGTCTTGCTCGAGAACGCTCTTTCCTTTATTGAATGCTATTCCAACATGAAGGAAGGAGCGACTCTCATGACTTGCAGTATTTGTGTCTTGGTGTCGTGTCGTGTTGTCTTAGACTCAATATTGGCAAAGAAAGGGAAAGCACAACGGCCAGACTGGTCTTTTTCCTCCCTGCTCTTTCCCTTTGTTTGCGTCTTTTGCGTCTTCTTGTGCCGGGTGCCGGTGTCTGGGCCGCCCTTGGCACCTGTCTGTTGTCTGACTGTCTCCCACGATATTAGCTTGGTTGCTTCTTATTCTTCTGATGATTTATTACCCCATACAGGACGCGTGTTCAAGTAGGCTACATTGGGTAAGACGGCTGTGAAGTGCTACCTCATTGGGACTCAAGTGTATGTCGCGCACGTTTCCCAAGTCCCATGGGAAGGGTATCACTATTGAGTGTTAGTGGGCAGCCTAGCCCCTAAATCCAAGTTGAGCCCCTGAAGCACGGCCAGATAACAAAAAAAAGAACGACTTGACCAGGTTAAATAGAAATAGAACTAATATGACAATTAAGCCCTAATATATTAAAAACCAGTATTGCATATTGCATATTGCATGACTTGGGCCAATAGCGGGCACTCTGAGATTGCACATTTCTGGATGCAGTATCAAGAGTCGTATTCAGAGTATTCTGTGGTACGGCTTCAGAGCTCAAAGAAGGCGGAATGGAAAGTCTAGATGGGATGAAAGCAAGAAAGACAAAAACAACAAGAAGAGAACATAAAATTAGACAGCTGGAGGCTCCAACCAAAGGTGGATTTACGAAGTACTCCTCGCTAGACCCTCACTAGAAAATCATGAGGTAGCATTTCTACCAAATGTCTTGGCTTGGGAAAGGGGATTACGGAGGCTCGGGGGGGCTGGCTGTGAGAGTGAGACGGCTCCGTCATACTCTTCCAACCCTCTGCCAGCCAAGAGTTTGTTGAGGCTGATACGAGATCGGCGAGGCAAAAGGATGCAGCCGAGCCTTGGTTGTTCTTGTGCATATGCATGCGAGAGTGACACGGGTTAAGACAGTAGCAGGCAAGTGAAGACAGGATCAGAGACGGCCTTTTTATGCAACAGTGAGACTATGATGGATCTGTGAACACAGAAATGCAAAGGACAATCAACAGCTTTGTGCATCAGCAATACTTGGTCGTTACGCTGCATGCCTCTGAGGCTCTGATTATGGGCTGAACACCAACTCCTATTAACTACATACTGCACTTTGGGTTTCCGAGTAGCTATATTAGCTGATATTCTTATTCTTGTGTATTCTTACTCGGCAGCCAAGACACATCAGACACTGTCTACGAATACACTGATCGGCGGCGGCTCGCTCTTGATCTACTTGCACGCCTGTTTCGTTTCTGTTACATCTATTTTCGTCGGTCATCTACTCTAGACGTGGTTTCTAATTGCTGCAGCTGAATAAACCTGGTCGGCACTGCTTGTAACACATTGGAGCAGGATTGAGAAGGATTGTCGGAGTGGGATGCAGGATAGAATGTGAAAAGTTGGCATTGAAGCTGTATGTCTGGCACGTGATGTCTTTGCCGTTGCTAATACTCAGTAGATATGGGAGGCAGTTGCCGGTCCGTGCAATGTATCATCCGAAAGTCACTGTGAAGAATCGGATGAAAGCCTACAATGAGAAAATTGCAAAAGCAAAAAGAGCAGAAAAACCAAAGGACATATCATTGCAGCCAATATCAACCAAAAAGACAGTCGACAAAAAAAACGACCCCCCTGGGACTCGAACCCAGAATCTTTGCCACCGGAAAGCAACGCCTTACCATTAGGCCAAGGGGCCGGTGTTGGTTGTTGAAAATCTGGTCGCTAGCATACTATATATAGAGCAGATAGTAGCGTAGAGGGCCTCAGTTCTACTAGCGACATCTTGAAGTTTACTCAAACGCCAGCACTGTTGCTAATTGCTCTGTATTAAACAGTAAAGTATTCAAACAAACTATCTATGGCATGAAGAATCAAAAGGCATAAAATTAAAATATTTTTATTAAAAAAACTAAAATAAAAAATATATATCTAACATACAAATGTATGATACAACAATCATCTTCAGTCTCCCTTTCTCTGATACTATTGAACATCATTCAATAGCTGGAACTTTCCATTTGGGTGGGCAAACAATGTTGAAGCCAGGCGACTTCAGTGTTACCATCTAACAGGCCTCTAATGCACTAAAATACTAAACAAGCATCACAAATAATACTGAGTTATTCCAAGTGGGCACAAGGGCACAAGCTTATCACATGACGGCAGACATCCTATATATATCTACAATCCTGTATCAATCACAACAATTGATCATCTCTTGTAGTATAGTGGTCAGTATACGGGCTTGTCACGCCCGGGACCCGGGTTCAATTCCCGGCGAGAGAGTAATTTTTTGCCTTTCCTAGCAGCTTATTTTCTGCTTTTTTTTATACCTCTTTATACCTCCTGGCTATTCCTATATTTTCTTTGGGTCTCGTATTACTCTATTCTTCAGTAAATTTTTGCGGATACCGTTTGAATTATTCCTAATTAAATCTCCATTGTGAATAGCGGCAATGATTTTTTACATCTCTAAAAATAAAGCAGTATATTTGCCAATGTAACATATATAATCTACGAAAATACTGACATATCATACCGGCAATAACAACGTCTGGTGAAATTGATCAGAATCAAATATTGAATCAATATGAAACTAGAATGAAATTGGCCACGATGCCCTAGGTAGACACATGAACCTCGATGGTTGTCGTACATCAACATCACCACATCAAGACCAACGAGATATCCTCGAATGCCGAGTCACTCAATCTGATTTCCCATCACAAATCAGCTACAAGTGTATACTTAGTATATATTACACCTTGCAGTATATCAATCTGCAGAATATGCGTGCTAGTCCTTTCTCTGGTCTACGGAAGACGGCAACTCGAGTGGTGAAAAGCAAGAGAGACGGAATCCAGACTTCACAAACGACACAAGGCACAAGTCGAGGTAAATGAGAAAAACCATCGTGCTTCCTATAACTGCAGTAGTCTATACTTGGAGGCACATCTACCGATTGGCCAAGATGTACAGCAATATAAGCTTCCCCCCGGCTAAGATCGATGCCTATCCCCAGACTTTCTATCTGTAGACTGATATTGCCAGTGATCAAGCAAAATTCTGTATGTTTATATGTTTGTCTGTTATATGCTTATATTAGAAATACTGTTATCTGCCAAGCGGCAATTGTTCAGCCAGTGACGGCATGGGAGACCATTTATACCTATTTGACCGTGTTCTGGTGATGCAATATAAAACAGAGTATAAGAAGGCATAGCCAGTCCAACTCTTGGCTTTTTTCTCTGTCTCTCTGTCTCTCTTCTTCTTCTGCTTTTCTGATCTTGTCTCCAGCGCTCTCTCTATTCTACAGCCAGGAAAGATACTCAAATCATTTGCCCTCGCCGCGGCGCTGCACTTCGCCGCTGCACGGGAACTTATGCGCTTCGGCTGCTCCCAGCTCACCATTGACCGCATGGACCCCGTGGTCAACCGGGGCGATACCCTGTCCACCCATATGCACCAGATCGTCGGTGGTAACTCAGGCACGTTTGAGAGCGGCGGTGCATGCCCGTCGGCACGCCCGGTCAAGATCCCGCAGGTGATGTACAAGGTCATATCTGACACGCGGCAGTTCAGCAACAAGGCGGACTGGCCCGAGGACGGCTCGCAGCCCCTTTTCTGGAGCATGGGCGATAAGACGGGCTACGGCATCCACGGCGACTATCTGTTTGGATGGAAGAGCGATGCTCTGCAAAAAGCCATGGACTCAAAGTGCGCCGGTGACAGCTGCGCCGCCCTCCAGCGGCAGGCCAACGACAAGGCCGTCGGATGCACCAAGACGCAGATGACCCACGCGAACATTGGCGACGATAAGTGTGAGTTCAATCTGGTTCCAATAGACTTGGAGGATCATATGCTGACAATCTAGGGCTCAACGACCTGCCCGGTATCGACCCGGCCACATACTAATTACACAGGTGCCAAATGGTGTTGCAAGATGCTTGAGCGAACAGGGTAGATAGTCGTCGATCAATTGCGTACATATCTATAAACAATATACGTCAAATTGGCATTCCCATGTTGCCTATATATATTCTACTTACATTGCCTTCTTCCACGTACGGCCATAGATACTGGAAAGCACGGGATCCCGTCCGCTCTCCCCTAGTTAAACCAGTAATCGGCGGATTAGTAGTTGGGTCGGTGACGACCAGCGAATACCCTCTGCTGTACGTTTCTTTCTTCTTTTTTTCCTTTTTGTAAATTTTGATATATTTTCAATATATTTTTGCTAGTCATTTATTGCAGTCATTTTATCCGGTGTCTATGGCGATAACCAAGTCTACCAAGTATGAGGGCAGGACTTGGATACTGAGCTGACCTTTTGTATGATATATCCCTCGCAGTACCAAAAGAATAGCAGTTTATGTCACAAATGATTGAACTAGAATTAGTGTTGGATAGTTCACTTGCATTTGGCCTACAAATCAGTCCAACATCTACTTAAAACATCAGATCACTCAATAATAAATATAATGTAAATTGTGTATCAACGCCATAAAGCTCCAAACCGTATTGCCACCCAAAAGTCGCGAAATCACCGTCGCCTATCCTGTTGACTCTTTGCTGCAACAGTGGCATGCACTGCCATGCAGACCAACTTCCACCTGGTATTTTCAAAGCCATCTACTTGAACAAAACGAGAGAAGACGAGCTCTCGGTCAGCGTCCACAGGTTGCGGTACCAAAAGACAGCACCAGTCACCAACAGAATGTAGTAGGCCATTGTCCACAGCAGGTTGCCCTGCGGCTCGTTATTGTTTTCCTTGGGAGCGGCATTGGGGTCCCGCTGGACACGACCGTAGAAGCGCGGCAGACCCATGGAATTGCAGAAGCTGTGCACGACACACACGGCCAGCAGACTGCCGGTGCGCAGGTACAGAAAAGTGGCATAGCAGCCAAACAGTGTCGTGTAGGCAAACTGGAAGAGCGAGCGGATGGCAACGGCAACCTTGGGCGTGCGCGGGTGTGTAATGGCAAACTCGTAGGCGTGGTGCAGGTGCGCAAGGCCAAACACAATGGGCGACAGCAGCACGGTGCGGTGCACGGGCGTGTGGGCCAGCAACAGCAGGGGCACACCGGCAGCGCGGAACAAGACTTCTTCTGTCACCGGGCCGGCCACGAGGTTGCGCCAGTCGGCCCAGTCGTTGAACAGGTTGGCAATGGGCTCGAGCACGCGCGGCTTGGGCAGCGATTTGTCCTCGCCGGGCACGGGAAGACCGGCCCAGACGCGCCAGCCGTGCTCGACGACGAGGTTCTCAAAGAGGGGGCCCAGGAAGAGACTGCCCGTGAGCAGCAGCACATTAAACGTCTCGCCCAGGCCGATGGGGTAGTAGCCCATGAGATGGAGCGCTTCCGGGCCGAGGAGACGGGTGGCGGCGCCCGGCTTGCCGTTGGTGGTGAGCAGCACAAAGGTAATGATGGAGCAGATGACACAGCTGAGGCTGACAGACGCAATGCGGGCGCGGATGACGGACGGGGCATCACGCGACAGCGAGGCCGACGGGCGGGTCAGGCTGGAGAGGTAAAAGGGGGCGACATAGATGACGGTGTAGAGCACGAGCAGGCCGATGGCGGAGCCGGTGGTGATGGCCGGCGGGATTTCTTGAATCATGTTAGCCAATGTAGATATAGATGGCGAGGATAAATATGACGAGGATCAAGATGATGCAGGGGAGAGACATACCCTGTGTCCGGTGGAAGCCGAGCTTGTCCATGAGACCCTTGACGGAAGGCATTGTGGCGGGTGTTTGTCGAAATGTGTTGGGGTATAAGACACGGAGAGCTGTTAAGCTAGGCCTTTTGTCGGCTTGGAGTTGGAGTTGGAGCTATCCGAGCTATGGCTGACGTTCTTTGTCCGGAGACGGATTTGATGTCAACGGACAATGCTATCGACGACCGACAATAGCAAATAGCAGATAGCAGTCAGCAGCTGAGAGATTGGCAGGCAAGCAGAACGCGATGCGTGCAAGGGGTGGCCGTTCTCGATACTGTCCAAAGTAGCCCAAATATCCGAAAGCTGAGAAGTTGGGAGCCAACAGAGAGATCACAGCTTGATTGGGGTAGAGGCAGAGCAAGACAAGCAATGGCGGTGGGAGGGTCTAGACTAGCCCCACTAATTGTCCTATTCCTGGGGAAGCTTCACGTAATACACACGCACGCTTATCGAGGAGTGATTATGAGGAACTTTTGTTGGATTTCATTTTATGAGAACTTGAGCTTAGAGTAGTTGTATGTTTTTGCTTGGTGTTTTTCATCTGTTTTTTTCTTCAAAACTTCGTGTTGGTTATTATTGGTTTGGTTGACTTTATTTGAATTTGTGGACATTTTTCGTATTTTGAAATACCATTATATCTCATACCACCTAAAGTAATAATTACATCTATCCAAGTACACAGCTTGTCCAGATATATGTATGATTATTCACCAGTTATACCAGCACACGGCATATTATATTGACTGGTGATCGAGCTGCATTTCAGCTAACCGTTGCAGCTTTTTGCGCCTACATGCATCAGTCCGCATAACTTGCATAGGCCTACACGGTACGACACAGAATAAGAAACATGGCCTGTATCGCACCTGCCGATGACTGCATTGTGCATATGCGCCGACTCGAGTCTGCAGCAAGTATTACGAACCAAGCACCAGCAAATTCTATCAAACAAGCAAACAGCTACATATGCGGCCGCCAGCCCAGCGACTCGCCGGAACAGCTTGCACCAGCGGCAACGATAAGACAACGCATAATAGATGCACGCGACCTGGCGCTTGCTTGTAACACGCAGACAAACTCTCTAGACATTTGGCAATACCGTTTTTCGAAAATAATCTACCAAAACCTCTCACAAGGGCCAGCCACTCTCGCTCTTTCCTATTTTAGTCTTTCTCTCTTATCCTCCGACTTCAAATGAGTAAGCAGCATGGGCCAGCTCAAGGGGCTCTCACCGTATTTTTGACTTGCGACACTTCCTGTCTGCAAACCATCCCCATGCTCGTGATGAGAATACTATGTAACGCTGTTGGCACTATTCACTATCCCAACCACTCTTTCTGCTGTGACAAAAGCTTCATGTTCACATGCGACACACTTTACCTAAAACGCGTCTTGAACCGTTGCTAATTAAAGTCGACCACCACAGCCACAGCTTGTAGGTTGCAGAGCATTAATCTTACTTTTACAGAATAATGCAGGTCTCAAACCAACACGACTTGTGCATGTAGATGTACAAGTGAGCGAATTATATCTTTGATGTCTTTGATACCTTCCAACCCATGAGACACTCATAATAGAAGCGCATCTCAACTGCGGCGCCAGATGAGACTCTACGTGCAGGTACTATTATGACCACAAATCTAATTATAAATGCAAATCCAGTTATTGTACAACACATTGTGCATGAATTCAATTGCGATGTTCATGAATGACGCCTGTTCTGATAATCTTCTGGATATTGAATATTCAACTGAGCCATGCATAGCTGACATCGACTCGTGCAACAGTTGCATCTCGCGATGTAAATAAACAACAACAAAACAAGACAGGATCAATACCAAGATACCATCAAATATCGAGTATCAGTCTTGAAAATATTTAAACTCGACCTCCTTGCTTGCTCATCTTACCATGGTTCGCTTCATGCATTGGATTACCAGGCGGTCAATGCTTATTTTACATTTTGTCAGTTATATCATCTACATTTCTAGCTATTTCCATTCTATCACAGTTTGCTTACTATTTACTGTTTACTATTTACTATTTACTACTTACTATTTACTCTTACAAGTTTCTTTTGATATCGGCCTTGATGTCCCTTGCGCATTCCAGTGATGTGGCGCTGCACGTAAAATTGTATCGGCAAATACCAAAGTAAACCAGCCCCCTGAACATCTCAGACCTCATTTTAGGTGCAGCTTCGTGTTTGTTTGAACATGGTCAATGTTTAAGCTGCCCTATATTTACTGTGTCAATTTCATCATGTTTGTGATGTTGACTAATGCTCAGTCTTTTGTAGAGTCGCGCCTTCTGCTTCCGAAAGTACTGAATGTACACAAACTACCGCGCGCCAGATTGTACGCCATTACACAACATTCAACTGTCAATCGTGCAAGTGCGGACGGCCGCTCTTTCCTAGATCGTATGTATTGTTCAGACGTGCCTGCCGAAATTGGTGTATCAAAGTGACACCATAGACACCATAGACTCTGTCCTTTTTGAGCTCTATTGCCTCTATTGCCTCTATTGCCTCATTTGCCTTTTTCTCTCTTCATCTTTCCCTCTTTTCCCCATCTTCGTTTCTTACATTCCGACGAGCCGAATCGCACAACATCCACACGTCAATACATCCACACAAACAAACAACCACAAAGATGAGAGAGCCACATAAACCCACAGAGTCATCCACTTTGACCCGTCTGGCGCGCGCGGTTCATGGATCCCCAGTGGATTCGCTAGTCAGGTACGGAGCACTCTCGTATCCTCTCTGGCCGTCTGGAGGCTGGTCACGATGAGTGATTTCTGTACAAATCATGTAATTACAACTGTACTCTGACAATATCTCACAACTCCTTGCACAATGTAATCTTCTTTCCTGCAGGCTGCTGCACGGCGCTGTCCGCGAAATTAGTCGTCTTCAACGTCGATGGAGTATTGGGTCAGACTGGGCCAGTATTGGTCAAATAGGGTAAGCATTTGGGTTAGTATTAGAGACGGCCCCCTGGAGCTGCATGAGTGGACGTCGTGTCGACCAATAGACACTCGTGGCAGCTGGCTTCGGCTGTCTTGTCTCTGGCTCTGGCTCTCTACTGAGTACTTTCCCCACGCTTGTCTTGTCTTTTTTTTTTTTGCCTATCCTGTCGTGTCTGTCTCTTGTGCAAGTTTTGCGCTTTTGTACCTGAATATTTCCACTAACAAACTAACAGGGATCCGCGTGCTAGCCTTGACGAAGCTATCCGAGCTTGAGGAGCTCTGCCACGCTTGACGTCTTTTTTTCTTCCTCTTTGGTAGCCTCTCTTTTGCTCTACGGCCCGGAGCTAGCACTCACTAGCTGGACACGCTTTCGTGTCTGTGTCTGTGTCTGTGTCTGTGTCTGTGTTTGTGTTTGTGTTTGTGTTTGTGTCTTCGTGTTTGCTGTTTTGATTGTTTGATTTTTTACCAGATTTTTGCTTGCATCCTGCTTGGTTCTGCTTGCTCTCCTGACGTGTTCATCTTGCGGGTGTATTGACTTTTTTTTTTTTTGATTTACGCTTCTGCTCTTAATGTCTCATGTACATGTCTCTCTGTGTATTCTGTACCTCGAAATCACCTCTACCACTACTACTGCATCCTACGCTGGGCTGCCCACCCGCTCTGACTATCTGCACGCTCGCCACTCATCTGTCTGTGCATGCCCCATTCCGCCTCCTCCATCCAATCTTGTCACATTACTTTTGTCATTTTTGTGATCTTCTCTTTCTGGACTCTCTTATTGCCTGTCTCTCCTGACCCTGGCTCTGCCGTCACCGACTCTCTGGTTTGGTTCCTGGCTCCTCTTCTCACTTTGGCCCTCTCTGCCATCTTCTCCGCCTTTGTGCATCTGCACCCGCCTTCGCTTGTGCATCTCTGCTCTCCTCGGCTGCTTGATATCAACTGTGCTACCCGCCGCCTTTTTCATTCTTCTTTCCTCTTTTCCTCTTTTCCCTCATCCTCTCCTTCTCACGCATACGTCGTGCTCACACTCTTTTTTGTTGTCGTTGTTGTTGTTGTTGTTGCCATTGCCTCGTTTTTGCTTTCAGTCACTCTTTCAGTCACTCTTTATTTTTGATTTTCTCAGTCACTCATTCAGTCACTCATTACTTATGCTTATGCTTCACTCGTTACGCTTAACGCTTTAATGCTCATGTCTTTTAACCTGTCTCATTGATCATTCATTCCTCTCACATACCACAACATACCACCTCTCATCCACTCCATCCATTACCACTCTCGTGCCCCCATTCCATTCGTCCTCTCCTCCCCAGGCCCGAAACAGGACCGCTTCTGCAGCCTTTCCCCTTTGCCTTGTGCTTCTGCTTCTGCTTCTGCTTCCATTGTCCGCGTCTCCATTTGGTTTTTGATTCGATCTCTCTGGATGTTATTGATTCCATCTTGGGCTCTATCTGTTTGTCTTGTATCAAAGTTGATTCTAGACTCCCTCACCCTGCATCTGCATCTCTACACTAATAGCCTCTTCCTCGTCCTCCTCTGCCCTATCATATTTAGACTACGCGTCTATATCGGTACTATTATTACTACCTTGCATATCATACACACTTCATCCCCATCTGCCCATCTGCTGTTTTGTTTGGTCCGTCATCCACGGGCCTTGGATCGAGTAATTAGGATTCCACTCACACCCGCATCCATTTCAACCATATCAATCCATTTGTCTGCATTCCTATCTTGACATTTGCTTGATATTCGCCTCTCGTCTTCTCTTCTTCATCTCGCTACCTCCTATTATCATTCTCCCACATTCCCTGTCATCTACACATAGCCTCTCCATACCACTTAAGGACGCCCCCGTCTACAACATCCACCACGTCAACTCGTCAACTGTCAACGCCAACGTCAACTCAACTCGTCAGTCCATTGAAATAGGTCACCGTGCATTCCATTAAACCCCGGTCTATTATTCCTGCCTCATAATACGCCCACCTACGACCCTTATTCAACTTTGACATTTAACCACCTGGTCCATTCGACCCAATCAACTTGTCAATCCGTGGAGCATAAACCAGTCATGCTATCTTGATATAGAGTCACAGCACATACGGATCCTCTGCCTCTATCTTCTTCGGCCTCTTACCAGACTCTCTTGACCCTCTTGTTCGCAATTCAGGGACCCTTCGCTGCCATCGAGATTAAGGAAAGCTTCTACCGACCCTGCGTCCGCACATGTGTCGTCTGCTCATCTATTCCTGACGTTTCCCCTTGACCCCGACTTGTCAATTGTCAATTGCCTGTTGACACTCTTTCTGGGTTTGCGCCTTATCCCTGGCGATTTCTACCGCTTTGTACACGACTTCTTCCACTCTTTCAGCCTCCTGGTTTCTTCTTCGATTTCTACGACTTCTTTGATTTATTCTTTGGACTTTCTGCTTGACTTCTTCTCTCTGGTCTTTACTTCCCCTTGATCGTCTCAGTTGGCCTTGTTTTCATGACCTCATCTCAAGTATTCTACAGTTTTTTTTCTATTTGCATTCTATTTGCATTCTTTTCACATTCCATTCCATTGCCTTTCTTTTCTTTTTTTCTTTCTATTTTGACCTTTCATTCTGTTGACTCGTTTGCTTTATATCAACACCCCCCTCCTTCCTGTCTACATCTCATACACTCATAATTACTTCTCCAATACCTTTTATGCCTTAACGACCCCTCTCGATTTCAACACCACTATCTCACTCTTTTACTCGTTATTACTCGGCACACTATACGCATTGCTCAATTTCTTCATCAGCTGTCACTCTACTCGACATCGATATCGCTGTGCTTGCTTCCGCTTCCACACTCCCGGCTACCGGCGCCTAAATTTTCTGCCTCTCTCTCTCTGTTCCAAGATATTCTCTTAATGAGGCTCATGACCCACGACTCTTTTGATTTTTGACGATCACCATTTGACGATTATTCTTCGCGACGATTCCTTTACGTTTCCGACTCTTGACGCTCTTCACGACGACATTACACGTTTACGCATCTCAAGAAAAAAAAAACACACAAATATTTTCTTTAACAGGAGTCTTCATAGAACGACACCGAAACACTTCATCGGAGCTTTTCTTCCTCACCCTGGTCACTGGCCTTTTTCCTCTTACGACATCTTTTATTCCCCGATCACTCTCGCTCCCCACGATAAAACACCATTGCACTTAATCACAAAATCCCATTGCTGCCCTAAAATTCCCATAGGAACGGTAACAAGCCTCTAGGCATCCCCTGGCTTTACATCCACTTCTTGCGACTTACACAGTTAGCTATCCACACGGCCAGCTATTTTCAACTGCCCAACCCTGGCTCTCTTATACATTGTTGGCATTCACCTTCACTTATACGAGCCGGGATCTGCATTTTCTTTGTCATAACCTCATCGCCTAATATTGTTTGTCAAGTATCTTCAGCTCCTTTGCGGAGGCACTTTGTCTTTCATTAGCAACTTGCATGAGGAGATGGCCGGGTCTAACTGACCGACCCACACCGTGGACTCCGGAGCACTAGACGACCTCATCCCGCCTTCGGGACCAGCATAGCTCGACAGTGCCCTCATCATGGCTGGCTTTCACGACCAGAGGGATTGGACGGGTCGCCACCCAGCGCCACCATCTCTCCCGCTGCACGACCAGACACCATCTGGCAACCAGGCTATCCGCATGGTGCCCTACTCGCCGCCTCGGCTCGAGTCACAACAATCTCAATACTCACAGACCTCACAAACATCTCATCACTCGCAAATCTCACAATTGCGCAACTCACAACACTCACACTCACATTCTCTACCACTGCAAGAACCCGCCTCACCCACGCGCAGCTCCCTGCGCAGCTCACCACGACAGCGGCGACAGCGACGGAAACGGCAGTCGCGTGAACTGGACGGTCTTTATAAAAATCTCGACGACTTTGAAGGCGGCGCAAACGATAGCGACCGGACGACGACCACAGTCACCAGCAGACGGAGCAAGGCTAGCAAGGCCAGCCGACCGAGCAGCTGGGGGCCTGCCGCAGCTTTTGCAGCAGCCAGGTCTGCCGTGTCAGCAGTTACTGGATCTGGAATTGGGTCCGGACATGGATCAACATCGAGATCAGGGTCGCCACTTTCGACCTCCAGCAGCAGCGACAGACAGCGACAAGCGAGACAAGGATCGGTCTTGACTGAGAAATCTCGAAATGTCAAGATTCGTGGAAATTGGACCAATGCAAAGAAAGAAGGCTATGCAGCTGACGGACAGGGGCCTGCATTGTCGATGCCCATTGGGGCCGAAATTCCATTGCCCAGGGGTAGCAACATGGGTGTTTCAGGATCGAAACTCACTAGCCCAACCACAGCTGCCCAAAATAGGTATATCGAGGAGGACGATGCGACGTCCAGCCGTCCCCTGGCCCACCACAGCCAGTCTCAGGTATCGCACCTCTATGAAGGCTCTGAGGGCTCTGAGGTATCATCTCCAAATCTGTTGTCTTCTTCTCGCCCTCGTGCTCGCCTTGGTCTTCCTCCTGCCAGCGCATCTTTCTCTGCCGCTGCCGCTAGCTACCTAATTGAACACAGCAGCAACAGCAACACGAGCAACGCAATCGACATCGACAACAATTACAACGATTACAGTCTGCATTCGGCCCCCGCCCCGTTATCATCATCACCAGCTTCGCTGGCTTCTGCTTACTCGGCATACTCTGCCTCGCCTGCGCCCTCTTACATT
The DNA here is from genome assembly GCA_029298715.1 of Ophiostoma ulmi. Lineage (NCBI taxonomy): Eukaryota > Fungi > Ascomycota > Sordariomycetes > Ophiostomatales > Ophiostomataceae > Ophiostoma > Ophiostoma ulmi. Next base: position 946,916 of record JANSLN010000001.1, on the reverse strand, counting down.
CCGTCTTCGTATCCCATCAATTACTCTCCCTCGCAGCCATCCTCACTGCCCTCTTCCTACCAGTCTTCTTATCACCCCCCCCTCACTGTCGCCAACACTGTCGCTTCGTCCTATACTTTGACGGCCCCTTCCCTCTCCCCCTCCCCCTCCATTGGCTCGCTCAGCTCAGTCTCGTCCTCGCAAGCTGCAGCTCCCCGTCCACACTCGCGCCGGCGCAACATCATTACTATCCACCCTGACAAGACATTTTCCCTAATCCCGCGTGCCAGCTCGTCTGCTCAGCCGCAATCTCATTCGTCTTATGCGCAACCACCCTCTGCAATCCCTGCTGTTGCTGCTAGCCTAAAGTCGCCCCCTCTCTCGTTGCTGTCCTTTTCCCACTCTGCCACGTCCTCGACTGTTCGCTCATCTGTCTCGCATGAACGCTTGTTCTCCGGCGCACACGGCAGCGTCGACCAACCCAGCTCCCCTTTAAGCACTGGTGCTAGCGCCACAGAAGACCCCAGCTTTGACTCTTCCACAGACTTTGGCGATCGTCAGCCGTGGAGCCAGCGCCTCGTCGGCGGCTTACAGTCATTACAGCCAGATCCCAAGACCCCTGACGCCAAGCGCAAAGGCAAGGGTCGTGCCTATGATATTGTCTCGCAGCCCCCAACTCAAACTCAGACTCAGTCATTCGCTCAATTCCAGTCTCAATATCTTCCCTCTCTCCCCGAGACATCTAGCAGTCCGACTGATACCATCGTCACCGGCCCTTTCTCCGAGTTTACTGCACGTGTCGGTTCTCGCTCGCCCAAGTCAAAGCCCAAGAAGAAGCAATCATCTGCTTCTGTCCAGTCATTCGTTACATCCTCCTCCGCCGCCTCCGCCCTGTCCTTTGCGGCCTCGACCCTGTCTGCCAACACAAACTACAAAGTATACGCCCACAGCTCATCGCCTGTCGCCGCCCGTACTGCCCTTGAGTCTCTCAACAGCTTTGCCGACCTGGACTCACAAGATCCTCGTGACAACCACCAACAGGATCTGGAAGACCGCCTGGATTTCACTGACAGTCATCTCTACTCCAGCCCTGCACACCCCGGAGACACCACCAACGTTGAAATTCTCGGTGTCTCATCTCCTCCTGCTCCGCCTCTGTATGATCTGCAGCGCAACAACGACCCGGAACATTCCTCTGCGTCTCTCAACTCATACCCGTCCATTGCATCATTTGACACGGGGATCTCTTACAACGAGAGCACACTGCCCAATTTTGTTGTGATCGGAGCATCTTCGCCGCCGCCGCCGTCTCGTTATCTCGACCAGATCCGCAGCACCACTGACAGGGACATTGACGTTGATATCGACAGTGATATTGATATTCCTAGCAGCCCGCCGCTTCCCTCGCGCACTGCCAACACCACTACCGATACTCTCGACACTTCTGACAGCGACGAAAACTACGTGCTCCACGGCGAGCCGTCGTCTTTTTTCCTGCCACCATCGTCCGAGACCTCGACCCCCGGTAATCTGTCACTGGTTTCCTATACTCCCGCTCCAACATCGACACCGGCACCGCCTCAGACTGCATCTTCATCCAGCGGATCGTCACTTGCGACCATCTCAAAGCCGCCTCGCCAAGTTCGTTCAGTCTACTCCCGTGAGAGCCTGATTGTCCCCCCTCTCAAGACCGTTAAGTCTGTACGCGCCAAACGGTCAAACGAACGCTTTGGTTACTACAAGTCGCGTTCCCGCGAATCCCTACGCCGCGCCGCCTCGCTCAAGTCCCTGTCAAATAGCATTTTCAACCAGGAGGCAGCGAGCACTTTTTTTGCTGGCCAGGCTTTCTTGAATATTAGCATCCCGCCTGTGCCCGTCTTCAACCAGGCCAAGACATCGCACCCACATCAGTTGCAGCAGCAGTTGCCAGCCCTCCTCGCCAATACAAAAGCACCCAAGGTTAAGCGGAAGCCACTTCCGCTCCCAGCGCCGCCCATCGTAGCCCGGAGTGAGAACATTGTCGTCTATGGCCAGACGCCCAAGAACAAGAACGCCCGCGACGTGTCTGCTGATGATTCATGGGAGTCTTCGCCACCGCCGCAGCTGAACTCCCCTTCTCTCTCCCCTTCCGTTTCCATCTCCGACTCGCCTCGTCCTCCTTCGCCTACCCTTCCCCAACAGCCCAAAATCAGAGTTGAAATGGTCGAAGAACACCCGCACCAATGGAGCTCCCAACTCTCCACCGTCATGTCCGAGAGCGATGATGATACCATGGATATTCGCCTCGTATCTCGGTCCGTCTCCGCCATGTCCGGGACCCCTGTCCCTGTAACCCCGGGCACTCCTGGCCGTCCCGATAGCCTTGTTCGTGGCGACGCCAGTGTCATCAGCAGTTTCAGCCGCGGCAGTGCTGCAAGTAACGGTAGTGGTGGCATACGTTCAAGTGCTGGTTGGATTGGCAGCTTAAGCAGCCGCAACCTGCACAGTATCACCAGTTCCATGGCTAGGCAGCTTGAAGAGGGGCGCGACCGCAGTTCACGCGACTCGTTCCCTCTCCCCCGCCCCAGTCCAGCTTTTATTCGCGGTGATTCAGTATCCCCCTCGTCACCACAACACAGCAGCGGCCCATTCTCGCCACCTACCCGTACAGTCCGTGACCACGACGAAGACGGTGATGGCCTCGCCGATCTCCACGATATGTCCAACCAGCCATCAAGAAGCGGCCTCTCGGGCTTCTTTAGTAGCAGCAGCAATTCCGTCCGCAACCTGCACACCTCGGGTAGTATGCGTAGCATGCACAGCGTGAGCAGCGGCCACTTCCCCTCATGGGCACGCGTCTACTATGGGTCGGGCGAGCACCGTGCCCTGAGTGCTGCTCCCAGTATCTCCGACTTTGGCCAGGGTGACGACTACATGACAGGCGCCAACCCCCCCAACAGCGCGTTTCGCCGCTCGCCGTCTGTCGATAACGGCCCGCTCAACTTGTTCAATACACGCCGCCGGCCTCGAGAAGTGCAGCCGAATGGATCCAGACCAGGCTCAGAGGCTGTCGACATGGGAGCCGGTGTTGGCAACGATGGCATGCTGCACGGCTACCCACCCCAGCGCCCTCGCGGCCTACGCCGCATCACAAGCTCAATCTGGTCGCCTCATTTGCAAATGGACCGCCGCGCCGCTCGTTTCAGTGTCTGGGAGCCGCCCAGTGTTACCTGGAGCGATACCTCGTCGACATTTGACCGCCGCAACATGCAAGTCATTCTGTTTACGATTGGCTTCATCATGCCGCTCACATGGATGGTGGCATCTTTTCTGCCGCTGCCGCTGGACCCGAAGCGCGCCATGGAGAAGCGTATGGCTGAAAGTGAGGGCGAGTACGGTGTCGCCGAGGCACTCAAGCAGCGCATCTCGCAGGCTGACGAGAACCGATTCCAGAGTGCGCGGTGGTGGCGGTCTCTGAACCGGGTCATGTCCTTGGTTGGCCTGCTCGTGCTCGGTGCCGTTATTGCCCTGGTTGTAATTGCTGTCAAGCAGCACTGGGGACAGTAGCCTCTGTCCTTTTCACCCCTTACTTGTTCTCTTTCATCTACGACTTACGCTTATGTCTTACTATTCTCACGTCTGCCTTGTCGCACTTTTATTCCCCCCATTTTGTTTCCCTTAGATCTTTTTTCATCTTTGTCTGTCAGGTTTCCTTCATCTGTACTATTTGTATCAACACCAACATATTCGTTTCTTGTCTTGTCCTTTTATATCTCTTCATTTTCATTACTACGGCACACACTTTGCAACAGCCTGCCAAAAACTACCAACCCAAGAAATGGGCATTATACGCATTTCTTTCATATTTTTCATCATCTGTTCTCATTCATATATACGACCAACTCTTGGGAGTTTTGGAGTATACTCGGTGCCTTTGGATCTACACCATCTGGTATCATTACCTATAATGGCTATTAACTATTTACTTATTGATTAACAATACTATACCTATATCTATATGTTTCGTATGCTCTGTGACTGTCTGTTAGTATCTGCCTACCTTATTTTACTTGACCCCTTTTCCAATTACTAGATGCATGATACAATCACAACGTGCATTATAGACATATCGTAAACATGTAATCTAATACCAATTCATAACTAATCATAAAGCTGTATAACTGCTCTCTGTGCCATATCGCTAGCAATGGTTTATGCAAAGTCCAAGTATAGTAGCAAACATGTAGCTAACAAAAAGTCAAAAGTGAAATACAGCTCGTTTATAACCAATTCTTCTAATCATATCCTTCTACTCTCCTACTCACCCCCTAATACCAACCTAAGCTCTCCGCTTCAGGGCAGACTTTGGTGATGCCTTTTCGGCACTCGTTGTTGTCGCGCCAACTCCACCCACAGCACCGCCATTGCTAGCGGCTCGCCGGTGCTGCAGCTGCAGCTCGACCTCCTCGCGCAGCTCATGCACCATGTCGTCAATCTCGCCCACTGGGTCGGCCGGCAGGCCAGAACCCATAATCTCGCGGGTCTGGGCAAACTTGGCCATGCGCGGCAGGTCTGCTGCATCGGGCTCGGACTCGTTACCGTCCAGAGTGTTGTCGATGAATCTGGATGCAGCAGCGGCAATGATGGCAGCTCTCTGCTCGACTGCCACCACCGGTGGGGGCTTCTCGACTTCCTTGACCTTCTCCGAGACTTTTGCAGGCGACTCCGCAGCCGCTGCAATGCGCCGCTCGAGCTCCTTCTTGAGGCTGCGCTTAACAGGTGATGCAAAGAGGACCGTAAAGCCGCCAATGGCGATGACGGCGTAGAAGTAGACGCGCGACCACGCCAAGAAAGAATCGTGCATCGTTAGAAGGACGAAGGGCGCGACGGCAAACGAGAAAACAAGCTGCGTCGAGAGCCAACTGAGCGGGTCGTAGAGCCAGGCCTTGGTGGGCAGAGGCTGCTTGAGGGTGGCCGGGTCGGCAAAGAAAAAGGGCCGGAACAGACGGCGGCAGTTCTTGGCCACGGTCTGAATGAAGCTGGCAAGCACAAACGACAGGTAGTAGCCGGGGAAAAAGCCGTGCCAAAAGGCGCTGGTGACAAAGGTGGCCATGCTGGCGCGGAAGCCGGGCTTCTTACCGCGCGGCGTGACGCGCAGGTAGACGTAGTTGCGCAGCCACGAGTTGGTCTTCATGTTCCAGTTCTCAAGGTAGGCGCGCGTGTTCTGAGCCGACTCTACACCCCATGGGTCGATATTCGCCACGCGGTTCCACGAAATGCGGCCAGTCGCCGGGTCGACACCGTTAAAGCCCAAACCGGCAAGGATACATGCGCCCTCGGTCAGCGACCACACGCCATAGTACTTCATACGTGTAGTCAGGCCCACGGCGTAGAGGAGCCAGACGCGGCGGAGGAAGTTGGTGCCGCCTGCCTCGTCGCTCAGGAGAACTTCCTTGGGGTAGCGAGAGCCGAAAAACATAAAGGCGCCAATCCAAGTAAGACCGACAACCATTTTCTTAATGGCGGGTGTGCCGCTGCGAGGGATCTTACGCTTACGGCGAGTAGGCGGGCGCTTGGCCGGGTCGAGGTTGGCAGGGACGGCAAACATGCTAGTGTCGAGCCAGCGGCGGTACTCGGCAAAGTCGCAAGCGGGACCTGCGAGTAGGGAGGGGAAGAATAGGACGTAGCCGGCGTAGTCGAGGAGACCGGGCAGCTCGTGCAGCACGCGGTCGCGCTGGAAAGGTGTGAGATCGGCGTCCGGGACAAGACCGTCGGCGACGTTCCAGCAAAAGGAGCTGAGCTTAATCACGAGGACCATCTGGGCGCCGGTGATATCGACGCTGTCGGGGCTGTTTGCAAACTGGCGGATGAGCTGGTTGACGGACATGTGGCCCATGAGGAAGATGAAGCCGATCCATGGCATGTAGGGGCTGGTGCGTAGGTATTTGGCGATGGCGTAGGTGACGGCGGAGGAGATGAAGAGGGTCTGGAGGCCTGACCACAGGTCAAACAGGCCGACAAGATAGAAGATGGCGACTCTGGGGGGAGGTTAGCGAGAGGTTGTGAGGGTGTCATGCTATAGGTAGAGGCGGCGTAGCATACCCAATGATAAATATGTTCTTTTGTTCGGGACGAGCATCGGGAACTCGTTTTAAGAGGCCGGCGAGAGGGTAGGAGAGGAGGAAGGAGAAGATGAGCTTGACTTGTTGGTGTTAGTGACGGTGATCTACAGCATTGCGAAGAAACGGCACAAAACTTACGCTCGTCGGGCGAGGCACCGAGACTGTCGGCGGCATAGACAAATGCTGGAAGGTGGTGTTAGTAGTGGCTCAAATGCCGTAGGAGAAGATGTTTCGGGTGGGCGCAGGACATACGCGCATTGATAAAGGGAAGCATCTTGACGGTTTGCAGCTTGCAGCTGTCGAGGGGCCGGCAAGAGATGTATCAGAGGGCAGCCTCGTCACCAAGAGACAGGAGCTGGCCTGCTGCCAGGAAACCGATAGACCGACAGACGAGGGGTGGTACAGGTTAAGACCGTCCCTTATTGAGGGTGAGGCGTCGTATACTGTGGTCGTAGAGGGAGAGCGTGCAGCCGTTGGCTCAAGAGAATAAGAAGGTACTTTTGGAGAATGTTTTGACGCGGGCGAGGCTAGAAAGCTGGAGGTCGTCGAAAAAGGCGGAACATAATATCGAGGTGGGTCCCGTTAAGTGTAGTACTAGAATACCGAGAATATGGAACTCGATAACGTCGGGAGGGCGGTGATGGTTAGAGACAAAATGAAAATGAATGCCGTCGATGAAGAATGATAAGGATGGAGAGAAGAGGGAAGCAAGAAGTAGGAGGGTAGGAGGTCAGGAGAATAGAGTAGAGAATAGCCTAATCACATGCTCTTTCTTTATGTTGACTTGTACCAGGTCGCTCTTTCTCGTTTGGGGTTCAGCTAGCAATAAAAATAACAGGAGCCTTCAACAGGCTGCTGGCTGTCATCGAGCATCCCACCAAAAAATGAGGAAAGAGGCCCAGTCGTTCCTTCTACAGTCAGTTGATTATTAGATTTTTTTTTTTGTTGAGCTGCGCTGAAGCCAAGAGAATGGAGAAGTAATGCCCCACAGAGTCGATAAAGAGGAAAGAACGAGAGCGAGGTTTATCTGTTCAAGTTGGGAAGCAACAGCACTCTGATGTCACACGCACCTTCCCGTCTAGCTTATTATGCAAGTGATCCCGTTTTCCCTGCTGTCAATTCCAGCGAATCAGAGGGCTAGCCTGTTTCCATGTGAGAAACCTTTGTGATTGTGCGGCCGGGTTTTGGGAAAGTTAGGGGAGGAAGTGAATTGTATTTACATAATACTGCCAAAGGCCACCATGACAGCTTCACGATACCAAAAGTATTCTCGTGCCTTGTTGCCTTGCTGTTGAGATGTCATCAAACTGTCACATGCTGACTCTTAGTGTATTTTCATTCATTTATATTAGATTTGGTATGTGTTATTGTTTATCTTTAGATTTTGAATCCGTTCCCACACCGAACGCCTCTAGAATAATGACAAAGAAAGGAGGAAGAAGAGAAACAAGAAAGAAGAAAAGAAAAGAAGAAAGACGAAATATAATGGAGAATGGGGAAGAGAGATAAAGGTAAACCATCCCGCACAAGGGATTACAAAATGTGTACTAAATAGCAAAAGAGAAGACACACAATGAAGAGGAGGGGACCGAAGAGAAGTAAAAACGTGGAAAAATCAACGTCCAGATCCCGAGGCTGAACGGATTAAGAGGAAGACAAACTGCAAAAAGATGCTCCTGGTTGTGCTTTATAAGCATTCAAGCTCAAGCAGACCAGAGAGTAGAAACCGAGTCCATGGTAACGTTAAAGAGGTTAAGGAGAATAGAGTGAGAGGGGTGATGTGGAGAGCGGATGATATGCTGGCAACCAAAGTCGACCAAAAATATACTGCAAGAAGTGCAAGAAGCCAAAACTGCCAGAATGCAATAAAGCAACTAGACAATTTACGCGTTGGCGTCCTTGGAGCTCTGGGCGCTGGCGCTCATGACGGGGTTTGAGGTGGGCAGCTTCAGCTTGCTCTCGGCAGTCTGGCGGACCTTGGCCCAGGCGTAGACAAGACCACTGACGAAACCAATGCCAATGGCCGAGACGCCACCGAAAGTGACGGGGGCATCAAAGAAGACAAGACCGGCAACGGCAATGGGCAGCTTGTTGAGGGCACCAACCATGGAGTAGGTAGTGGAGGAGGTGCAGCGCACGCACCAGGCCGAGCAGTAGGAGATGAAGATGGCCATGACGCCCGAGTAGATGATGCCAATAAATAGGGTCTGGCGGGTCTCGGCGGGGAAGTTGCGCTCCAGGTTCTCAGACGACCAGTCCTCAAGCAGCAGAGAGCAGACAACCAGGATGGGGATAGACAGCAAGTTGTTGTACAGCATGGCTGGTCGTGTTAGTATATTGCATAAAAAAGAGAGAAATAGAAAGACGAATCGACTTACTGTCCTTGTCCTTGAAGTTCATCTTCTTGATGACCTTGCGCATGCCCAGGACGAAGCAGGCCGAGCAGATGACGTTCAGGCCCATCCAGGCGTAGCCGGCGTTGAGGGTCGAGACGGCATCGGTGGCAACGGCAGGGTGCACACCAGAGACGGCGGCGCGGATGTCAGACCAGGCAGCAATGACGGAGCTCAGAACCATCAGACCAAACGAGGCCAGGGTCAGGGGAGTGACCTGGCCGCCGAACCAGAGGACCTCGCCGTAGGCAATGACGATAATGGTCAGGTTCTTGAAGATGGTGTAGACGGGGACGGACAGGAACTGCAGGGCCTTGGCACCGGTGTAGATCATGCCGACGAGCAGGGCGGAGATGGGGAACCAACGCTTGCCCTTTTGCCAGTCAAAGTCGCCGAGCTCTTTGATGAAGCCCGCGTACTTGCCGGCGAGGACGGTGACGACACAGACGGCAGACTGGATGGCGAGATACAGGAAGTTCATGTTCCATTGGCTACCAGACACAATGTACTTGTTGACAATGGTCATGCTGATGGAGGCCAGACAGTAGGCGAGGACGGAGAAGCCGGGGCTGTTCTCGACACGCGCAAAGGTGGACTGCCTGACGGGGCCACCCGTACCGGCACCGATGGCGCGGAGCGGGATGGAGCGGCCGCTGTAGTCTTCGTTCTTCTTATCCATTGTGGCGTTTTCAGGGAATGTCGAGGTCGATGTGGTAGAGTGTTAAGGTGTCGAGATGTCGATGTCGAGGAGGACAGGTAAGAGAGAGATAAAGGAGACGTTGAATGGAACGCGAGCTCGTATTCTAGACGCGTGTCCAAGGAGGGGAGACAACAAGAGACGGGGGAGGAGACGAGGAGACGGGGAGACGAGGAGACGGGGAGACGAGGAGATGAGAGGATACGAGAGGAGACGAGAAACGAGGTGAGATGAGAAAGGGGCACAATAATCCAAGGGAGACTCGAATAGGAAACACGCAGTTGATGGACTGGAAGAGTCGAAAGCCGTACACAGTCAGAGTCGAGGTTGAATGGACAGAAAGGGAAAAAGGGAGAAGGGGGAGTTGGCTGGGACTGACTGAGATTGACTGGGATTGGCAGGGAATTGGACCAAAATTGGGAGCAATAGGAGACTTACTCGTACAGTGAGGAATAGTGATATTACAGCTGAAAGAGGACAAATACTGAATTACACACCGCGATTTGGCAGAGGAGCAGCGCGTGGAAAGAACACGGCAGCAGTTAAAAATAGATTATTTAAAATGTGGCGTAATTAAAATAGAAAATAGAAAAAAAAATACATGTAAGCAGAAGAGACGCAAAAATAGGGGAGCTGGCGGCGTAGTGCATTGCAGTGCAGTGATTACAGTGTGGAGAGAGAGGGGAAGACTGTAGATTTACTTTGTAGATTTAGGGAATTGCGTAGGTGTGGGGCTCGACGTTCCTTCTCCTTTTGGACAGTATGTCTTGTGTGAGCAGGAGCAAGTGAGATGCCGTCAAGGAAAGAAATAATGTATATCGAAGGAATTTGTTTGTTCATAGAAACTAAAAAGAAAGATCATGAATAATTAAAAGAGGTAAGCAGCTTGCATGACTGTGACAGACGGTGCTGGGATGCGAGTGAAATTACATTGATCGAGGCGCATTAAAGAAATGAAGAGAGAACGTCATGGACGAGATAGGAAAGAGCACTTTTGGAACCGGCAGCTCTTTCCCTGTGTTCATTCAGTATCCAAGACACGCAGCAATACTCTTGCCGTCTTTTATTGCAGTTACTACAGCTATAAGTAGTCAAGATACAGGCATCACGGCTACAGCTACAGTGGTGTACATGGCTTTGTCGCGTGCTCTTCAACGACGTACGCAAGATGGAACAAGAGATCCGGGGCCGCCCCCAGCTTCTATTCCTACGGGAATAAGATGTTGATGAAATGCATATGATCGAGAATACAGACAACTATTGACAGGGGACGCGCGTTGACGTCCCTGCTGACTCAGCAGCGAGCAACCGTCTTCCGTCTTCAATCTTACGTCTTGACAACCGAATTGTAGCCACTATGGTCCAGGTTGGGCGGCAGCGCGTTCTGCTTTCTTTTTGCTCATTGTTCTCCCTTTATTCTTACGTCTTCGCCGTTGCTTTTCCTGTTCTATTGTCTACAAGACCTGCAATCTTGGTGGTGGAGGCTCTAGGGCACTTGGTGCAGCTAGGGCAGTTTTGGATCAGTTAGGGCATCCACAGCGGCTTCCTGAAACAGGCGCTGTGAACGACTAGTCAAGGCCGCGCAAATAGAGTATAAATATAGAGCATCATGTAAGATATCTTGAAGGACCACTTTACAAGCTTCGCGATGCGATTGTACGACATCATCGACACAAACTGGCAGCTGCGTAGTACAGAGCACAGGGCATGAGCATAAATGCATACATAGACGGCATCGAGACGGAACCGTTAAATGACAGAACTGGGTTGAACTGAATGATGACATAATCAAGATTAACTCGGTCAAGACAAAGCAGGTGATGAAGAGTGTGTCAAGCGGCAACAAGGCGACCAACATCAGTCCGTACTTGTGCTCATGCTACTCGTACTTATACTGACCCACAGACTTCAAAATGCTGCATGACCTTGATACTCTGTAGACTTGCCACTGTTTGTGCACCTGCCACCTACTCGGCCATGTCCTCGTCCTCGTCAGCCGCTGCAGAGGCACCCGTGGCTCCAACAGCAGCAGAACCCGTGCCAGTGCTAGCCCCTGGGATGGGGTCGGGCGGCAGCGGAAAGTTGAGGTGCCGCCAGTCCTCCAGCTCTTCTGTCACAGACCGCAGCCGGTCCCGGATACTCTCAATGGCATAGCTCCCGAGCGGCAGCCGCACTGGTGGAAACTTGCAGTGTGCCAGCATCCAGCAGATCTCGGCACACTGCACAACACCCGTCGGCTGCCGGTCGCCGAGCCACTTTACCATGCGCATAGCATGTAGCGATGGTGACGTCGCAGCTGCGTAGGGCGAGCTTGGCTTGTTGATGAGGAAATGGCCCCATGTTGGTAGACCCCGTGCCGCCTCCTCTTGCCGCTTTTGCTCGTAGTTTTCTGGCTGGTTTTCTAATAATTGACTGCCGTCGGCACTCGTCGTCTCATTGGCACCCTGCACGCCTCGAGGATCGTCGCGTCGGACCAGCCCTGGCTCCACGAGCGTTGCCTTGATGTCAAAGGCGTCCACTTCGTACAGCATCGCTTCGATCAGTCCTTCGACTGCGTATTTTGTTGCACAGTATGGGCCCAGCCCGGGCACGCCCAGGGCACCTGATGTCGAGCTGAATATCAAGTAGCGGCCGCCATTGGGTAGGTCGTCGATGTCTTTGTCGTCTTTGTCATCCTTGCCGTCTTTTTCGGCATCCTTTTCATTGGAGACATCCATAACATCTGAACCCGCATCCGAGTCGGCATCGGCCTCCACCTCTGCCTCTGCCTCTGCCGCTTCCCGTGCTTGCACTGCTTCCATGACCTCTCGCCGCTGCCGCCGAAATATGGGCAGTGTTGCTTGAAGAATGTTGAGCGTGCCCGTAAAGTTGGTCTGGAACTGGTCGCGCACCTCGAGCTCGTCCTGGTCTTCGCACGAGCCCACAACGCCGTACCCTGAGCAGTTGGCTACGACGTCGATGCGGCCAAAGGCCTTCAAAGCCGTGGCCACTACATCGTCTACTGTCCTGCGGTACCTGACGTCGCACTGCGTCCATTGGATAGCGCCGACCTTGGCGTCCAACTGGATATGAGGCTCCGACTGGGCGACGTCCGAGATCATGGCTTCTGCGGTCTGGCGTATATCCTGTGCCAGCTTGTGCATGACCGCAGCCGGCATCTCGCCGGTCTTACCCACCATCACCACACTGTCGCCATGGGCGAGCGCACTCCGGACCAACGACCGACCCACGTGCCCCGTTCCTCCAAAGATCTCTCATTAATTTTTGTTTCTATATTTTAATCTGTACGCAGAAAAATAGACCGGTCCGACTTACTATCCATACGAGTTTGCGCTCGGGAAATGGTCCTTGCGGAGGTTGGCAGCTGGCCGGCAGCTCCAGCCGTGTCTTACCGGCTCCGCTGGCGTTTGTCCAGGCCATTGTGGCAGGCGATGCTGAGTGGATTGATTACTGGTTTGTTCTCTAAATTTCTGTATTCCCGACTTTTCGACTTTTCGACTTTCTGACAACAAGGTAGAATCCCGTGTCTACCAACTATAGCATCAACAACAAATTTACAAAGAACAGCTCCTGGGAAGACGAGAGCTCGAGTTGTAAGTGGAAGGAGCGGAGCAGGGCGCAACCCCACAGCCTTTGTTTGGCTGAAATGCTGGTTTTAATATCGATTTAATTTAATCAACTGCCGAGATGCTCAAGACTGCCCCAGCGCTCTCGGGTCCCGGACCTCTACACTGCCGTGCTATTGCAGCCTGTGGTTTGTCTTGACTGCGCTAAAGTATAGTGCATTTGCAGTCTCGACAACGTGGCAGCGTGTCAACTCGTAAGCATCCAGATAGATAGTGCTGTAGGGGAAATATTCGATTATTATAGCAGTAACTTCAATGATGAGAAAGGACAAATGCAGTCCAAGATCGATCGCAAGTTGGATTGTTGACGTTCCATATCTGTCCATCGCATCTCTCCATCGCAGATTTAGCACGTGATCATCATGAAGCTCAAGTCCATCACCAGATACAAGTTCAATGATCACCTTATCATCACCTCACGAGAACCTCACGGAATGTCACTGAACACGCACACTGGACCTCTAGGCATGTATATGGTTATAATAAAAGTAAGAATAAAACAGATACAAGGAAAGAGTAACAAATAACAATCACCTACTTTGCGCTCTTCGACTTTCAGACCTCATGAGAAACAAAAAGAAAATGGTAAAGGCATAAGGCATAAGGCAAAAGGCGAGGGGAAAGGAGAAAGGATAAACAAAAGTCTCGCCGGTCAGACTGTACATTGTAAAGAGCCCAGGCGAGACGCAAACGTTGATCAATATTAAACGACTGTGCCGGGAGACACTACACAACCTACGTCATAGCTTTGCTCAAGAGACATCAGTCCCTGACAAATCTAGACGTAGTTGGACAGCCACCGGATACCGTCGCCGTAGCCTTGCCGCATAACGACAGAGCACATAAACACCTCAATAGGACGGATGCCCTCCAGCGGCACCTTGCCCTTGCCCGTGGTCTGGTACACGCCCAGCTGGTGGCGCAGCTCCTCCTCGGACACGGCGTCGGGGTGGTCAATCTTGTTGCCCAGGATAACAAAGGGCACCTTGCTCAGCTCCTCCATGGCCAGCAGAGCGTCGAGCTCGGCCTTGGCCTCGGGGAAGCGCTCGTGGTCCTTGGCGTCGACGAGGAAGACAATGCCGTTGACCTCGGGGAAGTAGTCCTTCCACAGGCGGCGAGCTGTAGCAATGTGTTAGCATTGGCATTAATGGTGCGTAGAGAGGTGGGGGAGAGAGGACATACCCTGCTGGTGACCGCCCAGGTCAAAGGTGGTGAAGCGGACGTTGCCAATGGCGAGCTCCTCAGAGGCTGTATTGTTAGTTTCGTTATGGGTCCATGGCGGGGAGTCGGGGAATCTAGATAAGAAAAACGCACTGGGATGCAGAGTGGGCTGCAGGATGGCGACGCGGTCGTTCTTGAGCATGTGCAGCAGCGTCGTCTTGCCGGCGTTGTCGAGGCCCAGGAAGAGCAGCTTGGCGTGCTTGTTCAGCAGGCCGAGCGACGACAGAACGTCGTAGACTGTTGGGTCAGCAGTGTCCTTTACCGAATGTTCTTCATTCTTCCTTCTTCCTTCTTCCTTCTTCCTTCTTCTCCCCTCTTTTGTCGTTGGCTATGATGACATACACCAGTTAATGATCCACATGATGGCGGTTATCAGCTCTGGGCTGTGATCGAGTCAGGCTTCAGGTAGCTTGGGAGATGGAGACGGGGAGAGAAAAAGCTGGGTTTCGGCGTTGCCAGGCGATGATCTGGAGATGGGTGGCGGGTGGGTGGCGGGAGGATGACGGAAGGTGGTGAGGATTGACGTCGAAATGGTAATGGGGTGGGAAAGGGGTCCGAAAAAAGTAGACCAAGGTAGGAGCGGGACCGGGTGGTTGATATAGCTTTGGAGGAGCAGAAGACCAGAGAGGCAGAGGCGTGCTTGTCTGTGCTTGCGAGCTGGCATTTTGCACCAGAAACGAACACCCACCCACGCAGAACCACCCAGAATACAATCACGTGATGTGGCAAAGGCGCTCAGTCGCCACATTATGGAACGACCACATCACCCTTTCCACTCACTAACAACTGGCTTGTCATGATTATGTAATGCACATCTATCGTTCTACACAAAGGATATAAAGACAAATTGGAAAGCACACGTGGAAGCTCACAATTGAATGTTAATCAACTCATTCGGCCATTGAGTCATGTATATTTAGCTCCTAGAGTTTATATTTAATATTTGTATTCATTTCAGTTTGCTTTGCGTTCTGTCTGCTAATTCGTTCGTGAAGGTCCAACAAGTAAGGGTATCCTGCTGAGTAAAACTGCGCGAGTGCCGACCTGGGCGATGAAAAAGACAAGGTAAAGAGAATAGAAAGAAGGAAAATGTCGTCATCGTCGTAAAGAGAAATAAATGTATGAAAACGAAAGTGTAAAGGTGGCAACTGCGTGCATGCAGAGGCTAGTCCTCTGAACGGTCCTCGCCCAAAGTTGCTGATATGTACAGTAGCAAAGGGGATGCCAGTGCAAGGAGCATAAATGCAAAGCAAGGGCACAAGTAGAATATATACTGGTGGGAGAAAGAAATAGAAAGACTAGAGAGAAGAAATGCGAGCAAACGGCAAAAGTCATGAGAAAGAAACTGAATAAAAAAGGTGTATGTAAAACGATAGACAGCCATAGCCACAGCCAGGCTGGCAGGTATTGGCAGAAGAAACAGAAGAAAGCATTAAAAGACAGTAAAGACTTGCTGTGCTGAAACACACATACAAGCACCAAGTGAATTGCAGTCGATCCATCAAATGCAATGCTTGTGAACAAAAGATATAAAACAAAAGATATAAAACAAAAAATGATAAAAGGAATAGAAATGGAAAAGAGATAGATCAAACCATGCCTCCATGATGATACTGATGAAATTGAGGATGCCCGTAAAATGTGATATAAACAACCTGACCGGGTGGTAAAACAAGACAAGGTAAAAAAGTAAAAAGGTGAAAAAGAAAATCAAAGTGCGCCGTTCCCATTCATATGATCGTGCGGGCGGGGTGCATCGGAAGATATGTCTACACTGAAAGAACATAGTGGCCCTCGGCAGGGATCTTGCCAGCCATGAGAAGTCCGACTTCTCTCATTCTTTCCGCACCCTCACCGCGCTGAGTCCGTCGCTCTGGGACCTGGCCCTTGCGAGCGCGGTTGCAGTATTTCTGCTGGAACTTGTCCTTGCGTCTCTGACGCTTCTGTTCAAGGCCCTTGACAATATCAATCGCGCCACGAACATGTCTGCCCTGCTTGGCACCAGCTGTGCCGTTGCCCTTGGGACGGCGGCTAGCCTTGGGCGGCGCCTGGGCCTGCTGTTCCTTGGTCTGGTGGCGGAAGATGGCCGAAGGCCGAGGCAGGGACTTGGTCTGGGTCAACCCGGGCTGGAATCCAATAGTCCGGAACCGAGAGATGCCCCTGCCATCAGCTCCCTCGACAGGCGGTGTCGGGGGAGAAGCCAGGTGAGTGCCCACTATGGGCACAATTGCCACTGGCATAGCCTTTGTAGCCTTTACCGCCTTGATGGGGGCGGGCGACTTAAGTCGACGGGTAGGAGAGTGGCGATCAACCATGCGGCGAGGAGCGGGCGAGCGGCCGCGGTTCTTGGGCGGCGGCGGCGAGCGGTAGCGTCTGGGAGACTCGGCCCTCTTCTTGCCACGGCGGTCCTCATGGTCCTGCTGGTCATGGTGAATGTCCTCCATCTCCCAGATGCGTTCGTCTGCGCTGCCGTGCTGCTGAGCAGCGCGGTGCTTCTTATAGTTGGCAGCCTCGTCGTCACTGTTGTCCTCGGGGTCTGATGTGGGGAAGCTGGGATCAATGTCCTGGGGAATGACGTGCAGCTTGCCGTGCTTGCGAGCCTTGATGTGAGTAAGATACGCCTCCTCCAGCGGGCGGTCCTCATCAAAAGTACCGCAAACAAAGTCGGTGCTGTCAGGAAGCTCGGGCGTGGTGGGACGACGGGTGATCTCGCGGTGCTTGGGCATCTCTTGGCGCAGAGCACGGCTAGCCACATAGTCGGACGAGTCTGAGTGCTCATCGACAGAGAGACGGCGGAAGACGGGTGTACCAACCTGGTGCAGGGTGGTGTGATCGGCATCATTGTTATACTCACGCTCTTGATGAGCGGAACGATTGACGGTCCAGAGAACCAGGCCATCGTCTTCCTCGTCGGAAGAAGCAAAGCCAGTTTCGTTGTCAGTCTTGTAGCCGTCTGAAGCACCAGAGCTGTAGCCCTCGAAAACGTCGTCGTCATCGTCATATTCGTCTTCGTCGTCCTCATCATCCTCATCCTCATCATCCTCAATGTCGTCGTCATTGTCGTCGGCATCCTCGTCATCGTCCTCGTCGACATCGTTGTCGTCGTCGTCTTCGTTCTCTTCCTGTTCGGCTTCTTCCTCGGCTTCCTTGCCCAAGCGACGAATAGCAAGCTCCTTTTGGAGGGTGTCATCGATAGTCAGCCTATTCTTGTAAGTGACTTTGTCCTGGAGGATCCAGTCATCTTCAAGAGGGGTATCACTGGCAAATCCGTGGAAGCGAGATGATTCGCCGTTCAGTTCGCTTGGTGCAGCATTGTAATACTTCTTGGCGCGGACAGCCACAGGGCTGTGAGACGGCTGGCGAGCCGAATTGCGGTTGGCAGGACGAGGAGAGCGAGCGTTGGAATTGGACGAGTTAGTACGCAGATGCTTGCGAATGGATGCGGATGACTTGGCCTCGGGAATAGCAGTAGGAGCAGGCGAAGGTCTTCGGAGAAGCTTGCTGCGCTGCCCCTGTCCCTCGACCTTAAGATTTACAGACGACTGGGGCTTGTGTGCATCCGTGGCCGGCCGAGCAGGGCAGGCAAATCTGATGCACGACCGCTTGGGTTGCGCCGGAAGGTCTGCCTTGGGGACAGGCGTGACCTCATCGGGCTTGGCGAGTTGTGCAAATGCAGCCTTTGGCGTATCGTCGGGGCCAGGAGTTTTTGTGCTGGTGGCCGGTGGTGACGCCGGCTTGGCCTTGGCTTGGCTTGGTTTCACGGCACCACAAGCAAAAGAGATGCAGCGCTTTCTTGGGGCAGCCTCAGCAGCAGGCTGGGTCTTCTCGGCAGAAGTCTGGATCTGAGTAGGCTCGACGGAGGCTTGAGTCTTTGCGGTGGCCCTGGCCTTGGGAGTCTCTGAGACAGCCAGTTTGGCCATGGTCATGCGGGGGCTAGGCGAGTTTGTGCGAGGCGGCGTAGTAATGCCAGTGTCGCTGGTAAAGCCGGCCGTCGAAGCGAGGCTGGTGTTGCTGGTGATTGAGCGGCGGCGTCTTTGGTAGATGCCAGCAGCAGAAATATGGTCTGCAGTCTCGTCCTCAGACTGGCTTTGCAGAGCACGAGTCAGAAGAGACTCGACGCGCTCTCTTGAGCGGTGGACAACAGTAGTCTTTTGGAAAGACAAATCCTGAGGAGGATTTTGAGCAGGCTGTCGAGCTGAGTCTGGTGGCTCGTCAGCTTCGGCGCCGGCATCCTCTTCGACACCGTTGGCCGCGTGAGCCGTCCAGGTGAGGACGTTCGACGTGGCCGTGTCGTTTCTTGTATATATCGGCATCTTGTAGATGTGTATGTGTGTGTGAGAGAGAGAGAGATAAGTATGGTGAAAGTAATAAAACTTCTTTTAAGAAAGAGTTGATGGGTGCGAGATGAGGTGAGTGAGATATAGGAGTCAAGATATGAAAAGGTGATGATGATTTGAAGTTGCGTTGCGAGAGGTTGAGTGAACTGGGTGAGAAGTTTGATATTAAAATTATCGTTGATCGATGAAAGAGATGCTTTCAAGCAAATTGTTGATAAACTTGAAAGAGTCTCGAAGAAAGAAGTCAACAGACAAACAACAAAGCAGTTGATTGTATGACTTTATGACACAAGGAGTTGCGACGTCGTCCCTAGGGACTATATTGCTATAAGATGACGAACATGATCGCAGGGTAAAAAGCTGGGAAGGATCCGATGTGGTTGAAGAGCAAGAAAGAGACGGGCGATGATGTTATTTTGTATCTCTCGATCGGATTTTCGGACCGTTCTCTTGAAGATGTGTCTCTGGTGAGTTTATATCAACACGTCACAAAAGTGATGGCAGAGGCCGCGTCGTCAGTCTGGCGTTGTAGGTGATGTTTAACAGCCAAGAAAAGGCCAAGGTGAGGATTGGCGAACAAGAAGTCGGACAGGGGGAGGCGAAGTGTATGTGTATCTTTAATTGTCTTGTCTGTGCGTGTCGATCAGGTTGGAGTCTCGTCTCGGGAATTTGAGAGCAAAAAAAGAGAAAAGAATAAGACAAGGGTGAGGAAATGAGAGTGTTGAGGAAGAGATTAAAGGACGAAGAAAATAAAGACACAAAAAAGAAAGAAGAATGGAAGAAAGCCAAACAAAGAAAGTTGACGGCAGGTGATTTGCGCTGGGGGGTGTATTCGTTTCTTGATTTGGCTGCTAAGAGATGGAATGCAGGGTCCTCTGATTGCTGGGAGTTGGAGTATTGTTTGAGGCGAGTGAGAGGGTGAGATGAGAGAGTGAAATGCTAAGAGTGAAGCAGGATGGCGCTGCTGAAGATCTAGTATATCACACAGCCACTTTATGAGTTGGTGGTTATGATTAATGTTTATGGCGAGGCGTAGAGACGTAAGGGAAGGTATATTATATAATGAATGCCGGGCCAAGAGGCCAGTACAACCAGTTGTAACTGATCAAAGGCGTCGACAGACGAGAAGTGTTGTGATGTAAATGCAAAAAGAAAGGAAAAGGGAAGCAAAGAGGAAGCAGAAAGAGGAGAAAGGGAGAGGGAGGCGAGGAGGATATGAGCAGGTTGAAAATAATAGGGAAAATAAAATACAATATGAAAATGGGGGACTAGCAAAATAGAGCTGCAAAAGGAAACGGAGGCTTGTCGATATGTCGGGAGGCAAGTGCGCTGGGCAGACGATCCAATGCAGCAAGAGGCGTGGGCAGTGCCTTCCTACTAAGAATTTACACTACAAATCCTCCATAAAATCAAAGATCAGGTTTTTGAAGATTCCCTACAAATGATTTTTCTGGGGCCTAGGACTGTGTAGATGGCAGTTGAAAGATGAAAGATGAAATATGAAAGATGAAATATGAAAGAGGGGGTAGCCGTAGCCGTGTTCTGGGGCTGCAAGAAGAAGAGGAAGAGTAAATGGAACAGTGTGGGGGGCATGACCTGTGCAGGCATCAGAAAACGTCAAGAGCGAGGGCGCGAAATTAATAAGATTAAAATAAAGGAAGAAAAAAGGAAGAAAAAAAGAAACGGAGGACCGTTTTCTCTAAGTTTCCTTTTCAGGAAGGGGCGAGGGAGCAATTGCAGCGAAACTAGTCGCGGATGGAAGGCAAAGAAAGGCAGAGAGAGACAGCGCTGGTTCTTTCCCCATTTGCTCGAGACAGCGCCGGCAGAAGAGACAGAGAGGTACAGTGTGTGGGTGGAGCCAAGCCCTACTGTAATTTGCTAAAGCATGCATAATGTAATTCTCTGATTACAGTGGTACATCTTAGACAGTGCGCACAACTAGATCAGCCATGCATGCACGGTCTGGAGAGCAGCGCTAGCATGTCTGCGAGATTTATTTCCGCGCCGATTCAGGGGAGAAGTGACCTGTTAGCGCTGGCAACAAAGCGGTGAACACTGTATATTTTAGAGGAGAATATACTGTATACCGACCTCGGTCGCAAAAATCGCAAAACCGCAGAAATAAAGGACTAAATTTAGAAAGGCAAATTGGAGAAAAATACAGGGCGTTCAGAAGGCAAAAAGGCAGCCAGCCACTGTTAGTCACCAGAAGAATGCGACCAAGAACACACTAGAAATGGGCATGCATGACCAAAGCCATTATTAGTCAGCTGACTCTATGTCGCAGCTCGCCTACCATCGGACAGTCACAGCACATGTCCTGAAAACTTTTGCCAGAAAAGAATACATGTAGAGATTAATGAGAAGTAGAAATGGACACGAAAAGTTATGAAAATAGACTCAAAAATAGACACGAGCATGGAAAAGAAATTTTGCTGTCAAATTTGCAGTCATTTGCGAAAATTTTCAGCGCTATTCTGGATTCTACCTGTGGCCGTCCACTATAATCGATATTTGCTACTCCCCGTATTAGCTAAAGACAGTTTCCATTTGTCAATAGCGAGAAGGGGAGAAGAAAAAGACGATTTGAAGCAACAGAATTCGGTCCGCCACTCTGCACCAGAATAGGGAAGGCCAGTCGTAGAAATAGAATAGGAGGTTCTTATAAAATTAAATTTGGAATTAAATAGCAAAAGAGTGCAGTGTTAAAATCAAAGAAAACTCTTCCAATTAGATCTTGGCCATTGGAATCCAGACCTGGCTGAAGAGGCTGGACTGGGACGAGGATGGTGAAATTGGCATAAGAATAATCAGAGAACAATCAGAGAACAATCACAGAGTGGTCAGATAATGGTCAGGGAGAGGGTGGGCGAATCGGAGAGTTGTGGAAGAGACCACAAACATCCATGTTAAAGGATATCGGCTACAGTGAAAACGGACAAGTGAGGACGGGATGGTCTCTCATCAAGGGGAAGTGCTACGGGGCATGCGTTGTAGCGACATTTGCAACATAATTACGGCGTATTTTTTACCGACAGTTGTAGCTGACAAGGCAATGGGAAATGCAGCCCGTATTCAACGGTCCCAGAGTCAATGTGACATGAGATTATTGGGATCAGACCCAGGCTCTCGTCGGCATCCAGACAGCGAGGCAGAGACAGCACAGTGACGAAAAGACAGCAGAAACGAGATAACGGGAACCGCAGAGCTGCAGCTGAAACCTGAAAACGCAGGGAGCATGTCTTACCTGTGCACAGTCCACAAACAGTCCATCCACAGACAGTCCACAGGAGACAATCCCCTGGCTAGAACCCTTGGCTAGAAACAAAACGAGCCCGGTACTAGTGCTGTGAGTGGCTGCCCCTGTGGTCCTCTAGGTGTCTCTTCCAACCTCGGCTGAGCTGAATGCTCCTCTATGATCCTCTACCGCTACTCTACGAATACCCTCCACGGCCCCCTACGGGTATCTCCATCTCCCTGCATCTCGCTTGGCGTCCACGACAGTTGTAGCCATTTATGGGCATTGGAACTGCACCACAACGGGTCCATATCGTACTTGTACGGAGCATTCATCCACTGTAGGGAGTATCCCGTGTAAAGACAGGGCTGGTGCAATGCTAGTAAGAATCAAAGCAGGGCTGATGTGATATTGATGCTGAGATGGATATTCTTTCGTAAGATGAGCCAAAGACCCTCTGCCCCATCCAAATTTGTTGAATGTGCATCGGCCAGCACAGAGCACAGCTGCGGTTAATCCGGAGTGCGGAAAATACAAGGAATAAATTACGTATCTCGAGACTGAAATGAAGAGATTACGAAGTACAGATGGCGGTGACTGCTGAACACAATGTCTAGCCAAGAAGCAATATTAATAAATCAGTGAATCAATATCAGCCAGACAGTCAGACAGTCTGTCTGTCTGAAGACAGCCACGGCAGACTGGCCGGCTCCGTCTCGTGTGCAGTTCATCTCTACAAATATTGCCCGTAATAAAGACACATTCTTTATCTTTAGGGCTGTTTCAAACACAAATTACGCTATTACACCGCATCTTGGCCATATTTTAGTTAGTTTAAAAGTCAGATGCCAGTTCTGTTGTTTGTCCTTCTGGGGTAGGGCTTACGGGAAGTATGCCTGTGACAGGCTAACGGTCTGATATCGTGCTCTCTCCATCTCGTAAAATGGAGATGGAGTTGTAAAAGCCTGTTTTGCTAGTGTCCTTTTCCGAGGTTGATATTTGATTGGAAGTAAACAAGGGAAACAAGCCCTGTGTCGTATCATAATCGTATTCTTTGTTAGCCTGAAAAGTCCTAGCGAGATGTCATTGTTGATGAGTTGTTGAGCAGGTTTCTTCGCAGCCGGTTAAGATGATCGTTGTATGCATCCATAAGCATGCACGGCACAGCCTTTCTATGTCGAGAATAACTGGTAATAACAACACTACGTGGCACCGCATGGCAACGAGATTAAATGTTCTCTGCAGCACCACCTCTACACTCTGCGCTACCACATTCAGGTGATCATTCGTCCGATGCGGGCAGTCACACCAGTCACAGTCACAACACAGTCGCTCACACCAGTCACCCCGAAAGCAGCGAAACAAGCTTCAACGATGCGAAAATCAAAAGCAAAAAGAGCAAAAAGAGGGTCTCGTCGTCTTCAAAACGGAGTCGATCCTCTTGGCGTAGGTGTACTTGCAGAAACGGAGTCAACAGCACCCTTTCTGAGATACAGGTAGTCTGAAATGCAATCGCGGCAAAATGCGTTGAAAACAAGCTTTGGTCTGCTCCTGCATCGTCTGTAGGATGAAGGATAACTAGAATCTGCACAGGCGGGATAGTGTGCAGAATCATGGTATTTCTGAGAGAAATAACAAAGAGGAGGGCGAGAAAGAGCCCTGATTCGGCACAGTTCTGCTTCCATCTTGTAATTACAGAGAGTATCGTCAACTGTCAACATCTTCCTCTTATTTCTACTTCTGCAGATGCGGGTCTCATGCACGTTGACATACCTCTTTGCCTCTGTCACTGTGCCTGTTTGCCTCTTTGCTCTTAATTGATCCAATTTACAAATTAATCCATTTTCCACGTCGCGGTGTTTTTATTGATAGCTGTCTAGCTTCATTGTGTTTGGCGTGCTTTTGTCTGGCTTGTTGACTTGCAGCGTGCAGATGGATGATTTTCTAGTTGTCCGCTGCAAGCGCAGGGAATATATTGAGACACAGAGAGGCCAGAGAGGCCAGAGAGGCCACAGACTAGTTAATGCGCAATCGCGGTGTCGACTTTCAATTGTTTCACAATCGTTGACGTAATAAAGATTCCGATATTCAAACAGCCGGGTTCTGGGTTGATTATGTTGATCATGTTGATTTTATTGAGGTGCACAATGCCGATTGCCGGTAATCATAACAAACTTGGAATGGCCGGTAATAATAACTAACCAAAAGAGAAGGAAAGATATCAGAAAGAGGCTATTAGTACCCTGGCACCGTTACCCTGAGCTGTCAGTGTGTGTTGTACTCTTTTTCCCCATTTGTCGATCCTTACAGAGATGAGAGCACTCAAACATGCTCGACGGCTGCCTCTTTTCTTGGTCCTTGGCGGAAGTTTACTCTCCTAGCGCGGATGACGAGGAGATGTGCAGATGGCTAGTCCTATTTGTCTATCTTGACAAAGACCAGTGCTAACGACCCCAGAGTCAACAGCAATATCGCAAACCAAACGATCAAGCAAGCAAGTAAACGAGCAAACGAGCAAACGAGCAAACAAGCAAACAAGCAAACAAGCAAACAATCAACCACACCGCCAGATATCTAGTAGTCAGACTTCTCCAAGATGCAAGACTAATCCAGTTTCCTTTTCCAATATAGTCATCAACGGTAATGTGACCCGTGGTTGCATCATGAGCTGCTCCGAGCATTACGTTGTACTGAGTATCAAAACGGTCTTGATCAGTGGCCAGTGAGTAGCTTTGGGTGGTCAGAGATCACATCAGAGATCACAGGCTCGAGCTGGATCAGCACGGGCACATGCAAAGGGAATGTCTAGCCGTGTTGCCATTCCCATTTCTACAGATGTCACAGCGTCTGTCATACTGGCTGAATGGAAGTGGGAGTAAAAGTAGATGTGGGAGGGGAAACACCGGCACGAGAATGATGACACTGGATGCGCCCGAGTGAGAATTGCATGATCTCTGGAGAGGCAGAGGCAAACACAACGGCAGAAAGGGAGAGAGGATCGTAGAAAGACGGCACGACCCCCACGAAAGGCCCTCTCCAGCTCTCTCCAGACTCTACTAAGCCGCCCTCTCCGTACTCTTTGCATACAACCGTGCCATGGCTGTTGTAACCCTACAACTCTGTGTCGACTCTGCATTGAGTTGCAGCACCTGCGTGGACACCTGCAATCGTTTCAGTATCTCAATGTTGATTCGTAGCTGCGGGTGAGAGGATCCTTACAACAGCAGAAGAGGCACCTCACGTATGCATTGCAATATTGGGTTTGATGACAATTGATGACAGTCGCTCTTCGCCTCGCGTTCTGTTGCAGTATTCGCCTTAACGTCGTCTTCGGCTTCCCCTTTGGGTCGTCGGCCTTGAGTCTGCCGATTTCATAACATTTGATATTCGACTCTGTGCATCTCTATACGCACCAGCACTTTCTATTGAACTCGTATCAAACTTCTTCTTTCAGCCAGATGAGGGGAAATATACGATACTACAGATCATATGCGATCCTTTCTGTAATCAAGACATGTGCCAACATAAACATGCCAAATAATGTCAATACTGAGTAGTGTCTAGATGCAAGCGGTGAGAGTCGACGACTGAGATAAGTGAGAGCAGGTCAGGTGCGTGTAAGTGCTTCCGCTTTTGGCACCGTTTCATCTTGTAAGTCAAGCTAGCCATTTGCGGTGGCGCCGTTTATAGGTCTTGTGTTTAATCTGAAAGCGCGACAAGCGATGCAGCAACGACAAAAAGAGCGAGAGACACAGAAGGACTTGTGCAAGACTGTCGGTGAACAAGGCACCATATGCAAGCAGTGCAAGCAGAGGCAGAAGCAGCAGAAGCAGAAGCAGCAGAGACAGCAGTGGTGCACAAGGACAGCACACAAGTACACGCCAAAGTAGACAGGCAAAGGTCAACACAACGAAAGGCGAGATGGCCGCCACTACGTGCTGTGTCCGGGTGACTGCACTATGGCGATGTGGTGTGCCCGAGTAACACGAGTGGTGTGCACCCTGAAGCCGCTTTTCCGGGTCTGTCCAAGCATAGAGTGTTGACTGCCTGGCCCTAAACAGATGGCGGCGGGCTACAGTAAGTATATTTACCCTCTTGTCTTTGTTCTCTGCTGTCAGGGTATGCACCACGATGTGGGTATATCAGACAATGTATGAAGAAGCTTGGTATTCATGTTACTAGGTCCGAGGTATCGGACCGCTATCAATGCTATGTAAGGTCACCTGACGAAGTCAGGTGATCACTGGGCTGTGCCCAGTGCTCCTGTCTGTCACCTGACATGTGCCCGGGACAAAATGAGTACTGTCCAGTACTCAACAAATCATCGTGAAGTGTATAGTCACAAAGTGACGATAAAATAACCAGTAAAACAATCCGTCATTCATTCTATCAGCCTCAGTTGTCCAACGTACCATCCTCTTCGTTTTTTTCGTTACTGTCCGGGAGGTTGTCCGTGAATTGCTATAAATTGTTATCATCGTCGTCCGAGGGTGGTTTTAGGAAAGTGCTTTGGTAGCCGTGCCGAAGTTTAGCGGATATCCGCGGGCGTACATCGTCGGTGCGCACTACCAGTCCGGGGTTAAGAAGAGAACTTCTCGTTAGTAATCGAATAGCTGTATTGTTTTGATTAAATAAATATGCCGGTCGGTTCGCGTTAAGGCGAATAATATCTACTGCGAATAAGTGTATAGTAGTATTAAAGAGATATTAGCGGACGGACTAGATGTTTCGAATAAGTATATTGTGGATAGTGTCTCGTGTTTGGCGGACTATGTCTAGATTAGAGGAGCGTAAGAGGTTAAGTAGCCGCTAAAGACGGGGCCGTAAGGTCTCGGACAAGTCCTCCATTTCGCGAAGTTAGGCTTCGAGCGCAGCGTTGAGTCGTAGTCCGATATTCGGCCGCTATTCCTTAAGGTTAATAGCTTGGGGCTGTAGTCCGGCGCTCCGTACCTCGGGGACGGTGGCTTGACTAGGCTCGGCCGGTGGCTCGTTTTAGGCCGGGCTGTGCGGACTGTCGGGAGTCGGGCGTGTTAGTCGGATAGACGGTTAGACGGGGGGTAGTTCTACTTAGACTAGGTTAAGCGGCCGTTCGGTCGGGAAGGCGACTATTTTTAGTAGTATCGGTGTAATTTGTGTTAATTGTGTAGGCTTTAAGCTGTAGGCTATTGTTGTTAGTAGATCCCGGGCGTGTCTATACTTTAGCTCGTTCCGCGAGTTCTTTAGAGGGAATAGGGCTTTATAGAAAGGTGCCTTAGTAAGAAAATAGTAGTTATTAAGGGCTTACGCAACTTGAAGAGCTGTATTTTTAAATAGTCGCGTTAGGCGGGCGTCGTCGGCGGGGACGTTAGCGAACAGTCTTTCTAGCCGTTTTTTATATACGGCTTATATAAGCTTAGGTATCGTTATTCGACGTATTATAATATATACTAAAGAGCTGAGAGGGGGTATCGATAGTTAAGCGCTATTTATTAAAATCTTTACTAAGAGAAAGGAAGTAGAAGTAATACTAGCGTACGCCTTTACTAAGTTTATTTATAACTATTACCGCTTCGGCGTCGTTAAGTCGGATAAGATTAATGCTAAAAAGGTTACAAATAAAGGTGTCGAAAGGTACGGGCACGAGGTATAAAACGTTAACGATAAAATAGATTCGTTAAAAACGGGGAAGCTTTAGTCGGTAAGCCGCGCGGCCTATCCTCTTAAAGACCCGGAATAAACCAGCGAAGCGACGGTTAAATTTACTTAAAGTTTAACGTAAGGCGGTCTTAAGACTAAGGTAAAAACGAAGTAAGACCCGGTCGCCGACCGAGAAGAAGCGAGGCTCGCGCTTATAGTTATAAAAGTACTTAACGGTAACGCCGGCCATTACTAAAGCGTCTCGTGCTATTTGTCTATATAGTTCGATAGACACGTTTTTTATATATAAGATAAGTAATACGGTTAAGTCTTTAAGTTTAAAGCTTAAGGCAGCCTCGTTTAAAGATATGCCTAACGATATATACTTTTTATTGTTATATATGAATTAGACGATAGGTAAGTAGTCGGTCTAAGTATCGGCTTAGCGTTATAAATAGTGTCGGAGGTAGGTTTGTAGTATTTAAATTAATCTCTTTGTCTAGCCGTCCGACTAAAGGTAGTAAGTAATAAAAAAGTACAGCTTTATATCTAGTTTTTACCACATAGCTTTCTAAACCGCGGAAAGGAATTTAAAGTTACGGTCGCTAACTACGGATAGAAAGATGCCTTAATTCGTTATTAAGAGTTTATTAATTAAACGTATACCCCAATCGGACGCTATAAACGTAGTACGTCTTAATACTAATAGGCACTATTTAGTCAAAAAGTCCACAATAACTAAAATAGCGTCGTAGTTATCTTAAAATAATAAAAGCCCGAGCAAGAAGTCGATACTAATAACGGTATAAGGCGTGTCCGGCACTAACAAAGGCTGCAGCGAGCCGAAGGGCCGAGTCCGGGGGGTCTTATTAGCTTAACAATTAGGGCAGCCTACGACGTAGCGGGAGTATAACTTGGTCGCCTGTAGGATGTAGAACTAGTAAGTAACACGCTATGCCTCAACGACGCCACTATATACCGGCTCGTATACTAAGCGAAAAATGTCTTAGACGCAGCTGCGCGGAATACAGAGTCGATCTCCGTATTGCGATAACTAGTGGTAGAGTAAGTCGTCTTCGCGATAGAACGGAAGGGAGGCTACGTCCGGTCCTAAGGCTAAGTTGTCCCGTAGGACGGTTAATAATTTAGTAAAGAAGGGGTCTTATAAATAGCTAGTAATAATAGCTATACGGAACTGCGGGGAGAGAAATACTCGTAAGGCTATCGGGCTAGTAAATATAATTAAATATACCGTATATATTATAAAGTACGAAGCCTACTACACGTCTTCTAGTTTATAAAGCTAAAAAGCATCGTTAAAGTCGTTAAGGCCGCCCGTATCGTCCGGTTCTAACGCCGGGGCCGAAGTCATAAGTAGTCGGGACAAGGCGTCTAAGATAATGTGATGTTTCCCCGGCTTATATATAATATAAAGGTTGAACAAACTAAGAAATTCCATAACGCGCACGAGGCGTTTATTCTTAACGTTAGCTATAATAGAGTTAATAATATTAACTTACCGGTATAAGCTTAGTATTACGGCGTAGTCTATAATAACCGTCAAAGGGTAGCTTAAGGACGAGTCAACCCACATACGGATCTTGCCGAAAACTTAAACGAAGCCTAAAACTTCCATCTCGGTTGGCCAGTATTTCTTTTCTATAACGTTTAAGACACGGCTAAGAAAGGCCACGGAATATATATGCTCGAGCGGGAAAAAAGCCGTCCCAGTCAATAGTGCCGCCGGTAAGACGTAATAAACGTAGGCACCAATACCGTAGCCGGACACGTCGACATCGTAAAAGAGTAGACGGTCCGGGGAAAAGTACGCGAGGGCTGTATTAATTAGTATAGCCGATTTAACTATCTTAAAGCTTACGACTAAGTCCGGGGTAAGGCTGACTACGGTGGCGGTTATATACTTAGTACGTGTAGCTTTATCTTTTTAGTACGGTCTTTATTTAAGAAGTTCCGTCTTCATCTACTATAAAAAATCTACCAAAATAACGAAACGGGGCACCGAAAAACGTAGCTACGTTACGAGACTGACAAAAGTCTTTAAGTCTTTTAGCGTCGACGGGAAGGCCAAGTCCCGGACGGCTTTAAGTTTCTCATTTATCGTAAACATAAAAAATCCGTTTATATATCGGCCGAGGAGAGTTATAAACGGAAAGCCGAAAAAAGTTTTAATCGGGCCGACGGATAAATTATTAGTACAGTATAGCTAAAAAAGGCGTATTAAACTAGTAAAGTATAACTTAAAGTCGGGATCAACGGCGACAATGTTATTATAGTAAGCGTCAGCTTTAAGGAGGTCCGATAATATACTATTAATATATCGTTAAATATATACGTTAACGTTATAGTAGCCTATAACTAAACTATAGAACGAGAACTATCCCTCGTAGATAGTAATTATAAACAACCACTAGTACGAAAGGTGTAATTTCTATTGGTAGTAAAAGGCTATCGTATTTATTACGGAAATAAATTTGGTTTGTTGGCGCGCAATCATAACTAGGACCTCGTTTTAAGTGCGTATAGGATACGCGTCGGGGAGGATAAGGCGGTTTAAGTCTTAAATATCTACGACTATACGGCTTTTTTTAGTATTATCGGTTAATATACGTTAGACTATAAATACGGGAAACGCTACCGGCGTAAGCTTAGTAATACGAAGAAGCTTGCCGTCTTAGACGAGCTTAGCCACCGTGTCGAACACGATCTGTTTCGCCTTAAAGTTTAAAAGATAAGCCCGACTATATTTAAAAAGTATATCATATTAATTAAGGCGGAGTACCACCCGGACCCACTAATTACGGGGTTAGTTAATAAAGCCGGTATCCTTAAAGACATCGGCGAACTTAGTAATAAAGTTTAATAAGCGGCTAATATATCTCGGCTATGCCGGGTTAGTATAAACTATAACGCCGTTAGTATAAACTATAAAGTCCGTATCTAAGTCTATTATAGCTTTAAGGCTATCGATCGCGACGTAAGCAGCTAAGGCAATAACGGGCTCGACGTCGTCCGGCTCGAAACGTTAAAAAAACACTTCGAACTCTAAAGAGAGGGCGTGTCCCAACGTACGGCCGCGTTGCAACGTAACAGTACAAATAAAGGTATTAACGACTAAAATGCCTATAGTCGTAAAGTTAAGCAAATAAACATAAATTGATAAAGGCAAAACGGGGTACGGCTCAAACACCAGCGCGTCTACAAACGGCTCCAAAAAGAGAATAAGAATCACCGCCTGCGTGCCGGGCAAGAGTCGGACAATCGAGGCCGCCGTAACTCGTACGTTGACTAAGCGGTAAGAGCGACGGGTTTAAAAAAAAACACAAGCCGTATAAAAAGTAATGACCAGCTCCCGAAAGCTAAACTTAATATCGAAGCCCTCGGGTGTTATAATATCGGTGCCCAGTAAAATACCAGGCGGAAGATTGTCGACTAAAAATACTAGGTAAATAAATGTAGTTAAGACGGGGGCCGAGGTATAAAGATAGCGAGTTAAGAAATAAAAGGGTAAGTTAATATAAAAAGAGGTGTAGTAAGTAACGTTATCGATACCTCGGATAGTAATTAATTATACGGTTTATAACACCGGCAGTAAAAAGTAGTGTACAACTAGAAACTAACGGTCTACGACCGAACGGGAGCAGCCGGTATTTACGCATACCGATAAAGACTTAAAAAAGTTCGGGGTTAGTAAAATAGTAATACGTAAATATATACGAGCGGTAAAAATAGTGTTTTTAATATCCGAGTTAAACTTTTATTTAATAAAAAAAATAATTAGTAGTAGCGCCGATAAAAAGTAAGAATACAGAGTCGGCGTATAAAACCCGGTAAAGAATACGGTAAAAAGGGTTTCGATACCTCTACTAAACTTCAGTTTTTCAACGGTAGTCCGAAACACTACTATCGCAAGTACCGAAAACCAACCGAACGCGATAAAAAAGACTCGCCGCAATTACAGCACAAAAACGGTTAAAGGCCGTGCTCTAAGTAAGTGCCGACAAAGAGCGCCGAGTCTTCGTCCGGGCCGTAGTCCAAGTCCTCAAACGTCTGCGAACAAGCAGCGTCGTATTCAAAACTCTCCCCATCATCAACAAATTCTACGTCAACGGCAAAAACACGCTACGCGGCCGGACGGCACGCATCATCGGCGCGCCAAAAACGCTAATAGGGGCGCTAAGGTTCTTTAAAACGAGCTTCAAAAAGGTTAACGGTCTTATTACGAAAATCGCGGTCTTCGCGGCGCTTATCGTCCGAACGGTCCTAATCGCGACGAGACGGCGATGCGGCGGCTCGATCGAAGATCCGATCCTAGTCGCGGCGGTCTTAATCACGGCGCTCCGGCCAACGAGTATTACGGGGAACACTAAATCTAACGCGTATAAGTTACTAAAACATAAGTCAGATACGGTTCAACTCCCGGCGTTCGTATTCAACTACGCGGCGGACTTTAAACAAATATTCTTAGACCATATAAAAGAATATAACAAGGTCGCATCTTTCGCGGGGAACTTACATATTACGTATAATACTATAGTCTAAGGCGCCGAACGCCGCCTTAACCTAAACGGAGACGCCTATCCCGTAAAGCCGGGCCTTGGCTACGACCGTAGTAATAAATAGCTAAATATCTTTACCGTTTTAAATATTACGGAAAGAAAAAGAAGTAGTACGAAGATACTCTACGGCGTCGTCTAGAGGCTCGCGGAAGCGGTCCCGTAAGCGGCCGGCAACGGTGTCCAGTCCTACGGCCAATATGTCCCTCTATTAAGCGGCGGTAAGGACTTATGTGAACTATACGAAAGCTTCGCTTTAAAAGCATTAAAGAAGAACTTCGAGGACGGCGTCCTCTTAATTCGGAAACTGGTATAAGCGTGTGACGAACAGTTCTACATCACCGTAAACCGTCCGTTTACTATCGCTGTAAATGCCGTAGGCCTTAGCCTTTAAGTGGCTAGGGTTGAAAAATCCCACGCGCTCGGGCTTTAAAAAGTGAGCCTGTTTCTAAGACATGGTTTGGCTTAAAAGCTTTTAAACGATCTTCTTGGCCTAGTCCGGGGGCAGGTTGTTACTAAAACCAGCGACCTCGTCGTCGACTAGCTGTCCCGTACCTATATTTAGTCCGGGCGGCGTGTTGTAGGCGGGTATATTAAAGTCGTGAATAGATAGCGACGTAAGGGAGATATCGGAATCGGGCTAGGTAATGGCAGCCGGACTAGGCGATGAGCTGGCCGGTAGCGAGGCTTATGTATAGGTGGCCGAGGGTGTAGTTACTTAAAAAGCTAGGACAACCGAGGGAGTAGTCGGTTATATACGAGTTGCCGAAGGTATAGTCGGTTAAGTAGTTGGGGTCCGGTAATTAACGGACTTAATAGGGGCTTACGGTAGTGGGCGAGGGTGGCACTACGGTGGTATACCGGGAACTAGTGTTGCGGTAGGGAAAGAGCCGGGGACTAAGGGCTCGGAAAAGGCAAGTAGGCTAAGGCGTGTTGTGGCAAGCGCGGTGGGTTTATTATAACCGATTATCACGGCAGGTGCGGTTGGTTTATTGTGACTAGTGCGTGACGCGATACTTTTAGAGATATTATAATGCGTCCGCTAGCGTTTAACAATGGTATGTTGCCGGCGAGGTTGGAGTAGAATATCGACGTCGAACAACAGCGGTAGAGTAGGGTCTTAAGGAGGCAGGGAGTTGATAAAGTCTAACTCGTCCCGCGTCAGCAAGGCGCGGGCGGAGGGAATGGTGTGCAAAAGTTGTTGGACCTGCGAGAGGATTGACATGGGGCCGGTCTAAAGGCCGCGACGAAGTACGTACGAAGAGAGGAGAAAAGAACGAAGAAAAGAAAAGCGAGAAGAGAGCGATAGGCTCGGTCGGAGGTTTGTCGAGAAAAGCTGCTACCAGATTGTCAGGGTATGCACCACGATGTGGGTATATCAGACAATGTATGAAGAAGCTTGGTATTCATGTTACTAGGTCCGAGGTATCGGACCGCTATCAATGCTATGTAAGGTCACCTGACGAAGTCAGGTGATCACTGGGCTGTGCCCAGTGCTCCTGTCTGTCACCTGACATCTGCTCTGTATGGTTTTAGATCCTTTTTGCAAGTATATATCTTACTTATTTTCTAGTGATCTTCTAGGGCCAATAGAGAACATTAGTAGAAGATAAAGAAAACTAAGATATTAAACGCTTAGAGAAGCACTAAACAGACGCTAAGAATCGATACTAAAACGGAGACAAATAGAGCGAACGGAGACTAACAGGTACACACGCTAAAAGTCGATTCTCTACACACCGTTTGTTTCCTCACAATAATGGCTGCGGGATTTACTCGGCATGAAAAGAATACAGGCGGGCATGTCGACAGTTGTATCTCTCTGCTCTCTAGAATAGACGGCATTTATTTGTTATAGTTGCCTGATACAGAGTAAGCTACAGGCAAGCTACCCTCTGTCCAAGCTTGTGCATAGCCGAGATCGAGATAAACTGAAACGGGGTCATCCTACCAAACAGAACTCGCCAAAACAGCAGTGCTCACGCAACCACATCTTGGCATAAGGATCATTTGGCTTCGTTGCTCTATTGTTCTTTTCTTAGATCAAAGGGCAGAGACAAACAACGAGGCTGTACACCAGAGCTGTGCCCGGCTCTTACGTACAGGCTGAGGCTGGTCCAGGCACCGGCATTCCCTGTCTATGTGTAGTCTGTCAGTTAGTCAGTATGTACATTAGTGTAAGCAGATCACTATCTGACACTCTTCTGTCAACCGGATTTCTTGTGTTTCCCAAACAACGAGCAGCAAAACTCTGCCATGACAAAAGAATCCGTTATTGGCATGGCCTATCATTAAATCGAGATGAGACAGCAGATGACAGTTTTGTCTTACGAAGCTTCATGTTTTGTTGGTATTTTTCTTTTTATTTTTAAATTAATTTCCAAATTTTCAATCTCAAGTTGGGTGTAAAGAGGTGTCGACGGCGATGAGGTCATCGTCATTCTCTAGCCAGGTGCCTTTGCCCCGTAATCGGAAACAGACGGGAGCCCTAGTCAACACAACGCTCCATATCCGATCCACACTTCAGTACACGCATTTAACAGCTTATTGCATTCGTAGGTATATTCATTTATACATTACTATGATGTCACGTGAACAGTCTCGTGCCTTAGATACTTCAAAGTCACGTGTGCTATTGTCGGCTGTTTGGCTAGCAGTGGACCCCTGAGACTGGCTCTCTGGCTTTGGGGGGAAAATCGGAACCCATTTTCAATTTCGCTGGTGATTGTTTTTTTGCTCCCGTCCTCCGAAAGCTCCTTGTCCTCTGTACTCGCCCCTCCGCCGTCCACATCAATTGACGGTTTCCGACTCTACAACTCCTTTTTCGAAACCTTTCGACATCCCTCCCCCTCCTCCCCCCACACATCACAATGAACTCAATGCGCGTTGCCCGTGCCGCTCTGCGTGCACGCCCGGCCATGATGCCGCGGGTTGCCGCCATCCAGCGGAGAACCTATGCCGATGCTGTCCCCGACAAGGCAAGCTCCCCGGACCTGCGGGCCTACCCTCAGCCAGTTGTTTGCTTGCCAAACTCAAGCTTGCCTCTTGATACAAGACACCATACTAACTGTGTATAGATCAAGCTGAGTCTGTCTCTGCCTCACCAGGTATGCGCCGCGCCATAAACCGCGCACCGGCATGTCCTTGTCGATGCCCTTGTCAATGTCAATATCAATGTCGATATACAACAACACCAACCACCTCGACGCCGACCTTTGATCACTCTACCCATGCCGTTATACATCGTCGCACACACACACTAACTGTCTAGTCTATCTACAAGTCCCACGACGTCGTCCAGGTCAACATCCCCGCCGAGACCGGTGACATGGGTGTCCTCGCCAACCACGTTCCCTCCATTGAGCAGCTCAAGCCCGGCCTGGTCGAGGTCATTGAGGAGTCTGGCGCCAGCAAGCAGTTCTTCCTGTCCGGCGGCTTTGCCACTGTCCAGCCCAACTCGGTCCTGAGCATCAACGCCGTCGAGGCCTACCCCGTCGAGGACTTTTCCGCCGAGGCTGTCAAGGCCCAGCTGGCCGAGGCCCAGAAGATTGCCAACGGCAGCGGCAGCGAGAAGGACATTGCCGAGGCCAAGATCGAGGTCGAGATCCTCGAGTCCATTCAGGCTGTCCTGAAGTAAGCGTGTTGTTAGACCTCCCTTCACTTCAAAGGCCGCATTGTCTATAGTCGAATTCCGCCGAGGCGCATTGTATTTAGCATCAGGAGCGAGAAAAGATAAAAGCAGAAGCAACCAATAGACAAACGACCTCATTTCCGATCATCTACGAATCTCGAATGCGGTCGACATTGAAATACTGAACATTAAATTAGTGAACGAGCATATCGAACGTGTCGAGCAAATAGTGTGGGATATATGCACGGCAGCGTGCAACTCGGTCCTTGGCTTTGCTCTCTGCTCTTCAGACTCGTCTTCGGCTCGTCTTCAGCCCGTCTCCAGTCCGTCTTCTGCAATGCTATTTGCTATCCTTGGTCTTGTTCTTATATACGCTCAAAACAAAATCAACTCTTATTGTACATACAACCCATGTGTCCTTTTACTTGTATGCTTTTATACGCGGCAATTTTGTGAAGCTATGGCCAACAAGCCCTCAGGCTTAACAGAACGTTCACCATCTATTTTCTCCTTGCAGACGCTGTTGACTATGATGTAGCTCGAGTGTGTGCAGCCCCATCCAGCTATGCTCCTTTAGTATATCCTCATGGACTCGTCAGCAGTGCTGCCATAGCAAATCTGCTTATGCCTCATCGGCGTATATGGCCGCGGCGAGTAAAAGGAGGCTGTATCTGTAGTGCCTTTTGTCTTCCGTTGCATCCGTCGCGTAAACTTGTCCTGTAGCCTGTGGCCATGCATTTATATAACATACTATAGAGTTGTTGTCAATCAGTGCCAGACTGTATCTCTACATTAATAGAGACTGGGTAGCACTACTGCTGCTGGCTTTTATATATGCTTTGATATTCTTTTGCAATGTCTTCTCGACTTTTCATTTTCAAAAAAGAATAAATCCAATATAATAAAAAATCAAAAAGGCTATATATATATATAAATTAAATACCTGTACAATAATATAATAAAATACAACAAATACATAGATACACAATACGCAAAATCTGAAATATAATATAAAAGAAGAAAATACAAATTAGCAAACTGAGATAATATATGCGTAAATCAATGATATCAGACGAAACTTCTCTCGGCTGCGGCTTACCTCGATTAACGGCTTATTACCCCACAAACCAGCTTGACCTCGCATTCCCCCGCAAACCACCAATTGCCAACGTCTGTATAAATACTTTTGGTAATAGCCGGGCACATGGATGTCTTTATCGTATTAATCTGGTTTCCCTTGTGACTGCTGCATTCTATCTTATCATCTACAAGACCTCCAAACCAACTATCTAGCATAGCTCATACCTCAAAATGGCCCTCCGCATACAAAACAGCGCTGTCTTTGTCTGCGACATCCAGGAAAAGTTTCGCAATGCCATTCACGAGTTTGACAAGGTTGTGCTGACGTCGCGCAAAGTCCTGAGGGCAGCCGGCATCCTGGACATTCCCGTGGTCGTCACAACCCAGAACCGCGCCCGGCTCGGCGACACCATTCCCGAGTTGTCCTCGCTGTACTCTACAGACGCGATCGAGGGAAAAGCAAAGCTGATTGCGAATGCGGACAAGACGCGCTTCAGCATGTGGACAGCCGACGTCAAGGCTGCTCTGTCGGGCAAAGACAAGGTCACTGCAGTCATCGTCGGCATTGAGTCCCACATTTGCGTGACGCAGACGGCACTGGATATGCTGGCCGACGGCCACGCCGTCTATGTGCTGGCCGACGGCGTGTCCTCGAGCAACCCCGAAGAGGTGCCCATAGCCCTGGCGCGGCTGCGGGCGGCCGGCGCCACAGTCACCACCTCGGAGAGCTGGATGTACGAGACCATGGGCGATGCAAGCATTCCGCAGTTCCGCAACATTGTCGGCCTCGTCAAGGACACCAGTGCCAACACCAAGACTGCACTCAATGCACTGTTGTCAAGGATTTAAATTGCAATATATAGGTATATAATTGTTTTTAAATACATTGTTAGTCATAGCTAGCATTGATATGTTGGATTTGATTTGACTTGTTGATTTGTAATATGTAGTATCTCTGGGTTATGTATAGCAGGGTGGCATGTGACCCTCCTTTGCCATGCTTGAAATGAGCTGGCATGGTACACTGCTGGATATAATCCACTATAGTAAAAAACCACACAGTCCTCCCTCACTCTGAACCAGATGGCGGTGCTTTGGACTTGGACGACTTCATCCATGCAAAGGCAGACGCACCGCCCACAGGGTTGGACGTGCGTGGAGCGGTCGAAGGGTTCCCCCGCGGCTCAAGTGCCGCCAGTCCCTGCTGACTCTTGTTCTCTTTGCCGAGCCCAGACTGTTGTGCTGCGGCGTTGCTGCTGCTGATGCTTCGTTTGGACTCCCACCGAATCACGTTTGACGGCGCTGGATTGCTTGCCACTGCAGCTCCAGCTCCACCTCCACCCAGGCTGCCGTTGGCGGCCGTGCTGGAATGCCCCTGACTCTTCCGCCGATGCTCGCCGCTGGTGCGCGGGTGTGGGTTGTTGTTGGCCGTTGGCTCGTATGACGATACCGTGCGCGATGATGTTGTGCCATTGCCACCTCCTGCTTTGGACTTTAGCACCTTCATCGTGCGAGGCCGACCGGCCGGCTGGTATCCGCTCAAGGGGCCACTGTCGCGGTGGCCGCCATCGCTTCCTGCCGTGGAATCGCCATGGCGCCACGAGCCCCAAATGGCGCTCGGGTCGCGCCGGCTGCTCTCAAAACTAGGATTGGCATCCTTGCCCGAGTAGTCTGAGCCCGCTGGCGTTCGCGGCACCTTTTCTCCGTCCCCATGGTCTGAAATAGCTCCCGAGGCAGCCCCGCGCCATCGTGTGGCAGGCAATGGATGCACCGTAGTAGGTGACACAGGCCCTGGGCTGAGTATGCTCGCGCCTGAGGGAGCTGCTTGGCCGCTCGGGGGAGCGTGCGAGCCTTGCTGTAACGGGTCGGTGCCATTGCCATTGCTATGCCCATTCTCAATTCCAAAGTGCCGAGAGTCGCTGTCGTGCACACTACTGCCGTCCAGCTCATCATCAAACAGTTCCAGGTGCGTTTGCTGAAGCTCGTCGTCTTCTCCACTGATGCTATCGCGGGACTTGAGGTCGCTCGATACAAACTCGGCTGCTGTCGCATTCAATTTGGGCCTATCCGGCGTAATGCTTGCCGTACACAGGTTACGGAACACTCCGTCGTCCTCCGGCCGGACGAACGGAACAGTCAGCTTTTCCCGTTCGCTGCTGTACAGAGACAGGACGTTTCTCGAGAATAAAACGTCTGCACTGTGGGCGCGTAGGGCATCGCTGCCAATGAAAATGCGGATGCTCTTCTTGCCATCCTCAGCCTCAGCGTCATCAGTCGGCACCATCCCAAAAACTTCAAAGTTCACAGCCAAGAAGGGAATCTGGGGAACCGGGTCGGCCGATTTTGTCGCGGGAATTGCTTCGGCAAGGTACGTCTGGAGATGAATCTTGAACGTGCTGTCCACCTCCCGGTACACCAGATCACCCAGGCCGAGCTCCTTGATTAGAGAAAAGTCAATCGTGGATTTCCGCGCTCCCGTACACACCGCGGCATATAAAAGAGTATTGTTGGCAAAATCTTTGGAAAGCCAGCACCGTACAATGGCCGGGACAGATCCTAGGACATAGAATACTGGTGGCGGTTCCGGGATGTCGATTGGCGAGTCTTGATCGTTCCCACCCGTCATATAGTTGGTGTCAAGCCCGATGCTGCTACCCCGCCCCGACGCAACAGAGTGCACGGAGTGAACAGAATGTCCTGCAGAACTGTGGCGGCCGTCAGACTTGTGCGAGTATGTCCGCTCCATCATGAGACTGCTGCCGGGACGGAACGGGCCAATGTCGTTAAAGCTGCGTGCGCTCTGGGCAAGATTGGCGCTTTCATCGAAACGAACACTATTTGCACGAGATGCTGCAGCTGCCCGGCGGATCGGTTCATCGTCGGGTTCGAGGTGTAAGGATCCGAGAGTTTGGCTTTGTTCATCAAGATCAAAGTTTTCTGTCGACGGCAAGCGAACGGGGCCTATACTGTTAGCTGCTTGATGCTGCACTATCGCATATACTGTATCTATAGACTCACCATGCTGGGGTGTCCCGACCAAGGCACTGGGAAAGGGAGAGT
The DNA here is from genome assembly GCA_029298715.1 of Ophiostoma ulmi. Lineage (NCBI taxonomy): Eukaryota > Fungi > Ascomycota > Sordariomycetes > Ophiostomatales > Ophiostomataceae > Ophiostoma > Ophiostoma ulmi. The sequence goes on along the minus strand of JANSLN010000001.1, from coordinate 907,363 downwards.
TTGACCACGCGGATCTCATGGCCGCATCATCTTGATTCCGTTTCTCGAGGCGCTGCAGCCGTTCAGACTGGCTAGACTGAACGGCCTGGAGTTGCCTAACATCCATCTGGACATTGTGGAACTCTTCGCGACTCACGTAGAAGCGCGTATCCATGCCTACGGGAGGCGAAAGAGGCAGAGAGGAGGGGGGGTTGTTTGTGGCCGGGAGGGAGGAGAAGGAGACGGACGGCCGCGTCTTGGCCACGGCAACGGCTTCCGGAGTCGTTGCAATGGTCACGGTTTCAAGAAGAATAGGGCGGTGACTCGTGAAGTAGGGCTGATGCTGATGGCGTATGGTAGTGTCTGATGTGGCCGTGTGCTAATAGATTATATGTTGCGTTTCCTTTGACTTTCGTGATCACAGATATCCAGACTGCTCGTTGTCGTTGTCGTCGTCGTCGCTGTTGTCGCTGTCGTACTGCGTCTCGTCTTTCGTCTTATTGCAGTCCTCCACCCCCCGCATCACAAGCCGAGCCGTGCGATCTTGACTGTACCACGCCGGGGTCTAGACCACACCTGCTTGTCTGTCTACTTGTCGCTTTACAACTTCAATTAATCTGCTCCAGTCGTATATGCTTGCTCGTCGGCTCCGATTGTGATCGCAGCTTTTTGTCAAGTAGAGCAGTCACGTCGTAAAAATGTGCTTCTGCTGGCAGCCAAGCTCTGTTGCAGATTACGTGGCAGTGATTTGGGTATAGATGAAGTCGATGAGAAGGAAACAAAAGCAAGAGAGCTCGTTGTTCGACGCCGATAAGCTGGTCGTGGATGAAGTTTAAATGCTCGTATGAAGATGGAGATCGCAAGGTGGGATATGGAAGTCGTTGGAAACAAGGGTATAGTCGTCAATGGGCAAAGGTCGTGGGCGGTCGTGGGCGGTCGTGGGAGGTCGTGAAGAGATCGTCAAGTGTGGAGTGAGATGGATTGTCGTTCGTTTTGGTTGTAGCTGTCGAATAGGGAGAGAAAGATGGGCGCAAGCTGAGAGTGAGGTGAGTGCAATATGAGCGGAAGATGGCGTCTCCAGCCGAGCGCCGGAAAGACGGAAGAAAGGAAGAGTAGAAATAAAGAAGAGGGGACCGTGGAAGCCAAGTATCAAAACGGGCTGTGACGTGGATCGGACCTGCTGAATTGAGTTTTGAAGAGAGCAGTTAAGGAAGGTGCGAAAAGCGTGAAGAAAGCCGATTATTGAGATGCGTTGAATAGGACGTAAGAGAAAGTAATAACAGAGGGACAGAAGAGGGCTGGATAAGAGTGAGTTGGCTGTGATGTGGAAAGGGGGGGAAGAGGATGGCCGTAGGCGACAAGGGCTGAGACAAGGAAGGTAGCGATGGCCGGAGCTTGTTTTTGAGTATTTGGGTATTTAGGTAATTTTGTCGAAAATAAGAGATATGTCGTTTAAGGTAGATTTTGAATGACAGGAAATCTCTCCTCGTGGTGTGGAAAGGGGCGAAGCAAAGGCTGGGCGTGGGAGAGATGGGTGAACGACGACGAGGTGGAAAGGAGTCTGCGCTCGGAGCGACGTTGGTGATGGCCGACTGCGAGAGTTCTGAGTGGACTGAAACTGCAACGATTTTCCCTGACTAACAGAGCAATTAAACTAATAGGGCATTTAAATAGATAAATTAGTAGCTTTAAAGCCGAACGCCCGCTGTAGTGTGCGAATACAGCGGTCGCACCTGCTGTTTACAGAAAGGGGCGCTGTTTGGAGCTGTCGTCAGTGGGTAGGTTCTGCGGGTTTGAGCCGCACACAGGGTTACACACATAAATATATAAGCAGAAACGAAAGGCACGGCCAGCGATATCACTATGTCAGTTCCTGCTTATTCCAACTATCATACAATGACACCCGGGTCATTATATAATCAGTTCTATTTAATCTATAATCTTATGCTACTCTGACAACAAACTTTAGATATTATCAGCTCTTGGTGCCACTCGCCATGAGGGATGCACATAGCCTTCAGACTTTTCGTCTGTGCTCGGTGGCGGGATGTGTGGCTTTAGCTCTTCCCAAAGCACCCGGTAGCCCTCGCCACTGAGGTGCAGGCCGTCTGTCAGCAGGTTCGCCAGGTAGCCACGCTGGGTTCTTGTGTCGCCGAGCTTGAGCTCGCTGTTGGGGTCGAAGCCGGGCGTCCGCTTCACGGCGAGGTCCATGAGTGCCTTGTAGAAGTCGATAACGGCCACGTTTGGGTATTTCTCGCCAAGCGACTCGCCAAGTTCACGGGCCGCCTGAGAATAGCTGGCCGAGATGAAAGAGAGGCGCGATGCCGGCTTGTGGCGACCGTAGACGAGGCTCTCGTAGTCGGCGAGGCGGATGCTGTCGACAGGCGGCGGCGTGACCACAATAATCTTCTCTGGCTTGTGGGCCACAATGTTGGGGTGGGTGATGATGGACTCGAGGTTTGCGCTGTACTTTATGAGGGGAACGTGCTGGTCGTTTTCATCTGTGCTCAGGGCTGCGTCGTTGGCACCCAGCAAGATGATGAGGTAGGCAATCTTGGGGACAAACGGATCGTCTGCCGACTTGGGCAGCGGGAAGATATTAGGCAGGACTTTGAGTGCCTGGGAGGTGTTGTAGCCGGCCAGGCCGCGGTTGACAACGTCGAAGCGGCGCGCAACGTACTCGGATATGGCCGACTGCAGAGAGAAGCCATCCTGCGTCCCAAAGGCAAAATGGAAGAGCGAGTCGCCGAAGAGGACGATCTGGGGGTAGGATGCAGCCATGGCGGGTATAGAGTCTGATGCTAAGGCTGAGGGGGGGAGGGTGACATGTATATTCAAATAATTCAAAAGACGAGGGGTGAAGAGGTTATATATACTCAGAGATCCAGACCATATATGTGACAGCTTAACTCTTGCGCCATTGTACCGTTTAATATTAGCCGGCTTGGGCCAGGCTTTACTACTTATTAAAGGCCTGTCGTCCGGTGCGCCCGCGTCTGCGCCTGCTGTTTGCTGTCTGTATCTGAATCGCCCCGCATTGTAAGCCACTGTATTTCAGATAAGCCGTTAAGCGAAATGGCACCGTCATTTATTATTGGCTATATTGTGACCTAAGCATAGTGAATTGGAGAGCTGCCTTCTTCTAGCAGCGTCTACAACAACTACGATGACCTCTATCTTTGATGCTGCCTTTCATTGGGCGGGCGCATTCAGTATTGCACCATCGTCGGCCTGTCAGGCAACATTTGCCCTGCTTGCGGCCGGCATCACAGCTCTCACTCTGCTGCCCCAAAAGACACAGAAGCACCTGCTCGACTATGGCGCGCGCGACCCCAAGAACCAAGCAGTGCCAGCTGTAGCTGTAGCCGTGGACGACCAGACCGAGACCGACATGTTGGAGCGGTTCGTGGCAGCCGTCTTTGCCCGTCTTCAAGTGCCACACGGGTGGTTTGTTAGCTTCTACGTCTTTTACCTGGTCGCTGCCGTCTTTTGGGCCTTGCAGTGGTGGTTCTGGGAGCCATTTGGAGGCAGCCTACTTGGCTGGATCGCCAAGAGCGAGCAGGCAGCGAGTCGACCATCAATGACCCTTGTCCAAGTCTACATTGCCTTTGGCCTTGAGTTCCTCCAGGCCAGCCGGCGCTTGTACGAGCACCTCTTTGTCATGAAGCCGTCCAGTTCAAAGATGAATGCCGCCCAGTATTTCATGGGACTGCTATACTACGCCATCATGAGTCTTGCCGTTTGGGTCGAGGGGTCCCGTACGTATTTGATATCTTGTTTGCCCTTTTTGTTTATACTGCCGTGTCTGACATCAACAGAAGCCATCCTGGATGCAAAGCTTGGCCACCGACTGACAGTCACAGCCGAGACTCTGGCCAAGCTTGTCGTTGGCGTACCGCTCTTTGTGGCCGCGTCAGCCAGCCAATATCAGTGCCACAAGCACCTCGCGAGCCTTGTCAAATATTCGCTGCCTAACACAGGCCTGTTCCGCCATCTTATCAGTCCACACTACACGAGCGAGGTCGGACTTTATTTTGCACTGTCTATCATTGCTGCGCCCGAGGGCATGTTTATCAACAGGACCCTCTTGTGGTCGGAGCTGTTTGTGCTCGTGAGCCTTGGTGTGACGGCGGCCCGAACCAAACAGTGGTACAGCGACAAATTCGGCGCGGAGCGCGTTGCCCGGAAGTGGATCATGATCCCACTCATCTTCTAGATGGTTTCTAGAAACCTATGAATGCGCACACAGGCGCACATGTACTGGCGTACATGTACATCTCAAGGTGCACAAGCATGGCTGTGTCCTGCTGCAGGGCAAATAGAAAAAAAAAGGCAGAAAAAGCGAAAAAGCCGCATATACTCGGGCAACATGTGTCGCAAGTAGATGGAAATTCCTCATTCGAGATCACCGCTTCCCAAACATGCCGAATTTGTTGCCCAGCTTTGATACTTTGAGCACGTCTCGATACGTGAGGCTGATGCGGGTTTGGCGGGTGCTCTGGCCGGACACAAGCGAGTCTCGGGACCGCAGCAGGTCCCAGTTTGCCACCGTGTCTTGTGAAAGATTGACGTCTTCCTTGATGTCGGCAATGCCATGCAGGTAGTCGGTGTACAGGTTGTTGGTCGTGATCAGGAGACTACGCGGCTCTTGCAGGATTCTGGCAATCGGCTCGGCCTGTAACGTGCCGTCCTCGTTGTTCTTGTAGATGTTCAAGCAGAGGCTGGCACCCAAGCTTACGGTGCAGACTACGGGATGGTATGCAGAGCCGTCCTGGTGATTGAGCGTTGCGTGAGCCTCCCACTCTTTCTCGGAAATATATCTACTACTGATTTACGCCGTGACTCTTGTGGAGGCTTACCTTGTGCGGCATGATGCCCACCCCGGGAGGATATTCGTTGATGAGGACATGGTTGGGGCGCTTGTGCGGGCTGTCAGAAAAGATGTTTATGTTTTTGTTTGTGGAGTTAACGTCGCCGGTAGAGTCGCCGGTAGAGATCTGGTTGTCACCGTCACCGTCGTCGTTGCTGTTGTCATTGCTGTTGGACTGCACAGGAATGGAGAGGAGCCGGCTGATAACGGGATCGACGAGCCACGGCGGCAGAGGGGCATCGATGAGCTTATCACGAATAAGGTCGGATGGCCATGTTTGTAGGCGACGGTGTGTGAGGTGTTTCCATCTGGGTTTCGGGGCAGCCTCTATCTGTACAGGTAGTGTCGTTAATATAGGCTGTCCAGCAAGCAGACTGACTTGAGTCAGGCCCCAACCTTTTGTAAAATGTGTTGCTCCTCCTCCTCTGTGATAAAGTCGGCAATATAGAATGCTGTCGAAGGCAAGCTCTTGACCTGCACGCTCTCCAAGGATGCTGGCAAGGCCAGCCGTGATGTTGTAGCCATGGGTTGCAGAGGTCTATCGATGTGAGCCCAGTCCAGTGGCAATAATGTCGATGATCTAGATGAACCGAAGATCAGGGTTCAGTCTCGATAAAGATGAGAAGCACCGCGACGGAGCTTGAATGGACCCTTGCGTTGCTGCTGTTGCTGCTGATGGAATTTCAGGTCCACATGAATGATGATCCAAACCTGCCCCTCATAGATGAAGTGAAGCGCCTGCAGATAGCGAGATGAAGAGACAAAACAGATCGTCGGCCCTTGAGTTCATAAGCCTTAAAAAATTGCAGTTTGTCTGCAGCAGGCAGATGTCGAGGTGGCATGAAAGAGGGGGAGGGGGTGGCGTGACTGACCGTCTTTCTTTAAGCTGGCAGACTGCTTCATTGAATGGCTCGACTGCCACACACAACAGACCACGAAAACAGCTCTACAGACATACATATACTCAGTATTACTTGAACATCCTGAGTACTCAGTACAAAAAAGCTGCTTATTGCCCGTCGCGCGATCGTCGCAGCCGCGCTCAAGCTAACGAGCTTGGGCGGACAGGGGGGGCGCAGTTCCCTAATCCTGTATGGCTGTACTACTTGGGCGAAAAGCGGGTCTAAATGCCTGTAAACCACTAGAATTGTAGCAGACACCAAAATATGCCACTTTTTGGGGAGGGGGGGGGGGGGGGGGTTGGACTGAAGATGGTGAAGATTGCAAGGTTCAAGATGAGGATTTGTTGTTTTTTTTGTGTGGATGCAGCAATATTATGAGCAGAACTAGATACTACACTAGATACTACGACGCGCTTTGTCGTGTTTTGACTACCATATGCGAGTCTTGGGCCAAAGGCCAACTATTACTCATCTATTCACGTGCTTGCTGTTTTCGGACTGTAGGACTAGGCACGACTGTGAACAGGCAGACACACAGTCCGAATGTTTCAAAGACGCAGAAAGCAGATTCTCAAGTACCGAGCACACAGTATATTTGACAGTATCGCAGTATGGTGAACACTGGGTACGTGCACATATGGGTTTGGCAGAGGCATTGCACATAATATTACACGAGTTGCAGGTACTGCTGCAAGAAGTCACGCTAGTGGCTAGCGTGAAGCACTGTGTCACTGTGTCACCATTCAAGAACGACGAGCTGAAGACTGCCCAATCATATCGTTTCTATATACCCACTTTTCCTTCAAACCAAAAACAGGAGCAAATAAGGGCGTAGTCAAGAGGACAAGAGGCGAGAAACAGAGGACTGCAGGAGACAGGAGGCAAGAGCGCGTTTGGGAGTCGATGACGCCTACTGTAGCATGAAGGACAAAGCCGATCAGCGGTGCCGATGATTAGAATTTGTAGTACTTACCTGTGGTTTATCGTACACAAAGCCGACAGTTTGAGGTATTGCTGATCGATGTTGGTGACAAGGCAACAGAGATGGTGTACTTACGCAACCATGAAAATGGTAAAGAAGTGAGTCTATCAACGTCTGCCAACGTCTGTGAAAAAGTGAACATGTGAATCGACGTAACCGTGACCGACCGTTTGCGACTTCATCCATATTCCATTTCGTGACGGAGCTGGTTGCTCTTGCCTCTGCAACAAGGCGCCCCTTCCCCATAGAGGGAGACAGGGCTGTTCACCTTCATTGTTCGCGTTATGTCCCCTAATATGCCTCGTGCCTGCCTTGTGCATGGGAATTCCGATCGAGCTTTCCCTCTTTGGTTATGCTGGTTCTCGATTCTTGTCTCTCGCCTCTTTCCCTCTTGCCTCTTGCGCGGCTTCTCGCATATTGCCGGTCGTAGCTTCCGTTATTAGGTGGTTAAGCTCCTTTTTCGTCATGATCCCAACAGTCTACATCCTTCTTGAGGCAAGAACGATGGACATGCCTGACCTCTTCTTCCCTATTTCTCTGCGTGGCCAAAATGATGGTAGTGAGAAACAGTCAGATAGCTGGCGCTGTCTCCAAGGACTGCTTCTTACCGTAACTAAGAAACACCTTTGCATTAGTACGGCTAGCACCCACTGTTCCTTCCCCGTCATGCCCCCCTTTCCTCCCCCCCGTATGCTTTAGACATAGGAAGGAGCCCTACTTTTGGCAGAGCAGCCAAAATTGCTACTGGGGCGGATATGCTGGGCTGGGCTGGTGTGGCGGATTCTTCCTCGTCTGTCCAGTGCCTGTCGTCTCCTTCCTCCCTCTTGCTCGCTCCCATCTCGCTCTTGGAACTTCGCCTTTCGCCTTCTGCCCTTTGCTCCCCATCCTCACTCCCTTGATTTTCATTTCCTCTCAATTTGACATATATTTCGCATCGACTCCCACCCCAACATCTTATCGACTCCGATTTATATTCATCTCCTACCCGATTGCATCTATATATTCTCTCGAATACGTGTTGTTTTGCCGGCGCATGGGCTTACCTGATCGCTTGATCACATCTTGAGATCATCTGGCTTCCATCGTCATCTTCGAATCGTCCGACCATCGTGACCAACACTCTGTACCCGCCACTCCCGCCACCCGTTCTTTTCAATTGAAATTTGCCGTCGCGCGGACTCGGAAAGACATTTGCAACGGGAATCTCGAAAGTTCTTGTTGGATTTATTGATCTAGCGACGTTGACGCCCCTGATTTCGTTATTGTCATCTCTCATCTTTCTCACCTCTATTTTCCGACCTCTTTCGCCAGATTTTTGACTGCTTCTTTCTACTTGTCATCCGCCATCTCATACTTCGTGTCATTTAGTTGCTCGCGGCTTCAGGGCGCCCTCAGGATGGTGCACACTAGACAGTCTATTCGAATTTAAATGTCATGGATGCGCAAAATGCCAGTGAGGCAGCGCCCCCGAAGCCCTCTGCTTCCTCAGCCTCATCGCGTCTCCCTGATTCCGACAGACAGAAGTCCTCTTCATCCACTGTCGTAGTGAAGTCACCCACCCTTTCTCGCGCAGCCCTCCCCTCCAAAGACGCGAAACCTTCCTCTTCTTCTAAGTCCACCTCAGGCCCAGCATCCACCGAGTCCTCGAAAACATCCGGCACCAAGGCGGCAACCACGGCCTCTCGAGATTTGAAAGAAAACAAAGAGCCCAGAGATCAGAAGGAGCCCAAGGAGTCGAATGAACCTAATAAACCAAGAGAGTCAAAAGACCCCAAGGAATCCAGAGAACTGAAGGACAACAAAGACCACAAGGACACCAAAGACTCTAAAGACACCAAAAGCACCAAAAGCTCGACAACTGCACCCTCTCGTAACAAGCACCAGGATGATGACGGCGTAACCGACGAAAGTTCAGAGGCCGAGACTATCGTGCTTTCCAAGGACGGCTCGCCAGCAAAGCCTCGGAACCGCAAAGTAATCAAGCACGAGGACAAGCCCAACGGTGCCTCTTCATCTTCTATAGCCATCGCCTCAGCTGACAGCCTTCCTCGCCGTCACCTTGCCGACAAAAAGGATGGCCAGCCAGACAAGAGCAGTCGCGGTGTCGTGGACTCCCGTGATGATTCAGTCCCCCCAGTCAAGAAAAAGAGGCTACATGACAAATTGCAGCCAAGCAGCAAAGAGGCAACCCGCGCAAAGAACACTTCTAGCAGTCTGAGTTCTGCCCCAGGATCTCCACCTCGCAGTCGCAACACCTCATCTCATCCCCCGTCAGGCTCGGATACTGATCACGTTGGCCATCGTTTAAAATCACCACAACGTGCCCTCTCAACAGCTTCCAAAGACAGACTTCGCCCCCCAGAAAAGCTTATTCCCAACAAGCGCAAGGCACTCAAGTACGAGTCGGACGACGATGTCGAAACCCACAGCAAAGCCCGCCGGCAGCGTTTGGCAAGTGCTAGTTCCGAGGCACGACTAAGTAAAGATTCACCGCGCCTCTCCCACGGCAACTCCAGCAACAGCGGCTCCCTCACCAAATCACTAATGTCTCGGTCATCTCGGGACGCGTCTTTGAATAGATCCGAGTCACCGCCACCACGGTCACACAGACGCAGTCTCTCAACCCATGCCACATCTCAGACCAACGGCATCGCATTGAAAAAGAAGCGTGTGCCGGCTCCCCTTCAGACGACAGACTATCACTCGGACGATTCGTCTGCTAGTGGCAGCTCCCGCGTGAGAAGTGCAAAGCTGCGCAACCTCGCTGCACCGACAACAGCTGAATCTTCGCCAGCCAAGATCGTTGCACACAAGAAGCACCTGGACGCCCATGGTCAAACCTACCTAGCCAGAGCTTGTGCTAGGGGAGAATATGATATGGCTAAAAAGCGTTTGGCAGAACGGCCAGAGGATCTCAACACTGCCGATTTTGCCGGAAACACACCACTCCAAATCGCTGCTCTTAACGGATATGGCAATATTGTGAAGCTGTTGATTTCTGCTGGCTGTAACTTGGACTGTGTTAACAATGACAAGGATACGCCATTACTAGATGCTGTGGACAACGGGCACCTGGAGGTTGTACAGCTGTTGCTCGATGCTGGAGTCAACCCTCGCAAAGCCAACGTCAACGGCGAAGAGCCGCTCGACCGCGTTGACGACTCTGTTGACAATGCCGACGCTATTCGAACAGCATTGATAGCGGCCAAGAAAAATGTTGGCGGTCGCCGCATTACATCAGAAGAACACCACCCGGAAAATGACGACCTCCGCTCCTTGCACGACCTCGATGAAAGCCCTCGCAGATCACCAGCACCAGGTGGCTCAAGTAGCTCAAGAAGAACTGGCACGATTCGGGCAACCAAGACTAGCAACCACCTTTTGTACATGCCCATGGACGACAAGACTCTCAGACTTGCAGCTGGACGTGGCGACGAGCAAAACGTCATCCGCATCTTGCAGGTCAGAGACGCATTTGACGACCCTGAATCCATGGTTGCCGCATCGCGTGGTGGCCATGATGTTGTGCTGCAGCTCCTATTGGCTCTGGGCAGAGCGAACCCGGATCCCCCGCCCGTGGCCGGCATTCCCCCAGAGCATGCCACCCCCATTCTTGCTGCCATTGGCCAAGAGAATATCAAGGTAGTCAGCCTTCTACTCGACCAGAGCAACTTTGATCCAACAAAACGATTCAACGGCGAAACGTATTACGAAATCGCACGGCAACGGGCTGGTCCGAACTGGAAGGAGGAGGAAGACATCCTGAAAAAAGCTTACGACTCGTACAAGAAGCAAAACGGCAACAAGACAAGATCACCCCCGCAGAAGAACTCTGAGTCCAGAAGAACAGCACGCGCAGTGGATCACTCTGATGAATCGACAGCATCACGTGCACTCAAACGGAAACTCTCCAGCTCGTCTCTAGAACGGCCCAAGAAAACGGCATCCTCCATCAAGGCAGCGAGCGGCAGTTCTACAATTACCCGTGAAGAAAAAGAGACTAGCAAATCAAAGCGCACTGACTCCAGCACACTGCACTCAGAACGCGAACGGCACTCTTCACCAAAGCGCGCAAGCTCATCCACAATCACAGCCAAGACCAAACCGCGTGACGACCGCAGCTCTGTAACATCAACCCTCGACCGCGACACCTCTCCACCTGCCAAACAGGTCAAGTCACGAAAGACCGACACCGATTCCGTGGCCATGTCATCCGAGGGAGAGACAAAGCCCAGAAGGAAGAAGCTCGTCTCTGGCCGCGAACTCAAAGACGGCAAAGTCCGCGAGAAGGAGAAGGAGAAGGAGAAGGAGAAAGAGAAGGAGCGGGAGAAGCAAGACAAGCAGGAAAAGCAGGAGAAACAGAGGCGTTCCAGCCTAGCCTCTACAAACACGGCCACACCTTCCAAGGATTCTGCCAGCCCACGCGAGTCTCGTAATGACGACCCACCAACCGAGAAGGCCCGTGTCGACAAGCACCGCGAACGTGATCGCGATCGGGCTCGCCAGCTGAAGAAAGAGGACTCCAAGGACACAGGCGCCGCTGGCGACAGCGCTGGGAAGCGGCACCGCCTTAGCGAGACACCGCCCAATGCTACATCGTCAGACAAAGATGGCAACGAAGCACCTGTGAAACGGCGGAGACTAGAAGCCGACAGCGAGCCAGTCAGGGTGAAGCAGCCAATGAGAATAAGTAATGGTGGCAAGCCATCGCATCTGGCCGAGTTATATACTGGAAAGCCTGCGGCGCGCCATGAGGGATCGGCCGACGACCGCAAGTCATCAGTATCAGCATCATCTGCCGCTAAGACAAAAAAGCGCGAAGCCTCCACTGACCGTGTACGGAAAGAATCCAAAAGCTCCAAGGAATCCAAGGATTCTAAGGATCCCAAGGACTCCAAGAACTCCAAAGACTCCTCCAAGTCATCTCTGCCACTTTCTGAGAAGAGCATCCACGTCAAATCTGAAGACATTGATGTTGAGATGGAAGACGTGAGTGATGGACCAACACCCAATGCCTGGGATTCTGTATCCGAGGCCAAGGCACAGAGAGAAAAGAAGAAGGCTGAGAAGGCCGAAAAGGCTGAGAAGGCTGAAGCCGAAGCCGAGGCCAAGAAGAAGGAAGAAGAGACACAGCGCCGCCGCAAGGAGGAAGACGACAAGAAGAAAGAGGCGGAGAAGAAGAAGAAGAAGGAAGAAGAAGAGAAGCTCAAGCGCGAAGAGGAAGATGCCGAGAAGCTCAAGGAGGAAGAGAGGAAGAAGGCCGAGGAAAAGAAGAAGGCGGAAGAGAAAAAGAAGGAAGAAGAAGAGATGCTGAGGCGCAAGAAGCAGGAAGAAGAGGAAGAGCGGCTGCGCAAAGAAGAAGAGCGCAAACGCAAAGAGGAAGAGGAGAAGAAGAAGCGCGAGGAGGAGGAGCTCAAGCGGGTCGAAGAAGAGCGGAAGCGCAAGCGCGAGCAAGAGCTTGCGGAAGAGCAACGCAAGAAGCGGGAAGAGGAAGAGCGCCTGCACAGGGAGAAGCTTGCCCGCGAAGCAGCAGCTAAAGAGCTCCAGCGGAAGCGCGAAGAAGAAGAGCGCCAGGAGCGTCTCAGACGCGAGCAAGAACAGCTCGAGCGTGAGCGTGAGCGTGAGCGTGTCCGTGCCGAGAAGGAGGCCGAAGAACGGCGTCTCCAGATTGAGGAGCATGAGCGTAACCGCGTTGCCAGCCTGCCGCCCCTGCTGAGATGGCTCAGTGTCCACCCGAACCCCAAGCAGGCGGAGCTCGCCACTCTCTTCAAGGTGATGCAGGGTGTCCGCTACGACTGCATCAACACTGACGCCAACGGCACGGCTGCTGGACGCGAGCAGTGGCTCCTCAACACGCAAGTCGCACTCCTCTTTGGTGACAAGGATCTCGAGCTCACTCGCTTCCCGACGTGGCGCCATATCCCCGTTAGTCAAGTCGCCAAGCAGATTATCTGGAACCTTGAGAGCGACCGATATGCTCTGACCGATCCTCTCCTGTTTGACCTGGGCAACCAGCTGCCCGATCTCTACGGCACACAAGGCCCACGCGCTCTGGGCTCCATGGGCCTGTCGAAGCTCCGCAATGATGCATCAGACAAGTTCTTTGCCACCGACATGTTCTTTGTCAAGGTTGCAGATGTTATGGCCACAGTCCCCAACCTGCCTCACCTGCACGACATCCGGATGGCCCTCGAGTACCGCGAGCTGCCCGAGCACGAGTCGCAGCTGCTGACGCTTGCACTCAACCCCAAGTGGAAGAGCGACCCCGACGCCGACAAGAACCTGGGCTTTGCTCCCGGCACCAAGTACTTTATCAACGGAACGCAGATTGGCGAGAACCGCGCTGGCCTGGCCAAGGACTCCAAGACGCCGCCGCGGGCTGTCCGCGTGCCCCGACGTGGCTTTGTATCGGTGGCCTTTAATGACCCCGAGTTTGAGGTGATCTGCAAGGAACAGAGCATTGATCCCTTCTCGTTCCCGGCCTACAACACGCTCAAGTCGCAGTCCCAGCTGCCCAACGGAGTGCCCAAGGTCAACGGCATCCATCCCCTGACCAACGGCACTCTGCCTAACGGCCAAGCTTCTCGGCCCACTGTCAACGGCATCCACAGTACCAGCGGCAACTGATCGCATCCTTACTTAACAACACACGGCACCTGTACACTGTTTGGATCACTCATCCCCTCTATGGATCCCTGTCTTACTTTTTTTTTCGTCTTCTCCATTCCTTATCATTTTCTGTGCGGCCAATGGGTGGTGTCGGGGCGTCTCGAAGGGGTCTGCCTTTCTATCTTTTCTATCTCTCTACTGCATTTGCGGGTTGTTAACTATCTACCACACTACTGGATCTTGTTGGCCTATTATACGTTGGCGTCATGACTCTTGTCGTTCTGTTTTCTTTATTTTCATCGCTGGCTTTTGCCCGGAGCGGCCCAGCCCGTTCTCTTATTTTATATTCTCTTTCTTTTGTTATGTCATTACTATATGTCTTATATGTCGTTAATACCATATCATGAGCCTCTTAGCAGGGGCCTTAACGCACTATATCTTGTCGTTTCTATGAACTTTTGTCTAAACCTGTCTCGACTTGTCTGAGTTTTCGTCTTTGAGTTTTCAGATCGTTTGTATGACATGATTTTATATATATAAGCGGACGCGACGCATGATGTCATATCTATGTAGATTTGGACACTGCTACTGCTCTAATAGCATTGTATAGTACTGCCTTTCCCATCCATCCATTAGAAACAAGCTTTTGGATCTCTTTAGCATAATTCGCAGACGACATCGACAGTACTTTGTTTTGCTTAGTAATCAGATACAATGCGATGCCTCATTTTCAACTAATTCTTTTGGCCAGAGAAGATGCAAGCTCATACTCTCAGCATGTTAAGATTGGATTAGACAGACTCTTATATAATAGAAACCTTTCTATGGCCTTGTTAAATCACGAAACTGACGGCTGTGGTACAGATGCCCGTTCAGACCTTGATGTCATTGATTTGGACAATGGGTCCACACAGCCTTGACCGTCACTACCGACCAATCAAACTGCACAGACGCCACTCTTCTTACTGGCAGCCATTTTCCCCCACGAAATTTCTTGCCCCACCAAATTCTTGATTTTTTGCAGTGTTGTTTTTTGAACTTTGAACACTGGACTCTGCACCTGGCATACTGTTTTTGCAGTGACGCACTCATCTTTTGTCAACATCACCCATTGCCCAATCATCCCAACGTTACGACGACCATTACTGAACGAGAACGATCATTACTGACCCTCGACAAGCAAAGATCCACGACAACACAGCTCGCTCTAGCGACGACCAACCGCCACCATGTCGACGACTGTGGAAAAGATCAAGGAGGTCGAGGCCGAAGTACGTACAACCGCTCCACGGTGCCTGCGAGGCGAGGCGACCTCAAAATGATTGTAGAAGCTTTGCTGGATGCCAGCTTGCTCCTGGTTTGTTGGATACCAGAATACTAACAAAACAGATGGCCCGTACCCAAAAGAACAAAGCCACATCCTACCATGTTGGTCAGCTGAAAGCTAAGCTGGCCAAGCTCAAGCGTGAGCTGTTGATGCCCACGACCAGCGGAGGCGGTGGCGGTGGTGCCGGTTTCGATGTTGCCCGCACAGGTGTGGCCAGTGTTGGCTTTATCGGTTTCCCCTCGGTGGGCAAGAGTACGCTGATGAGTCGTCTGACCGGCCAGCACTCGGAGGCTGCCGCGTACGAGTTCACGACCCTGACGAGTGTGCCTGGTCAGGTGGTGTACAACGGTGCGCCGCTGCAGATGATTGATCTGCCCGGTATTATTGAGGGTGCCAAAGACGGTCGTGGTCGTGGTCGGCAGGTCATTGCTGTGGCCAAGACGTGCCACTTGATCTTTATTGTGCTGGACGTCAACAAGCCGCTTACCGACAAGCGTGTCATTGAGAACGAACTCGAGGGCTTTGGTGTGCGCATCAACAAGTCGCCGCCCAACATTACCTTTAAGAAGAAGGACAAGGGCGGCCTCAACATTACCAACACGGTGCCCCTGACGCACATTGACACGGACGAGATCCGCGCTGTCATGAGCGAGTACCGCATCAACTCGGCCGACATTACGATCCGCTGCGACGCCACTGTCGACGACCTGATTGATGTGCTGGAGGCACGCAGCCGCAGCTACATCCCCGTCATCTATGTGCTCAACAAGATCGACGCCATCACTATTGAGGAGCTGGACCTGCTGTACCGGATTCCCAACGCTGTGCCCATCAGTTCCGAGCATGGCTGGAACGTGGACGAGCTGATGGAGGCCATGTGGGAGAAGCTGCAGCTGGTGCGCGTTTACACCAAGCCCAAGGGCCGCCTTCCCGACTACACGGCACCCGTCGTGTTGCGGTCGGGCAAGTGCACCGTTGAGGACTTTTGTAACGCCATTCACCGCAGCATTCTGGACCAGTTCAAGAACGCCGTTGTGTACGGCAAGTCTGTGAAGCACCAGCCGCAGCGTGTCGGTCTCTCGCACGAGCTAGCTGATGAAGATATTGGTATGTTTTTTTTTCTCTTATTGAAACTCTTCGACAAGGTACTTGGTGTCATCATACTAACAACCAACAGTCACGATTATCAAGCGGTGATTTTCTTGCCACGGTCAGGGTCACAAAACAAAAACAACAAGCAGCAGTGGTATGCCAAGTTGGTTCGATTTTGATGCATGCATTTGGTCTATTGGCCTATCAGTTTATTGAGCTTGGGATTGTATTGCTTGGGGGCGAGCAGCGGCTACGAGCTTTTGATGAAAAGGAAACGGGCAAACATCGAGCCGCTGTGGTTATTGGGGTCAGTCACTGTTGGTCATTGTGGCCATTATGTGGTCATCATAGGTTGCTATGACCTGAAAGGAAGAAGGCATCAAGGGATCAAGATTAGGTGAGATTATGGGGCAAGGTGCCGGGGAGAGAACGAGGAGACGAGGTCGTAACGTGAGAAAGGCGGAGAGGGAGGGAGACAGACAAGCCACCCCTCGTAAAGAGGATGTTGTTTCTGACGGCCAGCCAATGGTTTTGTCCTGTCGCTTATCCTTTGCTGCAGCTTCTTTGTCTCGTTCCTCCTTGGTATTTCCTCCTCCTTGTCTTCGTCATCCCTAATTGCAGCTGGGGAATTTCCAACGTACTCTATTCGTTTCTTCGCTTAGCCGCAAAGGTCGGCAAAGTCAAAAGGAAAAAAAGGGGAATAATGGATCGACCAACAGCAGCAGATGCAGTAAAGGCAACAGAAGCAGCAGGGGGTGGCGGATGACAGCTAGCGACTACCAAATGGCGGTAGAGCCAACAATAGGCATGGCACCCGACGTCTCAATGCTCTCTATATCGGAGCGAGAATCGGCAATAGAGAAAAAGGGAAGAAGCGGGCGGGAAGAAAGAGGGGGGGGCGGTTGAGGCGAGGCCAGACCAGGCACAGGCCAACCGTTTCTTGACTGTCTGCTCCCGCTCATCACCTCGTCTCCACGACCTATGGCGTCTTGCTTCACAGAGTCTTGCCTTTATCCTTTATAGTTATGCCTTTATTTTTGCTTTCCTTCCATCGATCACCACCTCGGTGATTCCAATATACGCGTTGCCTCTTCATTAGGAACCAATTCCGCTCCAAGAAATTTCTTTTATTGCTATCTCGTTTACACTCGACGTTGTACTTGATCATAATTCAGTCACATTGATGGTGACCAAGAGACCCGGAAATAGGGCAATAAGTACCGACTACATAACCCTACCAAAACACAACCACGGTTTTTGATTTTTGATTTTTGATTTTGACTGGTTTCATTTTGATTTTGATTTTGATTTTGAGCATCAGTATCTAACAATAGCACGGAGTATCCATGCAGAAAGAGATTGGCATGCTCGCGTCGATCAAAGTAGACAGAGGCAGTTGGGCAAAGGATGCAAGAGATGCGATGGGGCTCTGTACGAAGCGAAACAGCATCTGCATGACCCCCCTCTAGTCGTTTCTTTTTTCCGGCCATTGTCTTGACTACCTTGATATTGTCTGGATCTGAATATCGTAATATCTGAATGTCTTCACATCCAAATGTCTACATGTCTGGCACTGCACCGTTTTGACGCCGGCACCGTTGAAAGTGCACACCATCAGCCACGAGGTCGGCGGGTATGTGCCCCTTTTCACAGCGTCTGTTTTGTTTACAAGTACAAAAATAAATCAATAGAAGAGAACACATATGCCACACTGGCAGCACGCAGACGGCGTGTAGAGACATTCACGAGTACTGTCCGCATCATCATCACCATCATCTCCTCATACCACTAGTACCTGCAGCTCGGTTTCCCGTTTTCTACCATTCGCCTTCCATCATCTCTTTTTTCTATATTCTACTTTATATTTACAGTAACAACCTAATATCCTGCTATGATCTTCCCTTCCGCCTTATCTTGGAAACCTTGGATACCTCTCGATGCAAGGCTTGGCCTTGGTTCTGCCGTTTTTGAATCCTTATTGCCGTCACTTTTCTTGCCACCATGCTTCAAGTCTGAGAACTCTGAAAATCAAAATGAGCCTTTGGGTTGCAATGACCATATGCGAGGCCCTTCCCAGCAGTAGTGTGTCTAGGATACTATTATGATGCTACCATGATACCAATATGATAGCAAGAACAAGCAGTCCCAACGCTGTACCCCGGAGATATGGCAATAGCAATCACACCGCATGGACCACAGCCATGTCGACAGACGCCTGAACGGCAGTGTAAGCTTAGCATGCAATCTCGCTATTCGGGTTTTCTCTGCTTCATTTTCTTATTTTCTTATTGTCTTGCGTCTCTTAGTCTCTTAGTCTCTTAGTCTCTTAGTCTCTTAGTCTCTTAGTCTCCTTGACGGCGTTTTGACGACTGCAGGCCTGCAGGAATCGATGCCGTCCTTATGCAGACCCCCTTTTCTCTTTTCTAACCACTGGCTTGTTTGGGCGTGCCAGCCGCATCTCGCGCGGATGGCAGCAAACAAAATCCGCGGCAAGTGTATGCATTGCATCCTGCGAGTAGCAGTTGCAGTTGTCAAGAATAACTGTGTGCCGCTCCTTGACCGCATTCGAGTTTACACCCCTCCCCCCTTGACCGCATTTCAGTCATATTCTTCATGCTCGGACTTGTCGTTCCTGAGGACTCGTCTGGGCCTTGGTTTTTGCCTTGGCCCTTTTACTTTTACAGCCTTTTCCATGCCTTCACCTTCTCATTCTTTACCTCTGCCTTATCTTCAGCCTTTATTGTTTGCCTGCGAGATGAGAATCCCTCAGAGATATAAGCCGGTGCTGCAGTAGTAATTTGAAAATAGCATGCTGGCTATGCCGTGGTAAGGAGTAACCAAGTAACGACATATCACTCTGGAGATAACTTTCCTCTTCCGAGCATGGCTGTCGTTTATGCACGAGGATATGTGTGTGTGGAGAGGACGAGACATTGCAAAGCAAATGGGCAAGAGATCAGCAGAAAAAGAAATAAAACCCAAGAATTGTAAATAAAAAGCAAATACAAGGCAAATTCCGCGCAGAAAATTCATAAATATGCTCAATGTCAAGACTGGTTAATGCACGAGGGTACCAGCGGCGCCTCTCACTTGTCATAAAATTCAAGATGGACTAAACTTGACATATAATAGTTACGGAACAAACAATCCCAGTTCGGTCAGGGTACAAGTAGAGCGAGTCTCGAGTCTGCCAAGTCTTGTGATTAAAAGGATTTTGTCGGAATTCATGTATCTTATTTATTTATCTTGGGAAGCATAAGAGAGGCCAGGCGACTACTCTCCATGTTGAGAAATCATACAGTCAAGGGAAATAAATAACAACTAGAAATCATCAAAGCGTACAGAGTAAAGATGCGGTGCAACTCGAGTCGACCATTCAGCCATTATTTCAACAGGCACAGCCAGGCCAGAGCCCGACACGGATATCGGCAGAGGGCAAGGCTGCAGGGCAGATATGTATCGTGTGTATCGTGTGTGTCGTGTGTGTTGCAGTGGCAAGATACATGCTGATACTTGATACAATGTTGATACTGAGCTCGATGTAATGCTGGATATAACTCTGGATGGTAACGTGGACGCCCCTTACTGTTGGTTTCTGACATGTAATTACGGAGTCCGGATTGTCTGGTTGTATCGGGACACTATGAGGTGCAGCACATGTACAGGCAGGCCTCTATTCCTGCGACCGCTTCCGTTGCACCTGTGCATACGCTTATATGTAGACATGCAACGGCTGTTGTATACCAAGCCGACAATCGTTTATGACTGCCTTTTACTGCCTAGGAGCATGATATCTCCATTCCAAGGGGGGTCTTGAAAAAATCCATCCAAACTCAACCGCCCTCGCCGACAGAAAAAGAAATTAAAGAGAATCTAGGTACAGATCGAACAGTAAGACCACTTCAGTGAACAGTAAATATATACGATAAAAAACAAGTAAAAATATTATTACATTTTAAACGTGCTTTTCAGGATCAGCCCACATCCGATTGCCTATGCGTATGATCACTTTTTTTTTTCTCGTGGCTTTTGGCACGTCTGACCGTTTTAGCGCTACACATAATTATAATGCACCCGTTATCTTCAAATACCTTTGAATTTGATCTGCGGCGTAAACGTTCCATGCTCAACCGCCGGCATTGTGATGGTTGTTTCTGACCCAAACTCTCCCGAACAGTTTAATTATATCCCTTGTTGTCAAATCGGTCTTGCGGTGTGATGTTTCGATGTTTAACTATTACAAGGAACCCCACAGGTCGAGCCTTATTCGAAACAGTAGGGCAGACTCATGACTTGGTCATAACAATATCAATAGACCAAAACAATTCAGTAGAATTTTAAAAATAAAAATAAAATAAGAGTAGAAAAAGCCAAAGCGTATCGAGATGGGGTCGGAAGAAGAGTGTCGGTGCGGCCCAATCTGCAATTCAAAATTATCTGTGCATCTGTCCGAACTTGCAGACCCCCCTTTCGCTTGGACATTGTCGAGTTATGTTTTCTGTTTTCTGTTCCTGTTCCCGCTGTTCTGAACTCTGTAGGATACTTGGTTCCTGACAGGAAACTTTTTTCTTAAAAAAATGAGATGTGATCTTGACAATATGTACAGCGTGCTCGAATCATAGATCAGCCTCGCTTCCGCTCTACGACGTCCTATGAACGTCATATATCTCCATTTACAACTTGCACGGCCCCTGGTCGATGTGCATTTGCCTTTTTGCCTTGCCCGGCCTTTCCTCTCTTCCTTTTCCCTCTTTTCCGTATTTTCCTCTTTTTCGTTTTCATCTCATATATTTCTCACTACGACGCTACTCTGTAAAGGCAAAGCGGCCTAGCGTGAATGCAACAGTAAACCGACACACAGAGGATAAAGGAGTCTGTCTGCCAGCGCTTAATAGCCTGCTGTTTTTTCTTGATACAAGATTTGGCACAGAATAAACAACGTCACGGAGAAAAAGAGCGGAGAAAAAAGAGAACAGACAAGAGGAGTCAAGCCTAGAAAAGAAAAAGAGAAAATAGAAAATAGAAATTCATCTAGTCTGCCAATACCATCAACAAGGTTGCCGCTGATGCAGAGATCATCATGCCATGCTGGGCATATTATTGCATCTCATATATCCTACATGCCAATCGACCTCGCCTCTGCGCTGCGGTTAGACCCTTTTTTCAACTTCAGCTCTTTTGGCGGAGTGAATCTTGTTTCTTACTTCGTACAAGTATTACTTAGCGTAGTTCTGCAGGCAACTGGTGTGCAAGTAAATATACTTGTAGCGCACGGAACCCGCCGGGGTAGGGCAAACACCGTACCCAAGTACTAAACACCCCCCTTGTTTGCTTTAGCTTCAAGATGGCCTTGCCTAGCTTCGGATTTGGACGGTTGATAGTCGTCAAGATGCTATCGATCAGCCAGGACTCTCTGCCTGCCTTTTCCCTTTGGTCTGTACGGCCTTTGGTGTACCCGAGTGAGACCGTGCGCGAGGAGAGAGGGGGATATCAGAGATCAAACGTCAATATTCAAACCAACAAAGCAGCAAAGCGGATGAGCCTCCGGTCCAACAGCAGAAGCAACAGTAACCATACAAGTTTAGGCATGTTGTATCCGTTTAGACTCTATATCGCAAAAAAACAAGACTCAGTAACTAATACAAATTAAACAACCGAGACTGATACTCTAATACTCTAGGACGCGGAGGCTTACTATATCAAGTTAGCCCGTGCGGGCTTTCATATTCCTTCCCCTGCTTGGTATTAATGCCCGTTTCTGTCTGCTCGTGCTTTGTGCTGCTGATTTATGCAAGCTTGAGCAAGCACAATGCCCTCCTAAGCCTCCTAACGTCTTCGCCATGCCCCATCTGATGCACGGCCGACCTTTCACAAGCCTCCTCTTGCCGCCGTATCCCCCTGGTCCCGCTAGACCCCTGCTCATCTCCACCATCCGCTGTGAAAAGTACTCCGTCAAGGTTGTAGATACAATGTATTATCGCGCAGCAAGTGTAGGAATATGTGCGAACTTGAGGATGAAGGACGGAGAGTATGGAGTACACCTATACGAGTACTGTCCAGATAGGTAGGAGATTCGTAAAGACGATCAAAGTCGGAAGTCGGAAGACAAAAGACAAATTCAGAGCTTATCGAGAAACGAGACAATGAGACAATAAAGCAATAAGACACGGCACGGAATAAGAACTGGAATACGTGAGAATGCTCTTGACTATTGAAGCCAAGACGCAGTTGTTACTTATATCTCGGTTGTCAATTCAGACCTTGAAGCATCTCGAGCCTTTCTTTCATTTTTATTCAATTTATATTCGACCCCGCCCTACATCATATATTATCTGAACACTAATACACATGTTGGAACTCTAACCGTTGACTGTCAGCCGTTGACCGTTGCGGTTTTCGCCTCTTATCCTGAAACATATCTGTCGAACTGGGCGTAGTATATCTGGTGTCTGCCTCGACATTGCCGCTCGCTTGTTCCTGGATACTCGTGGCAAATGCAAATACAAGTCCCGGAACCTGGAACCTGTCAGATCAAATAAAGGATATGCCCAGTCAGCCATGCACTGCGTAAAACACCGACTGGATCTGCACAGCAACAAAACCGTCAATGCTCTCCGAAACTCCCTTCCTGGTCTTCTCGTCACTCGTTTTCACCTCTGGTATGCAGATCCAACCAGATGTCAACGCCGGAGATATCTCTGATTTTTATGGAAATGTTTTGTCGCTCATACTCAGTAATACTCAGTAGGTGGGGGTTACGTTGGTGCAACCTTTGCGGGCGACAATGTACTGTAGTGTTCAGATGTGCATCGTACTTGTAGACCGAGATATAATTTTATAATAAGGTAACACAGTTTGATACAGTTTGATACAGTTTGATACAGTTTGATACAGTTTGATACAGGAAACCATTCTCTGACATACCCATACTTGACATTCCTGACATGTGCGACATCGCAGGAACGAGAACACGCGGATGATATTATTAGTAATGCACAGAGTACGCCGTAATCTGCTTACGCGATCATCGATTTAAATAGCATCAAAGGGCAGGGACTCGGATAGGTAAACAATACAAAATGCTAGTGGGTATTCTGGGGAAATAGCATAGGAAATAGAAAATAGGAAATGAGGAATAGGAAAAACGGAGCACAAAATGAAGTCATAACGCAGAAGGAGTCAGGCCTGTTCCTTCCTCGTATTGTTGATATTGATCAACAAAAGCCTCATGGTTATCGCACTTTTTCCGAGAATGGGTCAAGTGCGACCAGTGCTCTTTCCATCTTCAATAAGCATACTTGCTGACATGTTGAGCTAGCAATATTCGCCAGACAGAGGAAGGCGCGACCGCGGGCACTTCCTTTGCGGACGCTACAGTATTAGCGTCTCGGGGCAGGAACGATCTCCAACGTTCTTACCGTCTAAAACCGCTTTGCCTAGTATATATATGAAATGTATGCTAATATATGTGATATCTTTATCTCACGAGGTGAGCGGAGAGCGGGAGCCCGTGATCATCGTGGCAAAAAAACAAACGGCAATTAGCGTAACGGTGAAGGTGTTATATGCAAACTCCAATTTTGTGGACAATAATTGTACAACAGCTTTCCTAAACAGGCAATTTGGTATTTTCGCCGTTGTTGTACATACTATATTATTTCAACACTTTATTCCGGTCATGCGATACCAACATCTTAGTCATCTTCCGATTTCAAAGCCTTGATGTTCAACATCTGCGCCTCAACTTATACTATCTATCGTCCGTGACCCTGGACCTCAATGACCCGATTACTCCGTACTGAGTAAATAGCTTCATTTCCATACCCACAAGCCACAGCACTGTTGCGGCGCTTTTGCTCCCCTGGCTGTCGACCCCTGTCTACCTTTTATGCATCTCCGTCCGGAGTGCGCGGGTCTAGTCTATAGTGTTTAGAGTTTAGACTACTCAGTATGCTAGCCCAAGCATCTATTCCGTCCAAAGCCGGCTGCAAGAAGTCGAGGACTGTTTATTTGTAGTCTTGTCGTTTCAATCCCATCCCTCGACTTTCTTTTGCTGTCGGCTTGGCCATGTCACATCTGTTTGATAGCCACCTTGCTTTCCCCGGTATTTCAATGCCTTCTTCATCGTCGTGTTGGATGGAGGCTGACAGTTTCGCGTAGTTTGACTGAGACAGTAATCTTTTCCCTCATTTTCAGAGTGCGCTCACATAACACTAAAAACAATATATTTCGAACTACTATATCGCACATCTCACACGTTTTGAGATGAGATTTCAAGAGGCATACCGGCAGCCGTCCTGCTTTCCGCGTTGCGACCTCTCGATCCTTACACGGAGTACGCTTGCCATATGTAGTAGCATGTAGTACGAAAATCATAAGCTTCCTGATAGACTAAAGAAACTAAAGTGACGTCCCCGATTCGACGACGCTTCAAAAGGCTAGTCTACAAGCAAAGAGAACAAGTCCGACAGGCATAAACTACACTAGTAGATATATAATGGTCGCTAACATGCTGACTTTTCTGCCCCCGTCCCGAATTACAACGCCGTCGGGGGTTGGGTGTGCGTGGGGATCTACGACGCGACTAGGCAAGAAAAGAAGAGACTGGAGTTTCTGGCAGGTGCACCCATAACATCATCTATGAAAAAAAGGAGTTAATCTCCTCCAGTTTTGCTATTTGAAGGAGGAGGAGGGAGGGTAGAGGCAACAGGAAGATGACCATCCGCTTCCGAGATCAGTTTCTTCCCCGGGCTATGATACTTGCACCGCAAGAGTTGGCTGCCAACCCTTGCGCCCCTCCCTCCTCAAAATAAAAATACATATACGGTATCTTTGTGCCCAAGATGTCTCGATTCGGTAGTGCATTCTGACACGTTTGCACAACTGCATGACAATTATCCAGTTGGCCGCTGCTGTCGCGCCCAAAAAACAAAACCATTGCATAATAAATAAAGTAAGCGGCAGCGAGGTGGCGAGGACGACCGGATGGTAGCACTCTTCAACTTGCGTTCCACTAGGTTTGGGCACCCTTTACTACGAGAGCACTAAAGACGGCTCGAGAGGGGGCTCGAAGATCCCGCTGCACCCTTTCCGAGCTGTTTCCCCGTCACTAGGAGCCGGCAAAGAAACCCGCAGTGCAGCTATGACCTGGTTGGCTAGGGCCACATTCTGATCCTGCCTCTAGAGACCCATGCCGTCTCATTTTCTCATTTTCTTATTCATATTACATATGTATATTTTGCTGCCTCTCTTTGCTCCATTTGGTGGATCGCTTACTCGTCTGGTTTGTCTAAAATAAAACCTGCGAAAGGCAGGCTGCTTGCGATTCCCATTCGGGCACGCCGTATGGATCTATTCTCTCGACATTTGCGGTCATCATCATTTGAGTGAAGCAGAGGGCAAAGAAGCAGAGCAGATTTATTCTACAGGTCTCAGACATGTCATCTCCTGCCAAGTTAGTTTTCTTTTCTTCTCCCTTGCTCTTCTTTTCCCGCCTTCGTTCTTCTTTTATCTTCTTGTGTGCGTGGCTGTATATTCCCACGACCTACATCGCCCAAATTGATTCACGCTTGTGCATGTCTCAGTTCTCGGTGTCGACGAGCACGAGTTTCAAACAGGCCCTCATTAAGAACCAGCTGAGTTCTAATCGCGACAAAGCGTACATGCTCTTGTACCATTCGAGTCTGTCCAGTACCGTGTTCTGATTGTTGAACTCCGCCCGGAACAATACAATACACGTTCCAATATTGCACCCTATCTTTACATCGGTTACATCTAATGATTTCTGATAGCATAAATGAAATCAAGGCCTTACCAGGAGCAGTGTACCACACACTACTCCATAATACAGACCAGACCATGCCAGCTTTGTCAACTCTCCGTCGGCTTTCATTTCACAGACGTTGGTGTTGTGGGGTTTCCCTCTCTTTTCGAGCTTTCCTGAAGGGACCCCTACGAGTCTATGCGCGTATCACGTCTCACCCGTTTTGCTGCTGCTAGCTCCATGTGGAAGCCTCATTTTTTAGGATCAACACCCATATTACACCATCCTGGTCAATGGTGGCAGTGGCTCAGTGGGGATGCCTTGGCCAGACAGGAGTCAGGCTGAAGGCCATGCTCTGAAATAATCTTACAGTGCACCAGACAGCCCTGTCTTCAGCTCTCTCCAGCTCTTTGATTCTCCATTCTCTGGCCCCCAGTGCATATGCCTAAAGGCAGGCTGCAAATTGCACTCGAGTCAGAATACTTTAGGAGTTGCCTGGCCCTGCTGGGGAACCTCCTTTCTTTATCAGTATATACAACACGCATAATCTTTGCAAACAATGCACTCTTGGCTTCTGCTGGGCCTGCGGTTGTTGGTGAAGAAAAGTCGGCTGCAAGGTACTTTTCAAGCGAAGCTGCAGACCTTTTCACTGAACGCGAGTGCGGCCAAAAAGGCCATGGGACACATGGGGACTACTCCTGACTGTCTCGTATTCAACGCCTACAAGGACACTCAGTGGCCGCTTTCAGGGATCTAAAAGATGATTTCTGCCCAATCGGTCCAGAGGCAGTCCGCTTTGAGTCAAGAGAAACTCGGAATATTAGAAATACCAGACCCAATAGCAGCATTCGGCAGGGGTATGAGCCTTGTCGTTGGCTGGATATGCCTGTGGGCTATGCACTACATAGTAATTAATTCAAGTTGTATTAGTGGGAATCGGTCTCTAGATTGGCTCTCCTGCTTTCTGGTGGTCTCTTGTATTATTACCGTACCGCATGTTCCCTATACTAGCCGGGTCCTGCTTATTCCGGCTTTCTGTGGCGCCTTGTACATGAGCATAACTACGAAGTTAGGTATATTCACAAGGACTTCATATCTTACATTTCATGGTGTCCGTCCTGGCCACATCCTCGATTGTTTCCCCCACTGATCGGCCACTATCATGGGCCTGTCTGCTCATGGCCATCAGAGTGACCATAGCATGGCAGGGGCTGTTGAATATGCAGCCTGTACAGCACTTGCAGTAGCTGATAAAGATTCATGCAGTGAAGCAGTACGACGTGCAGCCCCAAGCATCGCCGAGGGCCACCAAGAGAGGCCCGTTCCTGTACACCACGTAAAGAGGGGAAGTAGGATTGGGAGCAGCTCCCATCGAGGCTGAGATATTACCCCGTGGATATAAATCCAGAAGGGTACAAAGAAAGAAGCCGGTAAATCCGTTGCGCAAGGAAGAAAAGCAAAGCAAATTAAATCAAACAACCCACTGGTATTATGATTATGAATCGGAATCTGACTTGTGAGAGAAGTAGGATTAAACCGACGCTTGGCCCGTTAATGTTGTCCCCTTGGCTGCTGACCGAGATATGGGTTTCCGCGAGATGCTTTGTAGGCGTTCTTTCCTTTTCACGATTAGTTTCTCTGGTCGGTCCTCTGAGACAAAAAAAAAAAAAAAAAAAAAAAAAAAGAAGAAAAAAAAAAGAAGAAGCCAGGAAAGAGAATAACGGTCAGACCTGGAGCCGTGTTGATCTGATAGTATCATCACAAAGTATTAACAAGAAGTCCAAGAAGTCTAAAATATACAATTGAGGACAGATGCATCTCTCAATTTTCTACAGCACCCTGCAGGCCATGAGGATGTGAGACGGTATTTTGTCGGCTCGGAGAATAGGTGAACTGGTAGCACAAAATCAACGGCTTGCCAGGTGTTATTTTGTTTGAATACTGAGACATCTGGGGTTTGTCTTACAGTCTTACAGTGTCACAATCTTGCAGTCATGCTACTGAATTCAAAGCATCGAGATGAGCTTGGCTTAAGGTTGTGTTTCGAGGCTTTAGGCAATCTTTTGAATTTGAATTTAACTCTGCCTTTCTTTTCTTTTTCTCCTTCTTTCTTTTTTCTCTGCTTTCTTTTTTCTCTGCTTTCTTTCCCATCCTATTCCTCCATCTTCAAAGGCGGAATGCTTCCCCGGGACAGTTCCGAGTCCCATTCGCATTCTTATTAGTGAATATATTTTGTATGTGGACTACGAAGTATACGCGGGGTTGCATCTTACGATGTACTCAGTATGCAGAGGGGGAAAAGAGGAAAATAGACGGAAAAATCTGACACACTGACGGGACTGTTGGACCATACCGGAAAATAGAACAAATAAATAGCAGCAAGAAATGACTGCAATAATAAAAAGCACGGCTTCTCAGCTTCTGCATGATCTTCGTTTAGGCCTGCCGCCATCCTTGTCAAGTCAGCTTCATGAGCATTAGTTCTAATTCTAAATCATACTCCCGTATGAGTAAATGTTAATATACAAGAGGCTTGCAAAGACAAGTATCAGTACCCTCCCGGCATTCACACAGAAATGCCAGGCGTGCAGCGGCAGCGCTCATGTGCATATACTCGTACCGTCAGCACACACTCGCCCCCCTACAACCCATCGACATAACTGTGTCTGCTTGCTCGCATTGCTAATTTGATGGCTTGACTCACTTCACACCCACACCATTACTCCTCCTTTTGGTCTAATATCAGCAGCCACTTGCAAATAAAAACTCGTGCTGTCTTGACACAAGTGACCTAAGGAGGGGAATGGACGCGACCGACAGCCGCAAGAAGAATGTGCATTTCTACGGAGTATCCGAGTTCCCTTATCCACAGAGGCTACTATTTTGTGAGGTAGTCTAGGAATGGAGTTGTCGCCCGCATCCTTATTACTTCGTATCTTTAATTTTTTATATATGGCACAGACAACGGGTCATGGTTGTCTTTTCGATGGTATCTCGATAAGAAGCCGCTGTGACTTTAACACGCAGCCTGGCAGGAAGTACTCCATCAGCAGTCACCCTCTGTGACTCCGCCTCCTAGCCTCTTGTCAGTCCTCTTCTTACTTGTTCAACATACAAGCAACCCCCTGGCCGTTTTCTTCCTAGAAGAACGGTCATTTGCCAGCTTCGGGTCTGTTCAGGCTGAGCTATTTCAGCAGGATATGATGCACATCTTCACCATAAAAGGCCTGAAGCCGTGAACCATAGACCCGTCCTCGCCGACCCGTCATAGCTTTAACCTGTAGATATATTGCCCAGAGTTAATTATCTTGGGCTGCCGCGTTCTACTTTTTCTTTGTTCCTACCTCGTGGGCTCGTTCTACTCGTTTTATCTAAGCAGAAACAGAAACAGACTCTGGGCCATTCTCCGCAGATACCCCCTATGGACCTCTGTCTCAGACTAGTCGAGTAACAGACCGAAGTAGCAAAGAACAGCAAATATCAAGAGCTGAGGAAGAAGTAAATAATAAAAAGAAGAAACAAGAAGAAACAAGAAGCAAGGAGGACAGCCAGTGATGCCTCAAGATCAGCCATACACATGGTAACTGTGCTCAATATTGTGGCTCGCGTACATCCGAGATGAGATACTCTGCGAGCACAAGTAAACGCATTGCTCACCGCTTCTCGCCCTCATCTACATCTAGATGACATCAACGGGGACGCCCCTGCTCGGTTAAAGTATAAGTGAGACTGTTCTCGTCTTTCGTCCGATGATGTCCAAAAGGACCGGCGGTTATCGAGTCTTGACGTCAAAACGCAAGACCTGAAGAGCCAAGGGCAGTTGCGCAGCGGTGGAACAGTGGCTCTCTTGTGGAGAGAACAGAGCACACGAGACCACGCGGTCGTCAAAAGATTATAGAAAACTAGCCGCAACATCCACCTTCGTCTCGTCCCATGTCATGATTCTCACCTATTATATTTGCTATTTAATTACTCTCCATACTGTAAACATTATTTTCCTTGGTTCTTATTTCAAATAAGAGCCAGATCTCAAAGATAGATACAAAACAAATCAAAGATAATAATCAATAAATAAAACACATCAAGCCCCCCCTGTACAAAGTAGGCTCACTACCCTTGTCAAGTATTTCTCACTGGGTACACCCCCTTGTGTATGAATATACCTTGACATCGATTCTTTCTCACCCCCCCCCTCCCCTCCGCCAGACATGGAACATACACAGCAGAGACACTGACAGTCTGACAGTGTACAATTTCAACCCATTCAACAAACTCCTTCTTATCCCGGACTTGTTTGCTGTCTATTCCCTTTTTTATTTCTTGGGTTGGGTTTCTTTTCTTTTTCCGACCCTTTTGATTTTCTTTGGTCTTTTATCTTTCCCTGCTCATGAGGGTGTGCATGTACATTCACGCATGTACTCAGTATTGTGTACTACGCCGTTCGTATTTACTATCGCCAACGTAGTATGCCTATTCTGGTCTGGCATGTGAGGTCCTGCATCGATATCTCTCGCTTCATCGATATCTCATTTGCACAATCTGAGTTGCACCATCTACATCTACTCCGTATATTGGACTCGATATCCGCATCGCCTCCAGCCGCAACCAGAGATCCTTTCGGTAAAGTAAGGCAGCTTTGCCACCTTTGCCTCAGGATAGGTTACCCTGGTCCTCGATCTTATTGAGCCTTATAGCATCTTCATCTGGTTCACGTCTAGCTTTCAAAGCACACTCCTTTATATCCTCTCGTCTTTGATCTGCTCTCGTGGACCTTAAATCGAGTCCAACAACTGGCCACCGATTTTGTAGATTTTGTAGATTTTGTAGATTTTGTAGATTTTGTAGATTTTGTAGATTTTGTAGAGTTCAAAGAATTCAAAATTTAATATCAAACTGAATCAAACTATCAACCGAAAAAGCAACGCCTTCAGCAGCACAACCTGCCAACACAAGCTGCAACAAAAGGACCGTCAAAATCAACGTGAACAACCCAGCGACATCCGCATCCCAACAACATCCATTTCTTCAGAGCCAAACAACAGCCCTTTCAACAGCCTTTACACCATCTTTTCTCTCGTCATGTCTCGGAGCAAGCCAACTACCCTTGGACCGACCTAGACACATAATAATCCCTCTCCTCAAAGACCACATCTACTATTATTTTTATTATTTCCTTTATCGGCTATTATCTATTATCTATTCTATTATCCATTCTACTATTTTATCCCCTTCCAGTGTCACTCTGTCTCTCTCCTCCTCCGTCTCTCCCTCTCCACTTAGCACTTTACCTTTTTCAGAACTCTCAAGCCTGCATAACCTCTACTTGTACTCATTGGGTGCTCTCCGACAGAATAGAAAAAGAACAGTCCACCCACATCCAGCAGCATAAGTCTTGCACGGGCCTGTTTGTTTCTCTGTTCTTTGTCAGTTTTGATATCTCAGTCTTTCTCTATATCATCCATCATCGACATCAACTCAGCTCAGCTCTCTACTGTATCCTCATAGTTCTCTTTTCAAGCTCACAATCTCCATACCTGTCGTTCCCTTTCTTTTTCTTTATCTTGCTCTCTATTCCCTTTCCTTATCCTTTTCCTTATTATAGAGTTCCGCTTCACAGCATCCCAGCCACAAAGCAGTTCTGCTTTGGCAACCACTCTCTGGGCCTCTTTTTTTTTGCTTTCCATCTTCTTCTTTTTTGTCTATCATTACTGATTACTTTCTTCGTCTTCCTACTTTATACTCCGTCTGCCGAGCTATGTATGCCGTCGGTCTGTCTATGCCATTCTCAACGGTTCCAGTCAGTCAAACGCAACTCACCTCAGGAAACATCTTGATATAATCGTGGCTAGAAGACAGAACGCAAAAAAAACGACAACTCGCTTTGGTTTTCTGGGGTCGATTCTTGATACTTGGCTGCCGGCTCTGATATTATTCGAGATTGCGTTGGTCTCTGGCCCTGGACTCACCTCTCAACGCCTCGTCTTGAATTCCACAGTAAACATCGGTTATCGCCACTGCTACTAGCACCGGCTAGCACCTGCATCTACACACCATCTCACAGCTTTAAAGATAGCATGCATCATCCATACATCTCGACAGGCGTGGACTCTGCACCGCCACCGGCTCAAGAAAGTATGCCGTACGATAACAACTGGGTCATGTCCCAGTATCCCCAGTCGACCATGGCAAGCTTTTCAAATACCGACTTTAGCTACATTCCGCCCATCACAACGCACGATCTCCCGCCTCTGGACATGCCGCACAACGAACTCAACCGGATGCCGCCGCCGCTTCAGGCTCGCCACTCACCTACACAGAAGCACGAACACGCATCAGAACTATCACCTAAGCAGCATCACCAGCACCAGCAGCAACCACCGCTGTCCATGGCCCACCATTCGTCACCACACCATCATCAGCTCCCTCAGTTGCCGATGCTGACGGTTCCATCCAACCCGACGTGGCCCAGTATGTTGACGAATCCCAGCCAGTACACAGCACAACCGCAGCCTCTCCATATCACTGCTCGCTCGGGACCGCAACCACCAGCTCCGCCGCCTCTCAAGACCAAGCTGAATGAGAGAGAAGGCAAGCCGAACCCCCGCAAAATGCTAACAGACGATGACCGCCGGAGAATGTGCGAGTATGCCGAGTCGCACCCGGGTGTCAAGCAGTCTGAAATCGGCGCCATCTTTGGTGTCGAAAGAAGGTGAGAACTTTTGTAGACGGGGAAAGCCAGATGGAAACAACAACGTGCAGAGACTAATTTTGGTTTAAAAAGCACCGTATCCAAGGTATTGCGCAACAAGGAAAAGTACGCAATCAAAGATGACCGCAGCAAGTCTCCCGGGGCCAAGAAGAACAAGAGCAGCAAGTTTCCCGACATTGAGCGCGCACTCAGCAACTGGGTACGCAACGCCCAAAAGACGGGCATGTCGGTGACCGACGCCGAAATCAAAGACAAGCTCCGCTTCTTTGCTACCAACACGGGCAACCCCGAGATGATTCTCAAATCCACCAGCACGACCAGCTGGCTGGAGAAGTTCAAACAAAAGAATGGCATCGGCGCGTCTGGCCGGCTGGTGCGCCGTGCATCCGAGACCAACATCCCCAACCGGAAATCGTCCATCAACTCGATGAGCTCCATGAGCAGAGTCATGGGCTCGCCTCTGCTGGGCCCTATGGAGTCGTCTACCGGCAACGACTCGCCGCTCTCGCCAGTGACAAGACACCCGTCGACATCGCCTACTTCGGCCAACCGCAGCGATGAGGAAAGGGACACGCTGAGTGCCGGCCCCAGCGCTGGTGGTGGGCAGCACTTTATGTCATTCGGCAGTGATGCAAATGGCACCAACCACAGCCACATGAGCTCGTCCGGCCTGGGCGGCAACATGACCATGGGCATTGGCATCAGTGGAATGAGCTACAAGACAGGCAACAACCAGAGCACGGCATCCCTCAACAGCATGTTTCCCGACACACACCCGTCTGTGTCGTCTTACAATAGCCCGACGGCGCCCTACACGTTCTCGCCCGATCCAAATGTGGGCTCGTTCCTGACGACGGATCCCATGGCACAGCATGGCAGTGCCAATTTCCAGAGGCCACGCAGTCAGACGCTTCCTGCTCTCAACATTGAGTATGTGAACCAGCAGCAGCAAGGCCATTCCCAACAGCAACAGCAACAGCAGCACCAACACCATCACCACGATCACAATAGTCACAGTGGTCACAGCGAGTCGGTTGGTGGTGGTGTTTCTACACCCGGCGATTCAATGACACCAAAGTATCTGCACCACCACCATATTTCGTCAACAGCCCCCTCGTCTGCAGTAGACTCGCCCATGACGGACATTTCTGGTCCGTCCTATGGGCTGGATAGTGCAGTAGTGTCCCCCCAGCTGAGACGCAGCGGCAGCAGCGGCAGCCTGTTCCAGACCAATCCGCGGTCTGCAGGGGGTCTTGGAGGTGCTACTATTCTGGGTAGTCCCCTGGCAGCCAACGGCAGCAACGGCACCCATGGCACCCACGGCCTGTCTGTCAGTGCCAATGTCGGCGCCAGCGCCAATGGCAGTGCAGATGGCACAAATGGGACGGCAAATGATAATGGCAACACAAACAATTCCACAAACGCAGGCTCCACTCCCAGCTCGCCCACGCAAGACGATGCCCGCCGTGCCGCAGATACGCTGCTGACCTTTATCAAGACAGGCCCCAGCGGATTCGACCAAACAGACTACATGGCTGTGGCTCGCATGATTGACAAGCTTCGCCTGCAGCAGCAAGCAGTCATCAAGAGCCACACGCACTCGCACAACAACCTCAGCAGCCTCAACGGCCTCAGCAGTCACACGCACAACGGCATGGGTGGCCTGTCTCAGATCCCCGAGGGCGAGAGCGAGATTGGCAGCGAACTAACGGCACACCACATGAAGACGGAGACCACTCTCACTGCATGATCCTGTCTTTTATTCGTTCATCTTTATCTTTTTTTTTATCTATCTCTTGATCACTCTCCTAAGTGGGACTATTGCGACAACACGATCCGTCACGGCGGCCACCATGCACAGGCATACAGCATCACCCAGCCAAGGACTCTTTCAGTGTCTCATCACTTTATCTTCTTTATTTTTTCTTTATTTTTTTCTTTCTTCTTCTTTTTCGTATCATACATCATCCGGGGAGTCAAATCCACACACATCTACCAAAGGAAAGACTTCTCCCGGTCACGCGACCACGGCAACCATCTCACTCTCGGCGAATTGTTTGTTTGTTTTTGTTTTTTGTTTTTGTTTTGCTTTTTGTTTCAACTTTTGACTTTACTTTTATTTGCATTTGATTCCTATTTATTTTTGCTTTCACCTTAATAGGGGACAATCTGGCCGGATAGGAACGGCAAGGCATAGCATACGATGGTAGCTGGCCATGGAGTTAGTGCTTCAAGAGGAGGAACAGGTTTAATTGTGTCGCATATTGTTTTCTATTTTTATTTTATTATATCTTTTGCTCTTACTTTTACTTTTTCTTCTTCTTTCTATTCACTGTTATCTCGGTTACTACAGGATCTCTTGTCAGAGGACGCAAGTCTTGGACTCGAGAACAGAGAAGAGCTTACTGGGCACACGTCCAAACAATATTCATGGGGTGGAATGGGATGGATGGATGACGGAGCATCGGAGCATCAGAGTGGGATCAAAAAGAAACGACAAAAGAAGAGACATACGAGCTCTTGTTGGGATTGGTCGTAAAGGCCAGTCAATCTACCAATGACAGCACAGAGAAGGGGATGATTGTTTTGCGTCTTTCTTTTTCTATCTTGGTTTTGTTTTTCTATTTTATTCTTTGAATTTTGGTTGGTTAATACTGTGGCAGTGCTCTCTTTGGTATATTTTCTTTATTTTCTTTATTCCCCTTTTTCCCTTTTCCCCCCTTCGTTTTCTATATTCTTTTTCTTCTTTTATTTCCTATCTGTTCTACTTGCTCTCTTTGTTTGTTATTTGTTCTGGGACGGCTTTTGTGATATCAACTCTTCTTTTTCTTTTTACTGTTATATGTTCTATTGGGAGGTCAAGGGAGTGGGAGGCAGCAGCAGGCATCATCATACAACACACCCTCCCCCTCCTATCAACACTCAACATGCCTGCTCCCTCTATCATTCTCCATCATTTTCGGTCTCTGTGTCTCTGCGTCTCTGACTCTGACTCTGGTCACTTGTCATCTGTCACTTGTCCTGCCGTCGACACGCGCCAGGGAGGATATCCGAGATATACGCAGAGCAGAGACCACTCAATGTTCGCAAGCTTGCAAAAAAGGAAATACTAACCAAACATCACAAAACCATCACAAAAAAAGTTAAACACCAGAATACAAATAAAAAAAATAAAGAGCGATCGATTTTCGTTCAAACATTTGGAGGATGCCGTGATCTCGATGCATGACACAAAGTGAAGACGTTATAACTTGGTAATCAATTATGTAATCAATATAGTTGATGAGAGAAAATAGGATAGAGGGTATCAATTATGCAGATTATAAAACGGTTGGGGGCCAAAAGCTAGACAGACGCCCCGCAAGTCTGTGTAATGTCTTAGCCGTGACCAGAAAGCGAAAATCGAAAAGCTACAAGCGAAAAGCGAAAAAAGGCCAACTATATTTTCCCTATTCCCACTCAGTTAAGCCGTTCTTCCCAGAGACCAAGCACGCCCGTCTCGGCCAGTTCAGGCACCAGCCGCACAAAAATAGCCTCGACTATGCTATATAGCAGATGCTTGTTACAGTAGGCATCGTCAAAAATGTCGAGCAGGCTGCCTTCGATTTCGTGGATGACAGACTCTGGTGCCTCTTTTTTGTCCTTGCCCCAGACTGCATAGACTGCTTTGGCCGTTTTAAGTTTCAGGGCAGCATATTCCTCGTCGTTGGCAGGCTCGACGAGAGTTGGCGGTGTCGCGCCGAATTTGTTACCGGGAAAGACTGCGCCGCGGATAGAGCGCAGCAGGGTTGGCAGCAGACCTGGCTCGAGAGCAAATCTGTGAATGTAGTGTGATAGCAGGCTGTAGAGTTAGTAATGTTTATTTTTTTTTATTTTTATTTTTATTTTTTATTTTTTAATTCTTTTCTCTTTTCATTCACTTATTTTCATTCACTGTTTTGACATATAGGTGGGGGTCCATTGCACAAAAGAAGAGGGTGTAGGAAGTGCAGTGTGCATAAAAGAGGGTGTGCTGGAATGTGGTAGAGAGAGGGGAAGGGCATAAGCAGGGTGAGAAATGTCCGAATTTGCAGGATGCCGCGGCAAAATGGGAAAATCAAAGCATAGTCATTTTGTAAACGAGGAAGAAAAGAAAAAAAAAAAGAAAATGGCAAGGTTGTAGATAATGAGAGAGCCAAAAGGATGCAGCCATAAGAGTGCGGTGATGAATATGGTAGCCCAGTGACTTGTCTTAGTTTCTGAATAGGTGTGGCAAGACTAAGCCACGCCAGTAGCATTTAACGGTCCAAGTGCCAATATAGACGAGGCACGGCGTAGATGAAGAAGAACAATATCTAGTGAAATTCCGCTTATGCTTGCATGCACTGAGGAAGAGGGTGTCGGAAGTGCATGCATATGAGTTGAGGCCAGTATATGTCTGGCTGTCTTGTCAAACCGAAAAGATGAGGGACCACTAGGATCTAGTCCGACGAAGAGGGGAGAAAAGGCTTGCAGCAAACATGCCCGATAGATGAAGCCATGGGCAAGGCATCTAATGAGGGTGTGGTAGTTGTGGGCGAACATCAAGGGATGCAGCATGCAGTTTGTATATTGCACTCATCCGACTCCGTTGATGCATTTGATGTACTGACACCTTGTGTCAAACATCTTCATGCATATCGCCGTTTTTAGGTTGGTCACACTTTGTCCGCGTAAGCGTATGACAGCTAATGACTATGACAACCGCATACTTTAAGACTGCTTGCGCTTCTGGCTGCTGTAAGAGTGATCATCAGGTCGCCGGCTTGCCGTCTTTCCGTTGAGAAATGACCAGCACGTGGATTTTCTAAGTCGAGAGGGATGGGCCGAGCCTGAGAAAAGAGTGCAAATAGTAGACATTTAAAAGAGATAAGATAAAAGGCCGCGGAACGGGGATGCCTACCCACATGAACAATCACATGGGCACAAGTGTAGGAATATGGAGGGAAAGGAGAAGAATGGAGGTGTGGAGAGATGTGAGACGATAGTTGATAGATGGATTGCACAAGCTGCACAAGTAGGAGCATAAAAAAAAGAAACATAATTAAGGACGAGACGTGGGCTAGGGAGGGGCACGGAACGAAGCGGTAGGTCATTCTCAGTTTGCCTCCCTCTAGTGTCTTTAGTCCAACGTAGTCCAACATAGTCTAACATGGCCGACATCAGTTGACGATGTGAGCATGCAGGCACATTGCAGTGGGAGGCACTTGGAGCACTAGACGACGCACGGTCACGACTTTGATCATCCGGCGCGTACTCAGCAATTAACGTGCATTAGTGGATGTCTGCAAGTAGGCGCAGACGAATTCTGGTCAATGAGAATGCAGAGATGGTGTTTTGGCCTGCTATTGGACAAAACTCGGCATGGTAGGGTGCAAGAAGATTGGGTCGATAAGATAGAGGAGTGAGGAAAAAATATCAGATAAAGACATCAAGACAGAATACGGAGTAGATCAAAACTCCCTTGATCGCCGCATTCGTCCACAATCCACGCCTCTTGGCTAGAATAGGCAAAGGTAGACGGGAAGCTGGAGACGAAGATGCATGACCATCTGCAGACAATATGTTTGGCAAGATGCTTTCTCCATTAAGACCACAGTCGCCGAGAGCACATTCCACCGAATAGGATGATAGAATTGCGTATCTACAAGCTCTATGGCTCGTTGCTGCATCATCTTAACGGGCTCGCTTGAGCACGTATACAAGTACTGGTACATGTGTAGATGTAGATGTAGACGCAGATGTAGATGCGGAAATAAAGCCGAAGATTGATTATCGCAATGGGGGGGCGTGAGACAAGGACTCGGATATCAGATATCAGGACGCAGAAGGACACGACCGGACTTGCATTGCTCCGAGGCAACGATTAAACGATATATCCTAGCAAAAAGAAAGTCCAGTGACTGAAAGGACATGCAGGATGCACGGGGATATCACATCTGGGACCAGGGTGCAGCTTTGCAATCGATAGCATGTGATGTGATACCAAGCATCAAGCATCTAGCAACCAAACAATCAACCCATTTAAATAATGGGCAGACGAGGGCAGACAGTGCAAAAGGTGTGGAAGTGTGAGAGTGAGAGAGATGCAACGCTGTCCGGAGCAAGTTGCGTAAAAAGAATGCAGGGGGTGTATGAGTGGCATGGGCAACGTAGCAAGTGAGATGAGAGAGAGTACCAAGAGACATGATAGAACATGGAAGGTAGAAGAACATACCGATCAAGAGGACCATTGAGGCCTGCTACACGGCCAGGGCCAGAAATAGCAAGCCAGTTGAGCATGGACAGTGTGCCGTAGAGCCAGGGCATGCGCACCTGAAGCTGGATGATGTTGCTGACAGTGGTCCAGACGCTAAATGACAGCACAGGAACAGCGGGTTCTTCGTGGGTAGATGACAGCAAGGAGGCCTTGTCGCTTGCAGTGTCTGCCGTCGAGGGGCGCGGTATGCTGCCCATGGAGCGAGCACCGCGTGGCGGTAGTGAGCGAGACAGCGTGAAGCTTGCGATGAGGAAGCGGATGGCGGCAAAAAGCACAAAGCCGGCGTTGATGACAGACAAGACGACGCTGCTGGCCGTTGTTGCCAGCCAGTTGTCTGTCGTAGACGTTTTTGAGTTTGCACTACCGCTACCCTGCCGCTTGATGGCGCGTTTCCGGCGTGCCGCCTGCTTGGGGTCGCCCTCCATCTTCTCGCGCACAATCCGCGACACGAGACCGACAATCTCCCACATCATCCACGGCTCGGCCACACGACGGGCCAGCACGTTGCCAATCAGCAGCTCCGAGAAGATTTGGCCGACAAGAGATGTCAGGCACTCGTTCTCCAAGTCTTCTGTGGGCAGCAGCACAGCCAGCAGTCCGCCGACCAGCAGCTGGCGGTAAGCAGCTTCATTGGCAGACTGCTCGGCCACAAGCACGGCAGCCTTTTCCTTGTCTTCGAGTAATGACGGTACCGGGGACAGTGCTGGCAATGGCCACAATGCGTGATATGCCGCTCGCGTGTCAGTGGCAATCGACGGCCCGACGAGCGAGGTGCGCGATGCGCGGTAGGCCCGCGCATGGTTGTCGAGCAGCTGCGGGATCTCGTCAAACAGCATCGACTCGAGATCGACCTTGCGCAGCCGCTGCTCGAGGGCGCGCGTGCAGTGGGCCACAATCTGGACAATCTCGGTGACAAACTGGTCGTCGTCGGGCGTGATCTTGCTGTACCACGTCAGCACAAACTCGCGCACGACGACGGCCAGCAGGGCGTAGAGCTGGAGGTCAACATCATTGCGGCTTGTGAGCGGCGGCAGTATGTCTTCGATGGGTGTGGTGTCTGAATTCGACGTGCCCATTGACGCCGCCGCGACACCACCGCTGCCCGACTGCGAGTCGCTGGGACAGAGCGTGCGGCGGATCAGAAGAATGGTGGCCTTGTCGGAGAGGGGGTCGACGCCGGCCATGCGGGAGCCGACGGCCTGTGAGGGGGTATGGGCATGGCGGGTAGAGGTGGGAGACGGCGGCTGTGGAGGGCCACCTTCGGTTGCAGCCATTGCCGCGTCGGTTGCGAGTGACAGCCGCAATACGACAGGGGGGTGGTGCGGTAGTAGCAGTGGTGGTAGTGCTGGTGGTGACGTCGTCGTTGATCGTGGGATGACGATGGATGACGTCGGTGTGGTAAATGCGTCGTAGGTGAGTTTGAGTTTCCCACCCTAGTTAGAGAGACTTGACCTTTGAGCCAAA
The DNA here is from genome assembly GCA_029298715.1 of Ophiostoma ulmi. Lineage (NCBI taxonomy): Eukaryota > Fungi > Ascomycota > Sordariomycetes > Ophiostomatales > Ophiostomataceae > Ophiostoma > Ophiostoma ulmi. Next base: position 867,389 of record JANSLN010000001.1, on the reverse strand, counting down.
ATTGAAGCTAACAAGAGAGGGCACGCTGCGTGTGTCATGCTATGCAGTCGAGGTGCGGATCGTCGTCGTCGTCGTTGCGAGTCAATGTCTCAAGGGCCCGGCGCGCTTATTAGCTGCCACTCTTCCACTATCACCGTTACCAGTGGTGCTAGAGCACTAAAGCGGCAGGCGGTGTGGGCCGTTGCGCAGATGTGCAAAGGCGCGGCCACTAACAGCTCGCGGTCCCCTGTAAGCGCTAATTTACAGTCGACGTAAGAGGTTTACTGGCAACATTGCTTGGACACACAACATCATGACCTAGTATATCTGAATTTGTCTGGTTTCATTCAGATAGATACAAGATTTATGATTTACAGTGGTTTAAATAGACATCATCTCTAGAGCCACAGGGCTATTTTGTTTCCACCAGGAATTGTTTTGGATTTTTATATTGTCAGCTGCCTGGTTAGTCATCATCAATTCCGTCAGTTTTTTGTCTTGCTTTCTATTCTGATTCATATTCATCTACGCATGTCTATCATCGGGATATGATATGTCGTTGTCGGTTTGCCGAGGGGTGTAATATGCTGCAAGATGCAGTCCTTCAGTGTAGACTGCAGACTGCAGACTGCGGCCAGACGCGGCCAGATATGCGGCCGTCAGCCTTCTTCTTTTGATGACAGACTCGATTTGGGTTCTCGCCACCCCCTAAAAGACTGAAGGATGACCTGCAGGATAGATGGCTGCATCTTGGTGGCAAGATGCTGCACTGCTGCACTCATCTGCACCAAATCGGCGCTTATGTCTGCTCTTACGATGCCAGATACCCGTTGCGTCTGCTCGAGAGTGGCCGGTGCATGCAAGCGAGGGAGGGTGTGGACTGCCAGCTGGCACGCTGCGATAGGCCAGTCGTGGTAGAGGAGAGATAGTTGTGTATGCATATACGCTGCATTGTGCTGCATAACTTGCGAGCATGTCTCAGTCTTAGTCATGGTGTTGTGCTGTAGTCTCTCTTGTGGAGGGTCTGCCAGTGAGCCTGCCAGTAAATGTGGCAGTAGACATGACGTCTTGCAAGATGAATGATATCTGCTGTGCAACGCACACCCATTTATGGCCTTGAGCATCTGCCGGTCACGATCAGGTCTGACACGACGGTAAGCCTGTCACAACAACAGTCAGACAGCCAGTGATGTAAAGCGGTGATGGCATTATGCATGTACAAGGATGGGCTATATACACAAGATAAAGTATAAATGACAGACGTGAACGACGGACAAATACGGACAAATACAAGAGAGCAGAAGATAAGAGAGCACAAATACAAAACAGCAAACCATTTTAAGTACCATGATATGAACAGCCTCATCTTCCCCTTTTCCTTCCCTTTCTTTCTCTATTCGTGCAATTCATCAAACGGCCACTGCACCCAAGGCATCGTCCTGTTATGGCGTAAGGTTGTATGCAAGTCTATTGTAGAAGAAGATATGTGATATGGCGATGCGGCGTAAAGTACAGACAGATGCTCCCGGGTTTTATACAAGCAAAGGATGAGTGGCAAGATGACAGCATGGCATGGTCGTTTACTCGCATTACTCGTCGGCTTCCTTGCGCGTCGTTTCATATCTGACAAGTTAGTAAACACTCGAGCACTCACAAAGATTGCTGCAAAGCAGACAAAACATACCTCTTGCCACGGAACGCCCACATGCCCCAGTTGCCGCAGCTAATGTCCTGCGGATCCATGTCGTTCAGATCCCACCGCTGGCTCCGGAAAATGTTCTCGCTCGGCTCCATCAGCAGGTCGAATTCACCCTTGGCCGTCTTGCCCACCCACTCAATGTCACGCTCCATGTCGTACTGCGTGTAGCCCGTCACAATAATCGGTGCCTTGGTCTCCAGCAGCAGCGGCACCGTCTCCGCCCACTCGTGCGAGCTCGCCGGGTGGCCCAGGCCGGGGTGGAACAGCACAAAGCAGTCAAAGTACGGGTCGTACGGCGCATAGTAGTTGGTCTTGTGGATCGTGTGGTAGTAGTCGACAATCGTGCTAATCTTCATTGTCGAGCAGATGCGGTCCTCCACCACGGCACCAAAGGGATTCTCGGGCGTCCGCGGCGGCAGCGGGAACTCGTCATCGCGGTTCGTCATGCTCTCGGGGCCAATGAAGATCAGGTGCAGCCGTGCACTCGGGAACAGGTGCGACAGCTGCACCCACACGTCGCGGGGCAGCGACGACTCGGCACGCGCGCCCAGGATAAACAGGCGCACCGCCGGGGCCTGTGGCCGGATGCCCTTGACGGAGTCGCTCTCACCGGCCTTGGGCGGGTGCAGCGTGTACCGCAGCGCACTAAACGACTTGAGACCCTCGGTTGTCATCTGGCCGCCCTTGCGGATGTTGTACGGGCTCAGCTCGTGCAACACGCTCGCAATCGTCACCGGGTACGTCAGCAGTCGTGTCACCTGGCGCATACTGCGGTCGTCGCTCACAGCGTTGAAGCCGCGCGTGTACATGAACGTGTCCCAGCTCGTCATGTTGACCAGAGCCTCCTCCATCTGTGGGCCCGGGTAATCAAACTCGGGAAATGCACGTCCGGACCGCAGGTCGTGGTCGTCCTCGTTGATCTGACGCAGCGTGTCGCAGATCTGCAAGTGTGCCTCGTAGTCGTCCATCCAGTGCTCCTCGCAGCAGTACACCGGCACGCCGCAGTCGGGACACTCAAAGTCCACCTTCTTAGGGGGCAGCTCGCTGCCGCCCTCAAAGCGCTCAAGCGCCTTGAGCTTTGGCCGCTGCGGCAAGTCCGCTACGGGGGCGTCAGTGGCCTGGTGGTGCGGGTGTGGGCAGTTGGCGTGCATCTTGATAAAGGCGGCCCGTTTCCGCATGTCGGGGATGGGCGAGTCCGTGTACGAGTGGAACAGGTCGTCATCTTCGAGCACGCGCTTCGGCGGCGGCACATCGCTGACGGGAGGATCGGCCTTGAGCGAAAATATAGATCTCCTCCGCTTCTGCGACAGCACAGCCGGGTTGGTGGTCTCTGCGGGAGTAATTGAAGACGAGTTTGATATTGAGGACGAGCTTGGTGATGCAGCAGCCGGCAGCGACGACTCTAATGACCGCCTCCACCGCGTCCGGAGGCCAGGAGTGGCTCGTGCTTCACCATTCGGCGGGGCAGCCAATGACGAGCCGGCCCGAGATGCCGAGGGTGTCAGTCGGCGGACGGCGGCGTTCACGGCGGGGAGAGGTCGTGGCCGGGTCGGCGTCCGGGAGCATTGGCGACACAGATTGGACAGCATGGCCCGTACAGCTGGCTCGGGAGATGCCATTGTGTATAGTAAGAAAGCACAATGGGCTGTGGGTGTCGAGGTCCGAGAATTACTGTCAAGACTGTCGAGACTGCAATGTTCGTCTTGCGTATTTCGTCTTTCGAGTGGCCTGAGACCGCGGGACCCAGTAAAAAAAGTGCTGCTCTGGCGAGTGCATTGGGGACTGCTGGTCGCGCCCGCTCCCCGCCAGACTGCACGGCAGAACAAAATCTCGCTGACCGCCCACCCACTACTACTTTGCGCTTGCCTGCTGCGTTTGCATTATTGCTGCTCACTAATACGCCGCCGTCCCAAGCTTTACTCATTTACACTCTAACGAGAGCTCCCTATTGGTCCACATGCGCGGATTTAGAATGTTCCGTCGCCCGGTCCCGCCGGCTTGCCAGAGCTACTGGCCCAAAAGAGGAGCTCCTTTGCTTCTGTTGATTTTTTCCGACCGCTTATTAAACTGAACTTTTTCAGGCCTCATCCTTTGTGCTCTTCTCTTTCTTCTCTTTTCCCCTCTCTTTTCCCTCTCACGCTCCCAACGGACGCGCGCATATCTCCCATGCACTGAACGGCTTCTTAACTGTTTGCCTTCCCTCCCCTCCCTCCCCCTCTCCCCCCCTTCCCATTAAGTGGACGTCCCGCGCAGGCCCTCTGCGCGCGGACTTCCGGGACCTCCTCAGCTGCAATCATGGCGACCGCCACGTCGAACATGTTTCTCTACTCGCTGACGCTGCAGCCACCGACGACGATCAGTCAAGCTATCCTCGGCCAGTTCTCTGGTACCAAGGAACAGCAGATCCTTGTCGCGTCTGGCTCGCGTCTAGCTCTCTTGCGCCCTGATCCGGCGCAGGGCAAGGTCATCACCCTCCTGGCCCACGACGTCTTTGGCATTATCCGTGCCATTGCGTCTTTCCGCCTTGCCGGAAGCAGCAAAGGTATGTCAACACTCCAGGGACGCGTTCAGGCCTGTCCGGCCACGTCCAATCTCTTGTTGGCTCGTCACATAGTGACCCTTCTATCAGTCTAGACGCGACAACGACAACTCCCCAGTCCGTCTAGTCTGTCAGTATCCCAAGAGTCCCGAGCCAAGTTGCCAACTCTTAGAATTCAAGCTAACCATATAGACTACATCATCATTGCTACGGACTCGGGTCGTATCACAATCGTGGAATATATTCCTGCCGAGAATCGCTTCTCGCGGGTCCATCTTGAGACGTTTGGCAAGTCGGGTGTGCGTCGCGTCGTGCCCGGTCAGTACCTTGCTGCCGATCCCAAAGGCCGTGCTTGTCTAATCGCCTCTGTCGAGAAGAACAAGCTGGTCTACGTCCTCAACCGCAATTCCCAGGCCGAGCTCACAATCTCCTCGCCGCTCGAGGCCCACAAACCCGGTGTCATCGTCATCGCATTGGTCGCCCTCGATGTCGGCTACGCGAATCCCGTATTCGCTGCCCTGGAAATGGACTACAGCGAGTCGGACCAGGACCCGACTGGCGAGGCCTACCGCGAATCCGAAACACTGCTGGTTTACTATGAGCTCGACCTTGGTCTCAACCACGTCGTCCGCAAGTGGTCTGACCCTGTGGATGCATCAGCGTCTATGCTCTTTCAAGTCCCTGGCGGCAACGATGGCCCTAGCGGTGTCCTTGTTTGCGGCGAGGAGAATGTCACATACCGCCACTCTAACCAGGAGGCATTCCGTGTCCCCATTCCTCGGAGGCGTGGTGCAACAGAAGATCCCAATCGCAAGCGCACTATTGTGGCTGGTGTCATGCACAAGCTCAAGGGCAATGCCGGTGCTTTCTTCTTCCTTCTTCAGACCGAGGACGGCGATCTGTTCAAGGTCACTCTTGACATGGTTGAGGATGACGAGGGCAACCCCACAGGCGAGGTGATGCGGCTCAAGATCAAGTACTTTGACACTGTGCCCGTGGCATCTAGCCTGTGCATTCTCAAGAGCGGTTTCTTGTTTGTGGCCTGCGAGTTTGGCAACCATCTGTTCTACCAGTTTGAGAAGCTCGGTGATGACGACGATGAGCTCGAGTTCTCCAGCGACGACTTCCCTGCAGACCCTAAGGCATCCTACGAGCCTGTCTATTTTTATCCTCGCACGGCCGAGAACCTGGCACTGGTAGAGAGTATCGACTCGACCAATCCCATGCTGGACTGCAAGGTGGCCAACCTGACCGACGACGACGCGCCTCAGATTTACTCTGTCTGCGGCAACGGTGCTCGCAGTACCTTCCGGATGCTGAAACATGCTCTGGAAGTAAATGAGATTGTCGCGTCTCAGCTTCCCGGCACACCCACCGCGGTGTGGACGACCAAGGTGCGCCGGGATGATGAGTTTGACTCGTACATTGTGCTGTCCTTTAACAACGGCACGCTCGTGCTCAGCATTGGCGAGACTGTTGAAGAAGTGACTGACACTGGCTTCCTGTCTGGTGTGCCCACCCTGGCAGTGCAGCAGCTCGGTGATGATGGCCTGCTCCAGATTCACCCCAAGGGCATCCGTCACATTGTGGATGGCCGTGTCAACGAGTGGCCTGCACCGCAGCACCGTTCTATTGTCACTGCCACCACCAACGAGAGACAGGTTGTTGTCGCTTTGAGCTCTGGCGAGATTGTCTATTTCGAGATGGACACTGACGGATCTCTTGCCGAGTACGACGACAAGAAGGAGATGTCGGGCACGGTCACCAGTCTTAGTCTGGGCGCTGTGCCTGAGGGCCGTCTCCGCAGCTCATACCTGGCCGTCGGCTGCGACGACTGCACTGTCCGCATTCTCAGTCTCGACCCCGAAACAACTCTCGAGAGCATGTCTGTGCAGGCCTTGACTGCCGCTCCCTCGGCGCTGCTGATCATGGCCATGGAGGACTCCTCGGCCGGTGGCTCGGCATTGTATCTGCACATTGGCCTCAACTCCGGTGTCTACCTGCGCACCGTCCTGGACGAGGTGACAGGCGAGCTCACGGACACGCGCCAGAGATTCCTCGGTCCCAAACAGGTTCGCCTCTTCCAAGTTTCGGTTCAGAGACGGGCCTGTGTGCTGGCGCTCAGCTCCCGTCCCTGGCTAGGTCACGATGACAGCAAGGCCAAAAACTATGCCATGACCCCTCTCGACTATGGCGAGCTTGAGTTTGGTTGGAACTTTAGCAGCGAGCAGTGCGAAGAGGGCATGGTCGGTATCTACGGCAACTTCTTACGGTATGTTTTTTTCTTTCTACTTTCTTTTTCACCTATACCCCCAACACCTGTGATGCGTCTCAAATGATGAGTAATAAAGGGAATTAATCCTATGCAAAATGCAATGAGGACTCAAAATTATTTAATTATCAATTGTTCCTTCTGACATGACGCACATCACTTCCTGGTGTCTTTTACTTTATTTTCCCTGGCTGGTTATTTGGTGGTTCATTTTACTAACATTGGTGTTCCACTTCCAGAATCTTCTCTGTTGAGAAACTCGGTGACGCTTTGATTCAAAAGTCGTTCCCCCTGACATACACACCTCGCCGTCTCGTCAAGCATCCCGAGCTCGGTATCTTTTACACAATCGAGTCGGACAACAACACTCTGTCGCCAGACCTGCGGCGGCAGCTATTGGAGGCGCCTGGCGCCACCAATGGTAGCGGCTCGCAGGTGCTGCCTCCCGAGGATTTTGGCTACCCAAGAGCCAATGGTCGCTGGGCATCCTGCATCAGCGTTGTTGACCCTGTCGGCGAGGAGCCTGGTGTGACCCAGACCATTGAGCTGGAGGGCAACGAGGCCGCTACGAGCATGGCTGCCGCAACCTTTGCCAGCCGCAACGGCGAGCACTATCTAATTGTCGGCACCGGCAAGGACATGGTTGTGAGCCCGCGCAAGTTCACGGAGGGCTACATCCATGCCTACCGCTTCAGCGAGGACGGCAAGCAGCTCACGTTCCTGCACAAGACCAAGGTGGAGGAGCCGCCGACTGCTATGATTCCCTTCCAAGGCCGTCTTTTGGTGGGCATTGGCAAGGTGCTCCGGGTGTATGACCTGGGTCTCAAGCAGATGCTGCGCAAGGCACAGGGCGAGGTAGCAGACAAGCTGATTGTGTCACTGCAGACACAGGGTAGCCGCATTGTGGTTGGTGATGTGGAAGAGGGCGTCACATTTGTTGTGTACAAGCCCGAGGTCAACAAGCTGCTGCCGTTTGCCGATGATATCATCAAGCGGTGGACGACGTGCACGACCATGGTTGACTACCAGACTGTGGCCGGTGGTGACAAGTTTGGCAACCTGTGGATTGTGCGGGTTGGCGACAAGGCGAGCCAGGATGCGGACGAGCCCGGTTCGGAGCTGCAGCTGACTCATGCGCGCAGCTACCTGCACGGCACGCCCAACCGCGTTGCCCTGATGGCCCACAATTACACCCAGGACGTGCCCATGAGCATCTGCAAGACAGGCCTCGTTGTGGGTGGCCAGGATGTGCTCGTGTGGAGCGGTCTGCAGGGCACTATCGGTGTCCTTATTCCTTTTATCAACCGCGAGGATGCGGATTTCTTCCAGAACCTCGAGACGCACATGCGCCAGGAAGACGCACCTCTTGCGGGCCGTGATCACCTAATGTACCGGTCGTACTATGTGCCGGTCAAGGGCGTGATTGACGGCGACCTGTGCGAGCGGTTCAACCTGCTGCCGCGCGAGAAGAAGCAGATGATTGCTGGCGAGCTGGACCGGTCTGTGCGGGAGATTGAGCGCAAGATTTCTGACGTGCGCACCCGCGCAGCCTTTTAGTTTCCTCGCTTCGTTGTGTCGTTTACTTTTTTTGTTTTTTCCCATGTTCATTTATTATATCCATGTTTATGTAATGCTAATATCTACGACGGCGTTGGAACCCGGGATAGGGTTTCTGGATGAACTTTTTACTCTTTTGCTTCTTATTTGTCTTATTATCAGCGACGAACAAGGGATACAATATCCCAGCAAATCATATGGCGTTTTCTGCAAACTCAACTTGATTGTGTGATCTATATATGTGTTCTGTATTGTATTAGTATGTGGTATCTAAAGTAGTAATGACAAGCAATAATAAAGAAGACTATCTAAACAGTCCACGTCTGCCCTTTTGCTTGCCCATCTTCTTTGCCTCGACGGGATGCGCCCTCTCCCAGGCCATGTCCTGTTCGTATGCCCGTATGGCCGACCCGACGTCGTACTCGTCCCCGTCACCAAGGCCTGTCGACACACTTTGTGCATTCGACAGGTACATGGTGGCCAGGTCGTAGTCGGCCACTTTGCACGCCACCATGAACCGCCGAATGGCCGCCTTCCGCCGCGTCTCCGACTCGTCCTCGACGGGATGTGGCGAGATGGATGTTGACGTGGCAGCACCAGACGATGGAATCTGAATGACGCGGCGGGCCTGCAAGAGGTAGTCGGCCGTCAGGTTGTTGGCACGCCGGATGGTGTCGGCGGGCACGCCATAAGCGAGCGACAAGGACATGACAGAGTCGCGGCCATGGTCGAGGTAGTGGATGATGGACTTTTCGGCAGGCGGTAGCGATCCGGGTGTCTCTGCGTAGGGAGGAGGAGCGTCTCCAGCAGATGCAGAGGCAAATGCTGATACAAAGGCAGAGGCAGAGTGCGGCCGGTATGGAGGTGGCGCTTTCAGACCGGGCGGCAGCACATCTTTGGCCACATCACCCCTTTGTTTCTCCCTATCCCGACTAGACGGCGACGCAACCTGGCAGTACGGGCAGTACGTCGCGAAGCGGGCGTTCTTGGACAGACACGCACTGCACACGACGCGGTCGCAGCAGGGTAGGCTGCGATGGTATGTCGCGGCCTTTTCGCTGCCCTCCGTATCGAATACTACCGATGACAGTGATACAGCACACGTGCAGCAGTACATTCTTATAATTTAATATGACCCGAAATGATATGATGACAATGTTATAAGATGACGTAAAACGAAAGACGAAAGTGAGGGGTGCCGGAACGTACGGCGATAACACTATGCGGTCCCACTTTCGACATGGGACAGTCCGCGCCGGGAGGCACCGATATGTTGTTCACTAGTAGTTGGTTACTATAAAGACAGTGTGATGACGGCTGCGTACTATACGTAACCATCAAGTTTAAGTCTCGTCCGTCTCATTCGGAGCATTACGTAGATTATCATTTCATCGATGGTTTGCATACCGCTGAACCGTATATTCGAGCAGCCACCACAGCCACTCAAGGCACAGCATCCATCGCAATGTGTAATCTGCCCATAAGTTGAAAGGCAGCAGTCCGTGAAGATGAACGCGAAAATGTAAACAGCATCTCTACAGTTCTTTGCAGGGTGTTTCTATCAAGAACCTACGGTGAACGAAATGGGGACAGTGGAAATGCCAAGGGGATTTAGAAGCAGCACGGGCCAGACCAAGGATGAGGAAGTGAGAAAGAAGCAGGCTATATATAACATTGGACGAGACACAAAAGGCAACGGACGAGACGAATGAAAAGGGGGGTGAGATAGCATCGCGACTCTACGGAGCAGACCAACGAAAAGAAGAATAGGCGAATCCTTCGTCGCAAGTACGTGCGCAATATTAACGCGAGGACTTTTCTAGAATAACACGGCTCGCGTCTGAAGGAATGGCTAAGAGCTGGATCGTGCTGACTGGTATTGCGACCTTCCTTGTAGAGTAGACGGGGGGTGGAGGGTAGATGGATGAGACAAATATCAAGAAGCGAGATTCTACGAGTCCAAGAGTCAAGATGCAAAGAGCCAAGAGCCAAGAAATATGAATCACAATCAGCAGATAATCATAGCGAGTCAAGTTGACTACAACAGACAGCACATCGGACAGCACCTAACAGGACACGCCTTATGGTCTCCTCACTCCGTGAGTAAGCGCAGTGTAGCAAGGCAGTGTTGTATTGAGTATGGTCTGTAGCCTGTCAACCTACATAATCCTGCTATGACTGTTTAATATCACCGATGCTTGGATTGGCTGTTGACTCGCTCTTGTCGACTGATTCACTGCATGCATCATACACAGTCATCACTCCTCTGTCTTGCACCTGTCAGATCCAAGGAGCAATGCGTCCATGTGCACCTTGGGCTGCTCGTAGTCTGGCCTCTCATATTTGATTTTTTTTCGTCCATCTCAGTCGCAGTCTCTGATTTAGTCTTTAAATCTTTAGTTTCTCAGTTTCTTGGTTTCTCGATCCTTATTCTCTGAGCCCCCCTCTGTTGTTATCTCTTCTTCCGTCTATAGTCTTCCACCTCGCTTAATTACACCGTTTCCCTCTCGCTACTCTTACTCTTTTGGCTATTCTTCTACATTCAAGAGACTCCTACGTGGCCGTCGCATAAAGTAGTGCAGATGCATGTTACATTGTGTTTAAACCACTCCATAGGGCTTGCGGCGGTTATCTATCAACCTCTCTCATCCCTCTCATCTCTCTGCAGCACCTCCTCATTTAGAACCTCAATACACAAAGCAGGTAAACTTGCTGTTATTCCCACGGATAATCAATCTTGGCTTCGGAAGCATCTGTCTCTTTTGACTTGACTGATAATGCTGTACTGTGATTTCTCCCTCCATAATTCCAAATATTGAGGTTTTAGTTGCCGTCTACCACCCCTGGCACACTTTCCCACTTTGGCCATCGCTGCCGTTGCTGCTGTCTTCAGTATCGACGCCCAATCATCACACGCTGTGGTTCCTTTCTCGAGGAATACCCCACGTTGCGGCTCAAAACGACACACTATTAACAAGGACCCCTGTCCGTTTTGTTTTGCACATTGAGAAAGTATTCAAGGAAGGTGCCAATATCCTCTCCTTGGTATTCGTCTGCTCTGCTCTGCGTCTGCTACTCTTGTTCCTCCCAGTTTTGGCCCATGCTCTATTATTGGTCTCTATTTCCAGGGTTCTTTATTCTATCTTCCCTACTGTCCCTGGTGTCGCTGCTGTGAGCCATGCTCTTGCCTACATCTATGAGAAGTTACTGCGTCAACTTTGTGTCCTCCATCGCTTGCTTCTCATTCCCGTGCCTCTTTGCTTTCTTGGTCTTTCATTTTCTTTATTCTCTCTCGTATTAATCACCCTATATAAGATAGCCTCAACGCCCACTTGCCGTCCTTGCTGCCCTTGCTGTCACCGTATCATGCCACTTTATGTTCCCTTCTTCTCTTCCCATCGGTCCCCCTTCTAGAAACGGCCGTGCTCTCCATCACATTCTCCCCCTTTTCAACCTAGATATTTTTGATTTCAGCCTCTTCTTTCCATCTGCAGTCATCTGCAGCCCTTACATGCAGTCATCTACACCATCAACGGAGAAATGAAACCTTGCTGTTCTATTTCTATTCGGTTTGGGCCGCATTTCTCACTCCTTTTCACTTCTCTTTTTAATCTCCTTCTTCTCTCCCTGAATCTCACGCATGCATGACACTTACCACAGCCTTAGATGTCTCAACGAGCACCGCCTATTGATCTGCGTCTTGTCTTCTCCATCTTCACCAGAAGAGGGTGTCCATTGTGGTCTTCGTAGGAAAGGCAGACTTGTAGACTGATTATTCCAATCTTCTTTTTTGCTGTACTTTCCTCTTTCTACTACGCGTGGGATTCCTTTCAGTTACCATCGCCACACCAGGCAGCACTATTTCATTGCACTCTGCACACTCATTCTGTACTGCATGCAGTCACGGTCGCATTGTTGCAGATATCCCAATATTGTCTTGTGTAGATCAATTCAGCGATAGCATACAGCAACAAAGATGTAAAGTAAAAGGAACTCGCATGACGCGTGAGACGTAAGGAGTAGGCAGTGAGAAGACGGGAGAGGCGTCAATAGATGGTGTAGTGCAAGCGATTGACTGACGCCCGCACTTGGCATGTCAACATTCGGAATATGATCAACGTGCAATCGACATTCAACATTAGATGATATAGATACAACACTGGTTGGTGAGTATGTACTCTGTAGAACGAGTGGAATAAAGGACGGGTGAAGAAGAATTTATGGCGTCGCTTTTTAAAGAGATATATTGTCTTTTTTTTTAGCTCTTTTGTTATTTTATTTTTATTTTCTGTATCTTCTTTTCTTCCTTTTTTTTCTTCAATTCTCTCCTTCAACACCATTTTACTCTTCGTTTCATCAAGTCCCTCCAAACATCCATCTTCCCAGTACTACTAATTCTGCACGTCGAGCTCTATCGCCCCAGTCTCACCGCATCTCGAGAAAGTAGAGAAAGTAGAGAGCCAAAAAATACTTTCTGCAGTGTTTTCGACGTTTAATGTGCTTTCGGGGTATGTGTACTATACGTACAATATAGTCAGCTTGACCGTTTGGCCGCTTTCACTACAAATTAAATGGTTTACAAAATCCCGAATCCCCTTTTATCATTATTTTCCTATTCAGTTTCATTCCATTGCTTCTCCTCCTTTTCTTTCGTCGCCTTTTTTTACCGGGAAGGTATCGTTGTATTTGCATCTTGCTGTTTGATCTAGTGCTCACGTCCTAGCTGCTTCCGTCGAGTGAGCTGCCCATCAAGGCTGACCGGGCAGTGGTTTTCTTGCCAGTAATACGCACTCTGCCCGTTTTGTTAGATCCTTCAAGTTTCTTGATATCCCTAATCATTGCTTCACACTGCAACCAAGTGGATGGTCGTTGCGGCTTTACGGCTTTACGGCTTTGCTACTAGCCCCGGAGCTGTCTCGATGAGTGTTTTCGTTGGATACTGTCGACTATTTTACTACTTTTACTTTTATAATATTTGATATAATTATTTATCTTCTAACATTCGACCCAATTACTCCCTGACCGTAAGGCGGTGAAAGCCCTATGATCATTCGTCTCTACTTCTGCCCCACCGACGCGCTTGTGCAGCCTTTAATCGACAGCTAAAGAAAGAAAAAAACAAACTAACCATACTATACTCTACACTATCACAACGAGACTACAGCTCCTCCGAGGTTGGAAGAGACACCTCACATGTGAGTGGGTTAAAGAAGCAACTCACCATTGGGCGGATTTAAAAATACGCCAAGATTCGACAGTGAAATCACACCAAAGTTGAGTCGCATCAACACATTGCGTTAAGCTGTTTTCTCATGTTTATTCTTTCGATTCGCATTATTACTATTCGTCCTATTGTAATTTGTTTTCTCAAAGAAAAAGACAGATATTTAAATCTCTTCTTTTCGAGCCGACTTTCTATAAGGCAATGGAGGGTAATTGGAAAGACGAGTATTACTATAAATAAGGATGCTTTTAATACTTATAATAGGTAAGATTCTTCTTTTTCCTTTTGCATGACTTATATATTAATATCACTATCACTACTTACACTACACAAGTCAACACCTCATTGCCTTTTGTCTTTATATCTTCTCCATCTATATAGCATCTACTACCTCCAGTCTTCTCATATTATTTTCTCTATCTCTGCATTTTCGTTTGTTCTTTTAAATCTACTCGGCACAAAAACTGCTCTTTTTATTCTCCACATCTCCTGCCCCCCTCCCTCCAGTACATTACATTAAACATATATAACATACACACGAGATATTCTATCTCCTGATCTGAAATTACCGGCGTTCCCAATCCAAACGACCAGCCTACATATATACCGTGTGACTCTTATTCTGAACTAAACACCCTTTCGTGATGAACATATATACCCAGCCTGATAGCGCTGACAGCCTCAGCAGCACTGGAAGCAGCAACAAAAGCAATAACATCAACGCATCCAGCCGAATCAATATTGCCTTGTCCTACGGTGACAAGATGTTCTCCCCCAATGAATTCCCATCGCCAGAACTGAGTAGCAACCCCTTTGGTATGCATCCGAGAAAATAACTGTTGCCTTTGTGTGCCATGACTAATGCGTTGGCTGAATAGAATATTTTCCGTCTGCCGACATAGACATGGATGTGGGCGATACTTTATCTCCAACACAGTTTTTGGCCACAGCCCTGTCGCGTGCGCCGGCGTCTCCAGTCGGCTCCCCAGCATCCTCCATGCATCCTTCATCTCCTGCAGGACAGGACCCGAGTAGATCTGCATCTGCCTCTGCATCTACCACTACCCCCGCCAAGGACAAGGTCTGCAGTGTCTGCAAGAAGACCTTTGCCCGACGCTGTGACCTCAACCGCCACAAGAAGACACACGATCGCCCCTTCAAGTGCCAGATCGAAGGTTGCGATTTCAAGACGCGCGGTTTTCCGACCGACCAGGAGCGCAAGCGCCACGTCAATGACCGTCACTCGGACTCACCGCCCATCTATAATTGTACCTGGGAAGGATGCAGCTACAGCTCCAAACGCAAGTCCAACCTCAAGCAGCACGAGGAGGCGCACGAATGGAAGTATTACCGCAGCCTACCCAGTGCTCGTGAGGGATCAGGATCGGGAGGGGGAGCAGAAGCAATAATAGGCTCGTCATCGCCGTTCTTTGCATCAACACCGACTCTGGTACCGTGCACGTCAGCATCAACTCCGTCCACAAGTTATTTGTTGCAGACACCCGCACTGAGCCAGATGGGCCGCCCGTTTGGCAGCACCGACGAGTTTGATCTGTTTCTCGACCTCCAGAACGCGCCACCAATCGATATTTCTCAGTACAACCCGACTAGTTCACTTTTCATGATGGGCGCTCACACACCAACCCACGGCCTCTACGCACTAGACCAGCTGGACATGGGCTCTGGGACAGCCGCAGCAGCCACAACGCCAGCTCATGTAGCCTGGGAAGAGCCTGTGACTGAGCACCAGCTCAGTCGCTTTCTCATGTCGACTGAAAGCCAGATCGACCTGTATTCCGACCCCCAGTACTACCAGCACCAGCATCAGCAGCAGCAAGGCCATGTATTGACATCGCACAGTTGGATAGTATAGGGCAACCACAAGTTTCTCTCCCCAGCTGTTCATCCTATCTATGCACCAGTTGTCCCGTCGACTCCCAACACCACACCACCTGCCTACCTCGGGCACTATTCTTTCGGAATACTTGTAGCGGGCATGCTCTATGGAGCTGGAGCCACACCCCATGATACCCAGCACAAGTTCCTCAAGCCTGTATATACGCCAGACCATATCAGTGAACAGCGGCCGTGGCGGCGGCGGCATTATTGGTATAGGGCAGGCTGCTGTTGTCGGCACTCATACTATCCAGAACGTGAGTTTTTTTTGGGGGGGGGGCGCTCGGTTCCATCTCGTCCTTGTTCCCACACCATGATACTATTGTTGTGAAGCTCCGAGACGACGTCGTCTACGTTCTTCCAACTCACGTTTCTTGTTTTTATATACCCACCCACTTTACTTTTCATTATGTACTTCTCCGTTACAACTTTCACGCTTCATCTTCCATTGCATCTCTGTTATATCATGTACAAAATAGTTTCGGCAAATTCGGCATGTCTTGCTTTTGTTTTGGCTTATTTTATTTTACATTAATTGTTTCGCGTTACCACATTATTGTATTATTGTATTCAGCAGCGGGACAAAAATAAGTAGAAAAGTACTTGTTCACATTTACATCACGAAAAGAGACTGCAGTTTTGCCTCAAGTCCATGATTTATGGTTAATAGGCATTTCCATCTTTTTTTATTTTATTTTAATCTCTAGTATATACTTGCACCGAAAAATGATACTTGCTCTACCGAGCACTTTAATATACTTTCAATGGCTATGATCTATGCACCTATTTACAATGCCTGAATGCAAATGACTTTGAAAATAGGGACAACAAAGCATTGGAGAAACAAACAAATAAAACACTTGATAGGAGGGCGGCTGCTGTGAGGCTACAGCCGAGTGTCTGAACATGAACTAAACTGGGCTTGACAGCCAACTGCTGTGGAGGCGAGTGATGCTATTGCCGCAGGAGCCGTCTGTAGATGTCTCGAGGCTGGATGATGGTGGAGTGCCGGAGGGGATAGTAGTAGCCGGTCTAGTGACTCTGCTGTTTGCCGCCGCCGTGATTACATGTCTGGGCCGGATAGTAGTGGACGGAGTGGGACTGCCTTTGGCGGTCGTCGGGCCGATAGGACTGCTGCCAGCTGCTGGACCTTGCCGGTACCAGTTCTCCTTGGGATCACCCAGGCACTCGCCCACAGTGACAGACCGATAGCCCAGCGCAAACAGACTTGTGAGCACATGGTCGGTCAGGTTGTAAACCGTCTGATAGTGGATATCGTGCTCAATCATGAGAAACTTGCTTGTCGCCGGGTTGGCCTTATCCACGGCTTCGTCCCAGGAGTCTTTGCTGTTCTGAATCAGAGTGTAATCGTCGTTGAGATATCCTTCCGTGTCGAGGTCAAAGTAGGTAACATGGTAGCCGAGGGTAGACAGTGCCTGCTGGCAAGCACTTTCACAAATCGAGTAGGGAGGCCTTCCAGTCAGCAAGATTTATATATTCATATTTCCAAAAGGTGAGACGACATACCTCATGTAGGTCGGAAAGAAGCCAAGAATATTGTTGAGTGCAATTTCATTCCATAAAATCTGATTGAGGTACTGCTGGGTTGTCAACTGACTCGCATTCTGGTGTGACCATGTGTGACTGGCCACTTGATGGCCCTCTGCGATCATTCGCTTTCAAATGACAAAAGTATATAGTCAGTACCGACGGTATGGTCACGTTACGCAACTTTTAGACTTAATGCAGACTTATTATACACTTACGCGGATATACCCGGGCCACGGCTTGGAGTAGTCGTTGATCATTCCCTTGCCCAGGTTGTTGCCGGTAATAAAAAAAGTGGCCTTAGCTCCGTAGCTAGCAAACTTGTCGAGTAGATCGCCTGTATAGTTGTATGGCCCGTCGTCAAAGGTAATCGCAATATCGCCCGCATTGACACAGCCGTAGATGCCGAGGCCACCGTACGGAACCTTGCCGACATGGGGACGGGCAACATCCGACGTGTCGACGCCCGAGGGCTTCTGGTTGGCATCGCAGCCGGACCCGTAGTTGATCAGACAGTCGGGGGCTGAGCAGTAGTCTGATGTCAAACCGCACCACCCCTCTGGGGAGCAGCAGTAGCCGGCTGCACAGCTTCCTTGGGCAGGGCCACATTTGCCGTTATTGCCTCCGACCTGGCGTCGTCTCAATGCTGCCGGCTGCCGAATGTCGTTGTCTTGTAGCTCGAAATCTTGTCGCGTCGGAAGGGGGCTGCCGGCCATCTCTGCCCGCGAGGAAGCGAATAGCTCTGTAAGAAACCGCCGGCCGCCACCCTGAAGCTTTGGCAACGGAAGATCACCGTGGGCACCGTGAGCGATGACAAGATCTGGTGTTGCAAAAAGAAGCACAGGAAAAACACCCGCTGAGAGAAGACGCATCTTGACGACAGGAGGAGATAGTGATGAACTAGAAATGGCGACTCCCGCAGAGTAATAAAGGGGAGACAAGGGAGAAGGGAAAATAGGACAGGACAGGAGACGACTGGGAAAGGGTAGATGAGATAAATGCTAAGCCAAGGATATTTACGTTTGATAATTGATAGCTAGCGAGAGAGAGAGAGAGAGAGAGAGTATAAGCCTGCATTGTTTCTTTGGAAAGTTGTGTTGTAGGACCGCGATACAACGTCGAGCATGGTCGGTTCAATGACAACAGGATAAGCACAAATATATGAATACCGGAGAAGCTGGCGTAATTATATGAGGTGCCGGCTAAATGGAGGTGGCTTCATAGCTCACCTTCCCCAGGATCTATAGAGAAACATCAATCTAGCTATTTGACCTACAGTCTCTAGCTTGTCGGGCCTCGATTGAGGCGTCTTCTTGCAAGCAAGGAACTTGTCTAGAGCAATAGGAGGCCAGCACAGCGTTGCAGTTAAAGGACAGCACGCTGCTATTTTGCTCCTGTCTGCGCGGCTGGCGTCGTTGGGTCGCGTCTGATCGTGCAACAGTTTCTCTGGCATCTTGAGAGTGTCATCGGCTGGAACGAGGTCAACTCGGGATCTGTAAATTCAAAAATTGTCTCATACAACGTACAATATATGGAATATCTGCTCTCGCTGCGAGTAATGCGCACTGCTCTGACAATGGGCACGTTGCAACGACTTTGAAATAAGGTCACTTAATCAAACATGGGGTATTCTTGGTTCTTGAAAAGTCATCATTTTAACGATATCAGAAACAGAGATAAACAACACAAAATGAAACGCCTTACTCTGTCTGTTCTATGCAAAATCAAAGATCCAACGCAACGAAAATCGAACAAACTTTAGAAAAGACAGATGGCAATAGATAACAAATCAATAAAAGACAAACCAAACACCGTGCCCTCTAAACAGTAATATAAACAGGAGAGAAAGGGTAAAGAAAAAGAGGATGAGAAAGGAAGAAGAGAAGTAGGAGAAAATAGGAAAGCATAAGACATGAATGTACTGTTACACAAGTATACATGTCGAAAAGTGTCGTCAAATGTGAGAAACAAAGCGGCTCAGAGACAGAGTGTGGCTCGGCCGTCGGCCCGGCTGGTGCGTGAGAAGCGATATTAAATGAGATGATTATGTCGTACAATGAATTTTGTTGTGCTTCGTTTGTAGGGTCGGTCTGAGAATAAAAGAGAAGAGACTCTATTTAAACTCTTAATCGAGGAGTGGCGTGGGATCGGCCGAGGGAGCTGCGGACGACGATACGGCGGACGATGATGCGACGGACGACGATGCTACAGATGCCGCCGGCGTTGCAGCATCGGTTGCTGTGGCTTCAGCCTCAAACACGCTCGCGACACTGGCAGCACTCTTAACACTGGCAACGCTAGCCACGCTCTTCACGCTGGCCACGGACTTTGACGAAATGGCTGCTTTCCGGGCTGCCTCTTTCGCAATCTCCTCCTTGGTAGGGCGAATGTTGCCCATTTTGTCGTCGCCTTTGCAGCGCTCGCGCTCCAGCTTCATGTCCATGATCAGGCTCAGCTCGGGGCAGTACGAGAAGATCTCCTCGCGCTGCTTGGGGTCCATCCAGACGTCATCGGGCAGGTTCTTGCCGCCGTCGGCAATGTGGAAACCCATCGGCTTCTTGACGTAGACGTTCTCAACAGCGAGCGCGGTGAGACCAGAGGCAACCTTTTCGCCGGGCAGGACCCAAAGACGGCGGCCGAACCACTCATCCTCGGGCTCAGAGTTGTTGTAGCGGGCCTGGAAACTAAGCACACGGCGGATAGCAGAAACTTTGCGCAGTGACAGGCCGCCATTGCCAGAGAAGCGGTCATCGGCGTTTCTATGAAGTTAGTCTCGTGTTCAGTAACAATTGTTTAACCAACCAACCAAAAAAGTTCATATCCAGGGTACATACCTCGGAGCACCGGCCCAAGACCAGTCGAGCCACTCGTTGAGACTGGTAGGCGAGTTGCCGCACAGGATGCTGTCAGACTCAAACTTGAGAATCCACTCGGCCTGGGGAAGGAATTCGTCGTAGAAGCGGATGTCGGTCAGCGAGCGGTAGACCATCTCCTTGCTGGAGATGTCCCAGGGCGAGGGCAGGACCATGAGGTCGAGCTTGCCAATAACCTGCTGGTGCTGAAGGGCGTGCGCGCGGCTGATGCTGAAGACGCTCTTGTCGGAGCCGATGAAGACGAAGCGCCAGTCAGGGGGCACAACGGTGACCATGTGCAGGATCAGGGGAACCAGGTGCGGCAGCGGGCGCGGCTCAATAATGAGGGCAACTTTGGAGGAGTTGAAGGCGGCCGGAGGGTCGGCAGGGATAGCCCAGTCGACCTTGATAGAGGGGATCTTCTGTCGTGCTTTTTGGAGCTGGCTCGAAATGATGGGTTGAAAGTGTGGCATAAAGTGTGCCATCCACCAGCTGTGTATTTTGTTAGATTGACTGTTCAGACAGACCGGGTCTGGCGCGTTGCGACTTACGTGAAGACGAGTGATCCAAAGATGAACAGCTTGGCCTTTGTCGGGGCAAAGATGCCCGGCTGTGTGTGTGTCGTGCTCATGATGGGTGGCGAGTGTGATCGAGGAGGATAGGAGGTGGTGGTCGTAGTTGCGATGCGGCCGTGGTAGTGCGGTGGCTAGAGAGGTAAATGAGAGTATGCCAGGAAACGCGAGTGGTACTGTGCTTAGACCGATGCCTGCATCCAAAGCAGAAGAGGATCGAGGTCTGCGAGACGGCAAGGTTAGACACGTAGTAGTGGGTGGTAGTGGGAGAGGAAAGGTAGGACAAACCAAAGGCTTAGAGAGTGACTGGCAGATATGGCGATTAGGTGGCGGTGCGCATAAAGATGGGGTGACGTCTCATTGCCTGCTGAGAACAGATGAAGCAAAAGCGTAAGAGCAGGAGCAAGGGACAGGAGATCAGGAACGGGATCGCGTGTAGTGGAGGAAAGAGTCGAGGAAGGTGAGAGCGACGCGGGAGCAAAGGAGGCAGGAGCAGCAATAATACAGTCAGAACCAGTAGAGACCAGGTAACGGAAGGAGGAAAGAGCGACTGGAAGACGTGATCAGCGAGCGACAAGAAAGGAAGGCAAGGTACGCAATTGCAAAAAACAAAGGGAAGGAGCAATCAAAGGCCAAGGGAGGTGCAGAGGCATAGAGGCGAGATAGCTGGTGGCTGCCAGACCTGAACAGACGAGAACACGAAGACAGGAGACGCTTACAGTATCCCCAAACTTGGCACACTGTCTTCTTGAGACAGGCGCAGACTGCAGACAGACTGAAGACAGGCAATAGGCAAGCAGACGAGACGAAACTGACGCAGACGCACTGTAACCATCCATACAGATAAGAGACAATATTGGACAGGACAGTGTGGATATGGTAGATTTGGCACAGTGTAATACAATGAATTCTCAATGCGGTAAGAGCCCAGGAGCGCTAAAGAAAAGAGAGAGAAAAGGAGGCAGGAGGCAGGAGACAGGAGAGATACGGGCGGCGCAGTGTAGTGACATAGCGCTGTGGCGTGGAGACGTGCCAGGGACTGGCGTAAAGTGGATGGGGAAGGGAGATACAACGGTACATGGGAGGTACTTTTTGGGAATTTGTAGGTAAAATTTGATGTTTTGCCATTTGCCATTTGCCATTTGACTTCTTTTCTTCTTTTCTTTGCTGTTTCTTTTGATACTTTTGAGTTCTCTAAATCTTGCTGATTTTGCTTGAAATATTCTCTTTCCTGGTCAGTGAGGTCCACACACATGCCCCTTTTCGTCAATATGCACTGCAGTCGAGGAGAGAGCTATGGCGTCAAGGCAATATCAGAGTGCAAAAGATGACATCGATGTCATCGATGACTGGGTGGTAGCCGGTAATGTCTGAGGAACCCAACAGCATGAGCAATACCAAAGTACAACTGTTGGCGCTTGCTGCCAAATCAATGTCTAGAGCTGGCTTCGCGTTGGATGCGGATGCGGCCGAAGAGAAATGCATATTGAGTGCTTAGTATACTCAGTACAATCAACCCAACTACAAGGGTAGCAGATACAAGGATGACCACGCAAAATACGGAATAGAGAAAATATGTCGTAGTGATGGAGTCGTCGGATGCTGTGCGATTGCTATGGGGCGGGAAAATACGATGTGCAGAGCACGCAGCTTACATCAGGTTTTATGCTTTGCCAAGACTGTTAATTGTAATATGTATTACGGGCCTGGAGCCCTGCAAGCTGACATCGGTGAGCAGTGAGATCAAATGAGATGCTGGATATGAGAATAAAAGAGTGACAGATGACGAGAATCATGGACGGCATCACGATGACTTGTTGTGCTGAAGAATGACCTGGCACTATCGACTGCATGTTGCATGCCAGGAACACAGTCAAATTCTAATTCTAGTTTGAATTAAATGCGATTAAATACTTGTCAACAAGTAAGGACAAGTAGCAAAATGTGTTTTGTATCTTATTATGCCACGCCACTGGCAGGCTAATAAATTCAATCACAAAAGTTGTTGGGCCCGCAGTTACACCTGGCTAAGGCGAAGTGGCCCGCGAATGCCGTTCACGCACGTGCGGCTGTTGTTCAGAAAGACGAGGGTCTTTTCCGTCGTTAAGAAAATAAGAGACAAAGTACTCGTATTTTTGAATGTCGATACAAAAAGGCAAAAGTCGATCTGAATGCTTACATACGCATCTGAATATATAGAGAGACTAAGTGATCTAAAACGGAAGGCACTGTTGCAGAACACATCAAACAAGAAGGCATCACTCTAGGAAGTAGCGGCCGATATGAAACTGCTGACGACACCTTCCGTCTAGGATTAACACTGTGTTTTATCGTGTCTGGTGTCTTTATTTTACACACTAGCGCGCCATTAGCTAAAGTGATCTCCCACTGTTCTGTCGTATCCAAACTGTGAACCGGTAACCTGGTTTGGCCGTGCCTTTTCACATTTTCATTTAAGATACAAAAGAATGGAGTCTGGATTCTCGCACAGTGCCGCCCTACAGACCAGACCGCCTGCCCCTATTCCCCCAATTTCTCGTTTCGACGCCTCTCCATGCGCCTGGCGAATCGACTTCTCGGAAAGGCCAACTCCTAGGGCGCCATCTGGCAGGTACCCTCCATGTACCTTCCTTCGCGCCTTCCTTGGGAGATCTCAATGGCAATTTGCAATTTGCATTCGCCCCTCTCTACTCACCTATTTCCAACTCTTATCTCGTCGTTTCGTTTTGGCTTCATTTTCTTCTTTATCAAAGATAGCTTCACTAGGCTTACTATCTTACTATCATTCTTACCTTGGCGCTTGCCTCTAGCCTTTTTCGTCTCTGCCACTCCCTCGATATATGGTGACATTCTATCTACACATAGTCTGCTCAACCCCCCTGACAGCGGCCAAACGCGTCCTGTGGATCTTGCTCTGTCTGCATTGCTCCAGCCTCTCAAGCCTCTCTCTTCTTTCTGCGCCCTGGACTCTGTTCCTCTACTACAGTTGCTTTCTTTTTTTTCTATCACACTCTATTGAACACTATTGCTTCTCTCCCTCACTCCACTCTCCCTTTTCCTCCCTCCAGACTACCAACGACGTCTGTCCTTTCTGCTCATCTACTCCATCTCTGGATTCGCCCCCCTTTTGGAGATCCCTGCCTCTCCATCTGCCTCTACCACTCTCTCTCACTACCTTGTTACCTGTTTACGCCACGGCTCGCTTCTCGTGCCAATTCTTGCTTGCCTTTCTAGCTTGTCATTGCCCACTTGCACAAGTGTCTTGACCTGCCTCTTACCTCCCAAGACAGTCTCAAATTCACCGCCTACTGTCGCAACAAACTCGCTCTCGTCGAGATTCACTACTCGAACAAGACACCCAACGAAGACGAGGATATCAAAGACATCCCTTGCTTCACACTCCCGGCGCACCAACCTCTCACTCGTCCGCCTACCTACACGAGCCACGAGCCACCGTTCGTGTCGTACCTGTCCTCCCGACCACCTTGCATCGGCGACACTCGTCTTCCACCCGTCTACCACCCGTCTTTCAATTGTACTCTGTACAACCGTTCCATCTGTCTCCCAAGTCAAACACAGATCCAAGAATCGGTTCGATTCCATTCGAGATCCCATATCCAAGTTTCAAGAAACGGGACTCGAGCCAATCTGGTGACCTCCGCAAGACGACGCACCCATACGGGACACGTTAAGCATAAACGGCTGTCACTGTACTAGAGCCGGTCCTCTCCTACTCTACACTCTCCCCCCCAAACATACACCCTCCTGCATCGACTGCATACCACATCTTCGGCCATGTCGTCTGAATCAGAACCGTTCATGGAACGGCGAGGTGTCGACTCTCTCCGCGAAGCCGGAGTCGGTGATCTTGTCAAAGCCGTCGGCATGCTTGTAATGGCCGTCTGGACAAAGACCTCGCGCCGCATACGCATGCTGGCTCTGTTTGTCGCTATCATGTAAGTCTATACCTTTCATGGCCTTTGCTCTGCTCTCCTGGCTCTCCTGTCTAATCTTGTTTGCAGGTTCGCTACTCTCATCTTCTCCGACAGTATCCACCATGTCAGCTCCAACGTCAACTACCCGACCCTCACGTTCGAGTACGCCACATCACAAAAGTCTCCCTACAACGAGACCAAGGTCGCCCTTCTCATCGAGAACCGTGCCTTCCCCATCCTGGCACCGCTGATGCTGCACTTCATCTCCGTCGTGCCCCCAGATTGGCGCTTCCGCTTCATGGGCTCCGTCGAGTCCGTCAAGATGATCAACGAGTCCGTTGCCATCCGCGAGCAGGTCAAGGCCGGCAAGCTCGACCTTACTTTTATCCCTTCCAACATGACCACTGGCAGCCAGGAGGAGATTAGCCGTTTCCTCACCACGCGCTGGCTCTACGAGACTGTCCTGCAGCCTGCCGAGTGGCTGCTCATCTTCCAGACCGACAGCATCCTGTGCGCCAACTCGCAGCACAACCTCAACGAATACCTCGAGTACGACTGGATCGGTGCTCCCTGGAGCAAGCAGAGCCGCTGGGGTGGCAACGGCGGTCTGTCGCTGCGCCGTGTTAGTGCCATGGTCGATGTGCTGGCCAACCAGGTCCGTGTCGACGGCAGCGAGCCCGAGGATGTCTGGCTAGCCGAGCGTCTCGGCCACCGCCCCAACTCCAAGGTCGCCAACGGTACTGTGTCTCTGACCTTCTCGGGCGAGCAGTACAAGGGCGAGGAAGTTCAGCTCGACAACTTTTCTCTGGTAGGCGCCACCGACGAGGAGATCGCTGAGGCGGCCCGGTCCGGCAAGATGGTCGAAGGCATTGACGACTGGCGCGTGGGCTTCTACGAGCCCATGGGTTACCACACGGGCGGTTCCGGCAAGTACCTGCACGACCAGATTTGGGGTGCTCCGGAGAAGCGCCAGCACGTGTGGAAGTACTGCCCCGAGGTCAAGATGACGCTGGCCATGGACGCAGCCAAGTATGTGCCGGGCACGTGCGGTGCTGCATGGAAGCGGACCGTCGATATTCCCGGCATGTCCCACGGCATTGTCGACATTGGCTACGGCAGTGAGATCATTGACGATGTCCAGTACCCCGTCCTGCCCCCTGGCCTGCAGCCATGGTAAACATGCTTTAGTGTATTTAATTTCTTCTCATGTACCGAGATCTTTGCATTTCCTTTTTTTTGCATTTCTTTTTTTTTTCTTTTGCATTTCCGCTTTCTTGCCCACTCTACATTTATTACTCTTTCCTACGACATTCTTATTCGGCTCTTTTCATCTACTTTATGTACTAGTACCCCGGTTGAAGGTGTTGCTCTGTTTTCTTTTTCCTTTTCTTCATCTTTTTTTGTTTCTCCCTACGAACACTTTTACTTTTGATTATGCTTATGTCTAGATTAGCATGGCAGGTTGCTATTTATCATTGCTGTTGTTTATATTTATGGTTGGCGTTACAAAAGAGCTGGTTATGTCTATATATTCTACTATTTTCAACATATGTCTTATATTTGCATGCTTGTGTTCTTCTAAATATCAGTCTCTTGATGTGTATAATATGGTGATTAATCGGCAGTCATCAACAGCGTAGCAACTTTTTACCCCAGCAATTGAAATCTAGAAAATAGACAGATAGTAACCATGAATCCAACGAGTACAATACAATTACAATTACAACTCTTTTTACACACATTAACACCGTAAATGGGAGTGGGGGCAAGCAAACAAAACAGAGACTGGAGGCAGGCAACGGAATGGGAAACGGCCATACTACCGCACAAAGGCACCGACAAGACCAGCTAGCTCGCCAAAGAGGACACCCCGGAACACAGTCTCGCCCATATCCTCGGTCCAGTGGCCGGCCTGCTCCAGCTTCTGCCGCCATGTCGCCTGCTGCGCCTCGTCCAGCTTCTCCCACGGTACAGCCGGGCCGTGCTCTTCCTCGTCGTGGGTGGCAATCTCAATGGTGTGGCCCGAGTCCTCGCCGCGCAGGAACAAGACCTGCTGGGCAGCATCGGCCTCGGTCTTTGTGCCAGACCCGGACTCGAGCTCGGACTCGGTGGCGCTCGAAAAGAAAGCGGCGACAGGGTGGATCTCGGGCATGGCGCCAAAGTCGGGCGTATCCGTCTCAATCTCCGTCTTCTGGACAACCTGAGTAACCTCGGCAATGTTGTCGACAATCGAGTCTGCAGTAACCAGACGGTCGTAGGCGGCATACCGCTCCGGCAGAGGGTTGAGCCAGGTCACGGGGACAACCTGGCGCGCGCCCAGCAGCGGCTGCGAGATGCCCAGAATCTCCATGATGCCCTGGGCAATGAGCGACGTGATGATGAAAACGACAAAGCAGAACAGGGCAAACGAGAGGCCTGAGGGGGCGCTCGACTTGAGCGCGACAATATAGCGCGGAGTCTTGTTTGCTGCGCTCAAAGAGCCCGAGGATGGAGGCGAGGGCAGCTTGCGCAGCGGAATGTATTGCACAACAACGGTGTTCTTGACAGACACAGTGGCCAGGCGCAGGTAGGGCGTACTGGACTTGGAAGAAGAGGAAGAGGAGGATGCTGGAGGTGTAAAGTGCGACAGGGCAACACAAGTCATGGGCTGCTCGTGAACATTCTTGATTGTGCGGAAAGGATGCAGCTTGGCCAGCATCTCAGTCCGGGTGCCCATTGTCTGGTACTCGAGCGTGTACAGCGACAGCGAGATGTTGTCGTTGCCAGCACCGGCAACGGCAGCGACAAACTGCGAGCCCGATGGCAGGCGTGCGCCCGGTGCATTTGCCTGGGTCAGGCCGCGCACGGCGAGGCCCGTGGCTTGCGACACAGTGCGCGGCAGCTTCAGATTGACATTGACGCGCGCCTGGTCGCTCGTGTTGGGCACACTGATATCAGGTAGGCGCAGACCGATGAGGACAGCGCCGGTGCGCTTGGGCAGGTTGCAGACGGCCAGGATAAACCCGGGCGTCACGTAGCGGATCGAGCGGAACATGGGCCGCGGCTTGCTCGAGTTCTCGTCCTTTGTGATCTCGTAGGCCAAGTAAGGCTCTTCGCCACCAATGCTGGCAGTGGTGGTGGATGTCTTTGGTGCCTGAGCGGCAATAGGCGCAGGCGTGCCAGGGACTGTTGACAGCACGACGGCTGCTGCACCGGCACCACTGCTGCTGCGGCGCTTGCTGCCTCCGATGCTGGTGGAAACGTTGAACAGGAACAGCTCGTAGTCAGTGCAGTAGGCTAGCTGGTACTGGTCGGGGCCGGTCTGGATGACGTCAATATCGGCGGCATCCTTGGACAGGTCCAAAAGACCACGCACGCGCGGCAGCACAGCAGCGGAGCTGTTGGACTTGGCAGACGGTGCCGTAGCAGCGGGCGCAGCCGAGGTCACGTCGAAAAGAGCAATCTGGGAGTTCTTGGACAGGCCGGTAGCGCATGCGCCGAGCTGCGGCAAGGTGCTACCCTGGCCATCGGGGAAGGGCGCAGACACGCGCACAATGCGCTGGTATGTGTCGTCGAGAGTTGTGGCTGAGGGTGAGGGAGCAGTGAAGAAGGGCGCGCGTGCGAGCTCGCTGATCTTGGGGGCGGCAGCTGCTGCTGATGCCGAGGGTGTGTCGACACCGAAGACGCGAAAGTGGCTGTTGTTGCCCTTCTTGAGGGAGTCGACGTCGGCGTTGATACCGGCATAGGCCAGAGTGGTGCGACCGCGACGGGGGCCTGCGGCGAAGCTGGTGACGCTGTCTTCATCCTTGGACAGCTCAACCTCGGAGGTGGAAGCGAGCTCGGTGCTGTTGGGGTTGGAGGTGTCAAGGAGAGTCTACCATTAGCATTGACTCATTGATTTATTTGAGACTCGAGACTTGAGACTCGAGAATCTAAAGCTTTACATACCAGCTTGTTGCCGACACCTGTCCGGCTGGCACCACCGCCGCCGCCGACGATGAGGCGCCCAGCATCTGTCGGGTCAAAGTCGCAGACGTAGAGTGGGTAGTCGAGCGTCGTGTGAGCTGTATGGATGTCCATCTTGGCGAGTGTAGAGGTCGAGACTGGGTGAAGGTGAAGGTGAAGAGGAAGAGGAAGAGAATGCAGATGGAGTAAAGGAAGACAAGGAGAAAGAAGAAAGAAGAAGAGAGCTACACTATAATATGCGGGGAGAAAGACAAGGCAAGTGCAAGTGGCAAAGCTTCAGGCCAGCTTACTATAGCTGCGATCGATCTGCTTGGTGCGCACAAAAAGGGGGCTAGCACAAGTACTGGGGGAGGATTGTGAGAGGATTTGCTGGGGGATTGACGTCGGTGGTTCTGTGGAGGCCTGGCCCCCCAAACAAGGCCACATCTTCAAATGGCAGTAGCTATTCTTTTCTATTTTTTTCTCTGATTGGTCAGAGCAAAGTTGGAGCCCCGCAATAAATGATTTGTATGCAGCCTCGCGCGAGGTGAGCTTTTCTTGAGCGTTTCTCTATTGTTTTTTTTTTGTTGTGACAGTCACAGTTCATGTAATTGAATCAGCTATTACACTTAGAGACAACTGCAGGCTGCAATCCTTTCCAAATATCCCATCTACATAGCACCTCTTACTTCTCGGCGCGGCGAAATGGACGTGAAGCAATAGAAAAGTCGGACCGACTGAAGAAGCTTTGCGAGTCTGGGATGTCCTCTTTTAAATTTCAGTAGCGTGTGTTTATGTATGGTAATTATTCCTTTGTGAGTCCATTGTAATCCATCTTTCTCAAGTCATGGGTCTGGGGGGTGGTCTAGCCTGCTGCCAATATCAGTATGGAGCATGTCTATATGTACTTGAGGCGCCATGTGACACCCTGCTCTGTAACGGTCTATCATTGCTTTCCCCGGCAGGGCATGTATTGTGGTTTCTAGATCTATATGGGGTAGAGTAGTTTTCTTCTTATTTATGACTGGCTGTGAATATCTACATATCCATTCATATCCCCGGAAAGGTGCGTTCTGGGGAGACGGGCCGATGGCAGGCTGCATCACGTCTACGTCCACAGCTTGGATGAATGTAGACATCACTGCGACGTTGCAAGAGAAACACGTGGAAGTCTATGCTTGATTAACATAAAGAAGAAATATCTCTCTTTGACATCTAGGTGGTTTGCATGTCTCAACCTATGCGGCTCTACCCTGATCTGAGGTTTGCCATGGCGATGATCCGAGACAGCCTCGCGCATCCCTGCAGCTATCATACTTTGCGATATCCATCTACGCCCTACGGTGCAGATCAACCGTCCATTGCTTTGTTACGACTTTCCACACACACAACCAGGTTCTTATTTGATACCAAATTGTCCGATTAGTCAGCATGCTATACATGGCTTGGGCATCGATGGCTACGGCTGGACTGGATGTTGAATGCCCGATAAATATCGAATGTAAGTGAGCTGTTCAGTGTTAAATTTATTGGGTCAAATCAATGACAAGAAAGTAAATCAGTTATTGTATCGGAACATTCGCAGTAATAGAGTTCCTTCGATTGGCTATCAATGACGTGATACCAGCTCTGCCAGCAGACCCATCTCTTTAGCAAGATGCATGTTGCCTGTTGAAGCAGGTGCAAGCCGGGGGAGTGGTAATAACTAATTACTTCCTTCTCTGGCCCAAGCTGTAATGCTGACTAAACATCACTGCTTCAATACTCATAAGTAGCACTCTTCTCAGCTTTTCACGAACAATAAAATCAAACATACTGAAAGATAAATCGAGCATATTTTTCTCACATAATTCTCACGATGCCATACGAGTACAAATGTGTGCAGAATCACTCTCACATCAGATGACGGCTGCGTCTTACAGTGTACGAGTGAGATCCCACTTTTCGAGTCTTCATCGGGGTCTCTCAGGCGGGGCTTTGGCAAAGCACGTTTTTACACGGGTGGCCAATGGCGCAATGCGATTTGGGGCGGTTTAAGCGTGGGTGCCGCATTAATGACGTTTTCACGGCGTCTTTTCGTCGTTTGATTCTCTCTTTTCTTGTGTTTGTTCTGTCAGTCACCACGTCTACCAAGCCAACGTCAATCCGTCAATCCGTCTATACTCACAATGAAGGCCTACATTTTCGATAACCAGCCGGTGCGTGCCTCTGACTTCAACAGAATATAAAAATCAAATCCTGCCGTCATTGTCGCAAGCTCCAACTATCTACAACCAAATACTGACTTGTACAGGGCGACCAGCGTCTGCCGCACGACTCCGGCAAGGAGGTCGGCGCTGCGGCCCTCGAGAAACTGGGCGTGCTGTACTACCGCATCTCCGAGCTCGCCGATGTCGACCGCCTGGCTGCAGAGCGCGGCTACAAGAACCGCGACGAGATCAAGGTGTCGCCGACGACCATGGGCGACATTTACGAGACCAAAGTCAAGAGCTTCTTTGAGGAGCACCTGCACGAAGACGAGGAGATCCGCTATGTGCGCGGCGGTGCCGGCTACTTTGACGTGCGCGACTCGTCCGAGGAGTGGGTGCGCATCCGTCTGGAGAAGGACGATCTGATCATCCTGCCCGCCGGCATCTACCACCGCTTCACCACGGACGAGGCCAACGTGAGTATCTTTTTTTCCCCATATCGTATCTTTGACACTAGGCTAACCTCTGCAGTACACCCACGCTATGCGTCTGTTCAAGGACGAGCCCAAGTGGACGCCGCTGAACCGCTCGGGCGACCTGGACGCCAACCAGTTCCGTCAGGAGTACGTGTCGACGTACCTCAACTAGGTCGTGAAGTGAAAAGTGACGAGAAGCGGCAAAGAGGATTTGATTATTTAGCGGCGGAAAAGCACACAGTTTTGATTATTGAGCAGGCATTTTGCATGTCTCAGGTATATTCGTAGAGCACAGAATAGCCAATCTATTATATCCAGTCAAGCAGGAGAACCAACAGTAAATCAACAGAGTTGTATTGTAGGTTGGGTCATGAATCATGAAAAGTTACAGTGTTGATAATAATGAATTGTGTAAGGTGAAGGAGAAACAGATCAAGAGGGAAAAAGAAATAATAAAAAAATAGACGCCAAACTCCCATATCCTTATGATGTCTAACAACACCGGCCAACGACAACGGCAAGATATCTCTATCAGCTGCATATTGCAACTCGGTCGATAGTCCCCTATCTGGTCTACATACCGAGTGCGTTTGCAACTGTCCGATTGCCATTTGCCTGCCTGCCAGACATCTACAACCGGTCTGCTCTTGCTGCAGCCGCGAGGTCCCGGTCTACCGCACCCGCCGTGTTGTCAAACCCAAAGCCGTCGGTGTTCTCGTCGGCATTGCCTTGCGGCGGAGGACCCTCAAAGAGGCGGCGCCACCAGGTGGGCGGCGCCATGGGCTGCGAGCCGTTGTGCAGCGGCGGGTAGACGTCGGCCAAAAAGTAGTAGATGTGGCCGATAATCACACCCATGATCTCGCCCTTGGGCACCGTGTGGTGCAGGATCAGGCTGAAGCCCATCAGCACCCACGGCAAGTACGGCGCCGTAAATACCATCAGTCCCAGGAAACTAAGCCGAGTGTCCGGGTTGCGGCGCGACCAAATGTAGACGAGCGTCGACGACAGCGGCTGGCCCAAAAAGGCCATGCTCACAAACGACGACATGAACAGCAGCGACACTGTGGCGTACAGCAGCATCCACGAGAACACGGCCGGCGAGCGGCCCGACGACTCCTCGAGCAGCCGCGAGTAGCGCTGCAGAAAGTAAATGTGAAAGATGAGGTCGACGGAGATGGGGCCAAAGTAGAGGAACGTGGTCAAGAGTCGCCAGTACTGGCCCTTGACAATGGCCGTGGGGAAGCTGTAGAAGAGCTGGAAGGGCGTCAGGATCTGGCACTGGACGAGGGCGCTGATGGCAAAGGTGGCGGTTGTCCACCAGCGTGTGCAGACGGGAGTTTCCCAGAACCACTGCTCGAGCGGCATGCCGCCGTCCATCATGTCCATGATGAAGGTGGTGGGTGATAGTTGTGTAGAATTTAAGTTGTGGTTTATGATAGTATTGGTTGTAGTTTCAATCGTGAATATATCGACGGGTTGCTCAGGTATAGTTTGTCGTTTGTGGTTTAAAAGTCCAAGATATGGAAGCTATCGTGACGTCGAATTTCGGGTGTCAGATGGTGATGATGTCCAAGTCGAGAGATTGGGGTCAGAGCTGCAATGCTTCAAATCGGAGACAGTGGAATATAGGGCTGGGCTGAGTAAAGCGAAGGATTCGAGAGAAACAGCCTTTTCAGATCGCATCAATTATGTATATAAATTGGGACGGCGGGGCTTGGTCGCAGATGTGCTGCTGGTGATGCTGAACAGTCGAGGTGGCCTTTGCAAGCTGGCAATGACGGAACAGCATAGCACATGGTGGAAAGTGGCCCGTCCCCAGTGTAATTACATGTACTTCGTAGTGTACTTCGTAGTGTACTTCGTAGGCGTACTCCAACGGCAATATGGGCACAGGTGGCGCTAACCTGTTGAAGCACGTGCACGCTGGTCGCTATTCCATTTCACTTAACGCGCTAACAGCATAATGAGAGGGGTCTCGTCTCAACGCGTTGGCGCGACAGCAGGTGCGCTGGACTGAATGCGGACCAGCCACCCAATTTTCTCATTTCGCATTTCTCATTCTACTGTATTGAGTCCTATTTTCCCATTTTAATTTCCCATTTCTTTTTTCTTTCTTTAATCATTGATCTTTAATCTCTGTTCTTTCGCCATCCCCCTCTCTCAATAAGCCAACGATTCGACACTCTTTTCAGGATTATCATTTTCTCTAAATTTAATCGACTCTTCTCATACTATTCAATCAACAATTCCGGCGCTTGCTCGCTCATCGTCGCGTCTCATCTCGCCGTCGCGTCTCTTCTCTCTCCTCGGCGACGACGACATCCGTTGCGACACCACAAGATTGACGACTGTCCGCGCATACATTTTGCTGCCGACAAACATACAGCATATCATATATTGACGGATGTACTGTCTTCTGTGAATTATACCGGCTACCCGATCCCACGCGCCTATCTACACCCGGCGCGCTCCGTCTCGAACCACCGCGTCTCTTCACCTCGATCGCACTTAATCTCACATAACACACAACACACAGCACACAATGGCCGGCCAAAAACAAACAGCCAAGCCGTCTGGCAGACGTCCAGGACGTCCCTCGACCGGTGCCAAGACTGCACCACCCAACCCTGCCGGTGTCAAGAAAGCGCGCGCAAGTGCAGTACAGCGTATGTCCCTCTCCCTCGTTTTTGGAATACCTACCTCGAAATTAAACTGACCAATAGCCGGTGACCCAGTACCACAGGCAAAGAAGCGCCGCTACCGCCCCGGTACGCTCGCACTGCGCGAGATCCGCCAATACCAAAAGAGTACCGACCTGCTGCTACTAAAACTACCATTTGCCCGTGTCGTGCGTGAGATTGCATTGTCGGTACGCCCCATTGACGAAGGCATGCGCTGGCAGTCACAAGCAATCCTGGCGTTGCAGGAAGCCGCCGAGGCTTTCCTGGTGCACCTGTTTGAGGACACCAACCTCTGTGCGTTGCATGCGCGGCGAGTCACCATTATGCGCCGCGACATCTGGCTGGCACGGCGAATCCGTGGCATCTGGGGCGGCGGTGGCCAATACTAGCGAAATGCCATTAATAATAACAAGAACAACAACAACAAAAACAATATTGGGCGGCATGGGAGGTGTTTTGGTACTGGGTCTCGGTGTCGGGTGGCGGTTGTCTTCCGTCTTTATCTCTTTCTCTGGCGCTCCTTTTGCGCTCTGCTTTATGTTTATGCTTCCAACACTTGCTTCTTGTTTTGCTTTCCTCGGCTATACCTTCCAAACAGGCGTTACGGACCGGTCTATGTCTTCTTTGCGTCTTCTTGTCTCTTCTCTGTCTCTTCTTTACTTCAGCTCGTCCGCCTTCGAGCTGCGCAACTAATGCATATCATTCTACAATGTACTACTTCTCAGATTATATAATTTATCTTCAACATATTACACACTTCCCATCTCGCTTTTTATATCAGCTATCCTATCGATACTGCTCGGGTCATCTCCTCGATACCAGAGCCCAGAGCCCGGCATCTGCCATCATGATTACGTACTCAACCTGTTCATATTGACTTGGATAGGCAAGAACCGTCCTTGTCCTTGACACCGCTTGATTACATAATGCATATCCATCAACTTCGATTTTGTTCTCTTAAATATCTCTAGTATTTTTACTTTTATCTATTCTAATCAGCTGTATTGTTATTGTTGATATTGAACGTCTTGTTTACACATGCATCGCTGAGACACCGAATGCCGTTGCTGATTGGAGTGAAACCAACGGCTTATCACAGCTCTGTACTGACACCACTAACGGCAGAAAAGCTCACCTGCAGCCAGCTATCTCAATAGAGCTAGCTAGAGCTACTCCATAGGCAAGGCTAGGCCTAAGGCCTATTCCACTGTGCACCCTTCCCTCGGCCCAATGCGGTCATTTTTTTCCCACGTTATCAATCGCATCCGCAATTTTTCATTTTCACCTGCCAGCGGTCCTTATGTAATGCACACACTAGAAAGGGCAGCGAGCAAGAGTGCACAAAGAAGGTTGGCACACGACCAGCGATCAACGGTTAGCAGCCATTGCAACTACAACCGATATTACGTCAGAGTAAAGAGCACAGCCAGTTGCAACTGTGGCCGTTGATTGACGTCTTGTGTCTTCTCTCCTTGTCACATAAACCGCCTTGCTGCATTGCATTGCCGCATCACGCCTCACTCACACAATGCTGAGACTCACGACCGTAACGGGTGCGCGCACAGCCGCTGCTGCTTCACTGTCAGCGGCGGCAGCTTGGCGGGGATGGTCAGCAACACAGTCATTGACCAGGGGTGCCGACTTGTCCCCGGAGCACCGGCCATTGGGCCACGCGACACCGGCACGGATGCAGCGGTCGATGACGACGATGACGACGATGACGACGGCATCTCAGCCAAAATCTCTGCTTCAGAGCTCACTCGTCCGCACACAATTCCAAAAGCAGGCTGCATCTTCTTTAACAAGGCATGCCTCATCGCGCACCTCTCACTCTCTCTCCACCGCCCATTCGCTCCTCCAACACCGGCCATCACCAGCTACCTCTTCGCTACCCGGCCGTCAACTCATGCGCCTGCTTTCAGATGACAGCTCCTCAAAACCACAGCCGCCGTCAACTTCAACTGCATCCTCTACCACCACCAAGACACCCTCCTACACGCCGCGTGAGAACATCTATACAGTCCCCAACTTCCTCACAGTGGCCCGCATCGCCGCCACGCCCTTTATCGGCTACTGCATCGTCAACGACCAGCCCAGCATGGCTCTGGGCCTGCTCGTCACGGCTGCTTTTACGGACCTGCTCGACGGCTGGATTGCGCGCCGCTGGAATCTGCACACAGTCGTGGGCAGCATCATCGATCCCATGGCCGACAAGATCCTCATGACGGTGCTGACGGTCAGCCTTGCCGCGCAGGGCAGCCTGCCGGTCTGGCTGGCCGTGCTCGTGCTGGGCCGCGATATCGGCCTGGCCATCTCGGCCATCTACTACCGCTGGATCTCGCTGCCGCCGCCCAAGACGTTTGCGCGCTACTGGGACTTTTCGCTGCCGTCGGCCGAGGTGCGCCCGACGACGATTAGCAAGTACAACACGTTCTTGCAGCTGGCACTGATGGCGGCGACGACGGCAGCGCCAGTGCTCGAGTCGACGACGCTGCTTCCGGGCATTGCCACGGGGCTTGACCTGCAGCCGTACCTGACAACTCTGCAGTATGTGGTCGGAGTTACGACTGTGTGGAGCGGTGCCAGCTACATCTACAGCAAGGATGCCGTCAAGATCCTGACCAAGAAGACGTCATAGATGTCCAAGGAAGAAGAAAACAACATGATGATGTTAATTTTAATAGAAAAAACAGGCGTATACTGGGTACTGTATCATAGTGTTTAACGGTCTTGGATTTTTACAGCATAGCATATCATTTACAAGGAGTAATATCCATATATTGGATTCAACAATATCAAATTACCGAGAAACAAATCTAAAATATCCCACAAACGTAACCAATGCTTTTATGTCTCGTGGCGTCATATCATATCATACACTTTGCTCTCTCTTGCGTCTCTGCTTTATAGATCAGAAGCACGCACCTCGGCGTCGACCGCGGCCATGTCGCCGTCTGTCGATGTCAGGGCCGCACCAACTTCGGCTGCCTCAATGTCCGCTGCCGCCGTGCTCCGCTGTGTCCGCCGCACATACGACAGCAGCTTCACACACCCTGCAGCCGTCATTCCTTCCAGCCGCCGCGCCTGGCCCATGGTCTCGGGCCGCGTCGCCTTGAGCACGTTGCGGTTCACAATACTCAGCCCAAAGATGCTGTCATAGTCCAGGTCGGCCGGAATCAGCAGCTCCTCGTCGCGCATCAGGTTCGCGTGCTCCAACTTTTGCCGCCCTTCATAGTGCACATACTGTGCACCAATGGCCACGCGCCACCGCACATGCTCCGGGTAGTTGCCGGGGATCTCGACACCGTGCGCCTCGAGAGCGTCAATGGTGTCCACACCCGTCACCCGTAGCATGTCCAGGCCGCTGCGCATGCGCGTGTCGCCGCGCACGTTGAATCCCTTGCTCTGCCATACCGGCGCGCTCAGCTTCATGCTTTTGAGGTACCCGGAAAGCTCGGCAATCTGGTCGCGGTCGCTCGTGTACCGGTCCCAGCGCTTGTCTCCGACAACGCCCCAGTCGCGGCCCTTTTGCGTCAGCCGCGTGTCGGCATTGTCGAACCGGGCACTGATGCGGAACTCGGACCGCGACGTGAACATGCGGTACGGCTCTGACACGCCCTTGGTAATGAGGTCGTCAATCATGATACCAATGTAGCCGTCGGCACGCGACAGGCGCACGCCAGGCTTGCCCTGGGCAGCACGGCCAGCATTGATACCCGCCAGGATACCCTGGCCCGTGGCCTCTTCGTACCCTGTAGTGCCGTTGATCTGGCCGGCCAGGTACAGGCCCGAAATGGCCTTGGTCTCGAGCGTCGCCTTGAGGCTGCGTGGATCCACATAGTCGTACTCGACGCCGTAGCCCGGCTGCAGCATGGTGACGTTCTCGAGACCCCGGATCGTGCGTAGCAACTCCAGTTGTGCGTCGGCAGGGACCGTCATGGACAGGCCGTTGGGGTAGATCACGTCATTATCGTAGCCCTCGGGCTCGAGCCATACAATGTGCCGGTCCTTGTGTCCGAACCGCACAATCTTGGCCTCGAGCGATGGGCAGTAGCGGGGTCCCTTGACGGTCTCGCGGATGTGAATCGTCTTGTCGAGGTTCGCCCGCACGACATCGTGGGTCGCTTCGTTGGTGTACGTCGCATGGCACAAGAGCTGGTTGTTCTCGGCGGCGACGCGGTCGTTCAAATAACTGAACGGAACCGGCGGCACATCGCCAAGCTGCTCTTCGAGGACACCAAAGTCGATCGTCTTGCGGTCCAGCCGCGGCGGTGTACCTGTCTTGAGCCGGCCCAGCTGAAAGCCTGCTTCGCGCAGCGACTTGCTGAGCCCAAAAGTCGCCGCCTCGCCCATGCGCCCCGCCGGGTACGACTCCATGCCGATGTGGATCTCGCCGCCCAGAAAAGTGCCCGTTGTGATGATAACTTGACTAGTCGGCAACACCTCGCCCGATTCCAATTTCACGCCCGTGATGCGACCGTGCGTTCCTGTCGTCTTGACATTGGCGAGAGCATTGCCGTCCACATTCTCACCACTGTCACTGGTGTCTGCTGAGCGTGCCACCACAATATCAGACACACTGCCTTCAATCACCGAAAGATTGGGGTAGGACTCGAGCTCTTCGGTCATGTGCTTCTTGTAGAGCGCCCGATCAATTTGTGCGCGGGGGCCCCAGACGGCAGGGCCCTTGCGCCGGTTGAGGACGCGAAACTGTACGCCGGCCTTGTCAATGATCCGGCCCGCCAGACCATCCAGGGCATCGACTTCGCGCAGAATTGTACCCTTTCCAATACCGCCAAAGCTGGGATTGCATGAGCACACGCCCAAGTTGTCCCGCTTCGGTGTGATCAGCGCTGTCCGCGCACCGGCTCGTGCTGCCGCTGCGCACGCCTCGGCGCCGGCATGCCCGCCGCCCACAACCACCACGTCAAACGGCGGCCTTGAGCTTGATGCCACGTCGGCAAATGCTCTCTGTTGTTGCTGATAGTGGAACCGGCCATTTCTTGCACTTCTTGCACTCCTTGCCGTCCGTGCCCATCGATGCCGAGAGCACCGCTCAAGACCCGCAGGTGAAGAGCGCATAACTGCAAAGCCCTGCCGTATAGGCAAAACTTGTAGCGCCTCCATCATGTGGTTTTTATTTATGTGCCCTTGATTTTAGAAATGAAAATTAATTAAACCAAATACGAACGAGTTTGTCTCAACGTCTCCAACGATCTCGGCCAGCTCTACTTCACTATCCACAAAAACTTTGAGCGGCGCGATAAGATAAGAATGATGACTAACATGTCGATAGACAGTCACGTGCTGCTACTTAACATCAACTCATTTACATTCATCTTTATTGCTATCGCGAATGAAAGATGGAAGTTGAAAGTTCGCGTTTAGACTTTTAGAAATAATTCACATTTTTCTTTCTTTTACTTTTCTTTACTTTTTATAGCCAGCTATAGTCTGGGTTTTTATTTGAATTTATACGTATGTGCCACGTAAAACCTCAGATCTTTCCGTTATTTTTGTTTCCAGTGTCATGTATTCGTTTTTATCTTATTCTCAATCATTTCGTAACTTGCAAAATTATGAATCTAGAAGTTTAGGTTATTTTCACATCGATCTGGCATATACATATTTTCTTATAAATAATAAGAACGGCAGACTGGCTGATCCATTTTATTCGTGTATACACATACGGAAATCTTGGTCTTGATCATTAAGTATTTAAATTACAGTTCTATCTTATATACCAGAGCTATAATGCTATGCGTGTGAATATTAAATGTCTTGATTTGTTCTTTCGAATAACTGAAAACTCAGAGAATGATACGACATCATATCTTCATCGAAACTGTTAATCCCAGCGCTAGAATACTGATGCATTCATTCTGCATCCATCCGACCGAGTAGGTCTCTATTGAATCTCACTGTTTTTTTTTGTTTTGTTTTGTTTTCAGTTGAAAATTTTTATAGTTTTTTTCTATAATCTGTAATCTGTAGTCTGTCTTTTTCATACTGCTTATAATTGCAAGTGCATTACAAGACGCTCATACTTCTTACCATCATCTCCAAGCTCGGCACCACATCATTGTAGCACGAATGCTGAGCTCATACCTACCAGGCCGTTTTGCTGGCTACTACCTCAAAATGCCGGCTCGGCGCCCAGATCTTTTAGCTTATAGTATGAAAACACCTTAAAGGTTCTCTCCTCGGGCTGCAATGGGCTACCCAAATTCATTTGGACCGTGAAAGACCGCTTGACCATGCCGTTGGGATCAGCCATGTTGCATCCTTTAGAGCCTGAAATATATCTGTTTGTGAAAGCGAGGAGCTCCAAGCCGGTCCGGCGATGGATATCCTCGACAGAAATGCCCAAGTATTCCATGCAGTTGCTCTCGTTAATATCAATCGAGTTGCTAAACGTTTTGCCGCGCTCCGTATTGGCCTTGCGCTGTCTGTAAATCATGGCAGGGGTCTTGCCGTCGCCCTTGCGAGAGCCAGTCCAAGAGCCCTGGTCTATCCAGCGCCGGCCCTGGAGCTCAGCTACGTAAACATTTCCACTTACAACAATGTCCGAAGAAGTGAAGGCATGGCCGGGAGAATCGTGAAATATCGGCCTATTTTCTCCCAGAGCTCTCGCTACTGTTGTGACTGCATTTTCTTGTGTGATAATATTAAATGTATTTTCAAAAGTAGGAATCAAAGTGGTGCTGCGTGTGGAAGAATCTGGACTTGTAGGCGGCGTCGTCTCATTACTTTTTCGTGAAGGCTTGCTTAACGATGACCGTGTATCAGCGTCCGAAGAGCTGCCTTCATCTACAAAAACTGTTAGCTACAAGTTCATCTGTAAAGATAAGGAGGATATCGAGAGTGAGATACGTACTATTAGAGCTAGTGCTAGGCTTGCGGTTTTTGTTGCTGGTTTCAGCCACTGTGGCAATGTCCGTGGCAGCAGTGCTAGGGATAGGGACATGATACTGGCTGTCCAAGACGGATGCAGACTGCGCTTGTTCCTGAGGCATGAACCAAATTGGATAATCCGAATTACTTTCGATCGAGTTGCCTGAGGCAGTGGCTTGTGTTTCTTGTGTTTGGTTTACTTTTTGTGGAATTCGTGCTTGCTGTGTAATTTGTACCTTTTGTGCAATTTGTGCACCTTGTGCGCTTTGTGTTTGACGGTCATTTGCCTGTAACAAAGGGGGCTCGTCTGTGGCAAGGTCAAAGTCTGACTCCAGTAGCTGAAGGTTCATTTCATGACCAAAAACCGATCCAACATTCGTGGAAGCAGAGTTTTCATATGTGCTCGCCAGTGCTTGTTGTGCCTCAAAATTGCATGAGGGCTGGGACTGGAGCAGTGCCGGGTCTATATTGAGCATAGACTGCTCCGAATCAGGTTTCTGGAAGGAAACATCTCGAGATGGTGCTCCAAGCATCACATCATTGTTAGTGAAAATAACGGGTTGTTCCTTGAGGGAATTGAAATTTTGATTAGTAGGACACTGGCTGTCCAATATTTGATAATTAGTTTTTTGGGTGCCAGAATCTTGATAAAAAAACATCTGGTTGTTGAGATCTGGGTCTTCGGCTATAAAATTATTGATAAAATCCATGTCAGGATCTCGAGGTGCGACATAGTCAAAAGACTGATTTGCCTGGCCCCCGATATGAGAGTTATAAGTATTGTTAGAAGTCATGATGGGTTATAGTAATTAGAATAGCTGAGTTAAATAATGAGTAGTAGAAAAATGTTTGTGGATGGGTTGCAAAAAGAAAGTAAAGGAGAAAAGTCAAATTGCTTGGAAGGGTAGGGCGGATTATATAGGAAATTTTCTGAGCTTGTTGCCACAGATACGTCCTGTTGGAAGCCAGTGTCAGATGCAAGCAGTGGGAAGGTTCTTAGTTCGGTATTTTATTATTGTTAAGAGTCATGATGCCGGCGAGGGCAAAGCATGGAAAGACCAACCGAGTCCATGGCGTAATGAGGCCCAAATTACCAAGTATATTAGTCCACCGACTGCCACAGGAAACGGTACTCATGTAGTCAGCACTGTGCTTTCAGATAGTATTGAATCAAAATACAAGGCATCATAAATGAAATGCTGTTGTAAAGGATATGAAGCTTCATAGCTAGAGGCTTGTTGCATGGAAAGCGATATATCCTAAAGAAAACCTAGAAATTCATGTAAAGCTTATGGCAGCAACTAAAGATCGACTGGCATCTGCTCAGTATTTACTCACAAATTGTGCAGTTTTCGGGAGGTGCATCGAGTCTCTCTGTCTTCACAATTCACGGCAGGAGGGGCATTGTTGACACCACGATGGTCCCTTCCGAACTCGCTTAACGATATGATAATTACTGCATGGGGTAAGCAGTCCTAGTGATCACTGACTTTGGCATACTCCAACACCACTACGTTCGACATCATCAAGTCAACTTTATACTCCTAGTTACAATCTGGACTATACGTTCTGTGGCATTGACCTACGAAGACCGACTCTGGTACAAAATTGAAAATTTCATGTCGCTTTTCAGCAATACATAGGACATGTCGTTAGTTGTAAAAGTGGGTCTTGTGATTTTTGTCGGGGTTTCTGGAGTCGTTTGTTTGCAAATTTCCTATTTGGGACTAGTGT
This sequence comes from Ophiostoma ulmi, assembly GCA_029298715.1. Classification (NCBI taxonomy): domain Eukaryota; kingdom Fungi; phylum Ascomycota; class Sordariomycetes; order Ophiostomatales; family Ophiostomataceae; genus Ophiostoma; species Ophiostoma ulmi. The sequence continues at coordinate 825,418 of JANSLN010000001.1, read as the reverse complement.
AATGCTACTGCCGCTTCGTCCCGTGTCTAACAGTCTCGAAAGCGATAGCAGATATAAAATCTCAGTTATGGTAATAATATTTCTACATTTTTTAACAGTTGGCACAAAAAGTCTGCATACAAATCGGTTGATTTTTGAGCGAGATACGTTGAATTTTGGTTGTATTGTGCAGGAAATTATAGTTATTAGGTATCAAAAACGGGTGGTCCCCCCCCCCCTCTTTCTTTCTCTCTCTTTCTCCCCTTTCTGCCATCCCTAAGCCTACTCATGCTAGAGACGGCCTAACAATTCTCTCAAAGTTTTAATGTGCAGCAGTACCACAGCTACTAATGTGTACGCTCCAAAAAGAACCACGGCTGCTTTCCATTTCCGTACCTGCTCGCCGGTACGGAGATAGGCACGGGCAGTGTGCCCCGGAAGACATCCAGCATATATGCATCCTCTGTAGATGATAGCGACGACGACGACGACGAAACAGACTCGTCCATGGATGCTAGGACAAGAACACCACACTCCCAGCTGCGGCAGCTCATCTTGATCTTGCCAGTCGCCCTGTCTTTGACCATGCGTCCCCTGTGTGTGTTAGCTGTGGTCTATTCCATACTGTCGTTTTTGCATATGTCGGCGTGAAATAATAACACCTACCATGCACTCTCAGACATGTTTGCGCTTCCAACATATGCCCATCCACGGCACTGTGACTCGGGCCGTCTGACCAGCAGCAGCTTTGTGTGCAGCAAGACACCCGTGCGCACATTCTGTCCATCGCGGAACATCTCGCGGGGAAACGCAGGTGCCTCCCACCACTTTCTCTGGAAACAAACAGTGCCAGCTCCCTTATTGTGTTAGCAAGGAAGCATTGTATAAACATCAAACAAGTTACAAGCAAACAAACTCACATTCACCCCACCTGCGCTCTTGGAGACTGTCTCCTGAGAGGGAAAGTAGAGCCGCATGCAGTCTTTGGGGCCACCTTGAGAAGAAGAAGAGGGTGTGAGCTGCAACTGGCCTTTTGCTTTTGGTTTGCGGGATCTGCTAGCTCTCGACTCAAACTCCTTCATTCCCGAGTCTCCTGTCATTCGTTAGCATTCAGTAGTTTGTTGATATGTGGTGTATATCGAGGGAAAGACTCACCCTGGCAGGCGTAGTAGAGAGCCGTTGTCAGATCATCACTGAGCGAGCCGATGGAAGAGCACTACACAGAATGTCAGTATCCTAATCACAGATCACAACCATAATTATAAATTCTTTTAAAAGACTCACGATATAATCGAGCTGGATAGCCTGTGTCGTATCCCAGCCAAGCGCCTTGACAGCACGGCCAAGCCCGGCATAGCCCGTTCTCTTGGCCGCGTCGTCCGTGTGGGAGCCCGACATGGTATGCACAAACGCATAGCGCGCAGTCTCTGAATAGTCAAAATTTCGGATACTGCTGATCATGCCTTCTTCGACGCCCTGCGCCTTGAGAAAGTAGCAAAGATCCTCCTGAAAGGGTGTGCTTACAGCATTTGCTCTTTCCTCTTTGGACAGTCTTGGTAGGTCAATAATAAATGCCATCTCATAACGTCAGCATGGCTCTCCTTAAATCAGTCTTATAGCATAATGAGCTCACATTCTCAATCGTCCCTGTCTCACCCCAGTCGTAGGGCGTGAGATTGCCAGTCGGCACGACTATCCGCAGGAATCCGGGGAACTTGAGCAGCTGCAGCTTGCTGTGCATGTGGCCCATTGTCTGCATCCGCGGAAAACAGAACCGTATGCGCTCACTGGGCGCATTGGCCGACATCTCCTCCTTCTGCTTGTAGTCAGTATCATCCCTGTAGTTTCCACTGCATTTGTACTTCGATCAGTGCGGGTGCTCTCAGTCACAGTGCGCCTTCCAGGAAAAGTCAGACTGTATACATGAGGTAGCCATCACCTTCGCGCCTGCTACTTCTCTAGCACAATGGCGTTTGCTTGTGAAGGTGCCGGCTTTGTAAGGAAGTACAGTCAGACGGCTTGCCTTAGTCACCGCCGCCGCCTTTTTCAATGTTCCAACACTCATGCCCTCGCTAGCGACGAGTCCACGCCCTTCCACCCCTTTCCATCTACTGTCGTCCCCCACCTTCCTGCTTCTCTGTTCAAAGAACATACCTGCTTATCGTCGGCTGCAAATGCAATGAGTAAAAGCCGCGTCTTTGTGATGTTGAGGTGTGACATCATCCACTCGTCATCCCACTGGAAAGAGCTGAGTATGGCCAGCTCCAGCTGGTCTTTTTGCCAGATCTCATCAATGGTAATGTCGTCGCCTCGCCTCGGTTGCCCACGCACCCATGTCTTTTTTACCACACCTTTTGCAAAAGGCAAAGATACGGAAGGAGGGGCAGGTGCTACCGCAGAGGCAGTTGTAAAGGCAGGTGTAGATGCAGGCACTGGTATGATCTCAAAAGGAGAGGCAGATTCGGACGGAGACCAAGATGAGAGTGTTCGGCCACCTGCATTGCTCTTTCCCTTTCCCTTGCCCAAGCCATAGTCGATATTTGTGTTTCTATCGAGGACAATGTGGTCGGGCTTGCTGCCATGATCGTCAATCTTGCGTCGTCTAGACAGTGGTGCGGCTCGGCTGGTTGGAGCCCCTTTGTTCTTATTATTTTTATCGTCATCATCGTCATCGATCACAATGACATCGTCATCTGCCTTTCTTTTGGTGGCAGGCTTTGTTGGTGTTGGTGCTGACACGGGTGGCTGGCTAAGCTGCTGACTTTTGTTCTGTACAGCCCCGCCGCCTTCAGTGGTGGCCAGTTGTTGGGCACTTTTGTTGTTTTGGGCTTCCAGCAGTTTCTGTCGGCGAGCAAGTCGCTCGGCTTCCATGGCTTTGCGATCGAGCGCCAGCAGCGAGAGGCCTGAGGCAGAAGTGGCAACCACCTGCTCACCGACATTCTGCTTGTTTTCGTCACGGGTTTTGGCACCTGCACTTGTTCCTGCATTCGCAACAACGACTGCTTCGCTGCTTGGTATCTGCTCAGCCTTGGGTGCTATTGGTGCATCAGAAGCTGTGCTAGCCGTGCTGGCTGTGCTTGCTGTTGATGCAGACCTCTTGTATGCCGGTGTTCGACTCGTACCGGCGGCAGCATGTCCAGCTCGGCCTGGCGTATTGTTAGGCTTCGTTCTCGCTTTGGTGATATTGATGAACTTACCTGTGCGTGCACTCTCTGAATCCCTCAGAGAGAGCGCCATGGCTCGTCTGATGGCTGCGTCTTCATCATCGCCATCATTGAGCTGGCGCAAGGACAGCTCGTCCATCGCACCCTAAAAGTAGGGGGCGAAAATGAGAGAGGAAAGAAGAAGGAAGAGAGCTTCTCTGGCAACTTCGTGGGTGGGTGAGCCTCCTTTATAGACAAAAAGGAGATACTAGACTCGCTAAGTGTGAATCTATTGCGTCAGTTGTTAATAATATAGTCCGATCCAGAAGAGGTCCTCAAACGTGGTAGACAGTAGACATAGTAGACGCTGAGTGGGTACTCGAATGAACCGCATTGTTGACTGATACTCCCTATATATTTCCTTGAGAAATAGGGATAATAACATATGAGGATAGCGAAAGGGAAATGAAGAATGAAGAAAAATGGAGCACACTGTGCTAAATACTTACTCTGTAGACGTCGGCCGTCCTAGATTCTCGATGAGAGACGTAGGCAGGAGAAGGTAGGCAGACGGAGGATGCCAGGGGAACGATTGCGTAGCGTTGGTAAGTAAACCTCAAGTCTGGAAACGCTAGTCCGACTAGATATATACAATGACGAGATATCTTAGCTAGCTTGAACAGCAGCAGTTCTGTTGCTGTCAAAGTAGTAGATGGCTTGATGATGAGTGTCGCGTAGTGGGTTTTGGAGCTGCAATCGCGTCTACCTGCAGAGTGGTTCTATCATCTCTGATTAGTCATCTTACATCAGCAAGCCAACGACAGTTCGCCATCACAGCTATCATTTGAGTTAATATTCCATCTACAACTTTTATCTCTGCTATTAGCAATGACCATCAATAAGTGAATAGATACGCTCATAAAGAATTTCATTCCAAAGAAGACACATCAGCATAATGCGCAGACTTCAGTAATCGAGGGCAGACCGTAGAGCCGATGCATTACTTTCTACTTTCTACAACGAATTGCTGCATTACTATCACAATATGTCCATTTGGTTCGATGGTAAATATACGTGAAATTGAACTGTCTAGATCCAGAGAGCTGGACTGGAAAACTAATCTGCTACGTAAGCAAGTAGTCTCCTGTCCACTGTCCAGTCTTGTCAAACATCTCGGTAGCCCGTGATGTTCTATGCTGGATAGGTCGGTGCACGCATAGTGCCATCGGGGTTTTCGAGTTTTTTGGGGTTATTATACTGTTTTTGTCGTTTTCTCAACCACCCACCACCTGCCGACCTCGTCCGTCCCCTCTCCTTTGAGGCCCTGCATCCTACCGACAACCGCATAGCTTTCCTTCAGCTTCCGTCGACAACTATCAGCTTCCACCTCAACCCCTTCATCTTGCTTTAGCTATCAAGTAGCTCAGGCTGCAGATAGCAACCGGTCTTGGAAAAGAACTGAAAATGCAAAAGATGCTGTAGTCGCTCGCTCAAAATATCTGCGCTCAAAGATCTTCGCTTATGATTCGCATGCCAACCTTGATCGCTGGTCCCCTTTGTAAAAAATAATATGGGGTAGGAGGAAGGATATTAACGGAGAAATAAAGGATATGAAGACAAAAGAAAAGAAAATGAGTGCAGGAAGACAATAAAGAAAGAAAAAAAAAAGGGAGAAATGAGAAAATACCAAGCGCCGAAACGTAGACGAGTTCGTAAACGTAGAAAATAACGCCGCGACATGCAGTCCTAACAATAGACGATAAAGAGAACAAAATGTAGTGGTCTTTGCACAGGAACATGACACTGTCACAAGTCCGTCCGGGACCCCGGGTATCTTCTCCCCATCCTAATCAAGTTGCTGTCCAGCCAAATGCCGTGATCCCTAACCTCAGCTGGTCCGCTGTTGGAAGAGACAAAATAAAGAGAACGCCGCCAAGGTGAACGCCGTCATAGGATTGCGCAAAGGAAGAAGAGAAAGTAAGAAGGAGGAGGAAAAAGGAAAGAAGAAAGATAAAAGAGAAGTAAATGGGTGGGGGTGGAGTATCAAGTGACAGTAAAATGAGGAATTAAGGAAAAGTAAAAGACGAATCTGATGGCCTCCGAGTAAACCAGGTAAAATGAGATAGGGCCAGCCAGATTAACCAAGCTCCGAAACAAAAGTGTGTGTAAAGGAAACAAGAGCAGCCAAACCAAAGAATAAAACAATGCTGAAGAGAAAATAACAAGGAAAGTATGTGCAGTAATCAAGAGCAAGTATAGATGAACAGCATAAACTGCAACAGCAACAGTAATGTGTAGCATCCCTCTTGGCCGAAAATGAAGAACGAAAAGAAACGCTGTTTAAATAATATGTTTGATATTCGTTCTTCGTCGTGACAACTTTCCGCTAGCTGGTGTCGTCTAGGTGTGCTGAAAATGTTTCGTTAAGATGTGCAAAATCGGAATAAAAAGCTGAAAGCTGAAAACAAAATCTCAAGAGCAGCTTGGTCAAATGTACTTGCTCTTTAGTTTATGCCCAAATGCTAAACGGTCTATGGAACACGGGCAATGGCCCAGGCGAGAAACAACGCAACCATATGTGTGCCAGCAGCGGTATGCACTAGTTTCTATCAGGGCTCAGTCGGAGGATCTGGCGAAGGCTATTCTCCATGTTTGCATGGTTCCAGGTCGAGCCGGCACTGTTAGAGGCTCCATTAAGCTCCATGTTGGAGTGACCGTTGTAGGCCTGTCCGTTAAAGGGTTGTCCGTTATAGGCAGGTCCGTTGTGAGGGCGTCCGTTGAAAGGCGAGCCTCCTTCAAATCGAGGGTCGATATGTCCAAGCGGCCGTCCATGAACAGGCGGGAGTGGGCCGCGTGAATTGTGAGACGGCGAGCCATTGTTAGCATACAATCCATCTCCACGGGGGAAAGCACCAGGAACGATGTGTGCCGCAGCTTGGTGTCCCACAAAGCCAGGCTGCGGCTGCGGCTGATGCCGCATCGCCGAAGGCGCTGAACTGGGCGACGCTGAAGGCGGGTTGAATATCATGCGCTTCAGGGACGCCTCAAGCTCAGAGCCTGAGTTCATACTAGAGCCAGGACTCGGCCCGGCCAGAGGAGGCGTAAGCAGGTAACTGCCCGGGGCCCCGGGAAGAGGACCAGTCTGCTGTCCAGGTGCGGCATTCTGAAATCCATGGAAGCCGCCGGCAAATACGCCGTGACCACCAGCTACACCACTCGGTGACCCACGAATGTCTGCTGGCTTAACAGCACGCATTCTCTCCTGGAATGGCGTGGCAAACGAAGGTCCAATTGGCTGGCCGGGAGTTCCGTCGAGTTCAGCCGCAGAGATGCCCGAGCTTGATCTGTTCAGGCTGGGCGCGGCACGGCGCACAGGTAGCTGGTGCGGCTGCTGAGACACGTCGCGAGGAAATGTGTAGCTACTAGCGTTGTCGGACACGGTGTCTGCTTGGGGGGACGCGAATGGCTGCAGAAGCGCGCCGTTGCGAACGTTGCTGACGCTCGCACGTCGAGTCTGATTCTGCTTTTCCTTCTCGGCTCTGTGGGCCTGAAACAAAGCATCGAGACCGGGTGCATTTCTGGGTGCATTACGGCTGGGGTCATGGCCATTTGTTGTGGCAATCGCAGATGGCAGTTCAGAGTCGGAAGCGGGAGGCGACGGCTGCTGGACAAGACTCAGACCACTCGTAGGCTGAGCGCGTGGTGACTCTGGTGAGGCAAAAGTAAGGGCGACCGCTCCCCGCATAAAAGCCGGGCGAGGGAGCGCAGAGGGAGCGGGCGACGCGTGGAACGAGTTGCCAGCAAAAGCCTGGGTGGCCGGGGCTGAGGATGACAACTGAGGGTCTTGGCTCGGGTTTGCTCCTCCCTGGAGAGAAATCGAGGCTGTGCCCTTGGCAGGTGGCGTCCGCTTGCCATCCTGTTGCTGGTGCTGGTGCTGCTGCTTATTAGAAGCATTGGAAGTTGCGCCGTTCTTGGGGCCATTCTTATTGCGTCTGCTCGACTTCCCAGAGGCAGATTGCTGGTTCTGGTTTGGCGCAGCAGGACTCTTGGCCTGTGCAGAATTGGCATTGTTCTTCTGCGTCTTCCTACGTGGTGTCGAAGGGCCACCGTTGGGGGCACCGCCAGCAGCACCACCGGCAGCCTTTGGGCCATTGCGGACAAAGTCAGGGTTGAAATTCGGCTCCAAACCAGCTGCGTCGTTTTCGGACGCATAGTTCTTGTTCCTGTTGGCAGACTTGGGGCCATTGGGGCCAGGCCGACGCCGGCCTGGTGGCTTTGCCTTTGCAGAAGCTGGAGTAGGAGCAGGGTCCGGCATATGAGGCTATGACGCGAATATTGGCGAGTAAAAATGGGAAGAAGAGGTCGATATTGATGTTGGAGACGGCAGGAAGGTGTCGCGAAACGGCGTTGGCAATGGTAATAAATCTGATGGTGATTGAGATGTGAGTTGTGAAGAGACGATGCTCATGTTGCGACCGTTCGCGAAGGACAGAGGGGAGTGGGCTGAGGATCACGGAGGATCACAGAAGATGCGTGATAGCGATAAAACGCGAAAAGAAGATGACAAAAAGAGAGGTTTGAGAGTTGAGAGGGAATTGATGATGAGTAGGAGATTGATGAAGGAGAAAGAATGTGAGGGAGATTGTCGAGGGAGGATGTTGTGAGGGACGGAAAAGGCAAAAGGAAAGAGGCAAGCGGCAAGAAGTAAAGAGCGAATCACCAAGTATGAACCTGCGTGCAGAAAGAGAGTAGACTGGAATGCGGAAGGTGCGAACGAGGGGAAGGCAAGAAAACAAGCTAATGAGCGTACGAGGAAGGCACGCGGAACAGCTGAAAGGGAAAGTGCGATGGGTCATAGGCGCTATCTTCCTAGATTCCCTATATTTTAGTGGTATTTAGTGGGCTTTTAGTGGTATTTCCTACTAATTTGGGCAGTTCAGGTACGGAATTTTGATTGTTGCCGTGGAGTCTGCCAGTCTTTAGGCCTCAAAACAGCGGGGCCAGCACGCCACTGAGGGAGTGCTTGAAGCCTGACTAGACGTTTGACTCAGCCGCGCCAGAGGCACAGGCTCACGGGACAAAGGATTTGAGGGAAGGAGCGAGCAGGCAGGGGTCAATAAGAGATATGATTGGCTACTGTCATAGTTGTGAGACATCACTCGTAGTGATAGATAGAGATTGTGAGCTGCCGGGTCGTTTGGGTGGTTAGGCTGCCTGGAAGAAGAGAGAAAGCCCCGCCTCCAGGCCAGCACTAGACCGCCTTCTGCCTTGCTGAGCAAAGCAGCCTCCTGGTGCTGTTTGGCGTATGTCAGCCGGTAGACTAGCGGGAATGGGCTTAACAGGGTGCATCTTACTGTCTCATTATCGCGGACAGACACCATTATTTGGCGACACACGACTAGGCCACTGACGAAAGCCCTACACAGCAAAGCCTTGGCTGACCATACACGTTCCTGAAGCTCTACCAGACTCCATTGCCAGTCCCGAAATCATACTCTGCGCTGTACCAGGCCATCCGGAAGCAAACAGCACATTACAACAAGACCAGAGCAGGTAGGTAAGCTTTGAGGTGGACATCAATGACGTGGACAAACGAGGGGAGCTCAAGGCTATTTTGATTAAGAATATACCAAGTGGTGAAGAGTGCAAGAACATGCACCACCAAGCACCATCACGCACCAGCCTGGACAGCCCATCATCCACCACGTTCATGTTCACGATAATGAGGCTGACACAACAAGACAGCTGCTCTACTTTGACAACACATTCTCTACAACCAACACCATAAGCACACATACCCTACTACACACACACACACACACAATGGCCGATATCGATATGGCCGACGCCCCGCCGTCAGACGGTGTCAAGAAGCAGGCCACTGCCGGCGATTCCGGCAAGGCAGTCGTCGGCGCTGATGGCAAGAAGCGCTTCGAAGTCAAGAAGTGGAACGCAGTGGCACTGTGGGCATGGGACATTGTAGTCGACAATTGTGCCATTTGCCGCAATCACATCATGGATCTGTGTAGGTTTTCTTATGCTCTTGTTCTATCTGAAATGCCAAAGATCAAACAGCCGGCTAACATCACAGGCATCGAATGCCAGGCGAATCAATCCTCTGCTACAAGCGAAGAGTGCACAGTCGCTTGGGGTATCTGCAACGTATGTATATTTGTAATGCGGTCATGCTCTACTTCTACAGTCTCACTAACTCTATAGCACGCTTTCCACTTCCACTGCATCTCTCGCTGGCTCAAGGCCCGTCATGTGTGCCCGCTCGACAACCGCGACTGGGAATTCCAAAAGTATGGCCGTTAAGCTGTCGGGAAACGACAGGAAATGTGGAGGCGGGATGCTATGCGTTGGCATACTGCTTTGCTTGATCGGCTCGCTATTATCTCGGCATGGCGCGACATTGGACGGCGGTGAACAGGACAAGGAAAACGGGTGCTGGCCACGGCATAGTCCACAGCTTGTGGTAGCACCAACTCCAGGACACTTCTTTCTCTTGGGATTTTTATGATGTTATTGTATTTATTATTCACGCAGATATGCCCTTTTTAGTTGATTATATTCATTCGAGTCGTACGCATTCTCCATTTTGACTATAGCAAAACCATCCTTCGTGAGAAAGAGATGTTTTTCCTTTCCTATCCATGTGCGTAACTATTCCTGGCCAACAACATTATTGTTGAAGACTATCGTCTGTGGTATGCTGGCTTGGTTCGGGGTGCCGTTGCTGCCGACGGGCAGCCATTTGACGGGATTGTTTCTGTAGAATGGCCATCTGGGGATGACGACGAGGGATGTGACTGCAGTGCCGCCGAGCACGATGTACATGGCAAGTCTAATGTCCTGCAGGAAGTAGCCAACAAGGACAGAGATGGCCTGTGGAGGACGAAAAGTTAGGACTGGCATCTGAGGTTGGGAGAAGTAGAGAAGAACTGCTACATACGCTGAAGCTGTACAATAGGATGACGGACAGCTTTTCGCTGAGGCGTTGGCCCTCAAAGTCCTATTTACAGTTAGGGTCTGGTCTTGTAAATGTTCCCGAGCCATCACCGAGTCTAACGGTCTCGGTTGATGCCAGCCAGCATGTCGGCAGCATATCGATCGCCATGGGGAGCTCACAATTGGTCCGTCAACGATGTCGCGGACCTGGTCCAGTATCTGGTCGGCCATGGTGATGATGTATATTGTTTCTGATTAGCAATGGCGATGAGCCGATCTATTGTTTGTTCTATTCGTAGATGTGTGTGGTCGTCTGGTTGTGCGTGTGCGTCGTCGGTCGTCGGTTGTCGTCACAGTAGCTTGGGGTGAAATTGGTTGTTGTGGTGTCGCATAAGCATATGCTGCTGGCCAGCGTGGCTTCAGTGTGGCTACGGTTTGTACTGGCAAGTCACTTTACTCGTACTTAGCTGCAGAATCTACATGCAACTATACGCGGCCCCACTAGTCGCCTCTGGCATGTTGGCTACCATCCGTCTACAATGTGAGGCTGATGCCAAGATCCAGACTGCTGTATTCTGTACGACTAATTATTTGCTTGAGCAAAGTGGCATTGTGCTTGATTCAGATGGTGATTGGATGTCACAAACTGCTGAATCATGCTTCTTGAAATGTCTTGTTTGAACTTGACTCATTCGCTTCATGCGATGGTGAGATGAATGGTGAGCGGCGCACACGGCAACTGTTGGATTATGTAAGCATATATGACTGGCTGTCGCGGCACAATTTGACAAAATGGGCAGGTACGCTGGCCTGTCGATGGTGGAAATAGCCAGTCTCGCTTGATAGACAGAACGAAAACAACGAGGGGAAAGCGGATGAGAAAGCAAGAAACAAACGAGGAAGTGAGGGGGAGGAAGCCAAAGGAGGGCGCCTGACGCGCGACATAGCGACATGATAAATCATGATGAATCATGAGCTAGCGTTGGAATGACGATTAGGGAAAGAGCAGTTTACGGGTCGTTTGACAACAAAGACAGAGACACGGCGGTTCGACACGAGAAAACAGAAAACAGGAAAGAGGAAAGAGGAAAGAGACAAAAGAGGGAAGGAGCGGCAATCGTGAAGTCACCAGCGAAGAAAGAGCGCTTGGTCGCACATTCCTTCCCTTGGTCCAATGCCAGCGTCGTTGATATCTTTGGATTCCCTGCTATCAATATTGGGCTCCTTCCTGGATGGGCGATGGTCGCTCGCAGTATGCAGTCGCAGTTGGGGGTATAGACACTCCTCCCCAGCTGGCAGTATATGCTAGACATCAAACTGCAGGCTATAAACTACGCTACATGACAATGACGGGACCTCGCGAATAGGATGACGTTCTTCTGCACACGCCCTCATTTTTCCTTTTCCCTGCCTCACTGGACTAATAATCATAAGCAATGCCGCGCTATAGTGGTGCAGCGGTGTAGGATACGGAGTACGGAGTACATGGACGGTGTCTTGAGTACAGCTGGGGATGCATATAGATTGGCGAGTATCAGATACGAGCGCCGGCTCAATGTCTCCTCAGTCTCCTCGGTCTCCTCAGTATCCTCAGTCTCTTCAATCTCTTCAATGTCTCCTCATTGTCGTGAAACATCTGACCTTGCTTTCTAATGTCGTTGGCGCCGTTCTTGTCGCGTTGTCAGATAACAGCTGAGAAAGGAAAGCACGGCATCTGACTAGAGAAGGGCCGATGCAGGCGAGCAGGCGACCCGAGGCCTCTTGCCGTATCGTTTGTCTTGGAATTATCTTAAATCAAATATATATCAAAAGATATTAAAAAAATCAAAAACGGCAACAAGGCTAATGGGATGCTCCTGCCCGTTTTCGGCTGGCCAGTCGTTGTGCGCATAATCAAAAGGCAGGCACGACTGGGGGCCCCGGCCATTTCCACCGTTTTGCTCCTGCTCATATGGGAACATGTCATTGTGCTGCGTCGTCGGCCTAGGGTCATGGTCTATTCTGGCCACCCAGGACCAGCCGGAGCCCCATCAGGAGCAAATTTTTCCTAGCCCGCTATAAAAATCTTACAGTGTCAAAAAGTGCTCAACTGTGCCCAAGAACACCAAAAATAGCTCTAATTTGTGACTTATGAGCACCGCTAGACACAATCTCGCACTGTAATCGCCCCCTTCGCTCCTGCCCTTTCCCATTTCCATTTCCAAAGGCCAATATTCCCAAAGCCCACTATTTTCGCGAACAAACAAATCTCTCCTTCCTCCCTTTTTCTTTCTCCTCTCTTTCTCTCTAACCAAACCTCTACCGTCTGTTTTCCGGATATTTTATCTCGATCGACAGACTTTGACTTGTGAATTATCTAATCCAACTACTACTATTGCGCTTCCTGTGGTTAATATCTTGTTATCACAGATCGCCAAGTCCAACTCGCACACCTCCTTGGCTGCACAACCCTTCTTTCACATGATATCAGCCAGTTTTCCTTTGCGCTGAATCAGACTCCCTCGACTTGACGTCCACGACAACGACAACAACCACGCTACTGCTATCGCATTCTACCGTCTCTATATATACTATATACCCTCTCTCAACTCTTCACCTACTTTTGTTTTTGTCGGCCACCTTCTCTGGGCTCATCAATCGACCAGGACCGTCACCAACCAATTCCGAATATCGCCTGTCCGCAGCCCGTCTGTTCTGAGCATTTCCAGAACAGTCAACCATCCCTCCTGGCTACTCTACGGGTATCAGGATCTCCTTTTTCCTCTCTTCCGTCGACGACTATCATCTCGTCGCCCTTTTTTATTCTCACAGTCATCTACCAAGTCCTTCCGCGACTGGTCTTCTTCGCATCGCCTTCTCGCACAACTCGTCTCCCGTTCTCGTCACCATCCGACGAAACGGCTCCTCCGTCACCAGTCATCTCTCAAATCGCCAAGTTGGCGGGACCTAACGAAGTTCGTCTGACCCTCTCCCGTTCGCTCCTCGGCCCCAAGTTCTGGGTCTACAGCGGAGTGAACAAGAAGCCTCCATAACTTGATCGAACCCGGCCATATACATCACTGCTTCCACGACACACATCCCGTTTAGCGCTTTTTTGATATACCCCTTCTTCTATTTCCTGCTTGCTGCATAACCTGCACCTGCCGGACTAGAGAAACGACAACACTTAGGTTTTCTTTGCGGCCCAAAGCCGCACGCCGCTTTCCGCCGGCGCAGTTCACACTTACGTGAATGGCGTCTTCCGAGTGAGATCCAGCGCTCTATCGTGAGGTGGAAATCATACGAGAACGAATCGAATAGAAGAACAGAAAGAACGATATCTACATTGAAAAATTATCGGATCAACAGCTTAGCTGCTCGACCCAGCAAAGCCATATCGAACTCGTCCCAACACAGGAACATCAACAACCTATCATCAACAGCAATGTCTGACCACGAGGAGACTGTCTCAGACACCGGGTACGACACCCCGGTGCCTGAGCTTGACGACCACCGCAACCAGCAGCATTCTGTCCAGCGTTCCAGCCGCCACCGACGTGGCACTTTTGACTCGCTCTATGGCAGTCAGGCCGACCACCAGCTGCAAGCCGGCGTCCGTATTCGCGACTTTGAGGAGGCTATCGCCGATGACGAATTTGCCGAGGATGAGCACGACGGCCCGCACTCACGCCGCAACACGGCCGGCAGTATGGACCGCCGCTCGCCATCACCTCCCAACTCTGTCAAGGCTTTTGCCGAAGCCCGTCGCCGCGAACGTGGCATGTCCGTCTCTGAGCAGAAACAGGACAGAGATGCTGAGCATGACCACCAGCACCAGCATCATCATGCGGCGCACTCGACGCATCCGCCAACTCTGAAACGTGCTGGGTCGATTGCCAGCCGTCACAGCCACAAGAGCCGGCCTCGCACGGTTCTTGTTGAGAACGATGGTGGTAGCATGTCATCCATCAACTCGGCCGAGGAGGACGTGTGCTTTCCCGTTGCTGATGAGCACCGCGATGACAATCTCCACATTGACTTTGACTATCTCGAGACGTTTATGCGTGCTGAGAGAGAGGAGTTGGAGCAGAAGGAGGAGGAGCGCCGTGCCCAAGAGGGCCGGACCTTTCCCGACCTGCGTTCCAACGGCATGTCTAACGAGACTGCTGTTGCCTCGCCGCCCATGGTGACCTCGGACGGCGACTTTGTTGGCGCCCCATCTGACAGCTATGCGCTCAATGATGAGAAGGCCGGCATTCACTCGGACGAGCAGCCCAAGGCTGGCAATGAGGCATCCAAGCCTGCAACTCGCCAGATTGACCCTAACCGGTTCAGCTTCTTCTCGTCGGCGTGGGAGTCAACAATTCATGCTGCCGACTTCTCGGACCTGGTGCTCCCGGGCGAGGATGTGCGCGGGCTGTTCTCCTTCCCCAAGGGTGAGACAGATGGTGTCTGGTGGCTTAATGTCAACAACCCCAGCGAGGACGAGGCGCGTGCCATCTGCCGTGCCTTTGGTGTGCATCCTCTGACAGTTGAGGATATCACACAAAAGGAGACGCGCGAGAAGATTGAGCTCTTCCCGTCGTACTACTTTGCGTGCTTCCGCTCATTCAACGTGGTTCAAGAGGCCGATGGCGAGGTTGAGTACGTGCCTTTCCACACATATGTCATTGTTTTCCGCGAGGGTACGCTGAGCTTCAGCTTTGAGCCCAACTCGCACGCCACCAAGGTGCGCACGCGTATTGCCCTGCTCAAGGACTACGTTGCGTTGAGCAGCGACTGGATCTGCTACGCTCTCATTGACGACATTGTTGATTCCTTTGCTCCTGAGATTCACGATACCGAGATGCAGACCGAGGCGCTGGAGGACGACGTGTTTGTGGCACGCACTGACGACATGCACGGGTTCCTGCAAAAGATTGGCACGACGCGGCGCAACGTTATGAGCCTGATGCGCCTACTGGGCGGCAAGGCAGACGTTTTGCGCGGCTTCACCAAGCGCTGCAACGAGAACTACAAGGTGACACCGCGCATGGACATTGGCATGTACCTGGGTGATATTCAGGACCACGTTGTGACGATGATGAACAACCTGGGTCACTGCGAGAAGATGCTGTCGCGCACCCACAGCAACTACCTTGCTCAACTGTCCATTGACAGCATCCTGCAAGGCACCAACACGAACCGGGTTCTGAGCAAGATTACGTTTATTGCGTCGATTATTGTTCCCCTCAATGTTATCACCGGTCTCTTTGGCATGAACGTCAAGGTTCCCTTTTTCGTTGACGAGGCGGACAATCTACATGCCTTTGGGGGCATTGTGGGGGGCCTTGTGCTGTTCTGCGTGGTGTCCCTTATCTTTGCCCGCCGCATGCGCTACATTTAGTTGTGTTTGTTGTTGTTTAATCTGTCATTGATTTTTTGACTTTTTTTGACTTTTCCTCCTTTTTGTATCTTCATTTCTGTCTCCATTTTGTGTCTCGACTTGTTTCTTTTCTTATAGTCCATAATTACGTTTTACTTCCTTTTGGTCTACACATGGTCTACATGTTCATTGGAATAATCACGTTCTTGCGCACTATCATTATTCGCCGATGTTTGGTGCTTTCGATACGATTCTTTATTGAAGAGTACTGTTAGTGTTGAACTGGTGGTGCTGGATCCTCAGTCTTGCCTCTCATTCTTCCTCTTTACTACTGCTTATGTTGCTATATATAGAAGTTGGCGGATAGAGGAGTTGGTCTGCAAATATCTAAAATATAAAGTTCGAGCCATCGATTTGTTTTATGAACATATTGAATAGAAAGATGACACAAAGTTCACCTAAAGTTGTTTAGTGTGCGGCTCAGGCTGACTATGGTGGGCGATTTGGGGCGGTGGTGGTCCCGTGCTGATAAGATAAGAGATGCTGATTTTTCATCACCAAACAAGCATCGAGCTACGTCAAGCACCACCTCTAGTATTACTGCTGCCTCTCCCCTCTCCTCTACGACCACCAATTCGCCCTCACATCCTCCAAAATGACTACCATCGACCAAGACGCCCTCAGCAAGCTGTCTGACAAGGACAAGCTCGAGCTCCGCGGTTTCCTCGCCGCCGAGACCCAGCGCACCGGCTTCCAGGGTCGTACGTATTTACGTATTCTCGATGCTTTACAAACGCTACATTAATGCTGGACAAATGCTAATTGACAGAAATTCACAACCTGACGGACAAGTGCTTCAAGAAGTGCGCGACCACTACCTCCAGCAACACCCTGTCGTCGTCTGAGAAGGACTGCCTGAGCAACTGTGCCAGCAACTTTATCGACTTTACCATTCTGACGACCACCAGCATTGCCAAGCTGCGGAGTTAGTAAGGTAGACGAAAAAATCAAAGGCCGAATAGCCGGAAATATGGCACACATTGGAGCCACGGCGCCGCCGGAGCGTGTAGTGACGACGCACATGGACGCACACGGCGGGTAGGATCACGAGTCTCACAAGACACAAGTGGCCATGGACCATGGGTATGAACTACATGGACATGGACTACAATGACGCGGACATGTATGCATACGAATACATCAAGAAAAAAGGCATGGACAATTCGAAAAACATGCAAAAGCATTGGGGAAGTATGAGAACAACTCTACTACATGTACAATAGAATCAATCGATATCATATCAAGCATCATAACATCAAACCGCAAGTGGCAAACATCACAAGGGCATCACAGAAGAGATACCAAAACAGGCACGTTTACAATGTTTATTGATTCAAAACTCATTCTTTTATATGAAGGGGGGCACTGAACCGCACACCGCTGCTGGACTATCGACAACTATCGACCATCCACTGACTTCACAGGAGGGACCGATGATATCATTGCATACAAACAAAGTACAAGAGCGTTTGTTTGTACAATAGTTGAATGAAGAGCGCATGAGCTGGAACAGACAAAATAGAAACAAGAACGAAAAAGAAAAAAGTACAATTCCCATTTTTGATCTTGGCCAAGATCACCCTAATAATTGTCGTGAAAGTAGATGATATAAAAACTCCATGTAGATAAAAGAAGCAGATGGGCCATGACAAGCACGCCACCATTTTGAATTTTGGGTTTTTTGATTTTATATAACTTTTTGGTTTTTAAAAGCAAAAGCGTTTAGACCAGGGCCAGCTTGGTGGCGGCAATGTCGAGGGCATCGACATCGGGGGTCAGGCGGGCGTAGGCCTTCTTGGTGCCGTCGGGGCTGTTCAGTTAGTACTGTGTTGATATCGAATATTCAATGAGACTTCTGAATACATACCGGATCAGGGTGTTGATCTTGACGGTGTCAATGTCGTAGAGCTTCTTCAGGGCCAGCTTGATCTGGGCCTTGTTGGCCTTGATGTCGACAATGAAGACGAGAGTGTTGTTCTCCTCAATCTTCTTCATGGCAGACTCGGTGTTGAGGGGGTGCACGATGACCTTGTGCTCGTCCAGGCGCACGGGGTGGGGGATGGACTTGCGGGGGTACTTGGGAGCACGCGACAGCTGCAGAGTCTTGGGGCGGTGGAAGGAGGTGGTGTACCGGACCTTCTGGGCCTTGTGGGCGGAGGCACCCTTGAGGGCGGCCTTGGCAGCGGCGTTGGCCTTGGTGGAAGCTATTTCATCAAATAATCAGCAATCGCTCTTGGAAAATGATGACAATGATCATGATCAGAACTCGCAAAATCTGCTGCTGCTGTGTAGGCTAAAAATGGGGGTTTGTCATCGTCTCGGTAGACTCGGCAGACTCGGTTACAAGAAGACCAGAGTCTACCGAGAGAGTTAGGTTTGCTCCTGTAAAGACGGGAGAAGAGAAGGGGTGAGAGAGGAAAGGACAGCACAGTGAAGGCCAGACACGCATAGCGCATGGGATATATTTCAATCTCGTCACACGGGCATGTCTCGAGGCCGTTGCCTCTTCCCTCTCGTCCCCCGTCTTTCCCAAATCCAGTCCTCCTCGGTAGGACCCAAGCCGGCATCTTTCGACAGCCAGCCAGTGTCCTCAGTCGTCACCACGCCGCTCCCTCTTGCCATGGTCATGATCATCTACACCCGGTACCGCCATGCTTCCGCTGTTACGCAAGAAGACAAGCCAGCTGATGTTGAATGTAAAACAGCATGTCGATGTCGAGAGAGTCGTTGATATGCGATGGTACAGACAGTCCAAATATTGGAAAGCGAAGAGCGTGGCCCAAATTGTCGGGGGAGAACAGTGCCGTTCTTGCAGAGCTTTCTTTTTGGAAATCTTCACATTGGTGATCGGTCAAAGAAGAAGAGAGAGAGGAGCAGTAGCAGCAGAATGCAGCTCGCCGGGGTGGTCCAGGTATCAATGAAGATTTGTCCCTCCTGTTAATGGCGGCGCAACTCAAATTCTGCATATCTGCGGACTCTCTATTCTCGACTGTCGCCGTCGAAAAGACGGATCGAATTAAAACATACCCTTGCCCTTGGTAGCAGTCTTGGGAGCCATTTCGAAGATTTGGGGTGTGGTTGTCGAGGAGTGTTGTCGTCGAAAAGTTGTCGATTGTCGGGATGGAAAAGAAACAAAAAAAATAGAGGGAACAAGAGGGACAACAGGAAAAGAGGACTTTTCGCTTTTCGCAGCGACGAGAAAAAAAAATCCAATTTGGAACTAATTGCCAGCCTATGATAATTGAGAGGTGGAGACTTTTCTCTGTGGATCATTAGGGTTTCTCTTTAAATGCATACACGTGATCTGAAGTGGTCTATTTTCTGGTATTGATGGATGACTAAGGAACTGAATGACTAAGACTTTGTTGACAGCTGATAAGATGATAAGAAAGCTCATTATCGATAAGAAATTGTTATCACTCGAGAAATGTTGATACTGCGACGACTGCCGTACAGATATCAGCATGTCTCTTTGAACAATCCCTCGAATAGACTACGAGTCAATCGCCGACAGTCTTCCACAATGGGCGCCAAGAAAAAGACCAGCTCGCGGCTCAAGAGCTTCAAGAGCCTCGCCGCGGGCCGGCCACCAACCGTTCAGATGCCGCCCAAGTCGCTGTCGCGCAGGACGACTAAGCGCGTCATCAACGGCCACCACCAACTCGAAAAGCGCCGGCTGCAGGCTGTCGCGCGCAACGACAAGGCGGCCGAGTTGGCTATAGCTGCTGAGATTGAAGCCCTCGGTGGCCTAGCACGCTACCAACAGGCCAGTCTGCAGGGCCAGCGCAGCGACCGCGGCGGCGACAGCTCGAGGGTTCTCATGGGGTGGCTGGAAGACCTCATGCCCAAGGTCAAGGCCGGTGCAGAAGCAGAAAAATGCAAGGAAAAAGAAAAGCAAAAAGAAAATCAAAAAGAAAGGGCTGCACCCAAGCTGCGCATGCTCGAGGTCGGCGCACTGAGCACGGACAACGCATGCTCGGCGAGCGGTCTCTTTGAGATGCAGCGCATCGACCTCAACAGCCAGGGCCCCGGCATTCTCCAGCAGGACTTTCTGCAGCGGCCAGCACCGCAGTCGGATGCCGACCGGTTCGACATTATCAGTTTGTCGCTGGTGCTCAACTATGTGCCACAGCACAGCGACCGCGGCGTCATGCTGCTCCGGTGCCTCGAGTTTCTGCATGAGCCAGAGCAGATGTCCCAGATGTCCTCGGACTCCTCAGAGTCTTTCGAGAGCAGCAGCATAACCGCCATAACAGACCCAGCCATTGCAAAGCACTTTCCCAGCGTCTTCCTGGTGCTGCCTGAGCCGTGCGTGGCCAACTCGCGCTACCTCACCACGGAGAAGCTGACGACCATTATGAATTCGCTGGGCTTTGACCTGGTCGAGTCCAAGACATCGCAGCGGCTTGTCTACTACCTGTGGAAGCGCGTACGGGCGGCGCCGAGCGTGATCCCGAGCTACGGCAAGAAGGAGCTGCGGGCCGGCGGTACACGCAACAACTTTTCAATTGTTCTTCAAGGGACATGAAGCAAGCGGTGTAGCTAGTGGACCTGCACGTCTCTGCATTCCCAGTCCCGCCACAGAGCGGCATTGTCAACTGCTGGCGGCATGGCACCCCCTCAAAACCCCAGGATCACCCTACATCATGTTTATGCAGCATCATTATTACAAGTCCTGCATATACCATCTCCCCATCAACCAATATCAGCCAGAAGCATTCAACGGAATGGCCACTAGCCACTCTAGTCGTGCTGCTCCAGCCGTGGACAACAGTCATGCGACATATGGAGCAAAGCGACGTCGAATCAGGGGCGCCCCCATGCGGGGGAGAGAGTGTGATGAAGCGAGGCCAAGCACGCTCAGTAAGGACAGAGGGCAGGACTTCCGGTTGGCGAGCTCAACAATTTTCGTCGACGTCTTTCCATTGACTTCTACCAAGCATGCCTAGTGTCTGCTTCCCCTCTTTTGGCCGCTCTGCCCGCTTCTTTCTGAGAACCCATTTACATTCCTGCATGTATCATCGTCAGCCACGTCTGTGCTGTCTCCTGTCGGCCGCCCCAGCCAGCCATCGTGCGGAGAACATTGCATGGTTTTTATCAGTATTTTTTGGTCTTTTTGGTCTTTTGGGGGACACTAAATGCAGTCAGATGACTATTTTTGTGGCTGTACAATTAATTCAATCGATTTGATTTGGTTCAGTTGGACTGATCGTCTCTGGTAGAGTACATCCCCCTCTTTATGGAATGGATGATGATGAGCTATTCAGCAAAGAAAGGGGTGATAGACTCAAAGGGAAATACCCCCATACAACAAGTATGTTAGAATACATAGAGAAAGAGCAAGAGTTTTCATCTAATATCGACAATCCACAATGCTGAATAATGACACTTTTCAATGCGTGTCGTAGACTGACTTCGATAAACACCATCCCCAGCCAGCCTTACGAAACAATATCGCCGTTCTGTAGCAAAATACAAATGTTCAAAACTGCTTGGTTGCGTCCGCAAGAATCAACAAGAAAATAATGCAATTATCTATCAACCTCACGCTCCCAGTATAGCAGCATTAAGTAGCAAAAACAGCAAAAAAAAGAACAAAAATATTGAATATACTCCCTCGGGTGGGCTCGAACCACCAACCTTTAGATAGACTATCATTAAGGATAACAGTCTAACGCGCTATCCAATTGCGCCACGAGGGATCCAATTGATTATGGTGGATTGCCCGGTCGGTAACTTATAAAGGGTAGTCTAAGTGGAGAACTCGAGCTGTGATTGTTCGCCAAACTTGACTCGTTGACAACGAACGACGACTGTATGCGTACTGCTTCTACAACCATTTCAGTATTTTCAATTTCTTTACTTTCTTGGTTTTGTCTTGTCATTACACCCAGAGCATTGATCAACTTTGACGACGATATCCAGGCCATTGCACATATCACCATCTCAATCTACAGCCAAGACGGGTGCGTTACACGTACCACATTATCTTTTCGTGACGGCTGCTTCGATATCTAAACTGTGTGTATAAGACTTCGGCTCATCTTTCACTTTTAATACAAAGTCTCGCCTCTTCTACTAGGTGTTTTGGCCGGATTGCCTAGATGAGACTCTAGCCGGAGAGATGCAAAATCCCGACGATATGTCGTTTATGTATAGTAGCGATTCGCTGCACATGTTTTCAGGTCTGTATCTCATGACCTCAGATCCCGCAGTCCCCCACATACCAGGGGTCTGTGTAGAGAGCAAGCAAACGAGAAACGAGAGACGAGGAGACAAGACAATAATGCAACTGCAAAGTTGGCATCCAGGGATTGCACGATCCGGCCGGGCTCAGACAGCATCGTCATGTCTGTACGTTTCTGTACGTTTCATGTATCAGTTGCCACTGCAATCAAGGGTCTGGGGTTGTAGGAATTGGAATGTGCTGTTAAAGAAACATCCAAACAAGCAAATTCAACAAGCAAACAGGAAACGGGCGAGAAGAAACAGGCAGCTAGACATCGACGACATACTAAAAGAAAAGAGGAAACAGGCGACGGCGAGCGAGAGACAGGAGGCGGCAATCAAAGGCAGTGATCTCATGTTGTGACCTCATACTCGCATACCTGTGCTTACGCACCCCGGCTCCCATGAACCCAGGGATGCCGTGTTTCGGTCAAGAGAGAGGGGACGACAAAGCTGGGGATACAACCGAAACATCCAACAACATGGTTTCACTACATATGCAGGATATATGAAAGAATGGACAAGTGTCAATGGCTGGATGACTTCTTCCTGTCTCAGCCAGCATCTACTCTCTTCATATGTTGCAAACAAAAGACGAAAAGTCGCTTTACAAAGAGAGATGTGATGAGGCCGTAATAGAGGTTAGAGACAGAACAGCGGCTTTCTATGACTTTCTCTGTAGATCTATGTGCTCCATTGATACCACTGAGATTAATATAATTAATTAGACCAACAGCCACCGGCCGATGAAGCTGTCCTATCAAACGTCGACGTCATATCAAAGTAGGTCTACTCCGTGGTCTTCAAAAGCCTAGACCATTCAATAGAGTGTCTTTATTGGCATGAGGTCATTGGCCTTGGCTCCTTGACTAGAGCAGAGGGAGCCAAGATCGCAGCTCCATGTGTGAAAGAATAGGAAGAAAAGAATAGAAAGCAGTCGGAAAGGCTGGCATTGGTACTCTGCGCAACCAAGACGAGACATGTAGCAGTCCTGCGGACGCAAGACGAGGGGGGTGGCTCGATGGTGCAACAAGGGTCGATCTCTGTCATCAGTAACGGCCTCTTACAACTTGTATTAAACCCGAGCCCTCTCACCCTTTCACCCTCTGAACCCTATCTCCTGATGTCAACAGTAGTGGCTGCTATTGAATTCAAAGACATCAGTTCGTACGTTTGTGATTGCGATTACTCAGTGTGCACACCATCAGCCTTAGCCTCCATTTGCAGATACACACTCTTCCTCCACTCTTCACCTCCACCCTTCTTTGCTCTGGTGACTCTGTAGATCCCGACACTAGGTATTTGCCGCTTGGATGTCGAGAAGTATCTTATGTTAAAGTATAATAATATATAGTTGGATTGTAGATAAAAAAAGACGCGCGTAGGTATTGCAAGACAGTAACAATATAGTAACAATAAGTAGCAATTAACAAGATATTAAACAAGGCAAGTATAATTAATAGCATGCAATCAATTCCCCGACCGCGGAGAAGATTGGTAGTCTGAAGATAGATAACGTGATAATTAACAATATTGCCCGATTAGGCGATGCCGGTGTATTTCGACTTGAGCTGGAGCTAAGCCATCGCTTGCAACTTTGGCAGCCAGCAAATGGAAATTGTCGTGCTGAGCTGAGCGTTCTTATCGCTCATCCAGCACAGTGTCCGAATTTAGCTGTAGATATAATTGTAGACAATAAAAACATCAGAGACACTACATCTACTAGCAACAACCTAACAATGGCATCACGATAGATGTGAATGCTGGAAGAAGATATACCAAGGTGACGTATTCAATACCGGCTGCTGATCATTGCGTAATAAGGTGCGCAGAGCCTGGCAAAACAGAAGAGTCCGTGAGGGGTTGCAGGTCAGGTATGATGTTATCACGCGTACTCCTTTTATTGCTTCTTTTTAAAACACCTAGATCATTTGGCCTCACAGGGTAGTTGCGAAATGCCTGTGAACCATCCAAGGTGAGGGCGAAGACTGGTCGAGTAGTATTAGCAGCGATAGATAGGTATTGGAATCGCAGTATGGTAACACAGTGACATCCATTATATTCGTATTATATTCGTATTATACACACCGAGCAGGATTTATATCCCGGAGCCGGACAAGGTCCCCGTCATGATGTCATGTCTTTATATTTTAGTTTGTTTTATATTATTGCTTTTGTATGTACAACTCATCAACTACAAGAGACCGTCAAAGGTGGTAATGACACGGTGCTTCTCAGATACATTGTCAGCCAGTGGCGCATTGCCCGGCCGCTGCACAATGTAGCTCGTGAGCCCGGCCGCCTTGGCTGCCTCGACCTCGAGCACATTGTCGCTCAGGAACAGCCAGCTTTCTGCATTGGGGAACTCGGCGGCATGGGCAGCCAGGATCTTGGAGTAGCTCGTAGCGGCCGTCTTGGGACCGGCATTGATAGTGTCAAAGTAATCACTGAGAATGGGGTTCACGTCCACAGCCTTGTCCGTGGCAACGCCCTCGACGCCGGTGTACTCAAACAGCAGCTTCTGGGCGGCGACAGAGCCCGACGAGTAGATCATCAGGGTCTTGCCGTCAGCCTTCCACTTGTTGAGGGCCGGCACTACGTCCTTGAACAGGGGCGCCTTGATCTCGCCGCTGCGGTAGCCATCCTTCCACAGCAGGCCCTGCAGACCCTTGAGGTAGGAAGCCTTGACGTCCTTGCTGACGAGGTCCTCAAAGTGGGCAGCAAGGGCAGACGGTGTGCGGTACTCGGCCGGGAAGGCCTCAATGTAGGGGGCAAAAGACGGGTCGTCCCATTTCTCAGCGAGCGTCTTGGGCAGAGCAGCGACAGAATAGGGGTACTAGTGGATGATTAGTACTGGAGGCATGGGGGGCATGGAGATATAGAGTCAATAGGTTCGAGAGGAGAGAGGAGAGTTGGAGTAGGGACGGAATATAGGCAGGGCAAGGCGGCAGGATATGAGTTGAGGAGACAAGTGAGGGGGGGCCAAGTCAGGAAGAAAGCAATCAACACCAGACAAGACAGACAGGTTATCTGGTGTTTCGGGTTGTTTCTCTTTTCGTTCGTTGTACATGTCTTCCTATGTCTTCCGTCTTCTTGTATCATTTCTATACTCCGCTATCTGTCGTCGATCGTGGATGAAGCAACGGCAGATGTGAAGATATGAATGGACAATAAGATGACGGGCACCAATATGTGCCAAATTGATACCCAAGCACCAATATACCACATTGGCAAGATAGTATGGTATCGAATCAGTGTGCTACACGAAGCAAGGGGGCGTTGATAGGACAATACATAAGACAGAGGAGCAGAATCAGAGCTGCTGCAAACAAAGCAGGGCAGTAGATGCAGAATAGTCAACAGTGGCTTACGAGGATATCTCTGACGAATGAAATGGGACAGACGGTGCCCTCTACGAGAAATACATTAGCCATTACATCCGGCTAATGCAATGAATCAGAGTATGTGATAGAGAGATGGCAAATAGGCATCAAGAAGCAGAAAGCAGAAAGCAAGAAGCAATGCAGAGTAGTTGTTCTCACCAATGTCAAGCAGGACTACCTGGATTGCCTTCTTGGCAGCAGCGGCAGCCATTGTGTTTTTGGGTATAGGTGTCTGAGTACAGTTGTCTTTTCTGGTCGGCAGCATACGTCGAGGCGAGGAGCGACGGCAGCAGGATGTAAGCGATCGTCGAATCTCGGCGCAGATTCTTCAGCTGCAGAGACTTCACGACGAGAAAAGAAAATAGCGGTGGCTGAGGTTGAGGCGACCTTGCTCTTTGTTGAATCGGCTATAGACAGGGAGGTGGTTGACGGTGGTCGATGCGTTGACGATTTCATGCTGACAAGCGAGCTAGAGAGACCAGATACGTGTCGAAGCGAAGGCGGTGTATGCGGCGAAATTTTCCGGTGGGCGGGCAAGCACGCAATCCCGTGTATTATTACAGGCGATTTTTTCTTTCGATATGGGCCACCGCCTTCCTCTGCTGGGCGCTAGTGTATGTGCACTTTACGCGGTCGCGTCTCATATCTTACTACAAAGTAAACCGAAAAAAACTACTACAAGCTCCTTCCTTTTACATCTGCCGGCTACATGGATTCTCTCATGTTCTCCTGCATGCGCACGTTCATAGAAACAGCCAGAGTGGGCTCTAATACCACCCCACTTGATGGCCTCTAGTTGAGACTCTAGTAAAATAAAAAGGGAAGCATACTTGCATACTCTGAACACAGAGAGACACAGAGAGACACAGAGAGACAGGCTGCAGCGGTAGAGTCCACTCTTGTGCATGCAGTCGATCTTGAGTGGAGAGCAGAAAGGGGGAAGACGAGACCAGACGAGACCAGACGGACACCAAGTAGACGGAAGACGGGGATGGGGAGACGGAGAAGCAAAGGTGGTGAAAGCTGATGCGAATAAATGAGGCAAAATATTGAAGTGGGAGTGGTTGCAGATGTGGTTGATGTGGATGATAAAGAGAGGACGATGTTGAATCCAGTGGTAATGATACAGTAAAGTGGAGGGATAGAGAACAGAACCGGGGCTGGATGTCTTACAGCTTGCAGAGGAAGGAGCGCCCCATCATGCCCTTCGTCTAATATGCCTTGCGTTCAACAGATTTCTACTTGCTCATCACTGTGGCTGGAAAGAGCACTCAATAGCCCAAGACATATGGGTGAGCAGAAAGGCGGTCAGGAACGAGCTAGAGAGGCCGTGACTGGCTAATCCCAGACAGGTCTAGTCTACTGCGGGCTCATTCTACTTTTGACCACACCTTTAGGCTTTAGCAGGATAATCTTCTGTAGTGCATCTACTATGCATCTACTCTGCATCTACTCTGTAGGTAGAGAAGTGTACTGACGATATCTCGCTTGTATTTCTAAAAGTCGCCTGCAAACGCGCATCGCGACCAACATATGACGAGGGTAGTATTGTATAGATACTTGGCAGTTAGCGGTCAGTCTTTAGTAAAAAAAAAAAAAAAAAAAATCATACTAAATCAGGGAATAAGTAAATATTATTATCACAAGAAGTCCAATATAAATATTAGAAACATTACAAAACACTGAAAACAATAGAGAAAAAAACATAACATATATCTAACTAATTCACCAAATAAAAACTAAAATCATATCAACCAGCATGTCAATACCAAATAAACAAGGACTGCCCGAAATAAAGACTCGGTCGCCGGAGTTGAAGTGAGTATGCGCCGAGAAGACGGGATAGCCTTGATGGACCAAGACCGGATAGCGCGTCTTCATGATAGCCCACAGAAAAGACGGCAAGACGGAAAGACGGAAAAACGAAAAGTCTGCAACTCGCGGAATGACAAGGAATCGTTACTGCAACGACCGTCTCTTTACCTTTTGCCGGATACAACCACATGAATGTACACTGAACATGCAAGGAGACTCATGCAGGCCGTCGAGTGTGGCACACTCTCTGTCGTGTCAGGTGAGACGGCAAGACGAATAACAGAGGAATGTACCGTGGCTTATGTCTGGCAACGCCCTGCCAACGTTTTTTTTTCTTCACTTCCCTCTCTGTATTCTCTGTATTCTCCCCCAAGATTGCCGCGTTATCTTTACGCCATTCCAGCGTGAGACATGTATCGACACCACCAAGTTGGGGACAACGGCTAGCAGTCCGTAGCGTAGATGCAGATTCATTATCAAAGATCCGAAGATTCAATCCCGTCCGTCGACTATCACTGATTCACCGACTTCTCGACTCGACGATATCCGCCGGTCATATAACGGGTTTAACCTCTATACCTCAATTCCCTATATCTATTAACTATGCTGACTGACCGCTCTATCGAATACGATCAGAGTTTTCAGTTTAGCAATATTACCTGTGATATTACATTATGCACGACGCGAAGGATTTGTTTCGTTTCAAGCTTGACTGCAGTCGACACTACACTGCAATAATCTCCTGCATTCCATTGTTTGCTATTTTTGCTATTTTTGCATTCATATTTACATTTGAGGCACTCCGCATCTCCGCGGTGGCATCCTGCAGCATCGGAATAATTAAGAGGTTGGTTCTGCTGATACTACTTTGATATGATAAAACATCAATAGCAAAGACTTGAGAGCCAATAAGCAACTTGACGCCTTGTTTAGCATCTTGGATCGTCAACTGTTGTTCTGCGCTGTACAATGTCTCAGGTCGTTACTTGCAGTCGTCCAGCTCCATCATACAGCTACCCGCCACCCCTATTACCTGTCAACGACTCGTGGATGACTCCGAGTATGCCAGTCCATTACACGTCACTGGCAAAGTAGAAAAAGATCACAGACATGGAGTTCATATGTATCGGAATATAGACACGTGATATCTTCTCAACAAGCCAACTCAGTCTCAACAGCCACCCGAAACTGCCAAGTTGAGTCCTGCGCAGAGTAATATTTTATATGCGTGAGTCTGTTGGAATCTGCTGGAATCGTATCTGCAAATGGGTTGCATACAAAGTTGAACCAAGAGGCATCCCTGTCTCACACTCGTCTTACGTTTCTTCTGTACTCACAGACTATTGAAATCGGCCTACTTCCTATCAGAGTGTCATGCCTTGTTGGCCCATCCATCTACGACTACGAGTACATTCAATTACGAGCTAGCCTAATCGGCATCACGCCAAACTTGAGAAACTGTACCTGACTGTCGCACCATTGCAGGTATCTGCCGCCATATTAAATGCGTTTTCATGTGCAGTCCCTTTGTTGTATTGCTGTAGATGTTGCCGATTGAGTTGATTGAGTTAATTGAGTTGATTGATTCTTGTTTCCAATTGATGACTTGTACTGTACATAGGGATTGAATATTTGCCTGGTTCTGCTCGTTTCAGATGACAGTGGATGGCCATTCCCTTGTTCCCCAGTTCCCTTAAATCTTGTCCTCTCATTTTCTTTCTCCCTAACGACACGACTGTACTGCACTTTCACCGCTCTTACAGCTCTTACTCTTACAGCTCCTAGACGTGTCGCAGTGGCAGGGAGAAGTGTATTCATGCGAGAAAGTAAATAGAGTGTAGACGGAAGTGAACAATATAAATATAGTTGCAAGTGTACAAGTAGAGGACGAAAGGAATGCAGGAAAGGGACGAAAAGATACGACTATGGGGAGCATCAAGGTGTCTAGGCGTCTCGCCGGCCAGATGGCCACTGCAAGGGCGACAATTAGACAGATGCCGAATTGACAAAGGAAACGCGACAATGCGACAATGCGAAAAAGAAACTCGTAAGAGTCACACAGACGCTGTGCGACCAATCTTGTGTTTTCGTGCTCTGGCAGCTCTTGTCTCCTCACTCCTCGTCTCTTGGTTGTGTGATCGTACTGTGTGTCCTCGGACGACTGTAGGAGCTATGGCCTGTTTCCTGCATCTAGCCGGCATGTCTAGTTCTCTCTTTCTGTCTCTTTTGCTCTTCTGCTAGTTCTGTCTCTGCTACAGTCTCACTCGTCGTTTATCCCTTGGCTCGCCACGAAACCGTTGGACAATCACACTCGGTACACTTGAATATAATGTTTCTATTCTTGACCGGCAGTATCATTTACAAGATACATCAGTACAAGATACTTGCTACTTATTACGGCAATGGCGGTCAAAGCCAGGGCGAGACGCAGATATGCAGGAGGAGACTTGAGAGATTGGGAGGAGACAGGACAGTCTATCAATAGTCAATCAATCCAGACACAGACACTGTGAGCCAGCCATATTCTAGACAGAGGACGGCCAGCCGCCAGTGCACAAGGGGTGCGGTTATACGAACCAATAGGCTTCGGTCTGGCCGTCAAAGAGGTGCTTATAAGATACATAGAGATTCCAGAGATTCTGTCTTTGGCTATACATTATCATGTCTTTGGCGTCGGACTTCATTCTTTTAATAGTATTCTTCTATTTCGTGCTCTTTGTCTGCATCACCGAGAATGCAGAGTAAACCAGATAGTATATGAGAAAAAGGTCTTTGTTCTTTGTCGAGCCCGTACTTTTGACGCTCATATGGAAAATCGATGGTGACTCTTTTTATCCCTATTTCGCAATCTGTACGAGTATTGAAGCTGAATCCGTACAGTCCGCGTACAGTTTATAGACAGTACATTACGTCCCTGCTTTTTCCTATCTTTAGTACCAATACCTGTCTATCAGGCGCTACGCTAGCGCTTTACGGCAGCAACGTGCTGTCCGCTGTCCGCTGTCTATTGTAACACCGTCTTAGTCATCTCGGGCTATTTAGGCATATCAATCGTATCGTATCTCTTACACCAACTAGCTTAAACGTTATCTGTATCTCGTGGTACTCTTGCTGTCACTAGCCACTCAAGCCACTCACAGTGCTCCAAGTTTCCGACAAGAGACCCACATAGTACACGTTAATACATATCCGTACGGCCTCGGCTGCCACTCACAGTCCGCCAGGTTCCTACTGAGTCGCCCCTGGGTTTTAGCTGATGTGAGTATTAATGCACCATGCATTCTTGCCGTTGTCCTGCGCTGTCATCTTCGTTCCTGTGCTGTGCATAATACGGCATGGTCAGCATCAACACGATCGGAAGTCAATATCAACAAATACATCAACAAATAAACAACGCGTGAATACGTATGTCGCCTCCCTGTTTCAATCTCAATTCTAATTTTAATGCAATACTCAGTACACATCATCGTATCCGCTCAAAGACTTGTATGAAAGATAAAAGGCCACATTGCAAAATTGCATGGCATAATACAAGGTAGAATGAGTCTATCAAGTATCAGACTATCAATGAACCCATCTGTCTAGTCACTAATACTTCATTATTAGCCCTTTGACGTCGCGTGCTGTTAATCGCCATCTCGTAATCGACATGGAAACTCGTCGAATGCCGGCGTCAGCATGTAAGATATTTCAATAACAGATACTTGCTGTACATAAGCAAATGGGTGACAAATAATGTACCTGCGATACCGAGCCACAGGGCTCACGCTTGCCTGTGTTTAGGTGCCATTGTCCTCATTTCACCTTGCAACCACCCCCTGGCTTCCTTTCCTCTTTCTCTTTCCTTTGTCGTCGTTTTTCCTTTGCCCTTCCAGGTCATTTCCTGCACTGCCACTACAAAAATAAATGTATCTCTTATTATGAAATGCTACGGAAAGTACATCATGCTGGCGCTAGCCTGAGCCGAACATGGCCAGTCATAATCCGTCAGATGCACACCCCTTCCTTCCTTTTTCTGTTTACTTTCTGTACCATAATCACGCTATCCCATTTCAGGTACGCCCCATGATGATGATTATGATATGATATTGGTATGGACTAGACCTTCTTCCTGTTTCTACGCACTGTCTTCCAATCTTGACTTATTCTTCTGCCTGCTACTGACCTGCTGACACCATTCCTTTGCCTTCTACCACCTGCTGGACACTTCTGTTCTGCCCCGTAGTATTGCCAATATTGCGTAGTACACACAGTGCATGTACCGTGCTTGTCTGTGAATCGAGTCACACCCTCCTTCCTTGTTCTGCTGTCTCTGTCTTTGGCTCTCTGTCTCTGGCTGTCTCTAGCTCTGTCTCTGTCTCTTTCCTATTCCGATACACACAGATACCATCTTTCCCTCATCAATCTTGCAGCACGCCATGTAGACGTCGGTCCCAGTCCCACCCACACCATAGCTCCTTCTCTCTCTGTCCTGTAAAACCACCTCCAGCTCTGTTCCTGGCGCTGTTTCGCTGCATGCACGTCTCTGCACGCTGCAACCGTCTTATATTAGTACATTTGGTAGACAGAGATACAAAGATACTTCCTTCCACCCGCTAAACTCTGCTATCTTGCAAGTCGATTATAGAGAAAGATACTAGTCTCTCTACTTCTACAAGTCACTTGTCACTGGTCTCCACCGCCATCTCCCATCTCCCATCTCCCATTTCCCATTTCCCATCTCTCCTTCTGTCTCGTCTCCTCGTTCTTTCCTCTTTTGCTCTGTCTAGTCTCGCTGCTCCTTCCATCTCCTCTATCTCTTCTCTCCTTCCTCTTTCTCTCTTTCTGCTCCTCTGCTCTTTCCTTTCCCAGCACATCCTCATCGTTCTTCTCTCTTCCGTTCACTTCTCTACCCTTCTCTAATTTCCCAACCGCCTCCGACTCTCTTCCTCTCTTTCACAACACTCTCACTATTCCTTTGTCCACCTTTGCTTCCACTTTGCTTTCGTTCCGTATCCCGTCTTCCATAAAGCCATAGCCAGCCCCGTCCCAATCTCGGTCAACGCAAGACTTCCAACGCTTTTTGCAGTCAATCCAGCACTTGCTCGACTTTCAATCCTCGATTCTCTCGATTTGATCCTTCGAATTCAGTCCTCCTTCAATCCTGCAATCCTACAATTGCAATCTCGATTTCGAATCGAACCTCGAATCATTGTCAGATCATTTGGTCTCTCAACTTCTCGACTACTCTTCCTCAGTCTTGAAGACAACGTTCTTGACTTGTTCTCTTTTGTTCACTCTTTTTCTGCTTCTACACGTTTACCAACCGTGAATCCGAGTAACGTTTACAAGTGGATTAGCAAGTTCACGTCAAGCCGGGCCTTTGCCATTTGCATCTGCAACCTGCCAACTCAACTGCACGCCTGTCCAGCACTGTACCGCTACTGCTCGTACTGTACCTGTCTGCCCTGACGCTCCACGCCTCGCCCCAACATCTTGGACCCACTGCTTACTTGCTTCCCGACCCTTCCACAGCGCTAGGTTAGGCACAGTGTAAGAGTGTCCACTACACGTCTAACGAGTCCACTCTTGCGAGTCACCAGTCTGCTCTGCTGTCAGTTACGAGTTGAGTTGCGAACACGGCGGGTCTGAAGAGTCACACCCTCTTCTCCCATCTGTTCAGCTCCGTATATCATCCGTCTTCCCCCGGATGGTCTCGGTCTCTCGCACGAGATATAGCTCTTGGTTCCGTTCTTCCTAACCTTCTATTCTCGACATCTTCACCTCTTCTCTTCACCTTTTCTCTCACCCCTTCTCCTACCCCTTCTCCTTCTACTCCCCTCTTCAACAACTACACTCCTTATCTTTCTTTTGTTTGATCTATCTCGACGATCACCACTATTCACAACTCGCTCCGATGTTCTTATAACGACTACTTCTTACCTCTTTTTGTTTACTCCCAACCGGGATTCTGTCCATTGTCCAATCTTTTCATGACCAGCTACACAACTTCGCCTCTTTCAACTTGCAACCAACTTTCGTCAGCAACTTTCACAACTTCATCTACAACCGCCTTCACCACTCAATGAGC
This sequence comes from Ophiostoma ulmi, assembly GCA_029298715.1. Lineage (NCBI taxonomy): Eukaryota > Fungi > Ascomycota > Sordariomycetes > Ophiostomatales > Ophiostomataceae > Ophiostoma > Ophiostoma ulmi. The sequence goes on along the minus strand of JANSLN010000001.1, from coordinate 792,445 downwards.
TTCTGACAACGCTACGATATACTTCAAGTTTCGCTGCTTTCTTTTACTCTCTTTTCTTGCAGTTGTTCGTATTTTCTTGTTCATCCACCCAACAAAGCTCTCTTCTCCGACGCACCTCCTTCAATTTCAGGCATCATATTGGAGAGTGGCCTGCCCTCCAACTCGTCAATATACTGTCGCCAGAAATATAACAAAGGGGGCTTCATAGCTTCCCTGGAGGAACGAGTTTCACGCTCCGGCTGACTGTTGCTGTTCTCGACCTTTGTACAATTACAATCTTCACACATTTCTTTTCACGATCACGATTCTATATATACCCCTTTTTCTTTTTATCTCTTCTCTTTTCCACGAGGGCCTCTTTTTTTTTTACGAGAACACCACCTTCAGTCTTCTTAATTCTTTTTCTCTTTCCCCCCCTTTCTCTTTCTCTCTCCCCACCATCTTCAATTCACACAATGGCTTGCCTGCGAGGGAACTTCGAAGATGGCATCGTCCTTGACGGACGGTACCGCACTGTTTCTCCTCTGAACCATGGCTCGTTCGGCATGGTCTTCAAGGCAAGGCACATCGAGACTGGCCAGGACGTGGCCATCAAGTGTCTGACCAAGAAGGCTGCTGCTGACGAGCTTGGCTACGACTTTGCTACGGACGACGGTGCTGAAGAGTCTGGCCTGCACCGCCACCTGGGTAGCCACCCCAACATTGTCAATCTCGTCGAGACATTCGAGACCGAGTCTCATGTCTACCTGGTTCTCGAGTTCTGTCCCCGTGGTGACCTGTACGAGGCCATCCGCATGGGCCAGGGTCCCCTGGAGACCGAGCACGTTCGCAACTTCATGATGGAGCTGGTTGACGCCATTGAGTTTATCCACTCAAAGGGTGTCTACCACCGCGACATCAAGCCTGAGAACATTTTTCTCTCTCAGACTGGTTCTATGAAGTTGGGCGACTTCGGTCTTGCCACCACCGATGACTGGTCCTACGAGATGGCTGTTGGCAGCGACCGCTACATGTCTCCCGAGCAGTACGACTCCGCTGGAAACGGCTACTCACCTGCTCAGGCTGACATCTGGGCTGTCGGCATCTGCCTGCTCAACATTCTTTTCTCACGCAACCCCTTCACCACGCCCACCGAAGCTGATCCTATTTTCCTCGACTTCTCGCGTGACAAGCAGTGCCTCTTTGACGTGTTCCCCGACATGTCCCAGGACACCTACGAGGTCATTGTTGAGTGCATGAGCCTGGATCCCACCAAGCGTTCCCTGTCTGGTGTCCGCGAGGCTCTCCGCCGTGTTGTGAGCTTTACCATCCTGGAAGAGGCTCTCGATGACTTCTGCACTGTCGACGGCCCTGTTATCACCTCTGCCAACCGCGAGCCTCTGCGTACTCCTTCGCTGCAGAGCCCCCAGGTCGAGAACGGTGCTGCCTTCCCTTGGGCCAAGGCCCTCCAGACGGCCCCCCAGGCTATGCGCCAGCTCAGCGTCATCCCCGACAACGAGAGCTACACCGAGGACCTCTTCTCCAAGTCTGAAGCTACTACGGCTGATTGGTGTTCCAACATGACCGGCCAGACTCCTTCCATGGCTTCGGTCATGGACTCGAGCTTTGCTGACTCCATGAACTCGCTTGCTATCAGCCAGCCCAAGATGATCCCTCAGGCAAAGGCCAAGGTCTCGCCTATGGCGGGTTCTCTACCTATCGCCATGCCTCGCTCCCGCATTGCTCCCACCATGTCTTTGGTCTTTGGCCGTAAGGATGCCGTGTCCAAGAGCTGGAGCGACATGTGGGACGAGGAAGAAGAGGAGGAAGAGGAACGCCAGCGCCAGCTCGAGTCGCTCAAGAACTTCAACACTCGCGACTGGAACCAGCAGGAGAGCAATGCTGCCACTGTTGTCGACGATGTCAAGCCTGCCCTGGATAAGGTTAGCAGCAAGCTCACCCTGTTTGCTGAGGACGACAACACTCCTCGCGTTGGCCTGTCTCCAGCCACCAAGACCCTGTCTATTGCCACTCCTATCCTCTCTGAGAAGCAGGAGCTGCCAGCTCTGGACGATCTTGGTGAACTGGATGATGACCTCTTGTTCACTTCTGACCCGGCATCGGATGATGAGAAGCCGACACCTGCGCGTGAGCATGAGCGTCGTGACCTGGATAGCTTCCTCGGACGCAAAGAGTCCCGCCAGCCTCGTAGTCAGCACCAGCCCATCCACCTGTCTGTCCGCCTAGCCAACCCTGACTCGGTGTCGCACTCGCCTCTGTCGAGCGCATCCAAGTCGCCCTCAAGCGTCGACAAGTGGAAGGCTCTTGGTGAGAGACGGCGTGCGTGCACTGGCGGCTCGGTGAACATGGAGTCCTCCAAGTCGCATGAAGAGCAGCTTCGCACCTCTGAGCATCCATTTGGCCGGCCCATTGGCTCTAGCTTCAACGCATCTCCTTCTCCCTACGGATATGGCGGTCATGGCATGTCGAACAACTTCGGCACTTCTCCTCAGCACATGCACACCAGCTACAACCACCACTACAACCACCCCCCTCCTGTTTCTCCCACTCCTCACTCCCACTACATGATTTCTTCGCATACCACCAACAACAGCCCGGCCAAATTGACTACGGGCAAGGATAACACTCGTTCGCGTTCTAAAGAGAACAAGGACCGCCCTGCAGCCAAGAGCCAGGGCCGCAGCTGGAACTGGAACTGGCGCCGCGATCGCAGCGCCGTTGGATGGGTTGGTGGCTGGTAAATTGGGCTGAGAAAGGCATGCCTTTCTCGCCTTTTTGTTCCGGGTCACCACTTGTGGTTGGACTACCACTATCAAAAAGTCGCCTTTCTCGTCGTATCCAAACGACCTACTCCTCCTCGCCTAGCAAAGCTGCGTGGCGGGCGAGCTTTTACATATTGCTGATTCTCTGGGTATATTTTTTTTGTCGTTTTTCGTTGATCCCTTTCTTGTGTTTTCTTTTTCTTTCCTGTTCTTTTTCTTGGGTTTTATTTTCTTCCTCCCTCCCCTCTCACTCTCATCTTTTCCATCTACAATTTTTTCCACCGCCTCTACCATCATGGGGAGGGTTAACCATGTACAAACAAATCATGTCTTGACCTGTCGGATTACCAAAAAAAAGAGGGTACTGTTTCTGAAGAAAAAAGGAAGAAAAAAGAAAACGTCAAGAAACTTGCCTTGCACAGCATGTTTCTGTATTGTTTTTCTTGCACACACATCATATCATCACAAGCATTAGCAGGCGTTTTGGGCGCATCACGACACAGCGGCCCCTTTTCCTTTTTCTCACACACTCACACACAAGCGGGCGATGTTCTTTGGGTTTTAGTCTTTCCGTCTCTGCCTTCATCAGTCTTTGTCTTTTACCTGTCGTTTCAGTTTTCCATTTCCTTTGTCAAACACTTTATCTTCTCATGTCCATTATTCATCGCGGCAGTTTTATCTGTCTTTTTTCGTCTTGCCTGCTTTTTGGTTTCTATTTCATTTGTCTTTTTCACTTTTCTACCACCAGGATCACGAAACGAAAGTATACGTTACGAGAATCAGCAATATCACAAGTTTTTGGAGGAGTTTGTTACGGGTTTTCGATGGGAAGGAGTGGCGCATTGACAGTCAATGGCCCAACTCGCTCTCCTGAGTATTTAGATAGCTTCTTTCTCGGTTCTATTTTTCGCACAACAGCCATATTTTTATATTGGCAGCACAAATACCAGAAGTTACCCATTCACAAATAACTGAAACGCACTGTGACTCTTAGATACTGAGATTTGATGAATTGATGACACGTTTGTTGATGTAGATGCTAGAACTTTGTTGTAAATTGTGTGTATATTACGTAAGCAGCTATGAAGACAGCCTTGTGCCACAGCTTCGGTAAGAAAACCGCTGGTTTGAATCAGTAATGTCAACTATTTGGATTCCTATGATACTGAAGAAATACAAAGAAATACAGTTACGAGACTGCACAGCTTTTCGACGTCGTCGACAGGTCGTCCGCGTACAAGCATATAAGCATTTTCTAGGGCATCTGTACTTTGTAGCACTCGATTGCACTTGGCGGGGTTTCCGCCCTTAAGCGTAACTTAATTATGGGTCCCGCGTTCACCTCCTATCTCGTCATCAGCTATCACAGCTATCGGTCATCACGGCTCGCAGCAATATCGGTTCTCACGGCTGGCAGTACTCCATCTACAGGAACATACACAGACCAACCCACTCTCTACAATGTCCTTTGAGCCCGTCCTCCCACCATACAATGCGGGCGACCCGGGCGCGTCGTTTCTCAGCTCGGCGTGTCTCGACTTTTTGCTGATTGAGCTCGTGCCCATGGCATACCGCGTCACAAATGAGCTCGAAGCCGGCGCGCGCGCGCGGGCCATAGAGGGCGAGGAGGCCGGCGCCGGCTTGCCCACCTCTGCGAGTGCGCCCGGCCTCCAGACATCTACCACCGCCGGCACTATTGGCACTGTTAGCAGCACGACCGCCGCCTCAACGACGCCATCGGCCAAGCTGCTCGACGACGACGACGAGCGCGACGCCGTCTTCTACCGCCTGGAGATGCTCGGCTACCGCGTCGGCCAGGGCCTTGTCGAGCGCTTCTCGCGCGAGCGCCCGCGGTTCCACGATACTCTGGACGTTATTAAGTTTCTGTGCAAAGACCTGTGGACGCTGGTGTTCCGCAAGCAGGTGGACAACCTCAAGACCAACCACCGCGGCGTGTATGTGCTGACGGACAATGCGTTTCGGCCGTTTCAGCGGATGAGCACCGAGGCGGGCGGCCAGGCGGTGGTGCGGGCGCAGCCGTTCCTGTGGTTCCCGTGCGGCATTGTGCGGGGCGCGCTGGCAGCGCTGGGGATCACGGCGACGGTGCATGCCGAGAGCAACGAGCTGCCGGGGGCGATATTCCAGATCAAGACTGTGCCCAAGGCGTAGTCTTTGAATCTGGGTTTTATTGTCTTTCTGTTCTTTTATTTTTTTTTTATTGTCCTGTTTTTCTATTTGTTATTCTCTTTTAATGTGGACGTTTTGGGCATGGAAAAGGCGAGCATGGCGTTTTTATTTTAATTTTGTATCATTTTATATCAATTTTCATTTCACTCGACCAAATCATATCCCGTTAGTTTGATACTCTGAGATTAGAGAGAAGTAGAATCTCTTGAAACGTAGCTGTTATCAAGAGAGAGAGCAGAAGTTCAAGCAGGATACGTCCGATGGGAGTATGTCCGGAGGAGGACAATCGGATTCATTTTACTCGATTCGACACTGCAGAGATATTCCTCGTCTGTTCCGCCGGGCTACCGCGATTGTAATGTCTGGACAAACCAAGGCAAATCTCGCGCAGTGCTGCTCCGCGTGACTGCTGGTTGCTTCAGTGCGGGGGTCTCTATTCGCTATTGTTTCTTCCAGTGCAGTGCACATGGCTTCCGCAATCCATACACATCTTGAGCTCACAGACAGAAGATTGAGGAATTCCATTTCCCCGAAGGGCGAGAAACGAGCGCTGTCCAGCCTATCTCGTCATGGTACACGACTTCCCCTCACGTCTGTGCCCTTGACCTGTCTTTCCCCAAAAGACACAAGACACTCCGAAGTCCGAGCAAGCGAAGACGAGGTGCTCATTACGAATTGCGGATTGCGGAAGAGAGATATCTCTGCAGCTGTTGCAGCAGTTTCGCGTAATTGTTTTCTGCATCCTACTCAGTATACACCGCCGCACTCGGTCGCCCCTTCCACGACGAAATGCTGACTGAATAGCTGGGAGCTATGGCATCAGCCACTCCTTCCCCCACTTGCCTTTTACCCATTACCCCAGGTCTACCGCAAATCGGGGGAGGGGCACTAATAAGCAATATCCCTATGATTTTATTTAATATTTATTATTCACTATTTACTGTTAATTTATAAGTATCTTTGGCCTTGCCAACGGTCTGTCTAAATTCTGTTGGGGGTTTCATTACATTGGATTTCAGGCGCATCAAGTATTGAAGCTCAAAGTCCTACCATAAAAGTCCCCGCTCCGTCATCCCTCGCTACCCTGTCACCCCTCCATCCCATGTATCTCATGCTTGAATATGAATGTCTACGGGGAATCGTAATTGCAAACTGCATTAAATTGTACTGTAAACCGTATTCTCTATTTTTAGCATTATTTAGACTGGGAAATCAATCAAATGGAAACAATAAAAAGAAGCTGAAGCCACCCCTCGATCTAGTCTAGATAGCCGGACCAACAATGGGCCCCCAAAAGAAACGAGGGGTGCTGGGCAGAAGGATGGACTGGCATGCAGGACAAGGAGGAGCGGAGCCCTTGCGCCCTCGTATTCTTTTCTCTGTTTATTGCCTGCTTCCCTTTTCTATCGCAGTTTCGAATGTACCTTGTAGGCAGGCCGTGAGAGGTGGGATGGAATGTATTGATGGTGGAGGTGGTCGGTGCACAATATCGTCGTTCTCGTCAATGGTTGGCTGGTTCTTGGTCTTGTCTTGCTTTGTTGGGTCTGGCTTGCACACAGACGCCGTATATCTGTATGTTTGGATGTCTGGGTGGATGCTAGGATGAATGGATGAATGAATGGATGGGTGTCTCGAGTTTCGAGTTCATCTACAACCTATAATCCCAACAAGGAAATAAAGAAGAGCAACGATCAGTAACTTGGCCTTATCAAATAGCAAATGTGTATAGCGTATAGAGAGTGTTTGTGTTTGCTTGTTCGTCATGTTCTTTTTTGTTTTTGCTTTCGCTATATGGTTTGGGTCTATTGGTCCTGCGGCCAGCGAACGGCCAGATGCCAGAAGAAAGACAGCAGAAAGAAGCAGAGAAAAGAAAGCAGAACGAGAGTAATGGGGTAAAGAAGCAGAAGCAGTAAAGAAGTAGCAGTCGCAAGGCATCCTTGCTATCCATCCCTTCTATCATCTCGTGTGCATGCAATCGTATTCCGTTTACCTCTTATCTTCCTCTCTTCCTCTTCTTTTCCGCATGCACACATATTGTAACTGTGTCACCCTGGATCGGGGCTGCACAGCCCGACCTGTCGTGCTACACTGGACAGCACAACAGGCCGGAAGCGATAATGTGATAATGCGATACCTTTCTATGATCCGTACATAGGAAGCGGTGTTTATATTTTTCTGAAAGAACTTGGACTTTGTGCAAGGAAAATGAAAACGAACAAAACGGCAACGCGGGTCATAAAAGTGTCACGAATGGGGGTAGGGGAGCAATCACTTTTGAGCGGGCTTGGTGGCGAAGACAACGCCCTTCTGGATGTTGTCAGTCAGGCCAGTGATGGCCTTCTCCAGCAGCTTCTTCTCCTTCTCGGTGATGTCGCCAAGGACGTCGACAGCCTTCTCGGCACCGTTGGGCTGATCTGTTAGTATGTAGGATATAATGTAGCAGAATAGAGAGAAAACTTACGCCGAGCTCGATGGGGACGGAGAAAAAGTCGACACCAGTCTTCTTTGCAATCTCGGCACCGCCGGGGACACCGGGTAGGTAGACGTAGCTGGGCTCGACGAGGCCCTTGGCACCAGCAACAGCCTGGAGCAGCTTCTCAGCGAAACTAGTTTGTTAGCACACACTGACAAAGTACCAAATAAAGCAGAGCAAACAGAGCAAACACAGCAAACAGAGGGTATAAAAACATACCGGTAACCAGCGTAGGCCATGCTCAGGGTGGCGGAGCCAGCACCGTCCTTGGCCTTGACGACCTCATCACCACCAAACTGGACACGGTTGACAAGAGCATCGTACTTGTCGTCGGGGATGGTGACAGAGGGGGTGACAAGGCTGAACAGGGGAACAATGGTCTCGCCAGAGTGGCCGCCAATGACGGGGACGGTCAGCTCCTGGGGAATGGACTTGCCGACAATCTCGGCGACAAAGGTCTCGGCGCGGACAATGTCGAGGGTGGTGACACCAAACAGGCGCTGAGCGTTGAAGACACCGGCGGCCTTGAGGACCTCGGCAGAGATGGGAACGGTGGAGTTGACGGGGTTGGAGATGACAAGGATAAAGGCCTTGGGGGCGACCTCGGCGGCGACCTCGATGAGGCCCTTGACAATGCCGGCGTTGATGTTGAACAGGTCGTCACGGGTCATGCCGGGCTTGCGGGGAATGCCGGCGGGGATGACAATGATGTCGGCATCCTTGAAAGCAGCACGGGCACCGTCGTTGGCGGGCAGGTAGCCAGTCACCTTCTGTTTGTTTTGTTAGAGTCGGTCAATTCTGTTGACGTCGATAGTGGTCGGGCGGAAAAGCATGTGGAGATGCCTCGGCATTATTCTTACAGCCTTGGAGGAGATGTGCGACAGGTCAGCGGCAACACCGGGGGTGTTGACGACATCGTACAGAGAAAGCTCGTCAACGAGGGGGGACAGCTTCAGGAGCAGGGAGAGGGGCTGTTTGCGTTAGTATAGTGTTGTTATCAATGTGAATCGAGAATCTTCTTAGGAGACCTACCTGACCAATACCGCCAGCGGCGCCAGCAACAACTACCAAGGGTACGTCAGTACAAGTACAAGCTTAGGAAGACAAGAAAAGTCGAGCAAACAAGCATCGGATGGCTGTTCTTGATAGACGCGTATCGAATCTATAAAAAATTGCCGGTGAAGCCGAATGTGCTGTAGATGCAAACTTACCAGCCTTGACCATGATGGGCGAATGTGAATGTTTGGAAATAGGGTGACGCGGGGAGAGCTGTTAGGCAAAGAGATGGCGAATTGCGGGGGGGGGGGCTGTATCGGTAGCGAGGTTAGCTATGGCAGTAGAGTAGTAGATGGAAAGGTAGACTGAGGGTGAAGAGAGCGTGAGAGGGATAAGAACAAGTGAGGCCGAAGAAGGGGAGAATGTAGGCGGGAAAGACAATACCTGAAAGATGTAGAGCTTGGAGATGTGGAGGGAAGAACAAATGTGTAGAGGGAAGGAACGAGGGAACAAGAAGAGAAAGAAAAGAGAAAGGAGAAGAGAGAAAGGAGGAGCTCCGAGGGAAGGAGAGTATGTATACTCCGTACAATGTGAGCAAGCGAGGAGAAGGGGGGCGTGTGAACAGAGAGAGAGTATGGAGGTATGTAATGCGGTCTGCGGGATACGCAGATTCGGCATGGGGTGTGCTCGGCTTTGGGCTGGACGTGTATGGCAAGCGCGGCATGTGGTTGTGGTGGGATGGGGAAGGAGCGAGGAGAGCAGAGACTGGGGAGGGGGCAAGAACAAAGAGTAAAGGGTAGCTCCTACCTAGATTGGAAAGCCCGGAATGGAATTGGGGTTGCGGGTTGCGGATGCAATTGCGGTTGCTATTGCAGTTGTAGCTGAAGCTGCGTTGGCTGTTTTATTTGGAGATGGCAGAAAGTCTGTACTGGCAGAGAGGCGGCTTCAATAATTCAATCTCTAAAAACAAAATATATCTCAGATACAAAGTGCCAGCACAAAACAGCTCTGAGCAGCTGGATGGCAGAAAAAGAAAAGAGGAAAAACCTCGACTATTAGCGGGGTCCTCATTCGCCCAACAGTTTCACGACGTCGCGTTGAAAGTCTTTTATTTTATTTATTTATTTATTTATTTATTTATTTATTTATTTATTTATTTATTTATTTATTTATTTATTTATTTATTTATTTATTTATTTATTTATTTATTTATTTATTTATTTATTTATTTATTTATTTATTTATTTATTTATTTATTTATTTATTTATTTATTTATTTATTTATTTATTTATTTATTTATTTATTTATTTATTCTTCTTTTTTGTCTCTTTTATTGTCTTATTTTTGTTACCTTGCTTTTATTATCTTAATTTGTGTTATAAATGTTCTATAATCATTGTTTAATATCATTGTTCCGTGAACCTCACTGTGCCGCTGTAGGCTTGGATCAAAACCATTGTATTATAACTCGGAGGCTGCTTAACATATGGAGGTTCAGTCAGAGCTTCATCTTCAGCATCCACCTGGTGCACGTACACTCGCGGTACCTTTTCCATCTCACTTGAGCGACACTTGAATGGGTTACTGAGAGTGACTTTATCGTCATCAATATTCGCGGCATTATTGTATGCGGCAGAAAGGGGCTCGCTGGCCTCATGCAAGTGGCTTGAAAGAATCAAAAGGCCTACCAAATCAATGACATATTGAAGGGCAGTACTGGGGAGTCTCTGCGTTTGCAATTAGCTTGACGAAGCCGGGCAGCATGCGTTCAGTACATCGCTTCATGTCCACCATTCTCGAGCCAAGACACCGACATTATGGCTAGAATCAGTCTGCGTTGCGTTAATCGGGCCACTACTAGTTGTTGAACACCAATCAGTTAGAAACAGAAAAAAACAACGGTAAATTCACAAGAGTTGGCAAGGGTATATTGTCTAAAAGTCTGTCGTGTGTTGTTTCTATCAAGAAACGTAGTAGTTTTGTCTGCCATGGTTCCCCGCCACCCACCAAATTGGACTGTTGCGGACCCACGTGATCAGTCACAGCTTGGGAATAGCATACATTTACGTACGGTCCAGGCTTCTAGGCTTCGACACGTCCTGTATTCAGCAGCTCTCCCACATGGAATCCTACTGTATGCCGGGTGAGGAACCACTGGCCACTGGTGGGAGAGTGCTTTCCTTGTCTCCATCTACCCCTTCCTGCATATAATGTTTCTCCTATTCCGTCTGCTCTCTAATAAGTATCTGATATTCTTATTAAATCTTTCCGTAGTGACTCCTATTCCCTATAGTTTTATTCCTATTTCTGTAAACATAGAATAAGACGAACCAAGCTAAAGTGAATCGTGTGATACGTTTACCCCTCTGCCGCATAGGACTCATAAATGTGTGCCATGTCTCTCTTGTCTTGGACGTGCTCGCCATTTTTTGTTCGATGGCGACAATATTTAATAAATGAATAAACATATATGAGCTCGGGTAGCTATGGTAAATGCAAATATAATCCGAGAGTCTCAAGATAATCTTTACCTTGGCCGGATCGGTGCCGGGTCAATAGTGCTTGAGTATTCTGTGTACCATCAAAGAAATGCAGATCATGAGAATGCTGTTCTGGAATTTCTCGGGACTGGCAATTGTAGACCCAACTATTTACATATCACCAGCCTCTCTTTGCTACAACATATGGTGGTATTTCGTACTTTTGGACTGTTCCTGAATGTCCCTGACGACGACGGGAAATACCGGTCTGGACTTGCTCAACCGGCGACGACAATACTATTGATAAACACATACGAGAACATCTAGTTGGCGCCGTTGACTCGTGCCAGGCATGGTGTCGCTCATGATCGAAATAGTCAGCTTCCTCGGCTGTCTGTCGGCATATATCGGATATCTTCGTGTCAACATGTTCAAGACAACAACGCGGCACGGCAAGGCTGCGGACAATATAGGGCGGGACGGCAAAGAAGTGGATGGCGTTCACGTGCAAAATCCGGGCCCGGCAGGAACGACCATGTGATACCAGCCGAACTCAATCCGAATTACAATTGATAACCGACAATCTGCACTCAGTCGACAGCATGTCTAGCCCATTTGAGTTTAATTCGTTGCAGTCAATGCCGTCTTTCATTGTTGTCGCATTAGGCAAGATGCCAAGTATTGCATTTTTTCGACAAGGTCCATGTCGAGACAGGCTGCGGCAGGACTGTGTGCCACTCGCAGCCTTGTCCGTATTATTCAACGACACTCGACGTGGACAAGCAGGTAATGACTGCTGTGACAGTCCTCGCAAGGACCCTTCCTCACCAAAAGGGCTTGCCCGGCAATTGTTCATACATGGCAAGTATATGGCCATGCCTCGTTGTAACCATCCGTGACAACGACAACGGTAGCATGACAGTACTGTCCATTCGTCCAGCACACTCTTACTCACAGCATTACTGCAATATATTTTGTGGTATTTCAATTTTTTTAGTCATGCTTTATGCTTTTTAGCTTTTTAGCTTTATGCTTTTCAGCTTTTTGAGAACCAATCCCATTTTTTCCGATTCCGAGTCAGATTCCGAGATCCGAAATACAAAAAAACACTACTCCTCAAGACTCAAGACTCTAGACAAACGACAAACGACATCATAAAGAAAACGCTTATGCGGAAGCCTCGGCGGCCTTGCGGGCCTTGGAGCCACGGAGCTTGATCTCGCGGTCAGCCTTGACGGGCAGCTGCGAGCGGCGGATGGCAGAGACGCGCGAGACGGCAGCGGCGCGCAGGTCAGCGCGGTAGCCGGTCTTGGCGGTCAGGGCAGCGACCGAGCGGTAGGTCTTGCGGGCAGAGCGGCCAGCACCCTGGGTGGAGGTGACGGTGTTGGAGGCGGGCTTGTTGTTGCCAGCCTTGGTCTTGGAGATGATCTGGACACCACCCTCAGCGTTGGCGACGACACCGACAGCCTGGATTGTTAGTTTTGCTTTTTGCTTGTCTTGGAAGTGTTTTTCTTTTTCTTTTCTTTCATTGTGTCTCGAGGTCTGTCAGAGGTTCATTGGCGTGTTGTCATCGAACTTGTCGCAGGTCGGGCTATGCCGTAGCCGTATGTATGGGCATCCTGATAATGCTGCCATGACCGACAGCATCCATGGTATAATTCCGCAACTGTTTGGCTGTAGGTTGTGCTCCCTGGCAATCGTGGTCTCGGTCTATCGGTAGGGTACAATGGCGTCGTGTGGTTGATTATAACCGCCGCCTGGTGACGGATGGTGATTGCCAATCGCATATCGTCGTCAGGTTATCTTGTTGCTTGCCGGTTTCTTGTTGTCGATAATTTCCGTATTCGCAGACCATAATAGCCTCCAATAGTATCCATATCCTCCTTGTCGATTGATCGATTGAACCTAACAGCCTGACAAACAACTCTCTTCTTCATTCAAATCGTACCTTCTCGTTGACGAAACCGGCGTACTTGCGGCTGTGGACGTTGAGCAGGTTCAGGGGGTCGCGGGACAGCTGGACCTTGGCGTTCTTGTTGCGCTTGACCAGGAAAGAGTTCTGGGTGCCTGGTGGAGGTTAGTCGAGATGTTTGATACACATTGAGATTTCAAGATCACGGCTTGAACATCTTGGGAAGATATTGAATCATCTCGAAATTCGAATCATAATTTCGAGATGACCGCACAACGGCAGAAGGGGTGACATACGGACAACCTCCCAGACGAGGTCAGAAGAAACGTTCGGCAGAGACATTTTGGCGGAAGTGGTGGGTGTTGGTGAAACAAAAGGGTGGTGTTGAGATGTTCGTGGTCGGGAAAAGGTCAAGAGTCAAAAAGTCGTGATGGAAAGCAAAAACGGGCAGTCTCTACTGCGTACCCGTACTACTCGCTGCTAATTTTTTCTCTTGACAATTTTCCTCCCCTCACTTTACGTGCTGTACTGCCTACGATTGGGCCCGCTACAATCTTCAATCCACTATTGATCACTGAAATAGCGGCTTCCATTCTACCATACAGGCCCCTCACAGCTTCGTCCTAGGACCTAAGTATGGTCTCCATGTGGCGCATCAGAGTGGTCAATTTTTGTCCCGCATTCATTTTTTTGCGACTAAACTTTGTGGGTTCCGCTTAGAGCCAGGATTATCCACTTCAGGGCTAGTATTTTCTTTCATCCGAAATCGTTGTAATGGGTATTATGTCAGCCTTTGATGATTAAGATCATGACTACGATTCATGTGACGGTATGCCTTTGACCGCCTTCCAGAACCGTATGATCTCCAAATTACTGCCTGGCGGACAGTTGCGCCGTACGATAGACCCGGTTTTTTATCTCTCCCAAGCCGCTACTGCTCGTAATCAATATCGCCCATAGTGGCCACTGATCAGTTCAGTTGAAGCCATACCTAGAGCGGCCGCCTGACCAACGCTGCAGTGCATGATAAACCACCTGTCTGAGGAGGAGCGGGGACCACTTAAAACATGAGGATACGAGACGAGGCATGAACCACGCCAGACCCAGACCGGGGGGCGCGGCTTGCTCTGGCTCCCCCCAAGAAGACGCCTAAAATACACTACATACTATGTCGTTTACAGCCAGAGTGGATATTGCGACTACGTATGCTGCATATTAACAAGCACAGCGTCAGCCCCATCCGAGATGAGAAGCTGATGCCACTATTTCGGTATTCAGTACTTTCATTTCTAACCGTCACGACATCACTCACTGTCTACAACTAGACAGGCTATCTTGCGCCCCATTTGCCCGTGCATATCTGATGGCATAGGCTCATCTCGGTCGGTGAAGATTGAAGAACGTGCATCGCGACATCATTGCCATCGACATCTCAACATCACCGAATCATCCGACGATACCTTGCTCCACGATACCTTCTACAAGACCATTTCTACCCCTACAACCCCTCTACATCAAAATGATCTACCTCTACGGCCTCGTTCTGGCCGTCATCATCAGCGGCTCCCTCCTCTACTGGACCCGCGCCCACTGGTACCCGACCTTTGCCGATACCGTCAACGGCACCGCCGACTGGGTCTGCGATGCCTACGACTCGTTCCGCTCGTCCATCGCCTACACCCGTCTGCCCACAACCTTTGCAGGCGATGCCGAGGCTGGCCTGAGCAGCGCCACGTTTGACCTTGCCGGCAACGTCGAGGGAGGCGACAGCCGCGCAGGCCTGGACGATGCAAGCAAGGCGGAGATCCTCAAGATTATGAAGAGACGGCGGCTACCCTTTGACGAGGCGCGGCGCGTGTACATGGAGCAGCGGTTCCAGGCCAACGGCATCGGTGCCGATGGGCGGCCGCGCGATCCCAAGTTTGTGAGCTTCTCGTAGGCAGCAACTTGTATCTCATCTCTTCTTTATGTTTCTTCTATTGTCCTTATTTGTTTCCTTTTTATAGGCGTTTGCTTCAGCGATACGGGGATGGCGGCGGCGGCACAGGTCTTCACCAAAGCACATAATATACCACGGGACCGAGGGACTGACAGCTGTCCATCTCGTTTCTTTTCCTTTGTCTTTTCTTTGTCTTTTCTTTCATCTTTCATATTCGATTTCTTCATCTCGACACTGTCGAACAGCGACACACTACATTCATTACTTTTTCCTTTTTTCTTATTTCTTATTTCTTATTTTTTTCTCTTACTCTGTTACTGTTGTTTCTCTTAGGTTATTTTTATTTATCAACTTATTTTTAATCAAAATGGAAATTTGAATATAATAAAAATCTTCTGCATCCATATTCATATTTAAATTAATGTAACAAAAACAATAAAAGCACAGACAGATGACCGTGACATGCTCTTGTAAGTCATGATGTAAGATGCAACAATGAGCCAGTCACGTATAAGACTTGAAATGCATTTATCGCAAACATGTAGACAAAGTTCTAGTATACAGATGTGCAAATAGATTATTTAACATAGTATTAATTAAATTATATATCTTTGAGTTGCAGACAGCTTCTTCTGCTAACTAAATCCCTAGAGAACGCCCCAATTTCCGGCAAGTTAAATAAAGAAGAAAAGTATTAAAACATGTAGATGTCCGAAGACTGTGTGGCTTCGGCAGTAGAGTGTTGGCAGCAAGTGCGCCAGTCCGTATAAGCCAGAAGTAGCTCAGAAGAGCCACAAGCAAAAGTGCTAAAGATGAAGAGTGAAGAGTGAAAGGTGAAAGAAAACTGATTATATACAAAACATTCTGGTGAAATGTGGAAATGCGTAAAATAAATGAAAAACAAAAGCAAACTCATGGAAACATGACTTGGTGTTCGATGACTCGAGAACGGCCTTTTTCTTCGTGAATCGGAGATGGCCCCGGAAAGGGCCATCAGTATTAATGTGTAAATGTGTGGTGATGTAAAGAAAAGGCAAAGAACGGTGAGCGACAAGACACTGCAAGAGAGGAGCAAGGAGGCTGCGTCTTGAGGGGAAGAGGAGAAGACCAAAGACGGACCAAAGACAAAAAGAAGCCAGGGGGCTCGTGGACCGGGAAGCTCCGTAATCGGACAGCACCCCAGACCCCAGGCCCCTATGATTCTTAATATCCTAGACTGGTTTGGAATTATGATAATCTTGCTTTTCAAGCTTTCACTTCTTCTCCATTCTTGCCCAGTTTAACGGGTCTTCTTGGTCTCCTTCTTGGCAGTAACGTCCTCGGGGTCGTACTCGCGGTCGTCGGCACCCTCGACTTCCTTGACAATGACCTCCATCTCCTTGACCTGCTTCTTCCAGGTGTTCTCGCTCATCTTGGTCGTCTTGTCAAACAGCTCCTGCTCGGGCTCGCGGTAGCTGCCACCCAGACGGTCCCACAGGGTAAAGTACTGGCCGTAGTTGTAGTTGAAGGCCAGGTGATGAATACTGTGGCAGGCAGCGCCGTTGATGATCGGGTTGTTGGACACGTACTCGCCGTCGTGGATCATAATGGTCCAGAAGTTGATAAAGATGAAGAGGAACAGGTAAGCCCACTTCTGCAGAGGGAAGAAGATGGGGAAGAAGTGGTAGGGCAGAGACTGCATCCAGCCGTCAATGGGGTGGAAGGCGTACGAAGCAAAGGGTGTCGGCATAATCCACTTGTGGTGAGGCTTGTGCAGGTGCTTGTAGATGCGCGGGTGGTGCAGGCCGCGGTGAATAAAGTAGACAAACATGTCTGTGAAGAAGAGGAAAATGGGAATCTGGGCAATGTCGTACCAGCGGCCGGGACCGTCACGGGTGTGCTCGTACATTTTGCAGAGTTCACGGACCTCGGCAAGGAAGAAGGGGGCGGTCAGAAGGGCCATGACGGGCATGGCGGAGCTGGCCTGCTTGATCTCGAGCCAGACCTGGTTCTTCAGGTACTTTGGGTGCTTCATGGTCTCCTTGTCAAAGATGAAGACGTAGGAGAGCGTAGAAAACATGAAGTAGGTGAGAAGGCCAAAGAGCCTGTAAAGTTAGCATATGCCATAAGAAGAGAACAAGCGAGGCGAGGCGTGAATACGTACCATGTGATGAGGAAAAGCGAAATGTACTGGCGAAAGATATTGTCGCGTGGTAGCGAGCTCATGTATGCGTAGCGTGAGGGCTCAAGCTCGAACAGGAACGTTGACGGCTTGTAGGTCCATGATGACAGGGCCTTGGGGGCAGTGGCGTTGGCGGCAAAGTTGCGGAACTTGAGAGCCGGCGCGGGTGCAATGTACGCATAGGCGTAGTCAAAGACATAATTGTCCATGAGCTCGAGAGCGATATCCATGGCGAGAAGGGGTTGCGACCAGTCGGCGCAAGACGGTTGGCCTGCAGATGTAGGTAGCGAGGAGACGGAGAAGGAGCGGGCGAGGTCGCGAAACAATGCAATACGACAGGCCAAAAGCTGATGGCAAGACGACTATAAAGAAGGAAATGTCGAGAAAGTCGACGTTGAGGAAGACGTCGAAGAGGGGACCGGACGAGATGGAGAGAAAGAAAAGTAAACAAGAGAAACCTCAGTTCAAGAAAACAAGGAAAGGAGGAGATATATCAAGGCGCCGAAACAGGAGGAGCAAAGAGTAATAAGAAAGAAAATAAAAGGAAAAAAAGAGGGTCTGTTGTCGCTGTCTGCTGCTCTATGATGCGAAGAGGACGAGGACGCTGAACAGTGGCGTGGTGGTGGGCATCGATGGGTTCTGGAAAACCCGCGCAGTCGCGCTCAGAAAAGTTTTGGGGCGATCCAAGAGAGACTAGAGAGACCCTGTTCGTACTCGTATTCTTACAGGCCAATTTGTAGTTTTCTTTAATTATTTGATTTAAATGGTGCATTTATTTTATTTACTGCCCCTGGTTTATCAGATCTTTAAGAAGGCGCCCCTGGCCGCGTGGATCTCGACCAGTAAGAAGGAAGAGGGAAGAGTGGGTAATATCGGGCCACCACGGCCGGCATGCGGAAATCAGCTTGGAGGTCGGAGTTAAGCGCTGCATACAGAACAGCAAAGCCTGTATGTATCTTGGATGTTAATGTTTTATTTACGTGAATGATTAGAAAGAGAAAGAGGCGGCAAATCGGAATAGGGAAGAAGAAAGAGGAAAGAACGATGCGAACATAGACCCTGAATCGAGAAGGTGCGACCGACTGCAAAATGTGAGATACAACGGACCAGTGGCCAGCGGCAGACACGGCAGGTGCTATAAAGGCTGCATGCATGTTGTATTATAGAGCACACGGAAGGTGCGACACAGTCACAAGGAAACAATTAGATAACCGCTCTTGCCCGAAAGGGAACCAATTCAGGCATCTTCTAGTGTATCCTACGAGATGATTGATGAGAAACATTGGCTGTTGAAACATGATTTACAGTCGAGTGCAATTCTAAAATACCGTATGGATCATAGTATTAGGCAGCCTTGCAAGAACCGCACGAGTACTGGCCAGTTCTAGCAAAATGGCATGACGTATGCTGTTTGCCCTGAGATCTCGGCTGTTTAATATGGATTAAGGAAATGATGGGTTTTCGAAGCAGTATTTTCAGAGGTACTTTGTATTACAATACGTAGATTAACCCGGTATATGACTACTGTTTGTTGTCTCTATTTTTGACGACTGACGTGAATATATCAGGCTCACTCACTGAAGAATAATTGTCTGCTTGTATAACTGAAGATCACTGTGCAGTCGGTCGCGCCTTCCTAATAAACTCAATGACTCCAGATGCACTACTGCTCCGCGCAGTATTAAACACCAACATGCACCATCAGACGGAACGAGGACGTGCCGATACGCCAAAGGTGCTGGTCTAAGTGAGTAAAATGGCGTGTCTTTCTTATTCGGGAATGGAAAAGTCTTGTTGGAGTGGGTCGCCCCTTTCGGGTTGTGGGGACTCTTTAATGGGGATTGGATGGGCTGCAGTATTAGAGAACCAGGGAAGGAAGGAACATGGCAAAGATCTGGAATGGCAGGTGCAAAGGGCGAGTCATCAATATCGTAAGACTGGAATCGAGCGCATCCGAGCCGAATATTTAAAACAATCCATTTTATTCGAAATTAATAAGCAGTCATCATTAAGAATTACGAGTAATTATTCACAAAACTAAAGGTAAATGAAATAAAAGAATATATAAAAGTTAAAAAATAATTATCCGAATATGTGCATAAAAATACGGAGTATTGACTGTTCTCCGCATGTGAGCCCCGTGAGTAACGCCGGTATGATTCATTCTTCTCCTCGTCTCAGTCCTGCCTGTCTACACCCAACTTTAGAAGTCTTAAAGTCTCAAACGTTGTGATCCCAGGCGACAGTGTGCTCGACTGCCCACGACCGCACAGCCTCAAAGTTACGGCATGTGTGCATCGTGTTAAAGTCGGGCCAGTAGTCGTCGTCGTCAAAGCCGTACTCGGGGAACAGCTTGAACGTGAACACGCCAATATCGCTCTGGCACATCAGGTTGGTCCGCAGCGTCTCGATACAGTGATCGACGTGGCCCATCAAGTCCTCCTTGCCCTCGGCCTCGCCAACATCGCCGCCGTGGTACTGGTAGTAGTCCTTGTACACGGCCTGGCGAACAAGGTTGAGGCAGTGCAGCTGGTGGAATACCTCGAGTGCCGCACGGTAGCCAACCTCACCGGTCTTGGGGTGGGTGATCTTGAGCGAGTTGCGCGGCAGACCGAGCTTGTCCAGCTCCTCTTCTGAGATCATCGTGTCACCGACTATACTGTTAGTTTCTTCGTTTGCATATTTTAGAATATTTCAGACGTCTAAATCACTTACTGTCATTTGCAATGTAATCCCAGGCCAAATCAACTTCAGGGCCGAAGCCGACAAAAGGACCCTCGACGATCGGCGTCAGGTTGGTGAACCGGGTCGTCTCGTACTTGACCGCCTCTCTCGCAGGAGCTGTTTTGTTAGCACTGTTTATGGATCTGGATCTGGTCAGGGGTCAAGGTCAAGATTGCTACTTACAGTAGGATGAGTAGAGCTTGGTGTAGGCGGCGTCATTAGGCTTTGCGTTGCGTGCACAGAACGACAGAGTGAACAGTGTGAAGGATGTTGTCAGGAGCACGGCGTGTCCCAACCACACCCAGTGGCTGGACAGCCCGCGCCGGGCCTGTGGGATGAAGCCGCCGTCATGCTCCGAGTCGTCACTTAGCCGGCGTGTTGAGATGGCAGTTGTGGAAGTGGAGATGGAGACATCGTCGTCGAGCTTCTCGTCCAGTGGGACGGAGTGGTAGACTTTTGACTTTGACATGGTGGTGGTGTGTGGTTGTATGGTGTGATTGTATGGTATGAAGAGATGCAGATGCTAATGCAGATGCTAATGCAGATGCAAGTACAAAGAGAGCAATAAAAGAGAGATAATGAGAAGGTTAAACGAGGAGGCGAGAGAATGAGAGCGTTTCAAGAAACTGAATGCGGTAAGGAGAGGTGATGGTGAAGAAGCCAAAGGATGAAAACTTGCTCACTTGGAGCCAAGAGAAGACAAGAGAACAGTAAAGAGAGAAAGTTAAAAGGGAGCCAGTCGCCTTGTGAAAGACAATAATGAAGAGAGAAGACAAGAAAGATATCAACAACAGACTTTGCTGAATATATATGGTGCCGACAACTCGAAGATTAGACAAGTTGGACGACAAGAGCAACGGTAAAAGACCGAAACAACAACAGGCCACAGGTCGACAGGAGAAACAAAAGTGGTGAGAGAACGAACGACACAACGAACGATATGATATCGATAAGGGCCGGCCAAGAAAGACGAGTGAAAGCTCGAGGATATAAGTCAAGAGTGAGGGAACGGGAAGAGCAGATTGACAGGCGATCACAAGCACACTTCACTCCTCAGATACAACTTTGCAGCTATTATGGATGACAACAAGACGACAACGGAACGACAGAAGGACGACAAAAATGGACAAAGAGAGGGCTCTGCTCAACAGAGATTTGCACAGCAATGGAGGAAAAAAAAAAACAGAAGACACAGAAGAAAGAGAAGGAACAGAGACTCAAGCAAAAGAGAAGGGGATGGGGATGAGAGGCAGGCACGAAGAATGAAAGAATGAAGCAAGAGAATGAAGCAAGAGAAAGAAGAAACACAAACACAAACAGAAACAAAGACGACACGAGCGCGGCCTCGAGGGCAAGATGAAGCGAAGTTGAAACGTTTGATGCTAACCCCAGATATAGGGAAACGGTCCAGGGTAAGCATATATTGGAGCGCTGATATATATTCCATACAAATTTTACATGGTGGTATTCCCCACATTGACGAGACAAGACCTGGGGCTCTTTTGGCTCTTTGACCCGGCCGCCCTGGGTCAACGTCGCAGCTTGACGGGCTCGGCCTCCTATTGCCTACACCCATATTTGTGCCAGTCAGGACAGCCAGCTTGAAGCAAGAATCAGAGATCTTCGACAACTGCAGCGCCAATTATGCCAATCAATATGGGGTTGATGCGATCGATACCGTCGCA
Source organism: Ophiostoma ulmi (assembly GCA_029298715.1). NCBI lineage: Eukaryota > Fungi > Ascomycota > Sordariomycetes > Ophiostomatales > Ophiostomataceae > Ophiostoma > Ophiostoma ulmi. The sequence continues at coordinate 771,125 of JANSLN010000001.1, read as the reverse complement.
TCTGCCGTCTTCATCACGCACATCAACTTGATGAGGCATTTCTGTTCGTCTCAGATCAGCAAGTTCATCTCGTCAACTGCTGGTAAGATACATCTATGCCGAATCGCCGCCGAACCGTCAACCTAGGATCTTTTCTACCATCTTACAACACCAAGTTAGTATCCAGTGGTTGCTGTCGCATTCATAGGGACCTCTAAGGAGACCTCATGGGGACGATGTCTTCGAAGTGGAGTGCAATAAAAGGTATCTTATCTGCCCTCTACTCCATACGTCTTAATGGTTCATGCACTCTGCAGAGTAGCTTTCCATATCAGTTCTGGTATTGTATCTCCTCTTAATCATCTTTGCAATGGCTGGCGGCTCGCCCTGCTTCTACCAGTGTAGTGCTAATTACTGCGCAGTGAAGAGCCCGGCAGGAACGGCCAAATTACTCTATAAAAATACGGCCATACTACTGGCTAGTTTCAACGTCCAACTTCTCCTCCTCTTTGAAACCAAGTCATGCATTGCTCTATTCGCCATTTACTACGATCGCTCTTTCCTCTTTTAACTTCTCCTTTACTGTTTGCTAAATTAAGCAAGAGCAGCCCCCTTCTCCTGTCTGATATGATTCCCCACGTTTCACCCATGTGTATCATTGGATTTAGACCAATAGTTGAATAGAGTTGTGTGTAAATGGACCCCAAACTTTCCTATTTAGGTATGGCTCTAAAACAACGTCGACTTCATCTCCAACTTGACCTCGATTATCGTCTCTCGTATCTGGTTTGGCGCCCATCATCTACAGCACATCTTAATGCAGAAACAAAAGAGAAACTCTTATTGATTCTGATGCGATTGATTCTGTAGATCTTGTCAGCAAGATGCACCCTTGATCTCTGGTCACGTCTTGCCAAGGTACATCATCAACTCTTGTCTTTTACTTCCTCGACTTGCTCAGTATTCTTTCTTCTTTCTCTTTATTCCACAAATCATCTGCAATGTGATGAGCCATGAGACAAGCTTTCACAAGACTCGGCACAGCGTATTCTTGCCATCCAACCTATCTCAGCCCTGCATTTGAGAGGCTCACATGCAAGGCCGCGTGGCTCCACTCTGTTTTAGCTTTTGTGTCAACGGGAGCCTCACGCTAGACTTTGGATCGATGCACTCCTTCTACTCGTCCCGCTTTGTTTCTCTATCATAAATAGTTTTCTCCTGCTAGGATACCACCCACTTGTTTCAGCGACTGGCTATCTCCGTTCATGTTGTCCTTGAAGCGAGCTCCCTATTTATCCGCCCCCTTCCTCGACCCCTATGCTTTTCATGACCCAAACGAGTCTACGCAATTTGAGGATGCTGGCAGTACGAATCAGTCTTGCCTCTTCATAGCACAGCTCTGTTACAATCTATGTGCTTTACGCTATACTTAGACATACATGTTTGATACTGTTGTTTTGCTTCGCTTCCACGTTGCATTCAGTCCGCATTTCTTCCATCTCCGCGAGTGAAGAAGCGATATGCTATTGATAAGATATGTTTCTCCTACCAATATTGGCTATTGATCATTAAATATTTACTGCTGGTGCTACGTCTGGTTGCCATTTCCACAATTTTCTCCTGTGCTAACCCGCCATCAACGTCCACGCTTTGACACTATGGGATGCCAAGAATAGCTTGTCCTGAGCCCCTGCCGCCTTTCCCATTCAACATACACAATACTGTTTCTTATTATTCATCTCTTGCCAATATTGGCAATGTCTTGTGCTTGGTTATTGATCGCCTTTCCCGCACATCTCGCCTACCTCTTGACGTTGGAGCCTCCCATTCAAAACCTGAAAGTGCGGTATCTGCTAACCTTTAAATCAGCCTAGATCAGCCCTGCATATATTAAACTCGACTCTACAGGTATAGCCGGGGCAGATTTTCGAGTGATGAACAGCCAAGATGATTGCAGGTCTATAGCGACATATCCTCTTTATATTCGTGATCGTCAACATTTCCAAATTGGTGTCCACACCCTCCCGGACGTAAGAAAGGCTTAGCCAAAAGGCCTGAGTCAAAATAAATCAGAGCTGCCGCCTCCAATTGTAACTATAATTCAATTATTGTACAGAGCAAGGTTGCTATGGTGCAAAGGCTTATCCAAAAGCCACCCCAGAGAGCCCCCCTGGTCACTGCTACTACTCGTACTGCTACGACAAGCACAAGTCCTCATTCGTCTATTCCTAGCCTTGAGAAAGGAAGCAGATAAAACCGGCGTAATAATAGAAACACAGTCAAGCAAAAATTGAATAAATAAACATAAAATACCAGAATACGAAGGGCACCGCTGTGTATGTTAACGGAAACTGCTGGGTTTATTGTATGGGCCATTACCCTAGGCCCCCGTACATTGCATCAAATAGGTAACCAATTGCATACCACCCCGTGCACCCTTTAACTGTCTCCATCGTGAGACACGTCTCGATACCACCGATCAGGTTTGAAGCTTCGTCTCGTCTCTCTGTGTCTGCGTACCGCCTCCCCTAAGGCTGCCCCGTTCCAAACAAGCAGCAAGTCACAGGGCCCCCCTTCTCTTACTACGACCCCCATGGAGTACGGAGGGGAAGGGTGATGCACAATCACACACTTTTTGACGAGTAATATTGTCAATGTCAATAATGTAGGTGCTTTGTTGCTCATGTAGCTGCTTTGAGCTTTTGGCTGTCTGTCTGCCTGTCTGGTTTTTTTTTGCTATTTATCTCACGAGAGCTCGCTGCTTTCTCATCTTGGGTTTCCTCTCTTCTTTTCTCTCTTCTTTCTTCATCCGCTGGCGCCTCTTCTTTTCCCTTCACATCTTTCATCTCTTTATACTTTCACTTCTTCCACAAGCTGTATTTTGATTTTCAGCTGCCGGTCAGCCTACATTCTTGAACTTTTTTTTTTCATTTTTCATTATTTATTATCCTTTAAAACTACCGCAAACTCCCTCACTCTCTCATACTCCTCCACTACCACCAAAATGCATACTACATCTCTGGTTCAGCTGGTCCTTGGCGGCCTTGCTGCTTCGTCTGCTGCCAATGCCTTCCAGCCTGCCACCGGCGGTGCCTTCAAGGCCCTGTCTGCCCGACAGATGGCCTCCTTACTGGCCATTGCCGTCCCGGCCATGGCCGCTCCAATGATCCCCAGCGAGATTGACTCTCGCTCGCCGCATCACGCCGGTAAGAAGACCAAGGCCAAGAACACTCGTGACCTCGACGAGATCGAGAGCCGTGAGCCCCACCATGCCGGCAAGAAGACCAAGGGCAAGAACGCCCGTGACCTGGATGACCTCCTGAACGGTCTTGAGGGTGCCACTGCCGGTGTCATTGGTGATGTTACCAGCACCATTGTTGCCCGCGAGCCCCACCACGCCGGCAAGAAGACCAAGGCCAAGAACACCCGCGACGTCGAGGAGATCGAGTCTCGGGAACCTCACCACGCCGGTAAGAAGACCAAGGGCAAGAATACCCGCGACGTTGACGAGATCGAGAGTCGTGAGCCCCACCACGCTGGCAAGAAGACCAAGGGCAAGAATGCTCGTGATGTCGAGATTGAGGCCCGCGAGCCTCACCATGCCGGCAAGAAGACCAAGGGCAAGAACGCTCGTGATGTCGAGATTGAGGCTCGTGAACCCCACCACGCCGGCAAAAAGACCAAGGCTAAGAACGCCCGCGATGTTGAGGAGGATGATGTCGAGGAGGAGACCGAGCTGGAGACCCGTGAGCCTCACCACGCCGGCAAGAAGACCAAGGGCAAGAACGCCCGTGGTGTCGAAGTTGAGACCCGCGAACCCCACCACGCTGGTAAGAAGACCAAGGCTAAGAACGCTCGCGACGTTGAGGACGATGCCGAGGAGGATGTTGAGCTCGAGACTCGCGAGCCCCATCACGCTGGTAAGAAGACCAAGGCCAAGAACACCCGCGATGTCGAGGCCGAGATTGAGACCCGTGAGCCTCACCATGCCGGAAAGAAGACCAAGGCTAAGAACGCCCGTGATATTGAGGTTGTGCTTGACACCCGCGAGCCCCATCACGCTGGCAAGAAGACCAAGGGCAAGAACGCTCGCGATGTCGAGGCCGAGATCGAGGCTCGTGAACCCCACCACGCTGGCAAGAAGACCAAGGCCAAGGGCAACTAAGTCAACCAACCTACAAAACCAAAAACAATCAACCCAAAAATTAGAGGCGTTTACGATTATTACCTCTGCCCCGTCAGCTCGAAGCTGACGGAAAGAGAGGAAGAAGAGGCGGGAGGGATTCAGTTCTTTATCTCGTCTCATTCCTAATATACCATTGTACCTTCTTATGAATCTACCAGTATAGCCTGTTGTGTCTTTTAGTTGTTGCTTTCCTGCTTCTTTGCTTCTCTGTTTCTTTTCTTTAACCGTTTTCTTTTTGTATCTCTGCGCTGTCGACCGTTCTCGTTGACAGCCCTAGAGATGCAACCCTCTTGAGTCTAATATAATTTTTAAACCACCATATACTGCCTCCTTCTTGACTGTGACTATGACTGATTTATGTGGTTGACCTGGATAATCCGATTGGACTACATTTCTCAAGGCGGCCTCGGGGACCTCGACTTATCGGCGACTGGGGCCGCCCGAGACCCGACCCGACCTAAATGCTAAAATTATACGGTGTGTTATCAATATCTCACCCGTCCACCGCCTGCCCGCAGCATGTGATGCATGCAGGGTATTTTCAGCTGCAACTCTAGCGAAAAAGAAACTAAAAAGCAGCATAGGAGAAACAAAAGAACCAAAGGAACCAAGGGAACCGAAAGAACATTGCATTGCATATAGGTAGTCTGCCTCTGCCCTTTTATTTATATTGGTTTACCTTTGTCGACCGCACCACGCGAAACCAGAGCAACAGGGGCGGTGATCGAGAAACCTTCCACGTGCTAGCTTGGTAGAGCACGCCTGCTAGCTCATCTCTATGGCACCATATCCCAACGCTACAAGCGTTCTTTTCCCAGCATTGTTGTGTCCTTATTTGGGGGCCGGCTTGTCTTCCCCGTGAGACGAACGGCGCTTGTCTGGCTTGTTTCTTCGGCCGTTCGCCCAAACGTTTGCAAAGACATACAGGGACATGCATATTTACAATGCGCTCATAGCAACACAAGGAAAGGCACGCCACAGACACAAACCTAGCTCATTCAGTCAGCCATGTGTTTGAAGCGCCTTTGCCGGTGTGACATGCATGTAAGAGAGCAGGCAAGCTGCCAGCGGCACTAAGCCTCTTGTTACGCATAAATCAGACGCAGTATGAACTTTGAAAGTGTAGCTACAGGTTGTCTACTTGTATGTTGTATTGTTACCCTGTCTTGTCTGTGTCCTATTTGTCTTACTGGATTGATTGCTGGTACGTGCCTGATGCCGATCACATTAGCCAGCGGTGTGACTTGGTGTGTTTACATGGCCTCCTATCATGCTACTTGTACATCGATCATCTTGCTGCAGGGCTGGTATCTAAGCAGAGAGTCAATCGGGGTACCCTGGTCACTTGCGCACTTTTTGATTAGAGGAGTGAGCTGCAGGCTGATACCGGCGGCAAGTGATTCAGAGGAGATGGGCAAAGCTGACTGTGATGAGGCGAGCTGTAAGCTGGTGGAATCACGAGGAAAAGCAAAGAAAGAAACAAGCATACCTACATGCATACATACAAGCTGACAAGCATAGACGAAGAAAGAGAGCAATTTTAACATGAATGACAACGACAAAGTGGAAGAGTGGAAGAGGACAGCAGCCAGTACATACCACCCAATGTGATGAGGCAAAAGGCAAAAGATACTTTAGCAATGTACCCCAAAGTGCATCGGCCTGTCACACACACCTATTCCTACATTAGCTCGAATATATGGACCGTGACACAGAATACACACGTAGCGTATCTCCTGTCCCTGTCGAGGCTTACGAGCACAGTGAGATTAATCGGGGGCTTCCCTTGTATATGACAATACACTGTGCATTGTTATGTACCCTACAGAGAAAGATACTTAGGCATGATACCTAGTGTCCTAACGTGTGGCCAATACGGAGTAGGAATGGGCCCCTTCCCCTGTGATTAATGTACATGGTGAGAAGTACCTTGTACTCTATGGAGCCGGTGTATGGGGCATATTTCTCATAATCACAGCATATTTGCGGCATAAGGTACTTGCATAGAGGTACCAGTGTCTCTCCTTCCTTGCTGCCTGTTTTGCCCACTGGATCAGGGCGCGCCTTCCCCCAAATCCATAGACCCGCTTCCCAGAAGTATGGATCCACAATGACTGGTACTCCATACCTGTCGCGGCGAGCGAATAGCAGAACCCGAAAAAGGGAACAAGTACATAAGAGAAAAGAAAAGTAAGGAAAAGAGAATGGAACCACGAAAAGTAAAAGCAAAATGGTAAAGGAAAAAGAAGTCGTTTGTGTTTCCGGCCTGGACGCACGGCCCTACAGGGTGTCTTACGCGACTGTGCAAAAATCGATACAAAGGTACATGTGCTCGAAGCAAGGCAGTCGCGAGCATGATAAATACTTAAAAGTCGATAAATTCAATAAATACTGTGTGTGTATTTAATACACATAAAATAGATAAATTATAAATCAACGACAGAAACAAAGCGTCAGTGCACGCTGCACGCACGGAGTAAAGTATATGTAGGCCAGGAACACTACGGAGAATCACGTACATATCCTCTTGTTTGTTTCTGTGTCATGAATCGACAGTACCCGTACGTCCATGCTGACGCCGTACTCGTATCTTGTATCTTTGTATTATGTAGCTTGTATCGTGTATCATCCCTATGCACTGCACACCGCATTCTTCTCCGCGAGCTCCAAATGGTGTATCTAGCCAGACAGTCAGACAGTCAGACAGTCAGTCAGTCAGTCAGATAGTAATGCGGGTGCATGGCTAGGCCATTATGACGATGCAGCCCAGCACGGGCTCTTGCCACTCGCAGCTTGCATAGCATCCCTTACCGAAGTATCTATCCTTTGTGCCATGCTGGCCTCTCACAATGCCAAATGGGCAATTGTCTGCTCCCGGTCGCCGTTTTTTCGGATTTCCTTCGCACAATTAATGACAGTCAATTCAGCCAGAGATATTGATAAATTAAACAGGCTAACCTAAAACAGAATATACTAGCCACTTATGGATCTGCATCTCCCTTAACCTTTATCCTTATTTCCTGCCCATAATTTATCTAATTTATCTATTTCATGATTTGTTTTTTCGTTCCTTCCCTCTCAAACACGACAGCACCGGATCCACCCTACCACCGCCTCCACCTAGAGCCCACCCCCCTCCCTAGCCTCTACTTCTAGCCTCTCTACGAGTTGCTGAATGTATATGTATATGCGCTCACAAGGTAGAGTATTGACTATCTGTATGTTGCTTTTGCTACTCGTTGGCCCCAGCTGCTTGTTTCTTTGTGTAGCGTGCGTCCGTACCAGTGTATTCCTTTACCTTTTGGCAGTACTATATTTACGGAGCGCTAGTACTGCAACTGGGTTGCTCTTTCCGCGCGCGCCCAGCCCAGTGCTCCTTCCCTTTCTGCCTCTCAGAAACATCGCCAAAGAAGGAACCCCATTCTATTCTCTACACCTATTAATCTTACCAATACCTCTACTCCATTAGTTACAGCCCAAGGCTCTCTAACAGCATTACCGCTCAATTTTTCCCCCTAGCTGTTTTCTTCCACTTTTCCCTCGCCTTCTCTTTTCTTCTTCCTCCTGCTTCCACCTCTCACCTCTCACCTCCCATCCTTTTGTCCTGTCGTCCCCCTTTGCTTCTCGCATCATCTTTTGACCCTCTAGCCATCCGCTTTTGTGTTTTCATCCCTATTCTGGCCATTGCTCGACTTTGGCACCTGTCCCTTATCCTTCGCACCGTGATTCACTTCATCGGAAGGGGCCACTTCATCTCTCTAGCCAACGCCTTGCCACCTCTTACTCAATCACACAACACCCACACCAACACTCAGCGCCATTAGCTCTTTCGCATCGCGCTCCCTTCTCGTCAACGCCACCGTTTTCAACGAGTCCTTGACCTTTAGCGCGCGCACACCTCTCGTCCTTTATAACCCTCCCCCCCTCCCCCCTCTCCGATTTTGACTCGACCTCAAGAGGCACGCCCCCCTCTTCCCATCGAATCGCGTCACCGACAAACCTCCCCGCGCATTATACTTCCATCAGTATTGTCGATCCACTTCATCTAGAAGCATCGATAACAACCTCCTACCTCATAAAATTGACCCGACAACACCCTCCCTCGTCGCATTCACAATGTCTATGTACGGTGGTGGTCACCGCGGTATGGGCGCCGTCCCCCCTAACAATGGCGGCGGCCGGCTCAATGAGCTCCTCGACCAGGTCCGCTCCGAGTTCGAGACCCAGATGCGTTCTAGCGAGAACTACGAGCACCAGAGTAAGCATGCCCTCTTCCACAGCCCGTCCCCTTCGCCGACGGCCATGCGCGCATCCTCTTTGAGATGTAGTCGCGACGATGCTCATACAATTAACTAACTTTGCTTCCTTGCAGTCCAAGCTCAGGTTAACGAGATGCAGCTTATTCGGGAGAAGGTCTATGCCATGGAGCAGAACCATCTCAGTATCAAGCAAAAGTAAGAAACAGGCTCCCCCCCCTCCCCTCCCCCTCCCGGATGCACCTTTCACGATGCGCCCACGTATCAACAGGACACGGCATATACCCATTCCGAAATGCAATACTAACCGTACGCTTTTCTTAGGTATGAGGAAGAGATTGCACTTCTTCGTCGCCAGCTCGGTGACCGTGGTGGTGCCCCCCAGGGCCCCATGAGCGGCCCACCTCAGCACGGCGGCCCCCCCCAGCCCCCGAACCTCGGCATGGGAAGTAACGTCTTCGCAGCCATTATCGCTGGCCAGGGCGGTCAGGCCGGTCTTGCTCCCCCTCCCCCCCAGGAACAGCCTCCTCAGCACCAGATGCAGCAGCAGCCGCCCCCAGGCCTGCAGGGTCCTCCCCCCCCGCCGCCGCCTCCTCCCTCTCAGCAAAACCCCTTTGGCCAGCAACAGTACGGCCAGCCGCCATCGGGTCCCTTCCCGTCGCAGCCCCCTCCTACCAACTCGCCCGGCCCTGCCAAGCGCCCTATTGGCCGCCCTCCAGCAGGCGGTCCTGCTACTCCCCAGATCAACACCCCGGTGCCCTATCCCGGCCCGGGCCAGTCTCCTCAGGTCTCGTCGCACCCTACGCCTGATCACGCCCGCATGCAGATGGCCCCCGCCGGCCACAACAACAACTCGCTGGGCGATCTGGACCCCGAGCGTCTTCCCGCCCACTACAAGAAGACGCGCGATGACTGGTTTGTCATCTTCAACCAGCAGGTTCCTCGCGTCCTTGACGTTGACCTGGTGCACTCGCTTCAGCACGAGAGTGTTGTTTGCTGTGTTCGCTTCAGTGCTGACGGCAAGTATGTTGCAACTGGTTGCAACCGCTCTGCTCAGATCTACGATGTGCAGACCGGTGACAAGCTGTGCGTTCTCCAGGACGACACAGTCGACGTTTCTGGCGACCTGTACATCCGCAGCGTCTGCTTCAGTCCCGATGGCAAGTACCTGGCTACTGGTGCCGAGGACAAGCTGATTCGCGTCTGGGACATCCAGAGCCGCACCATTCGCAACACCTTTGCCGGTCACGAGCAGGACATCTACTCTCTAGACTTTGCTCGTGACGGCCGCACCATTGCATCTGGTAGTGGTGACCGCACCGTGCGTCTTTGGGACATTGAGAACGGCCAGAGCATCCTGACCCTCACTATCGAGGATGGTGTCACTACTGTGGCCATCTCCCCTGATACCAAGTACGTCGCTGCTGGTTCGCTTGACAAGAGCGTCCGGGTTTGGGACATCCAGCACGGCTATCTGGTCGAGCGTCTGGAGGGCCCCGACGGTCACAAAGATAGTGTTTACAGCGTTGCGTTCTCGCCCAACGGCAAGGACCTCGTTTCAGGCTCGCTTGACAAGACGATCAAGATGTGGGAGCTTGCCTCGCCCCGCGGCATGCCCAACCAGGGCCCCAAGGGTGGCCGCTGCGTCAAGACCTTTGAGGGTCACCGCGACTTTGTCCTGTCGGTTGCTCTCACGCCCGATGCATCCTGGGTCATGTCTGGTTCCAAGGACCGCGGCGTGCAATTCTGGGACCCCCGCACAGGTAACACCCAGCTTATGTTGCAGGGACACAAGAACTCTGTCATCTCGGTTGCTCCCAGCCCAACGGGCGGCTACTTTGCCACAGGCTCTGGCGACATGCGCGCTCGCATTTGGTCGTATGGCCGCTACCACGGCCAGTAGATGGATAGGTTAGGGTGGTAACTGTACCTGGTTCTCTGGTCATGTCTGGTGAATAAAAAAACATTTATCGTGATGAGCCGGTCCTAGCCCCCTTTTCTTCTTCTTCCAGTCCATGGTTCCTCGTGTGCTCTATCGTCGTTTGGCTTGTCTGCTCCTTGTCTGTTTACCTGTTGTGCGTTTATGTGGTTGCTTTTGCTTTGATTCCTTCTTCTCTTTTGTCGTTAACTCTCCTTGTCTTGTTATAACCCTTGGGATCATGCAGTGGTTTATTCGCTTATTATTACCTCTCTTTTTTCTTTACTCATTTCTCTTTACCTTGTTCGCCGTTATGTTCTTGGTTGGATGTTATCTGTTTATCCTGTATCTGCTGTCTTGTGTCGGCTATTGTGCTTCCGAATCAATCAACTGGCCGCCATTGCCTGGCCTCGGCCTTGTCTGCAGACGAAGAAGCACATGCTTTCTTCGGTTTTTTTTTCTATTCCTTTTTATCTTCCTTCCTTTTCCTTTTCCCCTTTGCTTTCATCAACTACGGAAGAAATGGCGTTTTGTTTACTCTGGAAGGGAAAGAAACGTAAAGTCTCTAGTTACAAATACAATCTATAAACCCCAAACTATCTGCAAATGTGCTATGCCATCAATCATATAATCATAAATGTCAAGTCGCTTATATTGGGTATCATGTCTTAACTGTATGTGGCCAAGTAAATCAACGAGTCTACAGGAGACCGCTAAACAAGTCGTCAAACTCGTCGCCGCGCTTCCGCTTTTTCTTTTTGTCCTTGTCCTTGCTCTCCTTCTTTTCTTTTTTGTCTTTTTTGTCTTTTTTGTCCTTCTTCTCCTTTCTTTCTTGCTTCTCTCTTCTCTCCTGGTCGCCCAGCTCGTCGTTCACAGCCGCTGCCTTTTTCGTGGTCTCGACAGAGCCCTTGTCGTCCTTGACAATACGCTCGTCTTTGATAATCTTGCGCTTCTTCTCTGGGTGTAGCTTGGAGTCGCTCTTCTTTGTCGGCTTCAATGTGGTGGCGGTTGATGTAGACGAGGTCGCCAGTGTCGGCACTTCCTCTTCGCTATCGTCTTTCCGCGCGCGCTTCTTGAGTTTGCTAGTAGATGGCCCTGACTTTGCTGGCTTGTCAGAGCTACCAACACCACTATCGCGCGAGATGGCAACGCCAAGGTCGACGTCCGGCTGACTGCGCGATGGTTTATTGTTGGAGCTGTTTGCTGGAGCAGAGGTTGAGGTCGAGGTCGAAGTAGATGTAAAAGTCGATACAGCATCCTTGCCAGCTTTGCTGTCAAAGGCATCATCGCCCATGTCCGAAATCCCCAGAACACTCTCAATGTCTATGACTGCAGCATGCACTTGCGCCAGCACGCCGACCAGTAACAGGCCAAGCGGCGCAAACTGTTTGTCGGCAACCAGTCGCGAGAAGGCCAGGTACACTTTGGGCACGAGAGCGCGAGTCTCGCTCACGCGGGCTGTTATCTTTGTTGTGCCATTCTCTTCGTCGGATTTGCGGACATCTTCCAACAGTCTATTGACAGCACGCCGCAACTGGCCAAATGTGGGCCACCAGTAGGTCGAGACGCGATGCTGGTTCTTGTGGCGGCGATGCAGGCCGTGCAAAAGAATGGCAATGTCATCGAGACGGTCGGCGACTTGTGTGAAGGGTGTAGATTTTATGGCGGGTGGAAGAGGTACCGCCGCTTTTTTTGTAGATATTCGTTTTGTCGACATGCTGTTCTGTTTGTGCAAATGGTGAACTGAACGAGGTCTTGAAGAGAGAGGCCTTGGTGAGATGAGCTCCTGTACTGAGTAGACGAACAAAAAGTTACCGTCTTATCTAATCTCTTATCGCACTTATCGATACATGATATGCACGTGCATGGCGTGGGCGATTGGCTGAGTCATTCGAGAATCTCAGTTTTTCAGCGGCGAGCGATTCGCGGCGGCGGGGGTGGGGTCTTTTTCTCTCTTTTACTTGACATGTCGCGGCAGAAAAAAAGTTGTAAGAGGATAAGTAGGAAAATTAGGAAAATTTTATAGTTACTTACGCTACTATTACGCTTGCGGGCGTATCAGAGGCATGTATTATGTATCATACCCTGCGTTAGCCTTGCGCGCGAACCTTTTCTGGAGATGGACGAGCAGAAAAAAAAATAGAGATTAAAAGAAAGAACGCCCTCCTTCGCTCCTTCTCTTTTAATGGACGACGTTAGACCATCGGTCCATCCGGCGATTGCAGCTGCACGACGACCTCTAACGGTCGCTTGATTCTCCTCTTTTCTTCTCATCCTTTTCTTTTCTATATACCCAAAAATGTCTTCGATCACTGTCCTCCTCGTCGGCAACGGCGGCCGTGAGCACGCCCTGGCCTGGAAACTCGCACAGTCACCCCGCGTTGCTCGCATCCTCGCCGTCCCCGGTAACGGCGGTACTGCCTCGAGCCCCAAGGTCCAGAACATCTCTGCCGATGTTGCTACTGCCGAGGACTTTGCTAGCCTGGTCCGTCTTGCCCAGAGCGAGAACGTCGGCCTTGTCGTGCCTGGCCCCGAGGCTCCTCTCGTCGACGGCATCGAGAGCCACTTCCGCGCTGTGGGCATTCCCTGCTTCGGCCCGTCCAAGGAGGCTGCCATTCTCGAGGCCAGCAAGACCTACTCCAAGGACTTTATGCAGCGCTACAACATCCCCACTGCCGCCTACCGCAACTTCTCCGACTACAACGCCGCCTGCCGCTATGTCGAAGAGCTGGTGCCCGCTGACCGTGTCGCCACCGAGGGTAGCGCCCCCGCTGTTGTTATCAAGGCCACCGGTATCGCTGCCGGCAAGGGCGTCATCCTGCCCTTTACCCGTGTTGAGGCCCTCGAGGCCCTCAAGAGCATCATGGTCGACAAGGACTTTGGTGCCGAGGCCGGCGCCGAGGTTGTCGTTGAGGAGTTCCTCGACGGTGACGAACTCAGCATCCTGACCTTTTCTGATGGCTACACATTCAAGTCGCTGCCTGCTGCCCAGGACCACAAGCGCATCTTTGACGGCGACCTGGGCCCCAACACTGGTGGCATGGGCTGCTACGCTCCCACCAACCTGGCCACTCCCGAGCTGCTGGCCCGCATCGACCGTGAGGTTCTGGCACCCACCTTTGCCGGTATGCGCAAGGACTGGAAGCCCTTCCGCGGTCTGCTGTTCACCGGTCTTATGATTGCCCCCGACGGCACCCCCCGCACTCTTGAGTACAACGTCCGGTTCGGTGACCCCGAGACCCAGACTGTCCTGCCCCTGCTGTCCGCCGACACTGATCTGGCTGAGATCATGCTGGCCTGCACCAGCGGCTGCCTCGACTCGGTCAACATCAAGATCGAGAACAAGTTCAGCGCTACTGTCGTTGTCGCCGCGGGTGGCTACCCCGGCTCGTACGCCAAGGGCACCCCCATGCAGGTTGCCGAGCCTGCTGCTGGTTCTGGCGTCACCGTGTTCCACGCCGGCACCAAGCGCTCTGCTGCTGGCGAGCTCCAGACTGCTGGTGGCCGTGTCATTGCTGCCAATGCTACCGCCGCGTCTCTTGAGGCTGCTGTTGCCAAGGCCTACGCCGAGGGCATCCCTCTGATCAAGTTCGACAACATGTACTTCCGCAAGGACATTGCCCACCGTGCTTTCCGCAAGAACAAGCCCGCTGCTGCCATTCAGTCCATGTCGTACGCCGAGGCCGGTGTCAGCATCGAGGCCGGTAACGCCCTGGTCGAGCGCATCAAGAAGGCTGTCGCCTCTACTGCCATTCCCGGCGCTGACGCCGAGATTGGTGGCTTTGGTGGCGAGGTCGACCTGAACAAGGTCGGCATCCCTGCCAACTCGTCTCTGCCCATCCTGGTCGGTGCCATTGATGGTGTCGGCACCAAGCTCAAGATCGCCCTGACCATGGGCAAGCACGACACTGTCGGTATCGATCTGGTTGCCATGAACGTCAACGACCTTGTCGTCCAGGGCGCCCGTCCTCTCATGTTCCTCGACTACATTGGCTGCAGCAAGCTGATTGGCGACATGGCTGCTGCCTTTGTCGAGGGTGTTGCTGCCGGCTGCCGCGACGCCGGCTGCGCCCTTGTCGGTGGCGAGACTGCCGAGATGCCTGGCATGTACCAGGACGAGGAGTACGATGCTGCTGGTGCCGCCATTGGTATCATGCAGCCCGAGGTCCGCCTGCCCCGCCTGTCGGACATGGCTGTCGGCGATGTTCTCCTAGGTGTTGCCTCGAGCGGTGTCCACTCCAACGGCTTCTCGCTGGTGCGCCGCATTGTCGACCGCGCTGGTGTCGCCTACACCGATGCTGCTCCCTGGGCCACTACCCCCGCTGGCCAGTCGGTCGGTGAAGCTCTGCTGACCCCTACCCGCATCTACGTGCGCTCGCTGCTCGAGGTCGTCCCTTACGTCAAAGGTCTGGCCCACATCACTGGTGGCGGTCTGACCGAGAACGTGCCGCGCATGCTGCCCGACCACCTGGCTGCCGACATTGATGTCGCTGCCTGGCCTGTGCCCCCCGTCTTTGCCTGGCTGCGCCAGCAGGGTAACGTCACCCCTACCGAGATGGGCCGCACCTTCAACAACGGTATCGGCATGGTCGTTGCCGTCGCTCCTGCCGAGGCCGAGCGCGTCACCAAGATGCTCCAGGCTTCCGGCGAGACCGTCTTCACTATCGGCCAGCTGGTCGCTCGCGAGACTGAGGGCTGCGTGCTCAAGAACCTCTCGGCATGGCAGTAAGCTGTTCTCGCGTAAAAAAACGAGAATATTAAAAGTATGGGATGGAAACTAGGTTTTGATTTTTGATTTTTATTAGCATCGGGTTGTTTGGATCATATGGGACGTTATCAATTTTTATACAATCATCTTCGCAACCAAAACTGGCGCAAGTATATCATGTAGGGAATGTTTAGGAAAGACAAAAACAATATAAAATCGTCTTGATACCAGAAAATTTTCACAAATGATGATTGAACAGAAATGCAAGTGAGTATATGATACCATCCAAAATGCTGGTTGTACTGTATGCCCAAAGAGACTATAAAACGCAAAACACGATAGAAATGTGCCAAAAAGAAATAACCAGGCAAACAAGAGGTTTATACAAAATAAGTGTATAGCCAAAAGCGACGCAGCAAGGTATCAGTCGATAAAGCAAGTAGATGGGCGATTCTCTGGTTCACTTTTGCTCCACGCCGATAAGGCTCTTGGGGAGGAAGGACCAGACAGTGCCCACAATGGAAATGACAACAGAGAGGCACAGAATGGTACCCTGGAAAAGCTTGTCGTGATAGGTGAGCTCATGGCCGAAAAGCTTGAGGTGGAAGAGGATGGGCAGCGTGACGCAAATGGTAAAGCACAGCGCACTTCCCATAAAGGCCATGATACTGTCAAAGGCGGGGAACAGGATGGAGATGATCAGGAACGCGAAGATCGTGCCGACGCGGATGGCGATGCGGGCAATGCCGCGGAAATACATGGACCGGCCAACAAGGACGGGCGCATCCGTTGCAACAGCTTGCTGGTGCGTCCCGGTAAGCACCTCAACAGTCGTAATGATCGGCCGTGCGTTAAGCGGGATCTTGGTGAGCGGGATGATGCCGATGAAGATGCAGAGGAAGATGGTGAGCACGCGCGGGTAGCCCGACGTCATCAGAATGTTGGCAGTGATCTCGTCTTTGACGTCGTCACCAAACATGAGCAGACCAGCAACAGCTGTCACCAGGTCAAGCATGTACTAAAGGAGTTAGTTACTGATAAAATACCTATATAGAGTGATGGAAGGGAGCAACGTACTGTAAAAGAAAAGGTAACTTTGACTGCCTTGGCGTACTTGTAAGGGTGTCTCATATCACGGTAGATCTGCACTGTTAGCACTTAAGCTTAAAAAGGATACTTCTGTGGTTTTTTATACTCACATTGGGAAACACGCTGTGTCCGCCCCATGGCGACATCAGAAGACCAAAGGACAGAGGCAGAGTCAGCCAGTTGGCCGGGAAGAGGTACGTAACAGCGGGCTCAATAAGCGAGCCAGGGGTCGTCTTCTTTGTAAGACCATCGATGACCACAATCGAGACAACTGTTTTGTTAGATAAACACTATAATGCGTGTTCAGACTAGAACAATAAAGGTAGACTTACTACTGAAACAGGACACAATACCGATAATGCTTGTGACACTGAGGAGACGCATGGGCAAGAAGTTGAGCGGCACCATAATGAGGCAGCACAGTGTCTTCCACTCGATGATAGTCAACATGCCGGGGAAGAGAAGATCTAGCGAGTCGGCAAACAAAACGACCAGAGCGACACATGCCGCCAAGAGCTCGAGGGTGAACAAAAGACTCGTGACAAGACGGGCGCGGGGACCAAACGAGATGAAAGCGAGATCGGAAAAGGTGATAACGGCCGGGTCCAGGTCCATGCACTTGGCCAGCAGGCGAGCCGTGTAAGATGTGACGGCAGCTGCGAGGAACAGAATAATCATACCGCAGATCCAACCGGCGTACTTGATACCCATGGGCAAACTCAGCAGACCGACACCAATCAGCACATTGATAGAGTTGAAGATAGTCTGGGGTAGTGTCGACTGGCCCTCCACCGTCAAGATAATCTTGCCGTCTTCCTCGACCTCCTTAACCAAGATAGCAGGGCGCTCGCCGTGAGTGTGTGGCACTGCGGCTACATCAAGGAGTGGGGCAGCCTCTGACTGTTGAGGGTGTTGCTGCTGGTGCTGGTGCTGGGTTTGCTGTTGGTGCCACATTGAACCAGCCTGAGCCATGGAGGCAGCCTGACTACCTGGGCCAGCGCGGCCAGCCATTGCGCCATAGCTGAGTGCAGCTGGCGAGCCGATAGAGCCATACCGGCCGCTGCTACGATAAGACCGATACGAGCCATAGCTGCCAACAACTTGAGATGCCGAGTCGGCGCCACCCTCGGCTGCAGATGATGCTGCGGCCGAAGCAGCAGCCAGATGTGGTGGCCATGCAAAGATGGACGAAGCGCTGCCGGTGCGGAACATGCGTGCGGGCTCGGCCGAATCAAGCAGACCCTTGCGTTCTGATGCTGGGCCGCCTTCGTGATCCTCGTCAATTGCCTGTTCCGGTACGGCTCCAGACATGTGCGGGCTGCCTGCTTCTGATGGCGCATTCAGCGACACAGCCTCGGACGACGAGCCCAGAACAGAGGAGCTGTCAGCTTCGAGGTGCTGGCGCAAAAGAGACAGGTAGGGAGGTGGCGTTCCACGGAATGAATCAGGCTCGCCGCCCGCCTCATTCATGCCATCACCGTGCGGGCCGAAGATGGGTTCTTGATCGGCAGCAAAGATGAATGACGGCCGTTGTGGGATGACTTCTGTAAAGTTGGCAGCACGCTGGAAGCTTCTAGTGAACGACCGGATACTGTTGACACCGCCAATGTCGGTCAAGGCAGCGAGACGGGCACCAACAGACGACCGTCTGCGCCGCATTGGCGGCCAGTGGGGATTGTAGCTGCCCACACCACCTTCAGCATCGTATGGATCCCGTTCGTCGTCGTCTGGCACCTGTGAGGCATCGTCATCGTCGCCACCGGCACCGCTGCCTTGCCTGTTGCGCCGTCCAGCAAACTGCACACTCCGGAAGCCGGCCGAGGAGACACTACCAGGATGGAACGGGGAATCGGTGACGGCCGAGGTCGAGTAGTCGGGAGTAGATGCCTGTGGTCTCGAAGACGGGAGGTCGTCACCGCCGGGGGCGTTTGGTGCAGCCATTGGTGAGGCTAATTGTGCGCAGCCAAAGGTTTAGGAAACGATGAGTATGGCTGATCGTGCTTCGGTATCGTTGGTGCTGGAATTGCGAATAAGAGAGAAACGATGAGAATATTAAAAGTGATTGGAAAAGAAACTGCGACTGACAGGTTTCGGTAGCTCCTTCCTGGTTTGGATTATGTCCTTGTCAACCTTCCCTGTGATGAAATTTCTTGCAAAGTTTTGCTTGGTGGCGGCTTTGGACGACATCAAATGATAAGGAGGGCAACGAAGGGGCAATCTTAGAAGGACGTCGTTTCTTGTCCTTTTGATTTGCGACAAAAAGACGCGGCAAACAAAATTTGATGCGAGGGCAATAGGACAAAGAAACGACAAAATCCAAAATGAAGCATATGCCAGTTGGGGAAAGAAGGGACTGAAAAATAATTCTGAACAGGAAAGAGGGGGCCTCAGACAATGAAAACAGAAGGAACACGAGCGACGAGTCGCAAGAACTCTAAGAAGGGCAGGAGCAACGGGCAGATCAGAGAGATCAGAGATCAAAGCAGAAAAGAGGAGTTTCGAGGGGCCTGAGCATGCCCCATGCAGTGATAAACAAGTTGAAAAAGAAAGGAACCGTGAGAAGATAGACGAGAGAGTCCACAGTATGGAGAAAAGCGCCATCGATAGATAGCGGCGAATGTGGTTGTTTTTGTTACTTATATATGTGCTGTGTTGGATGTATTTAGATAAAGTAGCCGACGGTGAGGCAAAAGCGGCGCGAAGAAGGAAAGAAGGAAAGAGAGTCACGAGATCATTTTGCAATTGAACAATTGGACTGTAAAAGGAAGGAACAGAAATAGGAAAGAGCAAACAGCAAGCAGGAAAGCAGGGTTGAAGGATACAAAAGCCTGCACTGAGATAAATACGGCAAGTCAGGCCATGCAAAAATGGTAGGCGCGTTACATAGGAAATGCCAACCACGATTTCGGATTTCGGATTTGACGACTTCATGACTTCACGATTTCAACCTCACTGTCCTGCCCATCTTATCCCGCCTATACGTATTACGTTTATCCTCGTCTTGCTGGCCCCTTTCCCTTTCACTCTAATCGCCGTTATTTTTTCTTAATCGTTCCCAAATCTAATTATTTTGTCGTGCCCTTTACTAACAAGACGGCTGGCCCCATTTGTCTTTATCTTTTAGCGCCAGGTACCGTAGGCGCAGACACATTTACAAGCACTTTTATTTGGGTTAATTCTGGATTAACTCTGGATTGATTCTAGACTTGCAAGACACTTACGGGGTAGCGAGTGGATTTAGAAGTCTTCGAATTCTAGCCTTTGCCTCTATTTCTGGAATCGAAATGTGAATATCGTGAACTTGAGATGAAAGGTTGCATATGGCAAGAGACCATTCGCTCCTTCCACATTTTAGTTTTCTAGAATCTACTACATCGTACTCTTATCTCATTCGTTTCGTCATAGCTGCACAAAGACGTCAGCCCATCTATGCTTATCTCTACAAACTCAGCTATCTCTTCAGCGGATTAGGTAAAGTACCCATGCAAGCTGCACGTAGATAAGAGACGTGCATAAAAAGCATGCACTGCACTGCCGCAGATCAAGCTGCGACTCTAGTGCCGGCATCCCGCAGCCTTCTATCGCGATGCTATCGTCGTCTATATTTTGGGATTATTATCACTGCATGTCATCATTCAGATACTTTGTTGAAGCAACAACTATTGAGAAGAGACTAGATTTCATATGTGTAAGAAAAGTATGGGAAAGAAATAAGAAAAAACTGATAATAATAGAGAGTAAAAAAACCCATCGCTTGCTGTCCAAGACTCCAACACCAGATGAAAAAAAGATTCAAGGCCGTCTTGCTGCCTTATATCAGAGCATTTCCTGCTTTTTCATATTTAAGACCGCTCCCGGTCAATGCTAGGGCGGTCAGCGCTAGGACGGTCAATACTGGTCCGTTCTTGACCACGGGATAGACCGGCGCTGGCCGCACTTTCGCCCACTCGCACCTCATCCTCGGGCACGCCAACGCCGACACTTCCAGTAACACTCAGCATGCTTGTCGCACGGCTACCAACATCGCGACGGCCCGTAATATGAGCACCGCCGGCGGGTGTCGTCGTGGGAGTTCCGTGCAGCGACGAGCCTGTCACTGATGCCCCCGAGGCTGCATTCATGCTCGTTGTTGTGCTAACACTTGTGCTGCGGCTCCGGCCTGTAGCTTGTGCCTGTGCCTGTGCCTGTGCTTGTGCCTGTGCCTGTGCCTGCTGGGCTGCCGAGTGCGCCGCCTGGGTCTGTGCAGCGGCCTGCCGCTCGAGTTCACGGACCCGCCGGCGCAGCGCTTCATTTTCACGTCTCGCACTCTCCAGCTCTGCGCGGTAAAAGGCAGTGTCCTCGTAGCGTGATGTCCCAGTGAGGATAGAAGGCGACGAAATGTCACGGTCCCTTCCTGACCCCGAAATGGTGATAGGGCCTGGCGAGTTGGCACGGCTGCGGCGTGACGCTGCGCTGTTCTGCCGGCTCAGGTTGGGTGCTGTCGGGCGGATCGGAGCTGGGGCTGTGATGCCAAAAATCGAGGGTGTGTTGGCGGCACCGGCACCCAAGGAGACACTGCCGGCGCCGCCACCTCCACCACTAGTCAAGCTGCGCGTGCTGGTATTGGAGTATGTGCGGTTGTGGCGGCCCGTCGATGATGGAATGGAGAAGCCTGAAGTGCCCGAGAACAAATGGTCGGCCGGGCCGTTGCCGGGCGCACTTGACGATAGGTTGGGTGTAGACTGCGTCTCAGACGCACTAGCACTTGTAGATGACGTGTTTGAGACGACTGAAGCGTTTTGGGCGCGCAGCAGAGTGAGCTCGCGCGTGAGGCGGTTGACAACAGCCTCCTGTTCTTTTTCGAGTTGGCTGTGAAGTTCGGCGGCCGTCAGCGGGCGCGGGTGGCGCAGTGGGCCAGGGCCGCTGACACTATCGGCAGTTGTAAAAGCAGCGGGGGGAGGGCCAAATGGCGACGGGAGAGAGGACGAGGAATGCAGCCCCTGGTTGGAAGGGAAGACGTGTATCGAAGAAGGTGACGTGGGCAACGGTGGAGGAGCCATTTGTGCTGGAGGAGAAGTCTGCGGTGAGTGTGTAGATGGCGGTGCTAGAGATGGGATGGCTGGCAGGATGGCTGGTGATGTTCCAGAGGAGGAGGGAATGCGAGAAGCTGCAAGGACCCGCGGTGATGGCGGGACAGAGTTGAGATCCGGCATGTTTTGGCTATGTCTGTATCGTGCAAACGCTGAGTTTTTATGTTAAATGAGATTTCGAGCCGCAGATGTGCATAAGATGAGGCTGCCTAATGTCGTCTCACTCACTTCATGCTCCATACATTATATCCCACCGTCGTCATCGTCGCGAACAGCAGGCAGTCGTATGCCCACGTGATTGCTTAACCCCACAGCAGCTGTCAAAAGCGGGCCGTTTTCGACGGCTTTCTCTTATTTCTACAGCTAATGTAATCCCTGCACGCATTCTCCATCATGTATATGTAAAAGCTCTCAAAGCTCTTCTTTTTTCGACAACGTGGTCATAGTCAGATGTGTATTGCTTCCCGATTGTAAAGTACCGCCAGAGCAGGTACGTCTTGGCATACCTTGTGAGCCGCTCGTATTCCACGACACCCGATCATAACGTCTACGAAACGGCATGAGTACTGTGGCATAAGCATAGACACACCGTGGCAATCACTCAAATGTTCTTGGTATCTACTTTTGGCCGTTTAATGGTATGAGATAAATCAGCACAAACTGTCATACTGCCCTCTTGTCCGTATACTCCTATTACCAATTGTACACATAAATGTGCAAGATGAGAACGAGTTTTATATTACTCATCCTTACCAATACAGAATAGGCAGAGGGGCTTTACATATTTGACATCATCATTCTGCTGTCAAAGTGCTCCAAAATTGCTCTGCAAGTTGAGGTCCATCAGATCGTGTATGGCCTGGACGTCATAGCTGTTAGCCGTCGAACGGAGATGAATCTCCACCCACAGTTCATATACTGTATTACACTGTATAAGCACTGTCTAAACATCACATAGTGACGAGATATGATGCAATGAGAGGCGACACACCCAAGACAAACTCGATGAGTTCTGCTTTGTTGCTCTCAATCGGTATCAGGATTTATAGTGGAAAGTAAAAGGACGCAGGACAGTCA
This sequence comes from Ophiostoma ulmi, assembly GCA_029298715.1. Taxonomy (NCBI): domain Eukaryota; kingdom Fungi; phylum Ascomycota; class Sordariomycetes; order Ophiostomatales; family Ophiostomataceae; genus Ophiostoma; species Ophiostoma ulmi. The sequence continues at coordinate 748,843 of JANSLN010000001.1, read as the reverse complement.
AGAGTAAGCCGCCATATATAAAGCAGATGTTGAGGTCAGTTTCGTTTCTCTTCAACTTCCACTCCAATTCATCACATCTTTTACATCACAAAAACACCTTGAACCCTACACAAACAAACAAGCACAAACTCACTATGCCTGAAGGACGCAATTCACCATCTCCCTCCCGCCAGTCGGGTGCTCAGCTGCACGACGCCACCGGCTCGGGTACAGCCTCGGGCAAGCCCCAGTCGACCAAGGAGTGGAAGGACCAGCCCGGTGACAACGGCACCAAGGTGAGCTCAACTGATTGAAAAAGATACATGACGGGAAAATAAAGAAATGCTAACAAATCAGAACCTGGAGTCGAATCCCAAGGGCCCTCTCGAGGACGAGGTCAAGCGCAAGTTTGACGGTGTGCTGAGAGACTAATGGAAGTTTGAAATCGAATATGAGATACCGTTAAAGAGATAATCAAAGCAAAAAAAACTCAATAAGGAATCAACACTCACTATGAAAAATGACATTGACGAAAGTTTGGTGCTGAATCATATGCAAATGATGTTCTAGGTAAATGTCTCAGTGCCGAATGCAGCATCGGTTTTGATGAGAAAGAGCGAACGCAGGTTGCTGATATTCAACACGTTCACTACAACACGTGATTACATATGACGCACTTGATGCTGTTATTGGGATTGATTGACTGCCTATAACCGCCACAATTAGGCAAGCCTCTTTACAACTGTTGAACTGTCTATTGCTGTAACCTAGTCCAGCTCACTCAACACACAATGAGCACAGCCACAAACTGCATCCATCCTGCAACAACGTGCTTGCCGAGCTTTCTGTACAGCTGTAGTAGCACTCGAGTGCCTCCATCTGAAGACAATAGCATGGACAGCAAGATCGCAGTGGGTCGTTTTTATCTGCTTCCATCGGTGCCCATCTGCGTAGTCCATCGCAATCCCCACTTTTAGCCCCTCTATTTTTAGTTAAAAGACCACTTGAGCCACTAAAGCTGAAAAGAGGGATGACTGATGACGTTTACGTCGTCTTGTGTGCCAGGCCATTTTGCCCCCTCTTATCGCGGGTCGTCTGCTCGTCTCTGTTCCTTCCTGTTTGGTGAATTACAAGTGTTCAACATTGCAGTACATGTTGCTGCTTTTGTAAGGCTTTTTGGGTTGCTCCTTCTGTTTTTGTTTCTGAGCTGCAGTTTGCATGTGAATACCAAGAAATGTTGAGAGAGGGGCAGTGCCTCACCAAAACAGAAGGAATGGACACGCATTTAGGCATTGTCGCCGGGTCATCTCTGGTCTCCATGTCTCCATGTCTCCATGTCTCCATGTCTGCCATGTCTGTAATGTCTGTCATGTCTTCATTGGTACCTCTGCTGTAGCTATGGCCGTAGGCTGCGTCAATTAAAACCGGAGACAGGCCTGGAGGCCCCCTCTTGCCAGAAGCACCTGCCGTCACGGAGTATCCTAGCTCGAAAGGATGGTCCAGCTATGCATTCGATAGCGTATGTAGTCTCATAATAGCAGTGTAGCTCGTCAGGCGAGACTAGAAATACAAACCAGTACACGCCCGCCGCAAGTAGAGTAAAGGAATTCGAATAAGTACTGCTCCTGTCGCACGTCATATTGCCTGACTGTCCCTCTTCCCTCTTTCTCCCTTCATACCCCCAAAAAACACATCACCAAATCAAAACACATCATCACCGCCATCATGTCTGCCCCCTACACCGTCACCGTTAACAACATTGCTGCCGCAACCTCTGACAAGGAGATCAAGGATTTTTTCAGCTTCTGGTAGGTCTGATTTAGTCTCTCAACATCAACTTTATGATACCGTAAATACTAACAAAACAGCGGCAAGATCACCGACATCCAGGTCACCACCGACGAAAAGGTCAAGTCTGCCACCGTCTCATTTGAAAAGGACACGGCTGCCAAGACTGCCCTGCTGCTGAACAACACTCAGCTGGGCGCTAACCACATCACCGTTACTGGCTCCCATGCCGACGACGAGCCCACCGGCGCTGTTGCCGGCGCTGCTGCCCTGCCGCCCCATGAGCGCGACTCGGACGAGCTGACCCAGGAGGAGAAGCCCCGCGCACGCATCTTTGCCGAGTACCTGGCCCACGGCTACATTGTCGGTGATGCCGCTCTCGAGCGCGCTATTGAGCTCGATCACAAGCACGGTGTAACCTCGCGCTTTGCCAGCACCCTGACACACCTCGACTCCAAGTACCACCCTAAGGAGCGCGCCAAGGCCACCGACCAGACCTACGGCTTCAGCACCCGTGCCAACTCGCTGCTGACCGGTCTCAGCTCCTACTTTGAAAAGGCCACAAGCACCCCCAGCGGCCGCCGCGTTGTTGACTTTTACACCAAGAGCCAGCGCCAGGTGCAGGACATTCACAACGAGGCCCGCCGCCTGGCTGACCTGAAGAAGGAGGAGCACGGCGGCAGCGCCTACAAGGCTGCCGGCCTCGAGAAGCTCTTTGGCCATGAGAAGAAGGCTGCTGCCCCTGATGCTGCTGCCCCTGATGCTGCTGCTCCCGGCACTGCTGCTCCCGGTATTGCTGCTCCCGGCATCTCGGCTGCGGCCGTTCCTCCCTCGGCTGCTTCTGCACCAGCCACTGGTTCGACCGGCGCACCCATCCCTACCGATGCCCCCAAGTTTGACCCTCCCCCGACTGCCCCCTCTGCTTAAGCGGAGAGTTGCGCTTGAATAAGCATGAGGAAAATGAGAGCATAGATATAATGTGCTAGGTTTATATAGTTTTGCGAATTGATATCACTTTTGTTTTATATTGTTAGCTTTTGCTTGATTTGCTTGACAAGAAAGATGGTGATAATGATATGTATGATATATAGTGTATTCTATCTCAATCCATGGTGAAATGCTTTTCCATCCCAAAATGCGCCGGACCTAGTTACATGACAAAAACAATGCTAAACAGATGCTCGAGGTAATAATAAAAACAAGAGAAAAACAACGAGTAGAAAAGAACAAGATGAAAAAGACTAGTCGAAGACAATCTTTGTTCCCTTGAACTCGGCCGTCTGTGCCGCCTCCTTGGCCTTGCGCGCGGCTTCCCACGAAGGATGCAGCGTGCCCGTGACCTGCTTGTTGGCGTTTTCGTTCTTCTTGGGCGCCCGAGGCTTGCTGGCGGCCGCAGAGGGGGTGTACGGGGCCTTGCCGCTCGCTGCAAGCTTCCGCCGCATCCAGCGCGGCTGGTCGCTGGCGTCGACGGCACCGCGCTTGGCATCCCACTTCTCGGCCACCGGCTTGGGGTTGAGCTGCTCCTTGATGACGTGCTTGGCCTCGGCCTTGTACTTTTTCTCCCAGATGGCCTGGCGCGCACGCTGGCCACGACGGTTCTTGCGCACGACGCCCAGCATCTTGGCCGCTGCGCGCTCGTCTCTCTGGGCCTCGTCGGAGCCGTAGCCGTCCGAGTTGTCGCCGGCGTCGCCGGCCAGGTAGCCACCCATGAGCGAGGGCAAAAAGTTGGAGGCGCCAGGCATGGAGGGGGCGGCAGCAGCAGCGCGCTTCCGCGGCCGCTTCTCCACCTCGCTTTCGCTGCTGTACTCTTGCTCCTCTTCTTCGTCGTCGTCCGACTCTTCGTCAGAGTCGTCCTCAGAGTCGTCTTCCTCATCCTCATCATCATCCTCGCCGCCGCTAAATCCTTCAAAGTCGTCCTCGCCGTCTTCTTCGCCGCTGTAGTCGTCGCGCGCATCGTCGGCAATCAGACCCTTGGCCAGGGCGCGCTTGTACTTTGCGCGCAGCTTGGCAATCTCGGCATCTTCGTCGTCCTCCTCGTTGTCCTCGTCGCTCTCCTCCTCTTCATCGTCGTCGCTACCCTCCTTGTCGTCGCCGCCGAGCATGGCGTCAAACTTGGCCAGCTCGCGCTCAATCTCGTCGTCATCGTCATCGTTGTAGTTGATGCCGCCCTCGTCTTCAGAGTCGTCCTCTGCAGCCTTGGCCTTCTTCTCCTTCTTCTTCTTCTTGTCGGGCTTCTCCTCCTTGTCCTTCTCGGCATCCTTCTTCTTGTCCTTCTTCTTGAGCGGCTCCTTCTTGTCGGACACGCCGATCAGCTGGCACATTTCCTTGACAGCTTTGGCGACCGCATCGCGCACAAACGGCTTGTTGTACAGCGAGCTCGTGACGTTGTGCGTGTCTTCGGTGCGTGACGACTTGGAGCGCGTAGCCAAGACCTCGGCGATCTGCAGGTGTGCCGGCAGCGGGCCGGGTGCGTCGACAAGGCCCTTGACGCGCGACATGGCATGGGCCAGGTGCACGCGCGCCGTGATCTCCATATCGAGCGTCTTGATGACGGCGAGTTCGCGCTCGAGACGGGCAATCAGAGCAGTGTTGAGGACGGGCCCGGCGGCCTCGCCATCGGCATTGGCACCGGTGGCCTGGGGTTTCCGTCTTGGCTTGCCTTTCCGCTTTCCCTTGACCTTGTCTGGCTCCTTTTCCTCCTGAATCTTCTTGACCAAGCGCTGCTGGTCAAAGACGCGGGCCTTTTTGATGGCGCGCATGACTTCGGCATGGCTGGCCTCGAACTTTTCAATGGCCTTTTCAGGCTGCGGCTCGCTGGGCGGGTATCTCGAAGCAGAAGCGTATGACGGCGGAGGCCGCATATCGGGGCGTTTTCGTTTCAACATTGTGTGGTTGTGTGGTTGTGTGTGGTGGTGGTGGTTGATGTTGTAGTGGCCGACACAGACTTCAAAATCAAGCCGCAATCGTCGAGACCGAAATCGTCTCCTTTGCTTGGATAATCTTTTTTTCTTTGAAAAAATCTTATCGTTATCAATGCTCTTATCTTATCGGTTTACTAGTTTATTTTTTTAATTAAATTTAATTCGTAGAGAATACAGGTGCTAATGCAGGCACTATACGCGTTGCGGGGTGGGACAAATAAAAAATACAGCACCGGTTTGGGACAAGAGCGCTGTAGTGTAGCACAGTCCAGCACAAAGGGCCAAAGACGGTGAATGCCGCACGCGTCAGAAAAACGGGACGCGTCAAGCTCAGCAAGCTCGGCATCCAGAACCTGGATATCAGCAACTGCGCGATCGACACGACTGCTCAGTCTACAATAACAGCATCTCCCCTCCTCAAATCTACAAATACAAAACAGAGAAACAGTCAATATGATGGCATCTCGGACAGCCGGCAAGGAACCGGGCTACCAGCAGCCGTCGCGCGACGAGTTCCACCGCCTCACAGAAGACCAGCGCAACCAGATCACCGAGGCGTTTACCGTGTTTGACGCCGACAAGGATGCGCGCATCGACTACCACGAGTTCCGGTTCAGCCTGCGCGCGCTCGGGTTCGACCTGCCCAAGCAGGAGACGTTCCCCTACCTCACAAAGTTTGCACAGCCGCCGACGGCCTGGCCGCGCGAGAAAGAGTGCGCACCCATCTGGCGCGAGTTCTCGCTGCCAGTGTTCCAGGGCATTGCCGGCAAGCTGATGGCGGAGCGCGACCCCGATGCCGAGTGCCGGCGCGCGTACCGGCTGTTTGACACGGAGGGCAAGGGCATGATCACGGTGGAGGATCTGCGGCGCGTGATGAAGGAGATTGGGCAGTCAATGGAGGAGACGGAGCTGGCGGCCATGATCCGCGAGTTTGACGCAGAAGGCAAGGGGTAAGTTTTCTCATTCTCCAGTATCCCCCCAGCATCTCTGTGATTCATACTGACATAACAGCGGCGTGAACGAGGACGAGTTTGTCAAGATCATGATGGCAAAGCGGCAAGCTTAAACTTGTGAAAAGGTGTCTGGTTACTGTTGCATTTCACTTGTTGGCGTCTCTCACGGCATGTTGCATGCTGCTCTCGTTGTTGTCTCTCTTTCTGGCTGTGTCTTCTTATTATCTTCTTGCTGGCACCTTGTTTTCTTCTTTTCTTCTTTTGTTGCCTACTCTCTGCATCTTCTTGGGTTGCTTTCCTTTCTTCAGAATACCCAGCCACAATGGATTAACGACTTTGATATTACCCTGCTATCGTGATATCTCATGTGCATAAACTCCATGTCTCATCATAAGCCAATTCTATGTCAGTTTCGCCGACCGGCGGCCGTTGAATCCAGCACCACATCTCATTGGACATCATTCGACATGTCTGCCGAAACGGCTTATTGAGTGGGGAGGCAGCCCAGGGGTATCAAACAGTCCTACGAATACTGACAACTGCAGATACTACAGTAATTCTGCCGTGGCCGTAGACCGTTCCCGAAACCTCGGAAGCATGTTCATACATTGTTCGGTAGAAGTCGGAGGAAAGGCGGTGCAGAGGCAGAGAGTGACAGAGTGACAGAGTGACGCTCATGCTCTGTCACTTTCTTAAAGATAACGGGCGTGCGAGTGGGGCGGGCAACTCAACTGCAACTGCATAATACATATAGTTTCCTAAAATACAAAGTGAGTGGAAGACGCCCGTAGTGATCAGCCGGGGCTTGGACGGTTAGCGGCCGAACGGAAGTGTGCAAGCCGGGTGGAAGAGTGAGAGGTCGAGTAGCATTTTGTGGGGAAGCAGACTGTATGCTATGACAGGGAGAAGGCTGACGGTGCATGATGCAGTCAAGGTGTTCCGAGTTGTTTTCGTAAGGGCTGACTACTTGCACCAACATGTATTTGGCTGCATATGGCAGGTACTGAGTACACGCACATGCAGGTGGTTATGGCGTTGGTCTTGGTTTTGGTCTATGTAGGCATCTCCAGTTTCAGTTTCATGAATTCATGTTCAGGAACGGGCATTAGAGGCATGGGGCACTCGTATCTTTGGGGTTTCTTGTTTTTCCTCTTTGCTACTGTCTTTTGGAGTAATATACTCCGTACTTTAAATTTCGGACTGCTTTTCCGTGGGACAGATTCCGGATTTACTCGAGTTGAGCATCACCAGAATAATATACAGACGACAGGAGAAGCAAACTTGACACAAGCCGGATCGTCCCGTAGAGAAAGCTGTATCAGGACTTGAGTGCAAAAGCGGTGTAATTTGAGGCAAACATTGAGATGCATCTACATCGCCTACATCGGATCTGGGTTGTGTTCTGGCCGTTTTGCCCACTCCGCAGCCTTGACTGCTTTTGGGCAGCTGTATATTCATTGTCTATTTTTGGCATTATATTTCTAATTTAATCTCAAGTTTAATTTCATGCTTCTCGTGCTTTTCGGTCACGCTGTCTGATGACTCTTCTACTCAGGCACAGTTCAGTTCTCATTAGAAATGAAAAGAAGACTACCCCTGGCTGACCATCACATGGCCATCGCATTCTTTATTTACATCTCTATTTTTTACACTCGTAACTCACCGTATTTCATTCGTTCTGTTGTCACGATGCTCGTGGTCTTTTTTGAGCCAGACTCTCCCCACAAAGCGCCCTAATCCCCAGCATTCTTTTTTCATCTTGGATTTTATATTTCTCCTCAATTCGAGGTCACGATGGGGGGTGTAGCTCCTTCCGTATGGAGTCAGTATGACTGACTGCAAGGGCCTAATATTTAATTAAGACGGTTGATGCTTGCTCACCTGCACCTAACTAGCGGTTGTTCGCATTGCTTGACTGGAATTGTATCTGCCCAAGTTCGGGTAACTTCGGACGCTTTCTCAAGGTCCTTCATTCTTTATTCATGCCCTTTCCTTTCTCCAATCAGCTAGCATCGTGAAGTCAAAGGACGGCAGGAGGCAAAAGACGCCCCACACCCCACGGCCGATAGTGGCGGATGGAGAAGACAGACAGGGGGAAGGAGGCGACTAATACTGAGTATTCAGTGGCTGAGGGAAAGAGTTTAGCACGGGCAAGAGGAGGCAGTCACGCACAATTCGTGGGGAAAACGGTCTGGGCAGGTCTTTAAGTCGACCGAGGAAGTCGTGTCTGTGGTGTGTTTTTGTCGCTTGTTTTCTTTGTTATTTCGTATTGATTTTCGTTCCTTTCCATGTGATGCCGCAGAGTACTCGTAAACGGAGCTGGTCGTCGAATGTGAGGAGTGTCTACTGAGTATGAACGTATTGATTACTGGAACTCATAGGTGTGCACCGAGGCAACAATCACGGCAACAACAGTCCACAGTCGCTCCTTCTTTATCGTGAATTCCCCGGTCAGGCTGCTTCTCTACAAAGTACATTGCCAAGACGACAACGACAATTCCATCCAACCAGGTCACTTGCTGTTCTCTTACAGTCACATACTATCGCTCACTGCATGCATCACAAATGCATTGCCTCCCAAGACACTCACTCTGAGTCAAGTCAACTGCTGATTATATGCAGCTTGCCGTTGCCCGACTTGTTCCTATCTTCGGATCGATCAGGTTGTTGATCTTGAAACTGTACTTTACTTTTGTACCAATGCTCGAGTACATCAGTTGAAAAAAGACACCAAAAACAACCACAAAACGGAACGCAAATCAGAATACGGGGAATGGGGAATGGTTTTCCTGGAAAGACGTCCACTACCAGAGGGGTGTATTGAGGAGGGGAAGTTCTCCACTTTGATATCTTGGCAGCCTGTCATGGCACATTGTCACAATTCATGCTTTTATTCGGGTGTATTCTCGTGTAAGTCGTTTGCTTGTGATCTTGTAGGAAATGAGATCAAGTAAAATCAAGTAATGTCGATGGAAAGGGTTGCACAATTTACAACTCAGCATTATGATAACAAATACACAATCAGCGACAATACAATAATAATCACATAAATCTCAACTGAATTGACGAACAGAATTAACCCGGCAATAAACCCAAAAATTTATCGCGTGAACACGACGATCACTCAAACAAGAATGCAGACACCCTGATTTGCTGCACCAGACGTCACCCTGACTAACTGTGACTAGTATTCTTGTTCTGTGCATATGGAGGATACCAGAAATATTCCTGCCCATTACTATCGGGAGCCAAGAAATCGAGGCATGGCAACGGATCTGATACTTGTCGTTCTCCCTGTCTTATTTCATCACGATCTTCCGTTTCACTGTTCCGTTTACTGTTCTGTGAATTACGCTCTCGTAGTCTTGCAATACGAGTTTAATAGTATAACTAGTTTATACTTGTAAAAATAGCTGCTACATTGATCATGCAGTTGCAAATCGCCACCGGGGCAATGGCAGCTAAGCAGACATTTGAATATCACAAAATCATGATATGACAATGCTACTTCATCAGCCACGACGACACTCATACAACCGACTGCCGAGCTGTCTACGTCTAGATATGTACAAAGTATGCTTCATTATCGTGAATCCCAGCAAATATAAAATAATAAAGCAATAGAAACGCTGTCCCGGCACGGATGAGGCATGGACCACCGAGGATCGTGGGGCCCGGTTCCGCATCGTCTTCGCCGTCCCGGTGCCAGACCACAAAACGAGAACTAACAGCAGAGACTGCCACAAAATGTAACTGCGGTCCCGAAGTGGAGGTAGCATCGATGGCATCGCAATATGATACTGATACTGCCGTGGTTATTATTGGTTATTACTGGCTGCTACTGGCTGCTACTGGCTGCTACTGGCTGCTAATGGCTGCTAATGGCTACAACAAACAAAAGATACATGGACAGCCATTCCTGTTCCGACATGTTATCGTCACCTTGACCTCGATTGCACTTACAGTTTCTATGTAGACATCCTGCTCACACTGCCCGTCTTGTTCCGAAAAGTCTTCGTGTCTGGCAAAATACGTACTGGCAAGACAGGCAGCGGCCCGGGTTCTTCCTCCCTGGGTTAGCTCAACCCCAGCTCTGTTGGATCCGGCCTTGTCCCACTCTTTTGGATGACTTCCATATACATCCAAGACACTATCTATTACAAAGAATATCATGTACATAAAAGTATACTCAAGTACACTCTGGATCGATCTATTTGCTAGTATTTTAGAGCGTATTTTATTACGTTTGCATGTATCCAAAGTAGTCATGTACTCTTTCAATGAATTGTTGGCGACAAGGCGACGAAAGAGGAGAAGAATATTGTCATCGTCTGCACAAGTACAGGAATTGACAGACTTGAACGGGCCAAAGGCATTGCCTCTCTTTGAGTCTCGTTGCTTTAGAATTCAAATCGACTTCTATAAAGGTCGTCCATGACCCGGTTCTGTTCCATTGATTTGCCCTCTTCTTCACTCTTCTTTGACTTCACGATCTCAAAGATTGATTTTCCCTAATAAAGCTACCAGCTTCTAATCAAGAAAGAGCTACTGCACCTCTTTCCCAAACACTCTCCACTCTTCCCATCTCGACATCCTCGTCACAACTTGCGTTTTCCGCTTCAGCTCGTCGTTGCCTACCGTCTACCGTTATCTATCTTCTATCTTCTATCTTCAAAGAGTATGTGCCGTCTGTAACCCTCGTCTTGGCCCTTTCACCTCCTCCGTCTTTTAATCACACGCCCTCACTTGCACTATTGCCTCGTTGGTCTCCGTATTGCAGACAAACACCCCTTGCAACTGCTAGATACGGAAAGACCTGGATCTCCTTCCGTTGCTCTTGCCGAGAATCAAAGGATACGCCTAACCGACCCGATAGTAACATTTCCGCAGCCTCTCCCAAACCACCACTCATCACTTTCTCCATACCCTCTACTCTCTGCACTTATATATCCTCTCCCACCCGTCATTACATCAATATATATATCACCATGGATCCCGTTCAACGCACAGCTTCTCCCTACATCGATCCGACTGTCAAAGGCCCTCAATCCAAGATCCTCTCCCGCAACGTCCCCAACATTCAAGAAAAGAGTATGTTTTCTCTCTTTTGTCTTGTTTTACCTCCTATTTACCTCTATGCTATTCTTTACTTCTCTCTTTCTTCCTAGCATCTTCTTCTCCTTTCTGGCCTCATACTAACTACTACAGTGGCTACTACCGTCAACAAGACAAACCTCCACCCTACCGGTGTTGCGCCCCATCAGGAGTCGCACACCGAGATCGAGGAGGAGCTTCACAACAAGGCTCACATTGACTACAACCGTGTCGCCATTATCTCCCACCCCTCTGTCCCTTCCCTCTACGAAGATGCTCTCGTCTACGAGCCCGGCTCTGGTATCTCCTCCACTGGTGCTCTGACTGCCTACTCTGGCAAGAAGACTGGCCGTTCGCCTTCCGACAAGCGTATTGTCAAGGAGCCATCATCAGAAAAGGATATCTGGTGGGGTCCCGTCAACAAGCCCATGTCCCCAGAGGTAAGATTTCTTTTCTCCAATCTCAATTCCTATTCCCGATTACACCAGGGCGCCATGTTATGGGTTATCGCGTGCCTGCCCCACTGCCGGCCTACAGCCGAGCTAGTGATGCTGACCCATGCCCATTGCCTTTGTCCCGATTGCCTATGACCTATGACCTTTTTCCGTCAGCATCTCCGCACTGATTACTCATCCACATGCATCTGCATGTGACCCACCTTCCCGTCTCATACTACCTTGACACTTACATGGTCATGCGACCAATGAACATCGTGAACATTGACTAACTGTATTTTAAAAATAGGTCTGGAAGATCAACCGCGAACGTGCTATTGACTACCTGAACACTCGCAGCCGTCTGTATGTCATTGACGGCTACGCCGGCTGGGATGAGCGCTACCGCATCAGAGTCCGTGTTATCTGCGCCCGCGCCTACCATGCTCTCTTCATGCGCAACATGCTCATCCGCCCTCCCCCAGAGGAGCTCGAGCACTTCCACCCCGACTACACCATCTACAATGCCGGCTCTTTCCCCGCAAATCGCTACACCGAGGGTATGACCTCTGGTACCTCGGTCGCCATCAACTTTGTCGAGAAGGAGATGGTCATTCTGGGTACCGAGTACGCCGGTGAGATGAAGAAGGGTGTCTTCACTGTTCTCTACTACGAGATGCCCATCAAGCACAACGTCCTGACCCTGCACTCGTCTGCCAACGAGGGCAAGGACGGCGATGTCACTCTCTTCTTTGGTCTATCCGGTACCGGCAAGACTACCCTGTCTGCCGACCCCAGCCGTGCCCTGATCGGTGACGACGAGCACTGCTGGAGTGACCGCGGTGTCTTCAACATCGAGGGTGGTTGCTACGCCAAGTGCATTGGCCTGTCGGCCGAGAAGGAGCCCGATATTTTCGGTGCCATCCGCTTCGGTTCCGTCCTGGAGAACGTCGTGTTCAACCCCGAAACCCGTGTTGTCGACTACGACGACGCCACCCTCACCGAGAACACCCGCTGCGCCTACCCCATTGAGTACATTGCCAACGCCAAGATTCCCTGCTTGTCACCCAACCACCCCACCAACATTATCCTGCTCACCTGCGATGCCCGCGGTGTGCTGCCCCCCATCTCCAAGCTGTCGAGCGCCCAGACCATGTTCCACTTCATCTCTGGCTACACCTCCAAGATGGCCGGTACCGAGGATGGTGTCACTGAGCCCCAGGCCACCTTCTCGTCGTGCTTTGCCCAGCCCTTCCTGGCTCTGCACCCCATGCGCTACGCCCAGATGCTGGCCGACAAGATCGAGAAGCACCAGGCCAACGCCTGGCTGCTCAACACCGGCTGGGTCGGTGCCGGTTTCGCCCAGGGCGGCAAGCGCTGCCCGCTCAAGTACACGCGTGCCATTCTCGACGCCATCCACTCGGGCGAGCTGGCCAAGGTTGAGTACGAGACCTACGACGTTTTCAACCTCGAGGTCCCCAAGACGTGCCCCAGCGTTCCCTCGGAGCTGCTCAACCCCAAGGCTGCCTGGACTGCCGGTGCCGACAGCTTCAACACCGAGGTGCGCAAGCTGGGCGGTCTGTTCCTGGAGAACTTCCAGAAGTACGCCTCCGAGGCAACACCCGATGTTGTCAAGGCCGGTCCCGTCCTGAATTAAGATGTCTGGCTTTGACATCTTTGATACCGTCATTTGTTTTTGTTCCTTTTTTCTGTTAGTAGATTCATCTACATGACGTACATGCCATTGCTTTTTGCTATTTCTTATCACTGTTTACCTTTTTTGTTATTTGCCTCTTATTTGGCCTCATCATCTGATCTTTGATCTGGATAAAATGTTTCTCTGGTCTACGCCAGATAGAATGGTTTGGATAGTTTACAGGACATGAGCAGCACGCTGCCTAATATATTTCATTACACATAGTTTATTTTGACCGTGCTCGGATATGCTTGTGAGCTGACGTAAAATCGAAGAGAGAACATATCGTACGAGAAAATACTTGTTCAAAATTGTGAAGAGGCTAAAAAGAAAGATGCAATCAAAACGAATATGCACTTAATCCCCAAGTGTTTAGAACAAAAAGACCAAAAAAAAACAAAAAAAACGTACAGCAGAGGGTATTCGCTGGTCGTCACCGACCCAACTACTAATCCGCCGATTACTGGTTTAACTAGGGGAGAGCGGACGGGATCCCGTGCTTTCCAGTATCTATGGCCGTACGTGAAAGATTGGGTTGCTCACGGGGTTATATAGCAGTTTCATAGAGAAGAGGAAAGAAGGATACATTCGCTACAATGATACGAATCCACGTGGCAGATCCACGTGGCAGAACAACATCTAGAAAGTTACACATAAACAGCGACTAAAATTACATCACACCGTCTACACCTTCTTGGTGCACACAATCCACTTGAGGTAGCCGCACGGCCACAGGTGCCGGATCTCGCCGCTCTGCAGCTCCCATGTGCTGCTGCCGTCCACCGCCACCGCCGTGTCCGCGCCGCACGTCCGCAGCAGCGCCTCCACCTCGTCCGGCGTGCGCGTCCGCAGCATCGACATCCAGCCGTCAAACACGAGCACAAACGGCAAAACGGGGATCAGGTACGTGAAAACCAGCGTCATGGGTGACCGCCACTTGTACGCATAATATGGCGCAGTGACCAGGATGCCCAGTCCAAAGATGAGAGTCGTCACAAACGCGCCAAACGAGCGGTCCTGCAGCTCAAAGATGCCGAAGCCGTCGCTCGTCTCGACAGTGTTCTTGAGGATCGCCTTGGCCAGCGGGTCGTCGAAATGGTGGAACGCGAGGTTGAATAGGCGCATGACACGGGCGGACTCGGCAACATCAGAGACTCCATAGGCCTCTTTCAGAATGAGGGCCGGGTCGGCGGCGGCGGCGTCGACAGGCTGCGCGGCATAGCGGACATTCGGGCTGGCAGCGGCAGCGCGGGCCCAGTCGTCCACGTGCGGATGCAGGTCGGTGAGGACAAACTTTGTGGGCTCTTGCTCGGTCTTGGCGGTGCCGGCATTGAGAATCTTCTCGATACTCGGTGTGGGCCCGCCGCCGCCGGCACAAAAGTCGATCATGATCCAGGGCTTTTCAGAGGTCCTCGACTTCTTTGCTTCCAGAACCTCCTTCTTGAGAATACCGGCAACGAGAGACGCGGGCGAGGCGCTCTGCACAACGGGCACGCGCATGACCCAGGCCTGGGTGAGCGCTGCCTGGACACGGCCGCGAAACCAGGGAGGGAACCTGAAGAATATTAGTAGCTAATCCCGTCAATGTGAATATAATATCTGGAAAGAAACCCACCATGGCTGGTCGTCGATTTCAAAGACGTGCATGCGTGGGATGAGAGGAGCCATTATGTTTAGCGTATTGTGGCGATGAGATGTTAATTAGGATGGAATAGATGAGAAATGCCCAGAAATCAAATGAGATGAACAATATAGAAGGCAGATGCACGTTGAAGAAACATGCGTGATCGACTCAATCGACTCAATCGACCATTGCAATGTCTTGGCTTTGAAACATACACAGACCCGGCAGCCAAATCCAGATCGTTACCACAGACCAGAGAATGCCGAGGATACGTCGTAGTAAGGACGGAACACGGAGTGGTGTTTTATCTTGTATCTGATTTCTACTCCGTATGGAGCACGACTGGACTGGGGGCTGTGTAACAACTGAATACGGACCGGGGGAGCCCTATCAGCGCGTTACAATTTATACTCCAGCTATGGGCAAGTTTCCGTGTGCTGTTTTAGTGCAGGCATTTAACGTTAGATGCAACCTCACGGCGCTGATATATATTGCTTCCATTGCATTTGCTTTGGAAATGTGTATGTTCAATAGAGGATACTATTAATACCTATTACAATGAACTATGACTATTCGCATTTATTGATTATTGATTATTTGTGAATTGTTTTTTATGTTTTGATTGTGCTTCCTGCTTTTATTCAAGCCATTAACAAGTAAGGATAGCCTCATCGAGAAGCGAAATGTCTCGATCATAAGGAGTTATGAACTGCTGTCCATATTACACTCGATGTTTTACACCAAGAAACTTAGTAATTTATAATAACAAAGTAAAAGTTCTCACAACAGCATAATATCAGGCCCCAGGCGGGCCGCCAATAATGGAAATATGACCAAGCCCGAACGACTCAAAGCACTCAACATGTGCCTAAGGAAACAAGCAAAGTGGTCATAATAGTCGTCAAATTTCTTGAGGTTTTGATGTGCCTCTGTAAGATGATAAAACAATAACAAAAAACTAGTGTAGTAAAAGGAACAAACAAACAAACAAACAAGCAGGCGGCCAGTCCATGCCAAAGAAGCCGAGTGCACCGGCCTGAACCGTAAAAGCAAAGCAGAAAGCAGCAAAGAAACACCACAGACAAATATGCCAATCCCTTTTGATCGTCGTCACCCAGCCGTCGTTTCGAGGCCAGATGTCATCTGATAATCAGACACGCCTACTTCCGTCTGGGAGTGGCCTTGCGGTCCTTGTATCTGGCAAAGACAATCGAGCCCTTCTTGACGGCCCTCCGCTTCTGAATGCGCTTCGAAGAGGTCTTCTTGACACCTGCGTCGACGTCCATGGCGGCTGTATTGTTAGTTTCGTTGTTTCCCCTCGCATTGGTTGGTTGTGTGAATATATCATTGTCACTTACAGGCTTCCTCCTTCAGCTGGTCGCTCGGTGTGTGATCTGTCTTGTCAGTATGCGCTATGCCAGCCGTCACCCCGATTACCAGACTGCACTCACCCTCCTCCATGACTTCCTCCTTCTTCTCCTCCTCGTGGACGGGCTTGGGCTGGGCCACCAGCTCCATCAGCTTGGCCGACAAACGGTCTGTCCGTGCCGCCTCGACGGGGCCAAAGACGTTTCTCTTGAGCTTAACATTGTTCGCCTTGCGCGAACTTGCGCGTGCTGACTTGGCCATTGTGTGTATGTGGTGGGTTGTAGATGTGTTGGTAGGGGTGATGGTCGTAGTTGAGCCGTCCTGTTCAGAGAGGGTAGATCTAGATACTAGAGACCGCTTGTCTTTTTTCACTTTTTTCGCTGCTTTTTTTCTGCCGGTTTTTTTATTTGGTTATCGCTAGGCGGATGTACCCCACTAGTATTTCCCCCCCGATTTAGCAGCAGAACTGGTAAAAGCTACTTACATCTTAATCTAGGGAATCTACGGCGGAGCTTTTTTGCCGATATTGACCGCCTTCTCTTTACGGCGTCTCCCTGTCCCCAAAATCGAAATGGGCCCATTATGGGCAAAACGCCTCTGAGGCCTCGAAACCAATTAAACATTTATTACGCAATTAAAATTGCAGCGAAAACAATAGATAAATTCGTAAACTGAAAAAAAGGCGGTTGGGTGGTACTGGCGTGCAGAGGCGACGACGACAACGGCGACGGTACGATCACGCAGGCAGCCGGCACGAACCCAATCCTCAATCTGCACGGTTCACGACGACACCACCGCGACCCGACGAGCAAAAGACGCAAGAACGCCATCGTTCCTTCCTTTTTTGATGGATCGCATCAACCCTGACTAATACACGAAATCACGGGCACTCACAACCCTCACGTCGCAGCCTTGCGAGCTACCAAAAAAAAATAAAATAAAAAATAAAGCAAAGCACAAAAGCAAAACGATACAGGTGCAGCGCTCTAGCCAATCCTTGCTTCTTTTTGTCGACAGATCCCAAATTCGACTACACTTGTCGCGCTCCTATACCTACAGCGCCATCTATCTGCACCTCTTCGGAGTTTCCGACCGCGTTCCATCACACGAGCCTTGCCCTCCCTGGCTCTCTCGCTCGCATCACCATCGGATTCATCACCCACGTTGTCATACATACCCATATCCGCGAGCCCTATAGTACACAAGCCGCGACGATCTCTCGACTGCATTCGCGATCATACTACCCCGACGCGCCGAGCATTCAAGCTTTGCGGCTTCTCGATCGAGCCAGGTCGTCCTCGACCCTGACCTCCACCGGACCACCGATCTCGGCCTCACGCGCGGCCCAACTCTCACTTGACCCTCATCCAACCATCACTTAGCATTGCAAGCCCAAGTGCATGGTGCTGTAACATATTTGAAGCTAGGAAAAAGAGCTGGGTGCTGAGAGTCACGCCCTTCTTCTTGCATTTTCAGCCTTATTTACCCGCACCATAGTCTGCACCACAGTCTACATTTTTCACCTCGACCAAGTCCCAGTCAATACACCACCCCTCCTCGACCTCCTCTTCACCACACCCATACCCACACTCACCTGCAAAGCCGCCACAATGTCGACCGATAACAGTGAAGAGGTCAACAAGCTGGTCTCAACCATCAGGATGCTCAAGAACCGGGATCTCATGGCAATCTGCTCAGCGAGCGGCGTGGGCAAGTCTGGCAACAAGGCTGATCTACAAGCCCGAATCACCACCTGTGAGTATTCGCACTGGATATTTTAGACAACTCTGGACATGGCATCTGAACAACTGCTAACATCCTATGCAAAAGTAATCGACTACGCACTGAAGAACCCCAATCCAGCCGAATTTCAAAATATCAGAAACACCATAATGCAAATCGCTGACGGTGCGCCAGCGGGCTACCGCACAACCGGGTACTTTGGCAGTCCCGGGGCCAGCACACCATCATCACCAGGCTATGCCATGTCGTCACCCTATGCTAAGCACACAGCTGGTGGTGCGCCATCATCAACATCAAAACCAGGAGCCAGCAGCGGACTAGTATCTGCCACAACAGCAGCAGGAACTGGATCAGCGACGACCAACGGCTACTCGAGCTCGAGCGACGCGGCACGGCGGCAGCTCTTCTACCACCAGGGCTTGCAGTTCAAGGCCAGTCCGTTTTACGAGATCCTCAACCCAATAGGCGACATCAAAACGTGCGAGGCTATGTCACAACACCGCAACAGCATCAGCATAAAGATTTGTGCGAGTCAATACCCAGAGCTGCAGCGGCTAGCAAGCGAACCGACGCACCAAGTGATGGTGTTTTGCGCTGGAGGCAACCAGGGCCCGCAAGACATTTCGTTTCCGTACCAGTGCGAGATCAAGATGAACACTGGCGAGGTCAAGGCCAACCTGCGGGGCCTCAAGAACAAACCCGGCTCGACGCGGCCAGCCAATATCACCGAATACCTGCGCCTCAAACCGACAACATATACCAACACGCTGGAGTTTACATATGCTCTGACAACGAAGCGGTTCTACTTGGGCGTCTATGTGTGCAAGGTGTACTCGGCGACAGTGCTGGCAGGCCGCATCGAGACGCGCAGCCGCATCACCAAGGAGTCGGTCGTACGAGAAATCACAAAACAGGCACAGGACCCAGACATCGTGGCGACATCGTACGTGCTGTCACTCAAGTGTCCATTGACGTATATGCGGCTGGCATTGCCGGTGCGCGCAACGACATGCAAGCATATCCAGTGCTTTGACGCAACTTCTTACCTCTTGCTGCAGGAGCAAGGGCCGCAGTGGCTATGTCCCGTGTGTAGCAACCCCGCGCCATACGACTCGCTGGCCGTTGATGAGTACGTCAAGAATATCATGGAGAACACTTCGAGCGAGCTCGAACAAGTCACAATCGATCCGGACGGCACATGGCATACAGGCGGCCGCGAGAACGGCGGCAGTGGCAGCAACGGCAACAGCAACCAGAACGGTGGCGGCAGCAACAGTGCAAGGAAGAGCGGCGCCAACGGCAACGGAAACGGCAACAGCACACCACCGTACCGGAAAGCCCTGGCAGTCGATGATGACTTGGAAATCTACTTGCCGTCTTCGCCCAACGGGCAGAGCATTACCAGCGCTCCCGCAGGCACCATATCTACCACCAACACCAACGGCTCAACCTCACACGGCGTGCAGAGCCGCGACACGACAGCGACACCGGCACGAGGCACAACATCGTCTGCACCGCCCGGCAGCCACAGCAACAAACGGACTCGGGAGGTCATCGACTTGACGCTGAGCAGTGATGATGAAGACGACGAGCCGCAGCGGCCGTTTAAACGCCAAAACGTGGGGCCGTCATCATCATCCCTGTACAGCAACCCGAGCATGTAACGCTCCAGTCTTCAAGTCTATTCACTTTAATACCTTATTTTCCCTCCTAATTCTACGATGATGCTCTTTTCTTTACTCTCATTACCAGCCCTGCTTTTGTCTTTCACCTGCTGCTCACCTGCTGTCTTCCGCCCTCTTTCTGCCTCATTTCTGCCTCATTTCTGTCTTTGGTCTTCTAACGGCGCTTTGCATGTATACTATCCTCATGAGCGGTTATTTTTGGGTTTGTTTGTTTGTTTGCTCTGCATTGTACGGCTGTTTGGATGGGATCGATACAATACATTGCTCTTTCTACCACTGATTACTTGTTTGTCCGCGTACATGCTATGTATAAATTTTATGTGGTAGACCGTAAATAAAGCTAATGACATCACACACAATTTAATAGAACTTGCTTGAAAGATGTATTTTTGGTATCAAATAAGAATAAAACTATGAAGCGGCCTGGTCCTCAGTGCCGTACCCTGCCATTGCCATGACCATTCCCAAACTCCGTGTATGCATGTTGTTTGTGTTTTCTTTTGTTGTTGAGAGTAGAAGACAGACGTCTACTTGCGGGTGGTGAAGTCGGTCTCGTTGGCATTGTTGGAAGCCTCGTTGGGGTTGGTCTCGCAGGTGCAGGCGCCGGCAGGGCGGACACCGCACGAGCAGCGGGCACCCGAGGTGGTGTTCTCAGTGGTGGAGCGGTCGCAGTTGCAGTGGAGGGCAGACTGCTTGCCGCACGAGCAAGTGGCCTTCTGGGCTGTTTTAGTTAGCACTGGTTATTGTAGAGTATTGGAAGTGTAGAGGAGAGAAACATACCACAGACGCACTCAGCGCCACCCTGCTTGCAGCAAGTCGAAGCAACCATTTTGATGATTTGGATTGGGTTGGTAGAAGTTGGTAGAAAGAGAGAAGAGAAGAAGAGTTGAGTTTGAATGTGAAAGTGGTAGTGATTGTTGAGTGATTGTCCGAGATGTGATGGTGATGAAAATACAATATACAATGTGCCAGAAGAGAGAGAGGAAGGCCAGCCTTATATAGATTTACAGACGACACGACTTGACACGACATATGACCTATGACGGCAGTCGCAAACGGCGGGCACTCACACCAAGAAAGAACAAGGTCTCCACTTTCGGCGTGTTAATGATGGAAAGTAGCATGACTCTCGACCGGTCTAGGGCGGTCCTCCATACAGAAACAGGCGACTGACGACTGTTGCCACATGTGATGGTAATAGGTGGTCTGTGATTGGGTGGAGATCCAGTCAAGGCCTTCTCAAAGTGTACACTGTATTATCTGTAGCCAATGAGAGGCTGTGCAATAGAGGTCGACTTTCAGACTGGCCAATCAGGACACGCCTAATTACCACCCGAAGGTCAGCATTACGCCTCGATCGTGCCGCTAGCAGGACTATTCGAGATGGTTCCTATTGCTTTTTGAGACTTTGCCTACTTTTATGGAGGCAATCTAGAAAAGATCAAAGCAGAGGGTGGAGATGCATTTGTCACAGCCTCTTGATAATTAGCAGCTTCTGGGTAAGCATTCTCCAAGCTTGACAATCAATTGCCGTTCGTTCTATTGGCCAGTTGTTCCTTCTCTTTCGGACGATTATCTTCGTCCATTCAACGGTTCAGCCTCAGCTTGGATGACTAAGACCTGCATGACTCTTTACATTGATTACGAATAGACAATTATGCTTTGATCATCACAGCCTATATGCGATCATCATATTGCTTAGACGTATATGCTTAGTCTCTGAAGTTGCATGCACCTGCATTAGCCCCCGCGCGTAAATCATGCATATTGACGTTGGGGTGTGTGCCTGTGTGCCATTTTCCGTCGCCGCCATCTCAACAGTCAGCTTGGTAGCCATGCCAGAAAAACTATTGACCATGGTCTTGTGTATTTACAATAAATGACAATCACTGTCACTGCTCTGAACCGTTTTGTGCACACCCTGGTGAAATACCGCCATCGAGCTTGTTCGCCGCTGTGCCCTTGTACGGCTAATACCACCCTTGACCAGACGACTTCCGAGCCGACTTGACATGTTCCA
This sequence comes from Ophiostoma ulmi, assembly GCA_029298715.1. Lineage (NCBI taxonomy): Eukaryota > Fungi > Ascomycota > Sordariomycetes > Ophiostomatales > Ophiostomataceae > Ophiostoma > Ophiostoma ulmi. The sequence continues at coordinate 727,538 of JANSLN010000001.1, read as the reverse complement.
GCCTGACGAGACAACTTCCTCTGAGATTCCTGGCTGTCTGCCCTGGACAAGTGCAACGAGTCTATCTGCATTTACCCATCAGGCGACGGGCCGCGACGTATTTGCCCTGGATATTGTCATCAAGTCCAGTCACCTCTACCCTAACGGTAAATAAGATACGGACTATTCATCTGCCGATGCAAATGAGGTGGCGGCAAGCGCTCTGGCTTGTGGGGTACTAGGCGGTTTCCGGGTGCCGTAAATATCCTTTACTGGAAAACTAAACGGTCGGCAGATAATGGTAAAAGAGCGGCTCGCTCGTGTCGGGCTTAATGTTGCATGGCCATATGTATCCGCAGAACAGTGAGAGTCGTTCAAAGAACAAGTCCGCACTATTGTCACACACCTATACACTGTTGAGCCGGCGACTGTGCACCACCCAGGTATGTTGTGCCCGGTCCAAATATTCTGAGCAACGCGGGGATCGGAGAGCTTAAGCGGGCCTCCCGTCTGCATAACCGTGCCCGCACACCCCGGCGCGAGCAGTTTGTTGGTGCAAACCTAGAGGATGAGAGACTCAAGCAGATCAATTCCTGGAATGGCCTCTACTCTTCTCAGAAAGACCGAATCTAGATAGTCCGCTCAAATATAAACACTTCAATAGTCTGCTCGTCATTGTCGAGGACAGGCAGCCGGATGGAATGTCCGCCGCCAGCAAGCATCCGCCAGCCTGCGTCTTTGAGCAGGTCGAATAAGAGCTCTTCCGACTGGTGCCTCGTCTTCTTTGTAAGCAGCACACGCTGTGTCTTTTGCTTTGTGGCCGTCTGCAGAGAGGTGAGTGTACCGACAAGAGCCGGCAGCATGTCGACATTGTACGTGCAGTCGCTGAGCATGACGAGGTCAAACGGTTTGGGAGCTGCAGTCTCTGAGACGACATCCGAGTCAAACTTGCCCGTCTCTCCATCCAGCCAGTCGAGGTTGGCATATTCAAGACGAATGCTCTCTGCGGGGGCAAAATCGACGAGTGCCATGTTGGCCCGCGCACGCTCTTCGGCCTCGGGGAGATCAGTGAGCAGGACTGTGGCGCCGCGGTGGACGACTGCAGGATCAGCCGCCTTGACGGCTTCGCGCAGAATCTCGGCCAGGCCGATACCAAGAATGCCGACACCGCTGCCGAGCTCCAGGATGCGGAGAGTGCCATCGTCGCCGTCTTTTGGCTGCGGCCACAGCATCTTCTTGAGGATAGAGACATGCGTTTCTTTGCTGTGGGGGTCCTCGTTGTCGTCGCCATCATGCGGCCGCTTCTTTGAGTTGGTAGCAGCCGTGACAGCCTTCAGTCTTCCCAGGCAGGTGTCAGCCAGAAAAGCCACCGTCACGAGCCCGGCATCCCATACATGCCGCGCAATGCTCTCGCCAATCTCCTCCTCGACCTCGATGGCAGCAGTGTTGCCCTCATCAGGCGAGATCTCCAGCCGCCGCAGAGCCACGTGTGGAAACGGCTCTTCTGAATGGATGACGGCATCCGGTACATCAACCCAAAGCGGCATGATGAGACCGTTGCCTTCGTCTGTCGGGTAGATGATCTGGCGTGCGTGTGTGGCAGAGATGTCGGCATTGGCGGCACGAATGCAGATTTTCTTTTCGTCGTCTGAGTTCCAGAACACAGCGGCCTGTGGAGGGAGAGCTACTTCAAGCTTGAGCACGCGCAGGCCAGCTGTCCATGCCGGTGCAGTGTTTGCCAATTGGGCGGGCTTGTTCTTCTTTGCAGTGCCAACGGCTGCTGTCTTTAGCTGGAAGATGTGTGTCTTTGACTCCAACTTCTGTGGTCCCCCCCCCTCTCGTTCTCTTCCATCCTCATAATCTCCCTCCTCCTCCTCCTCCACTCCCACCTCAGCCTCGACGTGTAGCTCGACGACTACGTCAATGGGTGCATCGGGGCAGAGAAACGAGTCGCCGAGGTCGGTCGTGATAGTGAGCACCAGGCTGAGAGAAGGTAGGCTATTCCGGCTAGCTCCATTCACCGGGGCCAGTGCTGGCGGTCTCAATATGCGAATATAATGCATAATCTTTTATTGAGGTCTTTATATCCTGCATCCAAGCAATTCCAACCCAGCTTCATCCAATTTTCAGACTGCGTTGACGACCCAAACTGCTGGGTCATGAGACCCACTTTCCCTTTCCACCACCTCCTTCCTCTGCTAATTCATCCCACGTGGATGTGAATACACTCGACTTTACCTGCCTTTTTTAAATAACGGCGTATCTTAGTAATCTTCAGTTATTATCTTAATTTTCAAAATCAATCGATGATTTACGGTGAAGTTCGATGCCCTCACACCTCCACACTCCAACTCAAAAACCTCTCAGACTAAAGGCTCCAAAACGTCGGAGGTCGCCGCTGGTAGCTCCCAATGGAGCAGTCTCCAACTACACCGACCGCAATAGCGCTCTTTTGCGCCCGCTACCCAGTTGATAGGCAGCCGTATCATAGGCCAAAGCAGGCAGACGGCGGCCACAGCCGATAGACGACCCCGGGTATGGAGTAGGTTCTCCGTACTTTTGCATGAGCATATCGACTATCGCGCAGCCTTCCAGACTAAGAACTCATAGAGAACTAATAGAATAGAGTATCTAACGTCAGATAATAGAATTGTAATTCATAAAGGCTGTCGAACGTAAGAAGATAGCTCAATAGCTCAAAAGCAGACGAACCGCAGACCACAATCATCACACACACATTCACGCATCTTGCAAAATGACAAACTCACCCACTGAACTATTGGCCAAGCTGCTCGCCGTCAACGAGCAGCAGATCGTGCCGCTGACCAGCGAGGGTGTCAAGTCTGGCAGCAAAGTCTTTGGCGCCGCCATTCTCACGCGCGACGGGCTCGTGCCGCATACCGTGTCCACCAACAACGAGCGCGTGTCGCCGCTGCTGCATGGCGAGATCAACTGCATCCAGACCTTTTTCTTCTCGGACGCCCAGGGTCGGCCCGAGACCAAGGACTGCATCTTCTTTTGCACGCACGAGCCGTGCTCGCTGTGCCTGAGCGGCATCACCTGGGCCGGCTTCCGCGAGTTTTACTATCTGTTCACCTACGAGGACAGCCGCGACCTGTTTTCGATCCCCTACGACATTGACATTCTCGAGTCGGTGTTCCGCGTGCCGGCGCCGTCGGACACGCCCGAGACGCTGGAGGCGCGCCCGCTGTACAACAAGCAGAACAAGTTCTTTACGTCGGCGAGCCTGGCAGACCTAGTCGACCGGATCGAGGACGCAGACGAAAAGGCCAAGTGGTCGGCCGAGGTTGAGCGGGTCAAGGGCCTGTACAATGCGCTGAGCGCGACGTACCAGGAGAATAAGAAGTCGGGCATTACGACTTCGAGTGTTTGGAAGTAGCTTGGAGGTTATTGACTGTTTGGTTTGGTTATGGAGCGAATGGAGCGAATGGATAGGAAGGCAGGGATACAACATCACACAGAATGATGGGATCGACGGGGTCGATATACGGGAACATAGCAAAATCTGGTAGCACGGCTGTCTAATTTATTGTTTTTAAGATTCAAAGTTCAACGCTCACATACTTTCCACAGAGTGATGCACAATGATACACCGTGAGAATAGCAGAGTTTTTGACGAGGAAAATGAGACCACGGCCGATGCTTACTTTTCAAAGACAGAGGCATATCAACTTGGCCGAAGGCAATGACATCTTGGCAAGCTCGAACAAAAGGTAAGATTTAAAAATAACTCTCTCTGCTGACGGTGATACCAATGCTGTCATACGGTTTTTGTAATAATAGTGGCAGAACGAGGCGACGTGCATGCATACGCAGGTCTGAGGACTAGGAGGATCATGTTGACGCAGCAGAACAGAGTCGAAACGGAGGACCGAATCGACACCGTTTAGAATGTCTTCTAGAAGTCAGACTAGAGCACAGGTAGAACGAGGGAATATCCTTGAGCAAAATGCAAATACAACGCAAGGCTAGAGGATGGTGGCATTGCACGGATGTGGTATCCTTCCTTTTTTTCCAGGCTGTACTCTGCTCTATGCTCTCCTCTTCTGCCTGCCTGCTTACTCTCCGCGCTGCTCTTACTTCTCATCGATGCTTGTTCGCTTTGATTTCAGTCACATTTCTGCTATCTGTCGTCCTAGATGTCTTATTATGTTGTTAGATTATATCGTCGTGACTTCTTTGAAGAGCCCATCAAAAGATGCTAGGCAAGAATCAAAGAGTCCGTGCTTCTCTGACCTGGCTTCTTGACTGATACTATTCTAAATTCAGCATTCACCCGGCCTCTAAGCGCCCGGCATTGCAGGTGTGATGCAGGTGGTGGTGCAGGTGGTGGTGTAAATGGGAGAAGATCGGTGTGATGAGGGGTAGTAGAATATGTCAAGCACACAGGTTTACTCGCAGTAGCAGTTGCACACCCTTCTGCAGAATAACCGCCCGAAGCCAGGTTGCAAACAGCACTTTTGATCGTCTGGTTCAGCACGTGGATGTATTTTTTATATAATTTATAAAAGAAGAGTGAGACTGTTCACAACCTCTGAAATGCACCATGACTACAGCCGCAATGAAAATGAATGTCCGGCAGTTGAGGGAGAGGCCGCAGAAGTGGTCGCGACAGCGCAAGTCTACTCGACGGTCATCAGAGAATAGCATTGGATGTATGCCGTGGAATGTCTTTTTCGCATTCACCTTGGCCATTATAAACATCTCTCTTTTCATTATCGATCGCCCAAGCCGTTGCTTTTCGTCCACCAATACCACTCCGGCGTGCATGTAGTCAGTATACATTTCATATGTAAGCATACACAAATACCTGCATACTTGCAAACTACCCGCCGCTTACGCACACGCCCCCTCCATTGCGCGCATGCATCTTACTGTTTTTGTATGTGTATTTGCACACAAGTGCAAAAGTAGAGCGTGCAGACGTCAACTACTGCTAGTCTGCATGCCTGCATGTCTGCATGCCCGATTGTAGTGCTGCAACCTCGAGTCGGTGCCCAATCTGCATAAATGACAATGTCAAGCCGTGAGAAAGTCAAACGACAAAGCCAAGTACAGAACGAGTTGGTTAGAGTCCATTTCATCTTGCTAATAGTATGCAATCTTGCTTGAAGTGTCAGCTGTGAGAAAAGGCATCGAAACATAATTAAAGATGCTATAGCATCAACAAAGTCTCAGCGGACGGTCTCTCCCGTCGACTCCAAGGAGTGCTGCACTACTACATTTCATGTGTAGAAACTACTCTTGGAGGAAGAAGAAACTCTCTGACACGACAAGAAAAGCCCGAGCATCCGCTCCCAGGCCATCCAAGTGTACGATACGATCATGTAATATGGAGTCGCATACAGAGCACTTGCAGGAATAGTGGCAGTCTACAGGTCTAGGCAAATGCGAGTGCATAGCGTTGGGCGTCAATGACGACGATGGACAGACAGAGGAAGAAAATGAAGAAAAAATGAAAGAAGAACAAGAGGGGTCATGCAAGACATGCCTCGATTTTTTCCCTGTGCTATTCTGCTGACAGTCCATTGTTGTTTGAATTTTCACATTTACATGCTGTGCACAGTCTGGCATAGGGTTCACTGATGAATGGTGTGAGCCTTTTCAGTCTTGTATTCACTAAAACTGTCTCATCTGATCATTGGCTGTGTACGGACGAATGACGACGAGAGGCTCAACTACAAACATTCGAGCCTGTCAAATTCACCATGGTCGATACTGTGCTGCATGAGGTATCACATATAAAGGCATATAAGACGATTGGATAGTCGCAAGTGTTGAACTCTAATTGGTTTTATGTAGTTTTATCTAGGTCTAGTTGGGTATGTTGAATAACCAGAGTCAAATCAAATGTAATGAAAGCAATAATCAAATAATCAATCAATAACAATCTATAGACGAGCAATGCTGAAGACTGAACAAAGGGTATCTGGAGAGACCTGAGACAAAGGAAATGTATAGCGAGCGCAAGGTAGCCTTGTCGGCGAGGCTGAGGTAGAAAAGACGAGAGACAACGATATAATCAAATAGGCAAAGGAAATATAGAAACCAAATGAGAAATAAAGCATTGACAAGAAACTACCCTCAATCGACGAGGCATCTATAAGTAGGAGACGATATAAACAGAAAGCCAACATAAAAGCTGCAGATATAAGCCAAAGAACAGTAAAGACAAAGTTGGACAAAATACAAACAAGCTGAACAGAACAAAAGCGCAAAGCTAAACAAGTAACGGCAAGACAGAAAACCAACAGACAAAGAGACAAGAGACAAAAAAACAAGAAACAAATCTATCAGCATCCAACATCGTACACTGCTCGCCCCTTTGCAAATATCCTCCATAGAAGTGTGAAATAAGACAGGTAGAAGAAGTAGAAAATAAAAACACTTTTTTGAAAACACTTTTTGAGACCCGGTTGTTGCTTTTGTGTAATCCCATCGGCCCCCAACCACCCAATGTGTATCAATAACAATAAAAGACGAATAGGTAAAAAAAAGATAAAAGTGCACGCCGCATTATAACTCTTGCGAGTCCAAGGTGCGTGAGCGAGTGTAGTTGTAAACAATAGGCAATAAACAGCAAGCATATAAATGACGCAGTATAAGAGAGGCCCGGTATTAGTGACATGTGTCGTAGCGTGCGAAGCCTTTCCAGTCCATCCAGGAAAAAAACAATCCATTCCAGGTATGAGGTATAAAGGATCGAAGTGGTTGTTGTCCTTGAATGTCCAGATAAGGTTGGGTATCTCGAAAAAAGAGAGAAAAATATAGTAGTAAAAAAAGACAAGTCGAAGAGAACTAAAAAGTTGACGGAAAAGTAGAAAGCAGTGCTGTAAGGCAAAGAGGCAAAGGCGGTTTACGCCATCCAGGTCTAGATCCTTTCCAGAGATTTCCAAAAAGGGGTAATAGGAATAAGCAGAAACGAACTCCTTGGAAAAGAAAACGAAAACGGATGGCGATCTAAGAAAGCCTGGGAAACGTCCGGGGTATCCATTAAAATAAAAGACTCCTTGTGCGAAATCCAGAGCGTGGTGGTAGTACAGTGTAGCAGGCATGGAGCCTGCTGTCGTTTGTTCGTTTCCTTGTAGTGTGGATGTTTTTCAAGACATCAATGTTGTTGGGTGCGTCGAAGAGCTGCGCAACTCCCTACTGCGTAGGCTTCCGCAGAATGTCCTCGCAGTTGGCATCGAAGCGCAGGTTCCACAGACGCACCGACTGCATGAAACGCTCCGTCTTTTCCATCTCGCGCTCGCGACCGAACATTGTCTCCACAAACTCAATACCGGCTCCCTTGCCGAGCTGAGGTTGTGCAGTCTTGCCGCGCTTGCTGCCCGCCACGTGCATCATAGGTGCCTCGCACGTCTTGAGCAGCTTGCGCAGCTTGTCCGTCAGGCGCTCGCCTGAGATGATAAAGTCCTCGAGCATCTCACGGTTCTCGCGCGAACGAACCCGGCTCATCACCGCGTCCGTGCGCTTGATCTTGCCCGACAGCTGGATCAGCAGGAGCCAGAGCTCACCTGCAATTTCAGAAATTGGCGACTGCGGGCCGTGGTGGTAGGTTGTCCAGTCGTAGATCCACTTGCCCAGAGAGTTGGCGTCAAAGACGGAACCGAGCAGCATGATCGGCTCCTCGGATGGGTCCCAGTTTTTGAGACTGTAGCCGGCCGGAATCTTATGTCTCTTTGCATCGGCCTCGGTAGCAGGGCGTGGTGGGGGTGTTCCAGTCGTTGCGGCGGGCTGCTGTGGTCCAGAGGGTCCAGCTGGCTTGCGACTAGACGTGGTAGGCGGAGGAGGACCCTGGAAGTGCGAGCTCGAAGGACGCGCCGTCTGGGGGCGGGCGTGCATGTGCACGTTGGTGGGCATGGCGGTCGACGAACGACGAATGTGCGCGGCGTGTGCTGCGTTGCTGATGGGGCCTGTGGGTGTTGTGCGGCGCGTCTCCATCACAGGTTCCCGTTCACGGCTGTCGCGCGCTTCGCGGGCATCGCGGAAGCGCGGCGACTCGAGTCCTGGACCGGCATCTTTTTCCGCAAAACCGTATCCGCCCTGTTTGTAATGGGGGTGGTTAGTTTCGTAGCGGTAAGAGTGACGAAAGTCTGGGTCCTGGTCCCAGTACTGGTCTTGGTACTGATCCCGGTACTCGCGATAGTCCTGCTGAACCTGATGGCCATGAGAACCCCTTCGCGAGTGGCTCGGGGAGCGGTTTGCGCTGCTGACTCTGACAGGACCCGGGCGCCTCGCCGACTGTGGGGGCAACAGGTAGGTGACGCCGTGGATCTTCACAAGCTCGTCCTCGTCGGATTCCCCAATTGAATCAGAGGCCCGATAGTAGGAAAAGGATGCGCTGCGTCCGCGCCGGGGGCCCGTCGTTGCGTGGGTGGTAGTAGTTGCAGTTGTATGCTTCTGCGCCGAGCGCGATGAACTCACATTGGCTGTGGCGTAGTGGCCATCGCTCGTGTACCGCGGCGAGAAAGTAGGCGGCCGGGAGGACGAAGAGTTGGGCGCATACTCGTAGATGCCGGCGGAACCAGAGGTGGGAGTGCCGATTGCGCCACCAGTGCTCATGTGGCGAAAATGCGCACGCGTCGCTGGGCGCTGCTGGGCAGCACCGTACTGGTAAACGGGGCCGCGCGGCGAGGGAGTGGGCGAGGGGCTGGCATAATCGGTATGGCGTTCGCTGCGTTCGTAGTAGTAGTCTGCGGGCGTCGGGGTTGCCGCGTGAGGAGAGTAGGTGGTGTTCATTGCGTCGTCGTAATCGTACTTTTCGTATTTGAGGGAGGAAGGGGTAGCGTAGTTGACGGAGAGACGACGCGACGAGGGTGGACGCGAAGTGGTATTTGTGTTGTAGTAGTAGTCGTAGTCGTAAGAGTCTTCTCTGGAAGGATCTGCGACTGAAGTCGAGTGGCGGTGCGAAGACCGCTTCGGCTTAGGCGAGATAAACAGAAGAGGGATGAAGTTGGAGAGCGAGGAATTGGACCTGTGACGTCGGCGCCGAGGAGTCGAAGAAACAGATGGTGAGGCCGTGGTGGCGGATGAGATCGGTCCGTGGCCGGATTACGGACACGGTCGATCGACTGGGGTGGGGGTAGAGGAGGAGGGAGGAGAGAGAGGAGGAGAGAAGAAAAGAAAGAAGAAAGATGAAATGAAAAAAAAGAAGAATCAATGTCGAGAAGAAAAGACGAGTCACCTTGATATGTGGGCGGATAGAGGAGAGGGGGAAAGCCGTCGACTGTTGGAGAACATATCAGAAGATCAAACGATCATGTAGACGATTGCAGAGAATTGGTCATCAAGAGAGGTTCTTGATGATATGAGGTATCGCGAGATGGAAGATGCTGGATGCTGCGAGAAGTCCAGTGTTGTAGTTGGAAGAGGGGGTGAGAGAGAAATCGTCGATCGATGTGATGTAGTGACTGAGTATGTAGGCGATGGCAGAAGCCAGGATGAATGGAGAGAAATAGATGGAAAGGGGAAAAGAGAGGAGAAAGAGAGGAGAGGCAGAGAAGAAAAAAGGAAGAAAGAAGCAGAGAGGAATTGGGAGAAAATATGGTTTTGTATGGTGATGGAAGGGCCCGGTGGTGTGTATATTCGAGAAGGAGTTGGAAAGCACAAGAGAGAGGCAGGCAGGAACGATGAGCAGAAAAAAATAAAGGGGGCGTGAAGAGAGAAAAAAAAAAAACCCAATATATTTACTCAATAAATTCCCTAAATTCCCTACAATATAAACTCAAGTCTTGTTAACCTGAGCAGGGGGTGCCAGAACACGTTAACTCAAGGATTCTAGTACTGCGCGGGTACTTGTGTACTTGTGTACTTGTGAGGGATACTTTGAGTGCCACCGTCGCGAGGAAGGAGCAGGGGGTGTATTTATCAATGTATCTACTTGAGATATTTGGGCAGTCGCATATTTTTCTGTGGATAGCAGGATGGCTCCTACCTCTTCTTGTCTCTCCTCTTTCCTCTCTTGTCTTTCCTCTCTTTCCTCTCTTTTCTTCCATCTTCTTCGCCTTATTCGCTTTCTTGTGCCTTCCTAATGCGTTGTCTCTGTTCTCTAATAATTATCTTTATCATACAGTAATAAAGTCCCGTCGTGCCTGCCTTTGTCATCGGATTAGTCACACCAGCCACGCGAGATGTCAGTCTTACAAGCCTAAATAATAAGGACACTAATACGGGCCATCCCAAGAGCTAACTAAACTGGTGTCCCCGTCTAGTCTGCGTATATGATTGGCCAGTACGGACTCCGTTTCGACCGTTCCTGGCTGTGCCCGTTGGTCTGTGTTCTATGTACTCAGTATTACTTTGTGTACTGGCGCACTGGCGACTGTTGGCTGAATTTATCACACATTCAAAAGAGGCTGGCACGGCTGAGATTGAAAACGGACCCTTGCCGCGCCGTGTGTCATCTGCTGTAAATGCTGTACGTATACTCTGTGCTTTGTAATTGCTGCATTACTTTGTATCTTACAGGCCCGGCTCAGCTGTTGCAGTACTACTCTGTAGAATTGATGTGTAATACCGCAGAAGCAGCGAGAGGCAGCCAGTAGATGCGAGAACGAGTTTTTGTCCTTGGTGATAGTCGATTTTGAGTTTTATTGATTATTATTGATTGCTAATATACATCCCCCCTCTACTCTTTGGCACGCGCATTGCGGCTCGATAACAATAGTATTCATTGGTCTGGTTATTCAATAATTCCAAAAAGTTGAAACAAAAGCATGCAAACAGTCATGACAAACAGCAAAAGAAAAGAGAATGTGATAATTTCCGGTTGGGCTCAGTGGCTAGACCATCATTTACGCCTGTCGATCAGTACGGAGTAGACGCCTTGAGAGTCATTCGTTAAGTGAAATACTTGGATACCTGATACAAGCAAACAAGTAAGCAAGTAATATCTTACAAGTACTTAAACTAGTATTTCGTATTTAGTAGTTAATACAAGAATCAACAAATATAATTGTAACCGAAATTGGCCTCTGCTGCCTGCTGCTTGCCTGCCGTCCCGAGCGGGCAGCTGCTCTAGTTGCCGTCCGCGGGTGGATGCACTCTGTTCCGTCTGTCCATGCTGAGTACTTGCTCTCTTGCTGTAAGACACAAAGTATGTCTCTTCCTTCTTCTTCTGTTCCCTCCTATGCTACAACTGGAAAGATATGCGGGCTACCTCGCCCTCTACGGAGCATCGGTCATGGCCAGTTTCACTGCGGTGGCGATCCCTAGAGCGCTAGAATGTCCACAGGCAGCATAGCGTAGCTCAGAGGGAGAGGCTTAGAGGAGACGGACACTCGCGAAAACGCTGCAGCGCATACAAATCAATACCCCGTAGACCTTTTTAAGATGTTTTGGTGGATTATTAGTGGCCGAGGCTACGGCGGACGTCGCACGCATGTTTGCCACAGCTGGAGTCTCCCTGCGAGCCTGCGAGCCGATATTGCCAGCCTCGCCATTTATTCTACTCGCCATTGCCATGATGACTCTTTCTTGTCAAGAGAGCCTTATTACCCGCCTTCAAAGTCAAACACATGACCAATGACGCATTCTCGACGGCGGCTATGGCTTGATCTAAGCCATCCTTGTTCTACTTGCATGTGATGTGAATATCGCTCTCGTCACTCTAATCACGCGTCACTTTTTGTCAGCGCAATGTCAGATAAAAAAAACTAAAGAGCATGCATGAAGCAGGGATCATGAGCCTCTGCTTGGACCAAATCAAACCACAACTCAGCAAAATCTAAATCTACTCAATAATACGATCCAAAATCTTAAAGGCATGGAAGTGGAGGATACCAGCTCCCCGGAGAGACACGCTAGACGAAGATCACACAATGCAATGGAATTTGTGTGCTTGGATGATGTGGGATATGTAGAAGGGCAGAGAAAAGCCTATCAAACTATCAGACGCGCATGAATCTGTTTGATTGGATTTGATCGGTTTGCTTTGGTCTAATGATACCCTGGCTCGGCTCGTTTGGCAGCCTTTTTCCTCTTCGTTTGGTCCAATACTCAAGGCCAGCACAAATCAGCAATGTCTCGCCGGCCAACCTCTTCGAAGCGAGACATGCAGAAATATGAACCAAATTAATTAAACCGATACACACGCCAGAAGATACAAGGAGACAAAGACCGTGCACATCAAAGAGTCGTAAAAAAAAGACTGAGCACGCACAACACGCAACACGCACGCGTCAAACGGAGTATGTGTCCCTTTTGGTCCTGACTTTTCTTTGTACACTTTTGCTATTTTAAAAAGCAAACGCGCAGGCAACCATCTGCCCCGTGTGAACATACATTAGCACCCGTTACGGGTGTATTTACCAGGTTGTAATGACAGGCTTTGTGTGGGCGTAATAATGAGTACTGTTTGTGCAGCGTGAGATGATTCATAGTCAATCACGATGGCTGGGATAAACACAAATACTATCGTTCAGTCTTTTCTGAAATTTACGAGGAAAATAAACAGAAAACAAGTTTGATACATGCTAAGATAGTGCTTCGAATGTAAATAATATAAAGATGATACTAAATATCAAAGAGTCACCTAGACTACAAAGTTAACTGATAGAGCAATATCATTACGATGATAAGTTGCAATCAACGAAAATAGCCGCCGTCTTCACCGAAGACAGCCACAGTCACACAAACACAAGACACCACTAGACTACAAGCACAAGCACAAGCACAAACACAAGCACAGGGACAAGGTGATGAGGAATGATACCCGCCCCGTCACATTTGTTTCCTGCCTTTGGTTGTTATCGCTGGCCATTCATAGACTGGGTTAATGCAATAGACCATTGGCCACTGTGTGCTTACATCGGCACTTGCAACAAGTATGTGCATGTCCGCCTGTATCGATTTGTAGTATTACATGTCATTTGGCAGAGCAAACACCGGTGCTGCCGTTTGTCGACATTGTGTCTTATATCAGAGGGCGTGCATGACCCTGAAAATCTTTTCTTTGTGCTGTAAATATGTACCGAGTATGTGTGCTTCTTACCTGAATGAATTTAGCCCGTTTAACACACAAAAAACGGAGACGCTACCTATTCCCGCCGTCTCGCGGCCCCGTCCCGTCTTCCGTAGCCGTTCTTTGTTCTGTCACGCGCTATGTTGGGCTGTTTACCAGATGTGACTGTTAGTTCACCTTTTTTTTTATTATGGTACGCTTGGGATCAGAAAATGTCGGTGAGTTATGAATATCTCGGTGAGATAGATGCACCGTTATCATGAGAGATAATACGAGTAGTAGAGACACCAAGAAGCGCACAAGCAAAGGTATTCAGAGAAACTGAAATGAAGAGCGAAACGAGCCTGACTAAAGATACGCTCACATCTGGGGTGTCTCTTGGAAACAAATCTTAAAATGGGCCCACCAAAGTGACTGACTGATTTCAAAGTTCCAAAGCAAGAAATATTCCTTTTGTCTTCAACCCAACCCTAATCTTCTTCCCCTTCTCTTCCTCCCTGTCCCTCCCCTCCCTCCAACAACAAGCCACCTTCTCCCTTTGCTCACCTAGCGCCCATAGTGGAGATACCAATAGAAAACAAAATAAAAAGAGGATCCGAATGGAAGTGGAATGGAACATGCGGGCTCAGACGGGCTCTAGGCGGATTGGAAGCGGATAGAGGATTGCTCCCAGCGGGTTGGATCAGTCAGTAGTATATATACATATCTAATAGTTGAATGACAACATTAGAACCAAGAATGAAATCGCACCGGCCTGGTCTCCCGTGTCTCTCCCTATCTGATTTAGAATCGGGACAGAAGCGTGAGCTAATGAGACGAGTGATTGTTGGGAGAGAGTAAGCAATAAGAAGATGAGTAATAAGAATGAAGGGAGATACAATCCAATGGTAAGATAACAATGTCAATAGGCGAGAGAGAGAGATCAGATCATGAAATCAAAACAAATTAAAGATTCAAATAATCAAATATTCAGAGAGTCAGAACAAAAAATAGCATCAAACCCAATACGAGCTCAAATATCAACACGAGTACGTATCCTGATATCCTGGACAGTTACAGCACAATTACGGAGCAAAGGACACGGCTGCGGTTAGCAGTAGTATTAGCAGTAGCAGGCAAACTCAACGACTATCAACTCAACTCAACATTTGCAGCACAGACACCACCAAATACTACCCAGGCCGCTTGAAACGGGTCCTCTTTGGCCTTTGGTAAATTGCGTGCAGGGGGATGGTATTCAGTCCGTGTTTTGGTTTTGTTGCTATTGTTATTGATCTTGTTTTGATTATTGTTGCTTCGTGTTGATAGTTGTTGATAACTTGCTTTTCGTCTTTTTCTAAAACGCCCGACATTGACCAGGCGTCGAGAAATGCAGAGACTGAACAATCAATCAAACAGCACTACACTTGAGAGTATGCATTTCTGCCTCCTTTGTTGTCTATTTGTGCCTCCTATCCAGTTATGCCATTGCACAATGGTTCTCTGATTACAAGTTGCCACCGTTCCGCACCCTTGCCCAGGCATCTTTATTTGTGCCCCCTGTCGCACAAACTTTTCTTTCATGATTACTCTTCTTCACTTTTGGTTCGCACTCTTACGGCCAAACTACTCGTACACTTTATCGACATAATGTAAACTTCTACATCTGGCGTAGCTTCCAAAGAAGAGGGTGTGAAGCGAATATCTTGGGTTATTCTTCTTTTCTCCTTTTCTCCTTCTTTTTGAATCTTTGACTTCGTTATTCTCGAGTTGTTTTCTTGTCTATTCTTGCATTTACTTGTCATCTCCCCTGCCATCTAATCTACCCATATTACTCACAGTTAAATTACCCTCCCGCTATGGCCCGTGTGCGAACCCTGGCGCACAAATCTATGCAAACCCTGTGCATATTCGTGAAAATAATGAGAGCAAATAAGACAGAAAGAGACGAATGAGAGACGAAGAAACATGAGAGACAAAATTGCAAGCCCTAACATGTGCAAACTGCATACTATTTCCTGTGCGCCCACTCTGCCGTTCTTTTCCCTTCACCTCTCCTCTCATTCGCTGCCTGTACTGCATTGATGTCCAACTCTCACTCCTCACCGTGAGATGGAGCAATAGTAGTGATAGAATAAAGACTGAAAGACTGAAATACTGGAATACTGAAATACTAAATTCTCAAGCAGAAATACTGATTGAAATAATGACAACCAGTATCAGATCGAAAAACGTAGGCAAACACGCGGTCAACACACCGATTGGGTACCCATACATGCTGTACTAAGAGAGGACACCAGACTATTATCTCGGCCGTTGTACTGAGCATGTTCTACGGTAATACCGCTTCTCTTTACTCTTTAGAGGGCTATTCTTCTACTTGCTTGTATTGAAAGTTGTCATTGCAACGCTGTGCATGCTGGAAACTACGCCCGGTACATGTTATATCTGGTGTATTATGTGTTATTAGATTATGTTGTGCGCTTGCCCTTGTCAGTAATACAAAGGAATGGCAAGGAGATGAGAAGAAATAACAAAGAAATAACAACGAAATTAAGAGGGAATGGTAACGTCAAGAAATCAAAACAAACCGCTCGAGACCACTTGGGCGGCCGACGACTTGACAGCTTAACAACCTCGACCGCTCCCGGCGACCAGATGGACAATGCAAGATCCGTTTTCCAAAAGTATTTGCTGTCTGCCGTCTGTCTAGTCTAGTCTTGATCCTACGCTTGTTGATACACTTGCTAGTACGCCTGAACAATGTGTAACAAGAATGAATTTGTGCAAATGTATTGGCTTCTCAGGCCAGCTTGGGTTGGTTTTTGGTCAACCTGTGGTCGACTTGGGTCAATTTTGGCCAACTTGTGGTCAGTGACCAACCTTGTATTAGTCCAGTGCAAGTAGTGTAAACTTATGCACACGCCCTCGTGTGTTGTTGGTTGAGATTTATTTCTCTGTTGTTCTTATTGTTGCAACCTTTTCTATTTCATATCCTATATTTCTTTTTCTTCATCACCTCGAGTGTTCACCGTGTCTGATAAGCTGCAAGGGATGTTTCGAAAACAATAGAATGCTCCGAAGAAGAAGGAAATATATGAGAAATTAACACGAGAAAATAACACGAGGAATACATCCAAAACACGGTCAAGCGGTCAATCGGATCATCAAATCTCATGCAGTCTTGTAAAACTTTTCACTCTTCGCGATCAAGGGTCTTCACCGACTTTGTTTTGATTTCTCCGAAATAGGAGTCTATTTTTATGTATATATATTTATCTGCTATTTATTTGATACATGGCGTTGTTTAAGACGAAGTGCACCTTGGATATTACATTGAACACATCGTAATGCTGAGTTGGCAGCAAAGGAAAAGTATATGTACATCAAAATGAGAATAGAAATAATGAACATGACGGAATCCCACGAAAACCCACGAAAACCCAAACAACGGCACACCTCCGATCCAGGCCCGGCCGGCGTCGGCGACAGAAGACATACATAAGACAGACAAACATCAACATACAACCATTGTCAGGCATGATTCACGATAACGTATAGCGATGCCCAACTCTTTCAAAGATAGCTGTGCTGGCAGTATTCGTTATCAGCAAGCAATAAGAAGACAAGAAGAGATATGGCGAGAGATTGCGACTGCACGATTGCAATATCAGAAGAAAGCACACCAGCTATTATCACAAGGTGGAAGAAGATATCATGGACATAGATATCAAGGTGGAGAGATACCATCGTTGCGCTCCAATCGGTTTGACTTGCATGCTGACAGACGACTCGACAACGCCTATAACTGCTGTTCAATCCTCCTCTAGAGGATTGACAGGATACACTACAGCTGCATCCTTTTTATTTATTATTATTACTATTATTATTACTATATTTTTATTGTATTACTCATATACCACTACATGTGCAGCCAAATATAAACTGGTTCCGTTGCCTGCGCCTGCATCGTGCGTTGTCGTCGGCCAGTCGGGTCCGCAGTACAGCCTTTTGCAGGATGTAGACTTGCTGCAGACACATGTAGAATGCAGAGTGACTGCAGTGCGGACTGCAGTATTTTCGCCCTATGCTGTGTATAAACGCTGTGCGAACAATGTCAAAAAACCTCCGTCATCGGGTGCACTGCAGACGTTCGGGTCGACCTGGGCTGCAATGTATGTCTACTGCGCCTGCATGTCTATATCGTGTATCGTATATGGTATGTCATGCGTGTCTCGAGTACCGTGTAGTGCAATCGCTTGCCAGAAGAGGAAATGTCAGCTTGACTGCAGCCGTGATAGTCATCAAGCGGTCATCAAGTCAGGCTCACCATGCCGGTGCAGTTCCTTTCTTATCTTATATCCCTGATTACTAAACTGTCTCTGGGCCATTCTCTGAAAATACAGATGCGTAAACGGACTCAACAGACAAGACAAACCAAAATACAAATCAAAATACAAGATTGGGCTGCTACACGTGATGTTGGGCGTCAATATTCATGCCATAAACCTCATGGACTCGAGTCTGGCTTCGGGCGGACCCGCCAACACGGTCCTCTGGACATCATGCTCTTCGCAAGTCTCTTGCAGTACGACAGTCTCACCACACTGTGACAAATCCTCCTGCAAAACTGAATGGAGATGCATTTCTGGTAAACTCACTTGTATTCTCATTCGTAGATTTTGTCCTTCTTCTACTCATGACGTACAGGAGAAAACTCTAATATACACCCCTCTCCCTCTGCATCCGTAGACAGCACAGCCTGGATGGGGTTGATGATATATCACGATGTCCTATCACAGGCACAAGATGGACTTTTGATATTTCAAAAAGACCAATAGATTTGGTTTTTTTGCAATGCAATATTCATGAGTCACTTTTTCAGCCTAACTGTGGTTTTCTACTTTTTACCCTTCAGTTTTCTTCTTTGATTTTCTTTGATTTTCTTTGATTTTCTCTGATTTTCTCTGATTTCCTTGATTTCTTGTTCTCTCTCACATTTCTATTGTCTCTTATTTTCTTCGCCCTTCTCCTCACAAGACTTGATCCTCTACCTTACCGCTGGTTCTCGCTTTAGTTTTAAAATAACCCAAATATTCACTCATTGTAAATCCTGCAACTCTCTTAAAACGACAAGCTTGGACCATTTCAGGCAAAGTAACATTCGCATCCGTGAGACCTCTTGTCTTTTGCAGAATAATCATCGGAAACAAAAGGAGTCACCCCTGCATTCGTTTGCCTCGAATAGATGCGGTGACCCCCATGCCTTTCTTTTTATTTATTTATTGCTTCCATTTTTTGTGTGCACTCCTTCATCACTCCTCCAATAAGTCCTCCGAGTAGGCAGCAGCGGCAGAGATGATGGAACTTTACAATACGATTCGATACTACAGAATGATACTAGATAGTAGGACGACCAACCAGACTCACTGGACTCGTTGACTGGTTCGACTCCTGACTTTGCCTCTCTTCCATATCATTCCAGCGCACTGCGTGGGATATCAATTTTGTTACTATTGGTTCTTGTTTATCATGGTCTATACACTCTTGTAGGCATACCATCACGAAAGGTGATGACTCAAATATATGTGAACATGCAAATGCTGTGATACTCGACCATGCATCCACCATGCGGCCGCAGCCTCGTTTTGTAGAGTCTAGAAAATGTAGAACCACTGGTACCTTGCAAGCATATCTGATACTACACGATAATGAAGAGGGACGAAAGAGGAGACAAATCAAAATCAAAACAAGGCGCGTCGCACGGTGAGGATCAAGGAATATAGTAAACGTAACAATATCAAAAGATCTATCAACAAGACGATAATGAATAATGAATAAGAAGCAAATATAGAACACTAAGAATTAAAAAAAAAGCCCCAGGAAATCACAGGCTGCCGCAGGTAGACGCCAGCATCTGGGCGCCCTCGGTGGTCGTGCTCTCCCGGGCATGGTAAAAGGCAACGTGCACGCCGTGCCACCGCAGCAGCTCCATGTACCGCACCACCAGATGCACAAGCACGCCATTGGGGAGCAGCCGCTTCATGTCGCGCGTGTCGGCATACACGTACCGGCCGACACCGGGCCGCTCAAAGTCGGTGGCGTCGCGCATCGACTCGGCGAGGTCGGCCAGCACGCGCCAAGTGTCGTCCTCTTCGATATTGTGATGTTGGCCAGAGTGGAAGCGCGAAGATGAGGTGCCCGACGACGGTGTGCGGCTGTCGTAGTAGTACTCGCTGTTGTCCAGGGCATCCGGGGTATCCTCGGCATCGACCTCGGCGTCGACCTCAGTATCTTCGTCGGGACTGTAGATTTCCTGCTTTGCCGACTTCTTCTCCTCCTTCTCCTTCTGCTTTTGCTTTCCCTTGCACTCGGTCGCCGCTTGCTCAGCCCTCTTCTTCTTGGCCTCGGCCTTCTTGGCCCGCTCGCGCGCCTTCTTGGCCTTGCTCTTCTTCTTTCTCTTTTTCCGCGCAGGCGATCCCGTCTCGTTTGTGCTGGTCGTAGCCTCGGGAGCGGCTGTACTAGCTGCATTGGCTGTAGGGGCTGTAGGGGCTGTAGCCTCTCGAAACACTGCAGACTCACTGCCCTCTGCCTTTGATAAACTGTCAAAGTAAAAGAGGTGCCGCTGCCACTTCTCCTTGAACTGGTTGCCAAACAGGTCCACGACATAGGCCGACGGCGTCACCACAACCACCCGGAACCGGTACGCCTTGCGCCGCGAGTGGTCGCTGTTCCAGCGCGTCACCTTGTCAATGGCCGTGCGGTGCGACGGCACGACGCCCATCCAGACTTCATAGAGGGCGAGCGCGACGGCAGCCAGGTGCGGCGCGTTGCGGTTGAACTTTTCAAAGGGCAAGTCTCGCAGAAGACGGCCCTCACCGTCGGTGGCCGTGGCCAGGTCAAACGTGGTGCGGCTGTTGAAGAGGCTGTCCGGGCCAAAGTAGGCAGACAGCACACTCTCTGGCTGAGCCTGGATCTGCCACTTGGGGAGCACGGCCACCTGGACAAAGAGGGACCGCGTGGTGCCCGACTCTTCGGGGTAGATGGCGGCGGTGTCGTCATTGGTCCAGTTTTTGTAGAGGCTCCAGGACTCGTTGAAGGAAGCATGGTGGCTAGGATGCTGTGTGCCGAGCGTGATCTCAAACAATTTGATGTCGAGCTCCTTGCTGTTGCCGTTGCCGTTATCGTCGACGTCAATCTCAACCTTGACATCGACCTGTTTGGCCTTGCCCTTGTCTCTTTTAGCCCGCTTTCCGCGTTTTTTCTGGTATTTTCGTTTCGTCTCCTTTGTCTCCTTGTCCCTTTCTTTCTCCTTCTCCTTCTCGTCCTCCTTTTTCTGGTCCCTACCTTCATCCTCCTGGGCCTTGGTCTCGTTTCTGGCGTAAAAGTACTTGCGCTTTGTCTTGAGCCACGTCAGTCCGCCACAGTCTAGACAGTAATGCGTAGCCGGCAGGATGTCCTTGGCATCGTCCGAGCTGATCGTGGCATGCGCCATGTCCTCGCTCGTTGGCGTGTGGCCCAGCACTTCCTCGTCCAGCTGCGGGTCGAACAACTGGCTGCGGCCCGGATCGGCCTCGTCAGGGTGCTGGATCTCTGAGAGCGCAGTCTCTCCTGCCACGATACCATGGCCGTTTAGATTTTTGAGACCATGTCTGGCCATGCCGAAACAAAACCCCACGGGATAGGTGTACTCTTTGACCTCTGAAAACTCGCGATCGCTACAAGCCTCGCCATTGCCGCCCGGCGGGTACCGATTGACACCATCCAGCCGAAACACGCGGCCATGAACAAGGCTCTCGCCCGGCCCGAGAAAAGAGTACGATGGTGTGATGGCGCACATGGGACACGTCGTGAGGCTGTGGTGGACACACTTGGCCAGCTCGTAGGGGTGGACCGCGTACTTGTAGATGACATGCTCGGGCACGCTGGGGATCGAGGCGGGCGATTCCTGGAGACTGCCGCTCACCGGGAAGACGGCCGGAAACGCCGACAGCGACTTTTCTTCCTCATCCATGGTGTCCACGGCCTTGCGGACATTACCGATGCGGTCCGTGAGCCGGTCCGAGTCAATCTTGTAGACGGAGAAGCTGGTGTGGCGCTGTCTCTGATGGAACGCGGCATAGGCTTCCGTGATGTACTCGGAGCGTGTCGGCTGGTCTGGGGCGACATGGGGTGCTGGTGTTGCGTAGCTGAGCGGCGACGGGTAGCCGAGGACGGGGTTGCACTGGTAAGGAAAGATGAAGAGATTGGAGAAAACGGCGGGTGATGATCCGCTGCGAGGCGAGGCAATTTTGATGAGGCTGTCGCTTTCATCTTTGTTGCTGCCGTGGAGGGTTTGTGATCTGTCAGGGGTTTGAGGCTCTTCTGGGTGGTATTCCTCGCTGTCGTCGGAGTAGGCTGGCATGAACATGCTCTCTTCGTTTTGATCAGGGCCCGACTGATTTGTTTGATTTGTTTGATTTGTTTGGTCTTCTTGGAGGCCATCTTTGGCAAGGCCGACATGGATTGTCTTCTGAGCAGTTTCCTCAGCTGCATCTTGGGCAGTTACTTGAGCCTCTGTGAACACAGCTGGATCTTGATCAGCCTCTGTAGAATCTTTTTGTTGTAACTCAAGTGCTGCATCAGCAATAATAGCTAGACCGTCATAAGCAGAAGTCTCTTTTTCGGTGACATCAACAATCTATTTGTCAGCCGTTGCTCTAATCAAAATGTCTAATTCCTTATAAATACATACCTTCTCAGAGTAGCAGAGTCGACCCTGGGCAGACGATGGACGGACCAAGGCGGCCATATCGCGGAAATTTGGTGCCGAGGCGACGCGCACGAGCGGTGCCGAGGGAGAGACGGGCGTGAGGTAGGTGATATGCTCGGGCTGGGAGCCTGTCTCTTCGCCTGGAGTTGCCGTCGGTGCTGGCATCTCTATTGTTACTGCCTCTTTCTCAGAGTCTGACACCTCCGGCCCAGACAGCTCCTCAAACAGCTCCTCAGACAGCTCTGGCTGTGCAGCAGCCGTGTGAACGACCGTCCCGGTATCCGACAGAGCGACCTCTAGGACCTCTAAGACCTCTACATCTTCGGCAGTGCCCAGCTGAGAAGAGTCGCCCGAGCAGCCCACGTAAATCTCTGTCGAGTTGCCGGCATATGGGCTTGTGGGATCGCCGTGGCAGACTTTGGTGTAGTTGCTGTCGGGGTAGATGGAGTAGAGCTGGAAGAAGCCGTTGGTGCAGCCCTGGTAGTAGCCTTTCTCAAAGGCGTCCAGGAATCCAATGTTGTAGCCATCCGAGAATGTATTTTGAGAATCTTTCTCGTGGCTTTTCTCCAGGATTTTCCCGAAACCTTGTTGATGGCCTTGTTGATGGCCTTGAGCAAAGCCGTCGGCATGGACAGCACGGTACCCTTCTGTGCGTCCTTGGTCTATCCCTTCTTGGCGCCCCTGGGCAAATCCAGTGCGCATTCCATCCCGTTCGCCGTCATAGTAGCCAGATTCATACTGAGTGCGGGCTTGCAGAGGGCGGGCATTTTGAGTCTGCTGAGTTTGTTGAGTCTGTTGAGCCCAGCCATGTTGGCCACGACGACCGAGCGGACTGCTAGTCCGAAACCAAGGCGGCCGCTCGCGAAACGGGGGTGTCGACGGCAGCTGGTGGGCGTACGGAGAGCGTGAGTTGTTGCTGGACCGCGAGTGTCGATGTCTGTATCTGTGCTGATTCTGATTCTGCTGATTCTGATGACCGCGCTTTCCTCCCGAGTTGCGATGCATGCTGGAGGATGACGACGACGACGACGACTTTGGCTTGGCCAAGCTGTAGTAGGGGACGTGAAAGGGATACATGGTGAAGTTGTGGCCATATATATGGCGAGGGGGACAACAACAAACGGGATGAGCTGAAGCGGTGGAGGGATGAATAAAGTAGAAAGAGTGAAGATGGAAGAGAGTGAAGGCGAGGAAGCGGCGGAGAAAGAGACGACAAAAGATACAAAAAGAGACGAAAAGAGACGAAAAGAGATGAAAAGATGAAAAGAGATGAAAAGAGATAAAACAGAGAAACAGAAAATGTAGAGAAAGAATAGACAAACATTGTAAACTGTTTGCAGAGTGGACTCTGGCAATCAATGTGAGGTGATGTTGAGGTGATGCTGAGGTGAGTAGGTGAAGAATATGTGAGAAAACCGCGAGTAAGGCGAGAATGCAATCGAGGTGCGTTGAACGTGAAGCCAAGGCGAGTTTGATGTCAAGGCCAAGCAGTTGTATGTATTTGATTTGGGTTTATATTTATATTTTTGTGCTGTATAGATGCATGTCTATATGCTAATGCTATCATAAGTCGTAATCATAAGTCGTAAGAGAGAACAAACCAGAGAAGTAAAAGAAGAAAAAGAGAAAGAAGAAAAGGAGAAAGAATAAAAACAAAAAGAAGCTACATCGGCTTGTAGGCATAGGTGACCTGCATGGGAAAGTAGGCATGGACCGTCGGGTCCATGATGGCCTTGCGCACCTCGATCAGAAACATCTCAATCTGCGTCGGCGTCCAGCCCAGCCCGCCCGCCGTCGCCCCCAGCGGCCGGTACGCCCAGCCCTTGAGACCTTCCAGCAGCGCGCCCTGCAGCAGCATGCCGCAGCGCCGCAGCTCTTTGCTCTTGGGCCACGTGCCGATGGGGCACTTGTAAATCACCGTGCGCACCCCCGCGAAGCCGACATGCCGCAGCTCCTGCGGCAGCTCGTTGACCATCTCCGCCATTCCGCCGGCCATTTCGCCGGCCATTCCGCTGACCATCAGCTCGCCGGCCAGCTGCGGCGACTGCCGCAGGCCCATCTGCACATACGAGATAAAGTCTCTCAGCGCATTGGGCGCCATGTGCGGGGGCGGCAGCGTGCCGTCGTCGCTCTGCAGGACGGGGATGAAATCCTGAAACTCGACATAGCCGCCGGGCTTGGTGTGGTGGCACATCTTGCTCAGCAGCGACATGCGGTCGTCGACGGCCCACAGGGCGAAGCGCATGTGAATAAAGTCGAAAAAGTTGGGGTCGTACGGCCAGTCGTCCTCAAAGTCGTCGACCCCGAAAAACACGTTGCCGGGCACGTAGGTCGGCTGGATGGGCGACAGGTCGACGCCGCGCACGACGGCCTGGGGGTACTTTTCGCCGAGCTCAATGGCCCAGATGCCGGTACCGGTGCCGAGGTCAAACACCTGGGCGCCACCGGCCGCGAGGCGGTGGTGGATGGGGGCATGGAACAGCTGCTCGCTCATGAGCGAGGTGGCCATGTTGTGCTTCATGTCGTCGCGGTTCTTTTCGACCTCGTCGTTGGGCAGGGCATAGAGCTTGGCGGCGGCGTTGCGGCTGGCGGGCGGCGAGCGCACGAGGCCGTGGTACTGCATGCCGTTCTCGTAGACGGGCTCCATGTCGGAGCACGACTCGGTGACGGCATGAGCGCTCGGCGACGGGTACTCGTGGGCGTACTCGGGGGTACCGTCGCCGGGGGAGGCAGCCTCGATATGGCCGTCAGCTTCGTAGATGGTGTGCGGGTCGGCATCGCACAGCTGGGCAATGCTGAGCGGACTGGCGCTGCTGGACTTTGAGCTGCTTGAGCTGGAGGTGCTGGCGGTGTGAGGCCGGCGCGAGGGCTTGCTGCTGTGGCGCCGGCTTGGCTGTGAATTGAGGAAGCCCATGTTGGTAGGTAGATGGTGTGTGGATGTAGATGAAAAGTAGAAGTAAGATGTGAAAAGTATGATGGAATACCAATAGATATCGACAAGCAACAACAAGACAAGAGGGGAAGGGAGAGGCTATATAAGAGGAAGGGTCTCGGGAGTTGGCGGAGTTTACGGGATGACGGAGAAGAGGTGAAGGAAAGAGTATAAGAATATACTAAATAAGAATAAAAGAAGAAAAGAGGGATAGTGGACTAGACACAAGAAAGTCTGGTGGAATAAGAATGAATAAGAATGAATGAGAATAAACATGTCCCGCCGGCTCGGGTCGGGGGTCGGGTTGGGGGTTAGAGGGTCGAGACAGGGGATATAAAGTGGAAGTGGAAGTATAAATAATGTAAATGAGTAGATACTTGGGCAGATACTTGGCCCGAGTGATATCTAATAATGTAGTAGATAAAACTAGAATATTTTGAGATGAGAGGACGATCTTCCCGGTGACTAGGGTCGTGGTAGGGGAGAGAGAGAAAGGAGAGGGGGGTAGGATAGTGAGATGGTAGAGAAAGGTAGGCTTGTTTCATATGTGTTGACCGCTTGATGAGTTGTAGGAGGAACAGAAAGAAGCAAAGAAAAGGCCATGAAAAAGAAAGCAATAATGAGGACAGACGACTGGCAACTAGAAAACTAGAAAGTAGGCGGTGATGTGTTGTCCCGACAGGCTGGTCGCTGCTATTACTGCATTAGAGATACTATTGTGATGTCTTGCTGCAGCTTATTGCTTTCCACTTCCAACGCAGTCATCCAGGTGTGTCTTGCTCTATGCCATGCAGCATGCAGACGGTGCAGGAGGAGATATTACAAAATGCAAGAGATGTAGGAGGTGCAGATGAGGAGATGTGTTGGCAGTGAAAAGGACCGAGGCGGTAGAGGACGAGAGGTTGAGAAGGCGGTCGAGGTGAGGGACAGTATGGAGAGATGAAGATGGAGATGAGAGGGTTGAGGTAACGAGTTGAATAGTTGAGAGAAGAGCAAGTAGAGACTGATCAAATAGAGCAAATTAATGTCTGATTTATACCGGGTTGAAGATGGCTCACAGCTACAGCGACAGTTTATTGTTTTGTTTTGTTTTGTTTTGTTGTTTGTTTTATTGTTTGTTTTATTGTTCTGCTTCTTTCTGCCTCTGTTTCATATTTACATTTATCACATTATCTATTCATGAACTCATAAACACTTACCCTCTCGACAACACATCGCCCCAGCTCCCTACTGCTGCATGCATCGTTTCTTGGTCCCAGCACTCTGTTTCTGGGAAGATCCTCCACCACCGTCAGCCATGAATACAACCCTGTCCGTGGTTGTGTCTTTGTGTGGAGGGTTGTCATTTCTCACATTTCTTGTATTTCTCTCTCTCACTGGTTTCTTTCTTCTTCTCATCTTATTTACACCTCGGCCGAGTAAGCGGTCACGGAACAGGCGTGTGACCAAAAGTTCGTATGTACGTAAAGTCTTTTACTTTATTTATTATTCAAAAATAACAGTATTATCTCTTCATTTCTTCCCTTCATCAATGATCAGCTTCGTGATACGTACCACAGACCAAACTGTTGGGTCGATCGGCAACTGATCACCTTGTATTCAGTAGTTCTATTTCATAAATATTTCATAAACATTTAATGAATTTTAATAAATTTTTAAATATCAATAAATCTGGACAATATTGGTTCTGTTTATAATTGGATGATTTTCGGACTATATTTCTGCCAGATGGATTTTCTACCGGGCAATGGCCAAACAAGACCGATAGTACGATACTGTGTGTTAAGCGTCGAGCTAGGTGTATTCATTTGAAATGAAAGGCAAAGGAAGAGAATCAGACAGGCTAAAAGGAAGCAAACAGGCAAGGAGAAACAAGGAACATGCATAAATGAGCAAAGACAGCGTGATCCCAACAGGGTGGTATTAGACCCGAGAACTTGGGCGAAGAAGGAGGGAGGGGCAAATAGAAAAATGAGCTGATAAGGAGATGGGATAGAATACGAATACTCTGTAAAGCTTGAGCTTGTGTTCGGATAGTCAACGGCTGTATCTTTTGTTTATGCAGATTCAGGTTCATGTTCATCGATTCTGTCCGTACGTACATACGCGAGGTTACGTAGCACCTTTTTATTTTTATTTTGTCGTTTAATTTTCTTTTTCTTTCTTCTTTCTCTATCGATTCTCATCACATTATGCTTCATGTCGTACGGACACTTGGTTTATTGAAATGTGACATTGGGTGACACGGGATAAAGGTGGTACAGAGAGACGGGTTGAATCAACAAAATAAAGAAACAAAAAGAAAAGAAATCACACAACTTAATACGCGGATTTAATCCCGAAACACGCCTACCATGCACAACTACCCAGGTCATCATCTACTGCCACTACCACCACCCACCTTGTCGGGTTGCTTTATTGTCACTATTGCTGCATGGCTTGCATGGCTTGCATCAAGCTTGGCCTAATCGACTGGCAAAGCGCGCGCAGGATTGTGGTGCATAGTTTGATATCGTGTAATTTTATCAAGGTGCTATGGAGTGATTTGAAGCTGAGTTTGAAACTATTTGTTGTTTTCATTGCGGTTCGTATTGCTCGTAGTCTGCAGTTTCTTTTTTCTTTTCTTTTCTTTTCTTTTCTCTTTAATTCTTTCCCTGTCCTACCGAGTCTTTTAATCTAATTTCCTCAATATGATTCACCGACTGACTAGAATATCCCGATAATAAAGACTATGCATACTCCGAGACAATATCTATTACTCCGCCAGTGCGTAAACAACACCGCCTTTCAAGCCCATAGCCTAAAGTACTGAAGGGCGGTATGCTCCGATGCCGAACGGAGGGGCAGGCGAATGAGTGGCAGAGAGGCAGAGAGGCAGAGAGGCAGAGAGGCAGAGACAGAGTGATAGTAAATTTAATATGAAGAGGGGTTCTGCCTGCATGCTCGTTACGCTGCTACCATGATACATATCTAGTGCCTCGGCTGCATAGAAGAGAGTGGCATTATCTATTACAAATAGTGAGCAGCACTCGGGCGGCACATTTCCGAGATCAGCCGCAGCCGATCAGTGAATAGTAGTGAATACAATGAGACCGAAAATAGAACATGCAATCAATTTATGAATGCAATAATGCAGCCTCCTTCTAGTAATCCAGCTCATGCACAAGCCATTACCGGCAACCTGGATAGTGAAGATCTAGTTGACATGTTCGGTGAGCAAGGGGTGTCGTTTGAGTGGAAAAAGGGAAATGAAAACTACTCTGTATATTTGATACACCTGAATGCTGAGTACACTTTAAGAAATAGGACTCTGATAGCTATTGCTCGCTGACCGAGAGGGCAACTACAAATGCTACAGTGTCATCTGAAATATCTGCCATCAAGATACAATTGTGAAGGCATCGTGGCGGCGGAGAGTTTCCTCTTTTGGTCGTCAGTCTTGGTGACACGCTCTACTGCATATGGACCAAGATCTAGACCGGGCTACGCCATTGCACCTTGTTCTGCTATTCTACCATGTGGCTGCCCCGTGTAGTCACCTCGTTTTCCGCTTCAAGTTGGTGGGGATTGAAAACCGTCAGATTTGCCAACAACAACGGAAGTGGCGGGTATCTAGTGTGTTTACTTTCCATGCAAGACTGCAGTCAGACTGAAGATACTGACACGCCTCTGTGATACTCGAGACTTTTCTTTCCTAATCTCAATGCGCAATAAAACGCCATCTCACGTAGAACCGAGAAAAGTGCTACCCTATATTATATTAATGTCCACTACTACAGCTCCTACAGCTCCTACAGCTTTGCACGCTCGCCAAACCGCAGCCTGAGCCGCGCCTCGCTCACCCGGAAACACTCTGGAAACCATTCCTTCAACGACAGAGAAGACAGAGAGGAAGACTCGCGCCCCTCGATCATGTTCGCGGCTGCCCGTCCGCACGGCCACGAGTACACCATGCCGTGGCCCTGAAACGCACAGCACAGCCAGAGCCCCTGCTTGTCGCCCCCTGGAAGACTGCCCACCAGCGGGTACGTGTCGGGCGTATACCCCATAATGCCCGTCCACTCGGACCGCACGCGCCCAGCAGCGTGGTCTTGGCCCCAGTACTGCTCGCGGCCGAAATACTGAACAGGTATGTCTTGCAGGTACTCGGAGACGCGCGCGTTGAGTGTCGTGTCGTCCGTGTTGCCGTACTCGCTCAGGCCGACGTCGCCGTCGCCGTCTCTGTCTCTGCTCGCCAAGTCCAAGTACGAGTTGTCGGCATACTTGAGCCCGCCGCCAATCACCATGTCGCCCGCGCACTCCGACCCAGGCGGCCGCGTGATCATGTACTCGTACCCGCGGTCGTAGATGAAGCTGTACGTCGTCGGCAGCGGCGATGGCATCTTGCTGCCCACGCGGTGCATGGCTATCTGGCCGCGCAGAGGCACCACAACGCCCTGCAGCTCCGGCACCAAAAAGGCCGTGTAGCCGTTGGTCGCCAGCACGACATCGGTTGCCGTCACCACGCCGCGGCTGGTCTTGACGAGCCATTTGCCTCTGCCGTCCTTGTTCACGTCCAAGACCGGCGTGTTGGT
Source organism: Ophiostoma ulmi (assembly GCA_029298715.1). Classification (NCBI taxonomy): domain Eukaryota; kingdom Fungi; phylum Ascomycota; class Sordariomycetes; order Ophiostomatales; family Ophiostomataceae; genus Ophiostoma; species Ophiostoma ulmi. Next base: position 698,337 of record JANSLN010000001.1, on the reverse strand, counting down.
CTGCAGATTCAGCCCCCCGGCAAGACACTGCTTGAGCACGCCAACGGTAAACCGATACGCCGACACGCTGCCGGCGACGTACTTGACGACGCCTTGCACTTTCTTGTCACCGTTCTTGTCGCCGTTCTTGTCGCTGAGATCGGCACACGCAAACTTGCGCAGCGCCTCGTCTCTCTCATACAGCCCGTACTCGGCCGCCGGATCGCCCGCCGGCATCGCTGCCCGCATGGCCGCCACGGCTTTTTTGGAATGGGCCCACTGTGCGGCGTCGTAGATGACATCCAGCGTCTCGCACGGGTTGGAGTCGCACGGTATTGAAGATGTTTTGTCGGTGCCGGCGGCGAGTCCGTGCACACTGTGAATGGCATCCAGCTCGAGCCGGGCAATCTGGACTGCTGCGGGCGTGCCGTGCTTGGCGGCGTGGTCGAGAAACGAGCGGTACGACGCCGCCTTGGTGTGTCCGCCGTTGCGGCCAGTCGCGCCCGATGCTGCCTGCCTCGCTTCTAGCATCAGCAGCGACTTTTTGCTCTTGGCGTCCTTTAGGTGCCACGCAATGGATACGCCGGTAATGCCGCTGCCGACAATGACGACGTCGACGTCAGACGGCAGATGGGGTGTGGACTTGAGATCTGCGACGGCCGGGTCGGGCGTCTCCTGCCAAAAGGGCACCGTCGGGTTTGCGTGCGGCAGCGACACTGGAACACGGCCGCGTTTGTCCATGCTGAGAGGTGATTGTGTATTATGTATTATGTACTATAGTGTATGGTCATCATTGCTTCAAGACCAATACTTGCGAGGTTGTGAGGATGTGAGAGACCTTATATCCTTATCACAGCTGAGTCGGCGCTTCCCGATTAGGCAAGTCGATCCAGTTCACTCAACATCAGACAAGACACAAGACACAGGACATGAGACGCCGATCCGGCCTCGTACTCTTGCGATTAGTTTGCATTGTATTGACTCTAGTCTAGAATATAATATATAACACAATAGTACGACTCGAGCTGGCGTGGAGCGGTCTTAATTACCAGGCACCGACGATAGCTAGATTTAAAGGATTAAAAAATAGAATAAAATAAAGAACAAAGTGTAATTGCCCGTTTAGGATAAATGGTCCAGGACTACCACTGCAACTATCACAACTACGGCAGGCACGATCGTGCCAGCTGGTTTTCATCGTGCCATTGTCATCCAATGATTTCCCCTTTTTGAAGATATCCTATATAAAATATAAATATATATAAAATATAAATATTCAGATACATGATCCAATCAACTCAATCAACAAACACTAGCTCACAACAAGTGACTCGTGCTTCCGCCATCGGGCCGCTTCCAGTATCGCGGCAGCTTGCCCCAGCTGTGTGTCACATAGTCCTGCTGCAGCACCGTCGCCGATTCCGAGCTGGCGCCTGACGCGTCCTCCAGCTTTGCCTGCAGCGCCCACGGCGTAACGCCCAGCATCAGACATGTCTCAAACATAAACGCACAGCTGCCCGTGCCCACTTTTGCCGGCTGCTGCGGCTGCGCCTCGCTGCGCGCACCCTCGTAGCTCGGGCCATCGGGGCCGTGCCCGCTCATCGTGTTGTGCAGGCTCGCACCGCCCGGCACAAACCCGCCCGCGCCTGCCTTTTTCGCATCGTACGCGCCCGCCAGCAGGCCCATGTACTCGCTCATGGTGTTGCGGTGGTACCACGGCGGCCGGAACGTGTTTTCGCCGACGAGCCAGCGCGGCGGGAAGATGACAAAGTCCGCAACGGCCGTGCCGGCATGCTCCGAGGGGGCCGTCAAGACGGTAAAGATGGACGGGTCGGGGTGGTCGTAACTGATGGAGCCAATGACATTGAAGCGGCCGAGGTCGTATTTGTAGGGGTAGAACGTGCCGTGCCAGGCGACGACGTCAAACGGCGTGTGGTCTTGTGCTGCGCGGTAGAGGCGGTGGTTCATCTTGGTGCGAATCACAAAGTCGCCCTCGGCGTCGTCAAAGGCGGCCACGGGGACCTGGAAGTCGCGTGCATTGGCGAGGCCGTTGGACCCGATGGGCCCGAGCTCGGGCAGCTGGAACTGGCCCTGGTACAGCTCGAGGCAGTAGCCGCGGGCCTCTTTGCTGCTGTCTGAATCTGCCAAAGAGACTTGGTAGCGGATGCCCCGGGGGATGACACAGATCTCGAGCGGCCGCACGAGCAGCCAGCCCAGCTCGGTGCGGATGTCCAGGGCGCCCTGCTGCGGCACAATCAGCAGATCGCCGTCGGACGAGTAAAAGGCAGAGTTGGCATCCATGGATTTGTTGGCGGCATAGACAAAGATGCCGAGGCCTTGCTTAAGAGTCGGGTCGCCGGCGCCGGCGACCTGCCGCATGCCGTCGACAAAATCGGTCGGTTCTGTCGGTGGCGGGAACGGGTTCCATCTGAACTGGTTGGGGAGGTAGTCAAGTGCAGGTGCTATTTTCGGCGAGGCTGAAGAGTCTAGAGAGTCTGGAGAGTCTGGCGCAAACTTTGATACAGAGCATGCGGGCACGACTCTATACAGCCACGACTGCTTGTTCTCGTGCCGCGGTGCAGTAAAGGCGGTACCGGACAGCTTTTCTGCGTACAGTCCAAAAGCCGGCTTCTGAGGCGAGTTCTGGCCGACGGGCAGTGCGCCCGCGACGGCTTCAGTCTCGAGGTACGAGCCGAAGCCGTTCTGGTAGCGATATTTTTCGGGGAGGGAGAAGTCGGTGACGGGCATTGTGTGATGAAGAGTAGAGAGAACAGAGATGATGATGATGATGCAGAGAACAAAAGACCAAAAGATCAAAAAACCAAAAGACCAGAATATAGCAGACTTATATCAAAGACGGTGAACCATGGAATCACCAAGACAGCGACAACTAACACGCGTGGAATGGCGCCGTTGGCCGACACTAGCCGAAGCAAGGCGATTCCGCACTGCTGCCCCCTCCTTTGTGCGGGCGATGATATTATAGGAAGGAGTAAAACATGTACTCTTGTCACACTGTCTTATCAATCTGTGCGATGAGATTGAGTAGTCCTGGTACCTTTTCCAACAATTTTATAATTTCTTCAGATTGCTATATTTGCATCAGTATTCCAACCTTGTAAAAGTCGACCTCAATAGCAATATCGAAATATCAAAACTAGGACTAATATCGATACAACTCAACTTACCCCGGATCCGCCACCCGCCTGGGCCCATGCACTCCACGCGCTACTGTGTTAGTTGTGTCAATGGGTGGTCTAGTCTATTTCTATTTCACTTTCTTCACAGTATCATTTTTATTTTCATTTTCATTTTCACTCGGATTAATCTCATTCATTTATCGAAGCGTGTATTGTATTGCTATCTAGACCCAGGCATTCCAGCCAGTGTAGATGTATAGTTCAGACTGTCATAGCTTCTTATTAGTCCGTGCGAGGAGTAAGAGGTCAGACTCGAGCCGATTCAATTGACGTCGCGACGTCGTTGATGAAGTGCTGTCGAGCCTGCTGAATGAGCGAGAGTGCTGAATAAGCGAGGGTGAGTGAGTAGGGATATATAAAATGAAAAATGACACGATGAGATGCTCCAAGCATCTGCACCGTTTTCACTTCTCGTAAATCGGGAGTCCCTTCATTACTCGTCAGAGCCCTTGCTCTTCTTCTTTTTGCCGCCGCCGCCGTGGCCGCCAATCTGGCCCGTCGGCTGCGTCGTCAGGTGCACAATCAGTCGCGTCCACGACTCTTCCTTGTCCCACTCAAATCCCTTGAGGTAGGCAGCGTCCAGCTCGTCGTCGCTGCGCTTCTTAAAGGCCTTGTGGATGGCGTCGAGTGCGTCCTTGATGGTCACGCCGCGCATGTTGCGCGCCGTCACTTCCAGGCCCAGCGGGAAGTGCAGGTCAATCTTGCGCACGGGCGGCGTCGTCAGCGGCTTCTTGAGGATCTCCTTGTCCTCGACCGTGGACGACGACGTGTTGATCTTCCAGCCGGTGGTCTGGGTCTCTATCGCGAGCTGCAGCTCGGTGCCCTCTTCTTCGAGCTCGTTGATGTTGCGGACGCCCGGGTACGACGCGGAGCTGCGGGAGCTGCCGCGACGGTGGCCGCGGTCCTTGGGGGGCGACGATGCGAGATCGTGCTCCGGGTGCTCATGGTGCTCGTGCAGTCCCTTGGCGGGAGGCGACGACGACAGGCCGCCGACAGCCGAGTCGACCTTTGTGAGCGTTAATGGTTCAGACATCTGTATTGTTAGTGGTGTTTTTGAGCGAGTGAAATGTGAGATGTGAGGTGTGAGATCTAGACATCTAGACATTTAGACATGTATTGAGATGACGGCTTACGTTGGTAGTAAATTGGTTGTGTTGATGGTGAGTAGTGAGTAGTGAGTAGTGAAACGACAAGATGAGAATGAAGGAGGGAGAAGAGAGAAAATGAGAAGAGGGGAAAGAGCAGAAGAAGGGTTTTTAAATGATGAGACAGGTCAGGGGACCAGAGCTCTGCGTTCATAAAAGAGGAGGTAGACACTGAGCAATCTAAATGAGAGGGAAGGGAATGGAAAGGGAAAGAGGGGAAGCTCAGGTGTGTAAACGAGAGACGGCAGGGTGTTGTGTGATCTGTGGTAATTGTGCGATAGATGTACAGCAAATGTACAGATGTACAAGATCATAATGCGAGACAGTGGTGTGAGCGAGGTAGACGACAAACAAGTGACCTTTTGACAAAGCTTCGTCTCCTCATCTCCTTCCTCCTCACTGCTGAGCATTGGATGATGGGCCATGGAATGGGGAGACGAGAGGGGGTGCGAGTATAAGGAACAAGGACAAGGACACGGAGAAGGACTAGACTTGTTTGTGCTTTGATCGTGTGAGCATAGCAGCACATCCTCTAAGCTCTGACTCTAAGCTCTAACCTCCAAGTCTATCCTGTCTTGGTCTTGGAGAGGGGAAGCACAAAGTACGAATCAGAGCTGCCGGGGAGTGCATCGAGAGGGGAAGCTGGTGAGTGTCTATATGGATCACACAGATTGAGACATCTACTTGTTGTGATTGCTGTCTCGGTTTATCAGACATTTGGAACGATATGTGTATATTATGGACATGTACAAACATCTACTTGTACACAACCATGATCGAAAGTGAGAAGACAAGGATAACATCAGGGGACTCTACGTGGGAGATGTGTTGGGTATTACGACAGATAACGTGATGTCTTTCTGTCAATCGAATACCTGCTGGGGCCAATGGACTAGCCAACTGGGCAAATACAAGTCACAATCGAGGCCAGTCTTTTGTATCTTACTGAGTAGATTGTGAGACAGACTGGTAGAGAGAGTCTGTAGCGATATTGCTCCATGCTACCAATCTGGCTAGAAGCTGAGGCCGTGAGTAAGAGCAAGAGGAGATGAGACCTCAACGATCATAGCGATTCATAGAAAAGGAGAAATTCAGCCCAGCAGAGAGAAGGACCACACTACTCGCACATCGACAGTCGATAGTCCATGGTCGATGGATAGTCGCAGTCGCAGGCAGTCGACAGACGGATGGCGCGGCTGACCAGGTGATGTTCTTTGTCGTTGCAAGAGTGGGGAAGTCGAAGCAGAAAGCAAGACCATATGACGCTGTAACAGCTAACCTCTAACGAGCTCGTTCACTATGATGTAAGGACGGCATCTCGCCATCCAGAGCATCCCTTGGACATCCCTGTGGGGTATCGCGTGACTGTTTGTGGCGTGGCAGCTGTCCAAATTTGGTAATCGGCCACTGATTGAGAGGTGTGATTGGTGCGCTCATGTCAAAGAAAGAGGGGTTTCGACATCATAGACATAGCCAGGAAGTGAGACAGAATGACTAATCAGACGTGTAGAGAGTGGGGCCCGCATTGACAGCCGTCACAAAAGCAGTTGCAACTGCCAACGTCACTGTCAACGACAATGGCGAGGCAGCGTCAAGAGCCGCTTCAAGCTGAACTATGATCAATCTTATCTTATCAAGTTTATACATTTTGATTGCAAAAAGATAATCACTCACGGGCCTACACAACCCGATAAATCACACACTGGATAAATACAAACAACAGCTGTATCGGTTGCTCCAACATTGACCACCGGCCCCGAGTCTTTGCCTGGCTTTCATGAAGATACTACCGGTTTGAGCACACTCTCAACATTGTTTGAAAAGGTAGCATCTCACAATATCAGATCTAAATATTCTCTTATCGACATGTTTTCGGCTTGAGGCAGATTGCTAACATCGTAGATGCCAAAAGCCTGCCCGTCATGAAGTATCAGCATTACAATGTATGAAGCCAAATAGAGCATAAAGGACGGCGATACACGGTTAATGGCATCTTCCTTTTGGGGCTGTCAAAGTAGTCTCATGTCCACCTCGACTATCACAAGATTATGCTATATACACATTCTTCTATCAATGTATGCAGGAAGACTGGCTGGCTAATGCTCAGCTCACATCACTGACAGAGTAATGGTGGTGGCGATACTGATGACATTTTGACCGGTCGCAAAAGGTCTCGACGGTAGCCATCGCTGTTTGTATACTTTTGGTCTTTAGAAGGCAGGTTTGTTGATCTTGAATCCGGAAGGGTTGCAAGTGCAGCTCATTGGCTACATCCAGTGAAGGGTGTAAAGCAAGCACTCCAGCCTGGTCACGCCTGGTCACGCCTTGTCATTCAGACTCGTCTGTTTGGTAACGAGTTAAAGTATGGCCCGGGTACGATATTGACAAGGCTGATACTGATGTGCTGCTATATGACATCGTCCCACTTCCACGCGATGGCAGACAGATGTCGCACCACACTCACCGTTCAAATGCTCATACCCACCGCACACCTTTGCTGAGGTGAGTTACGGTGAGTTGGTTAAGACGGTGCAGGCATCTGAGAAGAATGTACCATGATGAAAGTGCTCGAGGGTTGACTCATGTCAATATCAATTTGGTTACTAAATAAATAAGAATAAGAAATGGGCAGCTTCTAATTGCCACTTGTGTAAACAAATTCGAAATATAGTTTGAACAAAGTATGCTCAGAAGAACGAGCAATTTTATATATAATGAAGATATGTTTTATATTTGGTGTATTTTATTTATTCGTCATAATTTCAATCCTACTCAGTGGTTCCAGACTAAATACTACATTGTACAGCCACGTCAGATGAGCATGCAGGTATGCATGGCTTTTTTTTTCTTTTCTTCTGATGCCGATAGCGCCTGCAAATCAGTTCTTCTATTTGGCATTGTGCATCCTACATTCTGCAAGGCTAGCGATTTGCTGATCATTTCTCTCTCGTCCCTTTGCTTACGGAGTATGCCCTTTATTGACCCTGAAGGGAGGCACATTTCAATGATGAGGAAAAGTGAAGAGAAAGTAAGCAAAAAGTATTGAGAAAAGAATGAGAAAAGAATGACGACACCAAAATAAATAATGATAATCTATACAGCCCTTTGCCACCACATCTTCGATTTAAATGATGCTACTGCAGGCTATCCGATTCAAGTTTGCTGTCTCATTCAGAATTACGTCGATGTCGCGGATAAATCAGGGAATGGCCAGACATAATATTTCACACTCACACTCGGAGTCGCCCTCCGCCATATACGATTTATGATTGCATCGATCTCATCTGGACACGGAAGAATAAGCAAAGTCAGCATACTGAAGATGTCAATCTAGTGCATGTTACCTGCCCCTATTGTGACGGCTGCAGACGCCCAGCATGCCAATTCAAATTGGAGCAAATTGCGTCTGTATCGGCCGACCCTGTTGATATCATCCTGATTAATTTCGACATTCATCCCCGTCATTTGTATGTAAAATAGGCTTTATGCATGTCGGTTGTTTCTTGTACTTGGCATGCTCTATTCTGTGTTCTGTATGGTTCCTGTATCTGTTTGTTTGTTTTAGAGACTGTTTCTATTTGTTCTTGATTTCACATATCATTTTCGATCTCCATTTGAAACGGTTCAAACTTTGCGCACTCTTTGTTTCCAGACTCTTGATATCCGACTCTTTTTGCTTTGCTTTTCTTCTTTGATTCTTATCTATCTCTGAAATATGTTTCAACATTGACAGATCAACACCGAACAACGTCCCACTTCATCTCCATCAGGTACTTCTCATCACCAGGATTCCCGGATATAACACCTTTTACCCTGCCATCTCAGCTCCGTCGTCCCTCTTAATTTTATCCTGCTTTGCCTCTTGTGGGCTTTTGCGGGCCTGGACCACCGACTTGCAGGCCCAGACTCAACACTACACCTAATACTCACGTCTTTCTCTGTTCAGAGCTAGGCAAGTGGGCGTTGCCCGGTCTTCATGTATAGATACTACCGAAATCTGGACTAAGCTGGACTAATCTGCACTGATGCTGCACTCTATCTGCAGGCAAAGAGACGAGACGAACAAAAGAGGAAAGGCTGACAGCACACAGGAGGATCGTAGAAGAGGTGAGGCCTGACGACGCAGAAAGGACTGCAAAAAGTAGGTGAATAGCAGCCCACATCAACCAGCACGAGCGCTTGCCCCCCCAACCATTGGTGCACAAGCGTTGAGCAAGCGTCGACCAAACCGGAAAAGGAGGTGACGAGATCCAAAAGACGAATGTAAAGAGGAAAAAACTACGATAAAAAGTGGAAATGTGGCAGGGAAGAAACACATAAAACACAAAACACAAAAGGCGGTATGAAATATACAGGCTGTACTGATAAATAAGGAAATAAGGAAATAGTAAATAAAGAAAGTGATCAATAGGAATCGGAAGGAGGCAATATATTGAGTGTGAAATTCAAACGGAAAAGGAAGGAGCAACGGCGAAAAGGAACACAAACCGGAAATGTTGCGAGAGATAAAAGAGACATTAAAGAAAAACCAAAGGAAAGAACGTTGGACGATCGTCAAAGGGTTTCAATATCAAACAAGGAAAGCACGAGGGCACATCTGAGAATCCAACAGGAAAGAGGCAACCAAAAAGGAAAGAACAAGAAAGAAAAAAAAGAAGGAAGGTGCCATCAATCCTTCCGTCTTTAGACAGGGCTATCGTCACCACCACCAGCACCACCTACCTCCACGGCCGCCACCACTACTTTTTTATCCATTTTCCATCTCCCTCCCTCTCTTCCTCCGCTCATCATTTTTAGTTGGTGGTCATCCCTCTTTATATTCTCTTCTCCTCTCTTCTCTTTTGCTTCCTATTTCGTTGTTGCTTTTGTTCATTGCTTCATTGCTTCATTCCTTCATTGATTCATTCATCTTCATATTGTCTGCATTTGCATTGTCTAGCGTCAGCGTTTCTTTCTTCGATACCAGCCTCTTTGCTGCTTTAGTTCACTCTAATACCATCATCTACTCTAGACCATTCAATATTTACTACCATTTACTACCATTTACTACCAATGACCAACATGCATCTCCCGGCCTGCTTCAGCCTCTCCTACCTCCCCTCCTCCCTCCCCTCTCTACCTCCCCTCCCACCTGTCCCTTCACTCTCGTCGCTGCGCTCGTCTCTCTCCTCTCTGCCATCTCTCGATGAAATCTCGACGACAATATCAACGCTCCGCCAACACCCCAAAATGCTCTCCATAGCAACACTCTTTGACGACGAACAACGACTGCTGAACCGTGTCTGGGTGGTCCTGCTGGGCCTGCAGGCACTCCTGGTGCTGTTTGGCACCATTTCGGCCATTGTCCGTCGTGTCGTGGCCATGCGCCGGAGCAGCAACATCGACAGCATGGGCAACAATACCGGCCTCATCACAAATACTCGACGGGGTGGTCTCCGCAGGACTGGTGTGTCACCGCTGCAGTACCCCCGGCACGTCACCATCGAACTGCCCGCCACGGTGTACGAGTACTCTGAAAAGTCAAGTTACCACTATGACTACCACTACGACTATGAGGCCTACGACGACGGCTATGCCGAAGCCTACAACAACTATGCCGACTATGATGAGTACGCATATTCTGAGAAATACGCGAGATCGGCACGAGCCGGCACACCAGCACATATCCTGAATTCACCGTCACAAAAGGTGTAACAGCATAATATTTATATATTTATTTATAAATATGATATATCCGAATGGGTATCATGAAGCAACGATTACGAATAAAACGAATAATGACACAAAACACAAACATATACCACAAATGACGCACCACAAACCGATCACCAGGTGACATCACCTACTCGTCATACAGATCGGTACTCCTGTGGTCTGTCTTGGTGGAGTGCGGCGACGTCACACGGATGCCGTTCTCCAGCCGCTCAAGGGTCATTGCATGACCCTTGTGCGCGCACCATGTCGTCACCATCTTGACTGCGGTCTTGATCTCACGGCCGTTGAGGACCCAGGCCGATAACTCGGCAAGATCCTCTTCTGAGATGCCGTCCTTGACAGCAGCCACATCGGACTCATCGTCCTTGACATTGGCTCCCACCTCGGCATCCGTGACATCAAGAACGCGAGATGACCCAGCCTCGCCCTCCACTCTCTCTACGCCCTCTAGAGATGCCTTCTCATTGAGCTTAGGTGCTTTGACGCGTGCGAGGAACTTGCGCCACACCGATAGGCGCGCCTCGATCGTCAGGGGACGGAAGAGCAGGTGCAGACTGACACGGCTGCGGAACGCCGTGTCGATGGTGTCGTACAAGTTGGTTGTCAAAAAGATGATGCCACGAAAGTACTCGAGCTCGCGCAAGAAGATGGACACGAGCTCGTTGCGGGCAATGTCCTGCGGGTGGCGCTCGGCCATGAACACATCGGCCTCGTCGAGCAGGATGACGGCGTTCCACTCGGTGGCCATTTCAAACACCTTTTTGATATTGGCGCCGAGCTGTGCAGCATTGATGCCCAGGTCCTCGGCTTGGAGGTTGAAGAGCGGGCGGTAGGTGCGGTCAGCCACGGCCTCGGCAGTGAGAGTCTTGCCGGTGCCTGGCGGTCCGCTCAGAAGAATGATCAAACCATCACCTAGTAGTGTTAGCAATCTATAATGTGCAATTTATGTATAATTTAATGACTTTTTGAAGACAATATAATTTATAAAACAGAGTAAGCATACCTTTTCCAATGATGACGTCTTCCATTTTGCTGGTGGAGTGACCGTGGCTCTCGACAAACGAGAGGACCAGATCCTTTTGCTGCTCGTCGTAGACCAAATGGTCATAGGCTTGGTCGTTCCACTGGATGGGGCGCAGGTCTTCGACGCAGAACGAGAACCACTCCTTGTTTTTGAGGGCATAGCCCTCGACCATGGGTGTCATAAACATGAGGTCGTCGCCCAAGTCCAGCATGACCGACGTGTTGTGCGCCTGCTCCTGCTCATTGAGCCGCAGCAGCAGCTGGCTCGCGTCGGGGCCATGTACGACGTCATCAACACCATCAGCAGCAGCAGCACCACCACCACCACCGCGACCGCGACGACGGGCGGCGGCGGCCATGATAGCAGATGGTGATCGAGGATGCCCGGACGGGGGACGCATGTGGGGCATTCCGTGGTTGGGGTGCACCGTGTCCTTCTTTCTGGTGCCGCTGTTCTCGAGCCTCGCACCGTCGTCCGCAGGCTGCAGCAGAGGCCGGCCGTCGTTCTCCAAGAGCACCATGTCGGTGCGCGCCTTGGCCTCGCGCAGCGCGCGCTCCTTGTTCGGGCGGCGGCCCGTGCCCGGCACGACACGCTTGATCTCGTTGGCGCTCTTGCCCTCGCGCACGCCCTGGGCCAAGTGGTGCTTGTTGAAGCCCACGACATCAATCAGCACGCGGCAGTCGACATTGTGCTTCTCGATCTGGCCAATGGCGTTCATGGCGCTGCCGACGCCCGTGTAGTGCCGGTACGCCAGCCCCTGGTAGTCGAGCATCAGGCGGCCGCGCGCCGCCAGCCTCTTCTTCAGCTCGTCCTGCTCGTCGACGGGCAAAGAGGTGATGGGGCAGTGCTCAAGCTCGACAACGGGGCGGTTGCCGGAAAACGACGAAATCTTGTGCGCCTGGCGCTCCCAGACAAACGCCTCGCCGTTGAAGCGCAAAATCTGGCAAGTGACTTCCAGATGCGGGGGGCCGATTGTGGCTTTCACGTACTCGGTCTCGAGCACGCGGCTCAGCACGTCGCCATGCCCGCCTTGGCTGCGCACAATGGAGCCGCGCGGGAAGTAGGTCCAGGCGTGCTCGAAACTAGCAAGGCCGCGGCCGGCCATGGCGCGGCGCTTGGAGCGCACGTCGGCAAACACGTCGTCGAGCGCGCAGATGAACAGTTTGAGGAAGGGCTGCAGAGCAGCATCCTCGGGCGACTTGGGATCCAGAGTGCGCAGCTTGGCGACAAAGTCGTCGTAGCAAAAGTAGAGCGGGCGGAAGGGATAGTGAAAGGTGGCGATCTCGTTTTCCGCCAGAAAGTGGTCCTCTTTGGCCTGCAGGATGGGGGCGATGGCCTTGACGAGGGCCATGTTCTGGACGTCGATAATGTGGTAGCGCATGGCAAAGCGGCCGCCGAGCACGGGCTTGGACTTGTCCTTGATCTTGTAGAGGCGGATGGCGATCTTGTCCTGGTTCTTGGTAGCCGTCTTGCTGAGCTGGCGCGGCGGGTAGTCGATCCAGTTGTAGAAGCCCTCGCCGAGGCTGTCTCCCTCGTACAGCGTCTTGATGGTGGCGGCCGAGCCAACGGCGTCTTTTGCATCTTTTGCGTCTTTTGCGTCTTTTGCATCTTTGCCCAAATGCAGCCCACGAGCAGCGCCTGGCCTTTTCTTGCCTTTGGGGGATTCGTCGTCATCGCCCGACGAGCTGGAGGCATCGCTGTAGTCGGACAGGGTGCGTTCGTCGGTGGTCCGGAGGATGGAGCAGCGAAGACGCCACGCGGCATCCCGCATTCCCTCTTTTGAGATGCGCATTGTGGTAGATGTAGATAAGTGAAATAACGACGCGATGGGAAGATGAGCAGAGAAATTCAAAATGAATGAGCAAATAATTCAGCAATAAATAAGCAGATAAAGAAACAATAAAGAAACAATAAAGAACCAAATGTCTAGATGTTTATGCAAGTGATATCTACCTTGATAAAGACCGGCTGTAGAAAGTAAACAGAGCCTCAACTCCGGATACAAAACAGACTGGGCAACCGACCAGCTATATACCCTTTCTTACTGTTTTCTTGCACTCTCTTCCTATTTGTCTATTCTCTTACTTCTCGTCAGCCACCGGCAGTCCCCTGCAGCTCGAAAGATCTGGCCGTGGCGGTTGTCCTGCAGGCGCACTATGCTGCATACTTTCAGACGGATAGCAGCAGCAGCAGCAGCCACTTGCTGCCTATTGTCTATCAAATCCAGGCCAAATTTTGATTTCTTACACGGCATGTTTCATTTTCATGAAGTTTGGGTAAGCCTAATCCTGGACCTAGGCCTAGCTTCACTGGGGTGAAGCCCCGCGGGGTAGGACTCACCGGTGTAGACTACTGATACGATGCTGACAAGAGGCAGACATGGATAGACATGGATAGACAAAAGATAATATCTTACAATATGCAATAACAAGATACACAGCGTGGTAATGTGAACATAAGCAACTAACTAATACGCGATTGTGGAGACTGGGCGCTCAGACTGCCGGCCTAGATGGAGCTCTTTCCTGACTGGCAGACTTGAAAACTGACCAATGAGAACGCGTTGATCGAGCCGCTCTTGTCTGCCTGTGTGTCTGCCTGTGTGTCCGCCTGGTAGAGATGGATGACTGATATATCCCGACTTATTGAAGCCGTTGATAGATGACAATGATATGTCCTGAATAGAGCCATGTCACTTTTAGTGATGCCTTGCTGTCTGCTAAGCATGGAGGCCTCAACCGTGGTCAATTGTGATTTGGTGGTTGAAGCTGCTTACATATTCTGACTAAGCAAACCATCAACAAAAACAAAGAGTATGCTCGTTGGCTGCTCTTCCTTTTTTGTTTATCAATACTGCATATTCAAGGAGACTATCAAGCTTATGCTTAATACGAAGTAGTGAATGCTCTTCTTACAGTGATCCGAGGCAGAGGCAGCCACTGTTTGTGTTGGTTATGACTAAGCATGCTGCCACACCGACTCTACATCTTCCAAGTTTCTCTATAACCGATCCAAACTTACAAGAACCATTGTTTTGATTTGCATTTATTTCATACATGTCCTAGATAGACGCATAATGGTATCTCAGGACTCGGTGAACAATACAGATGGAGCACCAATGGAGCATCAATGGAGTATCAATGGAGTGTGTATCTTATTGAGATCTTACATAATCCACTTTCTTGCTGACATGACCCACTCGAGCCACTTACCGCTGTTGTGCCCTGGAGCTCCAAGGGGATAGGATGCCATTTTAGCGCACTTGTGAATGGTAGCGCAAAGGTCAACTGACTGCAACTTGACTGCTGAGTAACACTACAAGTGCCTGAGCTTGGCCCTGAATACGGCCTTGAATACCCGATAACAGCTCACAATAACACCGAGGGCCAACAGGAACGCCAACAGTGCATAGAGTGGAGACCTTGTCCGCTGAATAGGGACTAGCACCGTGCCCGAACAATAACAAGTCACCATACAGAGCAAAAAAAAAAGGAAAAGAGAGGAGGAAGAACGAAGAGTGAAAACAAAAAGAGAAAAAGAGAGAAAGAGAAAAAGACGTGTGCGAAAATAACATACCCGGATACCGATTCCCTTCGCGACCCTTGTTCCTCCATCGCGTCTTTTCTATTCTTTTTCATCTCCATTGCCATTTCTTCATTGCCTTTTCTTGCTCTTCATTTCTCTTGATCTTTGAAGATCTCTCATCATCTACGACACGTTGGGCTCTGATCCCATCATCACCTACACGCATACACGCATACACGAATACACGTCCATCTATACTCCATCCACATCTCCATCAGCATCTCCATCCATCATCCGTTACGCGACAGATCCCTCACAATTCACAATGCCCCCCAAGAAAGCTGCAGCCGTCAAGGCCGCACCGGCCGCAAAGAAGGCTGCTCCCGTCAAGAAGGACAAGGTCGAAAAGGTTGTCAAGGCCGTCAAGGCTGACAAGGCCGAGAAGGCTGCTCCCAAGCCCACCAAGCGCAAGCGCACCGACGACGATGACGAGCCCGAGGCCAAGAACAACGGCGTGAACGGCGCTCACGAGAAGGCCGACAAGGCCGAGAAGCCCGCAAAGAAGGCCAAGACTGACAAGGCCGAGAAGAAGGAGAAGAAGGTCGTCGAGAAGAAGGCAGACAAGCCCAAGAAGGCCGAGGCCAAGCGCGCAAAGACGCCCGCTGCTGAGACCGACAAGGAAAATGCCGCGCCCGCTGCCGACAACAAGAAGCGCGCCAAGTCTGCCACTCCCGCGCCTGCCCCCAAGGCCGCAAAGGCCACCAAGGCCAAGACCGATGCCCCCAAGCGCAAGACCAAGGCTGACAAGGCCGCCGAGGCTGCCGACAAGGAGGATGTCGAGATGTCTGACGCCAAGGATGACGAGGTGGTCGACAAGGCTGCCGACAAGGCCGCCGCAAAGGCCGCCGAGAAGGCTGAGAAGGCTGCCGAGAAGGCCGCTGAGAAGGCTGCTGAGAAAGCTGAAAAGGCCGCTGAAAAGGCGGAAAAGGCTGCCGAGAAGGCTGCCGAAAAGGCCGAGAAGGCTGCTGTCGCCGCGGCCAAGAAGGCCAAGAAAGAGGAGGCCGACGCTGTCCCCAAGCCCCTCGGCAAGATCGGCTCCAAGATCAACGACGCGCCCACCGACGTGCTCGACATCTTTGTCTTTGGTGAGGGCGGTGCTGGTGAGCTTGGTCTCGGCAGCGTCCGCGACGGCGGCAAGAAGCCTCTTGACGTCAAGCGTCCTCGCATCAACGGCAAGCTGCCTGCTGCCACTGTCGGTGTTGTTCAGGTTGCCGCTGGCGGCATGCACGCCGTTGCGCTCACCAAGGACAACAAGATCCTCACCTGGGGCGTCAACGACCAGGGCGCTCTGGGCCGCGACACCGCCTGGGCCGGCGGTCTGCGTGATGCCGATGCCGATGCCGAAGACTCGGACAGCGACGATGATGACGACGACACTGGCCTGAACCCCCACGAGAGCACACCCGCCGAGATCGACACCTCCCTCGTTGTC
The DNA here is from genome assembly GCA_029298715.1 of Ophiostoma ulmi. Classification (NCBI taxonomy): domain Eukaryota; kingdom Fungi; phylum Ascomycota; class Sordariomycetes; order Ophiostomatales; family Ophiostomataceae; genus Ophiostoma; species Ophiostoma ulmi. The sequence continues at coordinate 682,257 of JANSLN010000001.1, read as the reverse complement.
CCCGGCACCAAGTTTGTCCAGGTCGTCGCCAGCGACAGCGCGTCGTTTGCGCTCACCGAGGACGGCCGCGTCTACGGCTGGGGCACGTTCCGTGCTTCCGACGGCATCCTGGGCTTCTCGCGCGACGTCAAGGTGCAGAAGATCCCCACCCTGCTGCCCGAGCCCAAGAAGGTCAAGCAGCTCGCCACTGGCTCCAACCACATTCTGGCCCTCGACACCAAGGGCAAGCTCTTTACTTGGGGCTGCCCCGAGCAGAACCAGCTGGGCCGCCGCTGCGTGCAGCGCGACATCAAGGAGTCGGCTCTGCGCCCCGGCGGAGTGGGCTTCAAGCGCGGCGTGCACGTCGCCCAGATTGCCTGCGGCTCGTACCACAGCTTTGCGCTCGACAAGAGCGGCCAGGTCTACGCATGGGGCCTGAACAACTTTGGCCAGCTCAGCGTCGACTCGGAGGGCGCCGGCGATTCCGATGCTACTGTCTTGGACGCCACGCTCGTCGAGGGCTTCCCCGAGGACGCCAAGGTCAAGTCCATTGACGGCGGCGAGCACCACTCGGTCGCGTGCACCGAGGACGGCAAGCTGTTCACATGGGGCCGCATCGACGGCCACCAGGTCGGCCTGCCTGCGTCGGCCATCACCGAGGAGAACGCCATCTTTGACGAGTACGGCAAGCCGCGCATTCTCAAGGCGCCCACGGCCGTGCCCGATGTGCCCTCGACGATTGCCGAGGTCAGCGCCGGCACGGACAACTCGTTTGCGCTGACACGCGACGGCAAAGTCTACTCGTGGGGCTTCAGCGCCAACTACCAGACGGGCCAGGGCACGACCGACGACATTGAGACGCCGACGCTGATCGACAACACGGCTGTGCGGGATAAGAAGCTGGTCTTTGCCGGCGCCGGCGGCCAGTTCTCGATCCTGGCATCTGTTGCCGAGTAGACGTCTCCGTCTTGACTGTCTACAACAGATTGTACTTTTATTTTGCCGCCATCCGTTTATGTGTGCCTGAGCACTGAGCCGGGCTAAAAAAGGAGGACGAGGCCGACGAGGCTCCTTTGGGTTTGGATTACTGCATTTTAATATCATCAATCTTGTCGAAGCAGTCTGCTTTAATTGTCGTCTCTTCTCTGTGCCGTCTTCGTCTCATCCTCTCCAATCTCTCTCATCCTCTCATCTTTGTCATTTTCTCTGCCTTCTCTTCTCGGTTTATGTTTACGTTTCCATTTTTTCGTCTAGTCTTTTTTTTCAGTCTTGCATTTTCAAATATTCATAGAGCATGTAATAATAGCGATACAGAACGAGCAATGCATTTCGATTTCACCTTTAGAGAAGCAAGCAAAAAGAAAGAATATAGTGAAAACGACGCCGTAAACGCCTGAATGAGTATTCTTTTTATCGACAAAAGACGCAAAGACAAGCTCAAAATGATGTGCTAACAATACAAGAAAAAAACATGAAAATAAGACAAAACCCGACCGCCGTCGAGCCACTATAGACCCCAATGGCCTTGTAGACCTTGAGACCTTCTAGATCTTATAGATCTCACAGATCCCATGCCTCGTCCTCCAAAATATATACGCTGTTCCAATGCAAGGCCGCCTCTTCCTTTGCTTCTTTTCGGCTCTTCTCTACTACAGTCCTCTCCCTCACCTGCTCTCTTACCCCTTACAGCCTTACAGCCGCGCCCGCGAGGCAATCACCTTGGCCATGGAGCCGCTGCCCCGGCTGCTGAACACGCCCATGATGCCGAAGCCGACATAGAACAGGGCCAGCGGGTACGCAACAAGTCCGCGCATGCCCCGCATCCGGCCGACTGCGCAAAACATGCCCGACGCACTATACGTGCACCAGCAGATCGCCGCCGTCGTCATCACAATGCCCAGCGGCGTGTCCATCGGCATCACAATGCCCACCAGGCTCGTCGCCACCAGCGGCAGCAGGCAGTAGCCCAGCACGCTCGCCGACCGCACAAACGTCAGCGTGCTCGATAGCTGGCTCAGACTGCCGCTGCGCGAGTGCTTGCCCGTCGTGGACATGTTGCCGCTCAGCTGGTTGGGGCCCGGCGAAGGACCGGCACGGGCAGCCGACATGCCCGAGGCCGCCGCTGCCGATTCGTAGCTGGGTGTTGACTGGCCGCCGTAGGCCGAGTGACCGTGGGCGATGGGGTGGCCGTCGGGCGACATGAGCGACAGGATGACGTGCAGCGCAATGGAGCCCAGCAGCGCGAGGCCGTAGATGTAGCCAAAGTGGACCTTGCCGCTAAACAAGAGGAACGTGCCAAACAGCAAGAAGAAGATGATGGGGCCGGCGAGGTCAGAGTCGTCCATGAGGTGCTGGTCGATGCGCTGGAACGGGTTCAGCACAGCAAGGGTCTTTGTCTGTTAGCAGTATTCAACTTAAACCTGCAACTTTGACGTTGACAGTTACAGTCAACGTATGAGAGGGGAATTACCTTTGCCTGGATATGGCCAAAGTTGACGCCGAGCTCTTCGAGTAGTGGGGGCTCGCCCTCGTAGCCCTCTGTCGAGAAAGCCGCGAGCCAGCCCGTGCTCAGTCCGCCCTGCTCGCCCATGCGCCCGCTGACGCCGGGGCCGCCCTGCCCTATGCCTGGCGCACCGGGCCCGCCAAAGCCGCCATAGGCAGAGGCGACACCGCTGGGGCCACCATAGCCGTAGGAGTTGGTTGTTGTTGGTTGGCCAGGGACGCCTGGCGAGTAGGAGGATGGGTAGAACTGAAGGTTTTGAGCGGCGCCGGCACCACCGCCAGAGGGGATATAGGCCGGGTTGCCGCCCCCGCCGTAGTATTGCGACATGGGAGGAGGGCGCGTATAGATGTAGAGAGGTTGGTAGAAGAGGTGCAGGTGGAGGTAGTTGTGCTAATCAAGGTCGTCGTCGTCGTCGGCGGCAGGTGTCGAGACAAAGTATCGCAATGCTGCCGGGATGGAGTAAAGTCCCGTAGATGTCGTCGGTAAGAAAGAGCTCTCCTTGAATGGCAGCTGCTGTCGCGTTGGTCGCGTTATTTAGAAAGACTGCTCTGAAATCTGCTGTCTCTGTTGTCAAGATGTCGAGGTCGAGATGCTGTCCTGGTCGCCACCTTTTTCGTCTTGAAAGCTGTCCCGATTGTTTTGTCGCTAATACGCTGCTAGCTTCCCCCCTATCAGCGTGCAGTGCAGTCTAGTTTGGCGGCTGCCTTTCAGCTGCGGCGGTGAGCTTGTAGTGGGTAGTGACGAGTTATGGGGACCGATTAGGTGGTAAGCAGGTAAGATAGCTCGAATGGCTTGTGGCTGTTGGTGTTAACTGTGGCGCCTATTCGCGTATGTATGGATGACTAACGGATAATGATTAGTCCGGCGCGTTTTCCAGCTTCTGATAATTCTGGATTATATAATCAGTGATAATGACGGGCTCTGAATCGGAGACTGTCGGCAGTGTGGGGCACTTTAGCATTCGAGATTTGCGCGTGATGGCAACGGCTTACTGGATGAGGACGAACTGGTTTGGCTGGTTTAGCACCTCGCATTCTAGCAGAAAAAACTTAGCAACAACGTCCCGCGCCGATCTGTATTGACGTCGACTGTTGCCTGCCTCCTCTTCGTCAATACCGTCAAGAGACAACCAAAAATGGTGCGTGCCACAGACCTACAGCTTCTCACCGCGATGCACGATTTGCTAACATCTACAGGCCTACCGTTTAATCACCCAGGTGGTCGTGATCGGCTCGCGCGTGCTTGGCCGCGCCTTTACCGAAGCCTACAAGCAGGCCAACGCCTCGAGCAAACATGCACGGGCCGCAGCCAAGAACGGCGGCTCTGGCCGCGCAACGTCGGCGTCGGGCATGACGCTGGACGAGGCCGCACAGATCCTGAACGTGGCCAAGCCGCCAACAAAGAACAGCGCCACCATTGGCGAGTACAACATGGAGGAGGTCATGGACCGGTTCAAGCGGCTGTTCGACAACAACGACCCTTCAAAGGGTGGCAGCTTCTACCTGCAGAGCAAGATCCTGCGCGCACGCGAGCGCATCGAGGCCGAGGTCGGGCCGCTGCTGGAAAAGGCGGCGCAAGATGCTGAGATCCAGGCCGGCTTCAAGCCCAAGATGTACAAGGACCGGTGAGGTCTGTCCGAGGTCTGAAATCTGACGACACCTGACGACGACGACCGAGTCTGAGCGACGAGATGCTGGACGGCACGCCCGACATATCACGACTCTACCCGACGCTCGGCTACATCTACTACGAAAATCTTCACTCGACTCTACTCTATTTATTTTACGCTCTCTTTCTCATTATATTCTCTTTATATTTTTTGGTTTCGGCATAGCTTGGGCGTTTTTGACTTTTTAAAAAAATAAAAACCGGAGTTTGGTGTTTACTTTCTCTTCTCTTCCCTCCCTTCTACCTCTTTGTTATACTACTATTTGTCCTGGAAATAGATGATGGCAGCCTGCCTCTTGTATATTATGTATGTGTTATGTATAATTAAAAAACAATTTAGACAACTAGAAGGCTCTCCCGTAAAACCGAGTTGACGAGTCTGTCTCGTGTGCTATCGGACTCACGTTGTCGTGACTATTGTGACTATCACGACCGGCATCCTCGTCTTCCTCAGACACTTCTCCAGACATAACTCCAGACGCACTGCCTTCATCAGTCATAAACTCGCCGAGAGCAGTCGAGCTGGGCACTTGGGATACCCTCCGCGTACTGAGGCCACTCGGCAGCGGCGGCTCTGAAAAATCATCGCCGACACTTGCAGCAATCTCATCGGCACCACTCTCAAAGCCATTGCTCTGGTCAATGTACCGCTGGTACTGCATGTACTGCTGCCTTATGCCCGGGCTTATACTGCCTCTCACTACACTTCCTCCATCTGTATGGTGGGTTCCTTGGTCGCTGACGGTCTGGCCGAGATCACTCGTTGTACTCCATGCACTGGTGGGCATAACTGTCACCGCACGAGACATGCCAGCACTAAAAGTCGGGTTCATGGTAACTGGCGGCTCTGGCAGAGGCGGCGGTGGTGTCCGTGGCGGTGTGATGTAAAAGTCGAGGTCCGCACCAGCGGCCATTTTCTTGGCTGCCTCATGTCTCTGGACCCATCTTCGGACAAGAATAATGGCAAATACAAGCAGCAGAGTACCTCCAACAACACCAAACACGATGCCCGTGATCTGGTCGGTGGTCAAGCCAAGAGAGGAGCCACTAGAGTGTGATGGCTGGCTTGTTTCAGAGGGATTGCTTGACGTAAGTGGCCGTAAGGTTGTTGTTTGAGAGGCTGTATTGTTTACAGAGGTTGTGGTTGATGTAGATGCTCGCGGCGGAGGTGCAGTTATTAGAGTCATCCGAGAGAGGGTAGTTGAGGTGCGTATATATGTGGAAATTAAGTTTGTGGGGAGTGATGGCATGGTCGGCTTTAATGAGGTGAGGGATGGGGGAAATGCTATAGAAGAAGTAGAAGCTGGGATGGATGAAGCCAAGCTTGATGTGATGTTGGAATTTCGTACAGATAGAGTAGAAAACAAAGATGCGGGAGATGTGGTAGACAGCGAGGGTGTAGATATGAGCGTGGTAGAAAGTGCTGTATCCCAAGCTGAGGGGGTAGATACAGGAGATGTGGCCGAGGCAGACATTGTTCCTGCTGTTGTAGGTGAAACAGATGACAATGGAGCATAAGAAGTCAGCAAAGGAGACGGAGCTGCAGGCGAAGGAGCCGTCTGCATTTCAAAGACAGTCGTCGTTGGACTTGGAGTGATGGTGACAGTGATGAACGCTGTGTCTGTCAGATACGTTGTCGACATACTCTGTCTAGTTGTGACGGTGATGTCAACTGTTGTTGTGGTGACCAGAACAACGGAATCACGTTGCAGAAATGCGAGAAGAGCAGCTTTGATGCTACTGGGTATCAACATTGTGCTTGCATGTCGGTAGACCTGAAGAGAAGAGATGATGCGAGAAATCAGACGAAAAGAAAACGAGAAATTCAATAATCAGAGATCTCCTATAATCTTTCAGCCCATTTTATCAGAGAATATCAAGTTATATACCAGACCTATACATTATTTAAATATAGATATAAATACAGACGAAAACAAACAAGTGTGGCGTAGGGGTGAGATCGTGTTGAATGACAAGCGACGGCCTCCTAGATCCAACAGCACGACTGTTGAAAGGGGTAAGAAACAGTCAAAGAGATGACGGAAAAGGACAGAGTGCTCCCACAATAGATTAATATTGGAGTAAACGAGGCATGCATTACCATAGAAGATCATATAATGAAATTTCAAATACCTGAAATAATTAAAAGACATATTTGAGAGATATCATGAGAATAGAAACAGCAAGCTAGAGCTGGTCATCGATGTGACTTTTTGGAGTACAAGCTGGCCTGGTGATGCAGTCCGGCTCGAGCTAAAAAGAATATAAAGTGCATGAAACAGCTGCCAAGAACCCACCAACAATACAATAAACGCATTCAGACTCGGCTCTTCTTCAACGTATCCTCTTTGGCCTCTTTTGCCTCTGCGGCCTCAGTATCTCCATCACTGTCCGTGTCATCAAGGAAGCTTGTCTCCATGTTCTTGCTGCTCTTGACTGCCTGTCCCTCCGTCTTTGCCACATACTCGTCTCCCTTGCTCTTTTTCCGTAGCTCGTCCTCATCGCAGCCTCCTGCAGTATACGTTTCTCCGCTATATCCAGATACTCGCGTGAGCCGAGTCAGTCGCGTCGGGCTGGCCGGGTCGTTGAGGCCCATGACAAAGCTCTCTTGGCTGCCCGTGCTGTCCCTGTTCCGGCTCTTACCATGGCGAGCGAGGGATATGCCAAGACCGATGGCTGCCGGCTTGCCTTTTGCTGAACATTTCGCCGAGATTTTGGGCGGCGGCGTGCACTCGGGAAAGTATTGTGCAAAGTCGGCAGTATCGAAAAAGGTAGAGCTCGGCCTGCGAGTGAGAGTCCCCGGGGGAGGGTCTGATGGAGCAGCAGTACTAGGCTGAAGACTGCTCAAAGCTGGAGGTGGCTGTTTCAGGGAGGGTACTACTGTCGCCTGCAACGCAGTACTGTCGGTTGTAAGCACTCCAGACGATGCTTGACCACCGGCACTGACAGCGACAATAGTCTTGCTTCGTGCTGGCGTATGATTCTGTGTCCACGGGTAGCCGTGGTAGCTGACGACACTTGTGAGATCACCGCTGCCACTATGTTGACGGAGGTTGTAGATGGACATCCGAGGACAGACGATTCCCCGCCGAGCGGTGCTGTCTCTATATCGGGGTGTAGAGCTGGCGAGGTTGTTACTTTCATCGTCTAGATCGAGTCGTGGTATGAACCGGACCAGTAGCGGCCTCAGTGATACTGCAGAAGCACAGATGATGGCAATATCGCACTCGAGAATGGTCATGAACAAGAAATATCGTCCTTGGTGTGCGTGTAGACTTAGAAGGAGCCGAGCCAGACCGGCTGCAACAACAAACACACTCAAGCTGAATATTCCGACTAGAACCCATCGCAGTCGACGAGGTAGAGAGTCACGATTGAAAACCATTGGGGCTGCTAAACCGATCAGCCAGACATAGGTGGCCACATGCAGACTGGTGCTGGCTATGAGAAGTGGCTTGAATGTAAAGCAGAAAGCGACGGGCCTGCCAAACAACTGCGGTGATGATGATGCTGCAGGATAGCACTGCATGACGCTCATCCATAGCAGTGGGATGTTGTAAGCAGCGACAGCGGCAATCGTGATCCAAACGAGGCGTCGATTTTGTACGACGCGCAGGCAGAGCGATAGTACTGACAGCTGTGTAAGGCAGAGACTGAGCTGGTAGCATACGAGGCCGATGTATGTATGCAGAATGTAGTCGTTCAGAAGACTCCCGTTCGGTTTGACAATCGACATGCTGTAGACGACACATACGGCCGTCGAGCAGAGCCACGCCGCGATGGTGAGAGTGTCGTCAATGTGCCATTTCCGTGGAATTAGGAAGCGCGTCCATATGCGAGCTATAATGAAGATAGTGCACACTGTGTGTGGTAGAAGGAGGCCAAGAAGAGTTGTTGCGAGGTAGGCTGTGCTGCGCCTGTGGTGTAGATGCTGATACAAAGGGGGAAGACTGCTCGTGGTGTTGTCCGACATGATGGAAGTTCTCACAATGTTGAAGCTACAGGAATTCCATTTTGAAAAACGATGGTGGTGGATATGGGCACAAGCCGGTTAATGTAAACGCGGAGGCATGAAGACGGAGCTGTACATTGTGTCGTCGTATATTGCAATATCGGCGTCAATGCACGGCCAAAGTATAAGACTGCAATATACAATAAGCAATAAGCAATAAGCAATAAGAAGCTAGCAATAGGCAATTACCTGATATTATTTGATATTACGCTCACATGGCTTGTCTATACCAATAAAATCAGTCGTCTCCAAACCAGCATCTACGTCTTTGTCCGGACGAGCCCCTTCCAGTAGTCAAAGCTGTTCTCGTCGCTCTGCAGCTTCCACACCCGTCCTGTCAGCCGGTCCTCGCGCCCGTCCGACGACTCTGTCACCTCGGCCACCTTGAGCAGGCCCCAGTCGTTGGTAATGCCCAGCACGCGCGCCCGCGGTGCGCCCTCGACCGCCTCAAGCGTCACCAGCTGGTCCGTGTGCAGCCAGTGCTTGTAGTACCGCCGCTCCAGCTCGCCCGCAAAACCTTGCCGCATAAACTGCTTGTAGATCGCTTCCAGGTGCACCAGCATACACGCCAGCAGCGTCTCGTTCTTGATGGGGTGCGTGGCCGCGACGGCGGGCGGCAGCAGCTGCTGCAGCGAAATGGTCGGGCGCTTGTTGACGGCGTTGAGGCCGATGCCGAGCACGACCTGGTACTGGTTGTTTTGGAATGTGCAGTACGACAGGATACCGCCAATCTTGACGTACTCGCCGCTGCCCGTCGGTGTCGTGTCGCGGGCATAGATGTCGTTGGGCCACTTGAGCTTGACGTCGAGCTCCTCGAAGCCGGGCGCGTAGGCACGGATGGCATCGACAATGGCAATCGCCGCTAGGTACTGCACAAACACCACCGGCCTGCTCGCGTCCGACGAGTAGCCACTGCTGCTGCTGCTAGAACTGCCGTAGTTACTATAGCTGCTGTAGTTGCTGTAGCTGCTATAGGTGCTATAGGTGCTCGTCTTGGCCGGCACGCGGTGTGGGTGGTTGATGACTGTCGACAGGATCAGCTGGCCTTCGGGCGCGAGCCACACGTTGGACCCGCGGCCGCGTGCTGCCAGCTGCCGTGTAGCCGTCACCGTGAATCCCGTCGGCAGTGTCGACAGCAGCTTTTGGTTTTTTTCCAGCAGCGTGTTGGTACTCGTGGTGACTTTGGCATACATGATCTGGTTGCCCCATTCGAGGTCAGAGTCGTCGCCGTTCTTGGACAGAGCCCGACGATAGCCGCCCAGTGATGCGTAGAAGGAACCAAAATCAAAGGCGGCAGCGCGTGCAGGCCACCCGCCCTCGTAGACGACAATCTTCTTGATCGTGCCGTCGTCAGTGTCGTCGCCGGCCACCTCATCAATCAGCTGCATCATACGGCCCTCTTCGGTCTCTTGCTCGGCACTGGCACCGCCGGCGTCCAGGGCCGTCTTTTTTTCGGCCTCTTTCCGCTGCTCTTCCCAGGCGTGCACGAGCGCGCTCCAGATCTCTTGGCGCATGTCCGGGTCGAGTGCCGGCCGGTCGTCGGGGTGGCCCAGCAGGACCTGCCCGACGGCCTTGTAGATGTTGTCGATGACGCTGTCAAACGTGACGCGGATCTGCTTCCATTTCGCGCGCCACTCGTCGGTGGTGAGAGATGCTGGTGACGGTGCCGGGCTTGCAGCTGCTGCGTCGCCCTCGTCGTCGTGGTCGGCAAGAGCGCCCAGAATGTCGACGAGCATGCTCGTGTCCTGCACCGAGGCGGCGGCAGCTTCTGTTGCGACGCGGTCCACGAGGCTGGCTAGTGCCGGGTAGCGAATAGCACGGTCGGTCAGGTCCATCGCCATACCGACGCAGAATGGCTGGTGCTGGTGCGAGTACAGCTCCGCGCCAGACGGGGCCGGCAGTGTGGGTTGTGCAGTGCTGTCGACCGTGTCTGGCTTGGTGGTGGCCACCTCTTTGATGTTGGCAGCCGCCGGCCATGCGGATACGCCCGAGTCGGGCAGCAGCACCCGAAAGGTATCGGCCTCGGCGTTGACAAAGTGGTCCGTGCCCTTTTTGGACTTGGTGATGATCTCGTCCCACTTGTACATGAGCTCCTGCACTTCGTCGGGGTACAGCGACACGAGGTGCAGCGCCGTCAGCCGCGGCTGGATGGCGTTGCCATTGCCGAGCTCGAGGCCCAGCTTGACGAGACACGCCTTGCAAAACTTGACGCGGGCTTGCGTCTTGTCGTCGTCGCGGAGGGTCTGCAGCAGGTCGCTGTAGTGTGGGACTTCGGGGTGCTCTGACAGATTTTCTGCCTCAAACTCGGGGTGCGGCCCGGTGAGGATCGCGGCGCCGTCGCCCACCGTGCAGTAGACTACAGCCGCGCGGCCTTTGCCCTTGCTGCCGCCGTCGACGTCGATTTCGTCGGCATAGCTCGCGAGCACCTGCACATTGGACGCGCTCTTGGCATCGACAAACACGCCGCCGCCGTTGTAGTAGCTGTAGGCCGTCGGTGGCAGATCCAGTGCCTTGGCAATCACAACAGCGGGCTCGCCCTCGTTGCCGGCCGTGAAGCCTTCGCGATGGATGTTGATCTGCACGGCGCGCGCACCCGCCTCGCTCTGGTAGGCAAAGCCCTTGAACGCACACCCGCGGCACGTGCCCCGGAATAAGCCGAGCTCGCGCCGGCCGACCACTTCCAAGTCCTTGTCACCAATCTCAAATTCGCACCGGCTGCTGCCGTAGTAGCCGCCCGCGCACAGGCCAAGGTAGCGGCCGCCGGACCGGACATACTGGGCAATGCGGCGGTTGCCGGCGCCGTTGAGAACGCGGCTGTAGCCCATATCGGCACCGCCGGGGATGACAAGAAGCGCACATGTGTTCTGCCATGGCTCCTTTACCAGGGCGTCTTCAGTGACGGGAATGACGGCATAGTTTGGGTACAAGAGCCGGCGCAGTGTCAGCAGACAGTGCCGCACAGACTCGGTCGTGGCGCCAGTGCCGGCATAGACCAGCACATTGAGTTTTCGGGGGGCCATTGCAGTTGTCACTACTCTTGAATAGCAATAAAATCAAGAGACCCTATATCAGACCAGGCATATCTTCAAGATATAAAGATATATCGAGCTGGAGTCATGGCTTTACATTTTATTTAATCGATATTTAATTATTATATTCGTTTGGTGACTTTTCTTAGACACTTTTTGCTGGCGGCTGTCAACGGCAATTGGATGGGGAAGGTGCGAGGGGTAGCTCGATGCCCATATGCGCTGTATTATTGCTGTCTTATTACTGTATGCGTGAAATACGGCGCTACTGCAGTTCGTTGGGCGATCGCCGTTCCCCATACAAAATCCACTTGGCAGCAAGAGCCCTCACAGCGAGACAGAGAGACAGAGTAGCGAGCGCAAAGGCAGAAAAAGCAGACCAAGTCCACCCTCTGGAGACAAAGCCAACCGTTGAGCTGGATCTATTCCACTTGTTGAGTCTAGACTCTTAGTATTCAAAGCAAGCAGAGTTGCGTTACACCACATGCGCCATGTCTAAAAACGAAAGCAATGCGGCGGCCACGGCAGCAGAAGACGACGAGCCAGACGAGTGGTAAGATGGTGATCTGAAAGGCAGAGACTCTGTTCTCATGCTACGTCTAACACAAGTAAGACAAGTCAGACTGGAGACTGACTATAGACCAGGGACAAGCGCATATACAGCACAGGCTGCTCAGGTAAGCATCGTAAACGACGGAACTACAAGAGAAACAGACGCAGTGCTGACAGCATAGTCGAGAACCTGGCATTGACCGACTGCTACTACGAAAAGAAAGACTGGCGGGCATGCAAAGACGAGGTATGCAGCGACGACACGACGGCATCATGAGAATCATGAGAGCAGCATGGCATGCTCAGTCGATTTTGGTTGATGACGTAATCAGGCGCAATCAGATGCTAACAAAGCCGAAAACAGATGGAAAAGTTCAGGGCGTGCTGGAAGGCCAATAACAACGACGAGCGGACGAGCACAAAAGACGTCGACAAGGAGTAGCTGGTTTCTTGTATCTTTGGCATTTTATCGGACACTCTCTATTCATTGCTATTTAATACTCAATTCACTCTTGGCATAGATATCTATGTCTGTCTGCTCTTCAAGCTGGTACAGATCAACAAAAGAGTGGGTCCTTTAGCGCCCAAGGCTGCCTGATTCACCGCTGATGTCAGTAAAAAGTCAGTCAAGCAATAAAGTTCCAAGCACAAAAGCACAAAAGCAACCAAACAGAAGACCTACCAACACGCCACACCCCTCAAGCACTCTTCTTTCGGCCACTCCCCTCAGTACGATTGACCGACATATACAATCTTCACACGCCATGTCTTCACAAGTTGTCCGGTCTCTGCGGCCGACTGCGCGCCGGTTGACAGCGTCATTGTCGACCGCAACCACTTCCACCCGCTCGGCCTCGACGACGACCATGCGCGCTCCCGTCAAGCCAGCCACTACCACTTCCACTTCCACTTCCACACCTACTTCCACAGCTGCTGCAAAGCCAGCTCCCCGGACATATGTCCGCGCTATCAAGCCGGCCTCGGCTTCAACGTCTACCTACACTGTCAAGAAAGCTACACCGGCAGCTAAGCCTGCTGCTGCTGCTACCCCGCCGCCGCCGCCAGTCGTTGACCCCGAGACACCAACAGCTCCTGCTTCCAGCCCGACCGACAGCCTACCGCCTCTGCCCGACGCACCCCCAGCCACATACAACCCCGACGCACCGCCCGTCGACTGGTCCTCGTCCTTTCACGGCCTGTCCACAACCGCCTTTTCCGCCGAGACGGCCCGCATCCTCATGGCCCCCATTGAGCCCGACGATATCGAAATGAAGCCCGACGGCATCATCTACTTGCCCGAAATCAAGTACCGGCGCATTCTCAATCTGGCGTTTGGCCCGGGCGGCTGGGGCCTGGCGCCGCGCGGCGAGCTGGCGGTCGGCGACAAGGTGGTGTCGCGCGAGTATGCGCTGGTGGTGGCGGGCCGGTTCGTGGGCCAGGCGCGCGGCGAGTGCGGCTATTTTGGCGGCGACGACGGCGTCACGACGGCGGGCGAGGGGTGCAAGTCGAATGCGCTGATGCGGTGCTGCAAGGACCTGGGCATTGCGAGCGAGCTGTGGGACCCGCGGTTCATCCGCAAGTTCAAGGCGCAGTACTGCAAGGAGGTGTGGGTAGAGCACGTTGTGACCAAGAAGCGGCGGCAGATCTGGGTGCGCAACGACTGCCCGCCCGCGTATCCCTATGCCCTGACGAAATAGGCCATTGGACATATAGATATATCGGTATATGTGGCAAAGAAGGAAAGATCTCTACTTGTACGATAGCATGGCGAGATAGCCAATCATTTAGAAAGTCAATGATATGATGAACATCACTCGTCCAGATGGGTCTAGTAATAGTAGATATCCTATGAAGATGCATAGATGAGACGCCAAAACACCGCAAATGGCAAAGCAAGCAATTGAACATGTAGCAATTACTCAAGAAATACAAAAAAGATGCGTGACAGGGCCGCTTCTACTTGTCGACAGACAAACTCTTGGCATCGATGGCGGCATCGGCCACCGCGGCAGCATCACTGCTTCCCCAACCAGGGCACCCATGAACCGCTCGACGTGCGGTTGCCGGCACCGGGACCTGGGCTGGCATCCGAGTTGGGTACATTCCTGCGGCGTGCTGATGCAGGCTTGTCTTCTTCGGCACCGCTTTCGGCATCAATCTTTTCAAAATCGACCTCGCTGCGGGTCTTGCTCAGTCCACTGGCACTGCTGAGGGGGCGTGACAGTGTCGAGCCGTCTTCGCTCGACGTGGTCGTGCGCTGCTCAGCCTCGAGGTCGGCGGCTTCCTTTTCGAGGGCTGCCAGCAGAGTCTGGAGACGGCGGCGCTGGGTGGCAATGAAAGATGCACGGTCGGAAGCAGAGGTGCCCGCGGCGCCTGTGCCGGTATTGGCGCCCATAAATCCACGGCCAAAGACAGATGTGCCGGCAGCACTTGCCGCTCCAGCAGCACCTGTAGCGGAGCCAAGCGCACCCACGGCCGAAGCCAGCAGTCCGTAAAAATCGGCACCTTGAGTCGTGCCCTGTCCAGCTCCAGCTCCAGTTCCAGTGCCAGTGCCAGCACCTGCAGCACCGCCAGGCCAGCGCGCATTCGGCAGGGTAAAGCGTGCCAAGAGCGACTGTGTGTAGGACACAGCGGCAGACGATGCGTAGCTGGATGGAGGCGGCGAGGGAGGCGCGGGCGGGTCGCTGGGCAGGCCGAGTGCTTGCTTCAGCTGGGCAATGGCCTGCTTAAGGTAGTGCAGACCAGCGGAGCGCAGACGGGCGTGGGCTGAGCCGATAAACTCGTCAATGTTGGCTTCGTGCTCGGTGAGGAAGGGGTGCAGGTGTGTCTGGTAGAGCACGCGGGCGCCCTGGGTCTGGGGCAGGACGAGGTAGAGCAAGAACATGAGACGAAAGTAGTAGTAAAAGGGCACCCAGGCGAGGATCCAGTCAGTCCAGGACTCGAAGAGGACGACGACGGACAGGACAACCCAGTACATGAGCCATGGTGTAAGCTGAGCCGGGTCTGCGGAGTTGAGGGCCTTGTAGGAGGCGAACAGCGGGAAGAGGAACGAGGCGACGGAGCTGTGTTGTTAGGTTAGAGAACTAAGAGGCATTCTGGAGATTCTAGAGGGGGGTACTTACGCCAGGGCCTTGGGGAAAATGTCGAACAACATGGTGGTGTCGAGATGGTAGAGAAGGAAGAGGAGAAGGAAGAGGGGGAGAGGGGGAGAGGGGGAGAGGGGAAGAGAGGGAAGAGAGAAACGGACAAAAATCAAATATCCGAAGCCAATATCAAAATGGGCGTTGGAGTCGACAGTCAACCGGACATTTGCTGTAGAGGGGTGTTGCGATCTCGACGATGTGACGGCAATATGCAGGGACCAAGCAGCAGAGGGGCAGCAGAGGGGGCAGCAGAGAAGACAGCAGAGAAGACAGCAGAGAAGACAATAGAGGGAGACACGTTGGCTAGAGGCAGCAGGCGACGGTAGAAGATAGTATAACGCAACAAGAGAGTTCAAAGGCGGTCAGAATAATGACAGGATAAATGAAATCAGATGTAATAAGGGAAGGAGAGAGACCAAGACACTAACTAGTCAGGCAGGTGCGATAGGAAGAAAAGACGCGGCTGGCAGCGGGGCAGCGAGCAGCGAGAGGTACGCTTATTACGGGATTACGGATTGCTAGGGAGGCTCAACCACGAGGTGAGTAGAAAGCGGGGCCTGAACGTGTTAGCTGTGAGAGCAGGGCGTACGATGGGCGTACGATGGACGTGTCAGCATATCGCGTGAGATGTGCACAAAGAGCACAAAGAAAGAACAAAGGCCCTGCATGGGATGAAAGGCAGAAAGGGAAGGAGCGAGGGCGAGACAGTATTGGGAAGTGACCATGTGACACGCCGCTAGCGTCCTGCTGATAATAGAGGTCAAGTAGGCGGTGGAGCAGCGGGTGACAATGGGGTTAGCCGGTGGTAAGATTACGAATTATCTGTAAGAGCGCTACAGTGAGCACAGGCAGCCAGGCGCCACGGTGGAATGGCAGAATAAGGAAGGAAAGAGCAGAGTGGCAGACTACGTCATCAGCGGTAGTGGGGCCTAACGGTGGTGTTCAGACATGTGCGTAGGGATGCATCTTGTGCGAGCGACGATGATCAACGATGGAGAGAGATGGCGATATAAGATTATACCTTGACCAAGCCGGTGATGATTTGATGTGAGATTTTCACTTTTTTTTATTGTCTGATTTTGGGTAGATTTAGTATTAGTTGGAAAGCCTGTATTTTTTCAAAGGCAAAAGAAAAGGTAAAAGTAAAGGTAAAAATTAAAAGACCAATAATAATATTTATTAAATTGAGTTATAAATCTATCATATCATCTCGTTGAAAAGAAAAAAGAAGATAAAAAAAGAACATCTAATGTCCACCGCCCAACTCCCACAGCTCATGGAAGCGCGTGCCCACGGTTGTGACCAGCTCGGACGGCTCGCCCGTCTCCACCACTCGGCCCTGGTCCAGCACGACGACCCGGTTGCACGTCGCCAGCACCATGTCCAAGCGGTGGCTGACCATGATGATGGTGTACGACGCAAACTCGCTCTGGATCAGCGACTGCATGGCGCGGTCTGTCGTCAAGTCGACCGACGACGACAGCTCGTCCAGTAGCAGAATGCCGCTGTCTGCGTGTGCTGCAGCTGCAGCAGATGTGCGCCGCCGGAAGATGGCTCTGCCCAGACTAAACAGCTGCTTCTGGCCCTGCGACAGCGTGTCCGCCGTCATGCCCGCATCGAGACCGCCGCGCTCCTGCACAAATGTCCAGAGATCAACCCGCTCCAGCACAGACTGGCACATGGCCGCGTGCTCGGGGGTGAAGGAGGTGGCAAACCCGCCAAAGGGGTCGAGGTTCTGGCGGAACGTCGTGCCGTCGGGCAAGAAGACGGCGTCCTGGGGCACGGCAATGATGCGCTCGCGCAGGGCAATGCGGTCGATCTTGTCGAGCGAGATGCCGTCAATGATAATGGAGCTGCCCTCGAGCGGGTTGAGCAGGCGCAGCAGCAGCAGAATGGTCGACGACTTGCCGCTGCCGGTGCGGCCGCAGATGGCCACTTTGTCACCGGCGCGAATGTCCAGAGACACATTGTCCAGCACAGTGGCCTTGCTGCTGGCATTGTTGCTGGCATTGTTGCTGGCCTCGCCCTTGTCAAAGTACGACGCGGACACGTTGTCGAGCTTGACATGGCCCGTCGGCCAGTGCGGCGGCAGCTCGCTCGCAGTTTTGACTTGGCCGTCGTCTTGGCTCTCGCTCTTGACGTTCTCGCTAAACGACTTGAGGCGGCTCACGGCACCAATCGACGTCTCGAGCTTCGTGTACGACGTCATAATGTGGCTGATCTCCTCGCCAAAGTTCATGAGCAGAATCAGGCTGGCGCCCGTAAAGGCGGCATGACCGCTGCCGCCGATCCGGACCAGCGTAGCCAGTGCAACGACGAGTGTCGCCAGCACGGCCACCAGAATGTTCAGAGCAAACGTCAGCCACCGCTGGATCATGGACAGCAGGTATGCCGGGCGCTGCGACCGGTCGACCAGCAGGTCATTGACAGCAACAGCGACGCTGTCCTCGCGAGCAATGGGCTTTTCTTCAGGCGTTGGAATTGAAGCCCAGGCAGGACTGGCAGCCCAGCCGTAGGCCCGGAACGTGGCAAGGCCCTTGATGGTGTCCAAAAAGTGCGTGTACAGCGGCGACTTGGCCTCGAGGTCCAGCAGCCGCAGCTGCCGCGACGTGCGCAGGTAAAACTTTTGCAGTACCCAAAACACCACGCACACAAACGGATAGACAATGGCCAGGTACGGCGACGACGTCGCAATCACGGCCGCCATGCACAGCACCAGGAAGCAGCCGACACCGAAATTGGCAAACGACTGCGGCAGCTCGCCGTCCAGCAGCGTCATGTCCTGCGAGAACAGATTGGTAATGACGCCGTTGTCGGTCGTCGTAAAGAAGCGCAGCGGCGCGCGCACGACGGTCTGTAGCGCCTCGCGGTGCAGCTTGGCGCCCGACATTGTGATCATGGTGCGGAAGGCGATCAGGGCGACAAAGAACAGGCAGACCAGGCCCAGCACCTGGTACAGGCCGTACATGCCCAGGTAAAAGGCGGTCGAGTAGTGCTGCGTGCTGGGGTCGCCGCTGCCGGCGTCGGCGACCCAGAACTTGATCCAGAGCGTGCCCCAGTTGTAGAGAAAGGCAAAGCCGAGACCGAACAGGCTGAAGCCGACGAGCGGGAGAATGCCGATGCGTGCAAAGTAGTGACGGTAGACGGTTGCGTCGCCGAGTGCGCGGTTGCGCTGCTGTTTCTGGTCCTCCTCGTCCGTGGCGGGGTTCTCGGGGTCGTCTGTGGCCTGGAAGATGCCAGTGTTCTTGGGCAGCACAACCGGTAGGATGTTGTCAACGTTGTCAACGTCGCTTTCGGTAATTTCATTCAAACCCTCGCGGTTGCTGTTGCTATTGCTGCCACTGGCAGACGACTTCTTTGCAGTGACGCCCAGGGAGTGGATGTAGCTGCGGTTGGCCATGAGACCCTCAAACGTGCCCTGCTCGACGATGCGGCCTTGCACATCGAGAGCGACGACGTGGTCGGCAGCCGGCAGGTGGCGCACCGAGTGGGTGCACAGAATCGTAGTCGCACCGCCGCGGTTTCGCAGCAGACCCGCCGGGCCAAACACGCGGTCGAATACTTGCTCCTCAGTATCGGCATCGAGACCGCTCAGCACGTCGTCAAAGATGTAGAGGCCCTCGGCAGCGACACCGCCAAAGAGAGCACGCGCAATGGACACGCGCTGTTTCTGGCCGCCGCTGAGGGTGATGCCGTTGCTGCCGACCTTGGTGCGGTCGCCCTGGGGCAGCTGGGCGAGGTCGGCTGTGAGCATGGCGGCCTCGATAGCCTCGCGGTAGCGGGCCTCGTCCGCCGGTGTGTGTGTATGTGTATGTGTATGTGTATGCTCACCCTCGCCGGGAGCGACAATGCCGACAATGTTCTCGCGGATGGTGGCATTGAACAGGAACGGCTCCTGGTCGCAGTAGCCGATGCGCTGGCCGCCACTGGGCAGAATGCTCTTGTTGAAAGTGAGTGCAGACCCGCCGGCAGCCTTTGCCTGGTAGAACGGGACCTCGCCCAGCAGGGCCTTGCAGAGCGTCGACTTGCCCGACGCGACGGGCCCGACGACAATGGTGAGTTTGCCCGCGGGGATGGCCACCTGCACGTCCGACATGTGGAACTTGTCCGCGCCCCATCCGATGCGGGCGGCATCAATCGTGGCGGCAGGTTCGCTACTGCTGCTGCTGTCGTCTTTCTTTTCCGACGTTTCCGACTTTTCCGACTTTTCCGACAAGATAGCCCCTTGACGAAAGTCGTCGCGCGGGTCCTTTTCCAAAAACTCTTGCACGCGGCCCAGGCAGGCCAGCGCCGCCAGCATGCTCGGCAGGTCCTGCAGCACAGTCACAAACGGCATGGCCACCAGCACGACAAACGACAGCGCCGTAAAGATCTCGGCCGTCTGCGCCGCGCCCAGGCTGTGCGAGCCGCCCAGGCTGAAAGCAAAGGCAAACACGGGCGAGAACATGGCGGGCGCATAGGCCACGACGAGGGCAACGCAGATGACCATGCGGAACTGCGTGCCCACGTGCAGCTCGTGCACGCGCAGCGTCTGGATGAGCGTCTCGATGGGCATGGCCAGGCCCAGCATCTTGAGCTGCTTCATGTGCGCAATGGCATTGGACGTCATGGCGACGCGCTGCTGGATGACGGCCATCCAGGCGCGCTGGCGGTTGCCTGTGAGCACGGCCACGGAGGACATGGCCAGCACGGACAGGAGAATGACGACGAGCGGGGCGGCAAAGGCGCCGGCGCTGCCCAGGGTGCGCTTGAGCAGCCAGCAGGCGATGCCGACCTGCATCAGGTTGGCCCAGCACTCGTGGATGTTGAGGAAGCCGGTGCGGATGCGCTCGACGTCGGTGCTCATCAGAGTCAGCGATGCCGAGGCTGCCTTTTGATTTTTGCTGTTTGTGTCGTTTTTGTCGTTTTTGTTGTCGTTGTCATCAGCCGGCACCTCGCTCAGGGGAAGCTCGGTGGTCTTGCGGTAGACGGCCGCGGCCAGGGCGCCGCGCACCATATACATGGCGCGCTCCTGGTAGTAGTAGTGCACAGCGCTCGACACGGAAATGCCAAAGTAGATCAAAAAGGTGGCGCCAATGAGACCGTAGCTGTGGTTCTTGGGCGCTGTCGGGTCGTCGAGGTAGGCAAGCACAGCATTGATCAAAAAGGGCTGGCCAAAGAGGAAGCCAGCGAGGGCGAGCCGGGGCGCGACGGGCAGCAGCAGCTCCACGGCGAGGGCACGCACCAGTGCCCTGAACAGGCCGTGCTTCTTGCGGCCGAAATCGTATGTGCGCCCGGGCGTCGAGGTCGATGCGGTAGCGGCCACGAGCTTTCTTTCCAGGCTCTTGGACGACATGGCCGGGTCGAGCGCAAACAGGTCGTCCAGGACCATGACGTTGCGGAAGCCTTTGCGAAACAGCGAGCCCAGCCACGAGTAGGCGCCGATGCCAAACAGGCCGCTCGTCTCTTCGGGGCTGTGTGCGACAGACTGCCACCAGGCAGCCGAGGACCGGATGTGTCTCGTCTTGTGCACAGACTCGAGGCCAATGACGACTGTCTTGACGGCCAGCGCAGACGAGAAGAGACGGCAAAACGTTTCCTCTGACGACGAATGCATGGGCGACCGCGCGAGCCAAAAGGTGCGCAGCATGGCGACGTCAAATAAGATGCTCAGAAACAGATAGCCGGCCAGCAGGATGGATGGCCGCGGCGAGCGCACATGCTCCAGCCACGAGACCAGCAGCATGCATGCCGACGATGCAAGTGCCAGGGCGGACGATGCGGTCAGCAAGGTCTGGAAGCGGCCGGGACGTGTCGACAGCACGAGCAGGCCGATCTGGAGAGCAGCCAAGACGGCAATGGCCACCACTTTGGATACCAGCAGCGCGGTGCCCTCGACGAGAAGCGGTTTCCGGCGCAGAGACACGGCACGCGGCACGACGGCGGCAATGAAGACGGCGGGCGGGATGATGGCGAGCACGAGCTGCTCGAAGCGAATGGTAAAGTCAAAGTTGCCGCGGCATCCTCGCACGGCCGGGCCGAACGAGGTGTCGTCACCGCAGCCAAAGTTCATGTTGACAGTAGCTAAGACTTTGGGCGAGGAGTAATAGATGGTATAGAAGATAATAGAACACAATAGACTATCTCAAAGAACTGTATAACCAAAAATAAATAACATAAAATAAAAGCAGGACATCACTTGTTGATAATTGCGGCTGGCCGTTGAGACGATGATGAACAAGACGACAAGATACGATCACCGAATCAAGAATATCCATCGAGGATAGCAGCCTTTATATTCACCTGCTTTCTAGTCAAAACTGTTGCCTCCAGTGCGTCTAGATGAGTGCCAGTTGTCCAATCCTCGAGGGTTGCAGTCACGGCATCTTATCGCCAGGCAGCTGTCAATCGAGTGTCACGATGTCAGCATTGGAGCTGTGGGAACGCATTCGGGCCAATTTGCTGCCATCTCGTATGTGATGTATCTTGTCTGCCATGTTTTCTACAAGCATCCTTTACTGTCTCGATACTACTTTGACATTTTCCAGCACTATTTCCTTCACCATCTTGACGCTATCTCGACAATCGTGCTGCCTAGTAGATGATGTAACCACCGTCTTCCCAAACAGGCAGGTCAGTGCAAGTCGCTTTCATCTAGGTCGGTGTCATGGCGGGATTGACTATTGACTATTACTGACTACTCATACTGACTTGACTAATAAGAGGCACGGCTTCGCTTGACTCGGATCTCGCCAGCCCAAGTGGTTCTTTATCCATTGAAATGCGAGACCGTTGCGTTAAGCTAGTTCTTGCCGTGTGCCGGCCAATGCTTGTCTTTTCACAAGGCTTACTTCTTTGCCGGTCCGGCACCTAATGATTTGCTTGACGGGACCATTTACTTTAGAGTTTTGATGATAAACAGATCTTGTTCAAATCGAGATGATGTGCTAGTTAAGGGTTTTTTTGGGGGGGGGGGGGTTTGCTGCTTTTCTGTGCAAATTGATTTGTAAAATAAATGTGTAATTTGCTGGTATTTCAAACACAAAACCAACATAATCGTGATAATTCACAAAGAATAAATACAAAAATAAGTAAAGACAACCTGCAACACTATGTAGATGACAAAAAAGAAGAAAAAATAAAAGTCCAACAACATATTGATACTCTTTACAATATCAACCCCAAAAGCAGCGAAACTGCGGCGAGCAACGGTAGAACAAAACGAAACAAACAGACAACTTGGCTGCATGCTTGCACTGCAGATGGTGCACTTGTATGCATATATTTGCATGTGTTTCGATCTCCTTTCTTCTGCGACAGTGTGGCAGTCTCTAAAGTGGCTGTCTCTTGAAGCTGACTGGCTGACCGGCTGACCGGCTGGCACTCCTGACACTCAGCCAGACCAGGATCAGAGCTGAGATCTGGCCAGCCTCGATCGGAGCAATGGCACAATAGATAGACAATGCATCGGATGCAGTCACTGCAATAATTGGTACCAAGGATGTCTCAGAGTAAAAAGAAACCCCAAAACGAGGCTGTATGCAGCTTGAATAGGCGGCATCTCCCGGATATTGACACCCCTCTACCCTCTTCTTGCATGGACAGACATCCTGACAAAAACACAGAGGACAAAGGCGAGGACGAGGAGGATACCTTGGAAGGCGACGCTGAACCGGGGGCCGGCCGACTTGATGAGTGCCTGGTTGACAGGGTTGCCAATGAGGGAGCTGTCTGTCAGTCATTGGATATGAATTGATTTCGAATTTGATATCGGAGGATTTGGTCGCATCAGAGCTTTCAGCGGTATAATACTGCTTGCTGGAACTTACGCAAACCCTACAACAGCATAGCACGACCCCAGCCACTTGCCATAGCCTCTCCCTCCGCAGAGCTTGCTCACACACGTCGCCGACAGTGGCACAAACGACCCGGTGCCGACGCCCATGAGAAAGGCCACGATATACAGCGCAGGCGCACTCTTGCCGCCAAAAGGCAGCCACACAGCAAACACTGTGAGCATAGTCAGGGCGGTCATGACGAGGGTAATGTCAAACACTCTGGACGACCTCGTTACCCTCGTTGACCTCGTTGCCCGTCTCGAAGCCAGCCACGACGGAAGCGTGCGTCCGGGAATGGCCCCGACATTGTATGTCACTTGTATATAAAAGACATCGCCGACACCAACCGCGGTGGCAAAGAAGGGCAGCGAGCCCCATTGGGTGTAGAGAACAAACTCAAACACTACGTCTGTCAGTATGCAGATGCATCTTATCACGAGTTGTACTTACCAAATACGCAGGCGGTGAACATGAGAAAGCCGCGGTCGGCAAAGTGGCTCAAGTCCCATGTAGCCGTCTTTGCTTTGCTTTTCTTTTTGTTTTCCTTTTCTGTTTCCGTTTCCCTTTGATCTTGATCGAGTCTACCCATGGCAGCACCTCCCCCCAAGACCAAGAGACACCCCACAGCCAGCATGGCCCCGATCATGGACGACAGCCAGAACATGCTGACTTGCCATGTGTAGCGGGCAAAGAGGGAGCGCATGGAGAGGGAGGCCAGCAGGCCGCCGAGGGGTGCGCCCGTCGATACCACGCCAACGGCCGTGCTCTTTGTAGAGGTTATTGGCGGCTCCATCTCTGCAGAGGTTTCATCATCGCCACCGCTCGGTGACGGGGAGAATGCTTGATCAACAACAACAAAGGCTGCCGTCGTGGGCACGGCCGAGGCCACACCTGCCACGACAAAACACCCCATGTACTCGGCATACATGCTGCACCACGCGAGCGCCAGAAAGGCCGCCCAGTACACGACGCAGGATCCCCCTAACAAGCTTCTCTGCAGCCAGGGCCTGCCGCTGTCGAGCACGACACCGCTCAGCAGGCCCAGCAGACACCCCAGAAAGCCAAACACCGACCCGATCCAGGGTATAGATGCTGCAGAGGCCGAGTCTCTGAGCTGATGGGCCGCCCAGTAGACTTGGAAGAGGCCCCAGGCGGACATGAGGCCGTAGGTGGGCATGGTGAGGCAGAGGGCGCCGGCGGCGACCATCCATGGTCTTGGCTTTTGGAGAGGAAGCTGCTTTGTGCTTGTAGAAGGTGGAGAAGACTCGGGCAAAACGACTAGGGAATGGTTGGTGTCGTTTGAAGCATTTGAAGCATCACTGTCTGTCAGTCGAGGTGATAGATACTAGACATTGATATGGAAATGACGAACAGGGCTTACTTTTCACTAGGGCATTGCCCTGACATGGCGGCAGAGGAGTAGAGAGTGGTGAATTTAATACAAGCACAGTATGCTGTTCGTCAAGTGGCTCAGAATGTCGTCGTTGAGAGCAGTGATTAGTTGTATCGACGAAATTCAAGAAGCATAGTGATACAGACATTATCACTTATACAAGAGCAAGACAACGGCCTCATCTCTACATCCTCATCTCTACATGATCCCAACAAGAGTCCATCAACTCCATCAACTCCCTCAACTTCTCCAGCTCCTAAATCCTCTGATTCCTTCAACTCTTCTCAACCCTTGATCGCCGTCCAACCAACAGCCACCCTGCATGGCATGTTTGATGGTTTGCTCGCGTTTTCTTGCATTTTCTGGCGGCTCCTCTTTCACCTGCTCTCAAGCTTTAGTCATATCAATGGAGACAACCACAGAGTTACAGCATCAAAGTCTTCAAAGTCTTCAACAGGTCCTCATTAACCTTTGTTGATCTTTGTAGACATCCACCTCGTCCCACTCATAACACCACCTGCACCTGCATCTGCACAGCGCCTCATGTTTCCTGTTTTTGATTATCCGGTATATCGCCGTTGTCTGTTGGTATTCTGGCAGGTGGCGGATAGTCCGTGTACGAATGAAAATACAGGTATACCAGGTAAGACGGCGAATAATAGTCTAAATGACTATACTGTCGATTATCCTGCAAGCTGAGTGGCTGTTGCAAATATATGCAGCTGCATGGTGATGCCGGTTGGTGTTGGTGATGATGGCCGCTTGGGTCGGCCAGTTGCTCTTTTTGTTTTTATTATTCAATTGATATCTATTTATATATCAAATAAATCAACAATCTAATATATTCCTTCTTTTGTCTGACTCCTGAGATGTCTTGCAATCTCTTCTCGCCGTTCACCACCTTTTCCTCAGACACTCTGCTACCTCACCTACACACAGTACATCCGCCCTGCATCAAGCTACCCCTACACCTCCACCCACCAGCAGCCATTAGCCATCAGCCATCCAACATGCATTTGTTTCTTTTGTAATGTTGCTTCCTTTTGGTTCATACGATCTATTGACATTCTCTCCTATTCGTAGTCTCAACAATATCGCAATTCTAATAATACTCCTCGCGGTGGCAATGTCTCTTCACATCCATATCCACCTCTCCCCGTCTTCTACATCACCTCTGCTTCACTTGTATGCCACCCTTCTTCAGTCTGCTTTCTACTCTGCATTGCTGCCATTATTTACTCACACAAGTCGAGGCCACACACCTACGCTCACCACTATATATACTCGTCCTCCTCCATACATCTTCTCATCTTCATCTGTTCTCGCAACTTATATCTTTCACATCTTCTCAGCTTCTCTCTCAGATACTGCTGCTCATATTGTTCATCACTCATCATGTTCTCTCTTTCATGTCGGACCGTGACCCGGCTCCGAGTGCCTGCCACCAGCCTCACACGAGCTACTGCCACGAGAGCCATATCATCGTTCCAACCACAGAGAGCCCCGGCGGCAGCTGCTGCAGTCCAGTACATTGAGCCTATTGAGCATCCCACACCCGTCTTTGATGCACCTGAACTGTCCAAGGCCGAGCCCGCCGAAGACCGCTTCTGGCAAAAGGTGCCTGTGTGGAAGGGCGTCACCACAGACGAGTTTCTCAGCTACTCGTGGGGAGTAAGTTAACCTCACAGTCATGTCTTTTTCTGTCTTTATATCAACCTCTACTAACGGACGGCAGATCAAAAACACTGTCCAAGGCGACATTAAGCTGGCCCGGTTCTTGGAAGCGGTTCTGCCCGACCACGTCCCTCTGGACGACGGCAGCGGCTCGCTCCAGTCCCGCGACGACTTGATCATTGATGTGTTCGATGGCATCAAGGCGGCCACCATGTCCACCCGCATGACGCCCTACATCTTGTCCCGCATCAACTGGTCCGATCCTCGCAGCGATCCCGTCTTTCGCCAGTTCATCCCCGTCAAGTCCCGCATGATGCCCGACCACCCCAAGCTGACGCTGGACTCGCTGCACGAGTCGGCCGACTCGCCCGTCAGCGGCCTCGTCCACCGCTACCCGGACAAGGCTCTGTTCCTGCCCACGTCCGTGTGCCCGACCTACTGCATGTTTTGCACCCGGTCCTACGCCGTCGGCGCCAATACCGAGTCCGTCAAAAAGGCCAGCATGAAGCCCACCAAGCGCCGCTGGGAAGACGCCCTGGCCTATGTCGCATCCCAGCCCGGCCTGCACGACATTGTCGTGTCGGGCGGCGACGCCTACTATCTGCAGCCCGAGCAGCTCGCCTACATTGGCCGCCGCCTTA
Source organism: Ophiostoma ulmi (assembly GCA_029298715.1). Taxonomy (NCBI): domain Eukaryota; kingdom Fungi; phylum Ascomycota; class Sordariomycetes; order Ophiostomatales; family Ophiostomataceae; genus Ophiostoma; species Ophiostoma ulmi. The sequence goes on along the minus strand of JANSLN010000001.1, from coordinate 655,846 downwards.
TCGAGATGCCCAACATTCGCCGCTTCCGGTTCGCCAGCAAGGGCTTGGCCGTGGCGCCCGCCCGCATCCTGGACAACGACGGCTGGTTCGAGGCGCTCGTGTCCGTCTCAAACGCCGCGCGCAAGGCCGGCAAAGCCGTCGCGCTGCACACGCACTTTAACCACCCGCACGAGATTTCGTGGGTGTCGGAAAAGGCAGCGCGGCGGCTGTGGGCGGCCGGCGTCACGGTGCGCAACCAGACGGTCCTGATGAAGGGCGTCAACGACACCGCCGCGACCATGTCCACGCTGATCCGCGCGCTGGCGGACAACAACATTGTCCCCTACTATGTCTACCAGTGCGACATGGTGGAAAAGGTTGAGCACCTCCGCACGCCGCTGCAGACCATTCTGGATCTGGAGGCGCAGATCCGCGGCTCGATTGCCGGCTTCATGATGCCGCAGTTTGTGGTCGACCTTCCGGGCGGCGGCGGCAAGCGGCTGGCATGCTCGCACCTGTCGTACGACAAGACGACGGGCGTGTCGCGGTTTGTGGCGCCCGCGGTGACTGGCCGCGACAAGGACAACAAGGTGTACGAGTACTACGATCCCGTGTAGGCTGCACAGTCTGCCAATGGATGCACAATGACAAGGTAAAACTACGGGCGAGAGTGCGCGGTAAACTGGGTAGCTAGGATTTGAAAAGAAATGAAAGAAAATTTCACGAGAAATGCTACACCAATACGAAGGGTGACGAGCTGCGGTCGAGGTCGAGGTCCAACAGCCCCGACCAACACCATCAGTCGCCAATGGTGCGCCGTTTATATTGTATGCATGGCACGAGGCGGTTCGATGGTTTCATGGTTTCATGGTTTCATGGTTTCAAACCCTCCTTGCCGCTGATACGCCTACGCCATTGATCCAAATCACCACCGCTTGTGCACTTCGCGTGTGATGTTAAAACAGTATAGAACCAGTGACTGCACTCAGCCATGTGCACAATACGTTTAACAACATCCTTCTACCGCACGTGGGACCCGTCAGTCAACATAGTAGCATGTCATGTCGGTGTGCATAGCCAATCAAAGGGGCAAGGCATACTCATAAGACGATACGGCAAGATACTACGAGTATTAGGCAGCGCTCCAGACCGCTGTTCTCCACCAGCGGGCCGCTGTATCTAGCCCAAGTCTGCCCAAATGGTCATTCGTAAACTATCGTCGTGAATATAATCGGCTCCAGTCTCTCTTGCGCGACCAAGACAGCTGTCAGCCAGCTTTCTGCTCGCACCTCAAAGCAATCTTTTTTTTTGCTGTTTTTTGCTCCGCTGGAGCCTCAATATGTTTGCCGCTGCCCAGGTAAGGCGAGTGCCAAACCTATCGCGATGGGTATCCAGGGCGCTCCAGAAGCGGCATGTCTTGCGCTATATCTCCCTAGAAGGAAAGGATGGCCACTCCATGCTTGACGGTAAGAAGCTGTGTTTGATGTTCTTTGATGTTCTGTTATTTCAGGCAGACCGTACGGCCATGCCCACGGTGAGACTGAGGGCCAGCGGCCAGCAAAGCCTCTCGGCTTCCTCGCTTTCACACACCAGCAACCATCATGCAGACTAATGAAGAATTGTACTCGAATAACTCGGTAAGCGACGAATGTCGTGCTCGCCTATCTAGGCAGTTCATGAGTCTTTTTATCAGTCAGTTATCAGCCAGTTAGCAGTCAGTTGACAGTCAACTATCAGTCTTTATGCATACCAACCGACATGTGCCGGTCCAGCATCCCGGTCTCACAATCATCCATCCTCATGCTGATCGTCGCATCACTTTGCATCCTCCGCACTCTACTCTATTCCAGCACTCGAGCATGTGCACAGATGTTGCGAGTGCGAGGCCTCTATCAAAACGCCAAACCAAGACCCAAAAGACCATTCTTCCTGGTCATCTGCAAGCTCTTTACTCTACTCTCTCTACCGGCACAGACGGGATATAACCCTCTGCATTTTTCCATATTCCGTCGTTCATTCGCTCACTGGTGATCACCATAGTTGATATACTAAGAAAGCCTCCCCGTCGTAGGCTTGAGTGCAAGTAGTACGTGTAGTGAAAGTGTGCGCTCGAGCCTCTTCTTTTGGCCGTGGCAGCCTCTATCCAAGAAACTCAATTCACCTTGGCCTTGTTGATCTACAACTACGATGACGATTTTAAAGATGTGCTCTATTACGGCTCGTATTGTATAAACTCCGTGGATATAAGATCGCACGGAGTATTGTTCATCATATATGCCATCGTAAAATACTCCGTGCCAAGAGAGATGATACACCTTGCGCTTTGTCAGTCTGTCAGTCTGTTAGTCTGTTAAGTTTCCGCAGTCAGGGACAAACACTAAGAATAAGAGCCGGCGGTCGGGTCGGTCTCGGTCTCGGTACGGAGACGGAGCACGTGGTCATTGAAGAGTGTTCAAGTGTTGTTGAGTTTATGTTCATTTGATATTTGCATCAAACCAGAATAAAGCAGAACTCTACTATCACAACTGACAAATGCCAAATGCCAGATACCAGATACCAGATTATTCAAACTATTTAATTGTTCAAATTAATTCAAACTCCAACTCATCTAAACAGACCAAATTGCAAATTACTCTCATTAATTTTGCAGAATCAACAGGCAGAATCAAATTCCAATATTTCTAGTTACAGAAGGGATCGTCGTTTTGTCTATATAAAAAGTAGCAAAAAGTCACCAAAGTGAACCCCTAGAGGCTTCAAGTAGAGGCTAGAGGGCCTTAGTCTGCTACTCTGTAGCCAAGTGAATACGATAAACTGAGAGGAGGCAAACGGAAAGCCGGAGTTGACGGCACGAGCAGAGGCAACCTTGCTGGCTAGAGAGCAAGATAAACTTTGCCCTAGACGTTTACCAGCAAGATGGGCTTGGGTCTAGACACTAGACAGATAGACGCCTGGTCTGTGAGTCCGAGTCCGTGCTCTGCATCGATCATGAGTAATGCTGGGGAGCTGGTGGTGTTGATATCCATCGGACTCGTAAGCATACCTGGAGGTGACTTGCGGTGTGTTTCGAAATATCTTGTCTTGTCCTTTTGTTTCATGTGTCTCTTGTTCTTTTCTTCTTCATTTCAACCGTTCTTCTACCTCTCTTCTTCTTGCTTGCTTCTTTGCGTTACATCGCATGCAGCTTCGTATTTGTCCCATTGAATATTCTTCAATTTTCTGCATCTTTCTTCCTTATCAAAACGACCTTCTACTTTCGTTTGCCTGCTCCAACTCCTATTACTATAGAAAAATTGCTATAGAGTATGCGTCCACTCTGTCACGTCTGTTCAGAATGAAAATCATCTTCTTTATTCTACCCACGTTTGAAATCAACGGCCAGATGAGCTTGACAAATAGAAATGGATAAAGACGCGTCAGAGGCAAAGCAGGACTCGTAATTCACATCGAATTGACAGACACGCAGATGTAAAACATGTAAACACCAATACAACCTGTATGATCATCGATCGGAGATTTGATGACAAGGGGCAAATAAGGTAAAATGATTGCTTAAATTCCGGGCCTTGCCACTGCGACTCTACAACCATGACATACCCTACCAATACAGCGTCGTACGTATTCTTCTTTTCTTCTTTTCTTCTTTTATTCGCTGTTTCAACTCTCGCCCTTCCCGAAGTCGATACCACCGTTGCAGCTTCGAGAAGATATTCACGGCGTCAAATAAAGAATAACGGCCACCCAGACTTGTGTGCGTTTGTGGAGATCCGAGTGATCTGACAATTGGCCCTGACAGCCGAGAGATACTCTGCCTATTCTCTCTCCGTAAAACTTGGCTACGGTATCTAGTATTTACACGGCCAAGCCTTGGTCTGTCTGCCTGCTCGTAAACATCTCGTGTCTTGATGGCTAGAATCTCTTGTGAGAAGTATCTTCCTTTTGTTTCCTCATCACTCATAATCACGTCTTGCGTCTTATTGACAAGCCAGCATATCAAAATATTCTCCTTGCCAAATATAAATATAAATATAAATATAACTATGAATCTTGAGAGTTCATCTATATCTGCCTCGCTACCACCCGGAACTCCCTCCGGAACTCCCTCCGGAACCCACAGACTGAAATCCTCGAGATTCTCGAACCTGCCTCTCGTAATCAGACACTCGACATCTTTTTCCTCTGTCTTTTTTCTACACTGTCGACTCGTCTCTGCTTCTACTCTTTTTCCACATTTATTAGCGCCTGCCACCACCCCGGTTGTCAGTAGGCGCCGGGTCGAGTAGCTACGATGTAGAGGTCTCCGTAATACTGCTTTTGTCTCCTCTTGTGCCCTCTTGCAGGGTGCTCTCTTGTCTCCTTTTGGAGTGAGTTTCGTTTTAGGAACTGCTCGTAGACGACATATAGACTAGTGGTGACGAAAATGGCGACCAAAAATAACATGTCTTCTGCATTAATACTTGTAAAATCAACCTTTGCTGATCACAGCAGAATGAGGAATGGCCCGTAGAGGTGATAGTGCTTGCTCAGGAAGGAATAAGAAGAAATGAATTAGAAAAAAACTCGAACTGACAATAGGGGCTGCAAGACATCAGTTATACGACGTACGACGGGATGGAATCAAGAGTAGAGAAACACAGACTGTCGTGTACCAGTCCATGTGTCGTGCTCGGTTGTATGCTTTTGTGTGCATCTGCAGTGAGAGTAGAAAGTGTTTACACGTGTACACTCGTGTTTGCTCTGCATGTTTCATGTAGGATTTGAGTATTTCAGGCAAATGTCTTTCCTACTGGCTGCAGTTGTTTCATGTCGGTGCCTGCGCCGTCAAGTGTCCTGTGCTCTTTTGTTGGTGAGCTTTTGGTGGTGAGCTCTTTGTCCTGTTTATCCTTCTTCATTTTTGTTTTTATTTCTCGCTTTCTCTCCTTTTTTTCCTCTACATGTCACTCTACCATGGCTGCAGACTACGACCAACAAATGTCGTAGGAATCGGATATTTCTTGCAGGGCATGGCTGCTGTAACCACTCGCAATTAACAGCTGTTAGTAGACGTTTAATCAGACTATTTAATCAACTAACAAAGTCAATAACCAAGTCATAATCAAAGATCGCCAAATAATCAAGTAAAAATTAAATTAAATAATCGAAATTAAATGAACAAATACAAAAACATGTGTTGGACAGGTGTCTGCTCTGCTCAGTAAAAAGTAAATACATTCCGTGTCTCACTCTTGAAGAATAACCACAACGTGGCGAGCGTGTGTATGATTCTCTATTCCGTCTATTATTTATTTGTCTCCTTTTTCATAAAATATACACAACTGCTTGACGCATGTCTTAAGATCTGTCTTATTATCGGTTTCATCCGCGAGACACGTTCTTTGTTCAACAGATCCTCAGATCATCCGTCTGTACTATCCACAGCTTTACTGTCTATGTGACTTTGTGTAACCAGCCTGTAGTCGGCTCTAGAATCTACGGGACAGAGGGCTGTTGAAACAAGCTGACATGTTTCTGGGTGATAGCATATTGTCATATATAGTGTCTCGTATGGCCGATATTTGCATTGCGTGCATCGGTGTCAGTATGAGCTATCTCTTGAAATAACCGTATCTTTGTTTATTGATCAGTAATATACTATAACTATTGCTACATTAAAAAAATCAATATAAAATCAAATTCTGTTTGTTGTATTTCCCGATAGTAAGGCTCGTTTCATTCTTCCTCGCCTTATTCCCAGCAAGGTTGTTTATATTTCCTATTGCAGTCTTCCCATACAGCATTGATATCACCTCCCGTTAATATCAATATGTATCAGATTATATTAACATATATGACGCTGCGCACGGTACTCAACACCACGTGCTGCACACTCTACAGATATATATAAGAGAATATTATTATAATTTAATGATTATATAATTGAGAATCGTGTATTTGATACTGAGTCGGTTGCACAGCATCCGTCGTCCCTTCCGTGTCACCACAGACTGCATCAGCGTCGACAAGGACAGCAGCACCGGGAACGGCAAGAGCTGTTGGTGTTCCTTCTTGATACAGTGGTAGAAACCAATCGATGCAGTGCTCGTGCTTTCCCAATATGTCTTGTCTTGATCTGTTCCTGCCTATTTTGAGACCATCGTTGCACAGGCTGCACCTGCCGTAAAGAACATTGCATCTATAGCCATTTCCTCATTTTAATCTCTTCCCCCTTCTCCCCCTTCTCCCTTTTTTCCTTTCTTTCAACTATCGCGAAGTCTACCAAACTCTGACAAATTTTGGTTCCAGCATCAGCCTTCAACTGCCAGCCTTTAACTGTCAACTGTCAGCTCTATTCTTGGCTTCGCCTTCCCCTGCTGCTCTAGTCACTAGTATCATTGAGCTATCCTGCTTTATCCAACAGCAGCTCCACCAATACGCGAAGGTTTCCTTTTCAACGAGCCACACAATTAGAAGGTGAGAACGAAGCATAGCCAAGAAAAAGAAAGCAGATCAGGCAAAAGCAACAAAAGCAACAAGCATCAATACTGCCCCTGATCAGCACCAACATCATCAGCACCCCTGAAGATGGATTTACAGCTAACCTATCATCAGCTATTTCACCATCTACTTTTAAAAGAAAACAAGAGTCAAAGGGATTGAAAGAAGGCACGCGTGCAGCTTGCACCTGCACCTGCATTTGCATTTGCATTTGCATCTACACCTGCATCTGCAGTCGCAGTCTCGACCAAAGACTACTGTACTTGTACTGCAGTGACAACGCATCAGCTATCATCTCTATCGAATCAACACTTTTACGCATTTGACAAACACTTGACAACACAAACACCCCTAGTCCTGGTCAACCCACTTGCCGGGTCTTGTTTGCCCCGTTTTTGACGGGTCAGCCAAGACATCGTGAGGTGGTGAGTGTGTAAAAGACTAAAAGAAAGACTGGAAGCTAAAGAAAGAGGACTAAGAGGACTGAGACAGGCAACGGCAAAAGGTGGAAAAGGAGAGAGTAGAGAGAGAAGAGAGAAGATAGAAAAGAGAAGAGAGAAATGACAAAAGAAGCCGTTATGGATTATGATGGCTGCACTGTCCAGATGATGGACCATCTCATTGACCTCACAAGCCAAGTCAATCTGAGAGTCGAGGAGCTACAGAGAAAGAGAGATCGGACAGACAGGGTTGGCAAGCTCGACATCCAAAGTAGCCAAAGACGGCGTAGACCGCGACCCAGAGATTCTATGCTTGCGGTTACAACTTCTACAAGCACGCCTAAAAGAGACAGAAAAGACAAAAACAGCCATAAAGACCCAAAAGATAAAAGAGACAAGGCGGCAATGCCGAGCATGACAATCATATCTTTATCTCTATCGCACCCCAAGTCCAAGTCTGCGCCGTGCACATCTTCTCCTCTTTGCGCCTCTGATGCTACTCTCGGTCATCAGCGTGGTCCAAATGCCACGAAGCCGTCTCTTACAACAACAGGTGTTGAGGCTGCCGGGGTGCTGGGCGGGTTAGATGGGGATCCTGGTTCGACGACTAACTTTACGACTAACAGCCGCTCGAGAGCTTCGTTTTTACAAACGCCTCCTGGTCCTATTTCCTTTTCTTCTCCGCTTGCACTTAAACTGGCGCCTCCTCTTGCTCCTCTTCTTCTTCCTCCCCTTTCTACCGGTCCAGATACCCCTTCGTCGTATCCCTTCTCTGCATCTTCTTCGAACCCACCCTTTTCTTCTCCCCTGCCTCATCGATACTCGAGTGCAGCTGCATCTTTTGTAGCTGCAACTCTTCCTACTTGCAAACCTACAACTGTAGTTCACACTTTTGCACCTACGTCTGCAAGCCCAACTTCTACAACACTACGTCGACTACAGACTTCCCCGAGATCGCCTTCTTCAACACATTTAGCTTCCCCTCCAGCCAACGCAAAAAGTACCCTTCACCGCCGACCTCCACCTATCCTAGCCGACCCCAAAGCTCCCAACGGACCTACACTTTTTTTGCCCTGGCGTCATCCCTCCGAGTCGAACACAACTCACGATACTCATTCAGCCCAAGCTACCCAAGCTACTGGTCCGGTCGGCACAGACCACAACCACACTTTTGCCGACCCCTACACCGACAGCATGCCTTCGGCGACACTTTCCGTGTCGACTGAAACTGAAGCCTCCAACGACAACTTTCTCCGTGTCAGCTTCGACGGCACCACGGCCGGCAAAAGCCATAGCAGTCGCAGCAGCCACAGCAATCGCAGTCCCCCGGCCCACCGTGTCAACGGCCGCTGGCACCCAACATCGGCCCGCTCTGCCCGGTCTCCCAGAAGTGCACTGAGCTCCGGCCCTCTACGAAGAAGATCGCCCAGTCCCATGTTTAACCCTTTTGCTCGCGGGTCTCGACAGCGCCATGCTGATGGTGCCGTCCGCAGTCACAGCAGTGGGGGCATGACAGGCATGAGCATGAGCCCGAGCAGTATGTATACCAGATCCAGTAACGGCCGTGCCCGGCGCAGCAGCTACAGCACAGGTCAACGAGTCTCGGTCTCTGGCAGCAACCCGCCACCGCCACTTACCCGCGAAGAGTTTGAAGCTCTCCCCGTCGCTATTCAGCGCAAGGTGTGTTAATTTTTATTTTCCTGTTTTGTTTTATGCCTTTTACTTGTTCTCTTTTTCTTCACGCAACAATGCAAGTGCAGCAAGTGCTACCCAGCAAGCAACCAAGTAAGCAGCCATCACTGGAATACGAAAAGTGGTGAGATGGGTCGAGCGACACCGAAATCCAACCAACATGGCAAGTGTCAAGTTGCAGAAACAGCTCAAAATCAAAACTCGTAAAACGAGAGATGATAAGACGAAAAGCGGAAATCAGAAAATGGAGGACCAGACGGATCAAGGCATGACAGCCAGAGGAGGATGCGAACCAAGGAAACGAATGGTTGGCAGCAGTCGGAGTTGAAAGTGAGAAATGAGGATGACATGGCAAAGCGTGATCTCGCAGGGCCATTCTCACCAATCACCTTACACGCACCGCGCCTACCAGCCAGCTACCGCCGACTCCTCTATTCATCACACTGCATTGTCACATTGAACACTATTGGCGCTGGCCGATGATCACCATCATACTCCAATTCACCGTCTCTTTGTGTTTGGTCCGTCTTCCGTTTTTCGCATTTTTCGATTTACGCCGTCACGCCGGCCTTGCCCATTTCCCACTAGCTGAGCGGTAACGGGTGGTGCCTCGAACCAATAACCGAGCGACACCACCGTTTAGGCATAGACCAGGAACTGGTGATATTGAGGCGAACATGCCAATACCGCGAGTGCAGGTGCTATCGGCCAGACGAATGAATTGATGTGAAAGAGGCTCAAAGACAGATTAAAAAGAGGAATTCAAGAGCAAGGAAAAGAAAGACACGGAGGAAAAGTGCTGCCCAACTGCAGCACACCAGCTGCATGAGATAGGCAGACGATCGCCAGTTGGCCACTGATGCGCGATGCACACCATCAGCAACCAGCATGCATTCTCCCTCACATCAATGACACTCAATGAGTCCTCTTTCAGTCTTCTAGTGGCAGACTATTGAGTAGTGCATCGTGAGTCTGACAGCCGCACACTTGACAGCTGGAGCGAGCCTTTCCGATTTTGTCTAGTTCTTTTCTTCTTCTTTTGAATCTCTCGCTCGTTTGCTCCGACCTCCGTATGGTCTGCCTGTCAACATGATTATGATTTTGAATATTCACATACAGAGCGGTGAGATGGCTGCATCTAAGCTACGATGATCAGCGCCGTTTCTTTGATTTTCAATACTTTTTCTTTTTCTATTATTATTCCTCTTCCCCCCCTCTCACGATCGCCATCTTCATCCTTCACATGCACCTCAGTTTTCGTCACCAAGCCGTTTATACATTTCTCGGACTTGCATTCACTGCATTTACTTGCACGGAAAACGCATCATCCTCCACTGCCGCATACATAGTAGCTTCTACTTGTCGCATATCATATTTCCCTGCGCATACGGATTTTGCTCTTCTATGGGCTTTATCCCTCTCACGCATACGGAGCATGCAAGGTCCCACGCCGGACCCCCTCGCACCTCGACAGTGATGGTGCTTGCACTAAGCTATTAGGTGCTTTATTAGCGCTTTAGTGCTTTAAACCGCATTAGAACGTCTTGGTGCTCATCTTCCTCTCGTCTCTACCTTTTGCTCTACTCTTCCCAACCCTTGTCGCCTGCCCCTATCCAACTCCACTTTTTTGCTTTCCCTCCTTTCCTCTTTTTCTTTTTGATTCTCTAGAATTAAATGGTTTTCTGGCCCTGGTTCTCTCCACAGCTGTCTTGATCCTCCGCTTTCCTGGTAGACACTTGGTAGACGGGCAGTAGTCTCTGTTGGTCGCTGCTTTATTTGGAGTGGTTAATCTCTTGGAATAATCAGCGCTGGCCCAAGCTGGCCAGGCCTGGCCGTGCTCTTCGGCCCTCGTTTTCGTGTCTGTTGTCTACTTTTTCGACTGCTTGACTGCTCGACTGCTGTCTTCCCCCCTTTGCCTCTCTTCATCATTGTCTTACCGGGTCCTTTTGCTCTTGCATCTCATATTTGCTCATCCTGCCGTTAGACATTGCATTCTTGCCGTTCGACCCTGCAGTCCTTTTGACCCCTTTCTCTCCCTCACTTGGCCGTCTCTCCGATCCCAATACCATCCCCCATTCCCCATCCCCATCCCATCCCGCACGAGCATACACCCCTAGCTGTTCCTGCATAACCACCGAGCCACTCTGCTACATCTTACCACATCTTGCCTCTTTTACTTGCTTGGCTCCTCTTTCTCAGATACCAACTGCATCAGGCATGCTTGCGCCGGTCGTCTGTAGACCCAGATTTAAGCCAGAGAAAGATAAAAAAGGCAGATAAAAGTGAGATAAAACCAAGAACATAACAAGAAGAGAAAGAATATTCGGAGTGACAACAGATCCTACTGTCCTTTTTTCTGATGCTTGTAAAAGCATCTTCAAAAACGACATTTGCTCACCATCTTTCTGGCCATTCATTACTTCTTCTTGTCTATATTCTTGACCCTTTTCTTCTTGGTGCTTGAATAACTTTTGGCCTCATCTTGCCCACCAGACCAGAGATTAAGCATACACTTATTCGCTTGGCCATAGTGTCTATTATTATATCAACGTTGCTCCGTCTCCTTTCCCATCTCCTCTCCTCCCCACAACTACTACTCGTCTCTACTTTAAACTTTCTTGTCCCTACTGCTCTCTACTACCACCCCCCCCTCCATTTTCTTTTCTCCCTCTCTCGGCATCCTTCTCTCCCTCCATTCCGTCATCCCACCACAACTTGTCAGGATTCTTTACAGGATTCTCTTTCGTTGCCTTTTCTGGTCGTTTTTACTCTTTTCTTATTATTTTCTCTTTTTGAGTTTATTTTTTACTTGCAATTGTTTTTGATTCCCCTACCAGCGTTCCATTTACATCTTGCTGCATTGTCTTCCGTCTTCTTTGCTTTTTGTCAGTTCTAGGCTCTCTGCATTGCTGCTTGCCGCTTGCTGCTTACAACTTGCTTATTTTGTTTTACTTGTGTTCTACATCTGGAACATCGCTCCTCCTTTGCTCGTCTTCTTATTACGATGATCAGAATAAACCAAAACTAAACAATTCCCTCTTTTTTCTTCTTCATCTGCAGTATTTCTCAACTCTCGAACGTCTTCGATTTGCACAGAGCTCATCTGGTGGCCAAGTCGACGGTATCTACCAGCATTACGACGCCATTACTGCGCTCAATATCCAGCGTCACCGCACTCGCCAGGACCGCATCATCTCGGACAGAATTGCTACCCGCCTTCGCCGTAAGCGGTCTCTTCGCGAATCACCCTTCATTATCGGATCATCCACCGCCGATACACTCTTCTACGCCAGCTTACCCGAAAAGATTCGGAAGCGTGAGTTTACACGAGAAGAACAGGTGCGCCTTGCCGGACAGCTTCGTGCCTGTGTGATACTCGACGCCGCAGACGAGGCTATCTACAAGATTGGCCGGCGCTCCAGCACCAGCCATCGCCTCATTGCACCGGATATTACATTGGACTCACCCACGACCACATCCTTCAGACACAGCATGGATACGATCCATAGTAGCGATCCGCGGCTTGCCCGCAGGGACGCCCTGGGACTCGAACTTGGCCCATCCTCATCTTCCATTACGTCGTCCAAGAGAACGAGCGGCGTGCCTGAATCATTTTATGACAGCTTCCGCTGGCTCGAGGAGGAGGAAGACCTGGACCTGCGTTTATTCCTCGACGACTACCACTCAAACCTGCGTGACCAGCTGCCATCACAAAACAAAGACCGCTTGCCATCTTTTCGTCGCCATCTCTCCGTCACCAAAAAACCATTTGGCCGTCCACCAGAAACAGCCATGGCCGGTACATCTAGTATAGTTGGCGCCGGCAGCAGCACCGCCGGAACCCGGCCTGCCACCAAGGACGACTCCAAGATTTCCAAAGCACAGGTTCAGGCACAGTCTCCCACATCCCCCAGCGCCAACAGCGGCGGCAATGTGCCGTTCCCCAGCTTCCCCGTGACTGCATCCAATTCCACATCCCCAGTACCAGCCCCAACCTTAGCACCTGTGACACACGTCCGGAGGAAATCCCGCACGCTCTCTCTCATCACACCAAAACAACACGCCTCGCAGACGTCTATTTCTACTATTGACCCGGGCGCTGCACACTATCAGGATCCCGAGGCCCGCCTCAAGCTCAGAGTATACCTCGCCTCACCGCAAAAGTTTGACGAGGCTATCGAGTTTGGCTTCCCGTCTACAGATGTGCTGTCCACTGGCGGCTCTACCATAGTTGGCAGTGCCAAGCACCACCGCAACACGCGCCAGAGCACTTCCAATGGCTCAAATAACATCAACAACCTGCGCACATTCCTTGTGGGCGACGACGACGATGATGACGACGACAAGCTGGAAATCGACCAGGCCTCAATTCCTGACCCGGACTCGCCCAAGACGCCCCAGCTGATTCCCGAGATCGCCACCGGCCCTGCTCCCTCAGTCTCTGGCGTTAGCGGCAAGGTTCCCGTCCGCCCTTACCGGCTCTCTTCCGACCCGTCACCAGGCCACCGGCCATCAGACAGCTATGCCCAGGTCCCCGCCAGTTCGCGCGAGATGACCCTGCGCATGACTCTGACCCGGCTGGATCTGCGTGCAGGCGAGGACCAGATTTACGGATGGCAGCAGCCACCATACCAGGTGCAGGGCAGCAATGGCAGTGGCCACCAGTCGCAACCTTCATATGGCCGCAAGTCCTCGTCGACACAAAACTACACACTCAAGGGCGGTGACGATTTCTTGAGAGACGGTGGTTCCACGCCCAAGATGTCCATGTCGCCTGGTCTGTTGTCTACACCGTCCATGGGCGGGGGCCCTGTGACGTACATTGGCGGACCCAATGGCGGCCGGCCCAAGGAGAGCATTGAAAATGTTTTTGCCGGCATTGACCACTGGGAAGCCATTGACCAGGACAAGGGCGTCATGAAGAGATTCTGGAACCGTGTACGGCGATCATAATTTCTGTGACGTTTACTATTATTACTACGACTACTACTCTCTCATCTCTTTGTACTTTCATTCTTCTTCACTCTTTTATTTGTCGTCTTTTCAGATATCAGCCAGCGGTGTTTTCCTGTTTTCTCTCCTTATTTTCTCTGCTTACTCGCCACAGCGGATTACTTGGGATCTACACACAGTCGTTCTTTACTATTCTCTCTCTTTTTTCGATACTCTCTTTTAGTTAAACTTTTTACCATATATCATTCATTTATCTATTATAATTATACGAACCATCCTTACTATTTTTACTATATTGAACCGGATGTCCTCATTCTCAAAATCATGCATACCCCTTCGCATTGCTGGAAATGTCGTATTGATCCTTGTATGTCTGTCGGTAAAGATCAGCACAAATATAGGGGTCTCTACCTTTTTTTCTGTTTTGGGTTATCCTTAAAGCCGTCATCCGATATCTACTGAGTAATATTACCTAGGAAGCGAATATAGCCACCCATGTCCCTGCTGGTCTTGACTCTTTGACACAATGACACATGGTACACTGTCACGTTTTGTAGAGGTCTCTTGGCCTCTCAGGCCCTCTGTGATTACACTTAGTGCTCGGGAATTTATTTCCAAATCTTATCTCACATATCTCAACATATCTGACAATGCAGTCTTACAGTATGCCTATGAAACCGTTGCAACCTTGTAGAAGTGATTACTGACAGGCTTTTGAAAGGCTTTAACAGGCAGTGAGTGGCAATGACAAACAACGACAGTTGATAGGCGACGGGGAAAGGAACAAAGATGTTTTATGATAGTCCATATAATATAGAATATAGAATACTGGTGCTCGGAATATTTGCATAAATTATTGTCCTTGATGTACTCAGTATTCTGGACTCGCAAGGCCAACTTTGAAAGCAGACTCATAATACTCAACACCTGATAGTCAGCTCCTAGCCATAGCATCGAGTGTATTCATTTCTCCTTGCTCCTTGCACCAACATGAGCCACAGCGCCATCCTCGCAAGACATGCATTGGACTCTGCATTAGCCTTGTCTCGCCATTCACGTTGCAGCACAGTGCACGCCCTGCTCCATCGCGAAGGCAACGCTGGAATTTGAATATATTGTTGAAAAAAAAAACTATCGATTCGCCAGGAAAAAAGACAGATTCTGCTGGTGCTGCATGTGGAACAGCAAGGCCTTATAAAGAACACTGCCAGTATAAATTGTCTATAGAAATTCCCATTCTTTGCTTGCATAGCCTTTGTTCTCGCAATGGCTTCACTTATACATTTTCACTACGCACTTACACTCTTTGTTCGTCGTCTCATCCAAGAACGTGCATAGTCAAAGCTCCCCTGCCTAGAAAATTTAAAGCATTTTAAAGCATCTTGGAGAGCAGGCAGGCTATTCTTGAAATGCTGTGGCGGTCGGACCAACTACGCCAAGAAACGGACTTGATTCAGTATTTAATTATGCGACCAAACCATCTTCGACTTAATTTGTTATTCTACAGAGTGATGTGCAGCGTTGCATAGTGCGTGGCCGGTCTTGGCTGAAGAAGACGCAACATTGGAACCTTTGAGTCCGGTATTGCCTTTGTGACGAGAGAGTGGCTCGAGCGTTCAACAAAAGAAACTTTATGTGACCGAGACGAAGTATTCTCTATTTTCTTCTGTTTGCTTTTGTTGCTTTGTTGCCAGTATTCAGTAATGAAATATTTTCTACAAGAGAATGTGGTATCGTTGCACAGCATGCACGACCTCCGATGCACGCTCAGATATTGGCTACTGTGCACAGAATGTTGAGTGTTGAGCATTGAGTGCTGGCTGATTATAAGTCATACGAGAATAAATAAAAAGGAAAAGAAAAAAGAAGGCCAAAGTGAAAAAAAAGAAGGGAAAACTCTAAAATAAAAATAAAAAAGACTCAAGATCGCCACGATCGACGATGCATCGCGACTATTGGAAAAACTTCAAGCAAGGGACGACGTCTCCAAGCAGGAAATCGAAAATCAGAGCCAAGTTGAGTTTCGAGTTTTCGAGTTCAATTATTGAGATTAAGGGTTTTCAAGTACAGACTAACACCCGCCAAAAAGACGGAATCAGCTCCGACCAAGACATGCAGTAGGCTACGGACGCCTCCATCCCTTGCATCAAGGGTGCCTTTTGCCTACCAAGCGCCGGCCTCTAGCTTCTTAGTGAGCTTGCTTCTGCCGTTCTCCCTCCTCTCGAGCCTCTTCCGTACGCAGTAGCTTCAAACAGACCGAGGAGACACAAATACCCCGAGCTGAAATGCTACCCTTTCATGCAAGGGACGCCAACTTGCAGCTCATTCTGCCTCCGCTCAGTTGACCCTGTGATCGGACCAAAATACTCAAGCAGTTTCAAGGTGCAAGCTCATGTAAGATACAATGGCGGCCGAGTCTGTACAAGCTAGGATTACCAAGTGCGCTGTGATCACATGTGCGAAAAGAATCCATTTGCAGTGGGGTTCTTGACTGTATGAATACAAACGCTGGCATTCGTTGGAAACTAGAATAGTGATATCAGAATAAGAAAAAAATTGAACCGCTTTCAGAACAAGTCTCTTTCCATGTAGCCGTAAATGTTACTGCCATGCGTAGAAGCGACTGAAAGTTGCGAGTGCATATGCCTCAGCGACAAATTTGATGAAACGGAAATTAATTCCATCCTGCCACGGGAACGGCACAGGCTCCAAATACCTTCTCCGGACGGGGATGTGGCCAAAGGCATAGCGGACGACTGCAAGCAAACTCGGATCACTGCCATGTGCAGTAGCGACAAAACCATCTTCAAGGTTCTAGTTTCTCGGGGTCTCCAGGCTTTCCTGAACATGAGTGTTAGTCGATACACGCGGCGGACTCGTGGCAGTAGACACCTGGGCTCCGACATACACTGGAGCATCACCGAACCCGTCACTGCTTCCTGAGATATCATCACCAGATGCTCTGGTTTCTGGGTGAAGGCCGACTGGCCTCCCAAGAAATTCCTCTTGCTGTTGAA
Organism: Ophiostoma ulmi; assembly: GCA_029298715.1. Lineage (NCBI taxonomy): Eukaryota > Fungi > Ascomycota > Sordariomycetes > Ophiostomatales > Ophiostomataceae > Ophiostoma > Ophiostoma ulmi. The sequence goes on along the minus strand of JANSLN010000001.1, from coordinate 639,291 downwards.
CGACATTCGGACGAGCTGGCGGGGGTGTTACGTCCATTGAGCTGTATGCTTCTGTAATAGCTTGCTGTACTTGTGTACGATGTGTATGCGCCTCCTCGAGAAAATGCCGGGTAAGACTAAAATATTCCTGCTCCAAGAGCACCAAAGAAGCTCGAATCCGGGCGTGTGCAGAGTCAAACTCCTGTTCTTGTGAACCATTGTCTTGTCCAGCTTCGTCGAGCAATGTTTGCATTTCCGTTGTGATATACATCAAGTCGACTCTTACAAGGCCAAGTAATTGCTGCGCCTGGTCCCTGGAGCAAACACGCAGAGATTCGTCGATCAGATTGAAACCAGCTGCTTCAAAATCTCGTCTCATTTGTTCAAGAATTATATGTATAAGACATATGTATGGATACCTGTCAAGAATAATGTCCCGGCTTTCTTCGATGAAGTAATCGAGCATGGCCAACAGGCGGCTTTGTGGAGTTGAGTCCGACGTATTCAGTGCAGAGTGAAGACGCCTAACTGCGTTGAGCTCACTGGCACTGATTCCTGGTACATAGATAATGAGCGAATCTGGTGCTGCACTGCTATCAAATGTACGGAGCGAAATGTTGCCAATGCTGTTTCTCTCTTGTCCAAGCCTCATTGCGTTATGGGCCTCGGAACTGTTGGGGCGATCGCGGTCGTTGATGAGTTCTTGGTGACGATTGTCAAAAGGTAATTGGGAAGATGATGTATCTGATCGTGTTTCAGGCCGAATAGCTGAGGAAGCAGTCTGATGGTTGTGCTCCGAAGTAAGTCGTAGATGCGTTTCCAAGTCCAGAGAGTGCACCCACGTGACACCTTCTGCATCTTCTGCTCCGGTTCCTTGTTGTGTACGCAAAATAAAGCCGTCTTGTTGCTGGGAAGACGATGGGGGGTTAAAAGGCACTGGCATGAGCTCGAAAAGACGCGTAGGTATTGCAGTCTGCATCGAAGGTTGGGAAAGCGTACTGGCCGGTGTAGGCTGGGTTACCGGGAGCGAAAACGCCCGTCTAGCAAGAGCATCTGAAGGATGCGGATCTTCCAACTCAGCGATGGGGCTTGGTGTACGGGGAAACGCGTGAGAAGAAGTGAGAGAAGTTGATGGCGTTGGAGATGGAGATGGAGAAGCCAAGATGCGATTCCGTTCACCAAGTTGCATTTGCCGCCTTGGGCGTATACGGGGCCTCTCATGGCGAATCACATGGTGATTCTCAGGGCGAGTAGACGGTGCCGGCTCTGGTGATTTAGAACGACGAGTGTATAGTGGCAGACCCATGGCTGTGGTTAATTTAATATGACAATGATCTATAAAATGACTTTGTAGTAATGATGCGTGCTGATATAATGGGTATAGATATGAGCATGCCGTGTCTGCAGGGTGGATAGCTGAAAGATGAAGAAGAGAAGAGAGACGCAAGGAGCTGGCCGCCTCAGAAAGGCGCTTATTGTTGATATATGGTCGACAGCTGCCGCCATGGCTCCTTCCTCATAATACGGCAACGCGCTTTCCCTGCCGGGCAGTAATCAAAGAGAAAGAAGTGTCGGCCAGCGACGCCAATACTAAACAACAGCAGTCAGCGGCAACAGCAATGAAGGACGATACATTTAGACAGCCAGCAGCCGCACAAGAATATCCTAGTTTGACTCTATGAAGAATCCTGTACTTAAAGTAATCGGTCACTAAAAGGCCGCCACAATTTCAATTGACAATGGAGTATACATGGACGGCGTTGGCCAAGGGTATAGAACAAAATCGGAAAGAGGACCCAAACGGGAAAGAAGTAAACAGGCCCAAGAAGAGGCCGGCAGAGTGACGTAAGGCATGCATGCGGGTGGCACTTGCCGTTTCAGTCCCTCAGCCTTGTCCAACCTCGAGTCATATGGCGGATATTTATGTAAGCACGTCTTGGACAGAGGTAGATGGATCTTATCACGAAAAATGATATCACTCTTTACTACCAGACGCAGACGGACAAGGTTTCAAAATAGATTCGCAGAGATTGAAGAAATTGGAAAGCAGTTTTCTCGTCGTCGCAACACCAAAACGCCGGTCATTACTGATAGATTGATGACTGATCGAGCCTTACACCGATATACAGCATCCTACACCCGTAGCCCACGCCCATGGCCATGTGTGGCAGTCAATGGCCTGTAGTCTAGTTTGTGCACGGTGAACAAGCCGTGTGCATCCTTGGCAACCCATCTTCCAGAGTCGAGAGGATGCAGACTGGCGAGGCGCATTGCACATAGAACATGGCCCATAGACTATGCTGCATATACCACTTTGACCAGGACAGTGGGACATACAAGGAACCAGCTCATGGTCCCAGGGGTCTACAATGTTAGTATACAATCTGCCCGATGGAAGCAAGAGTGCGACATACCCAAGGTAATCTTCATTGATTGTGCCAATGGCCCACATCTCGCCGACCTCGCTACGCGTGCCCATAATCTTCACCCGGATGTGTGTGCCGGGCTCGATCCGGTAATCCTCGTTGTCTGTGAACTGCGGCGGCGTCGCATTTGCGTCGTATTTGATTTGCGACGGGATCATCTATACGGTTAGTCCTCGGTATACAGCATACAGTACGCATATACAATACACATCTAGGTACGTACGTGCGACGACACAAACAGCGACAGCGGTCCTGCTTGTGCGAAAAAGCCGTGCGGATTGACTGACGACACCACGGCATCGACCGACTCGCCCTTGAACGGCCGCCACACCACTGCGCGGTAGCCCACCGTGAACTCGGCCAGGCCGTTGCCCGGCAGGATCTTGCCCGCCGAAATGTCAAAGGTGTCCATGATGGATATTATGTAGTAGTTGCCTGCGCATGTGCCCTCGACGTCCTTGAGCAGCTTTGTCGTCACCAGCTCGTGCATGTTGCGGCCAAAGTATGACGGGTGCAGCGTCACGCGCCGCTCGAGGTTGTGTAGGAAGAACATTTTGAAGATGGAAAGGTAGATATCGGATCCAAGGTGGCGATGTGGTAGTAATCGACGGGTGAGAGTAGGCGATGAGCGATAGAGAGTCGTCGAGGGGGTGGACGTGAATGCGCGCGTACTGGGGGATGGAGTGAACGGCAGGTAGAGAACGACGGCAGAGGATGCGCGATGAAAGGAAGTGGCGCAAAGGACGCAGAGAGAGAGGAGGAGACCGAAGGAGCTGCTGTCGTGATGGTCGGTGTCGCTTAGCTGAATGAGCGGAGAGCTTGTCGCGATGCTTCGTGTTCGCTTTGCTCGGGGATGAGGAGGCAAAGCAAGGACGTGACGACGAGAACGGCGGCGACGACGACGAAGGGGGCAAAGAGGCGACCAAAAACAACCAGAAGCAACCACAGCAAAGAGGGCGCGACGAGGTGGGTGGAAGACGAGCGGTGACGAGGAGAGACGGGGCGTGAGGTCGACGACAGTAAGCAAGGCCAAAAATTCGAGGATTGTCGTCAATAGCTACAAACCAGGAGAATGGGGCCAACAAAGGGAGCCGTACGCATGCAGCACTAAGCAAACAACGGCAGTGGGCGAGTGAATGGCGCGGCTGAACATGACCCGTGCGGAGTCACGTCTAGTGTCACGTGCACAAAACACCGCCCAAAAGATGGGCAAATACAGCCATTTGCCATCATAAGTTGCGCTACACCACCGTCTACCCAGACTCGCTAGTAAACGTTTGTTGAGGTATTCACATTCCTTCTTGCCGCTCTTTACCATCTTGTTTGACTAGAAGTTTTCACTTTCACTTCTGCAAGTGCTTCTGCTAAATCACAGTTGCAACTTCTCAGTGTTGCTGCAATCTGCAATCTTGCACTTTACAAAGCTCGCCAACGAACCCCAAATCAACAATCCCCAAATCCAGACAATCGAGACGGCATCAGTCTGTGTCAGTCTGCATCAGCCTGCATCAGACAGCGCCAGCCAGAATCGACTGACACCGCCGTGATAATCGCCTGCGCGGCGTCCATCCCCCACGCCGACCTCGAACATGGCTAGCATCGATCGCTTCAGGCCTACGCGCGAGGGCTACCAGCCGCCAACCGTTCGGCAGCAGGGCCAGGCACCACCCGGCCAAGCGCCCCCGGCTGGAGGTGTAGTGCCCCCGGCATCTGCCATTCCCGAACGCATATCACAGTCAGTCTCACCCTCGCGCCGGAACGCAAACGTGCCGCCGGCCGTGCCTTCGCCGCCCGTCTCGTCTCGCACATCGCCCCCAGCACACTCGCACGGTCAACGACACCCTCACCCTCCTAGCCAGCTCGGCAAGCCACCAATATCCATGTCCCACAACCCACACAATGCCCATAATGCCCATAATGCCCATAATGCTCATAATGCTCACCACTCTACACCAAGTCGGCCACCACCACCGCCTGCACCAACAGCACCGCCGCCAGGCCAGCCGCCGTTTGCCAGCCAGTGGTATTATACCGAGGAGGAGCTTGTGAGCACGCCGAGTGTGCTGCATGGCCTGACGCCTGCCGAAGAGCGCGAGCGCCGTGCCAAGGGTGTCAACTTTATCTACCAGGCCGGTATCGCCGTCCAGCCGCAGGCCCTGCCGCAAATGACCCTGTTTGTCGCGGCTGTCTTCTTCCATCGCTTTTATATGCGCTACTCTCTTGTAGAAGAGCGCGGTGGTGTCCATCACTATGTGGGTTTTCTTCCAACGTCTTTTTTCTTTATCCGCCCAATCTAACATATCAGAATATTGCGGCTACGGCCATGTTCTTGGCAAACAAGACTGAGGAAAACTGCTTCAAGACCAAGCACCTGATTGTCGCCGTTGCCAAGGTCGCACAAAAGAACATGAACCTGATCGTCGACGAGCAGAGCAAGGAATACTGGCGCTGGCGCGACAGCATCCTGACCTACGAGGAGCTCATGCTCGAGATCCTGACGTTTGACCTCAACGTCACCAACCCCTACGACCAGCTGTGGCAGCAGCTGCGCGCGCTCGGCCAGCTGGGCTGCAAGCCCGTGCGCGAGGCTGCCTGGTCCTTCTTGAACGACTGCGCGCTCACACAGCTGCCGCTGCAGCTGGACGCGCGCGACCTGGCGGCGGCGTCCATCTTTTTCGCGACAGTCGTGTCCAACGAGAAACTCGAGGATGTGCACGGCCAGCGGTGGTGGCAGCACGTGCGGGGCGACGAGGCGCGCATGGTGCGGGCGACGCGGGTGATTATCCAGTTTTACAAGGACAACCCGCTCAAGAAGCAGCACACCGGCTTCCGTGCCGCGGCCACATCGTCGGCCATGGCAGACACGTCGACGGGCTCCGTCTCGCCTGCGTACATCTTGGAGCTGACACGGCGCCCGCCCGTCAACCTGAGTCCTGGCATGTACGACGGGTCTACCGGGTCTGTAAGCCGTGACGTCACTCCCATGGAGCTAGATCGCTCGCAGTCGCAGACTCAGTCTCAGTCTCAGTCTCAGTCTCAGAGCCAGCCACCGACGCAAACGCATACCCAAACGCTGACGCAGGCAACGTCCGAGGTGGCTGCGGCGCCTGGCGATTCCGATGCAGCGCTCAAAGCGGTAGCCAACAGCTTGGACAATGGTCTACACCCTGTGGACAGTGCCGCGCAGCTGAACGGCAACGGCAATAGCAATGGCAAGCGCGAGATGGAGGAGGGCGAGTATGTATCATCGCCGCCTGCTGCCAAGCGTCCGCGGACGGTCTCTTATGAAGAGGAGCGGTCACGGGAGCGGTCACGGGAGCGGTCACAGGACCGTAACCGGGACCGTGCTCGGGACTACACTCGCCGGTCGCCGTCCCAGTCTGGCAGCCGTGACGGATCGCGCTCTTTGTCGTATGGATCCTAGTTTCTTTCACCCTTCATTATCCTCCTCTTTTCTCTTTCCCCTTTTATTCTACTTGCTTGTTTTTCTATACTTCCCTTGTTATCGGCGAACGGAGTACGGAAGTTCTAGATGGCCATCGAGCCCTAATCTGGCATGACATGTTTTTGTTGTCAATTTGATTTATATGTTTTCCTTTTGACCTTGGAGGATGGTCGGTTCATGGGCACGGGGATGGGGCAATTTCTTATGTCATACCAACCAATGTCTGCCCACATTTTACCCTATCTGCCGTTAATACCAAATTAATTATACATGGCCATCACTTTGACTGTTGTAGTTTACTTGCATATTTGGTTCATCACTTTTTTAATTTACGTGGTATTACAATCATTAATCTTTTTTCGTATTTCAGGGGCAATCTATCCTAAATGCATATAATGGGTGTCTGCACCTCGATTTAATGTACAGGCTCCCAAACCGAGAACTTATATAATGCACTCTGTTCCGGGTATGCTTCCTCTCTCTACTTCACCAGTACAGCTTCCGGAGAAGCGCTTATGCCTGGTAAGTAGAGGCGGAGACGTTGCCACCACGGCCGGTCCAGTTGACGTGGATGTCCTTGCCGACGGGGTACTTCTCGCTGGCAGCCTCGGGCTTGATGTGGAAGGTGTGGGCACCGAAGTAATCACGCTGGGCCTGCAGCAGGTTGGCGGGCAGGTCCTTGGTGCGGTAGCCGTCGAACCACGACAGGGCAGTGGAGAAGGCAGGGGTCGGGATACCAAGCAGAGCAGACTTGGCAACAACGTCACGCCAGCCGGGCTGGGCCTTGTGGATGGCCTTGTTGAAGAAGTCGTCGAACAGCAGGTTCTCCAGGTCTGGGGTTTTGCGGTAGGCGGCGGTGATGTCCTTCAGGAAGACGGAGCGGATAATGCAGCCACCACGCCACATCAGGGCGATGGAGGGCTTGTTCAGCTTCCAGTTGTACTCCTTGGCGGCCTCCTGCATCAGCATGAAGCCCTGGGCGTAGGAGATAATCTTGGAGGCGTACAGGGCCTGCTCAAGATCGTCGAGGAACTGAGCGCGGTCACCCTCAAACTTGTTGGTGCGGCCGACATACTCGAGCTTGGTGGAGGCCTTGGTACGCTCGTCCTTGATGGCAGACAGGCAGCGAGCCAGGACAGCCTCGGCAATCAGAGTGACGGGCATGCCCAGGTCCAGAGCGTTGATGGCAGTCCACTTGCCGGTACCCTTCTGGCCAGCCTTGTCGAGAATCTTCTCGACCAGGGCAGTGCCATCGTCGTCGTTGAAGTACAAGATGTCACGGGTGATCTCGATCAGGAACGAGTCCAGCACGCCCTTGTTCCACTTGGCGAGGGTGTCACCAATCTCCTTGCTGGTCATACCCAGGCCACGCTTCATGATGTCGTAAGCCTCGGAGATGAGCTGCATGTCACCGTACTCGATACCGTTGTGGACCATCTTGACGTAGTGGCCAGCACCCTCGTCACCGACCCAGTCACAGCAGGCCTCGCCGTCGCTCTTGGCGGAGATGCTCTGGAAGATGTCCTTGATGGCGGGCCAAGCGGCCTCGTCACCACCGGGCATGATGGAGGGGCCGTAGCGGGCACCCTCCTCACCACCAGAGACACCGGAGCCGACAAAGTGCAGGCCCTTGGAGGCAAGGTAGGTGGTTCTCCGGTTGGAGTCGGGGAAATGTGAGTTACCACCATCGATGATGATGTCACCCTTCTCCAGGAGGGGCAGGAGGGTCTCGATCCAGTCATCGACGGCCTTGCCAGCCTGGACCAGGAGCATGATGCGGCGGGGCGACTTGAGCTTGGAGACGAACTCCTCAGTGGTGTGGGCACCAACAATGGACTTGCCCTGGGCCTCGTTGGCCAGGAAGCGGTCAACCTTGGAGACGGTACGGTTGAAGGCGCAGATGGTGAAACCGTGGTCGGCCATGTTCAGAATCAGGTTCTGGCCCCTGCAAACGGTTAGTGATCCATCGGATGATTGATTGGTGACGTCCACGAGCTGTCCGAGCTGTCCGAGCTGTCCGAGCTGCAGTGTGGCCGTTTCTTTGGAGAGCTACATTCGGTCCTGCTAAGAGAGCATCGCTAAAAGGACTACACATCTTGCACCCCCGAAGCAGCTCCGGATAAACTCGCGGGGAATCCGTTGGGGAGCTCCGGAGCTATACACGCGTAGGATAATGCTCGTGTAGAAGTCCATTTGCAAGTTCTCAGGCTTCAAGTTTTTCGGGAGGGTATTGCAAGTGGCAGGACATCTTTTTCAGGCGATGAAAGGCTGCAGACGAGCTTGGACAGTTGTTGGGAAGGCAAGAAAAATAAACAGACACATCGGAAATACACCGATGCAGTCGTATGACAGCAACTTACATGACGGCCAGGCCGATAAGGCCGAGATCAGCACTGGGAGAGCTGTTAGCATTTTGTTTATTACCAGGCTGAGCTTGAGACGCAACTGTAGACAGTGAAGATGATGAGGCGGTTGAGGAGGGTAGGGTAAAGGATGCATTGTTGGGCGCGAGAGCCCCGCCGAGCTTTGCCAGGCGGGTTCTAAGCGACGAAACAAGACATGGTCAGTGAGGGCCAAAAGCCAAAAGCCAAGTGTCATGTCATAGGGGGGTAGTGCATTGTATAGTGATAGTGGTGTGTGCAGGGTGGTCCGGCAATCCAAAGGAGCGGCAAATGATGGGAAGGGATGAAAGACGTAGGGGACGAAAGACTGGAGACTAGGCCAAAAAGAGATAGCGATAGAGAGTAGACAAAGCAGAGAAAGCAAAGAAAGTCCCCGCCAGAGCAAGCAAGCGTCAAACACCGATGACGGCAAAATCGCGCTTCAGGCTCTGAGGCAATTTTGCCGTCGGCGGAGAAGAGCGTTGCTTATTGATCTTCGGTTTGTTTTCTTTTGCTCTTTTTTCGGTCTGGTCTTTCGTATCGGAGCCTCGTCTTTGCCAGTGCCGCCAATGTTTGGTCTTTCATCTTTCATTTCCTTGTCTTTGTGTAGCTTTTCCGGTGGGCTGTTTGCCACCCGTTGCTGTGCTCTGGCTATGCTGGTTCCATCTGAAGCGATGATTACATCGGTGCGGGGGTGGGGTAAAAATTTGGCATTTTCCCCTACAGTGCAGCAGCACAGCAACGCAGGGGAGTTGTGATCAAGACATCAGCAGAAAGTGAGCGCGATGCAGTCGCAATGCTGTCAATGACCGATTGTGGAGGGGATCTGAAGGTGGGGGAAGAGGGCTATATAAAGCAAAGGAAGGAAAGAAGCCGGTAGTAAAGCGATAATGAGATTCAAAGAGGCAAAGCAAGCAAGCAGATGAAGCTGCTGAAGCAACTGAAGCAACTGGAGATGATCCCAGAGCTAGAGCTGAAGCTGTCTTTGCCGGTTGCTGCAGGGGAGGATTTTGGAGGGGCACTTACACAGGACCAGACATGGCTGTTGTGTGAGGAGGTAATTGGTTCGGGGGGTTAAGGTTGTAGAGTTGAGGGTATTCGAGTCGTCGACTAGCGAGAGAAGCTCGATGCAATTGGAGATTTGGAGTTGGATAAGAAAGAAGAAAAAGAGAGAAAGGGAAGAAAGAAAGGAGAGAGAAGAGGAGGGGAAGAAAAAAAAGAAAGAGAGAAGTAGAAAAGGGAAGGAAGGAGAGAGAGAGAAAGAGAAGAAAAGGAAGGAGAGATCGAGACGGAAATGGAAATTAAAGCGAGAATAAAAAGACAATACAAATAAAATAAATAAATACAAAGAAATAATAGGAAAATGGGCATATAGGCAAATAGGCACAGGGAAACTACCAGACACTCAGCAAGACAACCGCCGTCACCTAGTGTGAGTGGTGAGGCATGAAGCTTGCCAGGACTGGAGACGCTCCAGTGAAGGAGGTGTACAAAGCGACAAGGGAGCTATGAATTACGGAGTAATATGACCCTCTGGCTAGGAGGCGAAGGAGGCTGGCACTTGGAAATGGAGTACAGGAGATACTTTGGATACAAACTCGTAGGCTTGGCCAGGCTCGTAGAATACATGACACTCTACGGAGGACAAGGAAGGCGCGCTCGACAATGCAAGCGGATAGGGAAAGTGCGACCCGGTAGTAAGATACAAAAGTAGAAACAGTTTCGTCTTGCGCTGGGCTGGAGCGACCCTGATGTTCCTTTCGTCTACACGTAAATGGCAACGGATGGCCGCGGATGACAACTGATGACAACTGATGACAAACGCTGTTAGCGGGTGGCTAATGGCTTTGCTACCTCTTTGACCTCGTCTAGCAGCTTCGACCTCCGTGACGGAGTATGGACAGCCCCTCAATTGTTTCCATTGTTTCCACTAACACCGGTTGGGGATCCATTGACGAGGCACGAGGCAAAGACAAAACAGTACTCCTGATGTGCCATGTTCCGTATTCTATAATCTACTACTGTACCCTAGAAATAGTATCTTAGTTGCAACACCGTCGCCTAGGCTATTGCTGATTATTGTTGCCAATGGTATCCCAAGATGCAAATACTGGCAGTCCGCTAGCGGTCGGAAAAAGGACACGGGAAAATGCTCATAGGCGGGTAATTGGGGGGTGGGGCGAACGACCGGGCCGAGATGGAAGGAGCGATGGGAGCAGAAAGTAGACATCATGGAGAATGAATATGATACAGATTGGTAACGGAAATGGAAATGGCAGCGGCATATGAAGAAGGAGCAATGGGCAATAAGCAGTCGCCGTATGACAACGGCCAATATGTCAGCCATATGTCAGTCAACCGTCAGTGAATGTCAGTGAATGCCAGTAATGTGTCAGCCAAGTGTCAGTTTATAAGTTCAAAAAAGGAAAGAGGCAAGCAAGAAACTGCGAAAGAGTGGCCGGCGACACACCACAGAAACCACAAGTCCACCAGACCACCGGCGACTTTAAGAGGCTACCTCAATTTCAGGTATGAGTGGGGGATCCAACTATACGATACGGCGTGTGCAGCAGGCAGGTAGTATTAGTGTGTGGCCTTGGTCCGGCTGCTCCAGGAGGCCACGAGGCGATCATGGACGATGAAGGGTGTGGGCGGATCATTGTCCTACATGAGCGAGCGTGGAGTCAATCAACCGTTCCTTCCATCTTGGGCAGCGGCACCATCGGGCAGATACTCGTGCTAGTAGGCAGCAATCTTGGATGATGACAAAGCAGCATAATCCAGAATGAAACTTGACGATAACGACAAGCGATGAGAGACGAGAATACGACCAGCAACAGCAAGTAAAAAGATCCAAAAGATCCGGCTGCAGCATCGACGACGGACGATAACCGGGCCAGCCGCACATTGTATGACATATATAAAAGTACTTGTACGACTTGATCCGCGATTCTCCATTTCATCCGATTGTCTCAATCACCGTGACCGGACTTATTGCAGCGACAAGTAATCGGCGATACCAGTTCAATTTACTCGTAAGAGATGGGATCACTGCAATAATGAAAATTAAATAACCTCGACTGAATAGCGGCATTTTCACGCTGCTGTCGAGTCGTGTCTGCCATTCTCCAGCCAGCGTTGTTTTTCCACCTTGTTTTACCCGCTCCGTCAACATGTTTCCTATTTACTCAGCAATTTCTACGTAAATAACGTAAATAACGTAGATAATCTCTCGAAAAGTTTTGGGAATACAAATAAATAACTCGTATCATCATTATTAATCTATTCCCCCAACCCTCCTGCTTTTTGTCTGCCAGCCTTCTACCTTTTTCATGTTGTCCAGTTTTTTGTTTCCTTAGTCCGGCGCGAGCGACAAAGCGACAAAGCGACAACGGAGCTATTGTTGCTTTTCTCTTCTACCTTGTTCTGTTTGACTAAAATTCATGAGCAAAAGTCCTCGAGTCTGTCGTCTGTCTGTCTGTCTGTCTGTCTGTCTGCCTGCCAGCCCAATGTCTGCCAAGACTAATACTGTGACAGGAGGTAGGATATAAGTCATCTACTCCGTGGTGGTCCGTAAATACGCATTCAAGAGGAAAGAGCGATCCTACAACTGTGGATAAAAAAGATTGGATAGAAAGCATACGTATAAAATAGAATTTTGAATCAGGCAAGACGTGCCCCAGACCTCAAAATAGAAGCATGATTACTAACGGCATAATCACAGCAAAGCATCAAACAAATCCTCGACTTGTCGCGAAAGAGAAAAGAGTGGAAAGTGGGCTGACATTTGACTGCATTTTTGTTCCATCTTTGTTATATCACTTATTCTAGCGCTTATTTCCATGTGTTTTGGTCTTGTTTGGGATCCGAGACGAGCTGTGCAGGGTTTGCGATTGAAGTGCATGACGGTGCAGACAATACAGACGGTGCAGACGGTGCAGACAATACAGACAGTGTAGACAGACACAGCAGAAGATGAAAATACGTCAGTGTGGCCTGTGGCCGGCTTTGGTGGGATGAGTGCCCCTCCACGCGCGACAGCGAGCTCAGCTGTTGAGAATTGAGAGATTCGGTGCATTTTGTTGCGAGCGGACCCACTTTAGTCTTTGCTCGCTTTCGAATTTGACCCAGTGATACAGCACGTGTCTAGAATATTCCATCACGTGTCTCCAATCGTTCTTTTTCTTATCGTTATCAAACAGCTATCACAGCCTCGCGTCGTCGTTGGCCATGTCGCATTCAATCGTCTACATCTTCTTTTTGACGTCTTGGATAATCGCGACTATCCGACTATCTACCAAAACCAGCCATCATGTCTGGAGCACCTGGAACCGCACACCCGTCGCTGCCTGCGCGGCCGCCTGCATTGAGCGCGACAGGCACGGCGGCCGCCTCTGCAGCACCGGGTTCGTCCTCGTCCTCATCCCAGCCGCGCCTCGGTTTCTCGCGCACTTTTGCCGGCGCTGGCGGCAGCTCTGCCAAGGCTGCAACTGCGCAAAATACCTACAGCAACTACCACAACAACAGCAAATACCCCCAGCAGACACCAGCACAAGGCGCGACCTACGGCCCGACTGCACCGCCCGGATACGGCCCCCAAGCTCCGACTTCATATGGTCCCCAGGTCCCAGCATCATATGGTCCTCAAGCCCCTACTTCATACGGTCCTCAAGCCCCTACATCATACGGCCTCCAAGCACCAGCATCATACGGCCCCCAGGCACCGGCATCCTACGGCCCGCATGCCCCTGCTTCTACACCGTCGTACGGTCAGGCCGCGTCCGCACCTCACATTCGCAATCCATTCCCCCAGCAGCCGCAGCAGCACCAGCAAGGCGGTCGCGGCGGCGGCAACTACCGTCAAAACAACTCGTCATGGCAGAGCGGAGGACAGCAGGGCGCACAAGGAGGCTATGGCAACTCAAACCCACAATACGGCCAATACTACGGCCAGCAGCAGCAGCAGCAGCAGCAACAGCCACAGTACCCCGGCTATGGCCCTGCTGCCTACCCAGAAGACCCGGCTGCAGCGGCGGCGGCAGTAGCCGCAGCAGCCGCCGGTGCCGCCGAGGCAGCCAACACGGACGCATCGGGCGAAAAGAAAAAGACTGTGTATCGGTCGGGCGGCGGCAAGCAGTGGGCCGACGATACGCTGCTTGAATGGGACCCGAGCCACCTGCGGCTGTTTATTGGCAACCTGGCGGGCGAGGTGACGGACGAGATGCTGGCCAAGGCGTTTGGCAAGTACAAATCGCTACAAAAGGCGCTGGTGGTGCGCGACAAGTGGACGAAAAAGGCGCGCGGCTACGGCTTTGTGAGCTTCAGCGACCCCGACGACTTTTTCCAGGCGGCCAAGGAGATGAACAACAAGTACATTGGCAGCCGGCCGGTGTCTGTGGAAAAGGGCAAGACGGAGATCAAGGTGTCGACGTTCAAGGACGACTCGCAGCGGCGCAAGAACAACCACAAGAACAATAAGAACAACAAGAACAAGCAGAATAAGAACGGCGGTGGAGGTGGAGGAGGTGGCGGCGCTTCGGGTAGCGGCATGGGCAGCACAGCACCGAAACAAAACGAGGCGGCCATCAGGGCGATGCCGTCGGGCGTGACAAAACCGGGCAAGACCAAGAACGGTATGAAGCTGCTGGGCTGATTTATTTATTGCAGTCCTACTTTGATTGGCTGTCTTTTGCTTTTCACTTTCACTTCATTTCCATCGCTTAATACCATGTGCTATAGTTATCATATTGTAATAAATATTCACCCACCCAACTAACCAAAAAAAAAAAAACGCCGTATAATGCAGTATTAACATGTACAAACAGATGTAAAAGTAAATGGTATACAATCAAGCAAGTAAGCAGACGTTGGATCGAAAATGTACATCTCATCGTAGCGGCCGCGGACTATCTGTGACCGAGAAGGCCCGCGTCCTCTCTGTCGTCGGCATCGTCACCGTCTGCAACAGTCTCGCCCGCGTGTCTAGCAGTTCCCGAGGGAGCAGCGGCTCCTGTTGTGCGTGCAATCGCCTCGCCACCGTGCTCGTGCGACAGGTGGCCCTTGTGCACGTCGATCTGCGCCTGCTTGCGCATCTTCATAATCTTGATGTAGTTGTACACCATGATGGCCGCCAGCGTGACAATGAGGCCCAAGAAATTGACAAGCGTCAGCGTATCGTGGAACACAAGCGTGGCCGTGATAATAGTCACGACCTCCTTGAAGATGCCGGCAATGCTGAGCGTCACGACAGAGGTGCGCTGCAGCAGAGCAAACTCGGACGCCGTCATAAAAAAGGCAATGCAGCCGGGGAACAGCACCAGCAGCGGTGTCTTGACAGGGCCAAAATCGTCGGCAAGCTTGATGAAGCCGTCGGCCAGCGCACTAAAGCCCTCCATGGGAATGGCGAGTGCAAAGAGCGTCACAAACATGACGGGCGCGAGGTAAAAGATGCTGGAAAAGGGGTTGGATGTGGCCGGGTTGCGCAGCAGCATGATCTGGGTCAGGGCCCAGCGGAAACCCGAGAAAAAGGCGGCACTGATGACCAGGACAAAACCAAACGTGTCAAACTCGACCTCGCCGGCGACCATCATGACGACGCCAATGGTCATGGTTGCGATAATAGCGACGAGGCGCATGGTGGGCTTCTCGAGGCGGAACGCAAAGGCGAACAGTAGCACAAACGCGAGCGACGAGCTCTTGCACATGGCTGCTTTGTTAGCACTGGTTTACTGATACACATACGGCACGGGCGGGAAGACTTACTGTAAAAGGTAAGGGTGATCAGCTTGAGGGAGGCATTGCCGAGGCCAATGTCGAGACCGGTGGCGGCACCGCACGGGCTGATGCGTGTGAGGTAGAACCAGCGCGTCATGCGGGCCTCGGGCGACGTCTGGGGCCGCAGCGACGGCACAAAGTACAGGACGAGGCACGACAAGAAGAACTGCACGAGCATGTGAATGCTGGTCGTGAACAGGGGAAAGGGAAAGTTGCTGCCAAACATCCACTTGTTGTAGAGCGAGATGCTCAGCGAGAAGAGGTACCACAGCCCGATGAGCGAGCCGTTGATGACAAGACGGCGCACCACGTGGTGGTCGGCCTCTTTGCGCTCGGCCTCGGTGACAGACTGTAGTACGGGGTCGTGCTCGTCGTCGTCATCGTCGCCGACAAGCAGCCGACGGATGTCGGGGCCGCTGCTGTTTATCCGCTGGACGCCCTGTATTCTTGCAGTCCTCGTATTTGCTGGTCGTGGCTGTGCTTCGGCGTCGTAATCTTGGTCGAAGAGGGACGAGTCCTGGCTCTTGCGGCCGGCAGCATCGTCGTCCCAGTCGGCCCATCCGTCGGCATCGTCGTCGTTGTCGGCATCGCTGTCGTTCTTGCGATGTGATGTGTTATTTGGTATAGATCCGAGCTCGATGGAGGCATTGTTGACGGAGCTGCTGGGCAGCAGAGAAGCCGCCCGCGGCCGTTTTGGTGAGGGCATGAAGGAGGTCGAGGTCGAGGTCGAGGTCGAGGTCGAGGTCGAGGTAGAGGTTGGGCAGTCGGGGTGCTGGGGTCGAGGATGGTGATGTCAGGTCAAGGGTCAAGCTGCTAGCATGACTCGGGACTTTGTCTAGTATCGGATACAAGACGACAAATATATAATTATTGTCTTTGCTATGCTTTATACTCTTTTTGTCGGTGACTGTGGCTTCTCTTCGACAGCTGCCAGCTTCAATCAGGACCTGGCCTCAAGGTCAAGAGCTTGGCGCGTCCCAGAACATCTATATCAAGTTGTAATTACATAATGGAGCAGCGCGCAATAGGAGAGGACAGGGAGCGAGCCTGGGACCCGATATAGCTGTGGCGCAGGCTGTGGCAGACCCCTATTTGGTCTTGCTACTTGCTATTTGCGCTATGGGTCTGGTGCAACGGACACTAACACAACAGTAATGTATCTTTTGTGTGTAACAGGCGTGTATAGGTACTTGTGCAAGTGGGACTCTCCAGTACAGTTCTGACGACGACGACGACGACAACGGCATCTTGATGATGGGAACGCAATGTTAGAAAATCTGAAATAATTCATCTATACTTAGAGACCCTTGAATAGTTCTTCCATTTTTTTTAATAAGCTATAAACATCTTCTATGATGCTTGTTTGTCCGGTTTATGCCGGCACACCTGGAGATCTGCTCACGAGTTGTATGGTAGCGCACAGCTGCTAGCACTCTTTGTTAATAGCACCGTGCTCTACTCTGGCTACCGGCGAATAAGCTTGCCTAAACCTGCACGATACCCCCTCTCCCAGCTGTGAGCATACGCAGGGTGCATGCATTGGCTGAGTAAGAGCTGCAGGACAACCCGAGCACCCGTGTGACTCGACTCTTTGAGGGGAAGAGCTAAGATATAAATCAAAAATACCCCGTGAACATAGCCATAGCTCTTTACTTGTTGCAGTATCAAGCATCGAGCTTTGAGTTGGGCCTTGTCCTTTTGTACGAGGTCTTTGTCTGTCTGTCTCGGCTTACCTGGAGCTCGGCTTGCCCCGCTTTTCTACTTACATGACATCAGACGGTTATAACGGCAGCAACTCTTCAACCTTTATTTTGTACCATCTTGTTCAATTATCTTGGATTTTTGATCTGTTTTCTTTTTAGTCTATGAAATTTATAATCTAAAAAAATCTACAATCGAGAAAATGTCCAGTGTCGGCGGAACAAACACGCGGCAGCATGCCGGCGGCTACCTGCCCATCGAAAACTACGGCATCATCGGCAACATGCACACCTGCGCGCTCGTCGGCATGGACGGCAGCATCGATTTCATGTGCTGGCCCGACTTTGACTCGCCGTCCGTCTTTTGCCGCCTGCTCGACAAGGACAAGGGCGGCTACTTTAGCGTGTCGCCGCCGCCGGGGTCCGTGTGCACAACCAAGCAGCAGTACCTGCCGTCGTCCAACCTGCTGCTGACACGGTACATCCACGAGGAGGGCGTCGTCGGCGTCACAGACTTTTTCCCGCGGCCCAAGTCGACGGCTGTCATCTCGCGGGCACCCCGGGGCGATGGACAGGGCCCGACTGTCAAGACGGTCAAGACGGTGCAGGAGGAGCTCAAGAAGTGGCTTGTGCGGCGTGTCGAGTGTGTGCGCGGCAAGATGACGCTGAACGTTGAGCTGTTCCCAGCCTTTGACTATGCCCGAGCACCGCATATCACGACGATTGAGCAGGGGACGATTGATGCCAGCAACAAGACCAGCCGGGCCGCGTCGTTCTGGAGTGAGGATGTGCAGCTGCAGCTCGACGTGGTGGTCGACGACGTCGTGTCCGGCCATGGCAGCAATGAGAGCCCCCCGGGTCCCGTAGTCAAGCTCACCAAGGTCAAGAAGGAGGGCATGCTAGGCGAGGGCGTCGTGGCTGAGATTGTGCTCAATGAGGGCGACTCGGTCTCGCTGGTGCTGCGGCGCGACGACCGCGACCCGCACACTCTGTTCAAGGACAGCAAGCACGCGGCGCCCGACCACCATATCACGCCGGTGATCACCACGAGCGTGCTGGATACGCAGCAGCACGACACGCAGCAGTTCTGGTTCAACTGGATCAGCAAGAGCCGGTTCAAGGGCAAGTGGCGCGAGGTTGTCGACCGCAGTCTCATGGTGCTCAAGCTGCTCACGTACGAGCCGACGGGTGCCATCGTGGCCGCCCCCACGTTCTCGATTCCCGAGGACGTTGGTGGCTCGCGCAACTGGGACTACCGCTACTCGTGGGTGCGCGACTCGAGCTTTACCATTTACATTCTGCTGCGCATGGGCTTCAAGGAAGAGGCTGACGCCTTTATGAACTTTGTTTCCAACCGCATCCTGACATCGCGCCAGCCTGACGGCGGACTGCCCATCATGTTCACAATCCACGGCGAGGCCGACATTCCCGAGATTGAACTCACGCACCTCGAGGGATACAAGGGCAGCCAGCCCGTGCGCATCGGAAACGCCGCAGCATACCACCAGCAGTTTGACATTTACGGCGAGCTGCTGGACGCCGTCTATCTCAACAACAAGTACGGCAAGCCGACGACGTGGGACCAGTGGGTGGCGGTGCGCGAGCTGCTGGACTATGCGCTCACGATCCGCAAGGACCCAGACATGTCCATCTGGGAGGTGCGCAACCACAAGCAGCACTTTACGTACTCGCAGGTGATGCTGTGGGTGGCTTTTGACCGCGGCCTGCGCCTGGCCGAGAAGCGCAACCTGCCGTGCCCGAACCGGCAGAAGTGGATGCAGGCGCGCGACGAGATCTACGAGGAAATCATGGAAAGGGGCTACAACCCCAAGCTCAAGAGCTTTATCCAGAGCTACGAGAACGACACGGCGCTCGACTCGTCCATTCTGATTGCGCCCCTGGTGTTCTTCATCTCGCCGTGCGACCCGCGCTTCCTCGACACGCTCGACCGCATCCTGCTGCCGCACGAAAAGGGCGGCCTCACGAGCACGGGCCTGGTGAGCCGCTACGACACGACGCTGTCCGAAGACGGCGTGGGCGGCAAGGAGGGCGCCTTCACCATGTGCACGTTTTGGCTGGTCGAGGCCATGTGCCGTGCCAGCGTCTACGAGCCGCGGTACTTGCCGCAGGCGGTGACGCTGTTTGAGAATGTGCTGGCGTTCAGCAACCACCTGCACATGTTCTCCGAGGAGATCTCGCCCAGCGGCGAGCAGCTCGGCAACACGCCGCAGGCATTCAGCCACTTGGCGCTGATCAGTGCGGCGTTCAACCTCGACAAGGTCATTGAGCTCAAGATGAGTGATGACAAGTTGTAGTAGAAGATATGTAGTAGAGGATAGAATGAATAGCTTAGAGTCTAGAGCAGACAGAGAATTGACTACTTTTGTATAGAGACAGCTGTGCGAACCTGCACAGACGCAGTGAATGATTGGCTTGCGTGGCAACAAGAGGCAACAAGAGGCAACAAGAGGCAACAAAAAAAAGATATAATATTGACCAAACGCCTCGCTATGACCTGACAATGATAAAGCACAATAAAGAGAGAAAAGAGAATGGCAATGAAAGACACCCACACCAGCACAACGACTACATCAGCTCCATCTCCATGTCGTCAATGACATTCTCGCCGATGGAGCTGAGGCCACTGCTCGGACTCCGCGACCCGCGATCCGCCATGTCCGCGTCCTCGTTGTCGTTGTCGCTGTTGCTTCCGCTTCCGCTGCCACTGCCCCGTTCTTCAGCCACAATGGGCAGCTGCCGCGCCGCGATCCGCTTCGCCTGCCACGACGCTATGCTCGCACAGTCGCCGCCCTCGACCACAATGTCGCCGTCTTCTGTGCCGCGGCCGAGCACGGTGCTGCTGTACTTGGAGTCCTCGCCGCTCTTGCTGTGCTTCTTCTTTAGCATTGACAGGTAGTCCGTCTCTTCTTCGCCGTCGAGCGCGACACGCTTGATCTCCTTGTTGCGCGGGCCGTGGACCCAGTCGACAAACTCGTTGATGCCGCGCGTGTCGTCTGCCGACGAGTCTCGGCCCGACAAGGCGCCGACATCTTCGAGGGCGAGGCGGATATCGGCAATGGACGGCACGATGCCGCTAAACTCGGAGCTGTTATGTGCCGTGTGGTGTGCTGCGGCCTCGCAGACGGCGAGCAGGTATCGCGCGGTGAGGTCGGTAAAGGCATCAATGACAGACGGCCTTGCAGCGTGATAGCCCTGCGCGCGCAGGATCTGGAGGATGCATGGGCGCAGGAGGGCGTGGAAGAGTGGTATATGGTGCATCACGGCGGTTTGGTGGGTATAGATGGTGTAGAGGAGAGAAGAGAGAAGAGAGAAGAGAGAAGAGAAGGGTCGTTGTCGAGGAGGATGAGCCGCGACGGGATCGAGGCGACTGCCGATCAACGGCGCATAGAGGCGGATATAATGTTGCTAAAAGATGCGCGCCGTAGTCGTGTTGGTTTAGACCAGAGGATGGTAGTCGGCGTCGGCGTTGTAGAGCTGAGGCTGGATTGATAAAGGTCGTGGATCAAATTCGAGATGCAGCCATGGCGATGATCGAGTCGCGTACAGTAGAGCTCGTGTGTGCTGTGATTGGTCAGCGTGTGAATAGTGGGTACTCTCTCGTAGGTCTTGATGAGCAGCAAAGCAGCTATTAGATTCCCGTTCGTCTCAATTCTCAATATAGCATCAGTTTGGCTGTTTTTATCTAGAGTTGAATGGTTTGAGATTTAGATTTATTATTTGATTTAGATTTATTATTTGAGAATTACAATAAAAAAGTAAAGAGTATGCCTTGTGCAGAGTAGAATCGTAGTTAGTAGCAGGCAACTACAGCGTCACGTGCCCTAAATTCCCTAAATTTCAGCAGTCTTCTAGCGACTTCTGACGTCGTTCTGCCAATGTTGTTTTTCCATCTCCTCTCGTCTTGTTACTACATCCTCACCTCACCACATCTTGCTTCTCCAACAATCTACACATCTCCAGCTTAATGTCAGACTCTGGCTACCGGCGGAACCGGCGCCCAGACGGCGACCGTGATCGCAGCGACCGCAACGACCGTGGTGACCGCGGCGGCGACCGTGGTGGTGATCGTGGAAACCGCAACCGCGACAGAGGCGGCCGAGGCGGTGACAGATCCGATAGAAACGATAGAAACGACAGAAACGATAGATCCGATAGAAACCGCCGGTACCGCTCTCGGTCCCGCGACAGAGACTACAGGGATCGGGACCGCGACAACAGAGACCACCGCGAAGGCAATCGCGACAGAGACAGCTATCGGGACCGCGACCGTGGCGACCGTCGGCGCAGATCACACTCGCGCGACCGCAGCGACCGCAATGACCGGGACCGCGACTACAAAGGACGCGACCGTGGCGACCGTGGCGACCGTGGCGACCGTCGCTCAGCATCGCCTGGCCGGCCTGGAAAGGTAGAGCCTCCGACCAGAAAAGACACTACAAAGCACGCCGCCCCTGCAGACAACGACGACGACGACGACCGGTTCAGCATGGCGGGTCTTCCGAGTAGGCCTCGCAAAGACCCGCACATGAGTGTCCGCGTGGGCGATCTAGACGACCGCGAGATGGACGGCGTCGAGGAGTACGAGCGCGGCCGCAAGGAGCGGCGAGACCGAGACGGCGCGCGGGAAGCGAGAGGTGGCAGCGACAAGGAAGCGGGAGAAGACGACGACGACGACCTTGTGGTGGACGATGACGGCATGGACGCGATGCAGGCCATGATGGGCTTCAGCGGGTTCAGCTCGACCAAGAACACCAAGGTGGCGGGCAACAATGCCGGCGGCGTGCACAAGGTCAAGAAGACCGAGTACCGGCAGTACATGAACCGTGCCGGCGGATTCAACCGTCCCCTCAGTCCCTCGCGGTAGTCCTATAGACGTCTTACAGAGACCATCAAGTGTCAAGTATGCTTCTCTCTTTCCATGTTTACTTTTCTATATTAAAACTTGCATTCAGTAAAATACTAGCGCTTACAATAAAACGATACCCATATCAGCATCCAGACATAAGACATGACAGCAGACGAAACCTAAATAATAATGAACCCAAAACAATAGTGTATGCTTAACAACCAAAGCAACCCAAAGAATAAAGAAGACCAGCTAATCGGTACTCAGAGTAAACGTCGCGTACAGACCGCAGTGGTTGCTCCATGGGATCTGCAGGTATGGTGTGACTTCGCTGTTGGTGACGCCTTGCGGCCCGTTTAGAGGCACCTGCTTAAGCATGCCGGGACGCAGCACCTCAATCGAACGCGGCTTCAGATGGTTATTCGGGCCCGTGTCTTCGGGGTCGGCCTTGGTCACGGCAATCTTGTCCATGCGGCACGGCGGGTACGACTCGCGCGCCTTGGGCACCCACGTATTGCCTTCCTGGCCCGGCTGCAGCACTGTCCAGCAGTCCACCAGTCCGTTGGCCGACACAATCTCGTCGTCTTCCTCGGGGATCACAGGGCAAAAGTCGCCTGCAATAACTCCGCCCGAGATGCCCATGGCCTTGGCATTGGCCTTGAGGGCTTCGGCGATAATCTGCATTTGTAGGGGCCGCTTGTTGGGGCGTTCCGGGCCGCGGTCGAGGTGCACATTCACTAGGCGGTAGACGCGCGAATGGCCGCACGCAGTAGACGAAGCTTGGCCTAGGTCGCAGCAGAGGGCGTAGCGACCATAGCGGCTGGGCAGGTCGATGCGCCACAGCGGGCCGAGGTCGTCGGCTTCGAAGCGGTGGCGCGACACCAGTGTCAAACTGTAGACGGGGTGCTGCTGGTCCTGGAGGAACCAGGAGGCACCGCTGACATAGTAGTTGCCGCGGATCCAGTCGTTTTGCAGCAGGGCCTCGGGGACGTGTTTGCCGTAGCTACCGACTTCTTGCAGGAAGATGACGTCAGGGGTATCCGATTCCTTTCTAGGAGCAGTATCTGTAGGCCCTGCGCGGCTGCATTGGCGATAGATGGCCTCGAGGAGGCGGCCAAGTCGGGCAATGGGTTCGTAGGCGTGGGCGTCGATATTCCAAGTGACAAGGCTAAGGGGGCTGTTGGCATTCGGGCTGGGGTTGCTGGCAGTGATGCCATTGTACGCGACAGGCTGCTGAGGAAGATCGGCCCACAGGCCTCGCGTGGCGTCGAAAATGGACCAGTTCAGCGGGACTGCGACGGCGCCCTCGAGCTGGAGCGGTGGGATGTTGGCCATGTTGGGCTGTTCAATGCGAATGCAGTGCAGATGGATGCCGATGGATGCTGATGGATGCAGAGGCAAGCAGGAAAATGGGCAAATATGAATACGCCGACTGAGATCGCTTGAAAGTTGAAAGTACTCGATCTCGTAAAGCTGTAGAGTGGTGTGTGCAGGCTCTTGCTATCCACTTTTGGATAATCCCTAGTGTTGGAGATCAGTATGACAACACGAGAAATATTTAGAGGTAGGGTTTAAGAGAGAGAGAAGGAAGAAGAAGAAATTGGAATCGCACATCAACGGCTGCTATTTGTATGAGACTGAGAGGCAACAGGCAACAGACAACAGACAACAGACAACAGACAACAAACACAAACAGCAAACGGCCGAGAGCAAACGGCAAACGGCTGAGAGCAAACAGATGCAGGCGAAGAAAGAAGAAGGCGCCAAGTTTACTTACTGGCTGGGGTGGCTATGGCAGGGTAACCAACTTTTGCAGCCGACCTTCCAACTGTCTGTGTGGCTGCTTTATTCTTTCTTTGTCTGACTGCAGCTGTGCAACAGTGCAATATTGGTGCAATATTGGCGTAACCAGCCAGTGGCTAGCTGATATGCCCCTGTCTGCTCGTGTTGCTGCACTTCCCCGCGATTAATCGACAAAATGTGAGACAAGCAACAGAGCACAACGGCAGGCCTGCAATTTCTCGATATTGCTCAATCAATTGCTGCCGATAAATTTGTCGACTCATCAGCTCGTCAACTCATCGACTGTAAGCACTCATATAAATACCATCCAATAGAAATTGGCCCCCTCATCCTCCTTTTCGTGGCTGTCGAATCATCTGCTCGCGTTCGTGGGATCTCGATGACGACCCAGCCGCCAGTCGACCAGAGGGTGGTTTGATCGTGTAGTACTCTTCTTTTTTGATGTCCTTTTTCTCCGTTGATGCCGCTTCCGTTGAGTTGTTTGCGATTGAGTTGTTTGCAATTGCCTCAGCGTCTCGCCCTGAAATTTGGTACCGCCGCTGCGCCGGGTTCAGCAGACACCGGAACCCGATGCAGTCCAGCGGATACTCGTCGTAGACAACAATTGCATCCGGTCGCCGGCCTTCGACGGCAGTCGCAATTTCAATCCACTTGAACGGCTTGTCTACAATCACATGCGTCGCCTCTTCCAGGTTGCGCACCCATGTGGCGCCGTGCTGCTGGGCCTTTGCGATCCGCAGCTTGCGCGCTCCCAGCGCGGCATCGGGGAGGTAGTAGAACGACAAGCCCGAGAAGATGTTTCGCGTAGATGTAGATGTAGATGCAGACGATAAAGTGCTGGCGATGCTGGTAGTGCTGGTAAAGGAGGAGGCGGCACTTTCAGTCTTTCTTTTCTTGCTGGCCTGGCCAGTTTGCGACGTGGGCAGCGGGTTGGACGATGTCCGCCGGAGAGTGGCCGACTTGCGCATATACTCGACGGCAGACTGGGCACGTTGAGGCGGCGGCGGGATCCGTGGCGGCACCTGTGGCGGCACCTGTGGCGGTGGAATGGGCGTCACCCTGGGCCCTGTCAAGTCAATGACCTGGGGTAGAGGTCTCTTTGCCTTGGCTGATCTTTCTTCTTGTAGCCGTTGCTCCTCCAGCTGCTGCCGCTCTTCTTCCTCTTCGCGCAACTCCTCCTCCCGTCGTTGCCTCTCCTTGAGCTCCCTCTTTTCAGCCTTTTCCCGCTTCCGCCTCTCTTCCTCGTCCAGGGCGGCCTTGGCTGCTACTGCGAATGCCCTACTTTTGCGCCGGTGTTCTACCTCGGCATCACTAAGCTCGGGCTTGATATTGGCTTTGTTCTCTTCTTCGTTCTCTTCTTCGTCTTCGTTCTCTTCGTCGTCTTTGTCGTTCTCCTTCTTCACAACGCTCTCTGCAACTTCTGTAGAAGCAAAAGATGCAATTGACAAGGGCACTTTTGTGTCTTCGTCATCGCTCAGGCCCCAGTCGTCAAAGAGGGCCTGCTTTGCACGCAGCGGCGAAGACCGTGACATGTTGGTTCTCGACAGACCGTCGTCGAGACAATATGCTATGCCATGTTCTGCTGTTCTGTTGTAGAGCCCTGGTGATGCGGTAGAAATTGCAAAAGGACGAGAAAAAGACCAAAATTAATAAGCAAGTCTAGACAGCTCAGAAATAGAAGGAGCGAAACGCATCGAGGATGAATTGCCCTTTAAATTCAAGCATAAAGGAAGGAGCGACCAGCAATCGACAGGACTGGATATCCCGAATCTCCACAATGACACTCTGATAGCGGCTTAATTGAAGCAAAATACGCCAATGCACAGCATTGAGCATTGCGAAATACATTCCGAAATACGCGTCCGGGGGGTCTTTCACCACTATAGATGGCGTGCATTAGCGCGTGCCTGCCTAATCTAGCAATTTTCTTATTAGATCGGAGAAACTGGACGTTTTGACTCGTTCAAGCAAAACTTGGAATATTATGTAATCTTCACGTTGTCGCGATTGACGTCTGCCTTTTTTAACGGCAGTCTCGTTATTCTGGTTGCATCATCCAGTTACAGTTTGCATTCGCTGGGACAGTTTTGAATGTAGAAAGTTCATTAGGTATATTATGGTACAAGAAAGTGACGTGATGAAAGACGAATCTTTCTGATATAGAACAGGAAGAAAAGAAAGGGAAAAAAGAAAAGAAGAAAAGAAGAAAGAGAAGAAAGAGAAAGAGAAGAAAAGAAAAGAGAAACCAAACACCGGTAATCGTACATGTAAACAGCGACAAGGGCAAGGAAAGGCGAGTTGACAGGCGCGCATGTGCTTTTTCGGACTATATAAGAGATGGTTTTGTAATATTATAAGCACACGCCGTCTGTGTGAAGCAAAAACACGACCATCTCACTCTTTGGAAATAAAAGGCATAAAGAACAACGAAAGAGAGAGCCTAACAACCCGAAAGTCGTTGTCATGGCGTGTGCTGCCCGTTTTGTGAAAATATGCGCACATCGCGCAGCGGGATGTTGTTGCCGTTGCTGCTACTCATACGACTGCCCTTCTCGTGCGCACCAAAGGCCATGGCCATGCCGATGCCGTGCATGCCCGACGACACCGTGTGCACGCCGGGGGTGCCGCGCGGGCCCAGACCACCGGCTCCGTGGTGGTCGGCCTCGTACATGGAGCCGGATTCGCCGTCGGCCTCGTTGAGCACCTCGCGCGTCAGCTCGACATAGTCGTAGGCAAACTCGCCAATCTCGCTGTCATCAATGCCCAGGATCTCGGCCTCTTCGCTGGCGCGCAGATGCAGGCCGGGGATCATGTTCATCACAAACAGGATCAGGGTGGTGCCGACAAACGAGTAGCAGCCGCCGCTGAAGGAATCGGCCAGCTGGATGCCCAGCTGGGCCCAGTGGTGGTTGAGCCAGCCGCCCTGGATGACCTGGACGCCGTCGAGGCGGGCAATGTAGTCGGCCGCGAAAAACGCCGTGCAAATGTTGCCGACGAGGCCGCCAATGGCGTGCACGGCGAAAATGTCGAGGGCGTCGTCGATGCGCAGCAGGAACTTGAGCTTGGTGGCATAATTGGCAAATGAGGCGCCGAGCACGCCATAGGGCACGGCGGCCCAGGCGGGCACGTAGCCAGAACCAGGCGTGATAGCGACGAGGCCGGCGACGACACCCGAGCAGAAACCGACAGTCGACCACTTGCGCTCCAGACGGTAGTCCAGAACACACCAGGTGATGCCGCCGACACACGCAGCCAGGTTGGTCACGACGGCAGCCATGACAGCGCGCAGGTTGGCCGAGAGGGCAGATCCGGCATTGAAACCGAACCAGCCGATCCACAGGAAGACGGTGCCAACGACAATGTGCGTGACGTTGTGCGGGCGGTAGTTGAGCTCGTGCGTGCCGTGGCCACGACGCTTGCCCAGCATCATGGAGTACGCAAGGGCAGCCGTGCCGCTGGCAATGTGCACGGGCGTGCCACCAGCGAAATCAAGGCCGCCGAGTTTGTTGGTCCAGCCGTGCGGGTTCCAGGTCCAGCAGGCAATGGGGTCGTAGATGATAGTGGCCCAGATAAACATAAAGATAACACAGGGCAGCATGCGGCCGCGCTCGGCGACGGCGCCGGTAGCGAGGGCAACAGTAACGGCGGAGAACATGCCCTGGTAGACGGCAAACAAGAGATCAGGAATGCGCTGCGAGCCGACCGAGGGCCGCGCCAGGACGTCCTTGAAACCAAAGTTGGCGAGGTCGCCAATAAAAGAGCCAGCAGTGTGGGAAAAGGTGAGGGAGTAGCCCCAGAAAAACCACTGAAACGTAGTGACGGCGGCAGCCATGACGGACAGCCAGATAAGGGAGAGAGCGGATTTGCGGCGCGCGAGACCAGAATAAAAGAAGCCGACGCCGGGAATCATGAGCAAGACGAGCGCGGTGGAGGTGATAATCCAGGCAATGTCGCCTGTTTCGTACCAGATGTTGAGGTTCTCGGTGATGGCATCACCGCCAGCCATACCTGTGCCATTGTAGGGGTACTTGACAATGTACGGGAGGTCGTCGAGATCGACGCCGTCAACGACGGACATGATGGGCAGTCGGTGGTCTGTAGGTGCTGTGTGTGTTGTGTTTTGTGTTTTGTAAAGGTGCTGCAGAGGCGCTTATAGCAGCTTGTCGTATTATTGTGAGATGGCTCGAGTCTTGCTGCAGACTGAAAGACAAAAGACAGACTATTTAATCGAAAAGCAACGGGTATCAAGGTTCAAGAACAGAAAGGAAAAGGAAGGGAGAGGAATCGAAAGGGATTAAGAGCAAGAGACAAGAGAAGGTATGAATAGAGATATAAGATGGTTAATAGAAAATAGAAGATGGAAAAAGAAAAGGATAATAAACGAGTGAATACAAGACAAAGAGGACAACGAAAAGAAAAGTGGGTGTAGTGGCATGCACAATTATCTTCAGCTCCAGAAAGCTAGTTCTTAATACACCAAGTAAGCTCGAGGCTATGCCATATGCAATAGGAAAAGGCAGAAACGGCAGAAGAGGCAGGTCTGTGGGCGGACACGTACCATAGGATTGTCGGAGATGAGGTAGAGGTAGGGTAGTAGAGAAAAAGAGAAAAGAGAAAAGAAAAAGAGAGGAGAGGAGAGGGGGGTAGGAACGGAGGTGAGAGGTGAGAGGTGAGAGGGTGTCGATGGTTAAACAGTGGTCAAACTTGCAAACGCCATGATACGAGACAAGACGAGAGACGAGTTATATGTATCGAGGCTGAGCTGTGACGTCGTCGATTTTCATAATCCCTTATTGATTCTGATTCAGTCTTTGATTGTTTGATTGCTATGCATCTATAGACGGAGAAATGTCTCTGGCATATTAGATGGTGAGCATCGCAATAGATGGAGAGAGATGAGATATACGAATAATGGATGAACGAGTGTAGGAGACTGCATGCACGCAGCAAGCATAAACCGCCCGGAGTGTTCCGCTATGCTCGGCTGATTTGCAGAGCGCAAGTGGACAAAGAGTCTTGGTAGAGGTAGGCCAAGAGGTGCAATACACAAAATAAAGGTAGACTAGGAGAAATTACCTTTTGTGATCTGCTAGCCTGTGCATATGAATCAGGAGACGGCAATCATGGGCCTTGAGCATGAGCCAGTCGAGTGATGCGATCAAGAAAGAGTACCGAGTACCAGAGAAAGAGGAGGGGACAAGAGAGGACCAAAAGACAAAGACAAGAGTAGTTATCACTGCTTTGTAGATACTTGTCGACATGAAGAAAAAGAAAAGAATGTGCGGGTGGGCGTGTGTGGGCATGATGTGGCATCGTGTTGCAGGGTAGTGAGTAAAGTGGACAAAGTGATAGACTATTGATATATGCGGGACTCAACAGGCTAGCCATGGTAAGTGAGAGGTGGAAAAAGAAGAGCTTATCTGTAGATAGTAGACTTCCTAGACTTGTAATACAATAGATTCCTGCAAGGCTAGGGTTGCGTCAAAGGACAAGCCAGGGAAGAAAACTCGAATATCAGAGGGTCAAAGGATGCGCAAAGATCACGAGGATGGAGGAGTATTAGGAGTGTAAATAGTGGCTGTACGAAGTAAAGACACAAAGACACAAAGACGCAAAGTGTAAAGAGTAGAGAGACGGAAAAGAGCATAGACGCAAACAAAGGAGACTGCCACTGCTCCTACTGCAACGCTGCCGGAGTATTTGCGGAATCACGGGGTGCAGGCGAGAAGAGCTTCTTTGGCCATGGCAAGCATGTGTATTAAGATTATTAGAGAAAGACAGGGTCAAAGAGACGAGGCGAAACAAGACTACGAAGTAGGGGTGGCTGAAAGCAAGCACAAGGGGTTGAAGTTGTCTTGAGAGACGAGAGACAGACGAGATTCAATGTAGAGGCCAAGAGTGCACGGCCATGATAAGAATATTGATGTTAGAGGAATGATACTAGATACTGGATGCTATTAGAGATGGATTGAGAAACCAATAGTCAGATTTAAAGTAAACGCACACACAAGAGCGAGAGGGTAGCATTGACAAGGGGAGCTAGACGGAGAATGGAGGCTAGGAGAGACTGAGAAGGCCTCGGTATTCCAAACAGACATTACCACTACTACTATGCTTCCAGAAGCACTAGAAGGCGCGGAAGGACGCATAGAGATGGATAAAATTAGTGAAATAGAGAGAAACGTTGGAAGCTACTGAGTATTCGCAGATGGGTACACTATTGAAGCAATCTTACATGCACCAGTGAGAGCGAGAGAGCGAGCGCGAGTATGTACAGAGTACCAGGATACATTACCTTGATGTGAGGGTAGGCATCAGTGCTACCGGTAGCCGTCCGCATGCAGTGCTTATTGTCATGTTGACGCCGAGGAGGATGTCGACGAGGGCGTCGAGGACGTCGAGGAGTCATTTTGAGGACTCCGAAAGTGAATCCAAGAACGAGTGGCCCCTGCACTGATAATCACAAACGACACTACACTCCAATGCATTACACGGAATGTACTGGACAACAAATAACCCTGTTATCATCTAACGTTCACCACTGATAGCTCAACGCTCAAGATGGCATGTCGTTGGAAACCGCCTGTCTATCTCTACTAGCGCGACTCGCTAGTCCCAAGGAGCAGGGAGAGTGGGGTTATCTGTCCAATATAGACTAGCGTCATGCATCCGGCTAAAGATAAACACTAACAACGTCGTGTAAAGATAAGGACCGCTGCGGGCCGTCATTGGCCACGTTCGAAGAAGTACACCAGCCTCCTGCTTTGGTCAGTGGGGGTCCTTCTCTATATAACTTCAGTCTCTCTACAGTGTAGTGACAAAGCACATGCAGCTGCACAGATGGATCGCGATACTGTATGTGCATATTCTAATTTGGCAAACTTGAAGGCGGAGATGTGACTCAGCATTCTGTAGTAGAGTTTGACTATGCAACGGACGGGTGATTGAGTTGGTGATGAGAATCTACGATGAAGAGTTGAAACAGAGTTGAAAAATGAAGCGAGAGAGAGAGAGAGAGAGAGAGAGAGAGAAGACGAGGTCAGATGTAGCTAGTCATAGACAAAATACGAAACCAACGTCGACCGTTTGCATCTGCACCAAAGCCATAAGCCAAACAGCCACAGCGGGTCATATCTCTTTTCTCATTGCACTCTTCTCTTTCGGATCCTTGTCTTTTGCCCGTATTACGACATCTACAGAGCACAGATATAAACATGTAATGGGATGGAGTACAACAGCCCGGAGAAATTAAAAAGTACTCGTCAATCTACGAGTGCAAGAAACAGGGGAACCGACGGTTCCAGTAGCTAGTAGTATCAGGTAAGGCCGATGCTACGATTATGCCGCTACGTCAGGGGTAGTCTAGAGGTAATATCGAATGAGCGGAGGAGAGGCGAGTGGTGGCAGAGGCAGAGACAACAACTAAGTAGATGCATTAAAATGAGGCCGGTCGTCGTTGTATTCACACAGAGCAGAGATAGCTTGCCGAACAAGTAGACTATTGCAAAAGTAGAGACGCGCGGCGGCGGTGAAGTATGAATAAAAGAAGCAAGCATAAAAGTCAAGGACGATCAGATAACAAAAGAAAGAAGAGAGACATGACCAAGTCCGCCAGCACCCAAGCACCCATCCTACAAGTAAGCCACCCCCAATGCGCCAATACGCCATGGTGTCGATAAGCGCATCCTGCTGGGAGTAGAGAGCACCCACTAGCAGGGTAAATTAAATCTACTGGTAGAGTGCATGAGTTATAGAGGTATTCAGTAGAGCCCCGATAGTGGTTGAGACATGGCAAATGGCGATTGTCCATGTCTGATGTGCGCAGGCCGCCAGGGAGCTTAGAGCACGCGTAGAGCACGCCTAGGAAGGAAGCAAAAGGAAAGCAAAAGAGCAAAAGAAAGAGCAAAAGCAAACCGAGGGAGACACAAGTCAGAGCAGCTCGCACACCCCTCGCGTATGATATGAATAAAAAGGAGACTTGATTTAGATCAGAACGTGATTCACTCTTTCTTGCTGTTGTTGTTGTTGTTGTCTCTCTTCTCGCACTCAACACTCTGGAAAGCATGCTTCCAGGATGCGCGTGTTGATCCCGCGAGGGAGGCATTGTTGGCAAGATTGGGCCATTGCAAGGATACGGCGAGA
Organism: Ophiostoma ulmi; assembly: GCA_029298715.1. NCBI lineage: Eukaryota > Fungi > Ascomycota > Sordariomycetes > Ophiostomatales > Ophiostomataceae > Ophiostoma > Ophiostoma ulmi. The sequence continues at coordinate 607,774 of JANSLN010000001.1, read as the reverse complement.
TGGAAGAAGGAAAAACTAAAGACATTTCCGAAAGATGGACCCAAAAGCAAGCGCAAAAGGCGGTCACTGAATGCCATCTATTCAGTCCGTTTGTCGATTCATGGAGTAGAGCGTCAATGCACAGCTGAACACCAGCTCCAGGTGACTGGATGTGACTGGATGTGAACCCATGCGGGACCCGACACAATGTAAGACACGGCTGTCAAGCAATCAAACCGCAAATGACAAATGACCCGACTGATTCATATCATCCCAGTCAAAGATGACAGAACTCTCCGACAACGCAATTCGCGCATTCGATATCCAGTGCAGACACGACGATGGCAGATGATAACTGTCAGTGTCAAGATAGACATCACCAAGGCATACAAAGCTCGAGCCATCTGCTCTCTAGTCGAAAGAGGATCGATGCATCTCATTATCAGTATCAGAGCAATGTGATTCCGAAATCAATATCGATACTCTTCAGTGCACACAATCTTTGCCTTTGTTCAGACTTGTAAGATGCTGTTGTAAATATGTGGTACAAGATAAAACGGTAGAGATCAGTGGTTGCTGCTCTTTGTCGACGCTGTGGACAGCACCACATCCGTCTTCGTCGATATGAATTCATGATGCAAAGACTAACAAGTCGGCAGTTCTACTTACACTTTATTCATTATCAGCATTCGCATCAGTCAATCATGCATCACATTGTCCAGCAGTTTCAAAGTAAAAAGATACGAGGTACAAGGTAAAAATATAGTATTGGACGTGTCCAGCGATCTAGCTAGTAATAAAGATTATCAATAATGTGCCGCCATGGCTGCTGTACGAATATATGCTACAGGGGAATGATAATGAGAAGAAAGAAAAAAGTGTAAAAGATAATGTAAGTGCAGAAATCGAGATCCAAAAATAGCAAAAAGTGAAAAGTGAAAACGCCATAGATGCCAAATTATAGTACATGTCGTGTTATCATGGGACGGACAAGAACAGACAAGAGGGCCCGGTGATGGATGGGCTTAGGCCACCGTGGCTGACCGGCCAATCATCCGGAACCGCTCCTCGAATCCCTTGATCTTTTCGTCCTCGAGCGCGCGCTGCAGACGCTGAGTATCGCGGTTGGCAACCTCGAGCTCCTCCTGCAGCTGCATCACCTCGATCTGCGCCGTGTTCATACGGCCAACAACCTCTTGCATCTCGCGGTCGGCAGTGGACAGGGCCGCCTCGAGCTCGCTCACGCGTGCCCGCAGAGTGGCGACCTGGGCCTGCTGCTCCTGGTCGGCAGCTGCCAAGTGCGCATAGGCGGCAGCAGCAGCGGAAGCGCTGGTGTTGTTGCCGTTGAAGCTGACCATGCTGCCGCGGCTGCTGGGCCGCGGCGAGCCGGGGCCGCCGTTGAAGGGCGGCACAAGCTTGCCGTTGACCGAGAACATGGGCGACATGGGCGACTTGAGGCTGCCAAACTGGCCCTGCGACAGCATGCGCGGCGAGTGAAGCGGGCTCATGCGGCCGCCACCGGGCGACACCGAGCGCACACCACCCGAAGCATCGCGCAGGCGCTGCAGCTGAGTGTTGTGCGCCTCCTTAAGGGCGGCAACCTGGTCCTCGTGGCGCGCAACGCGCTCTTCGGCCGCCGTCTGCGTCGCCACGAGCTGGTCCTCGAGCGCACGCAGGCGCGACTCCAGACTGGTAATGCGCTCCTTGTGCACGTGCTGCTCGGCCTCGCCGCGTGTCACCATCTGTGACAGGCGCTCGCGCAGAGTGCTGTTGGCGCGGATCTGCTCGCGCACCTGCTGCGCCAGCTCCTCGACGCGGCCTGCCGACAGCTCGAGCTGCTCAGACAGGCTGCGCTCGCTGTCCATCAGTGCCTTCTCCGAGCTGTTGGCCTCAGCAATGCGCGCGTGGGCCGCGGCCACCTCCTTGCGGGCGGCGTCGCGCTCAGACACGGAAGCGGCCAGCGCGTGCTCCAGACGCTGCAGAGCGAGTGTCGTCTTCTCGTCGCCCGTGTTGGTTGTGGCCTTGCCCAGAAGCTCAGAGTATGAGCTAGCAAGGTCGTTGTAAGCCTTCTCCAGAGCAGCCGACGACGTCAGGCCGTCCAGGCCGCCCTCGCTGTCGCGCTGCATAAGCATGGCGCGCAGGTTGGTGATTTCGGCCTCGGCGCGGTCCAGATCCATCTTCAGACCGCCCAGGCCCTTCTCGACCTGCCACTTTTGCTCCAGTGCCTCCTCGGCCCGGCGGCGCAGAACACTGACCTCGTCGCGCAGAGTAGCCACATCGCGCTCGTACCCGGCCTTCTTCGGCGAGGCCGTCAGCAGACGCGTGCGCTCCATCTCCAGCACGCGGATCTTCTTGTCGTTCTCGCGGTTCTGGAACTCTTGACGCTCCAGCAGACTCTTGAGGGCGTTGTGCAGTGCATCACGCTGCGCCTCGACATCCTTGAGACGCTCAGCAAGCTGCTCGCGAGACTCGGTGTTGGCCGTTGCGCTGGATGACGACGGGCCGCCCATCTGGCCACGGTTGACCGTGTTGGACCGCGACAGACCGCCAGTGGCCTGCAGGCGCTTACCCACAGCAGACTGTTCGCTGTCGGCAATAATAGTAGCGGCCGCACTGGCTGCGGCTGCGGTAGCGGCGGCAGCTGCCGACCGGAGGTCCAGGTTCTCCTCCTTGAGGCTCTGGAGCTCCTGCTGCATCTTGGTAGTCTCGTAGATCTGGCGAGCGTGCTCGGACGACTGTTGCTCGAGACCCTCAACACGCGCGCGCAGCTGCGGCACAATCTCGTCGCGCAGGTTGTCGCGCTCGTTGGCGGCATTCTGGAGCTCCATCTTCATGGCGGACAAGAGATCCTCAAAGTTCTCCTTGACGCCGCGCTCTTCGGTGAGCCGGCGGCGTAGGTCTTCGCATGTGCTCTCGAGCTGCTTGACGCGGCCGCTGGCATCGCTGTTGTCGCGCTGCAGGGCATCGACATCGATCTCAGCGGCGCGCTCGCTCAGTTCCTTGATCTGCTGGTCGAGAGCACGACGCCGCGACCGCTCGTCGGTCAGCTTGTCGGTCAGCTCAAGACGGAGCTGTGCCTTTTCTTGCTCGGCGCGGCGCTGCACCTGTGCGATCTCCTCCTTGGCGGCGTCATAGTCGCCAAACTTGTTGTTGGACGTGCCCGAGTCGGAAAAGTAGTCGCTAGTGCGCTTGTTGGCATTGCTGCTCTGGAGTTGAGAGCCGTTGTTGACTTCAGCTTGTAACCGCTCAACGAGATCCTCCAGGTCCATCTCGCGACGGATGGACCCGGCCAGCTCGGCGCTGATGGCCTTGAGCTCGTCCTCCATATCTTCAATCAAATCCGCCGGCGACAGCGCTGGTGCCGAGTGCAAGTGCGATGAAGACAGGGCGGCAGGTGTGCCTTGGGAAGTCTTAATATTAGGGGGGGTCTGCAGGTATTCGTCGTAGTAGAATGAGTCGTCGCCGGAAGTGCTGGTCTTTGTAGGCGAGATGATTCCCAGCAGATTTCTCGTCTTTTGGTTGTTGGAGTGGTTGGGAAAGCTGTCCTGTTGGTGAAATTTGGGTGAACTGGTAGTGGTCGACGTGGACAACGATGATGCATTAGTAAAGACGGTGTTGGGAGGCTGGAGAGATGAGGGTGATGACGGCGACGGCAGGGGGGAGTAGCCGTGGTCAGAGAATTCGGTGGTCGCCGGGGATGCAGACGGCCAGCCAAAGAAATTGCCGAGCTTGAAGGAGCTTGGCGACTTGACAACGGGCTTCAGCGTGCTGGGGCTGTCGCCGGTATTGGCAGTATCAATTGTAGTAGCGGACGCAGGATGGTTTTTCAGGGACCGGCTGCTGTTGCCAAGGTCGGTGTTGATGGCTGGCACAATAGACAAGGAAGCACTGGAAATATTCTTGTTTTGAAAGTCGTTGTCGTCTTTAGGATTGCTTCCGTTTGCGTTGGCGATATTGGGGTTGTTGTTGCTGCTGATAGAACCTAGACTCAGATGTGGTGGACTGGTCTTTCGAGTGAAAAGGGACATGGTAGAGCTGCGGCTGCGAGAGATGGGGGAAGGGGGGAATGTTTCTGTTTCCAATTTTGTTTCTGCTTCTGTCGGTGCTGATGCATGTGTAGAAATAGGTGCAGGTGCAGGCAGTTCGTCCTTTGTCTCTGGTTCTTGTTCTAGGTCTTCCGTTTCCGTTTCCGGCTGAGCGGTAGACCCTGCAACAGGCTCTTCAACGACTTCTTCGTTGTAGGACTCGGACTGGTCAAAGTAGTCTGCAGGATCAAAGTGCGAGTGCTCTTGTTCCTGGTCCTGGTCGTCCTGGTCGTCCTGGTCGTCCTGGTCGTTGCGGAGGTCGGCGACGTGCTCAGAGTATTCACTTTGATCGTCTTGGCCCTCGTAGTGGTCAACCTCGATGTGTTCCTCGGGAACGTCCTCGGCAGTAAAGTCAAAGGGATAGTCAGACTCGCTGTGCTGATCCTGGTCTTGATGGCGATCGCGGTCAGAGTAGTCGTCGTCGCTGAAGGAAATGGGATATTCGTCAACCTGGTCAACAGTAGAGGTCAAAGCGCTGTCAGTCTCGTTGGGGGTAGGTGCGGTTTGAGAAGTTGCAGGGGTGCTGTCTTGGGTGTTTTGAGACGGCTCCGTTTCTGTAGCAGCTGGAGATGGATCCAAAGGAGCAACTACAGCCAAATCCAGAGAATAGACCTCTAGTTCGTCAGAATAGTCTGATTTCTGGGATTCGTCGTCCTGATCTTCGTATTCCGCTTCAGAGTAGTCCGTGCTGTCCGTGTCTGGGACGGGAACAATGATTGCCCTGGGAATGTTAGTACGTTTCAAGTCAAGAATATCAAAGAGCATCAAAGAGATAGAAACAATTCTAAAAGACAAAGAACAGGTGCAAGCTTTATACAACTGACTCCCAATTAAATCGGATGATTCTTACGACACTACAAAAATAAAGAAATACTTACTGCTCGATGGAATATGATGCAGAAACAGCCGATGTTTGCGACTGTGAGCGGGAATGTTGCTGATGCAATTCAAGCTCGTCAGACTCAGATTCAGACTCGGATATAGAGCCAATGTCTTCAACGTCTGTATCTTCGGCTAGAGAAGATGGGACGTGAACAGCGAGTGCACTGGGAGCACCAGGACCGAAAGTGGCAGTCTTGGGAAACTCGTACAGCGTGGGACTGTCAAGGTCACCCGAGCGAGTAAACCGTTTTTCCGGGTTCTGGGGATTGAGGTCGTCGTCGTTTTCTTCTTCGTTGTTGTGGTTGGAGTCGACACCGGTGGCAAACTGCAAAGAGCTAAATTCGGCTTCAAGCTCGCTGTCCAAGTCAAAAGACGAGTCTTCAACCTGGGGCGAGAACTGAGGCGAGATATTGGCGCGAAGCTGGGGCAGCGGCGGCAGAGGCGGGAGATCGGGAAGATGCAGAGGCTCCTTGAGTTCTCTCGACTCGCGAACACTGAATGGTTCTTCGTGCAGGACGTTACTTTGAACACTACTCCGAACGCTGTTGTGAATACTGTTCCGTGCTGATGCAGAAGCGGCACTGGCAGCGGCGATGCTAGTGCGCGCACTGCTGCTAAGAGGCTTGCGACGGATGGGAGCAAGTGGTGCGACAGAGGCCCTGTTGTAGGAGTAGGGGATAGTGTGAGCGGCGGTGGTGGGTGTCGGGGTAGAGGCGAGACTCTGGGGTCGTCTCTCGTAGACGCCGGCGGCGTTGTGCAGAGAAGGTTTGGGGTTGGGAGAAGAAGAAAAAGTAGGAGAGTTAGTGAAGGTGGATGATGGCAATGTGCTCAAGGAAAGGGATGGCGACGTTGGTGTGATGTGCAACGTGTCGAGGTTGCTAATTGTGGGCGAGAAGTTGCTGTCTCGGATGTTTAGTGACTCTTCTTCGTGGTGGTTGTCGCTTTGGTTGATTGTCTTCAAGGCCAGACGCAAGGGACGATTAGAGTCAGAGACGGATGATCTGCGGGTGTGGTCGTTTTGGTCTTGGTCTTGGCGAGGGGGTGAAGAGAAGAGGGAGGTGTCGACGGTTGAGGCAGCGGCCGAGACAGAGTTGGAAGAGGAGGATGGTGAGAGACCAGAGATGGGTGTAGACGAGTAGGAATAGTAGAGAGAAGAAGCGGGATAGACTGAAGAATCTGAGGTAGAAGAAAGAAGGGAGGAGGCAGATGCGGAGGTGGTGGTAAAGGGGGTGTGGGATTGGTCTCGAGGAGGTGAGGAAGAAGAAGGGGAAAAGGAGGAGTGTGAAGAAGAAGATTGATGATCGTCCTGACGAGAGAAGAGAAGGTGGTCCGTCTGCTTGCGGGAGGGAGAATCAGAAGCAGAAGAAGAGACGTGAGAGATATCGAGAGACATGATGGGAGATGGGGGGTGTATATTAGAGAATATTGAATTAGATGGACAAGATGGGATAGATGGGAGAGGAGTGAGGAGGCGTCTGAGGAGACAAAAGAGGAAGGGCGGCCGGAAGTCGAGACCGACCGGGAGGGATTACAGGAGTGCAACGGTAGAGTACGTGCGGCAACAGTGATGGTAGTAGAGATAGTAGTAGTAGTAGAGAAAATAAGGGAGACCAAGACAACGAGAGTAACGAGGTTGTGGCGGTTATGGGATTGGTGGTTGGCTCTTTAGAGAGGGTAGAGTAGAGAGGATAGAGGAGAGACGTTGGAGCTAGGAGGATATGATAGGTCGGATGAAGACAGGGGTGTGTATTTTGAGAGGGAGAGATTAGATATCACAATGAACGGTACTGAGTGCAGCAAGATGAACTAGAGAGTCAGGGTGACAATGGTGTGACAGTGGTGATGATGGATGGGGGTGGATTGGGGGGGAAGGGAGAAGGGGTGTGGAAGGACTTTGTGTAGTACGGAGTAGAGACAAACAGTACTTTGTAGAGACAGTGGTCGAGTGATAATAAGCATAGAATAGAGTGAGACTAAGAGAGAGTGTGTGTCTGTGAGTGTCTGAGTGTCTGTGAGGATTCGGGTCGAGGCGACGGAGGACGAGCAAACGGGACAAGCGCTGCCAATCAGTTGGATAGTTTGATTGTTTGGATGTTGGATAAATAGAAATGGAAATGTAAATGGAAATGGCGAATGGGAGCGGCCAGTAGTATCGAGAGTAGGGAGTAGGGAGCTCGTGTTGGGAGAGTAATAGGGAGAATAGTAGGGAGAGTAGGGAGAGGGAGAGTCGACAAATAGAGGCCGAAAGAGTCCAAAATGAGATTAGGTGAGATGGGTGAGATGGGAGATTATGAGATGACGGATCTCCAGTGTGGGTTAGTCAGATAGTCGGATAGGAGGGAATAGGAAAGAAGAAGGGAGATCAGATCAATCAAGCAGGAAGGAGCAACCAGTATGAGCAGCAAAAAGTAAGATCAAAAGGAGAAGGAGAGAAACCGAGAAATCAAGAAACCAAGAAACCAAGAAAAGAGAAGGAGCGATGGAGGGAGCAACGGCCTTCAAAAAGCTTCACGACACGTCGACGACATGAACATACATGGGCACAATTAACATTATTGCTTCATTTTTAGCGAGCATCGTGTATATCGCAAGTTCTTTTGCATTTTAGGTTTACGAATTCGCATTCTCCAAGGTTAATCACGGATTCCAGCGACGCGTCATGGCAGCGGCGAGGCTCGGCGCAACGCTTGGTTACAGGGAAGCTGAGGCAGCAGAATTAGAGTTTCTTTGTCGTTGAGAAGAGAAGAATGTGATGGAGTATGGAAACGTTGAGCGAGACGCGTGGGTGGAGTATGAAGCGAGAGAGAGAGAGGTAAAATACGCAAAAGAGACAGAAAAGAAGCACAGAAAAGAGCAACTTGTACCTGCTTATCAGTGGAGAAGAGTCTGTCGGCGACAAGCAAAAGAGGGAAGCGATATGCAACAGGAAAGAAATGATGTTATTCAAGTATTGGATGTTTGCGTTGATCGTTGCTGTGGTTGATGTGATAGAGTCGGTAGCACCGAATCGCAAGATGGGATGACTGCTGTCACAAGCTTATGCTTATTTACTGCTTACTTGTTAGTGATGTGTAAGCTATGATGTACAAAAAAGAGCTGTCAAGAGCAAAGCTGAAAAGGCGACCAATTCCTACCCGCTCCTGCCGTACCTTCGTTTTCCTCTCTCCTCTGTCTCTTTCCTTTTCTGTTCCTGACTACTCAGTACTTTCACTTGTCCAAGCATCCCACCCAATCAAGACGCGCTTCTGCCGTTGACAATAACAAGGGTATCCCTGCAATTGCAGGGGTTCTCCCTTTCTAGCTAACGCCTACTTTAAGTACAAGTCACTCTCCCGTTATTTTGCTAGTAATATACATGTAGTGGATCTGCACCGCTTCGTATGGTGTAATTTCGCAGTCTCCTAAAAAGTTCTTAATTTGGATATCGCCCTTTCCTAATCTGTCAAGGGAAATTAACAATGGGGTATGTTAAAAAAAATATTGAATATTTATATACATTAATGGATCAACTGAATTGTGCCTGTGTCTGTGACAGGCTTATGCACACCAATGCAAGCTATGCAGCTATTTGCATTAGGCGTAGATAAAGGGATTGTTGATGAATAGTCAACAGTCTTCAGCAGGTGCTGGTGCATTTATTGTAGAGGTCGGTGCTTCATCATGATGCTAAAGAAACATCTTGGATGGAGCTTATGAGAAGAAGAGAAAGAAAAGAAAGAAAAGAAAGAAAACTCGAGAATATGGATGGATGTTTCCGTGCACTCGAGGCTAAAGAGCTTGCAGGCGGAAAGAGGTCATGGGCGGAATGTCCCCTTAACAAAGAGACATCTCAACTTCTTTGTCTCGACGCGATGCTACTCTATCCCCTGACTATTCCAAGGTTATGCCTGTCATCAACGGCGAATACAACGGGCAAAGTGGCTGGCTGGAATGGCGAGCGAATGCGACAATGCTACGCCGTAGTTTCTATCCTGTTTTAAGAGCTCTATCGTGTCTAACGAGCTCTCTCGAAAACAAAGTGCATCGCTCTGGGAACGTGCTCTGTCGTGGTGGACCGTCTCCATGCGTATTCAGGGGCAACGATGGAAATAGACAATTAGACAATGCCCTACTATCTTGGAGTGCTGCTGCAAGTAATTCCGGAGAAAATAACAGGGAAACGGTGGAGTTGATCAAGGCTTTCCAGGGAACCAGTGATTGCGAGTAGCTGAATATCATTCAAGAGCACTAAGAGCACTAAAAGCAGAGAATAATACCAAGAAAGAAGGGAAGGACAAGAGAGGATACTCTGAGTGGACCGATTCAGGGGTATCTAGGATGGTCTGGCCTGGCCAGTGGCAGTCTGTGGAGGAGAACGCAGCGCAAACCAGGAGAATATGGGGAACAAGAGACGAGGACAAAGGAGCATGCCAAAGACAACAGGGAGAGAGAGGTACATACTCAGTATTGCAGAGAGACAAAGAACAGTGGACTTTTCTGCACCTACTCAGTAATAAAATACCTGCTCCATATGTTGTGCCCCTTCATACAAAGTACTTGTAGATTGAGAGACCTCTCCAGCGTAACGCTCTGTGCCTGTCAGGGGTGTTGTCCATTAATTACGACGTGGATCAACAATGGCGGTGTAGAGTGTAGATAGGATGAGCTTGATCTCCTTGATCTCAAAGAAGGCTGTGTAAATATAGACTACTGAGTACTGTTCAGCATGACTTTTGTTTCCTGTTTCTGCTTGCATTGTTGCGTTTGTGCCACCGGCTCGAGGACTGCTTGGGGCAATATTACGAGTATTATGCAGTGATAGGCCGGGTGTCGGCAGCCGTAGATTGCTCGAGATTGGATGAATGCTCGAGATTGGATGAAAGCAGGCTACTTGGCAAACGACAGCCAACCACTCACTGGGCGAGACGCCAGCTGATAGTGGCGGCAGCACTAGTAAAATAACCCAAGATAAGATATATTACCTACTTGGAGACAGTGCTTACCTCCTGCTAGCACAGCGCCTATTTGCAATAAAATGTACTGATCGTGTGATCTGATCTCGGCGAGGCGCCTGTAATACGAGTGAATACCGAATACCTCTGCATGTAACACAGCAGCATGATTCACTTATTGATCATATCTTGACTATGATGCTCTGATGCTGATGCTCCATACAGATCGGTTTGATCCACGAAACAGGGGTCATGGCCTCGGCTACAGCTACGGCTACGTCTCTGGTCACGGCCTCTCTAAGCACATCTTATGCACGCCTCTTGGGTGAAATACTGCAGCTGCTCCATCCAAATCTACTAAAGTCTACATGTAAAGCATCTGCAGTCTTTATGAAATCTTCATGTTTGGGAATACGATACATAGTTAAACAGTCTGTCTTACAGTATTGTCCGTACATTATTGCTGTTGGACAAGTGAGACGTTGAGATGAGCTGGTATGTAGATGTTTAAAATGTAGACAGAATATATGTAAAGATATACTCGAGAATGCAGGCGTTATTCTCTATTGCATTTGGCTGCTGCTTGGAATGTCGCGTATGTCGCATATGCACATTGAGGGGATGCTTAAATTGATTTCGTGTCGATACTGAGTAGGTGTCTCTTGAATCACAAAGTGCTTGGCTGCCTGTGTGCTAGTGTTATGTCATCTAGCCTCGTGCTGAATGTCTCGCATACAGAGTAGTCATCGTGAACGAGGATGTCGTTCATGTGACTGCAGTGTAGTCATTTGCAGCCATGACAGCTGCGGATGACCAGTATAGGCGACTCGCTCTCGTATTGTTTCTGCATTTAAGTGTATGATGCTGCAGTGCTTTTATTTTTTATATTGATTCATTGTTTACAACTGAGTAAAATCATACATTAAACCCCAAATTTAATTGAAATTATCAAAAGACGTAGTTATATAGTAAAAAAATACACAAAAAATGAAAAGTAATTAAAAGGCAACTGATTCATAAAAAACCAGAAAAATAATGCACGATAATCAAGTAAAATAGCAACTATTGGACGCATAGACAGACGGTGCAAACGAACCCGAAAGAGTCATGCAAACCTCACGAGGCTGCAGCCTATTTCGGACATGGATGCAGAGCCAACATCACAAACAAAACAAGCTCACTTTGACTGCACCCCTTCACGTGCACCTCTGTTTGACTATATCTAATCTTCCACCCCTGTCTACTGGACATCATCTGCCATTGCCTTGCAGAACTGTAGCTGAAACGCCTCGAGTCCGGCCCAGTACTGGCTCGGCATAGCCATCGACAGCCTCGTGCTTGCATCGCCTGACTTGTAGGATTGAAGAAAACAAAGATAAAATATTATTAGAAAAAAAGACTATCATATATATTAGAAGATGCTCGCAGTAGATAAACAAAGACACCGAAATAAACAAACAACCAAATCATACCGTCCATCCTGATATCCTATTGTCCCGATACCGTATCCCGAGTAAACGTGAGTTTGTCATCTAGCCATCTAACAGGCGAGGAAATCAGAAGCCATAGGAAAACACACAAAGCATCCTACCAAACAAAGAAACAAAAGACAGAAAGAAACAAATGTCGGCACAACACCATTTACCGTTCTCGACAAATATACTGTGGAAGTCGGACAGTCCACCACCATCCCTCGACTCGCTCCTGCCAGGCGTCTTTCGTGAAGATAGTTTGCCTAGACTGTCCATCCCCTCTCTGGCATCGTCGGCGTACTTGGCCTCGGAGCTCGGCCTCGGCCGCCTCGATGGGTACAACCACCACTGGTTCTGGCTGCTGGGGTCGCCTGCGCTGCCGAAACCCTTGCACGACTGTGTCCACCGCGGCCGCACCATTTGCATCACGGAGCGCATGGACCGGCACCTGGGGCTGGGGCTCGGCGGCGGCGGGTCGCGCGGCGGCGGATCGAAGATGGATGTGCTGTACCTCAAGCCCCTGCCGCGGTTTTTAATCGATACCCGCTTCTGGGAGCAGGTCCTGTCGTGCGAGTGTGTACCGGGCAGGTCGGAAGTCGAACCGAGAAGCGAAAAGGATGCACATACATCTGGCGAGAGCATGCATTCCAACACGTCGACGCGCACCACATGCGACAAGCGCCACTTATGGGACTGTGCTCTCGGGTTTCTGTACTCATACGCCGCCCTCATTGCCCACGAGAGCGATTTCCGTATTGCCCAAGAGCACAGCCTGCTGCCGCCCGAGATCGACTGGTCCGGCTGGTGCCTGCTTTCGGGGGAAATTGCTTCGTCGCCCGATGTCGCGTGTCGCCGCTTCCATAGACGCTTCCTGTATGGCGAGCTGCGCCTGAACCGTCTGCGCGAGATCAGCCAGCTCAAGCGCGGCGGTCTGCTGCTGGTGCTGGTCGGCCGTCTCGACCGCTTCGCCCGCTTCTTTCAGCAAAACGTGCGCTGGCTGGCGTCGCTCGTGGCCTATATCGCCATCGTTCTGAGCGCGCTGCAGACGGGCCTGACGACAGACACGCTGTCCGCAAGCAGTGCCTTCCAGTCCTTTTCATCTGGCTTTACTCTGTTTGCCCTTGTTGCACCGCTGTCCATCCTGTTTGCGTTTGGACTCTATTTCGGCCTCTCGCTCGTCTACCACGTCGCTGTGCACCTCATTACCAACCACTTCATGGTCAGCTCGGAAGGCAAGGCCATCCTCGCCGGCGCCGACGTCTTTCACCACTGGGACTCCAAGAGTGATGTTTAGCTAGGACAACGTATAGAGGGGCTCACCAAACATGAGCCCGTTGTCGGGTGGGTAGTTGTTAGCAGCCCAGAGAACGTCCCGCCGTCCATCCATAACGACCTGCTCAACCTCGTTTGTCGCCCTCACTACCTCGGATAGCAAATCGCCCGATTGAAGGCCGCACAAGCATGCATAGAAAATCGATATACCGTTATACTCGTTGAACTGGGCAACGGAACGGCACGAACGATCTCGCAGGACTTGGAGGCAGGCGCTTATTGCCGTCTCTGCCATCTCAACTGCTCCTGCTGTTGCTGTCAAGTCTTGGTTGTTGCCATCATCTTCATTATCCTCTTGGTCCTGAGAGTGCATAGTGCGCAAGGCCATCATCAAATACTCCATTGCAATTGCAAAATTGTCATGACAGAGGTCGAGCATCCAGGTTGTGGCATACGGCGGCGGTCCTGGCTGAAGAGCTGGCTGCAGCAGTGAGAATGGCGAGTCCATATGCGATGGTGCTGAACTTGAGCTTGAAACTGAGCCCAGAGTCGTGCAGGCGACCAAGCTTTTCTGAATTACGAGCAAGGCATGGGCGCTCTCAATAGCTGCAGACCGAAACACTGACGCTGTGTCAAAGGAGGCAGGCGAAACAGAGGAGATGGAATCACAGAACGTGTCGTGGTACAGAGCGAGAAGAACACGGTGTGTCGTCATCTCCAGGTGCTGCATTTGGAGAGTAGATCGATAAATCTGGCTGTCTGTGCGTGCATCTTCTTCGCCGTGATTGACATGGTTGACGCTAAACTCTCGAAAGTGTTTTTGAACGCGCGCACCACAGGCTGCAACCCGCTGAGGCGATGGGCTTGGCTTAGTCGGGGAGTTGACTGTGTTGACAACGCTGGCTAGCAAGGGAAGAAAGGAGGAAAGTTTATTCAGATAGAGGCCATCGTAGTCGGGAATTGACGAGGTCAAACACGACGAATTTGCACTTGAGCCAGTTCCAGAATACAAGCAGCCAACTTCCTTGCACATGCCTCCATGCATGCACCCAATACTGAAATTGAAAATTTCCGAACTGTTGCACGATGAATCCGCCGTTGCATCTGCAGTAGCATGGCCTCGTGGAGGCTCGGCATCGCCCGTGTCGCTTTGCATGGCCGTGCCAGAGCGTAGTGCCGTTTCGAGGTCAAGCAGCCGCACAGTAACCCAGATACGGCGCCGCATTTCTGCTTCCAAAAAGTCATGCTGCTCCATGAGCAGGGGCAGCTCCTCTCCTACGGCCGACCGGTGAAGTTGTAATGCTTTGGCCGTCTGCACAGTCAAGGCCATGAGAGAGACGAGAGGAGCATACGTCCAGTTTCCACCTGGACTGCCGCCACTGCCTGGCATCTCGGCCAATTTTGCAATCACCATCATGCAAAGTGTTCGTACTGTCGAGAGCGATGGTGCTGTCATGTACGATGACCGGCCGAACGAAGCCTGTGCTGCGCTTAGAAAGGTGCCGGTCCATGCAGAGGCCGACTGGGCTAAGCCGCTAAACAGAAAGTCGGACGCCGTCTCTGCACCTAGCCCGAGCACCATACAGAACTCGGCTAGCCATTCGTCGGAGACGGCTGTGTCGAAGTTGTATTGCAGTTGGGATGGGTGGAAGAGACAGTATGTGGCGCCAAACGTATTTAAGTAGTTGCTGACAAGCGTATCGATGACCTGGCTCGGCGGGAACGAGCGCAGGACTTGGTCTTTGCTGCAGAAACTGGTGCCAAAGGGAAAATTGGAGTTGTCGTTGATTGTCGCAAATAAGCACTCGAGATTCTTGACTTGGCGGTACCGCTCCTGCCATTGGGGTTCGGTGCCAAACAGATACGGCACTGCTTCTTCAAACTCGCATGCGATACGCGCCCAATGGGAGACCCCTTTCAGCGGCTTGACTAGAGGCTGTGACACCTCCCACTCATCGTCCTCATTCGACCCAAGGGATGTGCCATTTGTTGTCTTTGACCCCGGTGTGCTCCGGAATGAATATGGGTCATGCGAAGAAGACGAATAGGGCGAGCCGAGTGAGTCGGCTGGACTTGATCCGCTCTTTGAGTCGTGCCTGGTCCCTTTTCGTGTCTTTCTACCAGAGCTGCTGCTGTTTGAGGGTGGCGGCTGGTAACAACACTCGTCAGAAATCCCCACAGCTAGACACCGAGAGCAGGGCAATAGCTTGTCGCATTTGAGCTTTCTGCGGTGGCAAGGGATGCATACAAAGACCCGTCTGTTGCGCCGCTGTGTGCGGACAAAGGCCTCTGGAGTAAGGCCGTTGGAGTCCGAGATGGAGAAGGTGGTGAAGAACCCAGCCGGGATGTCGGATGTGTCACTGGCCATTGTGTCGGTAAGTGGTCGGTATGTGGTCGGCAACAAGTCTGGTAAAGTAATAAAGCCGGACTAGCAGATATGGGTTTGTGGCGATGGTGCAAGCAAGGCGTTGGTCGTACGTATAGATAGTCTTGATGCCGTCTACCACCAAAAGACTAAACACGGCAGTGTTCTTCTGCAGAAGGCGTGGAAGGCACCAAGACACGGGGGTTTCGTGAACGGGCAGCCAGAGGCGGAAGCAAGTAGTAAAAGGGGAGAACACCAAGGAACGACCTAGATTGAGATGATGGTAGAAACAAAAGAGCAGAGAGCAGAAACTAACGCAATATAACAGAACTAGCAACAACAAATGTAAGCAATATAGACGAGTGCAGCGTGACCAGATATTGTGGGATAGAAGACTGTTTAAAATGTATAAATCCGAACAGGGCCCATGCAAGAAGAGGACATCTGTGGACAGGACAAGGGATACAAGATAATACAAGATACTAGAAGAGCGTATATTCAGGGCTGAATGCCTACCATAGAGGCTTGACTGCAGTTGTGCCACTTGAAAGCTGTACCTGATGCGCGGATCTCCTGCTTATGATAGCTAAAATGAAAACGGTCGCAGATAAAGAAAAGAAGAGAAAGGAAAAGGAAAAGGAAAGAAAAGCAATAGGGATAAATAGTTAGACAATCAAAATTAAGCAGGCGATGAAACACATGAACGGCCTGGGGAAGTGGATATACACCGAAGGATGCAGAATATATTAGATGGAGTAGATCAAGTAGAGAAACATTCAGTGGCGACGGAGGTGTAGCCCTCCCTGCCCCGATGATGAGATGATAGTGGCAGAATAATGAGGAAAGATGTCAAGTAGGAGTGGGTGGGACCAGCACCGTAATAGAGGTAGAGTGTAATTGAAGGAGTTTTGCAAGGATTGCAACAGCTCTGCAACGGTAGAGGAAGGACGGAGATTGGGTTAGCTGATGTTGCTCTTGTGGCCTTTTCACATAATCGTCCAGAATAGTGACAAGGTCCTAGCACATAGCCATATGTAGGATAGCTCGCCGTTGGTATTTGGCGGTTAAGTGATATATTGGGGAGAAGAAACTGATCATTGACGCCCAAGGCCCGTTGATGTCGGGTGTGGGTCGAGGCCAGTAACAGCGGAACAGAGAAACTAGCAAACGATGAACAGTAAGAGCGGAATGGTGTGACAGAGGCAACCGGAAGGAATGGGAACAGATAAAGAAGACCAGAGCAACACGAGGCAGCCACTTTGTCTCAAATGGGAGTGTGATGTAGTTTCCTTGCTGCCAGTCTGACACCCTCGTCGACGGGCAGGGCTGGCACTACACATGTAGCAACGAGCACGTGTTTTGATAGCGAGGTGAAGTGCAATGGTATAGAAAGCATTTAACGTGCGGAATAAAGCGCGACGAAAGAGAGAGACTAGAAACGAGAAGATAAATTAGAAAATAGACTTCAGGGATCAGAAATCAAAGAACAGAACAGAAAGCAGAGAACCATCGGATTGGAGAAGCAGAGATTCAGAACAAGCAATTACCAAGGTGTATGAAGACTGAGGTGTGCGATCACCATCATTGTGAGGAGCGGCAAGAGCAAATGCCGGACCCTGAAGTGAGAAGACCAAGAGGCAAACTCACGCCGCTTGCATTTACGCCGCTTGCATTTACGCCCTGTTCTTGACACCACGTTGCTGTCAGTCAGTCTGAATCTGCGAGTCAACCAGACGCGTAAATTCTGACTTGTGATAGACAGTGGCATTACCGGCTTTTGAGTTTCAAGAGGTTCTTATTCCCCGTAGTCCTTGTCGACAGAGCAGGTTCTGCTGTCTTGGCTGCCGATCGCTGAGGGTCCATTGAGGGGGAGAATCAACCAAGAATTAAGAATGAAGCGAGAAAGGGTCAACTGGGAGAGCAAGGGGCAGAGCAGCGTCGACAAAAGGAGACATGGCAAAGTAAGCAAGTACACTAATACTGCCGTGAACATGCCCTCCCTGTTCATAGCAATGTCGAGGTAGAATGCCATGCAATAGCCAAACCATGAATGTACTGCCCGTCTGCAACGCAGGTGCTGATCCACCTCCGCATCTAGCTATCTACTGGACTGGGCACCGCCGTCCCGTAGAAACGGAGCTTTTCTGTTGGCCTGCATGCACTATGGCTAAGAGGTCTTTGAGGTCTGATAGAAATCCACAGGACTTTGTAGGACTTCAAATTTGTATATCCAGAGAAAGACAAGTCGGCAGACGTGGAACAGACACTAGCGTGGCTCAATGTCTGGAATACCGAGTACTGACCCGAAGCAAGGCTGGAAAACAAGGAGCAGCAGTCATTGGCCAAGCCCTTAGATTGCCACACCGTCTTGTAGTCTGTGGCCTGCAGCCTATGGCCTGTGGTCAGATGGAGAGAAACCGACCCAGAGTGCTGCACGCCGCTCGTTTGAGGGTGTCTTGGGATCGAGGTAGTGGGGCTTCAGCTCATGCGTGAGCATGCCTGCATGCACATTAGTAGCAGACGTGCATGCATGCCGATAGTCCGTGGTATATTGAATACATGCTGGTGTACAAAGATGTACAAACAAGAGTTGAATTGAAAGGAGAGGAAGATGAAGGGATATGATGGCTTCTTAGTCCCTAATAGTCCCTAATAGTCCCTAATAGTCCCTAATAGTCCCTAATACGGAAAGAGGCAAAGCGGTGAAGCAGGTGATGGGAGAAGAAGGAGGTGAAAGATATGGAGAAGGAAAGCACGATGGAGGTAGTCATGTCACAGGAGAGATATCATACGATGGCCCAGATGCGTCGGCATGAGTATCAATTATTCATGCTGTTAACGAACAAATCAGGAAGGAGCGGCTGATGACTGAACCTTGGACGAGGCAAGAGCGATGGATGGATGGGCTGCTAGCGCACTCTTCACTCTTACCATTTACGGAGTACACCAGCACAGTTTGTACCAGAAAGGGCTGCAAAGCCCCCGAATTGGCAGTTGTTGACTCATGACAGTGTCCGTTTGTAAGGATATTATCGCTCAATTCTACTTTCGAGACTTCTTTGTTCTGTACGCGCGAGGGCCGCGCCGAAGAGTGTACTTGCTGCTAGTTCTTTGTAAAAGGAAAAATTGCCAAATGGGGTACTGACTTTGTAGAAAAGTGGGGCTAGTTTTAAGCTGAATCTACTTGTACTGAGTAGGTAGTAATCATACTGCGTAGTGGAAGAGTTGGTACGGTGTCGTTTCATGATTCAATTGTGAAGATTCAGAAATAAGAGCTAAAATTAGATAAACAGTAAACGAGGAAGTGAGACTAATGGGTCCCAAAAAGTACAGTACCGAGTGATGAATTGATGACTTGGTGTGATGAAAAGAACACGCAAGGTGAAGAAATGTGACGGGCAGAAGGCACTTGCATATGAATTAAACGGGCTGTTGATCTTGGAGGGCTTGTACGACGTAATTGTACGGAGTAGAGGTGAGCAATGCAGGGTAGAGGAGAACAGTGAACGATGACAGCTGCAAGGCCGGAACACGGACGGCCGCGAGTTTGGGCTTGTGGAGAGATGGCGAGAGGCACTAAGGAAGAGGACGAGAATAGAAAGAGACTCGAGCGATATGATTCTTCAATAAGAATGCCAAGCGTGATATGATGGAGCCAGTGCAATGGGTGTCGACAAGTTAGTCAGTCGCGAGGTGGGAGAGCCGGGAGAGGTGTGCATAGGTCATGACGGAGAACGACAAACATGGCCATTGTCCGAGTGGCAGAGTTATATTTCTCCGAATAATCTCTGCATGGATTAAATAGACAAAAAGGAGAAGATACTCCGTGCGTATGATACTGCGTCGTCTAGTGCTGAGCACGAAGGGGCAAAAGTAGATTTAGTACAAAGTAGGTGCAAGTCAGATGCATACAGAGTACTCTGTATTCAGATGTCCAATATCGAGAGAAGCCAACACTTTACCAGAAGCATACTGTACATTATTGTGGCAGAGGCTGGTGGCTGCCACATGTGCTTTAGCTGGCCGTATTGGGTTCAAGGTGTGTTGGTCACGCATAGTTTTCAACAGCCAAGATGTAACTGTCAGCAGCTTGTCCATGTCCAAACGAAACGAAATGAATAATATAAAATAAAATTCAAGTTATGGAACAGACACCTGCGTCCTAAACAGTCGGTCAGTCGGTGACTTGGTCATTTTGCAAGGTCAGCAACACTGATCTGATGAGTAGGAAAAATTAGGTTTGAAAGTGACAGAACTTCTGATTATGATCAGTCCTAGATGCCAAGAGTGACTATTACTGATTTACTGATATTAATGACCAGGCTGAATACGTGAATACTCCGTATTACGACATACTATATCGAGAAATTGAGGGACGGCTGTGTTTCACCATACTGAGCACTGAGTACAGACAGCACCCTTGATAAGCCCGGACGTAACCCCGGATTTACTATCAGCATGTACGAAGTAGGAACAAGGTGAGGATGTTGATGCTTTAAATACTGAGTAGAGCATATCATCAATATTGGTTTATGAAACTGTCGAAGCCTATATCACCTCTGCAAGGCGGTGAGTGCTGATGATGACAGGATGGCAGGATGACAGGACGAAAGACTGAGAAAACTAGCTTGTTGTGCACCGTGAGACGAACCGGCATCTCGGGACGACATCTCCCTTTTCAATTCTCATTTCTCAGTTTCCAGCTCTCTTCACCATCCCTGTCTTATTGTTTTGCTTTGTTTTGGTGCTTTGTTGTTGTTGCTTTGTTGCTTTGATACTTTCTTTTTTCATTCTCGCTGCAGTATTGCCATCGTATTGAGCGTATTGCCGTCTCATCATCCTGTCGTGCCAGTATCTCGAGTTTCGTTTTCTTTTTCTTTTTCTTTCTATTCCTTTCTTTGTCCTTTCCATTCCTTCTGTCTCCGATTGCATCTGACACCCGGGGCTTGCCGTCTGACAAATCTCACCGCTCCCGCTGAAGATATCAATTGGAATTGATTGATCAACGGAGCAGTCTCACTGCCCTGTATCGTTTCTCAGCATCATAAGCAGCGGCCAACACGATCGATCATGAGGTCGCATCCATCGACCAGATGACCTGTATACTACCACGCGTAAGCCGGCCATTGCGGTTTCGGCGCATTCGATCGCTTACTAATTATTTCAACTGCTAATCGGCCCCCCATTGCCAGCCTATGTGTCTATGTCTATATCATTATTTCATCATTCATTGCCAACCCAGAATCATGTTTAGCGAATCGGCCAAATCCACCGTGTCGTTCTTCTACCTGCTGTGTCCCTTGCAGACGTCTGGAAGCTTGGAAGTCTGAGTGCATACCAATCACTAAAGTGCAAAACAAATATATAAACAAAGATATAGAAGAAAAAACTGCTCCGGGTGATCTACAAACTCGTCGATATAGTCCGTGTATCGTCACATAGTCTTTTGGAGTGCATTTTGAGTGCATTTGAGTGCAGTAAACCCACGTGACTAGATCGGAGCACCTTCCTCCGTGGCCAAACGCAGAGACTATATACCCAACTCCAAGATTAGTCAGGAAATGAGGATTAGGGCATGAACCTCGGAGGGACGACGATCGTGAAGAGTGAAGATGCGGAGAGTAGTACATAGTAGAGTATAAGTAGGTGGTAAAGCTGGTGGGTGGGGGCTGCGAGATGGCTGCTCTTGAGCATTAGAAATCACGTCAAAATGTACATTGTACGACTGGCCGGACTGGCCGTGCTGTCGGCAGCCAGCGTCCTCGCTCATCATTCGACAGCCCCCAAGACGTTTGTGACCTCCATGTCACACGCAATGGCAGCCAGCTGCTGCTCGACGGTAAACCATGAAAGGCCATCGGCACCAACGTCTACTGGCCCGGCCTCGATGAGAATGTGACCAAGGACAGCGTGACACCTTACTATGCACCCCTCAGAGCGAGCTACCCGGAAAAAGGACACGTCACCGAGATCATGGCCACTGTCAAGGCCATGGGAGGCACGGCCATTCGCGCGCACACGTTCGGGGTCAGCACGGGCAACCCGCTGAGCCTGTGACCGACAGCCCAACGACGAATGGCGCGACCTTTGTGGCGATCGACTTGGCCGTCTACCAGGCACGGCAGCACGGCATCCGCCTGCTCATTCCCTTGACCGACAATTACGGCTATTACCACGGCGGCAAGTTTGACTTTTTGAACTGGGCCGGGAACGGTACAGCATCAGCGGCAGCGATTCCAAGAACCCGTTGGTGGCCGACTTTTACATCAACGGCACGGTTGTCAATCTATACCACGACCACATCCGCACGCTGCTGGCACACAAGAATGTCTATACCAATCTCACGTATGCCGAGGGCCCGACCATCATTGCCTATGAGACGGGCAACAAGCTGACGGGCCCGGTGTGGCTGGACATGGCCATCCCGGTGTCCTGGCTGCAGTCGACGGCCCAGCTGATAAAGACACTGGCGCCGGAGAAGCTGGTCGTCGACGGTACCTATGGCATCAACCCGTCTCACTTACATATCAAAGAAGTGGACATTGTGTCTGACCACATGTACCCCCTCAATGCCACCAAGGTGCGGGAGGACGCCGACCTCGCCGTCCCGGGCGGCAAAGTATTTCTGGTGGGCGAGTACAGCTGGAGACGCGCCCGGGAGTAGGCGGCGACATGCCCTGGAGCATGTTTGGATACAATGTGCCCGACTGCAGCACATTTGTCACCCACAGCGACGGGCTCACGCTGCAGTACGGCAACCCGGCCAACTCGGCCGGCACGACAAAGCGCATCCATCTGATCCGGCAGCACTTGATGGCAGCAGGGCAGGGCAAGACCATTGCGGTAGAGGATGTACTTCTGGCAGTTCCTTGTCATGGGTGATAATAGTTGATTTGAAGAAAATGGATAATATAAAATACAGAAGCAATGAGATGGATAAAAATACAGTACACAAGCAAAACCAAACACCTTAGACGCTCCAATCAGCAGTCTAAACCGGAAGCCCAATCGCAGTCGTTAGAATCGTAATCGTAATAATACAAGGCCGTTCAAGGCAATAGAGCAGCAGAGGCCGTTAGAGAACACAAAGAGTGGCCGTGATAGACCGTGATCGGCCGTAAATATAAGAGACAGTACATAGCAACCAGGCTGTAAGAGTGTGTGTAGAAAAGTAAGGAGCGAACAGGGTATAGGGAGTGTAGTAACAGAAAGCAAAGCTGAAACAGACAAAAATGCAAACGAGAGAGATCACCGCGTCGACTCCATCCCGAGGGGCGCATAGCCCGGCGTCATGATGGCCGGCGGCGACCACACGGGAACCTCGGGCACCAGCGGGCCGCTCGACATGGACATGGGCGACTGGTTGATGGGAGACAAAGACGGCATGGACAGCGGCAACGGTGTAGAGGGCGGCGACGACGACGTGGTGGGACTCAGGAAGATTGTGTTCTTTGAGGTGGGAGCGGACGCACCCGACGTCTTGACACGCCGCGTGTGCGGGCACCGGCCTTCCCGCACAGCCCGCCGATGGCTGTGGAAGGAGCACTGGCGGAAGCCAAAGTGGCGGTCCTCGCGGCGCAGCAGGTTGCTGGCGATGCGCAGCTGCGGGTTCTTGATGCGCACGTCGGCGCGGTTGGCCTGCATCTTGGTGATGTGGGCATGGTAGTCGGCCCACAGCGTGGGTGTTTGCAGCAGCTGCAGCAGCTCTTCCTGGAACGCGTCGGGCAGCATGGAGTAGGCGGGTGTCGGTTTTGCCGACGACGATGACGACGAAGAAGAGTAGGAGAAGACGCCGGCGTTGGCGAGGGTCCAGGCGAGCAGAGGCACGGCCCATTTGCGCAGACGCAGAGCGGCAAAGGGATCTGCCTCCATGTACAGGAAGCGAATGAGGGACGGGGTGGCGGCCCAGTCGAAGCGCAGATACAAATCCTGGAGGGAGTCCATGACGACGTCCTGGAGAGCGGGGATGTCGACGAGGGCGGCAAAGAGGTGGAGGTTGACGAGGTGCCAGTGGAGCTCGCTCAGGTTGGCGGAGACGGAGGGCTTGGTCTTGTCGGCATCGTGGGCGCGCAGCTCAATGGCTTCGTTGGCGTCGGCGTCCTTGGCGAGGATGGAGATGGCGTCGTCGACGACGGAGCGGAAAGTATGGCGGCGGTAGAGCCAGAGGACAAAAAGCTCAAAGACGTCGGCAGACTCGCTCGTGAGCCAGATTGTAGGCGTTGGTGTTGCCGAAGCAGATGTTGAGGAGGACGAGGAAGAGGAAGAGGAGGAAGAGGGTGATGAAGGAGACGACAGGCCTTCCGGGACGGCATCGATGCTGTCACGGAAAAAAGGGCTGCTGGTGATGAGAAGAGTGCGGTGGACGACAAACTCGCGCTGCGAGGGTCCAACAAGGACACGAATGAGGCTGTTCATTAGTATGGTAGATGCGGGTGCAGACGCGGCAAAAAGAAGGAGACTTACGAATCCATGGTGGTATATGACATACGAGAATGTCAAGATATCCTTTGAGGAAAAGACGAGGAGAGCAAGATATCTTAAGAGTTTCTTGGACAGTGGCCCGACATGACGAGATGGACCGGGCAGCAACCGAGTTTGGTTTCCCCCCTTTTTCTTTTGTAGACTCCTGACTTTGACGTTTTCTCAAAAGAGACGTGATGACCCTTGCAATGAAGCTTGTTAGATGGGACGGGGTCAGTGGTGCTGTGGTGCTCAGTGATAGGGGAAGGGATGGGTCTACTTTGCAAGAAAGATATTGATTACTGATAAAATCAGTAATATTTTTATATTCGTGTATGAAAAAGAAAGTAAAATGCTCCGGTGTCATTGCTCAGTCCCGCCGGTATCCAAGTCTCATGCTTCAAGTAGGTGTCTCACCTTTTATATTTAGTATTTAATATTTAGTATTTAATATTTGATATTTGATATAGATATAGATATTTCATCTTGCTCTACTCTTGCTCTACTTGTGCGGGACAGACCGTTTGCTGTTTGCATCCCAACTCACTCCCGCGATCATTCATGCGTTTTGTCTCCACGTTGATGGCCAATATGTTTATGGCCTCTATCTTTTGGTACTCTCCGCATAGGTCTTGGTGAAGATGGGATGGGATGAGAATAACGACAAAAGACATGAGATGACAACTTGGAAAATCAGAACAAGAAACCAAACAGAACGAGTGATGGCTAGTAATTGCTCACTATCACTGCCACTGCACGCACTCTACGCCGTATTAATCAATACGACAATATCGTGTTGTATCTTACATTAACCACTGGCTTTTGATTTTGGTTGATGTCGTGCCTAGCTGTCCGTTGTTTCTCCGTAGCAGCAAGCTTAACTACAAAGCTGTCATTGATTTACCCCCGCTTCATGGTCAAAGGACAAGCTATCCCGATTCAGACATTGCTCCGGTCCTCTTAAACTCGACAACTCCTGCATCTGTCACGCTTGGTCTCTCACTACGACATACCAGGCTATCGCTACTGAGTATTCACTTGGAGGCCACAAAACGACAGGGACTTGACCCCGGCGGACAGGGGTTCCAAAACGCTGGTTCGCAGCACAGGCTCAGCACGTTTAAGCGATGGAACGGTAGCAGAGTAGTGAAACGGGTCTTTTACAATTAAATAGAGAAACTCGGCTGGAGAGAGGAATACATAGAGAATAGTGCCACAGAAGATTTATCCCATAACTGCATTAGATCATTAGATCATTGGAGCTAGGCCATGAGGTTATTCTTAACTTTATTTGCTGCAGACGGTAATTATCACTGATAGTTTAAGCGGCCGCTGGTAGATTTGCTGTGCGTTGCTGGACTTTTTACAGACAAGCTTTTCAAGTCTTGGCTTTCGTGTTGATGATGTACTGTAGAATTCTGCATATATATGAATATACTGAATTATGCATGTATTTATGAAGACGGCAAATTAATCTACTGATGCTCGTTGCAGTGCAGATGCACAACTTCATCTCTCCCTTCTCAACTCACCTCATCTCGCTCTGCCGCAAACACAAACACAATCATACACTACCCATTCTTATGTCTTATGATTTCTACATTGTCTATATTTGTCTGCACTATTTCTACATTGTTGCACTATTTTGTTCTTTTATCCTTCCATCCTTCTTCATAATGCACATGCACATGCACATTCTCCTCGTTTCATGCTGGCACCCTCGCATCCCGCTGTTTCGGCCGACGCCGCAAAATTGGTGATTGTTGACTATTGATGGGAGGGTAAAGAGTATTGGTCGCAGTCTGGCCTCGATGGTCTCGATCGCTCTTAGTATGATCACTATCCAGTATTAATCTCGCTCTACAACTTGAAGGTCGTTTACTTGACTCCAGCTCTCCTATATCACGCCTGCTAAGTTTGACGTTTGGTTTGACTCTAAGCTTAAGTTGGAGCTTGGACGAGGCTTGCGGTCTGCGGTTGCGGTCTGAGCCTGGTCTGTGCCGTTTTGAGATCCTCCCGTTCTCGTGTCCAGCGTTTGGAGTCTGATCCTGATATCCCGTCTTACCCCATCTTATATTCTGTCCCCCTGTTCCCTCGTGGCTGTTTCAACTGTCTAACACTCGGCTGGATGTTTCATATTTCTTGCTGGTCTGGTCTGGTCTGAGTCGAAATACGAATCTGATTGTCCAAGTCTGATAAGAGTCTGGCTAGGTGATAACTCGATCGTTGGCTATTCAATTCCTGTTCTATACTGCACTCGCCGTATATACAACAGTGGTGTGACCCTTACTCACGACGCAGGCGGCATTTCTACCATATGATTCCTGTCGATGAGTGCCGCATCCTGACGGCTTCTGCAGCACGTCGGTCAAGAATCAGGAAGAGCGGCGCATGCTGTAGTTGATATAACTATAACGTATTTGCTTGATTATTTTGATTTGAATTCGAGGCAACGAAATCCATTATATTATTTAATTTGGCTAAAAGCACAGCACGTCTATTGTTTAGCATAAATAAATAAAGAGAGAGAGGGAAAACGTAAAATAAATATAAGAATAGTCATTAATAAACGGTACCATGACAGAAACACCGAGAAAAAATCAAAGAAAACCTCAAGAGTCAGGATAACAAGAGACAACACTATTAAACATGATTACATAATCACCACACCACATCGACACCACAACTGTGCGACATGATCTAATACTACAATCGGACTCGCGAATCGGCACCTAGTTAACTCGCGAGGCCGTGTCTATGGTTGTCCAAGTATCAACCTGCTTTTCAAGCCTTGAGAGCCGAGATTGAGACTGTCGGATTCTGTCATCAGCCGTTATCAATCTTGGATTGTTCCTGCTTACATAATCATTATAAATCAGCCGGGGATACCATTTGGCCTGCACGGTGATCCTTGTTACCTGCCCTCTTTCCTGCCTCTTTCATCCTGCCTCTTTCCTCTTTCCGCTTTCCTCTTCCTCTTTTCTGCACCTCTCGCATGCGTATACGGCTGCAGGCGTGCGGAGCTCTTGCCTTTCCTGCCTTTTCCTCTTGGCCCCTCCATGGGCTGCTCTTACTAATTCACAATACTACCCGCACTATACCCGCTCTCTATCCGTAGCCGTACTCTGCATAACCCGCAGCCGGCCATCTGTCATTTGCCGCATTCTTTCTTGCAAACTGGTGATTTCACCAGAATTGTCTACTCAGTATATGTTTGTATTCCTAGCTTTGTAATCGATCCCACTCAGCGTCATTGCCAATTGCGATTATACCACTAGCGCGCATCTATATAAATATAAATATAAATACAAATACAAATACAGATACAAAATGAGAGTCCCCGTCCGCAGTTTGTCGACCCGGCTGTCTCTGAGACCATCTCTGTCTTCTTCTTCTTCATCGTCATCTCTATTCTCATCTTCAGCTTTGTGCTCATTTCCAATTGCCTCATCCCTTCACTCCCGCCTCAATTCGACTTCTGCCTCGATAATGACTCGCCCAACTGCTGTCACGCCCCGCGGCGCCACCACCGTTAGCCTGCCGGCCCCCGGTGCGCCCTTCTACACCCCGCACCAGGACCCCGTCGTCGGCAGCGCCCTGTCTCCGTCGACTGCTGATGGAAAGGAGCTGCCCACGCTGTTTACGCCCCTCAAGATCCGCAGCGTCGAGCTCGCCAACCGCTTCGTCGTGTCTCCCATGTGCATGTACTCGGCCGACAACGGCCACCTCACCGACTTCCACCTCGTCCATCTCGGCCAGTTTGCCCTGCACGGCGCCGGCCTGACTGTTATCGAGGCCACCGCCGTCACCCCCAATGGCCGCATCTCGCCCGAAGACTCGGGCCTCTGGCAGGACAGCCAGATCGAGCCCATCCGCCACATCGTCGAGTTTATCCACAGCCAGAGCCACAAGGTCGCCATCCAGCTCGGGCACGCTGGCCGCAAGGCGTCCATGATCACGCCGTGGCTGGAGGGCCAGCGGGGCCACCACCAGTTTGTGGCTACGGACGAAGGCGGCTGGCCCGAGAACACGTGGTCGGCCTCGGCCGAGCCGTACGCGCCCGACTGGACCAAGCCGCACAGCATGACCTTGGCGGACATTGACGAGCTCGTCGGCAGTTTTGCGTCTGCGGCCAAGCGCGCTGTGACGGCGGGCGTGGACATTATCGAGGTGCACGGCGCGCACGGCTACCTGCTGTCGCAGTTCTTGTCGCCGCTGACCAACAAGCGCACCGACGACTATGGCGGCTCGTTTGAGAACCGCATCCGGCTGCTGACGCGGGTCCTCAAGGCGGTGCGGGCGGCGATTCCCGAGACCATGCCGCTCTTTTTGCGAATCTCGGCGACCGAGTGGATGGAGCACGCGGGCGCGCCGTCGTGGACGCTCGAGGAGTCTATCAAGCTGGCGGCGCTGCTGCCGGACCTCGGCGTCGACCTGCTGGACGTCAGCTCGGGCGGCAACCTGCGCGAGCAAAAGATCGACTACCACCCGTACTTCCAGGCGAACCTGGCCGTCGAGATCAAAAAGGCCCTCAAGGGCACGCCGGCCGAGAAGCTGCTGCTGGCCGTGGTCGGCCTCATGGACAATGCCGAGATTGTGCGCGACGTGACGCAAAAGGGCGGCAAGGTGGAGGCGGACCTGGTGCTGGCGGCGCGGCAGTTTCTGCGCGAGCCCGAGTTTGTGCTGCGCGTTGCCCAGCACCTGGGCGTTGATGCGCGCTGGGCCAAGCAGTACGCGCGCTCGCAGTGGGCAAAGAATGTAAAGATTTAAGAGGTCGTTGGACATAGTAGATATAGATATACAGTATAGCTGCGTCTAATTATTTTATTTATTTACGGATTTCTACTTGCCTGTCAAGCACTACAACCACCATTTTTTTTTAGTTTATGACAAGTTACTTGCGCTTCGTGGCACCGCTGCCGGCTGCAGAGCCAGTCGTCTTGGCAGACGACTTGGGAGCGGGAGCAGCGCCTTCAGTCAGGGCCTTCTTCTCCTTGACCTTGTCGCTCTCATCCGCACCCTCGACAGCAGCAACCTCGTCCTCGTCGTCACCGCCCTGGCCAAACTCGTTGACCCGCGTGTAGTCGACCGTGTACGCCCACCGCTGGTAAATGTAGATGAAAAAGATGACGTCGTCGCGGAACGTCGCCAGCCGGTGCAGGAACGGCATCTTGATCGTAAACGCAAACAGGTCGTCGATAAAGGTGTTGAGGAACTTGTACAGCATCGCCTTGCCCGGCATGTGCGCAACGCTCTTGAGGCGGTAGTTGATGTACAGCGACGGCACCATCATCAAAAAGCCATATGCGTACACGGAGCCCACCAGCGTCGTGATCACATAGCTGTACCACGACTTGTGGCTGTCGTACACCAGCGAGTACGCCGCGTACGCCAGCAGCAGCGGCACGCCCGCCACGTACATGTACTTGAAGGCAATCTCGTCGTACTCCTTGGTCTTCTCCTCCGTCTCCGTCAGCTTGTGCTTGTCCTCAAACGCAATGCGGTACGGCAGCAGCGAGCCCGCCTGCGACGGCACCAACCGCACGTCCACAATCGTCGTGACCTTCCACAGCTCAATCAGGATACCCACACCCTGCGAGCCCAGAATCATCCACGACGTGTTTTGCGAGTTGTCCACCAGGTACAGGAAAATCACGCTCTGCATAAACACGTTGGCCAGGATCGAGCGCACCGAGATGCCCACATTGTCCTTCTTCTTGCGGTAGTGCGAAATGTCCGAGCCAAACGCTAGCATCTCCAGGAACACGTGCAAAATCGACACAGCCACAGTGACGGCCAGCAGGTACGGGTTGGTGTCCAGCACAATCTCCTTGATCATCTCAATCTCGGTGCCGTCACCGCCGCCGGGCACGGCATTGCCAAAGGCAGCCTGGCGCGCCGACTCGCGGCCGCTGGCCTCAATGGAGGCCATGATCTTGAACTTCCAGTCGGCCAGGTTGCCCAGGTCAATGTGCAGCGGCAGAGTCGTGACCGTCTCGTTGAGCAGCGTCATGTGCGTCTTGAGCTGCCAGAACGTGTTGACAAACAGCACCGGGTAGTACCACGAGTTCTGGCCGGACCCGTCGCGCGCGCCCGTGGCCTCGGGGATGATGAACTGGCGGATTGCAGGGGCGGAATTGGCATAGTCGATCACGCCGCTGTTGGGGATAAAAGACAGGGACGCGTTGGGGTGGTAGTAGCTGGCAATCGTGGGGCCGTTGTAGACGTCCTCGACTTCTTCAACAATCTCCTCCTCCTCGGCACCCTCCTTGCCGGCCAGCAGGTTGTGCTTCTTGAATTCCTTCTTCTTGACAATGTACTGCGTCAGCGGGTAGGCAAAACAGTAGGCGGCAGTGCGGTCGTAGCGGGGGCTGTACGGGTCCAGCACGGCACCCTCGAGGCCAATGAAAAAGTGCGCCCACAGCGTGCCGTTGTTCTGCACCTCGCGCGGCACAACAATTGTCGTGTCGATGGTGCGCGAGTCGCTGTAGTTGCCCAGCGCAAAGCCCGTCTCGGACAGAACCACGGGGTCGGCGTTGTGGCTGCCGAGGGGCTTGACCTGCACCGAGGGGGACACGGCAATGACAATGTCGAGCTTGCTGTCATCGGCCCACATGGCGGCAAGACGCTGGGGGTTCGGGTTGTAGGTGGCGCCGTCGTCGAGGGTCTTGGGGCGCAGCTGGTAGGCCGGGATGTTGCCGGCGGTGATGGGCACAGTGACCTCTTTGCCGTTCTCGTTGACAACGGTCTCGCTGGTCGGCGCCTGGGGGCCAAAGTTCTTCATGAGCAACTGCATGCCCACGTACATGACGACGATTTGGATAATGCGCGAAGTCATGGAGGTCTATTTGTTAGATGTCTTTCTTTTTTCTTTTTTTCTTTGTTGAATCTTTCTTCTTCTTTCGTCTTCTTTCTTCTCATCTCGCCGGATAGCTGCCATCATCAACTTACGCCTTGCGGCTCCTCCTGAGCAGCTGGTGCGGGCATCTTGTCAGAGTGTCGGAGTGTTGGTAACGGTCGACAGTATTGACGTCCAGTGATGCAGCAACGATATGCTGGAGTGACAGTGTTGACGTGATGTCAGGTCGATGAAGAGTCTAGGGGGCAACGGTGTCCGCTTGTCGAGGTCTGGTTGCGTAATTGCCCACTGCAGTGGACTGTGGATTATGTGCGTGTATAGTGGAGCTCGGGGTTATCAGCAATCAGCAATCACTGGCAGCTACAGCTTCCGCCTTTGGTAATCTCCATGGCGAATTAGCACCGAGTCTGGGCGCATCTGTTTAGTGGGATGAGGGGTCTACTTGCACCGTCTTTTGGCTATGATTAGTAGTGGTGTTATACGGTGCAGTTAGACAAGCATACGTCGGAGTATTTCACTCGGATTGCACTTGGACGATCGTCTTTGATTCAAACTCTGGAATACTTTAAAGCGCTTCTATTGTATTCTACCTTTTCAATGGCTTTGATCTCAAGTTAAATAGCCATGCTTGATGTATAGGATCTGCTGCATGCCTTTGCTTGCATAGTCAAGCTTTGACGTGTTGATATTGCACCACTTTAATGTGTTGTTGTCTCAATGACTCCTACAAACAATGAATCCTGCAACATATTAAATAGGATTGACTGAAGACTATTTTATAGATAGTATCTACATGGTTTTGTTTACAACGGCAGCATATATCTAAACCTGACAAGGCTCTCCTCCGCGCACGTCCATGACCAAGGCTCGCTCTATTTATTTATAATCAATATCTGCTTTGCCTTTATGTGCTTAAATGGTATATCAACTTTGGTATATCTACTTTAGTATATTAATAAACACATGAAGAGTTATTGGTCCTGACATCTCCAATGTCGATGCTGCGGTGGTATGCCGAGTCTGCTCACCGGCAGTTGATCTAATACGCGTAACAGCGTCTACTTTTCAACGACCTAACGGGAAGGAACCAGCATCTACGGTGCTATACTCACTCGCAAATCCAACACCAAACAAGAGTCTCAATGTTCAGACTCCCCTTTACTCTATACCTCGCCTACCCTCGCCAATGGCTCGTTGCACTGTTTCCAAGCGTTCGACAAAGTACAGTGCAGCTGCACAAGCTGCACCAACCGCCGCATGACTTGTTATCTTTGTACACCGGTTGACCACCGATTGACCCTGTGATTCTAATCTCTACAAGCTGCAACATCGGTAGATATGCTGACTCATCATAAAGTGCCGTGCATGCAGTGTCGTGTACTGCTCCTTCCTCTCTTTGATATTTCCGTTTTGTAAACGCCGTTTCGGGACCCTGCGTCGGCATACTGATACGACTCGCCCGCCTTCCTGTTTAGGCGTTTAGACGCTGTTAGGTAATAAGTCTAACAGCACTCCGACACGTTAGAACCCCGCTTACTATCGGTCGAGTCACTCTGCCGCCCCAACTGCCCCTGTGCTCTACGTCAGGGACCACAAAAGACAAAGGCAAGAAGGGCAGATGCGAACGAGGGGCCAGGCCACCAAGCTGGCTCGTGGACTGTATTAGGCTGTGGACTGCACTTGTTCAGGCCGGCTTCGTTGGGCCGTGAAACAGTCGTCTCTCTGTACTTGTGCGCCTTTGCTCAGCCGTCTTTTGTCTTTTGTCTTTCTTTTATCTTTTGTCTTTCTTTCTTATATCTACTCTTCTTCACTATTGTTCTTTATTCCTTTTAATCTTTGTCTATCGATTTTCTTAGATTTCCTTAAATTCTTTAGATTTCTTGCTTTACCGTTCTCACCAGCCTGCTTCCACCTCGACTCGACCTCCGATCTGACCTCGATCTGACCTCGACACCCTTGACTCATATCCTCTCACTACTACATAACAATGGAATCTGGCGGAGCTTCTCCTGTGTCAGCAGCAATGACCCCGTCAGCCTCGTCGACCGGCCCCTCGGCCCTCTCGCAGGTCACCACCGCCACAGACAGCAGCACCACCACCACCGTCCCCCAGACAAAGATCTGCGTCTACTGCGGCGCCTCCAGCGGCAACAACCCTATCTACCTGCAGGCCGCCCGCGACCTCGCCAAGGTTATGGCCGACAACAACATCGGCCTCGTCTACGGCGGCGGCACCATTGGCCTCATGGGCGAGCTGGCCAAGTCGCTCGTGGCTCTCGCCGGCCCGGACTCTGTCCACGGCATCATTCCCGAGGCCCTCGTGCGCTACGAGCGCGATCCCACCTACACGACAGTCGACAGTGATGCCAAGAGTGGCCTGGCACTGCCGTCGGTCGAGGTCTACGGCAAGACGACAGTCGTCAAGGACATGCACACGCGCAAGCGCATCATGGCCGAAGAGGTGCTCGCGGCCGGCCCGGGCAGCGGCTTCATTGCCATGAGCGGCGGCTACGGCACGTTTGAGGAGCTGCTGGAGACGAGCACCTGGAGCCAGCTGGGCATCCACACCAAGGGCGTGTGCGTGCTGAACATTAACGGTTTCTACGATGGCCTGTTCTCGTGGATCCGGACCGCCGTCAACGAGGGATTCATCTCGGAGGGCAACTCGACCATTATCGCGGAAGCCAAGACGCCGGCCGACGCGATTGTGGCGCTGCAGGACTACAAGCTGGCACCGGCCGTGCTGAAGCTGTCCTGGGGCAGTCAGTAGATGTTTTGAGTGTTTGCATCTCCCTTTTTCGCTACTCTAGAACCTTGGTTGCATGGCTGGAACGGCGTTTCTGGCTCTGCTCATAGCATCTGCTTCTGCTATCTTGTTGTACTATCTTATATCGGTGTGCGATAGATCGCCTAGCTCAAATACAGTTGTTCAATTATAGTAATCACTTATCGTTATACGTGTGTCTTCACGTATCTTGTTCCATAGTTCGCTCATACATGTACATGCTTATTTTGTGCTTGTATTGTGCATTGCTCGTATTATCAACTATTCATGTATCATGTAGAGCCGTCTCTTGATCTCTTGATCTCTTGATCTTGATCGTAATCTTATTCTTAATCACATAATCTTAAACACCTAGACATCTACCCTAGTTGTCTACCTCCATGCTGCCGCTACTTGCTACCGCAGGTGCCGCCTCTTCAGTGTTGTCGTCGTCGTCGTCACTATCGCCGTCGCTGGCAACACTGTCGATCCAGTCCTTGACGTCCTGGCCGTCAAACACCTTGAACGGCTCCAGCTCGCGCTTGCCCGACGCCGACGCCGACGCAGGCACCACGCCCACAATGGCGACGCTCGTGTTGTCCACCGTCAGCTCCTTGTCCTGCACCAGAGACTCCTTGAGAGCCCGCAGACCGTGGCGCACCAGTGCCTCGCGGTCGGAGTTCTCAAAGGCCTCTAGGTTCTTCTCGAGGTACGTACGCGCCATCTGCGACCGCGCGCCAATGGCAAACGCCACCATCTCGTCGGTCATGCCGCTGGGCTGAAACTCAAACAGGTGCGGGCCCTTGTCGTCGATGCCGGCCACCAGCAGGCCGACACCGTATGGCCGCTTGCCGTAGTGCTGCGTGTTGACCTGTGCCTTTTCGCCAATCATGTCGACGAGCGAGCGCACAGGCATGGAGCGGCCGTAGGTGAGGCGGTGGCCGAGACACTGCTGCTTCATAAAGTTGGACAGGACGCGGGCGTCGGACGTCAGGCCGGCAATGGCGATACCGGCATGCTCGTCGACGGGGAACAGCTTCTTTTGGTACGACGACAGCTCCTCTGCGTTTCTCTTGACGGCGACAAGCACGGCGTGAGTCTTGCTGACGATGCCGACAACAACAGAGCCCTGCTTGACGGCCTCGGCGGCATACTCGACCTGGAATATCCGGCCTTGTGGGGAGCTGCATTTGGAGATTAGAATTGAACAAGTAGATGTCTACAGAGCGAAGATGAAGACGTACAAGGTTACAGAGTCGTTGTCGTAGTTGTTTCTGAACATGGTGGCGGTTGAAGGGGGTTATGAGGGTATCGTCGAGGGGGAAAGGTTGTCGATGTCAATGTCGATGTCGAGATGTCGTCGGATGGTCCAGACGCGGCGACGAGGGGAAGTCGGTGGGATTGAGGATGGAGTCGACGACAAGATGGACAGTCGGTGTAGTCGTGCAAGTGGAAAGTAGAGCGACGTGTGTAGATTGCAAAGGGTGTTGTGAAATACCGTCGTGGTGGTGGTGTTGTGGTCTGCGGTTTGCTGCCCTTGACTGCGCTGCGCTACTGTTGACGTTGACTTGTGGCACTCTCACTGGATCTGGATGGCAGGCAGCTTTGAGCTTTCGTACGTGTGGTGCGGGCTGGCGTACTCTCTACTACGCACTACTGCTAGGACACAAGAGCTGCCCAGTCCAGCCTGGCGAGCTCCCCACAACTGTGGCTGAACAGATTTACGAGTAATAAGCAAAAAGTGCAGCCACACTTTATTGATTACATAACGATAGCTCCAAATGCAGCTAGTGCCCGTGCTGCCGCCTGCCACTCGCACTCCTGCCGCAGAAGCGTGAGGGATT
Organism: Ophiostoma ulmi; assembly: GCA_029298715.1. NCBI lineage: Eukaryota > Fungi > Ascomycota > Sordariomycetes > Ophiostomatales > Ophiostomataceae > Ophiostoma > Ophiostoma ulmi. Next base: position 572,861 of record JANSLN010000001.1, on the reverse strand, counting down.
GAGCGCAGCCTGTTTCGTCGTCGTCGTCGCACGAGCATCACCATCATCGTCCACGCTGTCCACGCCGTCGCCATCATCGCCATCAACACAACGACACTTTCCGAGCTTGACTTGGACATCCATCCCATCTAGAGACCGACCGAGATTATATTTCAGTACACTAGCCATCAAGGCTGTCGACTTTGCTCTCTCGACTTTGTCGCGCCGCGTCCCTCGACGATCGTCTACTACCCACCACCTCCTACCTCTCACCTCCTACCTCCTACCGCCACAATGACGACCGCCGGCCTCAAAACCATCATCGCCCTCTCCTTTGTGCTCGCCGTCGGGTTCCTCTTGGTCATCCTGTCGTGCGCCCTCTGGAAGGTCTACTACCCGCTGTTCGTCGTCGCCACCTACATCCTGGCGCCGCTGCCCAACTGGATCTGCAGCCGCTGTGCCAACCCCGACGACTTTGTCGAGAGCTCGGGTGCCGCCGTGCTCGATGTCGGCCGCTTCTTTACCGGTTTCTTTGTCGTCATGGGCGTTGCGCTGCCGGTTGTGCTGGCACACTCGCACCTGATTGAGATTGGCGCCATGGTCATGTCGATTGTCGGTGGTCTGCTGATCTACGGCACGATCATCTCCTTTGGCATGTTCTTCCAAGAAGACCAGGAGTTTTAGGAGCTGAGCGCTCAGTGGATAGTGAACAGTGAACGAAGTGGGAGGCGTTGAGGCTGCTCTGACCCACCGCATCCGACCTCTGAAATGTAATACTACATAGCTTTTCTTTTTGTCCCGTTTGTATCTTGTTATTTGTTTTACTACGTCTCGTTACCACAGTTTCTCTCAAATCTGGGCGTTGGGATTTGGGTCTGCATTGCTTTGTTTTCTTCTCCTTGTTGATTACCTCGTCCAGACATGTCTGTCTCTTTTTCCTTTGTCTTCATCATGTCTTGTTGTTTTTACTTTTGCTATCACCACGTCATTTAAGCCAATACATTACCTGAGCATAACATTCGACTCGCTACATTAACGTTGCCAGCTATCTAGCTTTAACTGTACATGTTTTATAGGGTATCATCTATCCGTTGAGTGTCGCTGACCCTTATGTGATGTGTTGATAAAGAATAAAAAATAAAAAATAAAAAATAAAAAATAAAAAATAAAAAATAGAAAATAAACATTGAATGAAACGCCGCCGACAACGTTGAGTGTCCGACAAGGGGAGGATATACAAGAGATGAATGATTAATAAAAAGAGAGATAACAAAAGATGCTACAAATTGAACACGCCAAGAGGACCACCCAGCTTGACAAACATTTCTTCGCGCTCGCCCTCGGGCGTGCTCAGAATAGTCACTGCTCCGCCGGCGCCAATGTGCCACACGCTTGACTCGCCAGCGCCATCAGATGCTGCAGTGGTCTCGTCGTCCCACCGGAACAGACTGCGGATGGTCACGCTCCAGTCGCCGCGGCCGCTCACGCAGACGTAGCCGACAACGCCCGAGTACAGGCTGCGCTCATGCCGTGTGCCGGCCTCTTGTTCCATGCCCGTGAGCAGGGCGCAACTGCGCTTCTTGGGAGCGCCCGTCATGCTGCCTGGTGGAAGGCTGACGGACAGCACGTCAATGCCAGTAGATCCTGTAGATTCTGTAGATTGGGAATGGCCCTCGACCACACTGACCATCTGAAAGACGTGGCCATAGGGCTCGACTTGCAGCAGGCGCGGCACGTGCACACCGCCCGGCCCGCAGATGGCGTGCAGGTCGTGGCGCACGAGATCGACAATCATCAAGTTCTCGGCCTCTTCCTTGGGCACGTGCAGCAGCGCCTCGGCATCGGCGAGATTGCGCACCGTCGACGAGCGGCGCACCGTGCCCTTCATCGGGCGCATCGAGCATGTCAGCGCATCTTGATTGTTCCGCTTTGGGCCAAAGCATAGGAACCGCTCGGGCGAGCTGCTGACAAGCGTTGCCGCACCCAGCCGCAGGTATGATGCAAACGGCGACGGGTTCTTCTTGCGCAGGGCGCGGTACAGAGCCCAGGCCGCAGAAGTCTGGCTGTCGGATCTCGACAATGTGGTAATCCGGGTCTCGCCCGTGAGGCACAGCTCATAGGACTCGCCAGCGGCAATATACTCTTGGCACTGCCGCACAAGGGCTTCGTAGCGCTGCTCGTCGGGGAGCTGTGTATCGACAACTTGAGGCAAAGCAGGCTCTATTGTCGGCTTGGCCAAAGTCCACTTTGCTGAGGCCTGCAGACTGGACACAGTACTGTCAACCCATGCTGCGTCATGGCCCACAATAGACTGAATATGGGCAACGCTGAGCTGGTGGTCGACGACAATGCTGCGCGTGACCCAGGTCCAGCAGACATCCGGACGAGTGTGGCCACGACCTGCCTGGCCTTCTTTATGGCCGGGAACAGTAACACCAATGTCGTCTAGGCCCTGCTCATAGGTAATGTAGCCCATGAAGCCGCCGAGAAAAGGCAGATTGGATGCCGCTTTCACTGTCTCAGTCTGAATATGCGCACGCTTTGATTCGTGGTATTCGGCCAGCAGCTGCCAGATGGACTGCTCTCCCAGAGAGACCGTCTTTGTCTCTGTGCCTTGTCTGAGCGTCGCGAACCGGTCGCCTATGCGGTACTCGATGCGCGCTGCCGAGCCCACATCCAATGCAATGATGCTGTACCGGCCGCGAATGGCGTCAGTGTCCGACTCATCGCCAACATTTGTAGAGTCTTGCGAGCTCGAGTTTGAGGCTGCTGCTGCTGCACTGGCCGAGTCAAGGATGATGTGTTCGGGCTCGATGCCTTGGGATGCGTCGTGCAGAATCTCGACAATATCAGGGACTTGCACATGTAATGGAAGAGGTACAGTCTTTGCCGTGTAGTGTGAAGCATGTCCGTTTGCCCCGTTTGACCCGTTTGACCCGTTTGTTCCATTTGTTCGGTAGGCTGTCTTGAGTATTGGCGGCTGCGACAACAGACTCGGCCGTGTTGCCTGTCGCGCAAGCAAACCAGTGCCCGCTGGCTCTGTCCGCACCCGGCCGTTCTCCCGATTCCATGCCACAGCTGCTTGAAACCAGTTGACCAGCACAGCGTGGCTAGCCGCATCCGTGCATACTGATTCGGGGTGGTACTGCAGGCCCCAGAGGGGAAGCATCGTATGGCGCACGCCCATCAAGATGCGCTCCTTCTCCGACGGTGTCAGCGGCTCTTCGACCCATGCCAGAGGTTGCAGCTGTGTGTTGGCCACCGTCTCCCACTTGGCCGTCGTCCACTGCTCGTCGGGAACGAAATCCTGGCCGACGTCGGCGCCAAGACTGTGGTAGAGCGTGGCCCGGAATGGAGGTACACCGGCAAAGATGTCGTGCTGGCGAGTGTCCACCGGCCGAACCATGCCGTGCAGGCCGCCCGACCGCAATCGCCGGATGCGGCCGCCGTGTGCCGTCACCAAGCTCTGAAAGCCCAGGCAGATTCCCAGTGTAGGTACTGTCGTCGTCGTTGGTGTTGATGCTGACTCAGCCGCTGCCCAGACATACTTCATCAGGCCAATGTCGGCGGCACAGTCGGGCGACCCCGGACCGGGACCGCACACAACGGCATCGTAGCAGGCAGTCTCGGCATAGAACGCATCGGCATCGACGGCTGCGTCAATGGGCAGGACGTGCACCTCTGCGTCGAGGAGCGTCGCCAAAAGGGCCGTGATGTTGTTGGCAAACGAGTCATAGGCATCAAGGAAAAGGATGCGCGGACGCGTGCTGGCTTGTCTTTCTGCGGTTGGATACGCCATGGTGGTAGCAGAGCGTTTTACTGTGCAAATGTATTTTTTTTATAAAAAATTGAAGCTGCGTGCTCAGCTCGACCAGTAAGCAGATCGACTGCCGTCTGACTAAGCAATCTCGTGATGTCAAGACATAGAGGTGAGACAATGATTCAAGAAGAGAGATGCGCCAGCGTCAGAGTATCATTGTGAGCTTGCTGTTCGTCAACAGCCAATGCTGGTCGCCAAGCGTGACGAATTCGCACTCTAAATTTTCAGCTATGTTGGAGCTCTTTATATACTTTCTTTTTTCTTTTACTCTATTTCAGCCCGTACAATTTAATTAAATATTTTATTTAGCTCCCAGCCGCTACTAACCGCTAGACCACACTAGCGTGCCATACACTCGGGACGATTACTAGAGCTCGATTGCTCTGGTATCTTTACCCTATTCACGCATTATCCTTTCTGTGATTGACCTCATTAATGCTGAATTATTTATAAATATTTACGAGATAATTATTAAACGGTCATAAATAGTTATAAGCTACTCTCCGTCGACAACGACAAAGTGGCATGCTTTGCGCGAGTGCCAGATCCGCCGTTCTCGAGGTCCCAGCACCGAGTCCAGCAGCAGCGTCTCCGTGTTGGACCGCGGCCGGCCCCTGACCTCGGACGGCTTGTCTTCTGCCTTGGCCGTCCAGAGCCGCGTCTCTTCGACAGAGGCCGTCACCTCAAACTCGCCGCGGCACAGCGCCGTCACGCCCAGCCGCACCTCGGTCGTGCTGCGTGCTGCCAGCAGGGGGAGCGTCTGCTGCAGCGCGCCGTTCCAGGCAAACTTGCGCGTGTAGTCGAGGGCCACATTCAGCGGCCGGTGGCACAGCGCCGGCATCAGGCGCAGCGTCGGGTACAGCGGCGACGCTGTGCGGTTGGTGATCTGCACACACATCTCCACAAACTCGTCCACCTTGACCACGCGGGACTTTTTGCTGCCCTTGACGACCATGGACACGTCGATGCCCACCTCGTCCACTTTGATGGCCTCGATCATGCGCGGCGTGAGTCGCATGCTGCGCAGCTCGATGCTGCCGCTGCGCAGTGCCGCCGAGAACGACTGTGCCAGCCCCAGAGAGGATGCCTCGATCACGCCCTGCGCGCCCTGGGTCGACCAGCTGCCGCGCAGCTTGTCCAGGATGCGCTCGCGGTACCAAAAGGCTTCGCGATTGGCGCGCTCGGTGTCGGGGGTGATCTTGCCCGTGCTGACGACAAACTGGCGCTGGCGCGACGGGTTGAGGGCCGGGATGGAGGCGTGCGGGTCTTCCAGGTAGATGCGCCGTAGAGGAACAATCACGCGGGCCGTGTTGCCTGGCAGGATGTGTTCTGTCACGACGATACTGTCCGAGTTGTCCTTTTCTTTGTCGTGGCCGCCATCATCGTCATCACCATCGTCGGCCGTCAGCTCGACGCGCATCTGGCTGGGCCAGGCATTGCGCAGATCCAGCAGCAGCAGGCAGTACTTGTCCGTGCTCAGCTTGGATTTCTTGGACGTCCTTGACTTGGACTTGGCAACCCCGCCACAGCGCTCCCAAATCGGCTCGGGAATGCTGCCGTGCAGGGGCAGCACGTCCATGCGCGCAATCTCGACGCTCGCATTGACCGTTACTGTGAGGTGCAGAGACGCCTGCCGCGTGTAGAATTTGGAGGCCACCTCCTCGGCGGGCACGCCCAGGTACGCATAGTCGACCTGGATCGTGCCGCTCGTGAGACCCGGTTTGCCGAGAATCTCAAAGTCAAACGACGCCGCCTCGCCCGGGCCAATGTACCGCCGCTTGGCTGCCGCGCCCACCGTCCGTAGCCGTAGAGCCTGTTTCTTGGCCAGGATCAGCTCGTACTCGTAGAGCTCGGCCGGCGTCGCGTCGCGGCTGCCCAAAGCCGTCTGCACGGACCCTTGGGTCGAGTCCTGGAACGAAAAGAGCAAAAAGTCGACGGGCGTAGTCGTCGACAAGTTTTTCAGGGTCACAGAAAACACTTGCCGCTCGCCCTCGAGCACCATAACCGAGGACTGTGGAAGCGTCGTCGACTCGACCACCACCATGGGCTGTGCTGGGATCACGTTGAGCGACAGCTGGTCCGGCTTGAGAGGCGGGCCGCCTGCCAGCTGTACCGGCGTCGAGATGGGTGCTGTAGAGTCGCGCTTTTCTTTTACTGCTCCCTCCTTTTCTCTCGCGTAGCTCTTCTTGTCGTCGAGAGCCCGCTTCTGGAAGGGCGCCATGCCAATGTTCTTGACCTTTTCAGGCCGCTGGGGCGACCACGGCTCGGTAAAGATGGGGAATCGCCGCTCGCGACAGCCGCGCACGCGCACCACGGCGCCAGTCACCCGCAGAGCACCGGCCGCCTTGGGCACGCCCGATACCTTGACGATCTGCGTCCGGAAGGGGCCCAGCAGTGTGCTGTCGGGGTACGCCTCAAAGTCCACGCCGTCTGTCTCGATCCGGATGCTCTCGATTTCCACGTCGATATCGTAGGGGTTTTGCAGCGTCAGTTTGAATGTTGCCGGCTCGTCGGCCACCAGAATCGGCTCGACAATAGCCTTTTCCGAGGGCTTGATAAACGAGTTGTGGATAAAGGGGTCGACATCTTGTGACGTGCGTGCTGCTATCGCCTTGCCTGGAAGCTCGGCCTTGGTGTGTGCAATCGGTTTGCATGCTGCCGGTGCAGGCTCGAGTTTCACGCCGCGCAGCAGGAACTCGTCCCAGTACTCGGCCGTGATCTCGCCGAACCCTAGGCGCCGAGACAGGTTGGACGTCTTGGCAATGTTGGTGACCAGACGGACCTGCTCGTCTCGGCTGAGGAATGGTGCCGCGTCGTCGCGTGTCTGTCCCGGTGCGATTCCACTGCCGCCAGTGCGCAGCAGATCGCTCGAGAACTTGAGCACGCCCGCGAAATCGGGCAGCGCCTCGGAAAAGTTGATGCAGGCCCGCAGCAAGCTGAACTTGGTGCTGGGCAGACCAAACAGGCGCGACGTTGCCTGCTCCTTGATGCGCGTGATAATTGCCTCGTCAGAGTCGTCAATGGTGTGTGCGTCAGGGCTGTCTGCAGACAATGCGCCGGCAAGTATTGACGGCTCAAGCTCAACGACACCGTACGTCTTGAGGAGCATGCCCAAAAAGGCCTCCACGCCAGACTCAATATCGCCCTCGGCCAGGTCGAGCGCAGCAGCACCGTTGGTGTGGCCAGAGTGCGACCCGTTTTGCGACATGAGGCCGGCTGCCGGGTGAATGCCGACTTCGGCCGCACCTCGCGTGCGTGCTTCTACGAGACCGCCAATAAGCACAGACATGAGCTCGCGCACCACCATGGCCTTTTTGCGCTGGTAGCCCAGGCGGCCAAGAAGCGAGGAGATGCCGCTCAGAATGACAATGCGGTCAATGGTCGTCAGTACATCAGTCGTGGGCGATGGGAACGCGCGGAACAGCGTGTTCGTAATGTAGGCCCGCGACGGCGTGACGGTCAGTCGCGGTGATGTTGTCAGTACGCCACCGGCTGTCGCGGCGTCGATCTTGCCCTCGATGACCATGCTCAGAAACTTGCGGTTGAGGGTGCCGTCGGCCATGTGCAGTGCCGTCAAGATGTTGCTGAAGCGGATCGTTGCCTCAGCCATGGGGAATGGTGGCAGGTGCTCGGCCGAAACGCGCGAGTAGAGGCTCAGGATGCGGTCCAGCAGGTCGGGCAGGATCAGCTGCAGGTTGCGGAGCCACTTGGGCTGCTCTGGGTGTGCCTTTTCGGCGGCCGCCTCGAGCGCGATGGCTGCTTGCTGGGCAGCCGATCCCTTCTCGGGCGGCGGCAGACACACCGTCGGCACCTGGAACTCAATGTTGGCGTACGACAGCAGCAGCAGACAAATGACAATCAGCTCGAGCGCTTTTCCGTGCCACAGGTGGTCGTTGATGGACCGCGACACGGTGGCACCTTCAATCAGCTCCTTGAGCGCATCCGTCCAGCGGCCTGCCTGCAGGTACAACGAGGCGACCACGATAGTAACGCGGCTCTTGCCCTTGTTGCGCCACCGCTCATTGAGGCCGCCCGACCCGAACCCTTGCACGGCTATCCGGTCCTGGTTGGAGCCGCGCACACCGTCGCCCAGATCCATGGGGGACCCTGTCCGGTCGGGGCTGGACATGGAGCTAGCACTGGCGCCGCCGTTGGGCCCAACGACATCCTCGGGTACCGCTGATGGACCTGACACCGAGGCGTTGCGCACTGGTGTTGACGGGCGTCCGGGTGCGGGCCCTGAACTGCTTGATCCAAACGGCGAGCCGCTCTTGAAGGGGGCAGGCATAGACATGCGCGTCTGGCCACGGTCGACAGCCGTCATGCCGCTGCCGACAGACCCTGACCGTGTCGGCAGAGAGAATTGCGAGTTGCGGCGCGCCGCCATTGTGCTGCTGCCACCACCGCTCGTGCCGTCGTCGGACCCTTCACCCTTGGCGTGGCCGCGGAACACGGCCGAGTTGGACTGGCCAGGCGACTCAACGTAGGACATGGCGTCAAAGGAGCGAGCGAGGGTGTTCATCTCGGCCAGCAGGAGGGACGAGACGTCGGCCATGACCGTCTTCATCGTGGTGCGCTTGGACTTGTCGACGGGCGGAATGGTGGCCATGCCTTCTTCTGGCATGTGCAATGGAGCATCGGGCGATTCCTCATAGTCAAAGATGAGCACGCGGTGGACGAGGACTTTGGTGTATGTGTCGCGCAGCTCCTCGAGCTCCTGGTAGAGTGCGCGGACGTTGCGCTCTTCGACGGAGCGGGCGGTGGTGGACTGGCGCTTGCTGCCGTAGTCGACAGTCTTGAGGACGGCACCGTCGGCGAGAGCAAGGACAACAAGGGGCTCGCGGTAGAGGTCAAAGGGCGAGAGTGCCAGGTGGGAGGGTTGTGGCACGTGTGTAACGAGGTCGTAGAAGATGATGCCGTCGGGGAACGCCAAGGGGCTGAACATGTCTGCGGTCAACGTTAGTAACAAGACTGTACGAATTTATTTTGTCTTGGAATACGCACTCCGGTTGGGTCGACTGTCGGCGCTGACATCGCGCAGCTGTATGGCCCGTTCGCTCTTGAGACGGTCGAGAAAGGCGGCGAACCGGTCGCGGTGCATGGGCCCGACGGGAAGCACGAGAGCCTTGACCTGTGCCGGTGAGGCAGGCAGGAAGGGGTCGGAGCGCGGCATTGTGGCTGCCGGTGCCGTAGCAGTCTCTATAAATGTGTCGCTGTATCTGTGTCGCTGTATATATGCCGGCGTCAAGTAAAGGGGGAGCACGAGGACACGGTGTCGGTGACGGCCACAGAGCTGCCAAAAGGGGTCGCAAAGTGACGATGAAGCTGAATCAGAGGTCGCAATAGTAGTTTGTACCAGCTGCAAGTTGGTGCGCCGTAATTCCGAGGCGTAGGGGTGGGCTGGAAGAAGCTCGTGGTGGGTGGTGGGCGATCAGGAGGTCGCGATGAAGCTCTCCTCGACGTTACACAGCCTATCCAGCCGCTAGTGTGAATAGTGGAGCATGGTGTAATTTAGCTATTTAGACTGCTCACTAACACTGCCGGATTCTCAGGATTCAGCATGAGCTTGGCCATAGATTAATAGTAACGGCCGTTGGTATTTGTAGGGCTGAGAATAGACAAAAAGTGCAAGAATAGAATACTATGAATAGCATGATGAAAGCTCACAAAGATTACGCTAGGCTGCTAATAAAGAATAAAGACAAATAATCACAATTATGCAATAATCCCATATTTATGCATTTAGGGATGATTTCTGTTTTGGTGCATTTGCCAGTTGAAAGCTTATTAATGTATATCCACTTATTTCATCTTTGGTTAGTAGAGTTCCATCGTATTTTATACTAGTCCATCTTATCACCATCTTTGAGTAGCATGTCTTGGATTTTCTACTTCACAACCTCTCCCCCCACACCTCCCACCAATCCCGCCCGTTGTTATGGCTGACCCCACTCCCACTTACAACGCGGCTAGAGACCCTGATATAAAGCACAGCAGTGTGGCAGGACATCACCGAGATGACACAGACTCCTCTGCCGAGACAGCTGTTGGCAGAAGCAGCAGCATCGATGAAATACTGTCCTGCGGAGTTGAGTTGGCCAAAGATAGGATTCTCCCCTATCTGATACAACCGAGTGAGGAAGAAGCCATTCACTACTACCACGGCATTTGTTCTTCGCCTCGCCTTGTTGGCCGTGCATCAGCTGGTCTGATCCCGTATCAGACGATCGAGGAGCAAAAAGAAGCATGGCAGAGAGACCCAGAACGATCCGCCTGGTTCACACTCAAGGAGAAGACAATCACGAATATCGGCTCTCACGGCATCCGCACCTAGTGGGACTCCATCGAGCCTACCATCAAGGAGGCAGTACGCAATCTTCCCTGGACGTCGCTCGATGTTGTCCGGCTGGGAGACACAAAAGAGCCGCATGCGAACAGGCCCGTCACAGTTTGGGTCGGGCTGGAGCATAGCAACATCCCTTGGCCGAGAGTGGCTGAAGCACTGCGTGCTGCCAGGTTTGTTCTAGACGAAAACAGTCTGCTGGATGTCGATGTACAGCTGCGCGTCTCCCAAGTTTTCTCCCTCACATCTCGCCCCCCTTTGTTGTCTGTCACCCATGGCTCGGCCGAGGCACATCCCAACAACGTTCTGCTCCCCTTCACCACCAGCATTGGCAATTCTATTTCGCCATGCGCAAGGTCTACTTTAGTAGGAACCCTAGGGGTCTATATTTCCCTGTCCGCAGCTGGCAACACAGGAGCCGAACAGGACACGCCGCCTGTCTGGGCCATAACCTGTCGCCACGTCGGGCTTCCTAGCAGCAACCTCAACCAAGACAACAGGTTGTTTCATCCCCCGGCTGACGACGACGCTGAGCCTCCAAAGTTTTTCATGCCCTCGGATGAGACCACCATGTCGTCAATTAACGGCTTAAAATACTTTCGTGACAGACAAGAGTCCCTCGCGAAATCCTCAGGGCTAGAAAAGGACAACGCTCTGTTGCTTCAGGCTGACGAAGCCTACAGGAAGGCTCTTGTTTTCCGGGACAGAGATGCGCGTGTGTCGGGTACAGTTTACTTGTCGCCACCAATTGCTGCAGCACAATCGGCGGTGCCTTGGACCAAGGACTATTGCCTATTGAAGATGGACAAGGCCAAGTTCCCTGCTGGAAAAGACGTCACAAACACTCTGGACATCAGCAAACAACTCCAGGACATATTCTTTATAAACGATCTTATCAGGTCACAAAGGGTGAATCAACCCGACTTCAACTTTCCTGGCGACGGCCTGATCAAGATTCAAGGACTGATTCCCCTTTCTGAGATTCAGTCCCCCACTGACCTTGTTGGAAACCACCGCGGCCAACCCTGCACCATTGTGATGAAGAAAGGAGCCGCAACGGGTCTCACCTTTGGATGTCCGTCGGAGCTGCTGTCTACTGTGAGAAAGTGCATGCCGGACGGAAGCGTGCTCGATACACGGGAGTGGGCGATTCTGGGCTCATTCGAGAATAAAAAAGTCACCTTTTCAAAGACCGGCGATTCAGGTGCCGCAGTCCTCGGCCTCGACGGTCGCCTTGGAGGGTTTCTCACTAGAGGTGCAGGAGCTGATCTCGGCATGTCAATTGATATCGCCTATGCCTCGCCGGCTGTTCTTATTTTGGAGGATATCGAAAAGGAGCTTGGGTTTCCCGTCAAGATTTTATAAGCAGAGTTTTACCTTGTAGCAATGACACAGTGCTGCACTCTGACCCTGTGGGGTATGAGTTCTTCTCTTTCATGAGGCGTATGTGTAAGAGACTGGTGATGAAGCGTGTGTTTAATATTTTAGGATCTGAAAATGGCAGAGGCTCACTATCACAGAAGATTTCACGGTTTTAAACGTGTGTGTACTATATTTTGTTAATTCATGACAGTAGCATCTGCTGTACAATTGTGAAAGTGGTATGCGAGCATATATTATATTAATCTCTACATGCTTATGCCTTGTTCTCGGCAATCTCCTTCTCGAGCCATGTCGGCAGCTTCGGCACCGATTCCCAGCCGTCCAGAAACGACTCGACGGCGACTGTCGGGCCGGCAGGCCGGGCATACACAGCCGTCACGTACCACACAGTCTGACCCCGCGTGAGGATGCTGTGCAGCGTAGGGATGACGGTGCGGCTGTGGATTAGGTTGGAGTTGGGGTCGGCATTGACGAGGTTGGCCTGTCTGGCAGCTGCTGGTGTTGCGGCGGGCTCAATGGCACGGATACCGACAGCACCAGCATCGCGGCACGCGGCAAACGAGCCCTTGTCGCCCGGCGACCAGCCGGCCGGCGTGAGCGTGTCGTAGTTGCCAATGATCAGAGGCTGTGTGCCCTCGCCGGTGGCGGCATCGTAGAGGCCCAGGGAGCGGCCGTCGACGCTGTTTTCGTTGTGGATGGCAAAAGCGCCGTCGGCCGTCAGGATCTTGCGGTCGGCAAACCCGCTCGATGCCACCTCGATGCGGTGGACGCGCAGGTGCCAGTTGGGCGTTTCAGGCTGCGGCGGCACGAGAATGGTGCGCACGGCGACGTCGGAAAAAGGCGACCATTTGGAGACAAGAACCGACGTGGAGGAGTCGCGCTGCTCAATGGCGGCATATGTCGACAGCCGGCGCGTCTTCCAGTACTCGCCGCCGTCGTCCGAGAAGCCGAGCTGCGACGACAGCGCATACTGCTCGAGCGAGAACAGGCCGGGCGGCACCGAATAGCCAAACGAGCTGCTGTAGGCAAAGCAGCCGTACTTGGCGTGCGTGCCCTTCATTGGGTAGCTGCAGGCCTGGCCCGACGACAGCAGCATGCAGTGCCCGCCCAGGTTGCTCATAATGTGGCCCGGCTGCGCCAGCGCCTTGACAGGCGGCAGCACCGGCCAGTGGTCCTCCTCGGCGGACGTCCAAAAGGGGTGCGTCTCAGGCACGGCCAAGCAGATAAAGGCGAGACAGGCCCAGTAGGGGCTGCCGGGGCTGTTGTAGTTCTCGGCCATGTACATGTTGGGGTAGGAGTAGCCAATGGTCAGGGTGCCGGCGGGACTCCACATGTCGTGCTGCGTCTGCCAGTAGCGCAGGTGGCGCAGCACGATGCCCTTGACCATGCCCCAGGTGAGGGGCGCGGGCAGCTCGACGTCGGCATAGGCCAGGGCGCCCCAGAAGGAGACCATGGCGAAGCGGTAGCCGACGCTGCGGCCAAAGGGGATGGAGCGGCCCTCGCTGTCGTAGTAGTGGGCGAGGTCGAGGGCGCACTGCTGGGCGCGGCTCTTGAACTCGGCCGCGCACTCGGGGTCTTGGTCGCCGGCCAGCTTGGCATAGAGCAGCTGCAGAAAGTGAATGGCAAACGACGACGAGTAGTAGTCCATCTGGTGGATGCCCTCGGGCCCATCATTGGACCAGCCGCCGCCGCGGTAGAATGTGTCGAGGTGGCGGATGTCGCTGTCGAGGCGGTCCTGCGAGAACTTGCCGCCGTTCTTCTTCAGGCCCAGGTTGGCAAACACGCGGAACCAGAGCCAGTTGGTGTTGGGCATGTTCTTCTCGTTGATCGAGTTGCCCAGCCAGTTCTCCATATTGGTGCGTTCCTTGTCGGAAAACGAGTCCCAGAACACGGGAGCCACGGCCAGCGCGAAGCCGAGTGGACACATTTCCACCATGCGCTGGTCATTGTCGCGCGGGAAGCCCCAGAACTCGGGACTCTCGGGGTCGGTGCCGGCACGCAGACCGTCGACCCACCACTTGGTGCCGTGATATTCGCCCTCACCACCCAGCAGACAGGCCAGACCCCACAGTGGACGGCAGATACCTTCGACCTCGGAAGCGACCTGGTCGAAGCGGACGGCGGTGGCACCGGGACACCGGACGCGGGCCTTGGCGGGCGAGAAGAATGGTTCGAGGGGGTCAAGCAGGGTGCGCAGTAGCTCCTGGACGGAAGCGCGGTCACCCTTTTCGAGGTTGACCTTGGCAAACGGGTGAACGCCGTTGTAGCCGAGATTGAGGCCTTGTTGTGACATCGTGATGGATGTGAGGATGTTAGGATGTGAGGGTGAGGGTGGTGAGAGGCGGGAAGTAGAGGAAGGGAGAGGGAACAGAAGGAGGAAAAGTAAAGACAGAAGGAAGACAATAATGGGACAGGAGACTACATAGACTTCTACATGCCCTCTTGACGTCAGCTACGGCTTTTGGCAGAATAGAACTTCCATCATCCCACAGTGGTATTGTCCGTCTGCTGCGTCGAACTGCTTATTCCCGTATGCCGGCTGAGTGTCTCCAACATTCCTCTCGCATTATTCTCCTATATCCTGGTCTAGCTGCTCTAGTCAATGCTTAGGTCTGTCAACTCGGAGTATTCCCCTGGCAGAGTTGGAGTAGGGGGCTTGTATCTGATGAGCTGATGAGGACTGACGAGGACTGATGAGGACTTGGATGGATGGGCTCTGATTGGCGGCTAAACTGACGTCCCCATGGGGCTGCGGGGGACACACACGACCGGGTATTGAGACAAGTGTAGAAAGCTAACATACTAGCATGAGTAGTGCAGAGTAGGCTTCTGCACAGAGCGGGATCGAGAGTGAAGCTTCGTGCAAGTGGTGAAGAGTGGAGCCTCTGGTCCGATGAGCGGGAGCGGGGGAATTGTGGAGACCGCGAACCGTGCCGGCTCGGTATATCAACGCCCGGCAGAATGCGGTATGGATCCGATTGATGAGGTAGAAAGGTCGGTAGAAAAGTAGCAATATATTGACAAGTGGTATATCCGGACGCCGAAATGATGAACAAATACAGAATGATAATAGCAACACAATATGGACCGGTCTGGATGCACCTTTAATCAACAAACGCCGTAGATCATGAGAGACAGAGACAGAAGACAGAGAGAAGAGAAAGAAATAAAAAAGAAATAAAAAAGACATCAGACACTGTAGGACGACACATAGTACTGTAAAGTTAGCAGATGCCCACCAAAAATCAAGACAAATCAACTTACTGTAATCGAGCTCAGCTCGTCCGGATCGTCAGACCCGTCGGGCTGCGTGACGTCGACATGCAGAATCAGCGCAGTACCGTCAATCACACTCGCAATCACACGCCCGTCTAGCCGGCCCACACTCAACACGCGGCTCCAGTCGCGACCGTCCACGCGCACCGTGGCAAACTTTTCCGGCCCAGCCTCGCGGTAGCGCGTGCTCGGGTGCTCGGCCAGTGGGACCGGCAGCACGTCCTCGTTCAGCGGCGGGTTCTCCAGGTCGTTCCAGACCGTCTCGACATTCAGCGTGTCCGTCAAGAGCCGCAGACGCAGCACGCCATACATGTTGGCGCTGAGCTCTAGTTTCGGGGACGCGCCACTCGTAGTTGCTCCGGCGCCAGTGCCTGTACCTGTAGCTCCGAATCCTCCTGCACCAAAGCCGCCACCGCCAAATGTGTTGTTGCCTCCCATCAGAGACCCCGACCCGGAATTGCTGCCGGCGTGAGCTAGCTTGGTGAAGCGGTCCGACACGGCCTTGAGCTGCAGCAGCGGCGGCAGCACAATGTTGACGTCGCCCTCGGGCACAGACGGCTCCAGCACGCTCGCCATGGCCTCGGCCGTCATGACGCGCACCGGCATGTCTTGCACGACGACCTTTTCGCGCTCTCTCTTGGCCAGCAGCTCGAGCTCGGAGGCACCCGGATTGGTGTTTGCGCTGGTGGGATCGAAATCGCCAATGCTGCCAAACGTGCTCTCACGGAACCGGCCCGTAGCCCCCGTGGCCCCCGTGGCCCCCGCCTGCTGCCCACCCACGGGCCCAAACCCAAACGCGCCGAGACCGCGCGGGTTCGTCATGGTCGGGATTGTCATGGACAGCATGGGCACATTGTCGCGCTTGGTGAGCCGCAGCACGGGATCGGTGCTGCTCTGGAGGGCGGAGCGCAGGGCGCGCTGCATGGCGGCCAGGGTGACCTCGAGATCGATGGCGTTGGCGGCATTCTGGCTTTTCAAGACAAAAGCGTCAGGGTCAAAGAAAAAGTCGCGCGAGAAGGTGCACCAGACCTGCGAGCCGCGGTCGGGCACGACAATGAAGCGCACGACTTCGTCTTCGACGCGGATCCAGACGATCTTGTCGAGGGCGCTCAGGGCGGCGACGAGCTTGGAAAAGACGCGGACATTGCGGAGTTCGGCCTTGAACTTCATTGCAGCGTGGGGGCGCTCGTAGATCTACGATCTCGTGGATGCCGTTGCAAACAATCGATGCCGGCTGCGAGCTGAGAAGACGCGTTGCACGAGAAGCAATTGAGGTTGCGACCAGCAGCTAAATGGGTGTGGAAATGCGGGGCAGCAGGCTTCGACTCGCTGTAGCCTACTAATAGAGCAAACTGCCTAGTTGGGAAAGAGCCAAACCACATCAGCCTCTGCGAGTATCAAGCAGCAATGATAAGTGGTGATGTTGTGATAGTGATGGTTATTTTATTGTTATATTAATTGCAAGTGAAGCAGAATATAATACAAAAGAGCAGTGCAGTACTTGTAACGAGAAGCTGACGAAGACAAGCTAGACAGTACCTACAAAAGGGCAAGGTAGACAGAAGAGAAGAGTAAAAATGAAGTAAAAGATGGCAGAAAATTGTGAACAAGTTTGATTACGTCAAGAGACAATACGAAAGACTCACAAACTCTCTGCTGAGATGGTGGTTAGTATCAGCTGAATGTAGTACTATTAGTGACGGCAGCTGATGTTCAAGGGCCGGATGTACTGTAATGCCGGACAGCGACATCGAGAGCTATGATCTATGAAAAGCATGCGAGCCTCCTCCAGAGTGAGAGTGTATATGTGAAATATGTGAAATATGTCTACTTAGATTGCGGTCTAGTAATACGCAGCTGGGTTGCGAGGCGGGAATAGTCTAGCATTACTGACAGCGCCGAAGACTGGTACGGCGTCGATGAAGAACACATGAGGTCAAGTACATGTGATAGAAATCACGGCTATTATCAAAGCTGTTGCCATTTGTTTACTGTCTGTATAGCTAGGGTAACAGATCTGAACTGCTTAGAATCTGAATTGGGCTGTTTCTAGTCACCCATTATACCACTCACGGTGAGGCACCATGACACAACTCAGCTGGCACAACTCAGCTGGCCTACCAGGACTTGACATGGAGTTGCATAAAGTGAAAGCATTATTCTTCTATTTAAAAGTGTACGGTATAAACTGTCTCTCTAATACAAGTTATGGCTCTCTTGCTGGCCAGTTCATCCAAATATATTCTAGTAAGAGCAGGGCATCTGCGTTTGTTAAAGAATCTTCCTCCGCTACTATATAGGTATACCGTTTTAAAAGACCGTTTTAAAAGATGGGTTACCGTACGATAAGAATCAAGTGCATGTATGTGTAACCCAACAAGGCTGGACTTGATTTGTACAAATGCTATGGAATAATGCAAAGAAAGCCAAGAGACCATAAACCAAGAATAGAGAAATGAATAACAGGCTGAGATGCAGGATGCAAGATGCAGTACATGCTGGTGATAATGCAAGTGAAATCAGAGAACAAGAAGGATGACAAGAGGCGCAATAAGAATAGAAAGAGACTTTGGAGATAGACATCTATCAACCACTACCGCCGCCGCTGGCCGTCGTCGTCGTCGCTTTCGCTGTCGTCCATGAACCCCTGCTCGAGCTCGCGGCTCAGTCTCTGTGAATCGTACGCCGGCGGCTGCTCGCTGTACTGCTCCGAGCCGGGCGCTCGTATTGTGCCGAGCTCCTCGCCAGCGTCGGACAGCAGGTCGTCGTCCATCTCGCTGTAGTCGCGACTCGGCCGTCTGCCGAGCAGGGTGCGTATTCTGCGGCCCAGGCCGGGGGATGAGTTACTTGAAGACGAAGAACCCCGTGCCCGCCAATTGGACGTCGCATTCGAGGCGCGCGAGAAAAAGTTGCCGAGGGCGACGTGCATGCGGTAGCCGAGGGACAGCGTCTGCGTTGATATCTGCTCGACGGGGACGTAGTGGCCGTAGCGGCTGCGGTAGAAGCGCCATGCAGGGACAATGGCAAAGTTGATAAAGAGGAAGATGAGGAGGGCGATGATGGCGGGGATGAAGATTGTCTAGGCGAGTTAGTAGTTGTAATTGTAGCAATAGCAATAGCAGTAGCAGGAAGAGCTGGACGCGGGCGCACCTTGACAGCAGAAACTGTGGTGCCCATGGCGAGGCTGACCGACCGAAGCCGGATTTGCGTAGAAGAGAGTTGACTTTTATAGCCTCGATAGTCTGTGTTGCCCGTCTTCCGAGACGTCTTCTCAGATGGCGTCTGCCTGGTGGCGTCGCGATGCCGGAGCTGCGGTTGGGAGAGATCACGATACAGCCAGGTCGTCAATGTCCAATGCAGCTGCTGCAAACTATACTGGTCTTTCTTCTGTGATGCCGAATATCCGTTGCCCGTGTTTCCTTGTCGAGTTCACGCAATGTCGGCGACTGTCGCAAATAGAGTGACGCCTCGATGCTGTGTGGGCTGCGTGTCAAGGGGAAATAGTGCAAATTAGGTAATATGGGCGCAGCCTTGGGAATTATGGGGCGTCGAGACGGGGTTCTGGGGTATTCTTAGATTATGTAATCAAAGTCGATGCCGCAACTTTGATTACTGCTCGTTTCGTTTATTTTGTATTTATTGATGTCTTTTTTATTGTTGATTCTTTGTTTCTATTACAAGTTTATCATAGATACGGCCTGGTATGATCTCATCTCGCGATGCGTCTTGTCCTCGCCGTCGTTGCATCCCACAACACGCATACGACATATTGCTATCCAGCAGTGCAACTATCTTACAATACTCCGAACAGTTACTCTAATGCATCTTATATGTACAAAGTAAGTACTCCCTGGTTTATACCCTTGGACTCTCTCTTCCTGCTCATCCGCGAGACTACTCTGACCCAAATGCTGCTTTGTCCACTTTGCAAATGGTCCGGTTAATCTTATTTTTGGGCCGTTGCAAGGAGGAAATAACGTTTTAGAAACCATTAATAAGCTACGGAGAGATAAATCGTGCTGGAAGATATAAAGGTATTCCTCAGATTTCTCAGTCACGCTGTCAAAGTGCTGTACTGCTGACCAACTTGACGCCTATGGGGCATGAGATGAGGTGCAATCTTAGGCTAGAAATAGCAGCTGCCAATCTCACAAGCAACCTAACCTATGCTTACAGAGGCATAGTGCAGTAAACGGTCGGCGCTACCAGAGCTCTGGCGGAGTGGGCGGGGACCGACAGCTTCCAGAAGAACAGTGCGGCACTGTGTAGACTGTATCCTAACAAAGCCACCAGACGTCTTGATATGAATACTTATAATATCTTACTTGGCCAAACAGAACAGTATAAAATATATGAAATAGCTATGGCAAGTATAGGATCATCTAACTACTTGACAATCCTGCTGGTGTTTTTGTCTGCTGGCCAGCGTGTTCCAGGCTGTTTATGCACTGCATTGAATGCAGTGAACCACACCACGGACGTGCACTTATTACTCAGGGGCAGTTAAATGCACAAGATCACAAGATCACAAGGATCCAGGCTGTGATTAGATACCGGCAAAACTGGGAAAGAGAAATTGACTGTTTGTATTACACAGAAATAAAAGTACGATGGATTGGATGGGATAGGAGTTGTTAATGCCCACCATGATATAGAATTGCACAGTGCTGGAAATACACTGCACCGTGTCATGAAGCATCTGCTTGTTCGAGACTAGCTCTGGTATGGGTGACGCCTGTCCGAGGGAAGGCACGACCGTTTCCCGTCTGCCAATCTCGCTCCTTCCAGAATTCTCTCCAAAAGGCTCAAAGAAGAAAGCATCACAGTACAGAGTACAGTCATCAATCATCAAGCATCAAGCATCAAGCAATCTCCATACAAACATTCTCCACGCAGGCACCATATGCACACGCGGGCGGCACCCACCCACACCCACAAAGTAATCGAGCCAGCCAGAAACCAGAAACGATAGGCCATAGGCCAGGGGTTTGGGATGTGCTAATCCTGTTTCAGCCCACACCTCCACATCTGACGGAAACCCCCCTTCAAGACACCCAGAGCGGACACGACAGGACGAGACCAGAGACACCAAACACCAGAAAGAACGCCAGAAAGGGACCGGAAACGAATAGACGACAGGATACTCCCGGAGCGTGTTTGTCTGTTCCTGCAGGTCCACAAACTGGCCATCACCACCCTCTGCCTGCGCCCACGGACTACTGCCAAAAGGAGAAGGAACCAGCATCGACATCGACACGACGACACGACGCCCATACCACGCTGACCGACGGCCACGACGACGACCACGACAATACTGCTGCAGTCTGTTGCTAGACACTCTACCGGCTCCCTGTGCGCCAACCCGTCTGCCTGTGCACACGAGCCACGGCCACCGTCCACATCTGCATCGAGGTATCACGACATTTGTCTTGAGCTTCATTTCTGCCATCTCGACTCGACGCTCTCTCTCTCTCTCTCACACACTGTCTCTACTCTATACCTCTACCCTCTACTCTGTCGACGAGGTGCGTGTCTTCTTATACCCGTCTACCCTCAACCCCCTCCCCCTCATCTTATGCTAATCGCGTATCTTTATGCAGCCCGAAACCCACCCCTGTTCTGTCACCGACTCTCTGCGACTCTGCGACCGCTCTCGACTTTCGCCTTTCGACTTTTGGCACTACACACCATATCTTCCAAAAGGAAACATGCTGCGATCCGCCCGTCGTCTGAGACAGCACCTCTTCATCCACTGACGGCGTACACGCGACCAGCTCCAATTTTGACCCGGCTACAAGGCGAAAGGAAGGGCGATAGGCGAAAAGCCAACAGCCAACAGCCAACAGCCAATAGTCAGCAGGCAGAAGCATCGATCATACACTCTCCTGACCGGCTGCACTCCTTCCTGAAAGACACAAATCCCTATATCTACCTACTACCTCGGCCTCGGCCACCCCAGCCGCCGCCATGTCCGACAAAACAAGACAGTCGTCGGGCGGCAAGTCCTTCTTCTCGCGCGTCAAGCACAAGTCCGACCGACGCACCACGGAAGACCGCGGCTTCCTCGGCCCTACCGACATGGACTCCAACACATCCGGATCGCGCACATCGCGCCACAACCGCGACTCCTCCGTCATCTCGCTTGACCGCCCGACCTCGCCCGACGCAGGCATCAACATGATGGCCGGTGTCATGACCACCATCCCCTACGAAAGCATTCCGGGCGGCCGCCGCTCCCCGGTTTCCGTCGACTACCTGCCCAAGCCCGGTAGCAGCAGCGGCCAGAGCACCATCAGCATGGGCCGCGAGCCATTACCGCACCACCTCAACAAAGCCACCAGCGACTTCCACCAATACCCTACCTTTGACCCTTCTTCTAATACTGCTGCCGCTGCAGTCGCCGCCTCCATGTTTGGTGCTGCTCCTGCTGCTGGCAGTACCCATCTTGCCGGACCACGGCCGCCACCGGGTCAGGCGGGCAACATCACCATGGCCTCCACCGGCCGGCAGACACAGCTGCAGCAATGGGGCCCGCCGCGCGACAGCTCCCTCCACAACTCGCGCTACAACTCGTATGCGCCCACGTCGGGCCGCCGCAGCTCCATCGACCAGAACAGCATATACTCGGTCATGCCCAGCGCGTCCTCACAGAGCTCCTACTCGTCCCAGCGTGAGTCCAACCGCCTCACCAAGACTCCCTCGCACACGTCTGGTGGCGCCAACATGATGGGCGGCGGCGGCAGCGGCAGCAGCGGCAGCGGGCCAGGTGGAATGGCCGCAGCTGCAGCCGCAGACGGGTTCAATCTCTCCAAGCCCGACGACGATATTGTCATTGAGCAAATGTTCCTGGCACTCATGCAGAAACGCGGCTGGCTCAACCTGCCCGAGCAGGCCCGTCGCCAGATGATTGCCTACCCGCCCGTCAAAAAGTGGACGCTCATCCACCAGGACCGTCTGACCGAGTGGCAGGGTGAGCAGCGCCGCCGCCAGACCGCCCGGCCCGGCCAGTATCAAAACTTTGATGTCACAACTTACTCTGACGAGGAGGGATCGCCCGAGTGGTATGTGCGCAAAGTCATGGAGAACAGTCTTGATGCCAAGAACCTCGCCAGTCTCGAGGTCAACCTGCGCACCCAGCAGATCGGCTGGGTCAAGCGCTTCATTGAGTGCCAGGGCCAGGTCGCCCTCACCAATGTCCTGCTCAAGCTCAACCGCAAGCAGGCCCGCGGGCCTACAGCGCCCGAATCACCGCGCGGCGACAAGGAGCTCGACCGCGAGTACGACCTCGTCAAGTGTCTCAAGGCGCTCATGAACAACAAGTTTGGTGCCGACGACGCCCTTGCCCACCAGCAGGTGCTGATTGCCCTGTGCATGTCCCTGATCTCGCCGCGCCTGTCGACCCGGAAGCTGGTCAGCGAAGTGTTGACGTTCCTGTCGCACTGGGGCGATGGCGACGGCCACCTCAAGGTGATCCAGGCCATGGACAGCGTCAAGAGCCAGCAGGGCGAGACGGGCCGCTTCGACGCATGGATGCGCATCATCGAGGTCACAGCCGACGGCCGCGGCAAGATGGGCAGTATGGTCGGCGCCAGCGAGGAGGTGCGCAGCGGTGGCATCGGCATGGAGAACCTGCTGATGGAGTACTCCGTCGCAACGCTGATGCTCATCAACATGCTCATCGATGCCCCCGAAAACGACCTGCAGCTGCGCCTGCACATCCGCGCGCAGTTCATTGCGTGCGGCATCAAGCGCGTGCTCACCAAGATGGAGGCCTTCCAGTACGACCTCATCGACAAGCAGGTCGAGCGCTTCCGGACCAACGAAGCCATTGACTACGAGGATATGCTGGAAAAGGAAAACAGCAGCATCAAGGACAATGTCGAGGGCAACGAGGTCAAAGATCTCAACGACCCCGTCCAGATTGTCGATGCCATCCAGGCCCGCCTCAAGGGCTCGCGCACCCAAGACTACTTTGTCTCGGCCCTGCAGCACCTGCTGCTCATGCGCGACAACACCGGCGACGGCGAGGAGCGTCTGCGCATGTTCCAGCTCGTCGACGCCATGCTGAGCTA
Organism: Ophiostoma ulmi; assembly: GCA_029298715.1. NCBI lineage: Eukaryota > Fungi > Ascomycota > Sordariomycetes > Ophiostomatales > Ophiostomataceae > Ophiostoma > Ophiostoma ulmi. Next base: position 549,988 of record JANSLN010000001.1, on the reverse strand, counting down.
CGTCGCCATGGACCGTCGGCTGCCCGACATGGACCTCAAGCAGAGCCTGAACTTTAGCGTCCAGAGTCTGCTCGACAAGCTGCACACCGACTCCGAGGCGCGGCAAGCCCTGGACGAGGCCCTCGAGGCCCGCCAGATTGCCGAGGCGGCCATGGCCGAGCGCGACGAGATGCGCGGCAAGCTCGAGCTGGGCGCCGACGGTCTTGTCGCCAAGATGCAGCGCCAGCTCGACGAGCAAGCACGCTTCATCGATGCCCAGCGCCGCCAGGCCGAGTCTCTCAAGGCCGAGATCGAGAGCGTCCAGACGCTGCGTGCCAAGGAGGCCCAGCGCAACGAGCTCGAGACCCGTGAGCTGTACCTGATGCTGCGCGATGCCCAGGACGTCGCTGCATCCAATGCTGCATCCTCCAAGGCCGGTGCTGCTGCCGCCGCCGCCCTCAACGGCACTGCCGTCGGCACCGCACCAAGCAAGACTGTTCTGGCCGACGACGACCCGGTCCGCATGCAGGGCATCCTGGACCGCGAGAGGCTCATGGAGCGCCTGCGCATGCAGATTGAGCGCCAGAAGACGCAATACAAGCTCGAGGGCCGCGTCTGGGGCGAAGCCGTGGGCCCGTCCGACCGTCTGCGCGAGCTGCGCGAGGAGATGGAAGGTCTCGGCGGCGACATGGGCGACATGGACACCGACAACATTCCCAGCAACCTGCTGAGCGTCGACAGAGGCCACCTGAACAGCACCAACAGCGTTCTCGGCAAGGTTTCTCGCTCGACGCGGATTGGCCGCAAGCCTGTGGGCAGCGGAAACCGCGGCTCTGTTGCTGATGTCGGTGATGGTGAAGGAAAGGAGGGCGAGGACGAGGATACGGCCATGGGCGAGGGCGACGAGGATGATGACGTCGTCTACGAGAAGCCCCAGATTGTCAGTATCCGGCGTCCCGTTATCGACCCCAAGCAGCAAAACGGCCTGCTCAACGAGATTGCCGGCAAAGTCAAGCGGTACGACGCCAGCGACTCCGAGGACAACGACGACATTGCCACGGGCCCGAGCCTCGAGTCGCAGTCACCCATCACACCACAAGAAGGGGAGCCGCCCAAGATCCAGATCACCGATGCGTCAAGTGCCGTCTCAACGGGCGGCCCGCCACCACCGCCGCCGCCTCCTCCACCTCCTCCTCCTCCAGGCGGTCTGCTGCCGGGTGCTCCTCCCCCGGTGGGCGGCGCTCCACCACCACCACCACCTCCGCCGCCGCCGCCGCCGCCAGGCGGTCTGCTTCCAGGCGCTCCTCCCCCACCCCCGGGTATGCCTGGCGGCATGATTCCCGGTATGCCTCCTCCACCGCCACCTCCCCCTGGTGGTCTTGGGGGCATGCCTCCACCGCCGCCGCCACCGCCGCCAATGGGGGGCTCTCTGCACGGCCACTACCTGAGCAAGAACGCGTTTGGACCTGTGCAGCCGACATCCTCTGTGGGCCTACCGGTGGTGCGGCCCAAGAAGAAGCTCAAGGCGTTCCATTGGGAAAAGGTGGACGAGACCGTTACGACACATTGGGCGGCGCACACACCGTCGGCCGAGGACCGCGAAGAAAAGTACAACGATCTGAGCCGCAGAGGTATCCTGGACGAAGTCGAAAAGTTGTTCATGGCCAAGGAGACCAAGATCATCGGCCAGAGCAGTGCCAAGAAGGACGACAAGAAGCAGATTATCTCCAACGACTTGCGCAAGGCGTTCGAGATTGCGTTTGCCAAGTTCTCGCAGCACTCCGTGGAAAAGGTGGCGCAGATGATCATCCACTGCGACCGCAGTGTGCTGGACAATATGGTGGTGATGGATTTCTTGCAAAAGGACGACCTGTGCAACATCCCCGACAACATGGCCAAGCAGCTGGCGCCGTACAGCAAAGACTGGACGGGCCCCAAGGTGTCGGAGGAGTCGCGCGAGATGGACCCGGCGGAGCTGACGCGCCAGGACCAGCTGTACCTGTTCACGGCGTACGAGCTGCACCACTACTGGAAGAGCCGTATGCGGGCGCTTGCACTGACGCGCAGCTTCGAGCCCGAGTACGACGAGATCATGGAGAGCATCCGCAAGGTGGTCGAGGTGTCGGAGTCGATCCGCGACTCGGTGTCGCTGATGAACGTGCTGGGCCTGATTCTGGACATTGGCAACTACATGAACGACGCCAACAAGCAGGCGCGCGGTTTCAAGCTGAGCTCGCTCGCGCGCCTGGGCATGGTCAAGGACGACAAGAACGAGTCGACGCTGGCGGACCTGGTGGAGCGCATTGTGCGCAACCAGTACCCCGAGTGGGAGTCGTTTGTGGTCGACATCCAGGGCGTCATTGTCGCGCAAAAGATCAACATTGAGCAGCTGCAGGCCGACGCCAAAAAGTACGTGCTCAACATCAACAGCGTGCAGCGCGCCTTTGACAGCGGCAACCTGTCGGACCCCAAAAAGTTCCACCCGCAGGACCGCGTCACGCAGGTGGTGCTGCCCATTATGAAGGAGGCGCGGCGCAAGGCCGAGCAGATGGAGCTGTATCTGGAGGAAATGATCCGCACCTACGACGACATTATGGCATTCTACGGCGAGGACAGCCGCGACGAGAACTCGCGCCGCGATTTCTTCTCGAAGCTGGCCACCTTTATTGGCGAGTGGAAGCGGTCGCACGAGAAGAACGTGCTGTACGAAGAAACGCGCCGCCGCAACGAGGCCAGCATGAAGCGCAAGCACGCTGCACACCAGCTCAAGCTCGCCGGCGGGCCGGGCGGCGACGGCATCGGCGCCCCGCTCGCTAGTCCTTCGAGCGCAGGTGCCATGGACAGCCTGCTCGAGAAGCTGCGGGCCGCCGCACCCCAGGCCCGCGACACGCGCGACCGTCGTCGCCGTGCCCGTCTCAAGGACCGGCACCAGGTGCGCATCGCGTCGGGCCAAAACATTCCCAACATCAACGAGATCCCCGAAGTCGAGGCCAGTCTGGGTCTGGGCGATGCCGCCGATGGACCGCTGTCGCCCGACGCCCCGCCGAGTGTCGGCAGCATGCTGAGCCCCGTGGTTGGCTCGCCCCGGCCGGATACCAGCGGCGGCGCTAGCGGTGTTGGCAGCGACGACGACGTGGCAGCACGTGCGGCATTGCTGCTGCAGGGCATGCGCGGCGACGGGTCCGATGACGAGAAGGCGGAGGCGCTGCGCAAGGCGCGGCAGGCCAAGGCGGAAGAAGAGCGGCGGGCACGTCGGCGCCGGCGCGACAAGACGAGCGCAACAGGCGGAGCCGATGCATCAGCAGCACCAGCACCCGCACCCGCACCCGCACCAGCACCAGCACCACCAGCGACACCGCCGACGACCGACGGTGCGCCAGATACGCCGACCACGACCGAGGGTGCCGTGACTGAAGATGCAGACGCATCGGCATCGGCATCGGCATCGACACCAGCACCAGCACCAGCACCAGAGGAGCCAGTACCATCACAAGAGTAGATGCCAGGGCAATAGCATCATACACCACTATCAAGCAAAGACTACAAACTACAAACTACCAAATACATATACAATATAATCAGCATCTAAAATTACTGGCGGACTGGCATACTCGGCACATCTGGAGAGCATCAGCGGCGTCTATCTCTCTCTTCCATCTTCTTCCCTTTTCTTTTTTAATCACATACACTCTCTTCCTCTTTCTTATATCTTATCCCTTTTTATTCACTTACACCTCTTTAGCGAGACTTGTCATTCTTGTCGCATCATCTCGACTGAAGCCATTCTCAATCTCGTCTGGATCTTTTGTAGAAACGTTTACACTTTACACTTGTCATTTGTACATCTTCTTGTCTTGGTTGGAGTCTTTTCTTTCATCTGCGTGTTCTTTTATTGTTCACCTCCATGTCTCTGCACATTGCGTTCTCGCTGTCACTTATACTACATACATTATCTTTCATTAATACATTCGTAATCAGTATTCTGTCGTCCAATTGCGTGAATCATCAGGGTATATTGGGTATTAATTGTAAATGTAAATACAGAATGAGATCAAGGCTCGGCACTTTGGCTGCGACGCCGTTCCCGTCGACGGTGGCCACTCGGTCTGTCTGCCTTGTCGGCGCCGGCATCATCTCTGGGAGCGTCGTCGTGACCACGGTCGCGCCGGCTGCTCCGATCGGGGTGTCCTCCGCGACGGTCGCTTCTGTCGGTCCGGTCGCGTGTATCTGACCTGTCATGTGAGCGGTGCTTTGGTGCTGGGCTGCGGCTGCGGCTGCGGCTGCGGTGCCGTCTGTGGTGATCTCTGTCGCGGTGATGGTCGTCGTCGCGGCGTTCTCTCTCTCTGGGCTCTCTGTCTCGATGACTGCGGTGGTCTCTGTGCTCGCGATGTGATCTGTGCCCTCTCTCCCGGTCTCTGTGGTCGCGGTCGCGATGGCTGTGGTGCCGCCGTCTCTCTCGGCCTTCGCTCTTGTCTGTCTCCTTTCCTGCTTCTGCTGCCTTTTCGGGTATCCGCGACAGACCGGCCGGGACGGCAATCGAGTTGGCACCCGTTCCTGAGCCGTCTGCCTCCTTTTCGCCCCGTCCTCCCCGTCCTCCCCGTCCTCCTCGTCCATCTTGTGCAGTGCCCAGCAGCATTCCTGGGGGCAGACCCAGCGCGCGCGCCATGGCCTCCTCCTCGGCCTGCTTGACCTTGGCCAGCTCTTCGCGGCGCGCCTGCTCGTCCTTGCTCCGGGCTTCGTCGGCGTCGGCGTCGCCCTCTTTCTTGGCGTACCAGTTGATATCGCGGCCCTGCTGCCAGCGGCCGACGGGGGCCATCAGGCTGTTGCCGAGGTAGTTTTCGCGGCGCGCCGAGTTGGCGACATCTTCCCAGTTGAAGTTGACGCCGCCGCGCGAGCCTTGTTTGCGGACTGTCGATACCAAGTCCATGGCAGATGTGATGTGGCTGGGGTTTGGTTATGGCTGTGGCTGTGGCTGTAATATGTTGGTGGTGGTAATCAGAGGTCGAAGATGGAGATGGAGATGGAGCGCAAGGCTGTGGCGATTTTGGTGATGATTTCTGATTATGTAAGCAGCTCCATCTCGACATCGACTTCAACTCTTTTAAGCCAAATTTTTAAAGTGATGTTCATTGCTTTGCATATATTAAACTCTATTAATAATTTCGGTCTTTAATGTACACAATCATATCTATTCGTAAGGGTATAATGTCTATGGACGACGAAATAAACGAACCATCACCCACCTCACATCGTGATATTTCTTCTGATGAGGTCTCTCTTCACCTTTACCCTCTCCACTCCTTTATATACTCCCCTTCTCTTTCTTCCTGTATTCTCTCATCTCCAGCTAGCCTTCCCAGCTTTCGTCTTCTTCGTCGTCAAAGTCGTCCTCCCTGCCAAGGTCGTACAAGATGCGGCCGCCTTCGCCAGCACCGATATCTGTCTGTGCATCAAAGTATGGCAGCACAATACCCTCACGGTCTCGCCGCTGCTTGTCGGTGAGTCCCAAGTTGAACGTAGACGTAGGAAGATCCTCATCGCTGTCGTCCTCGTCGTCTTTGCCGCCTTTGCCATCTCCGGACCGCTTAAAGCCTTCAAGATCTGGCACGGCAAACAGCGGGTGGTCGCTCATGACGGTAATGTCTGTGCACGGCGTTGCACCCTTTTGCCACGGCATCTTCCCATTAACGCCTACGGCCTTTGCGCCCGCCCCGCCCGGTCCGCCTAGGACCATGACGTACCGCTCCACGACAGCCCGGCCGCTGCGCCGGCGCAGCTCCATGTCCACGAGAATTCCGCGCCGGTCAATGTCTGCAGCGACGGTACCACCTCCAGACGTCGACGCTGTTACCATGAGGTCCCGCTTGCTGTACCGCCAGTTGTGGTATGCAAAGGGGAAACCCTCGCCTTCAGCCCAGCCAAACTGCGGCACTTCTTCGGCGCGGTCGCGTGCACGCTTGCGGGCCACTTCTTCATCCAAGGGATTGACACGCAGCACGGCCGTGGCCAGATGTGACAAGACCTTGTATGGATGAGGCTTGCCCTGGAGTGCCGGCGACAGTGGCAGCTGAATGGACGAGGCAAAATTGTCTGTCCGGTAGAGGCCGACGACGGACGTTGTGGGCGACACGAGACTCGACACGAACGCAGCGACAAACAGCGGGTCGGACTGGGCAATGGGGCCCAGCGAGTCGATGACGATCAGGCAGCGGGTAGATGAAGGTGCTTGGGGTGTTCCTTGGGGAACCTCTTTCAAGATCTTCTCCTGCAAAACCTCTAGTGACGGCTCGTCGCGGCGCTCAATGTAGACGTCGACATGCGGCGACTGGCGGCGCGGTGCTAGGTTGCTGCAAACGTAGATGACTTTGGTGCGTGTGCGCGCTTGCGCCTGTCCAGATCCGGATCCAGAAACAGACCCAGAAACAGACCCAGAACTACCCCCGCCGGCGCCTGTCTTTGCGCGCAACATCATCTCTTCGAGCAGCGGCGTGCCTTGCTCGCGCGGGGTGTCGAGCACGAGCGTGAGGGGGCTAACACCATCGCGCAGGTTGAGCAGCTTCTGCAGCAGCAGCACGCTATATGAGGATTTAGAGTGTGACCTTGTTGCCATTTTATGTGGAAATTGTTGAAATAAATTGTTTTCAACTTTATAAAACATATTCAACAAGTCAGGTTGCTCATGCCGAGTGCTGAGCTAATGACGTCGTGATGATTTTTTTGGTGTAAAAGAGGGGTCACGTGCGGCTTACACCAGCTTCAGCAGAAACAGTAATTGTAATGTCAACAAGCCCTGTAAACGGCGTGAAGGAAGACATTAAATCAACGTTTTATTGTTTCATATTCTTATAGATTTTGTGTTTTATTTTACATTCATTCATGGAAGCTGTGGCTGACGTGGCGGTGGCCGGCACTATCAATGTCGACATCCTCGTGAGCATCGTCGAGAGTTAATATATTTGTGTCTTACTTTTTCATTATTTATGAAAAGTGCCTGGATAATAGTCGATCCTATATCGCTAATACGTTTAAATATAGCCTGCTTGCTATCTAAATATATGATTGTCGGCTATTATCTGTCGTGATAGAAGCCAGTGATCTACCATCTGTTGGTGTCTAGACTCGAGAGAATGATCATACACAGCAGCAGCATCCTATCCTCCGCAAGTATATTATATCTTATAGATAGAATATCATACAAATAAGAGAGCCAATGATATGAATCTTGGGCCTGAATATGCAGGTCCTGGCAATCACTTGGCTTCATCTTGGTCTGCTCGACGGCGTATAAGATAGCACCAAGAATCGAGCAGCAAGACATCGACATGCATGGTGAACTCGTGAATCAGATAACAACAGCGCATTGTTTTGATTATATAGACTGTATAGGAGACTGGTTTGGTCATTTAGGACATGGTATCCTTGGTAGCTGGATAGATATCGACAGCATCACCATTGGTGGCAAGACGCTGTGGACCGACCCGGCCAGCATGGTCTTGCCACACGTCAACGACCGCCTCACGGGTATATGCCTGAGTGGCATGTTGTCATGTCTGGGTTCCCGTATATCCTGGGTGATGTCTTTATGCAGCAGCTCGTCGCCGTCTTTGACACCAAGACCATGGACATCAACTTTGCCACGCGCACGCATGCCATCCGTCGGACAGTAGATAGTCATATAGTCAGAGAAAGATGATCAAAATTCTTTTTATGCGCTCTATTGTACATTTTAATTCGTATCTGAGACAGACTACATGGTCCGCAGGTAGTTGTCCTCCTTGATCTTGGCGCGGCGCTCCTTGCGCATGGCCACACGCAGCTCTGTGCGCTTCTCGGCCGCCACCAGCGTCTCGTTGACGTCGGTCGTCACCTTTTCGCCGCCCACCAGGTTCAGCGTCTGGTGCTGCAGTGGGATCTTGGGTGCCAGTGCCGTCAAGTCGCCCGAGGCGCGGATGCTGTCCTCGATCTCGCGCTGCCGCTTCCGCGCAAGCCGCCGCTGCTTCTTGGATTTTGCTTTATAATTAGTATTACACTTTACAAGATTGTCGTATAGAATAGAGAATTCTTACAAAACTCATCACCGGCCTCGGCATCAGCGGCGGTGTCGACAGTCTTCATGACATCGAGACACTTCCACAACCAGTCGGGGTAGTCCTCGTCGCGCATGGCTACCGGATCGGACTTGCCTTTGATGTAGTTGAGGCCGACCAGCACGGTGCCCTCGGGGCACGACGACACAATCTTTGGGGCTGCATCTGTTGCTGCTGGCTCGGAAGCTGGTGTGGATGCCGGAGCGGCGTTGTGGAAGACGGAGGAGGTCGAGAAGGATGGCGAGAAAGACTTGAAGGATGTAGGAGTAAAAGCTGCTCGTAATGGCGAGGGGGCCAGTACCCTCCGGAGGGATGTGCGGCAGACGTTCATTGTGCCGATGTGTGTGTGTGACGACTAGATCGATATCGGAGGTCAGTCTGAGCGGCGAGCTTCTACGGTTGTAGTGCAATTGAAGCTTTTCGACTTTTTTGCAGTAGCCCGCCTCGAGCCTTGTTAACACGTGAATGATCACGTGTACTATTCCGGCAAATATGCTTCAAGCTGGATATCATCGAGACTTATACTTTTTAAAAGTGAAAATACTGTTCAATAATTGCACATTAATTTTGTGAATGCAAAGATGTTGCTTTTAGATGATCGCCTCTTATTTTGACTGCCGTGGTGGCAGATGCAAAGACGTCACCTATTTGCGAGGTCGAGTGGACCAATCAGGTGCCTACTATTTCGGGTGAGCTCATCTTGCTTCCTATGGCAGCTCTTGACGGCTCTCGCAAACGTCTATACCAGGCTCTATCAGACGAGTAAACTTGATATTAAAATCCAGAATAAATCAACAATTGGTAAACAAAAAAATTGCATTTGCTTTCAGATAGATATGTACATTGGGGTTCCCTTGGGCCCTCAAAATGACCATGAAATGGGATTCCTCCGCCCCTCCTCGACCGTCTTGTAGACACCAAACCATGTCCGTCATTGTTCGAGTGTCATGTATTCAGAGAGACATTTCTTTTCAAAAGTGTAGTTGTCTTCCTGTATGCTCCGCTGGCCGTCGTGGTCTCGCTCGTGCTCGTGCTCGTCGTTCCGTAAAAAATGCTTCCGCGGGCCGCATGCCGGCCTCTATTCCTTCTTCTCAAAGTAGTTTTGCTGCTCAAACAGGTAGCCCTTGACCTTGGCGGTCTTGAGCAGTTGCAGATACCGTTCTGTCTTGTTAGTTTTGCTCTTTCATCAAACAGTCTCTAGACATCTGTGGACATCTCTGGACATACCTCTCAGGTGGCCACACTTCTCGAGGTGGTTGACGCCCTCCCGGTAGTAGCATTTGCCCAGCTCCTCGCGCACTAGGCGGCCCATCATGACCTGCACCCACTGCTCGCGGATCACGGCATCCTGGGCCTGCTTTAAGCGCTTGTTGTCGTCGTAGTCGACGCCGTCAAAGGTTGGCGGGACCGTCGGCTTCCGGGCCAGAAAGGCCGCTGATTCGGGAGTCGGCATTGTGGTGTGTTGGGTTATAGAGAGTGGGGTGAGAGGTCGAGAGTGGTCAAAGAGCAGAGAACCGGCGATAAATACAGTCTATCAGGACACCAAAGTATCAAGCATCAGCCAGCACAAGCATAGCATCACCAACTCAATCCGAGTTCCACGACTGGGAACTGGAGAGAAGCTAGCCGTAAAAGTGGTTCTTATTACTAAGCCATTCACTCACCAATCACAGGTTCAGGAAACAAAAGGAAAGAGTGGAAAGGTACCTAGGTACATTGTAAGAGCCGAATATCCACCCGTCCTCACCGCCTATCCACTTTTTCATGCAGGTCTGCAGAGATAACGGCCTAGCGCCCGTCCAACCACGCTAATTTATTTTTTCAGAGAATTTTGCCGTCTAAAAACTTTTTTCCCTTGAGGAAATCACTTTTCCTGCGGCACTGCTTGCGTCCGGCTGTCTTTTGCTGGCATTTGGTGGTAGTCCCCATCTTTCTCCCATCTTTGTGCCTGCGTCCAAGTCCCTTTATATTCAAGCTCCCATCCCGTTTCTGCTTTTTTTTCTTCCCTCCTACATATTCTTTTCATCCATCTCTCATCTTTCTTCCCTCTTTCTTCCTCTTCATTCCTCTTTACTCCTCTTTACACTATTCCACCCCCCTATCCAATATACCCCTCACACATCATCAACATGGGCAAGTCAAAGGAGATCAAGGCCAGCAAGAAGGCCGAGAAGGTCGCTGAGCCTGTCGCCGTCAAGGCTTCCAAGAAGGCCGTCCCCGAGAAGGAGTCCAAGAAGTCGTCCAAGAAGTCCAAGAAGGTCGAGTCCGAGTCGGAGAGCGAGTCTGAGTCTGACGACTCCGAGTCCGAGGACTCTGCTTCCGACTCCGACTCTGACTCTGAGTCCGAGGAGGAGAAGGAGGAGCCCAAGAAGGCTGCCGCCGCCAAGGAGGAGTCTGACTCTGACTCCGACTCTGACTCTGATGAGGAGGAGGACAAGGCCGAGAAGAAGGCCGAGTCGTCCGACTCTGACTCTGACTCCGACTCCGACTCCGACTCGGATGAGGAGAAGGAGGAGGCCAAGGCCGACGAGCCCTCCAAGAAGCGCAAGGCTGACGAGGAGGAGGTCGCCGCCGAGGAGCCCGTCAAGAAGGCCAAGACCGAGGAGTCTGGTGAGGCCCCCGAGGGCACCACCCTGTTCGTCGGCAACCTGTCCTGGAAGGTCGACGACGCCATGCTGTACGAGGAGTTCAAGAACTGCGAGAACCTGGTCAGCGCCCGCGTCATCACCGACCGCGAGCAGCAGCGCTCGCGCGGCTTCGGCTACGTCGACTTCTCGTCGGCCGAGTCTGCCAAGGCTGCTTTCGACAAGATGCAGGGCTACTTTGTCGATGGCCGTGAGCTGAAGCTTGACTTCTCCACTGCCCGCCCCAAGAACAACGACGCCTCGGCCCTCGACAACCGCGCCAAGAAGTACGGCGATGTCATCTCCCCCGAGTCCGACACCCTGTTCGTCGGCAACCTGTCCTTCAACGCCGATGAGGACACCGTCTCGGCTTTCTTTAACGAGGTCGCCAACGTCAAGTCCCTCCGTCTGCCCACTGACCAGTATGTTTACCATATTTCTATATCTACATTGACAAATACTAACAAAACAGGGAGAGCGGTCGCCCCAAGGGCTTCGGCTACGTTTCCTTCTACTCTCTGGAGGACGCCAAGAAGGCCTTTGAGGCCCTGAACGGCCAGTCCTGCGCCGGTCGCAACGTCCGTCTGGACTACTCTACCCCCAAGCCTCCCCGGGAGGGTGGTTTCGGTGGCGGCCGTGGCGGTGGCCGCGGTGGCTTCGGTGGTGGCCGTGGTGGTGGTGGCTTTGGTGGCCGCGGTGGCGGTGGTGGCTTCGGCGGCCGCGGTGGTGGCCGTGGCGGTGGCCGTGGTGGTTTCGGTGGCGGCCGCGGCGGCGGTGGTGGCTTCCAGGGCAAGAAGATCACCTTCTAAGCGCGCTCTCTCTCTCTGAGAAGTGTCTTGGTTTGTGTTCGTCCTTGTCTCTGATGTTTGCTTCTTTCTTCTCTCTCCTGAGGGCTCGTTCCATTTCTTGTGCACACACAAATGATGTTGGTTTTGGCTAGGTTGGCTTCGATTTTGTCCGGGTTTTTTACTGTCAACAGACAAGAAAACCCCAACAAGCGCGCGATACAACTGTGGGCTCGATCCGAAGATCCTGTGGGGTGGGCTTTGAACTTGCTCGAGGCTCTCTTTGACTGTCATGGTCAAGAGGCCTCGTAGTATATGGTGACCCGATGACTGGCTGGCCTTTTGTTACTACATTAGTACAAAATTGCCCTATTTTGGTTGGCTTTAAAAGGTTCCCTTTTGGCTCTGGCTCCGCTTATATCATCAAGAGTTGTAATGACCTCGATGACGGCTGGCTCTGGCTCCGCGTCCCCCAAAAAAGAAGAAGAAGCTCGTTGGGTGTTGGTGAACTGTCCTGGACCTACAGTCTGGGATCGTACCACCGCACCTCTGCCACGATTAAAGATGGGTTTTCATAAAAAAGTTATTGGTTGCGATACATAACTGCGGGCTGTTTTTTTCATTGGGATTTTTCATATTACGAGGGCTTATTCGTTATTTTATTTACGGTTTATCAAAAAGTTCCATCATCATCCTCTTATACCTCTTTTCTTTTCTTTTTTCATTTCTCTTTTATTCTCTATACCTCCCTCTTCTCTCTGTTCACAGTGGGCTTGACGGCTTGATAATACCTAGTACCTGGGGCGTGATAATCCGGGGGTGTATTGTGGGAGAGGGCAGAGCAGGCATCCATGTCTGCTTCTGCACTCTCTTGCTCGTGGGCTGGCAAGGCATAATGAGGGATCTGCAAAAACAAGAACAAGCTGTGACGATTTCTGCTTCTATCCAGAGACAGAATGAACAGCTGTCTTGGAGTCGGTTTTAATCATGTCGAGCTGGTAAGTACAGGAGTCCGTCTCCTCTTCTCCCCCCTCCCTGTTTCTCAGAAGCTTCCCCTGTTGTATCTATAGTATATATAGCCTATCAGGCATGTCAAGAGTAATAATAAAAATTGTAAAATATATCGAGCTGTGGAGATGTGGTTTCTCGTGATGTGTACTATGCGTGACGCTTGCCTAATATGGATGTCAACCTCAGCCTTGTCCAGCCTTGCCACATCTTTATCAGATAACAGAGCTGTCTGATAGAGGAGATTATCTTGTAGGACTTCAAATATAAGCTTAGTGTTAGCTTATATTGTGGTTTATTCTTGTAAAGCAATTTGCTGGAGGTTTAAAATATTACTACTTTTTTGTGAAATAAAAACAATATAAAATCGGTTTGTGAGTTTTCCGATTTTATATTAATTTTATTTCACAAAAGATATAATTTTAAAAATATAGTATAATTCAATATCAAATATACAACAGATATCAACAACGGACAACTAGTAGCCGTTGCACCATTGTTGTCCCCAAGCAAGGCTTGTTGCTTTGCCACCTCCGCTTGTGTCGCGTGCGTGACCTTGCGGGCTGAGCCATGCCTCTTCTGTCGTCGTGCCTCGTGCCATACCAAACAGCTAAGCAATCAAGTGATCGTGGTAGAGTCTTTGTGTGTGTCGTTACGATCGAGACAAGCTCATAGCGTGTCATGAGGTTTCGCTGCACGCACCATGTGTTTATTCGTTCGACGCTGTGCGAGTGCCGCCATGCCGTGTTTCAGAACGTAGACGCATCGTACATAGTTGGGCACAATAAGCTCTCAATTACTCAAGCACTCAATATACCACTACATACTCTACTGTGAACAAGTACAAGTACATCTGTGGCTGTAACTGTCCGCTGGTGGTGGGTGTTGGCTGGCCTGCCGGTGTCTGCCAGTGTCTGCCGATATCTCCTAAACCATGGACCCAGATCTGCATTGTGTATCCCGCGGGCGGCACAAAACATGGAAAAGTGACCTGAGAAAATGGCAATCAATAGCTGATAATAACGAAATAGAAATGAAATGAAAATAAGACGGAGCCAATAAGATAATTACATAATCCAGCACAACATCTGCACATATGTTGGCATTTATCGCGTCATTGCTGCCATCGACAAGTGGGGGAAACGGTGCTCTAAATCACTACTGTATGATAATCAGCCCCTCTTTACTGAGTAGGCTGGGGTCTTCTCCGTCTTCCCCTTCCCCCCCCCCTTCTCCCTTCTTTCTCCCGTCCATGTGTATGCTTAGAGTCCACGTCTCGACTCATTCGCTACTCTCCCTCCTGACGTCTTCCCCTCTCGGCTCTCCCCAACAAAAGCACTTCTGCCCAGAGCGGGTCCGGTTGGGTCGCTCTTTCCTGCCTTTCTGCTTGTATCTTGATTACCTGTCGACTCTTTCCCAGTCTGATAGTCAGCTTGTCTCTCTCGTGTCTTGGCCACACACCCTCACAAGGTCATTCGTCGCTCACATTACTGCACTTACTGGCGAGCTGACTTTTTACTTATCACTTGCATTATCACTTTTTTTTTTCTTCTCATGCCAGTGAGCCTGAGATTGTATGCCCGCTGCTCGTAATGCCCATGCATGCTCGCTCAGCTTCTCGCTAAAACTTGTTTTGACATTTGCACTTTCCTTTTTTGTTACTTCTTTCTGTGCTTTCCTGTGCTCTTTCCTTTTGTCTTTTGTTGCTTAACCAATACTAGGCTAAATGGCAAATTTACCCTTTACAAGGCAAGTGCGATCAGCAGTACGTCTGCTATTACCTGCAGACCGCCTGATACCCGCTTCCATCTTTCCTAGTTTGTAGTGTATTAATTGTCCTTTGACCTCTCCCTTTAAACGGTTCTGCCAGGAGATGCTCCGTAGATAAGCCTGTTATCTCCTGAAATGCAGAAAGCGGTCAGCCTGCAAGACGCTGTTTCCAAAGATATCTTACAATCTTTTGCTATCTAAATATCGAACAACGAAACCCTTTTCAAAGCAAACGTGATCGTAGAGTAGTTATTCAACTGGCTAGTATGCCTAATAACCCCCAAACCCCCAAACCATAGCCTAATAAAGAAGGAATAGATGCCGTCTGGGCCGTTGGTATCAGGGTAGCCGTTCGCTCCTTCTTCCATTTCCATATTCCACCCCCATCGCTCTTTCTTCTTCAGTCTTTGTTCTTCTCCTGTTCTTCTCCTTGTTCTTTCCAGATCATACCTCTAGTATCCTCTAATACTAGCATACTAACAATAACCTCTATCCTGCAAGTCCTATCGCCCAGACGCATCCTCACCCCTATTTCCCAAAACGGCACTTGTCGCTCTCTTACTCCTATTACCAGCCAGTCATCTCGCGCCTTCCCCCTTCTCTTGTTCTCAGCTGCCCCCCTCTACGCCCTCCGAAGACGGTCCTCTCTCGATATCACACTCTCACTCCCAGTCTTACGTACGCCAGAATTCTATTACTCCGACCGTGCCACCGTTTTGCCGTTGCAGGGAGCATTACAGCACTATCACCCAACTGCCAAGTTTTGCTGCTTCTACGACTGATTCATCCTTGTTCATTAATATTTCTTGACTTCTTGACTTCTTAATCTCTTAATTTTTTAAATCTTTTGATTCTAATCTTCTTCTCTCTTTTCTTTACTTATCCTCATCTTGTGATACTGCTCATACGAATTCCAACTCATCAAGTCACCGTTTCGAGTCCTCCGTATTAAGATACTTGTCTTTGTTCTGCACAGGTCGCTCCTTCCCCCTTGACCACCACAGCGACTCTGCCCAGAATCAGGTCATCACAACGCGACACATCGACGCATCGACGCATCGACACATCGACACCTTGTATCCGGTCGTCTCGTTCCGGCCCTCGTTTCCATATTGTCTCTGACATCGCATTTGCACCGACGTTTTAAACAATAAAAAGGCGGCCTTTTCGACTTGACTCGGTTCACTTGCTCACTCAAGCCGCCTATTTCACATAGGCTGTCGCGATTCCACCTCCTCGTCGTCAGCCTCTTTTCCGTCTTTCTGTCCTTTCTTTCCGCCCTTTCTGCTTTCCTCTTTCTTTCCGCTTTCCGCTGTCCACTATCTGTATTCTCATCTTGACTGTCGCCTTTTCTTAAAGCCCTCAGCTTCTACTTTCTCCCGACAGTCATCTCTCTTCATCGCACACCTGCTTCCATCTTATCTCCCTCGACCCACAATGCCGCCACTGTCTAACACCGGACGGGACCCTCTGTATCGTTCCGCAGGGGGTCCTACTGCCTCACTTACAAGTGCGACTAACCGCATCGCCGGCCGTCGCAACGATGGTGAGTCTTACTTGGATTCTTCATATTCAGTAACAGAAGCTAATATTAATACAGAATCCTGGGTCGAGGTCGCATCCCAGCCTTCGTCATCCTCTGTCTCCTCCATCGCCGACGAGATCGTCATTACCGGCCTGCGTGTCGGCTCCAGCGCAAACGGCGCCGATGCAAACAATGGCATTCCTCAGCGCCGACGCCGTCTTCTTCAGCAAGTCGAGGCCGCGACAGTGAACCCTGGCGTATCGTCGGCTGCAACTGTTCCTCCTGCACCCTCTAGCCTGGCCGACAGCAGCCAGGAGGAGTACGACGAGACGGAGAGCGAAGAGGACCGTGTCATAACCTTGCCTGGTCCTGGTGCTGTGCGGCCTGCAAGTGATGGAGACGACGAAGATGGGGACGATGACGACAACGGCACTGCCCTTGGCGTTCCTAGTGTTCCCACGTTCCGGCCACAGCCCAACATCTTCTCACACCCACCTACCCACAACCAGCACTCAGCATTCCCTGGCCATCAACAGCAGCAGCACCTCTCAGTGCCAGCGCCACCACATCAGCACATTGCCCCACCGTATGCACGCTCCATGTCCTCGCGCTCTGCATCGTCACAGCACCGGCCCGGACGCCACTCTGCACCTAGCTTTATGGCCCCGGCATACCGCGAAGATAATGATGCCGCCCTGCGTGCATCCCTGTCAACACTATTGTCGTGTGCGGCTGCTGCACGGGGCCTGCCCAAGAAAGATGTCACAGACACATCAGCCAGCAGCGAGCAGTCACCAGCAGGTGCTGCTGGCCTGCTGCGCCCGAGCAACCAGCCGATGGGCCTGCGGCTTGTGCCCGAGTCCGAGCTAATGAATGATAATGCGAATAACAACGGTGCAAGTACTACTACTCGCACAGCTGATCCATCTGGTGGAATATCATCGCGCACTCGGACTGCCCCCTTTCCGCGGGCCACATCGGGACCGTCCCGCTCCAACAAGCAGGCCGAGCAAGCCAATCACCACCACCACTCATCACGGAACAGTGCTGTTAGTGCAGTGTCAACATCGAGCAAGACAAAGCGCAGCGGTGGCAAGTCGTCGTCGTCGCCACGCGTGACCAAGAAGAAGCGCACGCTGTCTTCGACCGACGAGAACAACGGGATTGCCTTTATGAGCCTCAGTCCAACCCTGTTGACGTGGGTTGTGAGTGCCGGCGTCGTTGTGCTGGTGTCGGTGGTGGGATTCGGTGCCGGGTTTGTGATTGGACGGGAAGTCGGGCGGCAGGAAGCCGGCAGCACTATTCTGGACGCTGCTTCGGTGTCCAATGCAGCATCGTCGAATGCGACATCGTGCGGCCGTGAGATTATGCGGTCATCGACGGGCAGCACACTGCGCCGATTCCGCTGGGGCGCCATGAACAGTGTGTCTGCATAGTTTTATACCTTTTTGATTTTTGATTTTGATTCTTGATTTTGATTCTGATTCTTTGATGTCGAGTTGTTACGACGGCGTTTACTTACCACTTTATGTTGTTACTCTCATGTCTGCTCTTTACTTTATTCTACGTTTACGGCAACAGCATTACGACAGAATGGGCATTGTGTATTTAATAATTTACAAATATTTATCGTATTTTAGAAATCAAGTTCTACGTTACAAGTACAGCTGGGATAGAAAATAAAAAGTAGACAAATCTTTATAAAACGCACAAATGCAAAGCGCCATCTATCAAAGTGCGAGTAAAAAGCTAATAGCTAAAATAAAGAAACAAGAACGCACCACTACTGAAATCAGCAACTAAACAGTGACCCAAACATCTAAGTAAGCATGCTCAGATCAAGCGGCACACTGCTGCCCCGGCCGGCCCGGTACCGCTTCGCCGTGCCCGTGAAACCCCGAACCACGGGGAAATTGTCTTCGGGCCTAAAGTACCACCGTGTGTCCTGCACAATATACCGCGTGCCGCTTCCACCGCCAAAGGATGTCGGCGACAGGGTGCCCGACCGGTTGACCGGCGTCGGACTCGTCGGGCCGCTGCTGGCTCCGCTCCCTCCACTTCCATTGGGCATCAGCGTGTATGCTGATGGGTCCAGCATCGATACCCGCACCTGCGACGAAATACTATTGCTGGCGGGACGGCCTGTTGGCGGCGGTGGTGGAGGTGCACTGTGAGGAGATGCGCCCGCGGATCCGTTCGAGGGTGGTGGCGGCGGCGGCGCAGGGGGTGCGGGAGCTGATGATGGCGGCGGCGGCGGTGGTGCAGACGGCGAGTGGCTTTGGTGGTGCTGCTGGGTGTTGCGTATCATGGCCTGTGCAGCCAGGCTCTGGCTGGCTGCAGAAGGCCCTGATGACGGAGGAGGGGGTGGCGGGGGAGGAGCATGTGAGGCATGCGAGGCAGATGGCGGCGGCGGCGGCGGTGCAGGCGGTGCCGATGCCGACGGCACAGGAGGTGCATGGCCAGCGGGAACGGGCGGTGCAGCTGATGGCGGCGGCGGTGGAGGCGCTGCTGGTGTTGGCGTGTGCACAGAGTTTGACGAAGACGACGATACGAGACTCGAAGGTTTCCGGGCCCCGGGCGGCGGGGGTGGTTTCTTGCCAATCGGCGGCGGCGGGCCTTTGCCTAGAATGATTTGAGAGGCCGATGACATGGGCCGTACTCCCGCGTTGGCCGACACTTTGCGCAGGTTCGACATGGATGGGTGTGTCGATGGCGCCGGTGGTGCCGGCATAGAGGGACGGCCGGGAACAGGCGGGGCACTGCCGCCGGGAGGCTTGGGCGCACTAAACGCAGGTGGCCGTGGCCGTGAAGAGTCTTCCGGATCAGACAAGTACGACGCACCCGACTCGGCGCCCGTCTTGACACCGCCGCCCGTCTTGCGCAGCTTGGGAATACCACCGGCAAACAGGCCTGCCAGTTGGGGAGGACCGCCGCCGCCGCCGGCATCGCCCTGGTCGCTGTTGCTACGGGCGCGGTTGGGAGCTGGCGGGGCAAGGCCTGGGGCACCGGCGTTTGGCCGAGGAGGAAGACCGCCGATGGGGACGGGAGGCGCACCGCCAATGGGGGGACCGCCGCCGCCGCCGCTGGAGACCTTGCCGACGATGGGCGCTGAGCGGTCGTTGGTGACGGCCTTCTTGAGGGATGTGCCCTTGTTGATTTCACCTAGAAGAGCGCCCTATGCAGTTAGTACAGTTGTCGATTAACGATAAGCAACGAGGTGAGACGAGGAATGACGACACGAGATGACGTACAATATTCTTGTTGGCGGGAGGTCGGTTGGGGAGGCCACCGGGCGGCGGCGGGGGCGGCGGCGGCGGCAAGCCAGCCATACCCCCCGGCGGGGGTGGTGGAGGAGGAGGAGGCGGCGGAGGCATGGGCACAAGGAGTACAAGTGTTGGAGATGTAGATGTGACGAGAGTTGAGGTCGCCCGAGAGCACACGCGCAATTGGAAGCTCTCAGGGGAGACGGCGCGGGCGGTGACGATGACAAAGAGGTGGGCAGAGGGAGGCTGGCCGGTCGTGTGCTGCCAACAGTCGGACGTGCTGGCAATCAATTCCGGTGTGAGGTGTGTTGTGGTTAATTGCAGAATGCAGAATGTAGATGCAGGTTGAAGACGTTGAAGAAGCAGTCAGTGTGAGCAGGAAGAGGTGTTGGGTATTACTGAGAGCCTGTAATCTTGCCAATCTTGCTAATCTGGGTGCCTATTCCCTGTGCTTGTGCTTGGTGGAGAAGTGGGACTGTCTGGAAGCGCTGGAACAGCAAAGTCGACAGCGGGGCGAGGCGCAGGGCTCACACTGTTTTCAAATATAGAATACACTGTATACACACACCGTGTCCCGCTATTCAACCTACCCATTGACTTTTTGGTGATGCTGACAACGCAGGGACGGCAGTTCTAGGACGGCAGTACTATGACAGCAGCCAGTGCCAGTGTGCTCCCAGACAGACGACAGGATGCTTTCAATATCAAGAGCGTGGCCAAGGCACATGCCGAATCTGCACAGACTTCAGACACTCTCAAGACACACATGTGCGACCTCGCTGGCGACCTCGGCCATGCCGGCCTCGCGGTCAATACCGGCGGCGGCGACGACGATGCCCATGCGGACCCTCTACACACACAGACAGGCACAGTCACTACGGCCAATACTCCCTACTCCTACCACACAAGTCAGACCCTTTTCCAGCACCCCACGGCGACGTGAATCTGGCCTCTTCCCCGACCTCGACCGCATCACAAGCCTCGTCGCCGGCGCCCGCGACCGCCTGCTGAGCCACCCAGGTATCCCGCCCGAGACCGACATCGCGACCGCCCTGCGCATCTGTGCCGAGGCTGGCGATCTGGTCATGGACACCGCACCACACGTCCAGGCCCAGCCATCGCCTGCAGGCCACGCCGCTGGAGCCGCTGGAGCCTCCCTGCTCGAGCTCGGCAGCGATACCGAAAAGACAAAAAAGTCGCAGACAATCGTCGACTACATCTCCGACGCAGCCTTTGCCATTGTCGACGACAAGCGCGTGTTCCTGACGGCGCCCCTGCTGGAGCAGTATGTGCAGATCCAGTCCCGCCTGGGCCGGCCCGACTCTCTGCCGCGCATCCTGGAGGCTTACGCCGCGCGGCCGGCACCGCGCGGCGGCAAGGGCGGCGTGGACACCATCACGTACAAGCCGCAGAACCCCAAGGACGTCCGCAGCTCGGTGGCCCCCGACGTCGCCGACCTGGCGCTGGAAACAGCGCTGGCGGCCAAGAACCTGGACGCGGCCGTGGGCGTCGTCGAGTGGACGTATGCGGCACCGGCATATATGCGGTACAAGCTGCTGCGGCGCGGCCTGCTGCCCGGCTTCGTCGTGGTTGGTGTGCCCGTGGCGACGCACATTCTGGCGTCGCAGCTGGCGGCGTACCAGAATACCATGGACACGGCGACGGCGACCAGCCTGTCGTTTGCGGCCATCTTGGTCTACATCAGCTGCACGGGCACGATTGGTGTTGTGGCCAATGCGACGGCCAACGACCAGATGCGCCGCGTGACGTGGGCACCGGGCACGCCGCTGCGCGAGCGGTGGCTGCGCGAGGAGGAGCGCGAGGCCCTCGACAGGGTGGCGTGTGCGTTTGGCTTCCGCGAGGCGCACCGGTACGGCGAGGAGGAGGGAGCCGAGTTCCAGGCGCTGCGCGAGTACATTATGAGCAAGGGCATGCTAATGGACCAGGTCGAGCTCATGGAGGGCATGGGTTCGTAAGAGACTTTTCAGAAAATAATTAAATTAATTAAATAAAATAGAATTACTTGTATATAATGTAAATAATATCTCCAACACCTCGCCATGCTCATGCTTGCAATCTGTGATTTGTAGGTTATACTTTGTAATTTTTTGCTTGCTTTCTTTTTTACTATTTCTCTTCGTAGGCGACTATCGCTCAATCTTGCCGGCCCGTCCCACCTGGAAGATCTCGCCCGTCGGCTGGTCGTCGCTCCGCAGCACCGGCCACGAGCTCACCGCCGTCTTGGCAAGCACCACCTCCAGCTTGGTACCCAGTATCGAGTACTTGGACTTGACCGTGTCAATGGGGCCATACAGCGACACTATCTTGCGGTGCCGCTTGCCGTCCGTCGTCGGCAGGTCCAGCGTCAGGCTCTGCTCGTCGAACTTGACAACGGCCCGCTCCTTGTCAATCTTCTTGAGGAAGAACGACACCGTCAGCGACGTCGCCGACTGGTAGAAATCGAACCGCACGTCCTTGACCTCCTCCTCGCCCGCCTCGGCGCCGCCGCCACCCTCTGAATTTGAAGCATTTCCGGGTGCAGCCTTCTTCTGGCCCACAAACAAGTGTCTCGGCTTCTTGTGGCAGCCCTCAATCTTCATAAACTGGTCAAACTCGAGCACGCGCCGCTTGCAGCAGCTGTAGCCCTTGCTGCCCTCGTGGAAAATGGGCGCGCCCGGGTGGTGCTCGCAGTTTTCGTCGGGCGCCGTAGCGGACCGGTCGGTGCCCTTTGTGTATGTGGCATTGCAGCCGCGGCGCTTGCATGTGCGTCCGTCGGGGATCTCGAGCGTCGGATCGTCCTCCTCGTCTGCTTCGTCCTTCTTTGCGTTTGCGGGGTCCGGTGTTGCTGCTACTGTCTGTGATTTGGCGGCAGAGCCAGAACCGCCCGTCTTTTCGCGTGTCGGCATGGCAATGGGTGTGCGCGGTATAGCCGGGCCGAGGCCCTCATCGTCGCTCTTCTTCCTGGCCGCGGCGAGAGCAGCGTCGGCGTCGGCGTCCGTCTTCTTCTTCTCGATCTTGGGCGGCAGGTCGGTGGTGCTGTGCTTGCCCTTGGTACACGGCGCGATGCTCATGAACTCTTCAAACGTAAGCACGCGCGGCTTGCAGCAAGACCATCCTAGGCTGTCAGTATTGCATTCTCTTCTGCATCAGCAGTGTGTCCTCTGTACATACCTTTCTGTCCCTCGTGGAAGACGGGCGGGCCGGGGTGGTAGCTGCAGACATTGTCGGCGTCGGCATCGGTGAACTCCTTGCCGCAGCCCTGGTGCACACACTTTTGCGCCATTGTGCTGGTCAAAGTCAAAGTTGTAGAGTTGTGTCGTTGGAGCTGCACGGAATTGTCGTGGTGAGCTGTCGTATCTTGGCTGGGGTAGTCGACAGTCGTAGTCGATGTTGATAGTAAATAGCAAGCTGCTGGAAGCTAACCCCGCGACGAGGGGCCTGTTGGTATTAGTAGAGCTTGAAATAACCACTGGCTGATTCTGGTCTCTGAAATATGAGTTGCTGTTGCTGTTGTTCTTGATGGTGATAAGATGCGGGCGTCCTAGTTGTCCCCTCTTTGTAAGCATGCGTTTGTTGGCCTGCCCGGATTTGTAGCAAGTCACGTCTCTCTTTCCTTCTCGCTCTTTCCTTGCAGTGTTTCTGAGAGCTTCCATCGGACAAAGATCCATTGGAGAAGAGAAACAAGTGGGGACAGCCGAAAAAGTAAAAAGGCGTGCAATAGATTCCTTAATAATCGATAAAAGTTTAACATTTATTAAATGAATAAATTCGTGATAAGTTGGCAATGTAGGGTCTATGATCATCAGGCAGGAACTACCCGCAGTGCGATGCTCTTTCCCTTTTGTCTTGTCGGCATCGCATCTATTACTCAGCTTCTCAGCTTCTCAGCTTCTCAGCTTCTCAGCTGCTCCTGCCGTTTCTGATTGTTTGCAATATTTAGTGTATTAATAGAAACGCTACGATGCACTCACATGCTATCTGGGTCACCTAAATTGACCTAAACTCATGAAACGATACCGACAGCGTGGTTTGCTTTGACGTTGCCATGTGTGCTGGCTTGTGCTTTCCTCTTTCTGGCCTGCTGACCTGGCCTGCTGGTGGCTATTGCAGGGAAGAGAGCCTGCGGCATGGAGTAATCAAGATACAGGCGCTCGCGAGCAGGAAAAGGAAGGCATAGGCGACTTGCAGCGGACCAGACCCACTTCAGGCCTGCTACTGCTAACTGCATCGGGATGCGAGCTCTCCTCTGTGAAGACAGACGTTGATGCTGGTTAGTTACTGACATTACTAACAACGAACCTGGTCAACACCAACAGTTGAACAGCGACCATCACAATGCGAATAACTCAGAGACTGTTCCAGCAGCCTAGCATGGCTTGCCGTATAACGCTCTTTACACGGGCCAACTGCGGACTGTGCACGCGAGCCAAGTCGGCGCTGTCGGATGTCTGGGACAAGCGGCCGTTTGACTACCAGGAAGTCGACATTATCGAGCCGGCGCACAAAGTGTGGCGTGACCTGTATGACATTGATGTGCCTGTAGTGAGTATATCCCTCAAAGGGTCTACATCGGCAACAGCAACTAATGAATAGATCCATATTGGCAAGGCTGCTGTGGAGGAGGACCCGAAGAAGGCGTCAAAGGCGGTCAAGCTGATGCACCGGTTCTCGCCCGAAGAGGTCCAGGAAAAGATGGATTTGGTAGAGAAGAAGATATCCAGTGAATAGTCGTTATCTTGGTTGCTGCTTCAAGCTTGCTGGCATGGCTGGTCGTGCAGCCACTCAAATATCTGCATCTACACAACCCCATGTATAATAAAAATTTAGTTGACGAAAATAATCAACAATTCCTTTGTCATTTCTTTCAAATCCAATTAGAGCATGTGCAGCATTTTATACGAGTAGAGTTGCAATACAGTCGATGCCGACATGATATCTGCACGCTGTATTAGGATGCACCCACTGTGGCTAGTGCACCGCCACACCTGACCTATGGGCCTAGCTCACACTAAGCAAAGCTCCTCCCAAGTCGGCCAAACTCGACCTCATCTCTTCCCGTCTGCGTGCCAGCGAGATCTACGAGCTACACAGTCGAGACAGCGACCCGATTGAGACCCGACGCCCACCTACGCAGCGCCCTTTAACGACAACAGGGTTCATTCTTGCAGCAGCGTATCGTCCTCTCCGCCGCCTTTCCTTCCCGTCTGTCCTTCTGCCCATCTTTTATCTGTCTCTTCGCCGCCCCTCTCCCCGACCGCCGCCATGTCGGCCCTCCTCAACAACTACGTCGAGAGTAAGGCAGCCACAATAATACAAATAACCTATATCATGCTAACAGCTGCAGAAAAAGTCCTTGTGCTTACAATCGACTCGCGCATCCTTGTCGGCACCCTCGCCGGCGTCGACAACTCGACCAACCTCGTGCTCACCTCGACCGTCGAGCGCGTAATCAACACCCCCGACGACGACGAGCCCTCAACACAGGTCGACCTCGGCCTCTACCTTGTGCGCGGCGACAACGTGTGCTCGGTCGGCCTGGTGGACGAGGCCCTCGACGCCTCAATCGACTGGACCAAAGTACGAGGCAGCGTGATCGGGACAACAAAGCACTCATAGGCGGGCAAAGCAGCCGGCCGTCTAAACTACAAGTACAAAAGAGCGACTAGAAAAGAAACGAAAGACGACAAGAAACAAAGGGAAACACCAGAAAATACGAAAGCATAGGAAAACATTTGAAAACATTTGAAAAGATATAAAGCGCAGATAGATACCCATAATTGATTATTATTATTTAATTTTCTTATTCTAATATCGAGTCCGAGTTTGAGTTTGCGTTTGAGTTTGAAATAATATTGACACTACTCAAATAACCGCGTCATGAGAAACTCGGCAAATTCGAGCTCGCCCGGCGACCCCACAATCCGGTTGATGCGGTTGCCCTTGGTCTTGCTCAGCCAGCCCATGGTGTCGCCCGGCACCTCGTCCAGGCCCTCGTCTGACCGCATCCGCCGGTCAATGACATGCATGCCGCGCGTCCACTGGCCGCTCGTCTCAATGCGCAGGTCCTCCAGCTTGGCCAGCGAATTGGTCCACCGCTCGTCGTCGCGCAGCAGCATGTACCAGATGCACAGCGGGTCGTGCAGCGACAGGCCGGGCTCGCTGCCGTCGCCCACAATCGCGTCGATCTTGTTGAACGTGCCCACCATGAACGTCTTGCACCAGCGCGCCAGCGGGCTGCCGGCCGACTCAAAGGGGGCAATGCGCTCCAAAAAGTAGTTCTTGCTCAGCAGGTGCGGCGTCGTAATGTCGAGCGGGAACAGCGTCAGCTTGAGCTGGCGCGACAGCTTCTCGGGGTACGCTGGCAGCACCGACTTGCCGTGGATTGTGGGGGGCATGGTCGATGCCGGCGTCGGCGATGTCAGGGCGTAGACGCGCGCGGCAGCAACAGCATCGGCGTAGCAGTTGAACTCGGCGGTCGGCGTAATGTTGCCCTCGAGGAAGACGGTGCCGCCCATGACGACGACCTCCTTGACGCGCAAAAAGGTCTCGGGGTCCTCGGCCGCAGCGAGGGCGCAGTTGGACAGCGGGCCAACGGCGACAATGGTCACGGTATCGGCGGGCTCCTCGCGCAGGATACGCAGCATCTCCTTGTGGGCGGCCGTCTTGGAGGGGGTAAAGTAGGGCGACGAAAAGGCCTCGGCAGCGGTCTCGGGGCTCTTGGAAAACAGCGCCTTCCACGTCTCATCGGGTGTGAGATCGGGGTGCTACCTAATTAGCTTTGAGCTTTACATAAAATATCAATGACAGTAGCACAGAGAACATACAGCAGCGTGGACGCCGTGCAGGCCGTCGGCGCCGTGGAAGTGGTCAGCCATGAGCAGCTCGTCCTCGAGAGGGTGCTCGGCGCCGACAGCGACAATAGGCTTGAACGTCTTGAGCGTCTGGAAGTTGACGCTCTTTCCTGCCGCGCCGGCCTGGGCTGCTCTCCACTCCATCTCCTTGTCCAGGACATGGAACAGGGCCACGACGTTGCGCAGGCAGCTCTGCAGCGACACGTTGCCGTAGGTCACCGACAGCATCAGCACCTCGAGCTCTTCGGGCGATGCGCTGAGGGCCAGCAGTATGGCGAGGACATCGTCGACGCCTGGGTCGGTATCAATGATGATGCGGTTCTTGGGAGCCATTTTGAGTTTTTGAGTATTAAATATGTCTGGAGTTGAAGCGTTAGTTTTGTGAATTGTTGTAAGAACAAGATTTCTTACACTGAATTAAAACTCACTGCTTATCTAATGGTATCTAGAGATATGAGGCTGGCTGTACAGCTATCCGCGGGGAAGGAGCTATGAGGGGTGGTCAGGCTTGGAAGGTACCCAGTTATTTGATTTGCACGTATTTTTCCCAAGAGACGAAATACAAAATGGCAAAATAGACAAATCGACAGGAGCTCGGGTTGCTAAAGAATCTGAAGAAAACCAGCAAAAAGATACGGTAGTCGTCGGACTCCGTTTTATATCATTCATTTTGACGATGTGGTCCTCTGATAACAGGCCCGATAAGTGTTCAGTCTTGGGGGTCTTGGGAGTGCTTGGGGCTAAGACACTTTGGTGTAGTGCTTAGGTAACAGCCTGCAGACTGGCCCGCGCTTACCCGCACCTGCCCAATCCGCTACTAATACACTGCATCGCAAGATAAGACATTGCGGCTGCAAACTCGGAGTCAGTTGTAGTCTTGGTTGTTTTGATGATTTATAGTTTGTATGGTTTCTGTTTGATATTTATGCTTGATTTTCTTCCTGTCTTTCTCATTTTTTTAAAAAAAAAATGTGTATGATATCTCCCAATTTGGCTTTTGCTTCATTTCTTATTCTCAATTTAATTCTTTGGAATTCTAGAATCAGAAATCAATATCAAATTGATGAATAATCATAAAATTGTATAAAACTAGACAACCTTTTTCAAATAAGCAACCTGTATAGAGACAAGTCCTTCTTTTGTCATGGTAGCGTTGCGAACAGCCCACCATATGATACGCCGCTTAGTGTCGTCGTCGTCGTGCTTCTCGAAAGTGGCCCTCCACTTCCTGGCTCGCGCCACCTTATCCGAACGTTGACGTTTTTCAGTCATCTTTCAGGTCAGAGGTTTGGCATTCCGTGATATCTTTCAAGCCCGGCACCGGCGCTCTCTGCAAGCTTGCATGGCCTCTTATGACTGGTTGTTGGGAAAGAAATTGATGCCGAGCATGTTCATAAAATCCAGCTTGGGCTGCAACTTGATGCATGCGGCGCTGGAAATGGGGCCGTCTTCGGAACTGGTGGGCAATAGATCCTTGTCCATCACAAAGTATTTATGCATGACACGGCGGATAAAGTTAACTTGTGCGGACCAGTAGAGCCGGAAAGAGACTTTGCGAAAGGGTTTGTCTCTAAACACTGGTGATGTTCCGACAACATTCAGCATGCCAACGTCTGGCCCGTATCCGACCTGTCTAAAGGCATACTCAGTGTTTACTAATTGGTTCCAAACCCGGCGACGGAAATCTCGTTGGCGAGCACGGATTTGATTGCTGCAGATGTAAAAAGTATTGAGGTGCAGCAGAAATCTGATCAGGGAAATGTTTCGCTCACAGTGATGGTCGAACTTGGCCCGGACCAGCTCTTTTGGCTGACCTGCATAATCAGACTCTGTTGCGTCACGGTTGGCAACTCCGGTGCACGGGACCGGGTGGCGGTCGCGGCGA
The DNA here is from genome assembly GCA_029298715.1 of Ophiostoma ulmi. Taxonomy (NCBI): domain Eukaryota; kingdom Fungi; phylum Ascomycota; class Sordariomycetes; order Ophiostomatales; family Ophiostomataceae; genus Ophiostoma; species Ophiostoma ulmi. Next base: position 522,211 of record JANSLN010000001.1, on the reverse strand, counting down.
AGCATCGTCAGAGCGCAGCTGCGCGAGACAGAGCACGCCGCCAGCATGCCGCGGTTGGTGGCATTGGTGAGCCACGCACCTCCTGGCGTAAAGTAAAATTTGTTGCTAGTACGATCAGAGCTGCGCCCTTGTTCAGGTACATGCGTGCAGTAATCATAAGCCATCAAAACGTGGGAACAAGCAACGGGGGCTTCGAATGCCATGTTCCAGATCATGTCCTGGATCTCTTGAGGAAGTAATTTAAAGGAATGGAAAGTGCGGTCCCTGTATTGGTTTTGTACGCGCACAGCGCGATCCATGGGCGTCGAGAGCGCATCGGCCAAATTGGGGCAGATTGCTTGAACCAGCTTGCCCAAATGCATTGCAAAATGTGATACAATGGCTGCTTGAGTAAAGGGTGAGTCTATGTCCACTGTACAACGGTAGATATCACACAAGTCGTCCGTGTTGACGCAGTAGGTATGGTCATGTCGTGTAGTAGTGAGCGTCTTGAAATATCCTATATATAATGGTAGTGGGCAAAGACGGCCATGCTTAATAACCTCTCTGAGATGCTGTATGCGGACGTCCAGGAATCCGGTGCCTTGGCCGTTTTGATCCTCCATTTGGGATAGAAGTAGGAATAAAAGTAAAATGAGTGGAGTGTAAGCAAAAGTGTTGGTGTTTTGTATTTAGTAAAAGAAGCCAAAGACAACAAAATAAGATGAAGAGGTATAATGGGCGACTGGGTAGATATGCATGTATTCGATGTTTGATAGGTATAAAAAAACCGGCATAGAGAGTGGTTCAAAATAAACAAAAGCTTTTGAGAGAGTGGAAAGAAATTAATATATCTTTTTCTCCCAGTCAGATGATAATAAACATTGTATCAGTACTGAGGCAACCGAAAGATGACTAAGATGGATGACTCAGCGAACAGGCAACGCACTGGACCCATTTAGTGGGTAAGACTTGTTATACATCCCTGTCCGTCCCTCCTTGTCCATAGATTTTTGACCTTACACACAACCAAGCAAAAAGACACAGACACGACGTACACATACACACATGCGTTTTGTTAGGTGTTTCAATTGCTACCCAATAACGATTACATTTGACCAATCAGCTGAATTCACCTCTACTGACGGAGGTGTCTCGACACCTTGCTATTAGACATTGAACAGTGTAGACCGTGGGAGGCGATGAGGCGAGAGTAAATCATACAAGGACATGCAGACAACGAGAGAAGCTCTACAGATAACCAAACAGACACTGTGATGCAACACTTGATACAAACAAACTAGTTAACTATCATTCCCCCCAGCTAGACTGGTGTTAGATGTCGATGTTGATGTCGAGGATGACTCGATAGGTTTGATTTTAAACCGTGGACTAGGCGATTTACATTATGATAATTATGGTAGAATAACTTACCAGACCTGTTCGAGCTTATTAAAGACTTTTCAACAATTCAAGAGCTTTCATTGATCATCTTTTGTTAATATTGAAACTGCGCAGTCTTGATATCGATCAACGTTGGCTTATTGTCGTCATTACAACGGTCACGTGACACTTATACACACTGCTGGCTCTGCCTCGTTTGTAGAGTTGCACGTTACACAAATAAACAATAGCAATCACAACTGCACCAGTAATTTTTCTCAAAATTCATTTAAATGCTCCTATTATGAATGCATTCAAGAGAGGCCGTCGTCTGTAGAGTGCATAAAGGTCTACTGCACTCCATAGTACTGCATGTGCACCGGGAGCTTGTATGCACACCAAGGTAAGCCGTATTGTTTGCGAGAAAATAATTTAAAAAATTATAGATTATCTGATAAAGTTAATCTAGCAAAGCCGAATTATAAATCATATCCTCTTTACTTTGTAAAGATACAAACATGCGTTCCCACAGCACTACAGCACGAACAAACGGCCCCGGCACGGCGACCCGAGTTAAATAAAATGGAAATTAAAAATTGAAATTAATTGCTAAAATGACTGCGCTAACACAGCTCCATACTCTGTACTCTGTACGAGCACTCGGGATAATATTGCTTTGCGCCGTGCGGTCGGTGCTTTATTTGGATTGCATTTGAGTTCTCTGTAAACTTTAGAGGCAAACTGTATCGAGCTGCCTCTAGGAAATCGACCATCCATCGCTCTTTCCTTGCCAGGTTGTCTTGCCAGGTTGTCAGCTCGTCGTCTCTACTGGGAGAGCCTTGCATCATTTCCTCACGTTCCCTCGTCTTTCCTCTTTTGCACATGTGTTCCACTCTTCTCCACAATCCCACACCCCTGCAAAAAGAAAAAGGGAAAATGGTCCTTTTCTTTGCTTCTGAACAGCTGTCCAGTCTAGACGTCCGAGGACGACTGAGGACTGAAATCCGAATTGGGACAGGAGACAGGGGAGCTCTTTCCCCGAAACCCCAAAAGGCCACCGAATGAGCAGAAAGAGCTTCCTTCCCCTTTTACGTAGTACTCCCAACAGAAGCATGAGCTGTCCTCTTCTCTTGCCTCTTTTATTCCCTCTTGGCCACAGCTGCTTGCATTATTACTCTGCAATTACTGTGTCGTTTGCGCCTTCCTCACGTAATCAACTCTATACCTCGTTTGGCAGTTCAGTTGTCTTGATGTCTCGTGTCCGCCACGCGCTCTTTCCCTCAACAAATACTCTGTAGCCCTTTGCATTGCGTGATGTCAGCTGCTTTCTCAATCAACTGCAACTGCCTACACTGCTGACACACGCCACTACTGTGTATGTGTATAGTTTTGCTGACTTAAGTTTGGTATTTTTGTATTGCCGTTTCAGTCGGCATTTTGTGCCTTTTTGCACACTCTTTTTTTTTGCTCCCCAACTTCAACTCCACCTCTCCGCCACTGCCACACACTCCTTTTGTACACTTTCCTCCCATCACAAAACCCCCTTTCCACCTCGTTCTCTCTCAAACACCGCTCTTCATCGACCGGTCTTTTTTCCCTCGCCACACTCTCCAAACTCTCCCATCTACCAATTCCTGCAAATCTTTTGCTTCATCACTTCTACTTCTCCATCTCTCTCTTTTTAATTTCTACTTTTCCACTTCTTCACCAGCTCAGCCCTGTCGTCTTTGTCCTCGACCTTGTTCTCGACCTCGACCTCGTCTGCAGTCCAGCTCCTTTCTCCCACACAGCTTTGCGCATTCACGCGCTTAAGGCCAGCTGTCATCGTCGCCATCACCATCACCATCACCATCACTCGACTACCGTCACCACCGTCCTTCGACAGTACCCTTTCTCGACTCGCTCAAGTTAAGCACTCTCAAGCACGTTGCTAGTCTGCATTCCTGTACATCTGTCGTCACACGTGTCAGAAATACTCGATTTACCCTACCATTGACCGACACCCCCAAATACCAATTGAGGACATCCCCGAAGCCTCGCATCAAATCCTGTACGACACGAGATTTGTTCTTGTCGATACTACAATAGAGATAGAGCACAAAAGGACAGGTATTGGCCATTGATAAATCCCCAATTTGCCTCACCCCTTGACATTTTGCGCGCTCAAACCCTTGACGCGCAATCTTTCGTTTTGCACAACTGCATCCTTTCTTTTTCCTTTTTTTCCTTTCCCATCTTCCCCACAAACCCCCTACAAATCATCACAATGGGTGCCTACCAATCAACTCTTGCCGGCTGGGTCGTCGTCATCGGCCTTATCGCGTTCGTTGCACGGAGTAACTGGCAAAAATCTCGCACAACTCAGCCCGCACGAGTAGACGCAACCCGGGGTCGCCAGGAGCGGCCGGTCGAGAAGGCCGCCAAGCCCAAGGAGACCAAGCCGAAAGAGACCAAGCCCAAGGAGCAGAAGCCCAAGGCAAAGAAGCAGGCCAAGGCTGCCCCTGCCCCTGCACCAGTGGCCGCCCCCGTCGCGGCTGCCCCTGCAACAAAGTCCAAGGCTTCCAAGGAGCCCAGCTCTGACGATGAGCGGGCAAGCGACCTCGAGTTTGCGCGCCAGCTGGCCATTGTGAAGCAGGGCACCAAGTTTGTTGGCAAGTCCAAGGACGAGAGCCGCCAGAAGACTGTTAAGCAGTCGCGTGCCGATGAGGACCGCGTTGTGTCGGCTCCCTCTTCGACTGACGGCATTGATGCCGACGACGACCGCTCTTCGGCCGCCCCCTCGCCCACTCTGGGCCCCGCCGAGGCCGGCAACGTCGACGACATGCTGGAGAAGCCCGCCCCTGGCCCTTCTGTTCTGCGTCTGGTCGGCACTGAGGAGAAGGCACCCAAGAGCCAGAAGCCCAAGGCTGCCGCCGAGCCTGTCGAGACCAAGAAGCAGCGCCAGAACCGCCAGAAGGCTGAGCTCGCCAAGGCCGAGCGTGAGGAGGCTGAGAAGGAGCGCAAGGTGAAGCTTGAGGCCCAGCGCCGTCTGGCCCGCCAGGCTGAGGGCCGTGCCGCCAAGGATGGCTCTGCCTTCATGGCCGCCCAGGCTAAGAACAGTGCCTGGACCGAGTCCAACGGCACTACCAACGGCAACGCCGCCGCTGTCGAGCCCCTCGACACCTTTGTCGCCTCTACACCCGAGCCCAAGGCCGCCGCCGCACCCAAGCCTGTTTCGGCCGCATTTGACAAGAAGGAGGAGTGGGTTTCGTCGCTGCCTTCAGAAGAGGAGCAGATCCAGATGATCCGTGATGAGGAGTCGTGGAGCACCGTCAAGACCAAGGCCCGCAAGACCAAGAAGCAGGACAAGGAGATCACCTCCGTTGAGGCTGCTCCTGCTGCTCCTGCCAAGGCTGAGGCTCCGGCCGCCGCTGCTGCTCCCGCTGCCACCCTGGCTGCTCCCAAGGCCCGCCCTGCCATTGCCACCAAGTCGTCGTTTGGCGTTCTCCAGGTCGACAACACTGCCGATGACCAGGAGGAGACTGAGTGGGACGTCTAAGCGATTGTTTGAGTGTACTCGATGATCTGCCAAAGCCCATCCAGCCTTTAGCCGGCCTTTCCCCCTCTAACTAGTCATGTATTACAATATGGCCTCACGAGGGGGCATCATGAGCTCGCGACAAAGTTGTGCTGACAATCCCGACTTTGATACCAACTGCGACAATTATCGCCTGTTGCCAGTCGCCGCCTCCTCAATGCGAGCGACTCTTTCTTGTTCTCTTCGACGTCATTCGACTTGTTTTATTGAACTGTACCAATTTATTACACCTTTCGGTCTCTGCAATGTTATTTAAAAACACCAGCAAAAGCACCCCCTTCCTCCTTTACCCGTTACTTACATCTTTTTAAAATGTCCCTTTTTTCATTGTTGGACGCGTTGCAAACAAAAAAACCTGTTGTTACTGTCACGTTTTCCTTTTTTTTTTACCTTTTTATTTTATCAAGTTTTATCTTTTGTGTTATTGTTATGCCAATGTCCATCTTGATAGGCCCGGTATCGACTGGCCACTCAGTGTTCCGTCGCGTCTGTTTGCCGCTGTTTTATTTCATTGTTCCGATTGTTATGCTTTTCTTTGTTTCGTCATTTGCCATTTGTCATTTGTCATTTTACGAGTATTGTCAGTTCCATCTCCTGTTGAGAACCAGTCTTGACGCATTTCGTGTAGCGAGCGCGCTCCGCGAAGCCAAATCAAAACATTTAACATTAAATACTAAATACTATGCCAAGCATGGTGTGCTGCCCAATGTGTACTTTGTAGATGCAAATGTGCCGCCCGATTGTGTGCATGCAATCTTATCGTAGTGCATATGATCCTGCAGATCGCAGATCGATCCTGTCGTTGAGATTATGCTGTTGATGCGATTCGCATACTTTTGTTTCTGTCACTTGCAGGCAGCGAATGGTGTCGCTGGTGTCGTCTCGAGGCCATGGCTGTTGATTCCATTCGACGATATTGAGTAGTCTTCCTGATTCCCGATCTCTCGGATGCCATCTTCCCCGTCATTAGTCCAGTCGCTATTGGAGGTTTCCTTTTCTTTCCAATTCTTTCTTTTTTTTCGCTCTTTTTCCATTTGCTTCACACCATCTCTAGAGACTAGAGACACACCACCACTGCATCCTCCATGTACAGGTACACTGCATGCTACACTCTGCATATCCCGCAGCTGGTCAATGCCCAATCCAATAGCTATCAGTAGCAAGTCGGCCAACTCTTCAAGTCGACAACCACCTTGCTCCCGGTCTTTCCCACCGACATGAGTCGCTGTCGCCATGCTACACTTCAACGGGTGTATCAAGTCTTGCTTTCAATGTGTCTTTTTTTCTTCAAACGATCTTATCACCATTCACAAGCAATCAGCACCAACGCGCAACGTGCGGCCGTCCGGATTGTTCAGTCCCCGTCGGCAGTCCTCAAAAGCCGTAATCAAATTAACGAGCACTCATTTATCGCTTCGTATGGCATTTGCTATTTCAAGGGTTATTCAATTTATAAAAGCCGTTGGCTTTGGCGAACCCCTGCACGACGATCCCTTCTGTATATGTCCAACTATGTCCTTACACTGTCCTTAATATATCTCTACTCTTGTTCTTGAACTGATCGCTGTAATTAATCCATATTTTTCTTTAGAAGTCTACTTTCAACAACGCCCACAGTGACATGGACCCCAGCCATGATTAGCTTACTCAGTAGACTATTTCCATACCTGTTCAATGATTAGGCGCTCTACGTTCTGCAGCCAAGTCTACATATAGTATTCGATAATAGTATTGCAATTGGCGAAACATTTGACTGCGAACTAGAACCAGAACAAGGCGCAGCTGAGAGAAACATTACCAGTTTGTGCACGGGCTTATGCTTAATTATGCTTAGCTGAGGCTGCTTCAGGGCCGCAGAGAAGAGGCACCTCATGGTCTACAAGGCAGTAAGATACCTCTGACGTCTACCCCACGCTAGTTCCAAGTGGCACGCTATCAACAAGAATTGTCGATTTGCCTGCACTATGTATGCACTGGGAAGAACAAAGTAAGTGTGCTGGTGTGCTATTACTGCGTCGCGCGTCTATGTAAGATATATCAGTCTTCAGCCTCTCTCCTCTCGGCTTTTAGCCAGTCTGTCGTGCCTTCCTTTGCAGAGACTCTACACTGTGGATCTCTGATCGACTTGATCGCCTGTTTCGCTGGCCCTGTTTAGGATATCTTGGGGGTCCTTGTTTCCCTTTTTGTGTATGAGACCTCTTGGCAGTAGCCCGGTTTAGGACCTACATAGAGGGAAAGAACAAAGAACCGCCGGAATAAAGTCCTAAAGATGGCATATGTGCTTGGCTGCCGGGCTGGTCCTTCCTTTTTTTTTTATTGTATGTGGCGCGAGTAGCCGCTGTATCTATGCCGTCAGTCGTAACTTCCTCTTGCGTCCTTTTGCACACCGGTCATTCTTTCTTTATTTGACAATCTGTCAGTCGCTCTTTCTAGCTGCGTCGCTATTTTCTCAACATTATCGAGGTCCTTCTTTTTATTATTCTTCTTCTTCTTCCTCCTTCCTCTTTCCTCTTTCCTCTTTCCTCTTTCCTCTTTCCTCTTTCCTCTTTCCTCTTTCCTCTTTCCTCTTTCCTCTTTCCTCTATCTCGCCATAATACTCAAATACTCAGTAATACGAGTAGACTCCTCTCTTTAAAACGCTCCCCACCTTTTGTATCAACTGTGTCAACCCCCCGGCAAGCCTATACTCCATTAGGACTCAGCCTGTTTGCTCCCACCCTGCTCCGCTTGCACTCCTTCTTCCACTCTCCCTGAAGCGTCGATTGTCGTTTGCTCCCCTCCCACACAATACCCCTTTCCAGCATTCCTCTCTCGTTTCTCCTCCATATTACATCCTATTCCTCTTTTGCACCCTACGCCATACGCCTTCGATACTCTCTACATTGCCCGCCATTTTCTTATTCGATAGCATTCCAGTTCGCCCCTGAGACGTTCCAACGGCCCCTCTCGACTGAGTCGACTTTCTTGATCTCAAATCCCATCCAGGATTCTTTCGTCTTTCGTCTCTTGTCTCGCCAACAACATTCTACCGACAGCATACCATTCGTCTCCCAGCGCGTCCTTTTCCTGTTCTCCCTTGTTTGTTCTTCTTACGTTCATCTTTCTCGCCCATTTTCTCTCGCTTCCTCAAACAAGACACCCCGCGACGACATCACGACAATTTGGCACGAAGACCAAGATAAAATTAGCGACGTATTATCGACTGCAGAATCGCTACGCAATATACAAGGCAACAGCAATAAACAGCATAGCACACATCACACAGCTTCCAAACAACACACCAATCTGACAGCCACGCCAATCGGTCATCTTGCATATTGGACAGCACAACATACTGCGCCAACAACAAGCGTCCATCCGACTGCGCATTGCGTATTATTCTGCACGTCTCATGTCAGCCTCGGTTCTGACTGCCCGACACGCTCATTGACCGACACCCGTCTCTATATCAACGATATTAAAGACGGGCGCCGACATAGTCCTACAAAACACATCGCACCAATTTCATCTCAAACCTCAAGTTTCAAAGAGGCACATACACAACACAAAGCGCGTCAACCACTCGTCCGCCGCGCTGGTTGATTGGCAGTCGATTGACGTACGGGGACGTTTGCTTTTTGGGGAGTTGTTGTATTGTCTTTTCTTCTTCTTTTCTACCACAACCTTCTTTTCTACCACAAAAAATACACATAAAATACAGCACAATGGCGTTTCCAGTCGCCATCCAGTCAGCCATCTTTTATTTCATAGCATGCACGCCATGCATGTCTGCACGGACTCGATACCGCACAAAAAAACAGTTTGACAAGGAGCGCAAAGAACGTGCCGCATTGGAAATAGACGAGCCGCACCAGTATCGCCATCCCAGTCCATTTAACATGAACCCGTACTGGGAAGAGGAGATGCGCATGGGCCCCAGCTTGCCGAAAAACCGCCGGACCGCCAGACAACAGCTCAAGCAGCGCGAGAAACAGCAACAGATGCAAAACTTGAGCCAACGAAATCTCACCAGCGCAGGCCAAGACAGTACATTGAGCAGCCAGGGTGATAGAGGAAGAGCGCGAAGCCGTGGCGATAGCGCCGCCAGCAGGCCGTTGGGAGGTGTATTGCCGGAGCCAATTCCGGACGTACCACTACCAACAGACGGACCAGCCCTGTCAGGGAACAACACATCTACAAGTACGGACCGTGAGACGGGAAACAAGGCTGCGTCAGTATCACAGGACAAACTTCGGGCCCCACAAACAAAGTCACAGTCACAGGCACAGTCACAGGCACCATCGGCACCACAGGTCACAGTCAGTCCGACACTCGTCCCCGAAGACGACACTCCCAGCATGCCCAACACCAGCATGAGCGTGCTCGAGGCCACGCCCTCCATGACCGTCGGCAGCGACACCCTGTCCGAGAACTGGAACCACAAGCGGTACCAGCGTGAGGACGAGGAGCTCTGGGGTACCGACACGATGTCGCGCACCCACAAGCTCCGGGATGCTATTGCCAAGGCAAGCTCGTCGGCCGGTCGCCTAATCGAAAGCGCACGTCTCGGTACCAAGGAGCTGAGAATGGGCAACCCGCCGCTTGTGTCGGGCGCCAACACCGTCACCGACCAGGATCGCGCCAACTTTTACTCGCCGACCTTCATCCACCCGCCCCTCAACGACTTCCACCCGCCTGTCGTTTCTAGCAAGCCTACTCACAAGGACGGCCTGCACTGGATGCTGCAGCCGCCGCCGCCCGCGAAGGTGATGGAGGGTAAGGTGCCTGTCAGCCGCAGCACCAGCGTCGCCAGCTCGTACGCGGGCCGCAAGTCGGGCTCGGAGCTGTCTCTGGGCGTTGCCCGTAAGTCGACTGCCGCCTCTGAGATGTCTCTGACCCGCCGCATGGCCCTCGAGGCCCGCATGCGTCGCGTGGACTCGTCTAACAGCGGCGCCACGGTCAAGCGGCCTAGTGCAACGTCGTCTGCTCAGCGTCTCAACTCGAACTCGCTCAGCGGTGCTCGCAGCCGCAGCGACAGCCTGGCCTCATCGGTCGAGGAGCCTATGCCGGTGCCGATTGCCGGTGCCTTTGGCAGTCTGGGCAGCAGCTGGTCTGACGACGACGGCATGCTGCGGCCTACAACGCAGCGACTCGCTTCAAACACTACCCAGATTCTCCACGACACTACCGCGAGCCACTCTGCTCAGAACTCGACCAACGCACCCTCTGCCGCCAAGCTCGAGACAATCCTGAGCTCCAACACCAGCACTACGGAGAACATTATCACCGAGAGCTCCAAGAGCGTGTCTGCTATCTCGATCCCCGAGGCCAAGGCCAAGACCATGACAGTGCTCGACCGCTCGGCGCCTACATCTTCGTCCTCCAAGGATAGCGGCCTGGGTCTGTCTGCATAGTGTGCCTTTCCTTTACTCTGATGCCTTGTCTTGTTTTTCGTCGTTTTTCTCTAGTCCTCGATCCATTCTTTTGCGCTTCTATTTGTTTTCCTTTGTTTTCTGGATTACGGCGCGGCGTACGGTCATGGGAAGCGTTTTGCTTTTTCACCTTGCACTTTTTACTCATCATTATTGCTCTCTTTACCCCTTTGTTTCCTTTGTATTAGCATAGCATGCACTTACGCACACATCCTTTTCTTTCTGTCTTTCTGGGTAAAGCATATTCGGAGTTGTTGATTCATTTCCATTGCTGCTTTCTTTCTCTATTCTGTTTTCTGTTTTTTCGTCTTACTATCTTCTTGGATCGACCCTACACAGGAGTCGAGCACCAACTGTTGGTATTCTTCATATACATAGCTTGGCCTATACGAATGAAAACTTCATTTTGATATATTCTTGGACTTTTGAGCTTTGTGATGAGAGAGTGGCTGCACTGATCAGCGATGTCGCACCGGATGACTGACGTCTTACAGGGCACATGCCTATAAACGCAGACCCATTTTAATTTAGCGTGGGGTGAGCTCGACTAACACTGCTTCTATCTTGTCGGGTGTTAGATACCCAAGCACCAGCGAGATAAAGCTGGTCTCCTGTTGTTCTCCTCACGATCTTCTTTGCTGCAGTTTTCGCCAACCACAGTCCATTACCTACACCCTCTCACTCATCGCACCACAATGGGCTCCGTTGCTGACCCCAACGACGAGTTTGTCGTCCTCGTCACTGGCTTTGATGTGAGTATCCCCTTCTTCTCCTCCCCTCTGAAATGGCTGAAACTGATTGCTAACACGGCAAGGCATTCCGTGATGAGTACCCCCAGAACCCCTCGTGGGAGATTGCCAAGCTGCTGCCCGAGATCCTGCCCGCGTCTGCCTCGTCCAGCACGCGCGTCCGCATCGTCGTCTACCCAGAGCCCGTTCGCGTCAACTACCAGGTCGTCCGGAAGCTTGTCCCGAACCTCTGGGATGGCCTCAAGTCACCAGGAACAGCATTCACACCACCACCCCGTATCGACCTCCTCCTCCATATAGGCATGGCTGGCCCGCGCATCCACTATGCCCTCGAAAAGATTGGCCGCCGCGACGGCTACGCCTTGCCCGATGTCGACGACCTGTATCTCGGCGACACGCCCAAAGACCGCACCGACCCCGACTGGCCGTGGTTTGGCGTCCCTGCAGCCCTCGAGTCCGACATCAACCTGGACAATGTGCTGGCAAAGTGGCGCGCTACGGCACCCAAGGAGAGCGACCTGCGCATCTCGCTCGACGCCGGGCGGTACTTGTGCGATTTCATCTACTTTTCGTCGCTTGCGCACTTGTACCGGAAGAACAAGGAGCTGGGCGGCGAGGACGAGCGGTACAAGCGCAGCCGCGTGGCCTTTTTGCATGTGCCGGCGGCAGCGTCGCCAGAGCGAGTTGAGGCCGGACGGGTGATTGTCATCGAGCTGATCCGTGCACTGGTGGATGCAGAACTTGAAGCGCGCGCGGTGCCCGGATCTGCAGCCAAAAAGGTGGAAGAAAAGATCAAGGAGGCAGAGGCGACACCGGCCAAAAAGGCCGAGGGCGACAAGTGGTACTGCAGCGATGACGAGAAATAGTTTGTAACAGACGTTGTGCATTGTTTGAGTAATGATTGATACGATTCAATACAACAGCAGTTAAATAACAAGTGATGTGATATGATATTATGATATAATCTATGCCCAGACGCCGTTCCCGATACACAACCTTGCAAAACAAAGCAAACAACGGGGATATCTCAGACTTGTGCATGTTGTGGCCACTACTCCTCGTCGATCTCGCCGATAGACGCCTGCTTGAGCCGCAGCTCCGACATGACCTTTTTCTTGGTCGCCTCGATGCGCTTCCGCAGCAGCGCGTTCGTCGTGCCCGCCAGCTGCGCGTCCAGGTTCTCCAGGTTCTTCTTGAGGTCATTGATGTCCTCGCGCACACCCTTGGCCTGCTCGGCGCGCGCCTGCTCGTCCTCGTCCATATCGTCGTCGTCGTCATCGTCGTCATCCTCATCGTCGTCCTCTTCCTCGTCGGCGCCCCGTGCAGGTGTCTCGGCCTCGCCTGCTCTGCCGCCACCAGCAGCACCGCCCTCGCCGTCGCCGGCGTTGTCTTCGTCCTCCATGAACTCGGCCATCAGCTCTGCCTCGTCAATATCCTGCACGTCACCTGCGCCGCCTGCTGCTGTCGTTGTCGCGTACTCGAGGTCCACCTCGCCGTCGGCGTCTTCGTCGCCAAACATTTCGGCATCCACATCGCCCTCGGCATCCTCGTCCTCCTCCTCAATCACATCGTCTTCCTCGTCCGACGATGCGCGCCCGTCGTCAAACAGCTCCCATTTGCTCTCAACGGCAATCTTATCTTCGTTGAGCAGCCGCTGCAGCTCGGCCTCCTTGTCCTTGATTTCCTTCTTGGACAGCCGCTTGCGGAACCGCCGGTGGACACAGTCGTGCATCGGCGGCGTCAGGCCGTGCGGCCACCGGTAGTCTTTAGTCACCATGGCCGGCAGGGCCGCCGTGCGCGCCTCGGCCTCGTCCGACACGCGCGCAAACACCAGCAGCATCTGGCAAATGTCGGCCGACTTCATAAAGTTGCGCTTGTCCCACGACTTCATGCCTTCGGTAATGGTCGGTAGGTCCACGAGCACGCCGACAAAGTGCTGGCCCTTGACAGTCACCAGGGCGCGCCGATCTGCACCGGTGCCGTTGCTGTTAGCGTTACCCGGCCCCGTGGCGTGAGCGTGATGTGACGGCCCGGACCCGGACGAAAGCCATTTCAACTGGAAATCAGCACCGCCGTCTTTGACCGGCACGCCAATCTTGCGCTCCTCAATCATGCGCCGCAGGTACTCGCAGTGCTCGCCCGGCATCATGCGCAGCACAAACTCCTCTTCAATCAGCGGGTCGGGCTCGCGCTCGTCCTCTTCAGAGTCGTAGCCCTCGCCCTTGCTGCGCGGCGGTGCCTCTTTGGCCACCTGCTTGAGCACGATGCTGGCCGTCTTGTTTTTCAGAGTCAGGCCCTTGCGCACAATCAGCTTGGGCCGCTTGGGTGCCGCCTCGTTACCATTTCCAGGCCGCCGGTTATTTGCGGTAATCGTCTCTTCGTCGCTGTCGTCCATGTCGCGCGCGCGCTTCTTTGCCGTCGGTTTTGATACGCGCCCCTTTTGCGTAGTGACGGGCGTGGCCGTTGGTGCGCCGGTGGGGAGAGCGACTCTTGGTTTGGGAGTTGAGACTGCAGCTGCTGACGCCGCGCCGCCAGCACCGGCACCAGCACCGGCAAAGTAGGGGTTGCTGTCGTTTGCGCTTGCGTGGGCATTGACAACAGCGGGTGTCGGTGGCTGCGAGCGTTTGAGGATGATCTTCATACCACCACCCGGGGTGGCAGGCGGCGGCGACATGGCGGATGGTGTTGCAACGAGTGGTGCAGATGTGATGGAGCTGGATGCGGCGGCTGTTGAGGCTGATGTCTTGAGCTTGAGCGTCACTGGCCGCGACGGTTTTGGTGGTGGCGAAGGCATTGTGTGTGTGTGGGTGTGTGTAGTGTGAGTAGAACAATCGTCGAGGATAAGATAGCTGATCAGACGTGATGGATGGTGACGATGTCGACAGATGGCCGTGACAAGTCGTAGAGAGTAAAAGCGCCCTGGGGCTGCTAGTAGTTGTTGCGCACCATGCGTGTCAGGCGGCTATTTGAGGGTGTCGTCGATCCTGCAAGTAGAAAAAGTATGAATGCTGTCGATGAGTTGTCGCAAAACTGCTGTTGGTCTTAAACTGTTGGTCTTTGTCGTGGGCGTTAAGGAGAGCACTGTCATGGAGAGGTCGAATCGCAGCTGATTTGACTGTCGCATTGTCAGCTGTTTTCGCGTGTATGAAAAGTGGGCCCTGCACAGTCAGCATTTCGAGATTCAGATATAGTGCAAGGCTGCTGGTGCCCCACACTCCAACCTCACCTGCAATCTACAAGCCGTGTCTCGCAGCATCAGCGCCTCGACCCTAGCATTTGCGACACCTGCAACCACGACCATGGCCGCAATCAAGCTGGACGAGCTGCAATGGAGTGACCCCATGGTTGCCGACGAAATGCAGGGCATCCACTCCAACTCGGTGCTCTTCTACTTTATGCGCTCGCCCTACTTTGACAAGACGAGCAACAACAACACCATCTACAACCAGGCCCTGCACAACCACACCATGTTCCCCGTGCTGGAGACGCGCGAGCGCTTTGAAGAGTTCCTCAAGAGCATGTCCGGCGTCGAGTACATTGTGCACCAGGCGCCGGCAGAGATGGCCCCCGGCACCGGCACGGGTGTCTGGGTGATCCGGAAACAGCTCCGGCGCAAGCGCAACGACGGCCGGCCCGACGACATTACCGTGTATGCCGACTACTTTGTCGTGGGATACAATATTTACCAGGCGCCCAATCTTGCCGACATACTGTCTTCGCGGATTGTGAGTTGAGCATTCTTTGACTTGTTAACAATTTAATGCTAATCATTAATTATAGACCTCTATGGCTGTTGCTTTAGGGAAAGCCTTCCCGGCAATGGACAGCATGCTGACTTGGTCACCTGCCAAGGGCCATGTCTACGAGACGGACGACGAAGAGGATGACGACGACGACGAAGACAGCGAAAGCGAGAGCGACGACGAGAACGCTATGGACGTCGACGCCTCGGGCAAAGCAGCGGCTGCAGCAGGCGACGACGACGGCGAGTCTTCATCAGAAGACGAGGACGACGGCACGACGGTCAACCCCAAACTGGCTGAGGAGTCGTTCCAAATTCACCAAATGTTTGGCCACGAGTATATGGACGAGATGCCCATCTCGGGCCGGCCTGGTGATTTCCACTTTAATCTTGCCGGCGGCGGCAAGCGTGCACTCGGAGCCGACCCGGCCGCAGCGGCTGCAGCAAGCAAGGGCCTCGTTGTTGGTAAAGACGCAGGCGGTATCAAGGGCACACCTGTCAGCGGTGCTGCGGGCAAGGACGGCAAGGATGCAAAGTCGGGTGCCAAGTCGGGGACAGCAGCGCCGGCCAAGCCTAAGCGGCGCAAGAGCAAAGGACCGGCGGCGGCGTGAGGGCAACGAGGTCTTATTTTTATGGCGTACTGGAGTTATGGTGGTCTACTTGGGTTTTAATATGTATGTTGTACACAGCGGCGTCGGCAAGAAAGTCACATTCAATGACTAAGCATTTTCGATATCAAACAAGAAGCAGTTTCTTTAACCTTTGAATGAGAGATCAATCATGGCAGTGATATAATATTCTATATGCAAAACAGACCCTTTTATGCGCCTCTAATATGTACAATGCTTTACAACATGCAAATCGCTTTTCTTTTTGTTCTCTACTTCTTGACCCGCGGCACGACAGTCCAGCCTCCCCGAATGCTCGCGTCCTTGACTTGCCGCACCTTGGCTGCAGGGAGAGGCCAGCCTTGGCTTGTTGCGCCCGTATCCGGCCTCAGCTCGGGGATCACGTACACCTCGCGCTCGCGGCCCGTGTCGGACCGCCATGTCTCCTTGATGGGCTTGCCGTACCGCAGCAGCGACGTGCCCTGCAGCAGACTCGACAGCTGCAGACCCGTGACGTCGGTCAGCGCCCGCATGCGCACCTTGGGCTGCGGCACGGGCTTGCCCGACTCGTCGTCGGCCACAGCAACAGCACCGGCGGCCGGCTGGCTGCGCTGCAGGTGCGAGAAGATGATGTAGGGCGGGCACTCGGCGACGGTGAGGTGGGCCATGACCGACGACGGGTGGATAAAGGCCAGCTCGTCGTTGGGGTCCTTGGCACCGGTGGACGAGGTCGTGCCAGAGCCGATGGGGAACAGCGGCTTGTAGGGGACCTCGATGGCCCGGCGCGGCTTGCGCGAGACGTACTCGGGCGCAGTCGGCAGCAGGTCGGCACGGATGGCCACATTGTCGACGAAGCCAGCCGCCAGCATCTGCTTCAGCAGACGGATCTGGTCGTCGGACGGCCGCGGCAGCTGCTCCTGGTACGACAGGTTGCTGGCGGCGTGGACGGGCATGCTCGTGCGCAGCAGGTTGGTGATCTGGCGACGCATCTTTTGCACCTCGCGCAGCGCCTTGTAGTGCACAAAGTGGCCCTTGCACCAGGCCTCGGTGGGCTCGTGCGAGAACTCGCCGACGACCTGCAGCAGCTTGAGCGCGTCCGACTTCTCGTCGAGCGACGCAAACTGGCGGTGCACCTTTTTGAACAGCTCAATCTTTTGGCGGCGCAGCTCGTCGTGGCGGATATCCTCGGGGGTGCGGATGGGCTTGGCCTTGCGGCCGCCGCGGTCGTCCTCGTCGTCGCTGTTGTTGTCGGCGGCCTCGGCGGATGAAGCCGACGGCGGCGGGAACGCGTTGTTGGGGCGCACAAAGATCTCCTCGGTCGACATGGCAGCCACGAGGGCAATCACATAGTGAATGCAGTCGGCAGGGTGGCCGACCATGAGAATCTTGGCAAAGCGCGGCGACAGCGGGAACACAGACATGAGCCGGCCAAACTCGGAGATGACGGGACCGCTCTTGGTGTCCTTGCGCGGATGCAGCGCCGACAGGTACGTCAGCACGCCCTCGGCCTTGATCAGGCGCTCGCGGTCGGGCGGCGTGGGGAAGGGGAACACGTCAATGTGCGGCGTGCCCAGGGCCTTGAGCTGCAGCACGACACCCTCAATGGGCATGCGCAGGATCTCGGGGTCGGCAAATTCGGCAAAGTTCTCCTCGAACACGGCCGACGAGTACAGGCGGTAGCAGTGGCCGGGGCCGGTACGGCCGGCACGACCGCTGCGCTGGTTGGAACTGGCCTTGCTGATCCAGTCAATCTCAAAGCTCTGCACGCCCGTCTGGCGGTTGTAGGTGCGCGCCTTGGCACGGCCGCAGTCAAAGACGTAGCGGATGCCGGGGATGGTCAAACTGGTCTCGGCGACGTTGGTGGCCAGGATGATCTGGCGCATGTTGTCGGGGGCCGGCTGGAAGACACGCTGCTGCTCCTTTGTGGGCAGCTTTGAGAACAGCGGCAGCACGTGCACGCCCTGGGGACCCGAGCCGGCCGTCTCGCCCTCGTCGGGCACAAACTCGGTCTCGTCGTCCTCCTCGTCAAAGTCGTCATTTTCCGGGTCGATATCCTCTTCGCCCTCGAGGAATGCTGCATCACCGCCCTGCTCGTCCTCAAGACCACCGCCAAACTCGATATCCTCGGCCTCGTAAGGCACCTCGTTGGTCGGCAGGCGCACCTTGGGGCCGGCAGACGAGTGCACGCCGTTGATCTCGAGCCGCAGACGCTTGGCCAGGCGCTGGATCTCGTCCTCACCCGTCAAGAAGACCAGGAAACCGCCGGGCGGCAGCTTGCGGTGGCCACGCACAATCTTGCGGAAGGCCTCCTCGACGTAGTCGTGGCGCGTCTTTTGGGCAAAGTGCACCGTGACAGGGAACTGGCGGCCCTCAATGTCGATGACGCGCGGCGGCTCGGCAAACAGTCGGGGGTTCTGCGTGAACTCGGTGACCTGCAGCGTGGCCGACATGACAATGATCTTGAGGGGCTTCATGGGCGTGTACGTGGTGACCGTCTTGCCGCCGGCAATCTCCTCCTCGCGCATGCGGTTGACCTCCTTGCGCATCGTGTTGATGCGACTAGCCACACCAATCAGGACGTCCGTGTTGATGCTGCGCTCGTGCGCCTCGTCGATGATGATGACCGAGTACTTGCTCAGCACAATGTCCTGGCTGACCTCGCGCAGCAGCACACCGTCCGTCATGAACTTGATGGCCGTTTCGCTCGACACGCTGCTCTCGTAGCGGATCTGGTAGGCGACGGCGCGGCCGTGCTCGGGGCCCAGCTCCTCGGCGACACGGCGAGCCATGCTGACGGCAGCGACACGACGCGGCTGCGTGACACCAATCATGCCCGGGTTGTCGGAGCCGCGGTTGCCGAAGCCGGCCTCGTACAGGAACTGGGGCACCTGTGTCGTCTTGCCGGAACCCGTGCCACCCGAGATGACGACGACGTCGTGTTCGTGGACGGCCTCGATAATCTGCTGCTCCTCGGCGACGACGGGCAGGTTCATGCGGGACTCTTCAATCTCGGCAGGGCGCTGAACGTCGACGTGGAACGCCTTGCGGTCGAGGCGCGTGGTAGGCTTGAGGGACTCAGGGAGAGGATCCTGCTCGATAGCGCGCGGCTCAAAGTTTTCGATTGTCGGGATGTCGTAGGCAACACCGCCCTCGGCATCTGCGCTGGGCTGGTGGCCGAGAGCCTCGCTGCGCATCTTTGTGGCCCAGTCTTTGAATGCCGATTTTCTGGTAGTAGTCTCCTCCTCTTCCTCTTCTTCTTCTGACTCGGACTCGGACTCGGATTCAGACTCTTCTTCGTTGTTATCCTCCTCCTCTTCCTCCTCCTCCTCGTCATCATCTTCTGCCTCTTCCTCTTCTTCGTCCTCCTCACTCTCGACTTCCTGCTTCTTGGCCTTGGCAATCTGGCCAACAGTCAGGTCGTTCATATCCTCGTCATCGCTGTCCTCCTTTTCGATATCGTCCTCCTCGTCGGACTCGTCAAAGTTGGAGAATGGCGGCGGCTTGATCACAACCATGGAGGGCTTCTCGTGGATAGTCTCGACCTCGTACTTGGACTTGACACCACCGCGCTTGGCGCGCTTCTTCAGCACAGGCCGGCCGTCTTCACCAAGTTCGAGCGGCCGCTTCAGGCCAGAGCCGGCTGTGATGGAGACGTTGCCAAACAATGAGCTGCCCGTCGTCGATGGTGCGGGAGCAGTTGCTGGTACTGGTGCCGGTGCTGGTGCTGGTGCTGGTGCCGTTGCCGGTGTAGATGTAGACTCCTCGTCAGAATCCTCCACGACAGGCTTTGTCGCCTCTCTCTGTGCCGCAGCCGCAGCCCTTGCTGCCTTGGCTGCCCGCTTTGAGATCTTGGGTGCCTCATCCTTTTGCGCCGGGACCGCCTCCTCCTCGCTGTCGTTGTCCGACTCCATGTCTGTGTCATCGTCCAGCGGCTTCTCCATGCTGTCCAGCTTGGCCTTTTCTGCTCGCCGCCGCTTCTTGCCCTTGCCCAAGTCTTTGCTGCTCTCGAAAATGGCACTCTCCATCGCCTTGGCTCCCAGACGGTCGTTGAGCTCGCGCGACTCGTCCTTGCGCAGCTTGGTCTCAATGTACTTTTCGAGACGCTTTGCCTTTTTCGCGCTCATTTGTGATGCCTGGTTGGCGCGCAGCTCGGCGCGCAGCTTGGCCTTCTTTTCGTTGCGTTCGCGCTGCTCTTGGGGAATAATCATGTCGCTGTTGGAGTTGGCGGCGGGCATGCCGGGGTAGTCGTTGGGGACATCGCCGAGGATGCCGGTCTGTTCGGCGGCATCATTGGCCTCGCGCGCCAGACGGGCACGGACCTTGTGCTTGCGCTGGCGCGGCACAAACTTCTTTACCGGCGGCATAGCGGTGTTTTTTGATTTTCGTAGAGGTCTGAGGGCAGTCGTGGTCGTAAGATCAATTGCAATCGATGTCGTCGTCGGGGATGTCGAGATCGAGACGAAACGCAGAGAAAGGACAATAATAATTACAAATAAATTCTGCTAGTTCTCATAACATTAAACAGAAAAAAAAACCCGCTTCGTAGACGGCCGTTCTCGCGGTTCCGTTGTCGCTTCTTGTCGGGAATATGCCGAGCAAGTTGGTGATGTTTTCCTCGTTCTATTCTCCTAACAAACGGCGGCTTGTGAATTCTTCGTCTATCACATATTTAATTTTCTTATCTAACTTTTCTTATCTCTTATCGATAAGAAGTGCCAGTGTCGACCCACAATTTCGCAGTAGGTGCTAGGTGGAGCTGCCACCACGACGACCTAAGCTATCACCATTTTCCCACCAGACTGCAGACGACAGAGGAGTTTATAATTTGCTTCGGTTGCCTGAGATAAATTTGTCCTATTTCCTCACTATTCACAATGGAAGCAGCAGTCCAGACACCAGCGGCATCCGCGGCTCAGCCCGCGCCGTACCCCGCCAAAACTAAGACGGCCACCGGCACCGTCAACGGCATCGCGACCGAGGCTGAGGTGACCTACTTTAAAGACAAAATCATGATCCTCGTGTCTCAGAGTGGAAGACTAGCCCAGTGGGTGCGTATACTCGGTTATATTAAATTAATGTTGCCATACTAACTGCCTAGATCCAAGTCCCGCTGTCTGCCCCCTCAGCTGCATCATTGGACGCCGTCATGATGCCTGGCATCCGTGGCGCCAGCTCGGCCACTAGCCTGCTTCCCAGCACACATCTCACACCGCGGACCTTGTTTGGTGCAGGCGGTGAGACGCGCGAGACGTTTGGCCAGCTAGTGGCTGCGCAGATTGGCAGTCTGCTGTCGCTTCGGGACGCGGGTGAGACACGCACTATTGTGGTCGGATTGGGGCTGGACCCCCCACGGACAAGTGCTGCCAGCAGCAGCGAGAGCGATGCGCAGGCACAGGCAGTCTACTTTGATGTCGTGGAGCTAGTGCAGAAGGCGCTGTGAGGTGTGGCCTGACCGCGACTTACCATGGAGACCTACGGAGCACATGCGGCTTCATGACTCATCCGACGCAGACCACCAAAGATATCGAAGGCTACCAAAGGCTATAAGAGAAGTACACTATTCATGCTGTTCATTGTTGTCTACTGCAGGTACTCGACAAGCGGTGACGGTAGATGTGACTGCGAGGGACATGATGAGCATGGCCCGAACCATGGCCGACTAGCTGGAGCTGGCGTCTCGCAGATCAGGAACAAGCGTGCATATCTACAGTGTGATAGGTGCAAACGGCCATGAGATTCTTTGTTTCTTCCAGGTACACGCCTGAGCAATGCAGAAATGCTATGCCGGGCCCTCCCTTGCCGTTGTCTAATGCACTCGGGTGACGACCCTGTGTTCGGAAGGACTATATTCGGGATCGAGCAGCTAGAGGATCGAGGCCACCCAGATCGAACAGCCGTGCATGTATATTCACTCTGCATGTTGGGAACCAAAGTGCATGATCAATGAGATTGCAGTATGCAGCAGAGTCGATTGCCCATAGTCTTGCGAACTGGTTGAGCGACTATATGATGGCATGTGCGTAGATCGGAGCACGGCCAGCCAGTCGCGATCAACTGTACCTTTTACCCATCTTGCTCATGTACTATTATTGATAAACTCTATAAATGCCTCTGCATGCATTATTGCTGTCCGAGCCAAGTCCGTGTTGAACGGGCCCTTGAAGACGTTTCACAAGTGGTTTAGATCTAGTGATAGTGGTCGCAAGCATCCGAGCTGCTACACCCCGATGCTGTCGTATTTGCATTTAGTTTTGAGACTTTGATGGCTTTATCCATACTCTCAGTAGAATAGATTATGCTTTCATTTATAATTATTTTATATTTCGTAGCTTCGTTCCGGATTTCGTATGTATATCTGGCATTGTGTAGATAAGATCTAAATAAAACGTAAATTGTTTAAAATATAAAACTAAATTCAGCATAAACAGAGAAAAATACAGAATAATACCATCTTATACAACATGCAACACACTGAATCAGCCGTCTCGTTGTTTGCTTCCCCTCACCAGTCTCACTGCTCCCGCAGCAGATCCCTCAAATAACGGGCATTTTCCCCTCTTTGGAGATAGCGTTTCACTTATCCAAGCCAATACTACCACCCTTTGCTTGTTTCAAACTGTCTTGTCTTTCTGAGCTCTTCTTTGACATCTTCTCTTCACATAGACGTCTTGCCGTAGACTCGAGCCATCTCGATGTGTAAAGATACACACTGAACTAGACAAAGTCGTCAATCGACCATAGAAGGCAATGCCATACGTGTCTACTGTAACAAACAGATAACAGGACATCAACCCCAACACTACGAGACTCATACGACGTATATACGCTGCCGCCGTGTCGGAGCTATGCCCCACTGTGTGGTGGCCCATCGCCCACACTCCGTCATACTCGCCCTCTACCCCACATCTTTTCGAGTAGTACTGGTCTTGTCGCTGTGGATGCCGAGCCTCCACCGACACATCTCCGTTGAAAGTGGGACACACCACGACAACTGACGACATGCAGCATACAGCTCGCGGGTTTATTGCTTGGCTCTAGTCTATAGTCGCGAGCAGCTCTTTGGTTGTTTGATCATTCACTATCATAGATAGTATGTGGATGATCTGAGACTACAACGATCTGACCACCGAGCTTCGCCCCTGCTCGTATGCGTACTTATACTGCGGGGGGACCGGATGATTCTGTAATGTCCATATTTCCACTGTCTACACCCAAGCCAACAACATCACTGCGAGCCCGCAGGTTCCAATATTGAATAGTCATCTCCATTGATCCATATCCATCGTTCCAGTCCCAATCAAGCCACCCGTACCCCTCGGCACTATTCTGGCGCGGCTCGTCCAATTCGCGTCGAGAGTCCCGAAGCAACAGAGCACCCCTCTGATCTTGCCCCTCTCTACACAAGTGGCCGTGGATATAGTTTCTCGGGCTTCTGTGAGGTATTCATGTACTGTAACGACACTGCTATGAAGTAATTGTTGGTACCATCAACCTTGTACTGGACGACGTCAAGCATTACATAATACATGCGTAGCCGACTGCTCGTTCCATCGCTTCCGGGTTCCGAAGAGCCGTAAATAGAAGGACCAGGCTTTCAGGTTCCGCGCCCGACTGTTCTTTCCTATGTTGGCAATAAACAACTGCCTCCACCATAGCTCCTGCCTTTTAGCTTCGCTTCGCTTCTCTACGGCTACGCCTCCTCTCGCGCTCCTTCCCTCCTCCCCTCCCCAACCATTGCTGGGTTCCACTTCTCCGATCTTCGTCCTTGCCTCGTGATGGTTAATGCCCTGACTACACACACTCTCTTCCATAGCGGGTCTCTTGCCCATCTTATCCTAGACGTGGCGTCGCGTAGCTCCTTCCCTCTGACGATCGCAGCATGTAGAAGTGCGTTCGTTCCTCTTGTATAAAGGCATTCGCTCGTCCCTTCCCACTCGAGCATCTACTTCCTCTCTCCTTCCACTCCTTCCTTTTCTGTCTTTTGTTCACTCTGCATCCGATCGTGATCTCTTCTTCTCCTCATCTAAAGCCTCACTTTTTCTAATCAAACACTACAACCTTACACACATCCAAAATGGTACTTTTCCCCTATTCTCCTTGTGCTATGTCTCGGACCCTGGCTGGTCGTGGACTCGCTGGTTCTGGTCTTGGTTCTCGGCGCGTGTTCTCTTCGGCCACACCTTCACTGGCCCCAGCTTTAGCTTCAACCCTGGCTCGGTCCCGTACCAGCTCTCGTTCCAGCATCCGCTCACTGCCTGCCACTGCCAATACCACTGCCGCTACCACGGGGTTTACGCAACCGGCCTGGATCCGACCGACTACAGCTTCGCTGTCTCCTCCCGTTCGCATGCTGACATCTCTCTCCGAAAAGGTCAAGGTTCTTCTGGTTCTTTACGACGGCGGCAAGCACGCCCAGGACGTAAGTAAACATTGTGTCTAATCCCTGAGCTTTCACCATTAAACCACCTCCTCCTCCTCTTCCCATGCGGGGTATAAGTCTCCCGTCTTGGCGGCTGATTTGCCTCATATGAGCTTGCATCCTTCAAGGCGCAACTGTCGCAAGACATTTTAACCTCTGCAGCGAATTTGCTGCAAAGCTTGTTACCCCGGAATTGCTTTTTTTTTTGTCAATATCCCCAATGCCCACTTACATCCTTCCCGCTCTGCTGCGGGTCAACGGCCGATCACCTTATCATCCCCGATAAGACAAAGCCAAGACATGGCATCTCCAAATGTTCAATTGATAAGATTAGTAAACATGCTAATAAGCTTCCCATAGGTCCCCGAGCTTCTCGGAACGACCGAGAACGAGCTGGGCATCCGCAAGTGGCTCGAGGACCAGGGCCACACCCTGGTCACCACTTCTGACAAGGAGGGCGAGGGCTCTACCTTTGACAAGGAGCTTGTCGACGCTGAGATTATCATCACTACTCCGTAAGTTCAATGCCGACATATAGATGAAATAGAGAATTCGAACTAACAGCACAGCTTCCACCCTGGCTACCTGACTGCCGAGCGCCTGGCAAAGGCTAAGAAGCTGAAGCTCGCCGTCACTGCCGGTATTGGTTCCGACCACGTCGACCTGAATGCCGCCAACAAGACCAACGGCGGTATCACCGTCGCCGAGGTCACCGGCTCCAACGTCGTCTCCGTCGCTGAGCACGTCATCATGACCATTCTGCTGCTCGTCCGCAACTTTGTCCCCGCACACGAGATGATTGAGCGCGGTGACTGGAACGTCGCCGAGGCCGCCAAGAACGAGTTTGATCTCGAGGGCAAGGTTGTCGGCACCGTCGCCGTCGGCCGCATTGGTGAGCGTGTCCTGCGCCGCCTTAAGCCCTTTGACTGCAAGGAGCTGCTCTACTACGACTACCAGCCCCTGTCGGCCGAGGTCGAGAAGGAGATTGGCTGCCGTCGCGTCGACACCCTGGAGGAGCTTGTCTCCCAGTGCGATATCGTCACCATCAACTGCCCCCTGCACGAGAAGACCCGCGGTCTGTTCAACAAGGACCTGATTGCCAAGATGAAGCCCGGCTCGTGGCTCGTCAACACTGCCCGTGGTGCCATTGTCGTCAAGGAGGATGTTGCTGCTGCCCTCAAGAGCGGCCACCTCCGCGGCTACGGTGGTGATGTGTGGTTCCCCCAGCCCGCTCCCAAGGACCACCCCCTGCGGTACGCAAAGAACCCCTTCGGTGGCGGCAACGCCATGGTTCCCCACATGTCCGGCACTTCCCTGGACGCCCAGAAGCGCTACGCCGACGGCACCAAGGCCATCCTGGACAGCTACCTGAGCGGCCGCTTCGACTACCGCCCCCAGGACCTGATTGTTATTGATGGCGACTACGCCACCAAGGCATACGGCCAGCGCGAGAAGAAGTAGATTGTAAATGTGTAATGAAATAACGCAAGCATATAAACAAATAAACAATATAAAGATATAACCATAAAACTGTCTATGCGCTCGTGATTTGTATAAGGAAGACTTGGAATGTATATTACAAGAAAAGTAAATGTCTGCCAGAAAGCCGTACTCCAGTGATGCGAAAGCAATCAAGCAAACCAAGATCAAAAACATAAAACACAACCCATTATTAAAACGTTATCCGCTCAAAATACAATAGAGACCATATGGAGAATAAGAACAGCATAAGAACAAAACCTGAAAAAGGATACAAAAGACAAAAGACGAGAAACAAAACTAACATACAGACAATGGCTGTAGGAAGACGTGAAAGATGCCTACTTGGCCATCACATCAACATAGCGGCCGCTCTTGCGGCTCTTCTTGCCGCCCTTGCGGGGGCCGGGAGCCGCACCCAGCAGATCATCAATGCTATTGGCGTCGCTCATGCTTGTAGTAGGACGGCTCGGCGGGCCGCTGGCAGTGCTGGCGGCCGACGACGTGCGGCCCATGAGGGGTGCAAGGGTAGGCAGGCCAGTAGGAGCGCCGCCCGACGACTGAGGGCGGCCGCCGCTCATAGGAGGGCCCATGGGAGGACCCATGCTTGTGCTGCCATATGACGAAGAAGGAGGCGGCGCGTGAGGGCCGCCCATGGGAGGCGGCGGTGTCGACCGGGCCGAGCCGGGAATTGAGCGAGGCGGTGGTGGCGGTGCGGCTGACTTGGCAGCCTGGTCTTCGGGACTGGCGTTCTTGTTGATCCAGCGCTTGAGCTCAGGGTCAAAGTAGAAGCTGCTCTTCTGGCCCAGCTTGGCGCGCACGGCCTTGGGGGTTTCAGCACCGCCAGATCCGCTACCGCCGGCACCGTCCATACCGGCCTCCTTCTTGGACCACCACGAAGTAAGACCCCAGCCCTTCTTGGCCTTGGCCTCCTTTTCAGCAGCAGCGCGTTTTTCTAAACAGTCAGTAGGTGGTCTTGTATAAAGTTATATAGTGGACTCTGTCGTGACAACTTACCCTCTTCCTCTGCGATCTTGCGGAACATTTCTGCGTTCTCGCGGTCCTTCTCCTCGCGCGACCGTTCGGCAGCGCTCTTCATGGGTGGAATGTCATCGTCGTCATCATCCATGAAGCTCTTGGCCTTGGGCTTGGGAGCATCGTTGTCACCAAGGCTTGCACCGCCCTCAGCGTCGGGCTCATCGGGCTCGTACGATGGTGGCTCGTAGCTGTACGGCTGGAACGAGGGAGGCTCGTATCCACCGTATCCGTTGGAGTTGCCGTTGGTGTGCTCGTCCGCACCTGCATTCGCACCATCTTCGGCTGTCTTGTCAGGCTCGTCCGAGACAGGCTCATAAGACGTGTTCATCGAAGGAGGCTCATAGCCATACGAGGGTGCTTGGTAGCCGTAGGAAGGAGCCTCGGACTTCGCCTCGTTCTTCTCCTGCTCAGGCTCAGCAGTTATCTGGGTAGTGGCCACTGGCTCGTACGACGAGCTGGCTGCAGGAGCATATGGCGAGCTAGTTGCCTCAGTTGACGGGGCGTACGGGTTGTAGCCAGATGTCGGCTCAGTAGGTGACTGCACAGGCGCATAGCTCGACACAGGTGCTGCAGGCTCGGCCTGGGACAGCGGTGTGTACGATGACTTGCGGGACAGGCTCGGCTTAAGGCTAGCACCGCCGCCCACTGGAGTATAGGGACTGTAGGTAGGCGACAGCTCAGAGCCGATGCGAGGTAGATGGGATGCAAACTCGCCGTTGGTCGAGTTGTTGTCGGCAGACACGCGGCGCGACGATGGTGCGTACGGCGACGATGTGCCGTTCGAGACGGGACGGGCAGCCGAAGAAGGCTCGTACGGGCTGGCAGCACGTGCAGTAATGACAGGAGCAGCCATGCCCAGCGGCGTGTAGCCAGCAACCGGCTCATAGGGGCTGGTGACAGAAAGCGGCGAAGCCATACCAGAAGTGGACATGCTCATGGGAGTGTAGCCGGCATTGTGGTCGTATGTGTTCATGATGGGTGTCACTGGAGCCGGACCGGGCGCGTAGCGAGAGCCGGCGCGCGTGGGAGGGGCGGTAGACGAAAGAGGCGGGGGAGCGTTTGCAATACCGTTCAAGGAACCATAGGCAGGAGAGGGCATGCCGTTCATACCATGACCACCACCAAACATCTCCATGCCCGTGGCTCCAACCAATCCGTGGGACGACGTGGGGCGGCTGATGGTCGGGGTGCCGCTAGCAATCCGAGCAAACGGACCACTCTCGACACTACCCTCAATACCAACGCCGCCGGGGACACCAGCACCCTCGACCTCGTCACCTGCAACAAACTTGTTGAAGCGGTTCCACATAGTGTCAGACACCTTGTTCATGCTAGGCTTGGGGATCCACGAGTTGGACTCCTCCTTGGGCGACGACTTGAGACGCTTCGAAAGGTCCTCGACGGCAGTCTCGAGTACGGTGTGGTAGTACGGAGACCGGCGCGCGTGGTTGCCCATGGCAGCAACAATTGCCTCGCAGTACTGGAGGGCTTTATCGCGCAGGCCATACTCGGCAAGAGTCATGGCATGCTGGAACTTGTAGGCAGCCAGGTGGGGGATGTTGGTGCTGGCGCTGGAGCTGGCCGACAGCGACAGACCGTACTCGTAGACCTCACTGAGAAGGACGGCATCTGTCTCTTTGGCAAATGACTCGACCTGGCCCTTGTGGTCGGCGCCCAGTAGCACAATGTTGGCGGCCGGGTCGTCGAGACCGCCAAAGACGGTGACGCTGCGCGAAAACAGGTAGCACACATGGGCAGCTTCGGCACGACCATATCCTGCCAAAAGGTTGCCCAGCGAGCGAATTGCCTGCACATCATCTGCGCTGCGGTTGCTCAGAATCAGGCTGAGCGTCTCGCACCACTTGTCGAGACCGGCCAGGCCGTCGTCCCGTGGCTGGGCTGCAAACGACTGGGTCGACATGAGCTGCAGGCCAGCGCGGGCGTGAGCGGGAACTAGCTCATCCACGCACTCTTCATGGTTCCCGGACAGGACCTCGTACAGAGCAGCCAGGGACTCGTTGTTGAGACCAGGAGTGTTGACTTCCTTGCGGACAAACTCCTGCGCAACCTTTTTGAATAGATCACGCGAAGCTGCGCCAGCAACAAGGAAAGCGTGGCCCCAAAGACGCTTGTCAACAGCGTCCCAGACAGCCTTTTCCTTGTCACCCAGCAGAAGCTTTCTCCGGATCTCTTCAACGACGACAGAGTCGACAGAATCGGCCTGGGCACCCACGGTTCCGTTGTTTTGGAAGCCGACGTAACCAGCGCCGGCACTGACCAGGTTGGAGTCATCAGTACTGTCAGCAGTGGCTTCATCCACAACACCGGGGACGAGGATGCTGCGGACAGCCTTGTCGACACTCTCAGTTCCCTCGAGAACACCATCATGCTCGACAAGCAGACGCAGAATCTTCCAGAGAAGCACTCTCTCTTCAAGGCGCTTATCCTCAAGGGATGCCTGCTTGTCAAAGGAGCTGGGGCGCAGGGACTGCTCCAGACCCTCAATACCGGCCGTGAGCCATGCCAGGACCTCCTTCTTCTTTGACTTGCCCTTGAGCGGGCCAGGGAACTTGGACAGGCGCTCATCAAGGGGCTGGATGTCCTTGATATGCTTGACCTGTACCTCACCAGGACCGCGGTGAATCATGGGCAGAGCCTGGTTGATGCCATAACGGGGAAAGTCCAGCGGGAAGGACGAGAGGAAAACACCGCCTGCACCCCAAGTGAAGATGGGTGCACCCTTCCATCTTTGGAGGGGATCTGTCTCGGTGCCATCAGTAGGAGGAACCAGGTTAAGGCTCTGCGACGGCGCTCTAGGCCGACTGACTACTGGAAGTGGCATTGACTGATTGCTGGACGAGGGGTGACGACCTGCATCTGCTACGGGGGCACCTCTGTTACTGTATACGGAGCCGGGGGACTGCGTGCGCCGGGGCGGCGACGGCTGCGACTCAGCTTGGGGCGCATAGTTGAGGATGCGCTTGGGCGGCGATAGAGTAGCTTGACTGTAGGCATTGCCCTGAGGAGGAGGGGTTTGTCTCTGCTTGAGGGGAGAGTGCTGGCTCGTCGTATGGGGAGGTGCAGCAGAGAACTGGTGCGGCTGGCTCGAACTTTCAGAAGATGGGGGCCGGCTGTATACTGCAGACTGGCTCTCCTCCTCCTCACGGGTAGGTGGGAGCGAGGAGACACGGTTGAGACGAGGCTCGAACATGGATGAGCTGCTGCGGCGCTCAGGGACATGTCCCTCTCCGTGGATCACAACATGATTGGCAGACGAAGTTCTTGGCTTGTCGTAGGAGATCTCAAAGTGGGCAAGAGGACTGGATGTCCGAGGCTGGTGTGCGAGAATAGGGGGTGTCGCTGAAGGCACGTAACCGGCAGAGGGAACGCGGTTGGGCGGGGCGGGCGAGTACCGGCTGGATGGGGGTGGTCCACTGGGTGTCGCGAGTTGGTTCGGGGAGGGCGAGTAGCGCAAGTTACCGGCCGGGGGAGGGAGACCTGGAGTGCCGAGCGACGGCTGAAGAGATGCGTAGGGATTGGCCTTGGGAGGAGCGACAAGACCGGCCATGGTAGTGGAGGGAGACTGTGCGATGGAGGGTTGCGGGGGAGGAGCAGACACAGATGGAGCCGGGGCAACTGGTGGCGCATAGTGGGAGTTTGGTGGTGGCACGGCTGTGGTTTGCGGCAGGGACTGTGCAGGCGCATACGGCGCCGCTTGGGGTGGGCCTTGGGCTTGTGGTGGAGGAGCCACGCTGGGAGTTGGAGGCAGCCCGGACATTGACTGTTGCGGCGCAGGTGAGCGCAGGCTTTGGCGGGATGCAGGGCGTGCCTTGGGAAGGATGGGCAGGTCCTCGAAGAAGCTCTCGTTTTTGGTAGGCCGAGTGCCGACTGTTGTAGCTGCTGCTGCCGCAGAGGTAAAGCCTGCCGATGGAGGAGGAGGGGGGGTGATGGCTTCCTTGGCCAAACTTGAGCCTCTTGGTGGAAGGCCATGGGGCGGTGCGGACGTGATATCCAATGCCTTGGGCAGGTGCTGTAAACTCTGGCGCTTGCGGGGCTTCTTGACGACATCCATGGGGAGGTCATAGGGAGAGCTGTAGCCACCCTTGGACTTGTCGGCAAAGCTCTGCGCCTTATGCAGGGTAGGCCGGGGCTGCTCTTGAAGAGAAGGCTGTGCACCGTAGGCGAGAGGGAACTGGTTGGGAGGAGCACCGGGGGCCGTGTACGGGTTGGGTACGACGGACTGGGGTGCGGGAGTGAACGACGGAGTTGGCAAATAGGGATTTGCCTGTTGTTGAGGCTGTTGAGGTTGTGTTTGGGAAACCTGCGGGAGGTAGCGGTTGGCTGTGGTTGCAGAAGCGGAAGCAGAAGCAGGTGCAGGGGCGGCTGCGGGGGCATCTATGTCATCTTCGAGGAAGCCCTCGTCATCGTCGCCGAAGAATGCTGCCGGGTCCAGCTCCTTGGTCTCTGTCGGCGCTGCTGCCTCAACCTCGTCTGTCTCGAGGATTGACTCGTCCAGCAGCTCGTCCTCATCGTCAAAGACCTCAGCCCACTTGGCGGCTAGGTCACCAGTAGGCTTCTCGGCGGTCTCCTCAGCAGGCTCTGTCTCTTCTGGAATGGTGGTTTCCTCCTTGACAGGCGACTGGATAGGGCTATCCACCAGCTGCGACTCCTGGCGTGACACACTGCCAACGTTCATGGATTGCAGAACCTGCATCGTTGACTTGCGCTCGATGGAAGGGGGTGAGAAGGAAGCCGCGGGCTCGCTGATGGACGCGCCGGTGTTGTTGAAAAAGTCGTCATCCTCACCGCCGTCGGTCTCATCAAAAGGATCCTTGGTCTCGGGCTGGCTGGCTGGCTCAACGACGGGTTCTGCGACCGGTTCCGCAATAGGCTCAACGACCTCGGCAGTCTCAGTGGTCTCAGTCTCGGGGACGTTGGTGCTTTGCTCGTTAGACATGAGAGGAACACCCTCTTCGTATCTTGCGCTGGGGACATCCCACGAGGCCTGTTCAGGCTCAGTCGCAACACCTTCTGCGGTGGCACCCTTAAAGAACGACGCATCCTCCGGGCTGTCGGCGCCATCCAAGTCCCACGCATCAATAGCAGCTTCAACCTGGTTTTCTGTCAACTGTGGTGCTTCCATCGACTTGGCCGTAGTTGGTCTGTCATCTTCCAAGGCGTCCTTCTGGACCTCGCTATCAACTTCTTGGATGATGCCCATCGCTTGAGAAGACGCCAGAGGCTGCTCGTGAGACGGAGCCGACTCGGTTTCCGGCAAAGGAGGAACGACAGGGAACGAGTTTGTGCGGTCTGAGGGAGACATGAACTGGAAGGGGTCCGTGTCAGAGCGCGAGATGCTCCAGTCGCCCTCCTCGTCCTCGGCGTCCCAGTTGACGTCGTTGGGGACGGTGCGTGTGAATGAGAGAGTGCTGTAGTGCTTATTGGCGACAGAGTTGCGTGCCGAGTCGGCGGGAGATGCGATAGGGGTGGTTACGGCATGCTCGGGCGCAGCATCTTCTGAGAGATCAGGTGTTTGTGGTGTGAATGTGTGCGCTGTCTGTGGGTCTTCTGCGACAGAAGTGTCGATTTCAGTTACTGGTTTTGATCTCTCCTCCGGCTGCTCAAGCTGTTCTGGCTGTCGTGGCGCAGCCGCGGGAGTAGACTCGGGTATGACTTTTGAAGATGAGAGAGGTGTTGGCGATTTGGAATCCAATACATCTGAAGGGGGCTTCTCACCCCGGGGGCTTGCGGCATCGTATTCGGGGAGCCAGGCTTCGGCGGCAGTTTCGTCAAGGCTGTCGACAGTCAGGCCAATAGCCAATGGTGTCCCAGACTCTTTTGCGGCGGGCTCAGTGGCTGGCTGTGTGTCTGCTGGGGTGTCCGTGGATGCCGGTTCGGAGTGGTTGTGTGGCATCGATGCCGGGTTCCACGACGCGGTTGAGCTTTCGGATGACATTGCGGCGCGTGTATGTCGAATTAAAAAGTTGTAGGTGGTGAATTAAAAGGTCGTAAGAGGGCAAGTGCAGAAGAAGAAACGAAGAATAAAGAAATGAAGAAGTCAAGGTCGTGCAAGCTGTAAAGAGCGTCAGCAATGTGTCATCACGAACACATGCGAAAAGTAATGCAAACAAACGACGATGCAGAAGAACACGAAAACCAAAAAGAATCCAAAAGAATGCAGATCGAGTGACAGAAGCCAGAAAAGGAGCACTCGGGCCGTAGCAGGGGTTGTGGAGCGAGAAAGGGGACAATCACAAAAATGTAAAATAAAAGCAAATGAGGGTAAAAGTGGACAGCAAGTTAAATGAGCTGCGTGAAGGATGCCCCGGAGTCATGAACAACAGGAAGACAAGCGAAGCAAAAAAAAAAAAAAAAAAAAAAAAAAAAGTAAAAATAACAGGAATATAAGCTAACAGCAAAAAGGAGAAGCTTACTGGCACGTACTCGAATAGCTGGAATAGGGGCAGTTAATAGACCAGCTCTAAAGAGCACACGTCATTGCGATATTTCGAATAGACGACCCAGATGTACGCGTCGAGGGCGATGGTGGTGCTTCTGGGGTTGTTCTTGGGTGTCGTGGTGGCGATTGTGTTTTTGAGGCTTGAAATTGGCCGTTGGTCGTTGATCGTGAGGATGCCGGCTGTTTGCGTGTGGTGAGATGGAAAGGAAGGAACGATGGAAGGAGCGATGGAAAGATGGGAAGGTGTCGTTTGGGAATTTGGGTCGCGCCTGCCGAGGGAGATAGAGGGACGTGCTACGATGATGGAATGCTGCAGGAAAGAGCGAGTGGGCGTGCTAGGGCCTGTTTCCAAGGGAAGTGGATAACAGGTTGCAGGTTGCGGGCAGGAGCTCTCAGTTAGCCAGTTGTCCTCATCGAAGGAGCAATCGAAACAGGAAGGAACGGTTCGGGCTCGTTCCGTGTCAGCGTATCAGTCAGAGTGTTAAACGCTGGGCCTTCTAAAAGGGCAAGAGCCACCGGCGCAAGTACCCATAGACGCGTTGGCGGTGGCGAGGTACTTGCCCCTGACACATACTACGTATACAATGCATGTCTTGCTATAGTCTGAATAGTCAGCCCACTGATGCACACTGCATAAACCAGCTCGAGGCGCTGTCCACACTGTGTGCCCCGAGGATGACGCAGACAGTAACGATCTGGCAGACCTGTGGCATATGCAATAGCGGAGTCTACTAGGCGGCCGAATAAATCGACTTTACGTAATACACTTTTCTCGCTTCCGCTGTGCTCTGCATACCGACTGTCCCTTTCGCATCTCCAACTGTTATCACCACCGCGCATCCATGAGCTCACAACACATTCTTTTCGCAAACTAGCCATCGCTCAATCACCCACGACCATACACAGACTCATTTCAACATATACAACTTCTAATTCGAGCCATCCGCCCTTTACCTACCCGGCCGAGTATTTTGGGTTCGCCCGCAGAATATCATCGAGATCACCTTTGGAAAAGTCGCTAGTTTTCCAGCCCATCGCCGTCGATAGCGTTTATCCCGCGTCACCCCTCTATTACTACCTCTCTTCCTGCGCCCCGGCGAACTCCCATGCGGCATGCCTCCCTCACCTGCATACCATCCAACCGAGCCTCCCGATTCCCCGTCTGAAGATTCCGACTCTGAGCTCGAGCTTGATCTTGAGGAACTCGACCCGAAGACCTCGGGCGTGTCCCCAGGCGGCGGTGCGAGCAGCAACAACGGCCTCAACAGTAGCAGCAACAACAACAGCAATAACAACACAAATTTTGGCCGCCCAGCAAATATTGCTCTTCGTAAGCTCCGAATGGGTGGCCTACGACGCGCCGGCACCCGCGGCCGGGGCTATGGCGACGGGAGCATGGCGAGTGGCCGCGACGAGTACGACGAGGACGGACGGGGCCTGCTAGACGACGCAGACTCGATGACACGACGGGACTCGGATGCACACGACGAGGATGACGGCCTGCTGTCGGGGTCGCCACGCTCACACAGACGGCGACGCTCCTCCTTTGCACAGGACACCATCCAGACCTTCGCTGGACGACTACGCCTACCGAGTTTCATGTCCACGAGCAGCCTCGGCCAGAACAACAACAGCAGAGGTGGCCTTGCCACCGAGGAAGAGAATAACAATGACGACGAAGACAACCAGCAGGGCGACGACGACCCATCGACAGCGCGCCATGTCGCCGTCGGCTCGGCACAGACGACTCGCTTCCCTCCCAACCTTATCTCCAACGCCAAGTACACCGCCTGGTCTTTCCTCCCTGTGACTCTGTACAACGAGTTCTCCTTCTTTTTCAACATGTACTTCTTGCTAGTGGCCTTGTCCCAGGCCATCCCACAGCTGCGCATCGGTTACCTCAGCACGTACGTAGCACCCCTTGCCTTTGTGCTCATGATCACTCTGGGCAAGGAGGCATACGACGATATTGAGCGGCGGAGGCGCGACAACGAGGCCAACTCGGAAGAATACATGACCCTACAGTTCGTAGACCCTATTCATGGCGGGCTCGACGCGAGCGGATTTGGAGGCGGCAGTGGTGCCGGCGGCAAGAAGCGCAAGACTCTGCGCTCCGACTCTTCCACCAAGGCCCAGCGCCGGCGTCTGCTTGCCGTTACGCAGAGTGAGCGCGAGAGGCTGTCCGATATCCAAGAGGAGGAGGAGCAGCTCGAGGGCCGTGGCCATGGTGGCCGCAAGCTGCCCGCGTCGCGCGTTGTTGAGATCTCCAAGAAGTCGCGCGACCTCAAGGTGGGCGACGTGCTCAAGCTCACCAAGGGCCAGCGCGTGCCCGCCGATGTAGTAATTCTCAAGTGCCTGTCGCCCGAAGCAGCAGCCAGTAGCGACGACGAAACTGACGACGAAAACGATCAGCCGGCTACGAACTCAGCACCAACCGAGGCCAACCTCCTCAATGTGGACGACGATGATGCCGGCGAGGGTTCAACTTCAGCTTCAACTGCCCAGGCTGCACCTGCTGCAGCCAAGGTTGGAGAGAGCAGTGGCGGGGGTGCTGGCGGCGAGACGTTTATTCGTACTGACCAGCTGGATGGTGAGACCGACTGGAAGCTGCGTCTCGCTTCGCCCCTGTCGCAAAACCTGCCGTCTGAGGAGCTCGTACGTCTGCGCGTGACGGGCGGCAAGCCCGATAAGAAGGTCAATGAGTTTGTCGGCACTCTCGAGCTGCTGCCATCGCGCGACGATGCTACGGACAACACTGCCAGCAGCATTGCTGTTGTCGATGACGAAGATGAGGATGACGAGGACAGCGGGTCTACGAAAAAGGCCAAGACATCGGCTGCCCTGTCCATCGACAACACGGCCTGGGCCAACACAGTTATTGCATCGCACGCTACGACTCTCGCGGTCATCATCTACACTGGCCCCCAGACGCGCTCCGCTCTATCGACAGCACCATCCCGGTCCAAGACGGGTCTGCTCGAGTTTGAAATCAACTCGCTCACCAAGATTCTCTGTGCTCTGACTCTTGCACTGTCCATCATTCTTGTCGCGCTCGAGGAGATTTTTGAGAAGAAGAACGGCGGCAAGGGAGCTGAGAACGTGATCTGGTACGTCAAGATCATGCGCTTCCTTGTGCTGTTCTCGACCATTGTGCCCATCAGTCTGCGTGTCAATCTGGACCTGGGCAAGAGTGTGTACTCGTGGTTCATTCAGCGCGATCCCGGCATCCCCGGCGCCGTTGTGCGCACAAGCACAATCCCCGAAGACTTGGGCCGTATTGAGTACCTTCTGAGCGACAAGACAGGCACGCTCACGCAAAACGAGATGGAGATGAAGAAGATCCACGTTGGCACCGTGTCGTACGCGAACGAGGCCATGGACGAGGTGGCCGAGTACGTGCGGCAAAGCTTTGCCCCGGCTGCCACCCTCTCGTCGGTCACCAACCCGCCGGCCGACACCCTAGTGACGCCGTCGTCCACGCTCCCTTCTGCTACTGGCAATGCGGCTACGCGCACGCGCCGTGAGATCGGCTCACGTGTGCGCGATATCGTGCTGGCCCTTGCTCTCTGCCACAACGTGACACCGACGACCGACGAGGACGAGGTGACGGGCGAGACTGTCATCTCCTACCAGGCATCGTCGCCCGACGAGATTGCCATTGTGCGCTGGACCGAGGCCGTAGGCCTGCGCCTGGCCAACCGTGACCGCTCGACCATCACGCTCGAGTCCGTTGATACGGGCAAGGTTGTGGTGCAAGTGCGCATTCTCGATATTTTCCCCTTTACGTCCGAGGGCAAGCGTATGGGTATTGTGGTGCAGTTCTACACCAGCCCGCCTGCCCCCGGCAGTGCACCGCCACCTCTGGAGGACAGCGAGATCTGGTTCTACCAAAAGGGTGCTGATACGGTCATGAGCTCCATCGTGGCAGCAAACGACTGGCTCGATGAGGAGACGGCCAACATGGCACGCGAAGGTCTGCGCACACTGGTCGTGGGCCGCAAGCGGCTGTCGGCCACCCAGTACCGCGACTTTACGACCAAGTACCAGGATGCGGCACTGGCCATTTCCGGCCGTGACGCTGGCATGCAGCGCGTTGTGACCAGCTACCTGGAGACGGATCTGGAGCTGATTGGTGTTACGGGTGTCGAGGACAAGCTGCAGCGCGATGTCAAGCCCTCGCTGGAGCTGCTGCGTAACGCGGGCATCAAGATCTGGATGCTGACGGGCGACAAGGTGGAAACAGCACGGTGCGTGGCTATCAGCGCCAAGCTCGTGGCCCGTGGCCAGTACATCTACACAGTAGCCAAGATGCGCAACAATGCGGCGACCCAGGAGCAGCATTTGGATTTCCTGAGAAGCAAGACGGATGCGTGCCTGCTGATTGATGGCGAGAGTCTCGCCTACTTTTTGAGCGGCTCGTACCGCACCGAGTTTATTGCCGTCGCCGTCAAGCTGCCGACAGTCGTGGCCTGCCGCTGCTCGCCGACTCAAAAGGCTGAAGTGGCCAAGCTGATCAAGGCATACACGCGCAAGCGGGTGTGCTGTATCGGCGACGGTGGCAACGACGTGTCCATGATCCAGGCGGCCGATGTGGGTGTCGGTATTGTGGGCAAGGAGGGCCGGCAGGCGTCGCTGGCGGCTGATTTCAGCATTGAGCAGTTCTGCCACCTGACCAAGCTCCTGGTGTGGCACGGCCGCAACAGCTACAAGCGCAGTGCGAAGCTGGCGCAGTTTGTCATCCACCGTGGCCTGATTATCGCCGTGTGCCAGACCATGTACAGCATTGCCATCAACTTTGAGCCCGAGGGTCTGTACAAGGACTGGCTGCTGGTGGGCTATGCGACGGTGTACACGGCGATGCCGGTGCTGTCGCTGGTGCTGGACAAGGACGTCGACGAGAACGTGGCCAACCTGTACCCGGAGCTGTACAAGGAGCTGACAGAGGGCCGGTCGCTGTCGTACCGGACGTTTTTCGTGTGGGTGTTTGTGTCCATCTACCAAGGCTGCATGATCCAGGGCCTGTCTCAGATCCTGACCGAGGTGGACGGCCCGCGCATGGTGGCGGTGAGCTACACGACGCTGGTGCTCAACGAGCTGCTGATGGTGGCGATTGAGATCACGACGTGGCACCCGGTGATGATTGCGTCGATTGTGGGCACGTTTATGCTCTTCTTGGTGTCGGTTCCCTTCCTGGGCGGCTACTTTGACCTGCAGTACATTATCACGCTGGGCTTTGTGTGGCGCGTGGCGGCCATCTGCGCGATCTCGCTGGTGCCGCCGTATGCCGGCAAGCTGATCCGGCGCACTATGAAGCCGCCATCCTACCGCAAGGTGCAGAGCTAGTGTGCTAGTGTTGGGATGTTGCCAGCAAGCGAGCATTGCATATTTTTATTGTATTTTTGAACCTGAATTGGATTGTTTGGGCAAGCGGCGTCTCGTGTTTCTCTAGCAGTATTGTATGATTTATTCTCTATAATATATCTATATAGCATGTACTTGCTTTGTCATTCCTATCATTTCCATTTCTTGAGTTCATTGTATTTGCCTGGGCATGTCGTGGCCGTAGCATCGTCATCGTCGTCGTCATTATCTACATCTACAGCTTGAGGACTTGCCACTCTGCAAGCTTGGCATCCTTTGCTGCCATTTTTCCGAGAATACCACCAACTGGTCCCTGCCGCTCCAGTCCGGCTGCCCACGTCTTGGGGCCTGCCCAGGCCGACACAAAGCCATCAGGTCCAGACACGAGAACCAGATTTGATCCTGGCGGTGAGGGTGCGGCGATCTTGTCTGAGTCTGAGACGTTCTTGCACAGACAGTAGGCCCTTGCTGAGCCATACTCTGGATCAGATTCGAGTCTCTCGAGCGTCTTTTTCGAGTGGTAGACACAGGGCTGTGCTGATGCCGTGGCCGATGCCGATGGTGGTGATACTGGCAGTGTTGATACTGATGCCGACGACGACGATGATGACCCAAACGGCCACAAGTACGACATCCAGCCATGCTGTTGCCGAGCACCACTCACAAACTTGCGCACGTCGCCCTCGTTGATAAATGTCTGGTTTGCGTCGACGTAGCTCAGAATCCGCACGCGCTCGGCACCGTAGCGTGTCTGCAAGGCGCGCAAGTCCCGGACGACAGGGTTCGCCAACGATGCGTCACCGCTGCCTTCGAGGCCGACGCTGTCCTGGCCCAAGCGGTTCGCCCACAAGATCGCCACCGGCAGCGAGCTCGTTGGTGGTGTTGTAGAGAGTACGGACGATGCCGCCTGGAGTGCAGTGGCAATGCCCGTGCCGCCCGCGAGGATGACGACCTTCTTTTGATCATGGTCGTGTGTCTCGGCGACA
This sequence comes from Ophiostoma ulmi, assembly GCA_029298715.1. Classification (NCBI taxonomy): domain Eukaryota; kingdom Fungi; phylum Ascomycota; class Sordariomycetes; order Ophiostomatales; family Ophiostomataceae; genus Ophiostoma; species Ophiostoma ulmi. The sequence goes on along the minus strand of JANSLN010000001.1, from coordinate 483,019 downwards.
CCGGCTTTGGTAGTCCGGGAAGCAAGTCTTGACGCAACATCAAAGCTCAGCCTCGGCCCGCGCACATCAATGGTTGATCCGACGACGCGCTGCGATAGGTACCGCGACACCTCACCGCCCGGGACCGTCCGCACAAAGATGCGAATCTCGACGTCATCGTTGGCAAACGTCTGCTTGGAGACCTCGACATCTGGCAGAGGCGTATAGTCGCGCGCAATCTGCAGCTGCGGCTGCTTCACTTCAATCGACCACAGGCCGTGCTGCCATGCCTTGTCGATGAGCTGCCGCGTAGCTGCACGGCTCTCGGGCGTCGCAACCCGCGGCAGACGCAGCGTCAGCACAAACGCCGTGGGCGACACGGTCTCGCGCGCGACGACCTGAAACGGCACAAAGGTGTCCTTGTTGAGACTGCTGCCGGCGCGGTGGTTGCTGGAGCCGTCATCGGGCAGCTGGGCGTCGGACGCCGCGTCGGACGCTGCCCAGTAGTAGCCGGCGACGAGCAGAGCAGTGGATGCGATCCAGACGCTGCGGCGGCTCTTTCTCTTGCGCGGCGCCTGTTCGGGGTCATTATTTTCGGGACTGCCAACTTCTTTATTTTCCTTGCGATCTGAGCATCGTTGATGTGACGTTGAGAAGTGACGGCGAGCTAGGTGACATGACGAGGCTGCGGGTGGAGGACGAAGAGGAAGACGAGGCTGGGTACGAGACGGGAGACGGCGCGGCACGGCAGCTGTCAACGACGCCAGAGACTTTGCTGGAGAGCCCAGACAGTTTGGTGTAAGCGGTGGTCTCATGGGATGTGCTGTTGTCTGAATTATGCTAGCGACTGGTCGTCGTCGTGGGCTGTTGGGCGTAAGATTGCGCGCCAAAAATCAATTGGGAAAATCAGGTACCCACAGTGCCAAATGATAGGTTATGGACACTGTATGCCACACATAAGACGACTACTTGCACAGTGCTAGGCCCCACAGCTGCACAATGACGGAGTTAGCAGCTCAGTGAAGCTCCCAATGACGACTCGGCCATTAGCGATATCTCGATATTGGCATCAGCGTGTTGAAGTGAGGTTTCTTTCTGGATAGACGGCAATATATACATTGATATCCAATCGTTTGCCTTGATATGTCGGCTTCAGTCCGGCCGGCCTCGTTGGTTGCCCGCTCTCTTCGGCACTGTCTTCCATCCCACCTCCCGTCATCATCAGCTTCATCAGCCTCAGCCTTTTCAGCCTTGGCATCACCATCACATGCTTTATTAGCAAGCAGAATAGCACAGACCGTCCGTCGGTCATCTACCAAGGCTTCGCCCGCATCAAAACGCCCCCCACCGCCGCCGCCACCGTTCCCTACTGTCGCCGCCTGTCCGTCGCCAACATGCGCCTGCGAGCCCATGCCCGAGCTGCCAGAGAGCCTGCCCATTGACTACAAGGCACCCCTGAATGGGCTCATTTCTGCCTACAACGAGCAGGTCCTCGTGTGCACTGGTCATGCCGACTGGCCGTCCAAGATTGAAGAGGAAAACAGCGGCGACAACCTCGCGGCCGACCTCAAGGAGCTTTTTGGCCGCGGCGGCAAGTACTCGGATGTAGGTCTATTTCTATTTCCATTATTGCATCCACATGCTAACTACAAAGCCCTTTCACAATGTATCTGTCTTGAACTCGTCGTTCCCCGCATCGCCGCCGTTATACCCTGGCCTGCAGTCGTCATCGGTCTACCTGCTGCCCAGCTTCACCTATGTGCCCCTGCTGCCGCGCGTGTCGTTTGACGCCGTCGAGGCCCTGGCCAAGGGGTTCCTGCTGCCCGAGAAGCTGCACAAGGCCCACGATGGCCTGCTGTCGCCCGTGCACAGAGACAGACTGACGCGCAAGGCGCCATTTCAGGGCCTGCTGCCGCACGTGCGGCCGGTGACGGACATTCTCGTGCTCATCTGCGGCCACGGCGGGCGTGATGCACGATGCGGCATTCTCGGGCCCGTTCTGGAGACTGCTTTTGAGGGCCAGCTCGAGCGCGCCGGCGTTTCTGTGCAGCGCGGGCCGATAGAGGTCGGACCGGGTGCGGCACGCCTGGAAGACGGGTCTGACAACAAAAACAAAAACAAAAACGCAGACGCAGAGCCGGGCCAGTCGGTGGTCCTAGACAACAAGAGGACGGCCCGCATCGGCATGATCTCGCACATTGGCGGGCACAAGTTTGCAGGCAATGTGATTATCTACCTGCCGCCCAACCTGACCAAGGCCGACGGAAGTGGACACCCTCTGGCTGGCTACGGCATATGGTACGGCCGCATCGAGCCGCAGCACGTCGAGGGCATTGTCAAGGAGACGGTGTTGGACGGCCGGGTCGTTACGGACCACTTCCGCGGCGCCATCAGTCCAGACCGGAGGATTGTGCGGTTATAGACGTCGACGCGTGTATGATGGGTGTTGTGAGAATATATTTATTAGACTTGTCGTTTTAGACTTTTAATATTTTTTGGTTTTCGCTATGCAAATCTAGTTGTCTTGTCCAGAGCAGTAAAGACCCTTTTTTCAATCTCCAACAAATCGGTAAAAAAATACAATGTACAAATCAAGACTGGACTCAAGAATCAACAAAAGGACAGAAAAGGACAGAAAAGGAGGCGGAAACCCAAACACTACAGCCGCTTCCAAAACTTCCACCACGGCGTCTCGCCGAGCTCCCGGTGCTTGTCGCCGCTGCGCCGCTGCTTGCGCACGCGCCAGTAGTAGACAGGCAGGCCTGCGAGAATAAAGCCCACGACCACCAGCGTCTCCAGCGGCTGGGCAAACACGGCCCGGCTCAACAGGAAGAGCGACACACAACAGAAAATGATGGGTGTTGATATCCACGCCTTGTAGGGCCGCTCCAGGTCGGGCTCCTGCACGCGCAGAATAATAAGGCCCAGCACGGTCAAGAAGTAAAATGTATAGCCGGCGACGCCGTAAAAGGTCAGCAGCGTGCTGAACTCGCCCACCATGACATAGGCGCACGTCAGCGCGCAGTTGAGCGCGAGCGCATAGATGGGCGTGAAGAACAGGCCGGTATCCTCGTCAGCCACGAGGCGCGAAAACAGGCGGCCAAACCAGTTCTGGTTGGACATGCGCATGCGCATACCGCCGCCCGGTCCGCCACTGCCGGCACCGCCGTGTCCAGCACCAGCACCGCTGCCGCCCAGGCCGATGCGGCCAAAAATTTCGGGAAAGTAGCCTTCGCGGCCGGCCACGTACACAAGCCGACTGCTGGTAAAGGTCGAGCTGTTGAGGGCGCCAAAGCACGAGGCGCTGACAATGAGCGCAAACACGAGCGAGCCGACGGGGCCAAACACCTTGGCGCCAAACACTACAGCGACCGTGTTGGTCGAGTTGATGGCGTCGAGCGACAGCACCAGGAAATAGGCCACATTGGCCAGCACGTAGCTCACAATCACGAGCGGCATGGCCGTGTGGATGACGCGCGGCAGGTCGCGGCGCGGGTTGCGGAACTCGCCGACAACGTAGTTGGTATTGTCCCAGCCGTCAAAGGCCCAGAGACCGGCATACAACGCGACCGCCCAGGCCGAGGCGTCCAGGTTGGTGTTGTCAAACCACGGGTGCGACTTCCAGTCCAGGCTCGGCGTGCCCGAGTACGAGTAGCCCGTGGCCGCCACGACAATGCCCGTAATGGTGACACCGACGAGCGCGACAAACTTGAGGAACATGAGCAGGTCGTTGACGCGCGTACCTAGTTTTGTAGATATGCAGTTCATCACCGTCACGGCAATCACGCCGACGAGCGCGGCCGTCTTGTTCACCCACGGGTTGACGGCGCCCGGGTCGGCACCGACGACGGCGCGCACAAGGTACTCGCCCATGATCAGCGAGATAATGGCCGCGCTGCCGGGCTTCAGCACGAGCACGGCCACCCAGGTAAACAGAAAGCCAAACACCTCGCCCAGGATCTTGGCCAGGTACGCCTGCGAGCCGCCGTTCAGCGGGATGGCACCGCCCAGCTCGGCATAGCTCGACGCGCCCGTCCAGGCCAGAATGCCCGCAATCACCCACACGATCAGCGCCGCACCGGGCGAGCCCACATTGGTGTTGACCAGACTCGGCGACGAAAAGATGCCCGAGCCGATGATCAGGCCAACCACCAGCGACAGGCCGTTCATGTACGTCAGCGTCTTGTGCCGCTCCAGCGAGCCCGCGCCGAGCAGACCGCCGCCGCCGCCAGCCGATGCTCCAATGCCGCCGCGGCCCGCGCCCGATGCACCGCCCGACGCCGACGCGCCTAGTGGCGCATACCCGTCGGCACCTGCTGTGGACGACAAGGGAAACAGGTTGGCAGCAAGATCAAAGCCCGAGGAGACGGAAAAGGTGCGTCCGCGGCCGTATCGTATTGGACGGCCGTACTCTTCATCGTGGTGGCTGCCACCCAGACCTGCGCCGGCTGCAGCTGGGTTGTCAAAGTCGAGAGGATCGTCGCGTTCGAGAGATGCTTTGCGCGAGGACGAGAAGCTTGGTCGTGAAGAGAGGTCGGAGTTGTGGTCGTCGCCACTGCCGCCGTGGCCGCCGCGTTTGCCGTGTGCGCCAGCATTGGATGCGACGTCGAGCTGGCTGGAGCTGGCGAGGGAAGCGAGTTCTAGCGAGTCGCGCGCGCTTTGCTGCAAACTTGAGTATGGAGCCATTGTGTGTGTGTAGGGTTGTGAAGAGGTCGTAGAGGATCAGAGAGGGTGTCGAGGAGCTCCGCGCATGTCGAAGTCAACGAGCGCGTGGGGTGGCAGAAGATTGTGATGTACAGCTGATTATTTTGAGTGGGTCAAGACCGCCAGAGTATCGTGTCGTCGAGAGTGCCGTCAATGTCGTAGTAATGTCGCCGTCGTCGCCCTCCTCGATGTCGTCGTCGTCGTCGTCGAGGCGATGTCGCAAGATCAAAATCTCGTCAGGGGTATAAGAGATGGCAAGGAAATAAAGTAAGAGACGTGGTAGACGTGATAGACTAAAAGCAGCCAAGAGTATATGATCCCCAAAAACTATCAATATGAACAACTACAAGCAACCGGTACTGGGGAAATGTGTCGAAAGGTGGTCTGCAGCATGAAACTGCAATCTTGGCTGGTGATGTCAAGGAGAGATCGCTCCAAGCGGTAGCGGTGCTAGGCCTGGCCAGATCGGGGGTTATTTAGCTGTGTTTAGCTGTTTAGCTGTATTTGACTTGGCCAGGCAGACCGCTAAGGAACTATGCACTGTAGGGCAGTGACGTTTTGGGACAGTCAGTAATACGAAAATTAAATCAAAAAATAACCCGAAAATTAAACTTTAAGGCAGGGTGGAGACAGACACGGCTTTAAACCAGACAGCGCTAGTCTTATTATGGAGTATATAGTCACGTGTGTTTGACATGTGCTCTGCTCTGACGATGCGATGAGGTGTTTGGTTGCTTGATGCCAGCGCTGTAATTGAAAGGATTGCGTAGTAGAGCATTGTATCTTCTTTATTGCTCATTGTTTTGGTGTTTTCGGAGTTGATATATCATCTGTAGCGGAGGAGAGGCTGAAGATGGCTGAGAAGAGGTTAAGCATGTGTTTGGGTCATGTGGTGTAAATAGTGTTTATAGGTCCATAAAATACTAAGTGCACTGCAATTGGGTAACCCGTAAATAGCCATAGTACGTATAGTGCCGGTAGTCTGGCGTTCTGAGAGACGGCTCCTCTAATGTGGGCTTTATCTTACCAGTGGGCTCCTACCGTGGGCTCAGTGACTTACTCCAGCCCCTTTTCACCATTTCAGAACCCCTTTCCAGGGTCTGCACCCCTGAAGATATATGTATTGGGAGTGGTCAGTCCAGAGCAAACGGGGTGCTGTCGATCAAGTCTAATCTTATTGATTTTTTATTGATTTTCATTTGGTCTGTCTTGTCCAGTCAGGTCTCTCAGATCTATTTGTAGAGACGCTATCAGATGGTTGAAAGGGGTTGCTGGGATGAGGATAGCCGTGCTTATGTCTGCTTTCTGGTGTCAATAAGACTGAGAAGAGGTGATGATGAAGGATGAAAGGTGTAGATACGAAGACAGAGAGACGGAGAGACAGATATGAAGATATAGTGTACATCTACAAGTGCAAGTCATCTGCAAAGGCTGAAGACGTCTTGAACCACTCTTGATCTCTGGCCCATCCTTTGACAATCAGGTCGACCCCCAGCTTGATGGCCTGGGCGACTTGCTCTTGTGAACCGGGAAGAGGGCCCGTTGGTGCCCGTCTGATCATGCAGCAGATCAAGTGCACGCCGGCATGGATAGCAGTGCGGTAGAAGAGGTCTCTATCTTCCAGCAGATCAAGCCCGTACCCAGAGACGAAACCAGTGAGAATGTCCAGTGCCGCCGTGGCTCCCCGGAAGTGGTCGCGCTCGAGCAGGTCGCCAACCATCTGTCCGAGATCGTATGAGCGATGGCCCAGCTGTGCAAACTCCCAGTCGACGACAAACAGACGTCTCTCAGTCAAGTCGGACGGCACGAGGACGTTGCCCGACCAAAAGTCGCCGTGGACGACTCCCCAGTTGCTGTCAGACGTTGAGTGATCTGGTATACTAGCAAAGTCTTGGGCCGCTGCAGCCTGCACTTCTTTCAACACGGCCAGGTCACTCGCTACCACGTCAAATTGCGACACAATACGCACAAGGGCATCGTACGTGATCTGGTGCTTGAGCTTGCGCATCGGCTCGTTGGCAGCAATGGCGTCTCGCAGTAAGGACTGCTCCGGTGCTGATGTCCAGGCATGGAAGGAATGGAGCCACGCTCCCAGAGCATAGCCGATAGAGTGTGCATTCTTTTGCTCTTGTAGAGGGTGCTGATTCTGCGTGTCTGCCGTCGACTCGAGCAGAGATGTCTTGAGGTCGATGGCATGGGCAAAGTACTGCAGCACCTGGGTATTCGTGCCGCGGTCGAACCAGAGCAATTTCGGGGCCTGGACTGCAAAGCGTGGGTCTTCTTCTTGGCCTGAGCTGTGCTCGAATTTGCTCAATGCATCCAGCATGGCCTCTTCGAATGTCTAGAGTTATAGAGTTAGCATTCGCGTAGGTGATCATGGGACAGTCGGCACTTACAGAGCGAGATACATCAATGGCAAAGCCCTTGTTGACCGCTGCATATCCAGTTGTATGCTTGACAATGACTGTCTGGACTGTCTCGTCATCTCCATCAAGAGGCCTCTCCAATTTCCCGCGAAAGACAAAGTTGGTCGTGCCGTTGGTCAGCTCGAGCAGAGACGTGCAGGCAAACGGCGTCGAGGCAAGCTGATCAAGAAGAGACACTATCAAAGCATTCTTTTCTGTCTCTGTAGGAGGTGCCATTGTGTATAAGACGAGCAGAAAATCTTGAGCATCCGCTATATTTGTTTGTCTACCATTGACATCAACCTTATCGTCGGCGTCGTCTCCGAGCGAGAAATAATGCTACTCGGATACAACTGCACTCGTCGCATTATTCTGGTGTGACTCATATATTCAAGATGTACAAGGTCCAATCTACATACAATGCATCAGATTTTATTAAGCACTTGTCTGCAAGCATTTCACAGTCGTCACGTCATTGATGCAGTCAGCAATATGGTGTAAGTGCTGAAGCGGATGACCCACACTGCTCACTCCCGCCGCAGCGCCCGCATGGCTTATCGCGATAAGAAATCATTGTCGATTGGCTCCACTTATCTCAACCTCACCTCTTGACATTATGAGAATGACCCTTCGCATTGAGTCGACTGCGAGATGATTCGTAAAGGTTATGCCAAGATGGCTCTCTTAAATTCGAGGCTGGCGGGCCGCTGCATGTCATTACGGCAAGCAGCAGCATCGCACACCCTACGAACGCCGCTGGCCCGAGCAGCCTGTTTCTCCTCGTCATCCTCGTCGTACTCTACCTCGTCATCCACAAACTCATCCTCGCCGCGGATATCTCATATATCTCACATCACACCTCTGCGGTTCAATTACTCTCAGAAGCGGCTTTATGCCGAGATGGCTCGTGCAAAGCTTGACTTGCTAGCTATCGACACAAAATGGCAGGCCAAGTGGGCTGAGTCTACGCCTCCAACATCCTCCTCCTCGCCATCGTCATCGTCATCGTCACCATCTACATCCTCTCGTCTGCAATATGTCTTGCCCATGTTCCCATACCCCTCGGGCAATCTCCACCTCGGCCACCTCCGCGTCTACACAATCGCCGATGTGACGGCCCGCTTCTTCCGTCTCCAGGGCCATGATGTCCTGCTGCCCATGGGCTGGGACTCGTTTGGCCTGCCCGCCGAGAACGCCGCCATCCAGCGCGGCATCCACCCCGCCACATGGACCCGCGAAAATATCAAAAAGATGCGCGCCCAGCTCGACCGCATGAACGGCTCGTGGGACTGGTCGCGGCAAATATCCACCTGCGAGCCCGAGTTCTACAAGCACACCCAGCGCCTCTTCTTGCTCCTCCACAAGCAAGGGCTCGCCTACCAGGCCGAGGCCGAGGTCAACTACGACCCTGTCGACCAGACGGTTCTGGCCAACGAGCAGGTCGACGCCCAGGGCCGGTCGTGGCGGTCGGGTGCCGTTGTCGAGAAGCGGCTGCTGAAGCAATGGTTCCTGCGCATCTCCGCCTACCGCGACGCCCTGCTGGACGACCTTGCCGAGCTCGAAAAGAACGACGCCTGGCCCGAGCGCGTCATTGCAATGCAGCGCAACTGGCTCGGCAAGTCGACGGGCGCGCTCGTCAAGTTCCCGCTGCTCGCATTCGGTCAGGATGTGCCCGTCAGTATTGAGGTCTACACTACGCGCATCGACACGCTGCTGGGCGTGCAGTACATCGCCCTCGCCGCGTCGCACAAGATTGTGCAGAAGCTGGCCGAGACCGATCCCGAACTGCGCGCGTTTCTCGATACGCTGCCGGGCCTGCCTCCAGACTCCAAGGTCGGCTACATGCTGCCCAACCTGCGCGCCATCAACCCTCTTGCGTACCACGATGCCACTCCCGACGAGGCCAAGCAGTCGCTCCCCGTCTATGTCGCCCCCTATGTGCTGGGCGACTACGGCGAGGGTGCCGTCATGGGCGTTCCCGGTCACGACGTGCGCGACCATGCATTCTGGAAGCAGCACCGCGCCAACGACCCTGTCCGTGTCGTCCTTGCCGCGACCGAAGACGAAGCCACGACCGTCCTCGACATGAAGGAAGCCGGCGGCATCAAGATCCAGGTCAAGGCCGAAGGCAGCGCCGTCGAGATTCCCAAGCCGGGCTCTGCATCGGCTTTCACGCCGCCCACTACGCCTACTGCTGTGCCGTTTATCGGCCACGGCTACATGACGGCGCACAGTGGACCCTTCAAGGGCCGCACTTCGCAAGACGCTGCGGCCATGCTGCTGTCCATGCTTGAGGCCGCCGACCTGGCCAAGAGCACCGAGCGCTGGCGCCTGCGCGACTGGCTCGTCAGCCGCCAGCGGTACTGGGGCGCGCCCATCCCCATTGTGCACTGCGACGACTGCGGCGCCGTGCCCGTGCCCGAGGCGGACCTGCCGGTCGAGCTGCCCCATGTCGAGCACTTTGGCGTCGGCAACCCGCTGGCCTCGGCCGAAGAATGGGTCAACACACCGTGCCCGTCGTGCCACAAGCCGGCCAAGCGCGACACCGACACCATGGACACGTTTGTCGACTCCAGCTGGTACTACATGCGTTTCGTGGACGTGAACAACCCGGACGCGCCGTTCTCGGCTGCCGCCAGCGAGAACCTTCCAGTGGATATCTACATGGGCGGTATCGAGCATGCCATTCTGCACTTGCTGTATGCGCGCTTCATCTACAAGTTCCTGATGCAGTCAGAGCTGGTGAAGCCTATCGAGGGCAAGGGGGCGGGCAAAATCTTGCCCGAAACCGAAACCGAAACCGAGCCCCGTTCTGAGACTGGGCCCGAGAGAGAAATTCACGAACCATTTACACGCCTCATTACCCAGGGCATGGTGCACGGCAAGACCCTGGTCGATCCCGACACGGGCCGCTTCCTGATGCCCGACGAGGTCGATGTCGCAAACCCGAATGCACCCCTCGTCAAGGCCACGGGCAAGCCCGCCGCTACATCGTACGAGAAGATGAGCAAGTCCAAGCACAATGGCGTCGACCCCATCGATATGATCTCGCAGTACGGCGCCGACGCGACGCGTGCCCACATGCTCTTCCAAGCGCCTGTTGCTGACGTCCTAAACTGGGACGAGGAAAAGATCTCGGGTGTCACGCGCTGGCTTGGCCGCGTCCACGATCTTGTCGCCGCCGTCCAGCCGTCGTCGTCGTCTTCTACTCAAAGCGTTGCCGAGTTTCTAAAGAAGGACCCCTCAAACACGGATGCAGACGTCTGGCGCGAGGTGCAGACGACCATTGCCTCGGTGGAAGCCTCATATACCCGCATCTACGCCATCAACACGGTCGTGTCCGATCTGATGCGCCTGACCAACACGCTGCAGTCGTCCGCCAAGACCCTGTCGCCCATTGTCATGCGTGAGTCGCTGTCGGTCCTGGCTCGTCTGCTGGCGCCCATCACGCCTGCGTTTGCCGAGGAGTGCTGGGCCACACTGTCGCCCGGTGCCAAGCCTCTGTTCAGCGGCAGCTCCGACAACATCTTTCCGGGCGTCGACGGATCGCTGGCATGGCTCAAGCCGCGCCTGCAAAACTGCGCTGTCCAGATCAACGGCAAGCTGCGGTGTGCCGTCGATATCCCACTGCCGCCGGCCGACCTCAAGGGTGACGACCTGAGCGCCTGGCTGACCGATGCCATTCTTGCCACGGAAGAGGGCAGTGCCCGGCTAACAGCCGGCGACAAGAACATCAAGGAGGCCAAGAAGGCAATTGTCGTCAAGGGCGGCAAGCTCATCAACTTTGTAATCTAGATACAAGGTAATCTGGCGGTAGGCCGGTAGCCCACGACTGTATATTGTATATATTTGTAAATTACACGCATCTCTTTTTGGACTATATATATATCTTGCATGCCCTACCTCCGTCGTAGAAATACTGAACGGCCGCGGCCACTGCCGCGTATGGGTATACTTTGGCCATGTACTGTAACGGACCGCTCTTCTTGGGCAGGTATGTCGGGACTGTCTGCCCAGATCTCGACTTCAAGCAGCCCAGTCTCTTTGTCTTGATCTCTGCCCAAGGCTGCTGCCACGATTCGCTCTGCCTGGGCCAAGTCGCCCACCTCGCACAGCACAATGCGTGCATTTAAATGAGCTGCCAGCTCTAGTAGTCTGTGGTAGAACACATCCTCGCCCCCTTCCAGTGGGACTTGGGCCAGCTTGGGCTCAAATATGCGCACCGAGCGTGCCGTGTCTCGTGCAAATCCGTCTACGGAGATGTACGGCGGGTTGGACACGAGCACGTCCAGGCCTTTTCCTGAGGCTCTCAGACGCTGCACTGCGGGATCTGACAACCAGTCATCCGAAAAGAGGTTACACTGCACAAACGCCAGGCTTGCTCCCTCTTCAATGCCGTCGAGACCATTTCTGGTCGCATTGTCCCGTGCAAGCTTGACGGCTTCGCTGGCAATATCAACACCGACGACGTGCACGCCAACCTGTTTTCTGAGCTGTGCATACAGAAGCAGTGCAATGCAGCCTGTGCCCGTACATGCATCCAATATTGTGATGCTGGGCTTTACTGCAGCCGTCCTAGAGGCTCTCGCTTCATTTATAAGCTTTTCAGCCAGGTACAAAGAGTAAGCCTCAGGCTCAGGTCTACCAGTCAGCGCCTTACTCTACTATTAGTTAAATGAGATAAAATATAAGGAGAGCAAATACCTTGGTATCAATACACCCCGTCGACACAGCAGATCGAGAGGCCCAAATGGCTGTGTCCCCAAGACATACTGCAACGGCTCACCGCGGCCCCGGCGGCGGCAGAGATGCAGTACCCGGCTGTCAACTCTGCTTGTTTGCCCTAGTCCATGTCTTGCCTCGCTCTGCACGTGCTGCTTGATCCAGCTAAACTCCAACAGGGCCGATGCCAGGTCGCGGCAAACGGGTAGCAAGAGCGCGGCGCCGGGAGATACACGGCGGGCGCGCCAAAAGAGCGACAAGGGCAGACGGGGCATCAACAAACGGGTGTACCTATATTTGTACCTGGAACTGCCGGAAATGATAATAGTTGCAGGTATGATATTAATTCAAGCAATTTACTATCGTCGCCGACATACCATTTTGGCGCTAGCGGCAGTGGTTTGCTGGTGCCTGGTTTGTCATTCTTGCCGGTAATGTGCAGGTGTTTCACAAGGCTGAGTGGCTGGAAGGGGAGGCAGCTCTGGCAGAATAGGGAAGGTGCCAGGGGGCTGGTTCAGTGGTATATTTGTGGTTCTTGCGCTATGGAGTGGTCCAGTAGTTTAGTGAGCTACTGTACTGAGAAACGCGAGAAAACAGGGACTCGACAGGAGTCGTTTCGGGCAAGAGCACACCATCCACAGCTCCTTCCCCAAAGAGCTGCATGCGATGATCCAAACTCAGATAAATGAAGATTTCTCAAAGACTGCACTGTAGACCTATAAGATGCAAAAGAATAGGATTGATACTCTCCGTATGCCGTTGCTAGACTTCTGCAGCTGCAGTGTGTCTGATACGCGATTCTCCATATCCTATTCCCCGTTAAAAGCAACGTCATCACGGCCCACCAGCAAGGCGTTTTCTCGTCCAAAATCCATGCCAAAATAAAGTAGTCTAGACCCTGTTGGTATCTTATCTTATTGGCATGCAGACATGTCGTAAGCTCTAGTAATCTCAATAGTCTCATTGATTAACTTGTGAATCGTCAGCGCCGAGTAGAGTGAGAACGACTAAAGCAAAGTGCTATCAAAGTGAAAGCTGATAAGGAATGCAAGTCGCGCGCGAGACTGCTCGTGGGTCTCGTAAGATGCAGGTGCCCCCACTGAGTCGTGCCTCCTGCCTTTTGTAACAGCACAGTCTTAAAGTGCACCTTACATGTTCACTATTTACCGTTTTTAGAAGGAGCTATAATAAGATGCTGTCAATTCGTATTACCGATAGTAGAAAGAGCTGCCCGTACGAGTACGCACTTTCCATCTCGCTCACTACATTTTACTTGATAATTATGCCCTATCACCCAGCCGTTAGTCGTCTCTTGGCGTCCCTCGAGCTCTATTTTTGTCCTTCAATCCCTAAATAAGGTACACATGCCAGACATATACGGCAAGCGCGGTGGTCACTCTTTTACATACTTTCCTAGTTTGACATTGGCTCTGTGTCTGCTGTAACCTTGGCCTGCCCCTTCCCTGTCTGGTGTCTGTAGTATTGCCTCTTGGCCGATGCAAGGCTCAGAAATACGGTGTCATTTACGGCACAGTTTCCGTCGGCTGCCTCTACAAATACAGGCTTGGGGGTACTTTCAGGTTCTCTAGTGGAGTTGAAAAGGAAAGAAGAGGAAAGAGCGAGGACGCTCAGCAAAAGATAACCTTAGATAAGCATATGAACACTTGGCATTTCTCCCTCGTGTTTGAGATCATCCAGAACCAGCAAGGAACAGCAAGCAGAGAAAGATCAGCAATCGCACAAAGGCTTTGATTGTAGGTCAACTGCTACCTCGGAAACGGTACTTTTGTAGAGTATGTCACTCTGACACCTCTCCACACTGCCCAGTCCACAATCCCAGCCCACAGTCCCAGCCCACAACAGCCGCAAACGCCAAAACGCCAAAACGCCAGTGTCCACACAATCAATACAACAGGAGGCAGAGGATACTCAGAGGAGCTGTTCTGGGGACAGAAGAGAAGAGAGAGGGGCCCTTGGCACACCAAGTTTGGCATTGGTTCCCAGGCGAAAGCGAGAGGACGAATACGAAGGAACTTACGGAGAAGAAGAGGAAGAAGAAGACAGACAGACTCGCGGGATACCAGACTACTACTCAGTAGGCAAGACAAGGCCAGAACAGGGCCCAAAGACAAGATCCAATAAGGACCGGGACGACGAAACTAGTGATCTAGGGGACCTTTGGAGAACTAAGTACCTTGTCTCGCTTGTCTCGCTTGACTCCTTGTGCACAAGAGTACAGGGTAAGCAAGCACGACGCCGCCAAGACGTTATCTCACAGCTTTGCTTTTTACTGAGGAGGGTTTACGGTACTCTACCATTTCGCTGCCATTTTCGACTTTCTGGACTTTCCGAGTCTGGGCCTGTGATTTTCGACTTGCTCTTAACGGCCACCCACGTTCCGACGTTTCGTTTCTAGATTTGCTCCAATCGTCTCGGCCAAGCAGCCACTAAACGAAGGCAGACACAGAATTTACAGACAGGAGGCAGAACGAAGCAGACCGGGAATTGGACACTGCTCAGCAACACAGCTATCAAAAGAGCACTTTCGACCAATTCGACCAATAACCGCTTGTCGCAATCAGATGTTGACGCAGCACACCCACATCCACCAACGAAGATACAGGCAACGAGACGAGAACAGATTGAGAACAAACGAGACACGCGCCAATCACCACGACCACCACGACCACGGCAGCCACAACTACAATTACAACCGCACACGACCGACCTGAGAAACTGGCGGACCGGCATATCATCTGACGCGGGACGAGCGAAGATGGCCGACGCCGAAGCGGCAACAGCAGCATCCAGGGCCTCGGCCGCGGTCGCTGCTGCTGCTGCTGCTGCTGCTACCGGTGCCACTGCCGACAAGTCTTCTGACACAGTCGGATCTCTTTTGGCGGCCATTGCGACGGCGCTGCAAGATGCTCAGCGCATCCTTATGTTTGCCGACAAGCGCGGATGGGGCCCGGACGAGTTTGAGCAGGTCCGCACTGTCGACGATGCGCTGGACGAGGCAAAACGAGACTTCCAGGCACTTGGGCCGCTCGTGAACGGTCAATTTTACTACGAAAACGACAGGAGAGTCGAGTCCTTGCGGGAACTGCAGGCACTTCGCGAAATGTTTGACGACCACACACAGCTCTTCCGCGACTGGATCCGCACCGGCGGGCCGATCAACTCACTCTGGGTGCGCGAGACTATAGCCCTGCGACGCCAGCTACACCGCGCACAATGTCGAGCAGCACGGCGGATTTTCAACGCGGAGCACGAGACAGGCGACGGCAGCGGCAGCGGTACGCGGTGTCTGGGTGCTTTTCTCGTATACAGACGCTTCCGCGAGCACGAGGAGCAGCGGAAACGATATGCGCAGGGTGAATACGGCCCATACAGTCAGAGCAATGGGCATGTTCACAGTCAACGGGATTCGGCAAAAACAGAGCGATTAAGACGGACGCCGCAGCAGACGCCGGCATGGAAACAGCAACAACCGCAGCTACATGCCCGAGATCAGCGCCGGTTTGCCGGACAAGAGCAGTTCCGCAGTCGCAGTGGCTACCCAGAAGACGAGCCCGACAACACCACATCAATGGAGATGACGCCCCAGAACGGCATAAAGAACCTTACGCCAAACGGCCATATATCAAATAAGCAAACAGCTCAAAAAACACACACAACACATACAACAACATCCCAGACAGTCCCTTCCAAATACCCACCTCGGCAAAACTTACATTCTTCATACGCACCGCATTCGCCTTATACCCCATCTCATTTACAACCTCAAAAGTCATCAGCCACTGCTTCCATTACCAGCACCGAAGTGCACACGACCATCCCGCTACGCCCCGACGAGCCGCCAACACCACCACCGCGAGCGCCAACCCTAGAAGACCTCGTGCCCGAGTGCAGAAAGGTGGGCACGTTTGAGCGCTTCGGCGACCGCGACATTGCTTTTATCTGCGACTTTTGCGACGGCCATATCGTCTGGGAGGATGTCCAGCGGCTGCCCACCATGCGTGTGTCGCCAGCAGCCATTTCGTCTGCCGATGCACATCTTGCCGCTCGCCTGCCGCCGTCAATAGCAGTTTCGCCAGTTTATGCAGACACATCACCATTGCCGGCATCATACCTATCGCCAGCCATGGCATCAGCACGGGGCGGGTCTGCATCAACGACACCGGTACCTCTTCTACTACAAAACAGGCTGTCACCGTCGCCAACGCCGTTTCACGGACAGTCACCAGCCAGTTCGCGACAGCGCTCGGCTTCGGCTGCAGCTTCGCCGTCTGCGCCCTCGTCATCAACATACCTGCCACCCGAGGCTGGTGAAGACGAGTACCCTCGCTGGCAAGCAACGACAGTGGCCGTCTCGGATCCCACCACGCAGCGGACAGTCGTGTTTGCGCCACTGGCGATTGCGAACCACTTGCCGCCCATGGCCGGCGACTGGGAGGCACGGCTGTGGTGTCCATACTGCGACGAGTACATGTACTACGACAGCGCCGAGGGCGACCAGACCAAGTACGCACAGGAAGAGGAAGGCTTCCATTCTCTGGACGATTTCCAGGCACATCTCGAGTGGCACCATACGGCACTTCCAGTGCCGGCCTTGCCCTCAATGCCTACATCCAGCAGCTGTGTTGTGATGTAGGCGGCGTCTTTAAGGCTGTTTTTATGCATTTTCACTTCTTTATTCTTCTTGTCACTATTATTTTTTAGTTACTGTTTGTTCTCTCCGACCTTTGGGTCTACGATATCTATGACAGCGCGCACTGTTGATTATTGATGACATGGGATCACATTTGGGTCGAGGCGTTTGCATCTCTTTGTATTTTTATATCACGTTGGTCTGCTTTCTTTTGTTTCTTTCTTCTGTTTCTATTTTTCACAACTATACTCATGATGCATGTAACAGCTTTACACAGTTCAACGAATTTACTTTCTGCGTTGCAAATGTACATGTGCATTATTATTATACAATAACGGTGTGAACCATGACGCAGCAGAAATGGCAAGCAACGACCAATGACAAGCTGCTGCATAAGAAATAAAGACATAAGGAACTAAAGAAATGAAATAAAAAGCAAACGCCAGTGCTAAGATGTCAACGCTATACGCCGTCTATCCCTCCAGGATCTCTGTCCTGGATTTCCTGTCCCAGATTTCCCCAGGTCCCAGACTTCTGCCCCAGACTCTGCCCACGACTCTGCCCTCACTTAAAAGAACCGCCACCAGAGAAAGACAATGATGATAAAGCCCAGCCCGCCAAACGGTCCGTACTGCTTCAGCAGCAGCTCCCAGTTGATCTTGGCCGCCGCGCGCCGGTACTTTTTGCTGTCGTCGCGCAGCCGCGAGCTCAGCTCGCCCATGCGCTCCAGGCTGTCGCCGCGGTACAGCAGATCCTCAATGTTCTTGGTCATGACCTGCGTGACGTCGCGCAGCTCATTGTTCAGCTTGTCCAGGTTCTGCGAGGCGCGCGCGTCGCTGTACGTCGACTTGGTGCGCTGGATAAAGGTGTCAAACTCCATAAACGCATACGGCCGCATGCCGCCGCTCAGCAGCTGCTGCCGCGGGTACGTGTTGGCAAACTCGGCGGCAATGTCGGACAGGTAGGTAAAGGCGAGCTTGCGCGGGTAGGTGCGGTCGCAGACGCACAGGTAGACGATTTCGTCCTGGATGAGGTAGTGCACGGAGAGGGCGGACGAGGTCTCGATGGAGGCCTGGGGCTCTGCGTTGCGGTTGAGGCGGCGCAGGATCTGCTTGATCTGGGACTTGACTTCGGTGAGGGCCTGGGTGGAGACGGCGCTGCCGCCCTCGTCGTCGACGGATGCGCACAGCATGAGGCCGTCCAGGCGCGAGATCTGGGTCGAGTGGATCATAGTGGTTGTGTATAGGTGGTGGTTCGTAGGTGGTTGTTAGGAACAAGGTTGAGGATGCCGTCGATGGCGGCGACGTGGCAAAGATGCCGAGGCTGGCGATGAGATGGTATGTAGAAAGGTAGCAGTGTCGGCCTGATAAGTATAGACTGTGTAAAGTCGGATTTCAATAATAGGTATGTCTGATTGTGATGATTCCGTAGCTTTCGTAGACGTCGTCGTGGTGTCGTGTGTGTATGTAATCGTCGAGATAGGAGTGACCTGGCTTGTGCACTAGCTTGTTGTCGACAGCTGTCAACGCCACTCCTTCCCTGTGAAAATAACCAAGGTATTACGGTACTGGCCAGCTCTCCACTTTCTCTCCACTCTCACCAAGAGCAGTCCTGGCATCAGACTCGCTCTGTTGATGAAAGCACAACGTCAAGCTTCATCTATCTTATTGCTTGAGTCTAGCTGACAAGAATAGCAGGAAAGACTTGGAAAGCAAGTTATATTTTCTATAATTTGTGAGGTACCAATACTGGTCTTTTTTACCTTGTAATTTTAATTTCAATTAAAATAAATGCAATAATTTTCATATAAAATTGAACAAATATAACAAAACATAATCACTTAACCTCAAGATGCAAGGAAGATAATCAATCTAGTGCCCTTAATTAGAAAAATAAAATAATAATAAATACCACATCAAAGCAAAGCTTATGCATTCGTGGTTTCTACTGATTCATAGAATAGCACCTGCAACTCAAGCAACGTAAGATATTAGTTCACCAGACAGGAAGCTTGGGCATGCCCTAGGATAGTAGGATGTTGTGAGCAGCAGTAAAAAAACTGTAAGCAGCTGCTAATTCATTCTAGATCTCATGCTTTTCTACTCACGCCGTTGCAATGCCCAGCAACTGAATTCGAAAGTGTTCGTGATGCTGTTTATTAGTCAGCAATCCAAATAAGGCAACTCACAGTGATCACAAAGCTCTGTGTGATAGGGCAAGATAGGCTCATAGTGGATAGTGCCATTGATAGGATTGATAGTAGCGCTGTATTATTACTAGTATAATTACAATACAGAGCTGTTCAGTGGACAGGAAGCACTGAAATATGCTAGGGAGCTAGGCAAATATTTACAAAGAAATTGCTAGAAGCTAGGTCTTGATAATTACGGAGCACGCTGACCAGGCCTAGCCAATCAGTGGTTGCCCCCCTGTCCTCGCCGGTGTTGCGCTCCGGCGCTACTGCTGCTTGGTGCTTGCTCTGCTTCCCCAGCAAGTCACGCAAGCGTATTCATTCTTCCTCTTTGCTTCTCTCCCTCTCGTCTCCTCTCGTCTCCTCTCGTCTCCTCTCCCCTTCTCTCCATCCCCTTTCCATCAACCCCGACAACCCTACAGCTCGATCGCCATCTCCGCAATTCATCATGGCGCAGGTTCTCAACAGCCTCTTTGGAGGCGGCAAGGCTGCCGAAAAGCCAATTGGCGATGCTGGTGAGTGAGGTCGACGAGGAGGATGCTCGAGGATGCTTGAGGATACTCGAGAATACTCGAGAGGATATCATTGCGGCGACCTGTCTTTACACGCAGCTAACAACACAGACTTTGCCGACTTTGCCTCGACTGGTGGTGGTGCTGCTGCTGCCGCTGCCAGCGCGGCCGCTGCCTCGACCGCGCCCGCCTACACCAAGTGGTACAACATCCACGAGCGCTACTCGCTCAACGACTTCAAGATTGAGTTTATCATCTTTGGCCTGATGTCCGTGGTTCTGGTTGTGCACGTCATTGGCACGCGCATCAACCGCAGCAAGGCCCACGGCTGGGTCAAGGCGCACGTCGACCTGCTGGCCAGCGAGTTTGCCCTGGTCGGCTTTGGTCGCGTGCCCAAGCGCATCGAGGGTGCCGAGATCAACGACGCCGCCCTGCTCGAGGGCCTGGCCAAGAACGCCAAGTCGGCCGACCCCAAGACGCTGCTCAAGGAGAACTCGCTGTTTGAGTTTGCCTCGTACGCCACCGGCCGCCAGAACGTTGCCTTTATCGACATCAAGCTCAAGCTCATCAAGCGCTTCAACCCCATTGTCATCCTGGCCGAGACCGTGCTGGGCTTCTTTGTCGAGAGCATGCCCGGCCCCTCGGATACCCTGGAGGCTACGCTGTACCCCTTTGACGGCAAGGAGACGCTGACGGTCACTGGCGCCCCTCCCATTGGCGCCGGTAAGAGCACCTACGACGGCTTCGTGTGGGCTATTGTGAACAAGGACCGCATGAAGGCTGTGCGCGACGACCGCTTCGACGTCTCGCTCACGTTTACCAAGGACAATGCCAAGCTGCCCCCGTGGCTGACGGTTATGAGCGAGAGCGCCGAGATTACCGAGACCCTGCTGACCCCTGAGCTGATTGCGGCTGCCCAGGCTGCCGGCGAGAGCCTGGACTACCTTATCATTTCGGACCAGCCGGTCGAGAAGCCGGTGACTCTGGACGAGACTGCCCCGCGCAAGCGCGTCTTCCTCAAGTACCGCCTGCCCTCGGACAACAGCACCGCTGCCTACGAGTCTCTGCTGCCCATCTTTTCGTACTTTGTGCGCTCGGCCGATGTGCTGGTGCAGAGCGCGCACCTGCGCCCCGAGGTTCTGCGCAAGGTCAAGGCTACGCGCGACGAGATTGTCAAGGGCATTAAGAAAGTGGATGAGGATCTCAAGGCCGAGGAGCGTGCGATTGAGCGCGAGAAGCAGCGCAAGGCAAAGCGTGACGCCGAGCTGAACGCGCTGGACCCCAAGGCGCAGAAGAAGTACCTCGAGCGTGAGCGTGAAAAGGAGATCCGCAAGGCCTCCAAGAAACAGACTATGCGTGCGTAGTGGAAGACAGCTGGGTTGGAACGTGCAGCAGGTGGCTGTGTCGATAGAAGGCGAGGAGTATATAGTAGTAGATGAATTGGTGATAATAGACATTTCTATGACTATTGCTATGCTATGCTGTCTATTTGATTTAGTTGAAAACCCTTTCTAGAAACAAACTATTACTCCTTCTCGAGAATGTCCTTGACCCGCTTGACCTTGTCGGCGGCCGTCTGCTTCTTGTCGGTGCGCGTGCCCACGCGCATGGAGCTCTGCACGCGCAGGACCCCGCGCTGGTGCACGACTGTGTGTGCTTGGCCAATGACGCGCATGACGTCGTCCCACGAGCCCTCGACTGTGGTGCCGGCCGAGTGCATGGTGACCGTCAGGCCCGACGCGTCGAGCAGGCGCTGCACCTCGGCGACGTCCTCGGCGACAGAAACGCTGCCCGTGCCGACGGGGATCAGGCAAAAGTCGGCATAGCAGGCAGCCGGGGTGGGCACGGAGGAGTAGGCCATAGTGGGGTTGGCGATCTTGGGCACGACGAGGAGAGATCTGATTTGGGTTAAATGGGTCAATTGCGTCAATTGGTTCGATTGGTTCAATTGGTTCAATTGCGATGGGCGAGGCTGAGATGTCAAGGTTGCCGATCTGAGAGTGCGCGATGCCGAGCGAGCAAATCGAGACAGCATGGTGGTGTGGTGTACTTCTAAAAAGTCCAAACAAGGAAGACGAGGTTGAAAGTGGCACCGAAATTACTCATCCAGTCGGGATTAATTGCGGGCGTATAAACTCCAGTGTTTACCAAGTAAGCTGCCCGTAAACAGCAACACAATAATTTGACGTCACAACCATCATAGCATACAATCATCAGGGTTCAGTGAATTATTATGCATATGTAAACTATTCAACAATAACTGCCATGGAATTACAGAGAAACTTTAAATTACGGCGCAGCTGTCAATGGTTTATCCAAGTGATGCGCGACTCGTAATTTCTATTGAAGAGTAGATGCTGTTTTCCCTGTCCCCGGCATTCTCTCATCTTTGCTCATGCTTGACCATCTGTACGGGATCGAGCAGAAACCAACAAGAAGCGAGAGCACAAGGAAGAGCGCCATCACTTTGGCGGGGCTTGACCGGATGTCTGTCAACCCGGCTCGCTTGGCTCATGCTAGCCAAGACTAGATGCTGCAGATGCTGCAGATGCTGCAGAAGCTTAAGAGGCTGCAGAAGCGAGGTGCTCGGGAGTGTCGGGATGAATTGGGTAGATTCCAGATAGACCCTTTTGATTTTCTCGGTATCGGAGATATTTGCTGTTTGCTATTGCGGACTTGTTGTCGAAACGAGTGACTGTCACGTAGTGATGTCGCGTAGTGAGAGTGGCGTCACATAGTGAATGTCGACTGCTTGCAGCAGGAATGTGCGGCGCAAGTGAGTGTAGACGCATCGATGTTGTCAAAGATCGCGGTGTGTATTGAAGATGGTGTGTTTGGGGAATGCTCGTGGGAGTCAAGATCACAAGATCACTACCTGTCGATCGACACTTCAGTCGTTGCTGGAGGACGGCGGGTGCATCACGCGGGTGTTGCACGGGCTGATGCCCTCGAGACTGACACGCCGAGACGAGCCAAACCGCATCTCGTAGGCATTGAAGCTGGCCGTGATGCGCTGCGAGGGCGTCATGTCCTCCCAGCGGAGGCCCTCAACATTCTCGGGGACCGGGTAGCTGTTGTTGCTGGCGATGCTGGTGCACGCCGTGTTCTCGGAGCCGGAGCGGGGTGTGATTGGTGTTGACGAGTTGGAGTTGGAATTGGAGTTGGAAGGCTTGCTGCGACGCGAGAGCATGCGGCCGACAGTCTTGGTCTTGGACGCCGTGGACTTGCGGTCGCTGTCGCTGGTGGACGACGTCGAGGCGTTGGTGGACTTGCGCAGTATGCGACTTATGCGTTCTCTTATCGACATTGTGGTGTATGTGATAGATGGCGATTCCAAGTGAGAAAGACGATTATGAGATATTATGAGATGTTATGAGATATTATCAGATATTATCAGACACTCGATTAGTGTAAGTGGTCGGGGTGCATGGGTAAGGTCAGGGTTGTGTAAGGTGACGTGATGGAAGATGTAAGATGTAGGAGAAATCCTGGGGAAGATGTAACGGGGATGAATTGACATTAAGAACGACGAAATGGAAAGCAATGGGAATAGAGAAACGAGAGTGGAAACCAGAGTAATAAATAAAAAGAAAAAGGAAACAGAAGCAGAAACAGAAGAAAGCAAACGAGGGCAAGCCGGCCGTTCTACTAACAAACGCCCGTCCTGTCCTTTTCGCTCTACGAATGACGAGAGTACCGATTCGTCTGAACTAGGCATCTCTAGGCATCTACTACCAGTAGTGCTCTCGCCGTCCCTCTTTCCTGTTGGAAAGGCCCCTCTTCGCGCCTTCCTAGACTCGCGCAAAGTAGCAAAAGTGGCCAAAGTATCTTCTCTCTGCCTGTCGTTCTAGACTTACATAATAGACTGAAAAGACGTCTTGTGCTCCCGCGTACCACTCCATCCTCCGCCTATGTGTCCATTAGTCCCTTCTCTTTTAGGATAACCGTAATCGTGGAGATTCCAGTGAGCACAGGGGCGACAAAAGAACAAAAGAAGAACTAGAAGAGCCCAAGACTGAAGGGAAACGAGGGATAGGCAGGGCGATCGAGGTACCGTAGAGCCGTACCAAGGCGTTTCCATACTGTGCACATACTGTGCACGGCTTTGCCGGTAGTGTATTCTGGTATGAGTCTTGCTTCTCTTTGACTTTGACTGTAGTACACAACCCAATCCTTTAAAAATCCGCAGCACGGACAATCTTCACGGAAAAGTATGTGTATCTTTTCATATGCGTGCTGTTCATATGCGTGCTGCAGGAGAAGCATATGCATTGTCTTTTCTCGCACATCTTTGCCGTCAAGAGACGGCTGGGTGAGGCATATGTGCAGCACAGTGTACACAGTATATATATTCTTACACTGTGCCTGACATGCTTGCCACCATTAAACTGTATTCAAAGATACCTTAAGATTCTACTTCTTAGTCTCTTCAACAGCAATCCAAGTTCGCTTAAAGCCTCTGAAATCTCTGCCAGTTTAAGCAAACTTCTCCGTACTATCAGACTAGTTATGCATGCCACACACATTTGTTCTGGAAGTGTTCTGGCCTCTCTGGAGAGTAGAAAATGACTGGGATCAACGGATACGAACGGGCATCGGGCTCGGACGTTAGCCAACCAGCTACTAGATAGAGTCAGGATAAAGATTAAGAAGAGAACGGAGGAGAGATGGCAGAATGAGACAATCTGTACACAAACCCAGGAACCCACTTGGTATCGACGCTTTGTGGGTGCGTGGGCCTTGGTTGCGTTATAGAAAAGGAAAAGGCAACTGGCCGGCAGTGCTTGGCGTGCTCTTGTACGAAGTACATTCTTTGTGAACTCTTTGTGCAGATGTGGTACAAGAAGACGGCATAAGTACCCCAGGACAGTAGAATCTACGGTAGTTGTAGTGTTGACATTTGGTGGTTCATAATGTGCTGTCAAAGCAAAGAGCAGGCAGCGAGAACATGCCAACGCCATAGTCTACATGACTACAATATAAAGCATTTGCGTCCAACAGTAGACTAGTCTTAACACTTTGTGCAATGCCATCTAGCCCAAGGATCCTCAACTAATAACCTCCAAAATACTTTTCGTCCGTCAAAGCCGTCTTGTCGATCAACGGTGACCCCGGGGACTTTTCTTAGGTTGTGTAAACCAATCATACCGTACCGTGCCACTGTCACCATTCTTTATTTTTAGTATTTTTAGATCATAGTTTAAATATTATATTAAAATTGGAATTATAGACACAGGTTACTGCTTGTTTACCTCTACAGAATACAAGATTGAGCTTATAAGCCACTCGCGATGTGTAGAGGGGACGTGACTAAGAGTAAGGGAAACGGGTGCAACTGCCGTTTTCGTTCACTGCTGCCGTATGAAGATTATATAAGCACAAAGGTGGTGAGCATTTACACTCGTCAAGGGCTGCAATACGAGTAGACTACAAGCAGGGCACGCAAGCCAGCTTTGCTATTGGCAAGAAGCAGCCTTCAAGAATATAGACTTTGTATAATACATACCCTCCCAGGCTTTGTGAGCTTGTGAGTGCAACTCAATGTCGTGAGTGGTTTGCATCTGCTCTTGGTCAACGCTACGCTGAGCACAGAGACGACTTGTGACTTTCTTGAGACTTCAAAATATTATTTAAGCAGACTAATAAAACATAAATTGTATCTTACATCGAATAACAAACTTCATTTAGAAGGCTTCGCAGATCGTTGATACAGCCCATGCTATGCACCAAAGTACTGAACAGGACTAGCGCTCTTGCCCTATCTTATCTTCAGCACGTCGCATCAGCCTTCCAGGGACTGGCTCCTGAATCTGGCAAGCTCCACTGACCTGACGACAACGACACTCGTCAATTCGGCGAAAGCTATCAGATACAGATAACGAAGCATGCGACCACGACACGACTGACGGATATACATACAAATAATCAAACCAAAAAAATAACATTTACTACACAACATGTACCACCTGGCCAAAGGCCTCTACA
This sequence comes from Ophiostoma ulmi, assembly GCA_029298715.1. NCBI lineage: Eukaryota > Fungi > Ascomycota > Sordariomycetes > Ophiostomatales > Ophiostomataceae > Ophiostoma > Ophiostoma ulmi. The sequence goes on along the minus strand of JANSLN010000001.1, from coordinate 457,870 downwards.
TGCTGGCCACAAGCAAAGATGGTGAGCTCCAACGACCCCCGCGACTACCCGCGACTACACTCGAGACTCGGCAACTCGACGGTGTGCTAACTGCTTAGAATACTCGGTGATTCTCCTCGGCCTCGACAATGCCGGCAAGACGACCTTTCACGAGCAGGTCAAGTCGCTGTTCGCCAACGACCCCTCGACCGCGCCGCCGCCCAACCTCCAGACCGTGCCCACCGTCGGCCAAAACGTCTCGACCATCACCCTGCCCGACATGTACATGAAACTCTGGGACGTCGGCGGCCAGATGAGCCTGCGCCGGCTGTGGCAGAGCTACTACCAGAGCTGCCACGCCATTGTCTTTATCATCGACAGCACCGACATTGGCGACCTCAGCGAGACAATATCCGGCATGAAGGGCGACACGACACGGTCGGGGTCAGCCTCCGTGCCGGAAGGCGAAGAGAGCACAGAGGCAAAGCCGGCAACAACGGCCGCCAGCGAAGAGGTGTCGCGTCTCGACGAGTGCCGCATGGTGCTGGAAGACGTGCTGCAGCACAGCGACACCGAGGGCGTGCCGCTGCTCATCCTCGCCAACAAGCAGGACCGCGAAGACTGCGTCGAGGTCGTGCGCATCAAGGAGGGCTTGGTCAAGAAGGTCTTTGAGGGCGAAAAGGCGTCGAGCATCCGCGACTCGCGCGTGCTGCCCGTGTCTGCGCTGACGGGCACGGGCGTGCGCGAGGCTGTCGAGTGGCTGCGGTCGCGCGTCAAGTGGAACAAGGAATCGCGGCCGCCCGTACGGAGGTAGACTAAAAGTCTTGTTTTCTTGTTTCCCTGTTCTTTTGCTGTTTGCCGTTTACTTGCTGCTGAGCGTTCTACAACTTCATCACCCTTTCTTGTACATAGACGTTATATATCCAGTTCTTCACCCACAGGTATGATTATGCTGTTGCTCAGCCATTATTCATAGATTCATGTTTTAATAGTCTAAATAACGCGTTATATTCCTGCCCTTTCTCGCCAGTTTATGCTATTTTACAGGGTATCATTACATTCGTATGCTTTTGCTTTTGCTTTTGCTTTTTATATCTTTAAACAAGACCATCTTTGTTACCGAGCATTCTCGGCAGATAGTTCAGCAATCAGGCCGCCCTTGTCGCGGCTGGCTGCATCGTCGGCCAGCGCCTTGTCCACAATGGTTGAGAACTCGCGCGCCTTGACGAGCGCAATCTGTGTATTTTTGAGAATGGACACGGCCTCGACGGGCGTGCCGCCCAGCTTGGCAATCTGCGAAATCTCGCCGTGCCGGTTCAGGCTGATTGTGCAGCTGCCCACGCGCGACTGCTCCTCGAGTAGTGTTGCGTCCAGCAGCGAGATGTCGGCCGTGTGCTCGTCCTCGTTCCCCGTCTTGTTCTTCTTGCCATCGCCGCTGCTGCCATCGCCGCTACTTGAAAAGTAGCTAAACGTCACGCAAAACGGCGAGTGCAGCCAGCTCAGCGGTACGGGCTCGCGCTCGGCAGGGGTGTAGACCGTCAGGACGCCCGCCTCGATGCTGGTCTCGGGCTTGCGGAAGTGGCGCAGCGCCGCTACGACGGCAAGGCACGACGCATCCACCAGGTTGCCGTCGTGGGCCATGACGTGCACGTCGACGCGCACAGACCAGCACTTTTGGCCGGCCGACAGGCACAGCGACTCGGTATCGAGAGCGCCCGACCGCCGCAGCGTCTTCTCCAGCAGGCGCGACAGCAGCACTTCTGTCTCGGTGGGGCGGCCGGCCTCAAACGACGGGCTGGCCATGGGGCTGAGCTCGGTGATAATGTTGAAGATGCCGTCAAAGGGGCGGTCGGCAAAGGGAACAGTGACCTCGGCCGTGGCCTTGGCGAGCACGCGCGTGCTGCCCAACCGGACATCGGCAACGCCATACTCGTCGCCCAGCGTCAAGGTGATGGGGCGGTAGTCGTCGAATCCGCGGCCGTCGAGGCGCAGGCCCTCGCGCAGGGCCTGGCCGAGAAAGGCCTTTTCGTTCAGAGACGGTTCGAGCTCGCGCGGCATTTCGTCTGCGGTATTTGAATTTTGTGAATAGAAAGAAATCGTTCTTTAAAAAGTATTCCAGAATCAATTACCATGAATGTCGTAGTGTCTGCGGTGATGAGCTCAAAGGGCAGAATTATTTTCTGCCAAAGGCGGTGAACCTTTGTTCACTACAAAATGGGGCCTTAAGCGCGGCGCGCCACCTACTGTCAGGCGCTACTACAGCCACTGGAGCGGCCAAGGCTGCGATCATCATTGACGTCTTTCGCGAGCATTTGCAACCAGTTTATCTTTGATTTCAACGCCACACGCCAAAATGACAACAGCACACAGACCTACCTTTGATCCGGTATGTACGCTCCCAGCACTCTCTCTTCCACTCATCTGCACTAATGTACTAACTGCATAGGCACGCGGCAAAGAAGGCCCCAAGGGCCCGGCCTACCACCAACGCCTCCTGCCAGCACACACCCAGCTCAAGTTCCGCCAGTCTGGCCAGGGCGGCGATGCCGACAACGAGGCCCGCGACCTGCGCGCTGAGCTTCTTGCTGCCGAGGCCGCACACTACGCCAAGATCAAGGGCGGCCCGGCCCCTTCATCGTCCACCGACGACGCCGAGTCCGCCGCCCCTGCCACAAAACGCCTGCTCGACGCCTCTGCCGAAGACCTAGAAGCCAAGCGCAGACGCATCCTGGCCGAAACACGAGACATTGACGCCGACGACTCGGACAGCGATGGATCGGACAAGGAGGAGGAGGAGGAGGACGACGACTCCGAGGATGACGACGACGACAGCAGCAGCGACGACGACAGCGACGACGAGACGGCCGAGCTGCAGCGCGAGCTGGAAAAGATCAAGCGCGAGCGGGCCGAGAAGCGCGAGCGCGAAGAGCGTGAAAAGACAGAGGCGGAAGAAGAGGAGCGCGCCCGCGATATTGCGCTGGGCAACCCGCTGCTGAACAAGCCCGACTATGCCATCAAGCGGCGATGGGACGACGACGTGGTGTTCAAGAACCAGGCGCGCGGCACCGACGACAAGGGCAAGCAAAAAGAGTTTATCAACGTGAGTACATGTAGTTTTCCCGAGGTATGGGCATTTGTTAACAGTCTAGGATCTGCTGCGCTCCGACTTTCACAAGCGGTTCATGGGCAAGTATGTGCGGTAGAGACTGTCTGCGTCTGCGTCTGCGTCTGCTATCTACTGTCTGCTGTCTACTGTCTGCTGTCTGCTGTTATTTGAGAAGGGCTGTCTACTGTCTTCTGTTATCTGAGAGGGTTGTTGGGACCGGCGTTGGAATGATTGCACTTGATTGCGTATCTTGTTTTACTTTTCTTTTACTGTTGGCACTGCTTACCTTGCCTGAATATACCACTGCTTGCATTATTACATCATAGCCTGTGATGCTATGCAACAAATACATCTGCTTCTGTTCAGTGGCAGTCATGCAACCTCTTTATACAACACCAATCACCCATACGCCTCGCTCTGCATTTTGAATAGCCGTCATATACGAGCCATAAGCTTAACTGATATACAGCCTGTTTATATTAACCACAGCAACCAAACCGGAAAACAAGACATTTACTGATGGCATCTGACCACCGTCTCAACAGCTGAGTCGGCTAAACAGTATGCTTGTTTCACATGTTGACATGACAGCTATGACTCTCATGAACATGCATCTCTGGTACTTTGTGCCGACAAATCGACAAAATAATCGCCAAATTGCTCGGCCATCTTCTGCATACAGCTTACTTTTCGATGAGCGAGATGAGTGACTAACTGACCGTAACGAGTAACGATACGTCAGCACGGGCTGTAGGCTGTCGAAAGGGTTGCAGACGGCTGTTAAGAGACCGCTAGAGACCGTTATCGCCGCATCGGAGGCGAGATGTCCGCAAGTGCAAGTAAGCTTGTTTGTATTCGCTGCTCACCCATTCGGTGGCCACTGCCGCTGCGGGGAATGCACTACCAGAGATTGCCTTCTCGACAAGTGCCGGCCTGAGATGCGTCAGGTGACGGCACATTTGCGACATTTACAGCGGTAGTGATTGGCCCCTGCTGCAATAGTCAACCTAACGGCTGCCGTTTAGTGGATGCTTTGGTGGACTTTGCAGGGTTCGATAAGTTCTACTCCGTACACCGAACTTTGATCTGTGATGGCTGCATGACATGTAATTATGCATGTTGAGATGTTTAGGACTTTTGTTTATTTTATTCATTCAGGTAAATAACATACTTTTTTTTCTCGATTATCACAAAAGCGCTTTTGCATTTTGCCGACCAGGTTCAACTGCCATGAACCAGCGGTGACTAATTTATTTGGTTCATTGGCGGGAGGGTTGACTTTTAGTTGCTGTATTCAGTGAGCACATCGGAATTATTCTTCATTTTTTGCATCATTTTAAGATATCAAGAAACCTGTAATTAAGAGATATCAACTTTGTATCTTGCATGTTGGACCATCTTACACAAGACGCCCGGATACCTCAACGGAGGCAGGCGCGGAAGGAGCACGGCGCTGCCAGCATGACAGCAATAAGTAGAGAATAATACTGGGGACAATGCTCGCTATTTCTCAGTTCCCTCTTTCCTTGACAGATTCTGGCTCTTTGACTCTTTCGGGCATCCTTCCTGGTCGCTCTTTCCCTCATTTTGTTTTGTCTTGTTCCTTCCCACAATTGCTGTTGACTTGATTTGATGTATTCATAATCATAATACCTTGACTCATCCTTCCTCTTTTGTTTTAATTTCTGGCGCATCGCTCTTTCCCTCATTTATATACTGCGTCACCCTTTTCCTATTCCATCCTTTCGCACATCTGCACACCTTCCGTGACGCACGCCTTAGCACCTCCACCCTGAACATTCACTCATAGTCCCTCACAGTCACTCACAATCACTCAACCACGACGTGCGACCTGGCTGTTGCATCCAACCTCGCGGCTAGCCAAACTACCGCATAGACGCGCACACACGTCCTCACAAGTTACTTTGTTTGCCGCCACTACGGTCGCCGTGCGCTTCGCTGCCGCATGGCCGACCTACTCGGAGACTCGTCGGCCACGGCCGCTCACTCAACACCTCGCATCAAGCGCAACACGGTACGTCATCCATGGCTGTTCGGAATATATGCCTTTTGCAAATTGAGAGAAGAGCCACATGGACACACAAGCGCGCGTCGGCTGCTCCCGCTCAGCATCGAGCATCATGAGTCCTCAAAACTCCTGAGAATCGGAAATTACATGTCAATATAAAGCAGTCAAGCAATGAATCACTAATGCATTTCACAGGCCTGCGTCAATTGCAGAGACAGTAGTATGACGTCCCTTTTCCTCGCGATTACCTTTTCACCCTACCTTCTCTTCTCTCCCCCAACCCAAGGACTATAACATCGGCACCGATTCGGGTTCAGCCCCTGTCCACTTTTCGATGAACACGACTCTCGTCGGCTTCGCCTCGGCGCCCACTCCCCACATATTTACATTACACTGTACCTTGTCACCTGTGTCACCTGTCAACGTCTTTTTGGTGTTTTTCTCCTTCGTTTACCGTAATACGGATGAACATTGTTTCAATTAGAATTGCAATTCTAACAATACCAGAGGTCAAGTGTAACAACAACCCTGACCCGAACCAGCCATGCATGCGATGCACCAAGCTGCAGCTTCCCTGCGTCGTCGACAAGTCGCATAAACGCATCAGTCGGAGAAGGTTAGTGTTTTTTTTTATTATTTATTATTTTATTTTTATCACTTTGAACCCATCTAATCGGCCAGCAAACTCGAGGAGCTTCAACAAGAAGTCCGCAGTATCAAGGAGGCTGTCGGCAAGTCCTCGGCCCCTTCGCCACTGTTCAACCGCACACTGCCACCGATTAACTCTCGAGATGGCTTGCTGTCGCAGTCGCACACGTTGCCGCCCATGCGGCCGTTTGATGCACCGGTGCATCTGCCCCCCGTGATGACACCCTCGGTGACAACAACACCGACACCCAAGACGATGATGTCATCCATGAGTGGCCGCACCGCCGAGCCTCGCGCGCTCAAGTCGCGGGCGTTCTCTGGCGAGGACATCAACTACTACTTTGACAAGTATTTTGAGCACTTTCATACGTACTTTCCCATCATCCGGTCACGCGACCCAGACAAGTGCTACGAGTCGGCGCCGATTCTGTTCTGGACAATTGTCACAATTGCCGCGCGCCGCTTCGGCCGTGACGAGTCTGTGCTGCCGTTTCTCACCGAGTCTCTGCCGTCCGAAGTCTGGGGCGCCATGGGTAACCCGCCACTGCCACTCGGTGTTATCAACGCCTTGCTGCTGCTGTGTGCGTGGCCCTTTACGACCATCCGGTTTCTGAGAGACCCGTCCATGATCTTTTCGTCCATTGCCATGAGTTCATGCTATCTCATTGGGCTGCACACGGGCAAGGGTGAACACTCTGAGCTGGCGAACCCCAATTTTCAGATCCGCAACACGGACGAGGAGGCCACGTTCACATGGGCGGGCTACAATATCATCTCGCAAAAGGTTGCATCGTATACCGGCTGTCCAGCAACAGGGCAGTTCTTCAACAAGACGATCGAGACGATCCTGGATCAGTCTTCGCCCGTACCGGTGCCACTGAACTTTATTATTTTGCTAGAATGTGCACGATTCTCCAACCGTGTCAGTAAAACTACGGTTGCCAGTCTTGAAGAGAACCGGGGCATCTCACATCACATTGTCGACATGTTTGAGGAGGAGTTTGACAAAGTTCAAAGACTGCTATTTCCTGGTATATCAGGTATGCATCCCTTTTTCATTCTCGTCAGTAGAACATTACTAATAAACAGAACTCGACTACTTTACACTCCTGTCTACCCTCCAGGATGTGCAGGCTTTCTACTTCATGCCGGTGACCGAATTCAGCTCCGAAATCTTCAAGCGCAATGTGCTCAAAGCCTACAGCACTGCACAACTCGTCGTGCGCCAAGCTTTAAAATTGCAAGAAGAGGTCGGCTATCTGTTCTATGCGCCTCATTTCGTCTGCCGAACCTTGTTGACCTCGGCCTGCATTACCCTCAACGTGCTGCTGTCGCCCTACATGAAGGACATGCCGGTGCTCGCCAAGGGCGCACTCATGCAGGACGCCATCTATGCCATCAAAACATGCTCTGTGCACGAGGGCGACCTGCCGCAGCGTGCGTCCAAGATGATCGAGTCGTACTGGTCCGTCCACCACTTGAAGCCGCCCATAGAGATTCCGATGAAGGACGTATCGCAGTACTCGAACCGGCTGGGTACGAGTTTTGCCTTTGACTACATCCGGCGGTGGAAGAGGGACATTGAAGCGTCACGGACATCAGCCACCGGCACGTGCATGAAGCGGCAGGGCGGCGCGGCGGGTAATCCACCAGTAGCCTCATCGATGGCCATGGACCCGTCGACGATCCAGGCTGAGAACGCCCAGCTTATTGACTGGGATGCATTCATGGACGATTTCGACTGGAGCTTTACACCCGACTACTTCAATCCGACCTAGGGTGTATGATGGGAGAGCCGGTGCTTTACTACCTGAGATGGAGCAAGTTACGTGGATGCTAAGAACCAACCTTTTCTTCTTCTTCTTTTTTTTTTTTTTTTTTTTTTGGCTATTCTGGGATTTGATAATGTTGTTCAGTTTAAATTTTGATTTTATTTATTTTGATTTTGATTTTGATTTCTTGGGAACAGGGGAGTTGTCGACTAGTAAAAGGAGGCATGCTTGGATCTAAAGTCGCACAGAGAAAACAGATAACCAAAAGCTCGCTATTATACCATTTGCATTTATCATCTCATACTTTACCTTCATTTTCTGAAATCGTCCTGTCGTGTCTTCTTGGTGATGTACCGATTTGCGTGCAAGTGGATGTGCGGAGCGATGACACACCTGCGAGTGCCCTATAAAGGCCGTTACAAGTGTCGCTGCAGGGACCAATTCAGGGTCTAAAGTGGAAGCCGCGCCCGCCCAGCACGCGTAAACAAGCCAGCTTCATCTCATCCTAGCTCAGCCTCGACCTCGTCATCTCACCGTCTCGCCTATTACGTCTTATTTTTTCTCTCATTAACGTCACCAGTTTATTCTACTACACCCACAATGACTGTCGCGGACAGTGCTGCCCGGGGCTATGACCTTGCCGGCCACGTACTGGCATTGCCGCCCCCCAACAACCCATACTACCCCCCTGGCCTCGACGTGCCTGGGTACGTGCCCAACAAATGGAGCGTGGCCGAGATCTTGCCCATCTTCTTTGGTATCCTGGGCGCCTACATGGCCGGCACATTTCTGCTGGCGCGCCGGATCAAGCCGTCATTCAGCGGTGCGCCCCTTGGCGAGCAGGCCCTGTATTTGTGGTTCATCACTTGTTAGTTGTTTCCCCAACTATATGAGACATTCTCATTACTAACAAAAAGGCGGTGGCATTCATGTGTTCTTTGAGGGTGAGTCTCAGCAGTAATCACTCTGCATATCTGCATATCTGCATATCTGCATCTTCAATATCTAACATCTAACTATCCTAGGCTACTTTGTTATCCGCCACAACACGATTGCTGGCTCGCAGTCCATCTTCGCGCAGCTCTGGAAAGAGTACGCTCTGTCTGACTCGCGCTATGTCGTTGCCGATCCATTTATGCTGTGTATCGAAGGCATTACGGTAGCCATCTATGGACCGATCTGCTACCTGACGGCCGCTGCCATTGTCATGGGCTACGGCAAGCCGGCAGGCAGCTCTGGGCTGCGGTATATTTTGCAGACTATTATTTGCACGGCGCACCTCTACGGCACGGCCCTGTACTACGGCACGGTTGCGGCCGAGGTCGTTAATCACGGCGTGAGCCACTGTCGACCCGAGTTTCTTTATGTCTATGTCTACTTTATTGCCTTTAATGCACCATGGGTGCTTGTGCCAGCATGTAAGTTGAAGATCTAGACATGTAAAGGAACATCAGCTAACAATAAAGATGCCCTGTACCAGAGCCTCAGACAGGTGTGCCGGATCTTCCGTGAGCACGACGACATGGTGCACGGTAATGAAAAGGCAATCAAAGAGGCAAAGCGCCAGTAGTGTATCCTATTACTTTATTACAAAATAGAAAAGTCTATTTACTATTCCAAGCTTGCCAAGAACTTTGTGACACGGTCGGCCATCCAGAGCCGGGACTCGAGCGGGTCGACAGTGTGACCGGCGCCCGGGATAGAATCGGAGAACTCGCTAAAGATGCCGGGAGCACAGAACGTCTTCCAGCGGGCCACGTTCTTGGGCACATCGATCGTCTTGGGGACACACTCATCGAGCTCTGACGGCAGAACGAGCACAGGCTTTGTGAACTGGCTCCACGACGACTCGAGACGGGAGTCGGGCAGGTCCGACGAGAAGAAGTCGTCGTCGCCACTATACTGTCAGTACCATTTCAAACATGTTGCATCTTTCTGACTTTTGATCTTCTTGACATACTTGAATCCGACGAGAGAGTGCCAGCGGTAGGCAGTGTGGGGAGACGTGATCATCTCGGGCAGATCCTCGGGCCGCATCAGCACATCGCCCTTTCCGTCCATGATCATCTTCTCGGCGGCGGCAATGGTCTTGTCATACTCGCCGGGCTTGAAGTACGGTACCAGACACTCGCGATCCGACACGGGGCCCTGCAGGATGAAGCCGTCGACGGCCGGCGCAGTGCCCTCCTTTAGTGCCCGCGCATACGCCATCTGGTCCTGGCAGCCGGTTGAGTGGCCCAGGAACACAATCTTTTCCTTCTTGAGGTTTTCGCACAGGTGCTTCACAAGAGCAGACAGGTCGGCAACGTCATCGCTCAGCTTCTTGAAGCCATAGCCGTGGAACGAGCTGTTCATGCGCAGCTCAAACACCGAGTAGCCCAGTTTCTTTCCCTCTTCTGTCTTTGCCAGCTCCTGCGCGATCTTGCGGATATACGGCGTAGTGTGCGGTCCGTCTGTCAGGCCACCGATAAACACCAGCGCATTGCGTGCATCTGCCGACCCGGGCGTTGTGAGCTCATAGGCGCACGACTGGCGTGTGGGCGAGTCATAAGGATGCACTGTCACCGAGAACGGCGTCTTGTCAAAAGTGTCCTTTTTAGGCACGGCGTCCGAGAAGAGCTCCATTGTGTAGGTTCCGAGTATGGTGGAGTTTGAGATGTCAAGATCAGATAAGATTTACACGACGACAAGTCATTTATAAATCTTGAGTATGCACGGTCCGATGGCGCAACGCGTATCTGCTGTAACCGACAGCTGTGGGATGACTCCACTACCGAGCGATAGCTTCTGCGCACAATGACGCCAGAGGGTCGGGCCCCACCCCCACTAAAGATCTGATAGCTGAGATAGCGCCTTGCTGACGCTGGCTGATAGCTAAAGTCGTAGACGTCTTACTTGAATGCACGCGATTGATTCTACAAGTGATGATCGGCCAGGCATAGACTGCCTTACCTCGAGTCTCTCCATCTGCTGAAATGGAGTCGCTGGCCTTTCGCAACTCGTCGACGCAAAAGTCAAGCCTCTTTGGAAAGCTCAAGCCATGCTGTCTCGCAGTCGTGCAGGCTCTGCGGCGAGGCGCGACGCCGACAACTACGAGTTCATCTACGCCTGACGACATTGATCTCGCCGGCAAGATTGACGACATCTACTCCATCCTCCTCGACCAGGCCAACTACGACGCCTCTGTCATCGACGCCTCCATTGCCGACTACGTCTTCTTCCCTCTTCTCGCCATCCTCCAGTCCGCCAGTGAGCCCTCACCCTCATCCTCAGCTTCCTCCTCCTCCTCGAGACCACCGACATCAAAACGCTTCACAGCCCGCGTCGTCGAGAGCGCCACAAAATGCACCCGCGTGCTCATTCAGAGCGGCTGGAAGGCCGGCATTACCAAGGAAAACGCCCAGCGCCTGCTCGTCATGCTCGCCACTCTGGCCGCCAATACGATGACCACTGATGCGCCAGAGGAGCTTGTCGTCGAGGCATTCCGCGCCCTCGCTGCACTAATCAAAGCAGCCGGCGCGGCATCCTCGGCACCCCTCGTCGACGCTAGCGCTGTACCCCTGCTAGCCCACGCCGTCACCATCATGCTCCAGGGCGCCACCGACTCCATTATCCCGGCCATCCAGCTCGAAGCGCTCGCAGGCATCGATGCACTCTACACCACCGTCAAAGACCTGCAGGTCCTCGCGAGTTTCTTGCCAGGCACAGTATCAGCGCTCGTGCGCGTCATCGGCCAGCCGGGAGCGCAAAAGTCGCCGCGGCGGGTAGTCGTGCGCGCGCTCGAGGTGCTCTTTGCCGTTATTGTCAACACCCTCGGCGACTTGCAGACGCGGCGGATAGCCAAGGTGGAGGAGGCGAAGGAAAACGACAAGGGAGACAGCGACCAAGAGGAAGAGGAAGAGGCCGACGAGGAGATTATCAGTGATGCAGCGGCTGCTAACAAACTCCCTCCATCAAAACCGACCCCTACCAAACCGAAAGAAACACAGACGAAAACACCAAAACTACCGACAAGGCAGCCCCTCAATGCAGCCTGGCTCAAAGCAACAGCAGGCCAGGTCAAGATTGCCCTTACGACCGTCCTCAAACTGCGCAATCACGAGTCCGAGGACGTGCGAGATGCCGTGCAAATCTTTTGCGTCGGCCTGCTCGACGAGTGCCATGCGTCTCTGCACGAAGCAACATCCATCCTTGTCGAGACCGCCATAGTCACGTCACGGCCCAAGAATGAGGCGGCCAGCTTTAAAGCAGCAAAATCTCTCAAAGGACTGACACTCACAACACTCGAGAACCTCGCCATGCTGTACCCTGAGCTCTGCGACGTGATCAAGACGACGGCCTACAACTGGGCCACCAGCCTGCCGCGCGCCATGCAGGCCAGCGAGGAAGACGCCAAGCAGCGCTCCATACGAAACTTGCAGCAGGCCATCAGCGTGCTAGACACACTCCAGATCGACTCGACTACCCTGCAGGCATCACTCACGGCCGCCCTGCGAGACAGTGTCGTGACGCTGGTGCTCACAGCCGAGCCGCCCAAGACGGGGGCAGTCGCTGCGGTCGAGGCCGTCTCGGACGATGTACTGGCACTCGCCACTAGCGAAAACAGGAATACTGGCACGGTAGCCGTGTCTGCCCCCTACAAGCCTATTTTGTTATCGCTCGGCAGCCAAAAGGGCACCCGCGCGGCCATGCTAGATCTCTTGTCGCATGTCGGCTCTGCTGCCCAGCAGACACGACTGGCAGCTGAGATGCTCGACTTTGTGCGCGATGCCGATGGCCTCGACCAGGTGGCGGCCTACTGGCTCTCTTTTGAGCTCGTCAAGGCGGCATCGCACAGCGGCGAGAGCCAAGATTCGTTCCTCGACCTGTCGTCCTATGCCGACTCTGGCGGCGATTCGGAAGCCGACCTGGTCTTTGAGGATCTCTACACCTTTTCAGTCTCGGCACTGGCAGCACACTCGGACATTTACGACGGCTTCCAGCAGACAGACTGGCGCATGGGCGCCATTGCCCTCGAGGTTACTGCCTATGCAGCCGCCAGGTCAAAGGAAGCATTCCGGCCTGAGCTGATCGATGTGCTGTACCCCATTGCAACATACCTTGGCTCGAATGAGCCACAGCTCCGGTCGCATGCCGTGCTCACTCTCAACAGCATTGCAGCCTCGTGCGGTTATGGCGGTGGCAGCGTGTCGGAACTCATCATCGACAATGTCGACTATATGCTCAACTCGGTGTCGCTGCGGCTCAATACGTTTGACATTTCGCCGGCATCGACGCAGGTTCTCACCATGATGATCCGGCTGGCGGGTCCGCGGCTGGTGCCTTACCTCGACGATGTTGTGGCGTCTATATTTGCGGCTCTCGACAACTACCACGGCTACCCCCTGTTTGTTGAGAGCTTGTTTGGCGTGCTGGGCGAGGTTGTGCAGCAGAGCGTCGCACCGCAAGCACGAGCTATGCTGGAGGCGCCCAAGGGGACAGCAGGCGCAGGAAAAACGCACCTCAAAAGACGGCCTGAAGAGTCGATAACTGCTGACCTGGTGGCCATTCTCGACCGGCGGCAAAAGAGAAGGAGAGAAGACGACGGCGACGGCAATGAGAGCGAAGAGGAGATTGTCCGGGGGCACCCCAAGGAGCCATGGGCCGATGCCGATACCCTGTTGAAGCAGAGAGAGAACCCAGAGCAGAATGACGCAAACGAGGACGAGGACGGCCAGCAACCCAAAGAAAGAAGAGAGGACAACACCAAACCAGAAGACCCAAAGACGCCGACATATGCCCTGCTCGCGCGTATCACCACCCTCACCCAACACTACCTCACGTCGCCCACGGCATCTCTGCGCAAGTCTCTACTGGACCTGCTCGCGACAGTCGCTCCTGCGCTTGGCGGCACCGACGAGAACGCCTTTTTGCCGCTCGTCAATGCCATCTGGCCCGTCGTCGTGCCCCGCTTGTACGATGGCGAGCCCTATGTCGTCGTCGCGGCGTGCCATGCGCTTGGCGCCCTGTGCTCCAGCGCGGGCGATTTCCTGTCTACGCGCATCAAGGACGAGTGGCGCACGGGGCAGCTTGCCAAGTGGTGTGTGCGCGCCCGCGACCAGGCCGAGCGTGCCGTCAAAGTTCGCTCGACCAAGACGGTCTCCAAGACGCCGCCGTCGAGGAGCTTGCTGATTGGTGGCCGGCCGTCTGTCATCCACATGCACGGGCGCGCGTCTACACAAAAAGAGGTCACTACATCAAACGAGATTGTCACTTCTGCTGCGTCTTCTACAACGTCGACCGAAATCTCCGGAATGGGCCGCTTTGCGCAGGCCGTCCAGATCTGGGAGGCCGTCGTCGGTCTGCTCACGGATATCGTGTCACATGTCAAGGTGGACGACCTGGTCTATGACGAAATTGTCCACCTGCTGGAGCCGACCTTAACATCCAATGTGATTGCACGGCCAATCGTCGACCGGGCGTTTGAAGCGCTAGCCGTCGTCAACCCCGACGCCGTGTGGCTGGCGCGCTACCGGGCCGGCGTACTAGATCTGGGGGAAGCGTTTCCCTACGCGCCACTTCTGGAGGGTGTCCAGTTTGTTAGTCTAGCCGGGCACTAGTTTCCCAGTGTTCCAACAATAGATATACGAGTTATGATGTCAGGCAAAGTTTAGATCAGCAATGTATCATTGTATAAAGTAGTTTCGCGGAGATGGTTGTTATAGTCCGGTCCCACTTTAATTTGATGTCAGCCGAGTGACAATTCTTTGTTCTGGGTTCTATTAATAGCATTAATACCTGCTTGTCAGTGTCAGCTTTTTACTTTACTTTTTTAGTCTCCCGAACGTTCTTCTGTCCCGCCACATAGCGGATTTCGTAGCCAAGCTTGGACAGCTCCATATTTTAGTGGTTTCTCTTTTTCCGAGCCGTAGGTCCACTGTCCGGTCAGCTTCAGACACTGGTACCCAGCATTCGTGCTTAGCACCGTGCAAGCGAAAGCGACTGCTAGCGAGTCATGCTCTGCAAGCAGTATTGCGGATGCTGGTTACCCAGCCAATGGCTTCACAATACCCGATATTTCCCAAAGCAGGTTCCAAAGCAAGCAGCCTTGCGAAATCAATGTGATCACGGTGATATGCAAAAAGATGCTGTGTAATAACAGTATATTAATATATGTATAAGTCTATGCTAATGATGTTGAATGCGTTTCGTAATGGTCCTTGTAGGGAACCGGATTTTCACTCCGTGGCCGAGCCACCTCCTCCATATTCCTCCTCATGATGTTCCTCCCAAGTGATTCATGAATGCCAAAGGCGGTCTTATAAAAAGACTTAGATGGTCTGGTCGGTAAGGGTGAAAGCCTTGGGGCCAGTGTACTCCTCGACCGAGGCGGTGGTGGTCTTGGTGAAGATGAAGTCGTTCTTGGGGATCAGGTACGTGCCAGTCTGGTTGCTCGAGGGGGTGATCTGCTGGGAGACCGTGAAGGTCAGACCCTCGGCGCGGCGCTTGAAGGAGAAAGTGCGCGACGAGTCGATGCAGGTGCCGTCAGTGACGTCGGGGAGCACGTTGTTGGAGGTCTTCAGGAGGACACAGGAGACGGGGATGGTCTCGCCGGTGCCGGTCTTGATCACGTCAAACGAGTAGCGGCACTGGGAGCTGTGGGGGATGCAGCCAGCCTGGAAGTTGGAGACAGCGAAGACGGGCTCGGCGCGAGCAACAGTGGGGTTGGCCGAGACGGCGACAACAGCGGAAAGGATGGCAGCGGCAGAGAACTTCATTTTTGCGGTTGGAAAGTTGGAAACTTTGAAAAGTTTTAAAAAAGTGAGGAGTGGTAAAAGAGTTGTGGTTGTGAGTGTGAATGTGAAAGTGGTTGTGAGGGATGATTCAAAAAAATTCTCTCTTCAATGGGAGGGCATCGAGGTCTTTTATACCTCTTTTTTCTCTCTCTTCCTACACCGGCGAGTTTTGTCAACGTTCAATTAAACATTTTTGTTGCCCCTTTTTTCACGTTAAGGTTACTGCAGGATTTCTTGTCTTGGTCCTTTGCCCTTGGGACGATCGTCGTCGGATCTCGTATTAGTGTAAACAATACGTCACTGTCGTTGTAGATCTCACTTAAGGCTTAGCTCGGAGAAGGCGGATCCTTGGCTCTGGAAAAGACGGCTTCGATCGGACTCCCTTGTTGTTTTTCCTTTTGTTCTCGTATCGCAGTCCTCCTGGTAGTGGAGGACGTCTCCTATTTTTTGGGCTTTTCTGACCAGGCCCCCTGTGGGATGCTCGCAGCCCGGTAGTTGTCCGCCAGCGGAAAGGGAAATAACATTGGAAGATCAATTCTTGTTTCTCAAAAGAAATACGAACATTCTCAACAAAATACGAACCATGACAGCGGCGCATGACCGCCAAGATCTGGGTTGTGGTTTGTTTGTCGGCGTATTCTTCTGAAAGCTCTGAAACAACCCGCATGACTGCCGGGAGCTGGTTTCCTGCTTGGTTTTCCTGTTTGGTTTTTTATTACTTCGTACTCTGTATTACACCAGTATTACCTAGATTCAAGAGTAATGCTTTCAGAATTATTCTATATTATCTCGTTGATCGTGTTGATCTTGCTTCGGCGAGCGCGGAGGATAGCAGTCGCAAATTTGCTGCTTTTAGGTAGGGCATGTTAATAATAGGCATAGACTAATTCTGTACGAATGCCTTTACTTTATTAAAATAAAATAAAAAATTATTCCATTGAAACCCAACTGACTCGATTCACATGGTTGGCCGCCTTGACCTCTTTTTCTCTCAAGAGGTGAGCCTGTCAGTTATGATGTGTCGTGGAAACTGCCTCACCCCTCCAGTCATTAATAAGAACAATGATGATCTTCTGTCTCTAATAGAGCGGTCACGAAAAGGCGGTACACTGGTTGAACATGACAGGAGACATCTCCCCCTGGCGAGAGAGTTGGATCGTTTCCGATAGACCCAGACATACGATTCTGGGGTATTTGTGTCTTGGCGTTTGTGGTAGATCAAGGCTACTTCTCAACCTATACGACGTGTGATCTCGTAAGAAGATCAAGAAACGTTTCTTGTTTGTCGTTGCATGCCGGTTATACGACGTGTCCGGAAAGTAGCCAGGAGCGGTGAAAGGTATGTCTTTCAGTATCGTCGTCATCTGCTTGATTTACGTATGCCTGCTTGACGTTCCTTGATTGTTCTTGATTTATTTCTCGTGTTGCTTTCGTGCTGGTTCTCCTATTCTCCTTCGTATTTGTCTTTGACGTAATCTCTTCTCCATTTTGATGAGCTGGAATTCTTCTAGTGCCGATCACGGGCATTTGCTCTGCCGGAATCTTCTGCATTGATGTTGTTCTTTTGAAGAAATACAATTAACAGCGAGTCATGATATTTTAAAATATTTACGCAGTGAACTACGAGTATCTGCTAAGTTGTTGTATAGAAAATATAAATTCGGAACGTGTCAGCGTATAATGTAACTCATATACTCAATTTATCTTTGTTTATGATAAATTAGTAGGTGAATAAACTTGAATAATACTGATTTGATCATCAAATGTTTTCTTGTATTGTATTTTATATTGTTTGAATACTGGCAATACATTGAGTGCTTCCACGTATCAAACCTTGATCTTCGTATATCCATACCGCGCTGCATCCTGGCCCGTATAGCCCCTCCACCCCTGACTCTCGTGACAAAACGAGCTCTGCTTGCTGGCACTCGCAGGCCCCCGACGTCGAGAGTGAGTATCTCTCCAGTTGGGTGCTCAAGTTCAAAAATTTGAACGGTTGCACCATACTCAGCCAGCAGAACTTTGACTGTCGTCTGTCATCCCGCAGCCACCATCTCTGCAAAGACCAGCGTAAACACCTCCTTCATCGATAAAGTTCCGGTCTGAGAGGGTGTATGACTGGGTGGAAACATGTCCGAATCGACCACAAAGTAGACTAGACGGTGCTAAGTCTCAAGAGTGTTGCAGCTGGCATCTTAATCCACTCAATGCTGGCATCGTTACATACAGACTTTATCCGCTGGCAAGTGATAGACATGGACTTTGCGGTGTGTGTGTCCGCTTACCGCATTGCTTGATTTTAGGTAATACTTTACAACACACACACAAGATATGACAGTTCGATCCGATGCCGGGTTTGGGCCGCGGAGGGCTCAGGACACGAGAACATTGGATGTCCGCATACAGTCTATTGCGCTTGCAAGGAACGCTCGAACTAAGGTCGACTGGTAAAACTTCCAGACACGATGAGCATGGAATGACTACACGCTCATCCGCTCCAAGATTGAAATGTGGCTATCTTCCACACGGGCATAGGTCTGTTTCCAGAGGTAATAAGCGCCGTGGACTTGCTGATTGCAGTGTCCAAGGACAAGCGATGTGAGCAGCAGTTCATCCAGTCTTTGGAGCGGGCGTTGCTCGAGGCTGCTCATGATGCCTGAGAACTGAAGATCGGTCAAAGCCATATTGGTGTTGACGTGGACGTCAATCAGCTTTTGATAGCACTCTGAAAATATAGCCAGCTTGATATGAAGCACGATACGATGCTTCCTATGAGATGAAGCACGTATGGCCTCGAGAACTTCTGCATTCATTTTCTCTCTCTGAGTTTTCCTGAGGGCAGCAACCAAGTCATTAATAACTGTGATCTGCTTTTCTAATTTTGAATGGCTGTATATGTGCTAGTTGTCGTGCTTGCAAATTCCGACAGAAAGGAGTGAATGCCTTCTACTTATTGCTGGGTGGCCATTCTTCGTTTTAAT
Organism: Ophiostoma ulmi; assembly: GCA_029298715.1. Classification (NCBI taxonomy): domain Eukaryota; kingdom Fungi; phylum Ascomycota; class Sordariomycetes; order Ophiostomatales; family Ophiostomataceae; genus Ophiostoma; species Ophiostoma ulmi. The sequence goes on along the minus strand of JANSLN010000001.1, from coordinate 439,580 downwards.
CTCAGTTGCAGGATATGCACGTCTCGAAGTTCTGTCTGCAATGCCGTGATTGCCATCTCGCAAAGGTTTTGACGTAGGGAGAGAATACTAAATGACTGACAGAATAAAACAATATCACAGACACAATCCATCTGTTCATTGAATGACTATGTAATATATAATAAGTGTTGCTGGACATGAAGAGAAACCTCTATACCGGGTGACTTGTGGCGACATTGGTATAACACCTGGAGATGCCGAGAAGGTATGCTGATTTATTGAATAGCAAAACTGAAAACATTTGATGCAAGTAACCCGTTTGCTGACATTGCGAAACGTTTCCCTCCGTGTCCTCGAGTATTACGACGGCATTCTCATCCTCACTTCCAACATGTTGGCATATTCGACGAGGCTTTCAAGTCGTGTCCGGCTCGCTATTCACTACAAGTCACTCGACATATCACAGCGCAAGAAAATCTGGCATAAGTTTCTCAAGCACGTCAACCGTCTGAGTCCCAATGAGCTCAAACTCGGTGAACTGGGCAGAGGGACATGAATGGTCGCCAGATTCGCAATGCCATCACAAGGGCAAGGCAGCTAGCGCAGTCCCAGAATTTTAAGCGCGGATTTGAGGAGGTCCGTAAAGCCATCGAGGTGTCAGCCAGGTTTGATGATTACCTGTTCGAGGTCAAGGGATGATTTCAGACGAAGACTATGCTCGCGACGGAGCATGCGCCGAGTAACTCGCTTCCTGACTTGTTTCGGCACTTTAAGCGTTTTTTTGTGTTTTCTTCATGTTTATTGGCCTGGTAGTTTGATTTTTCTCGTCGAGGAAGTATGTATCATTTTTATTTATTTATTTTTATTCCAAATGTTATTCTCTTTCTGAATAAACACATCACATTTTTATGCCGGGGATTGTATTCATGCAAATTACTTTTCAACAGATATATAGTTTTAAATCCAGCTTGATTTCCTACACCTAATTTATTTTGCTTATTTTCTGCCATCTGTTGGTTTATTTTCCTGCTTTGTAAGAAAAATATAGTCCGTATAATGTGGCGGTGTCAGGAGAATTTTCCGACCGTTAGGCGTATAATTAATTAAAGCCACACACAGCCTCGCCATGTTTGACATATCAACTCCAACAAAGACTTGTCACACAGTCTTCGGACACTACGAACGCGTCACCTGTCATACACGAACATGCGGTATTCAGTCCATCGACTTCTTTCCAGGCAATCGCTCTTCAGCACATATTGTTCTCCTGGGTCGAACCGTCCTTGCCCCTTTACTCCCTCCATCGCTTTCATATCAACGCGCAGCTGCCCTTAGTACGAACACATTGATAATGTCGAGAGAATCGACAACTATCGGCCAGGTGGCTATCATCCAGTTGAGATCAATAATATATTTCGCGATCGGTATCATATAGTCCACAAGCTAGGCTATGGCAGCTACTCGACTATCTGGCTCGGCTGGGATATGAAGAACGCGCATTACGTTGCTATGAAAATCGGCACTGCAGAGAACGGATGTAAAGATATCGATATCTTGGGTCGCATTCATTCTTCATCACTAACGGTTCCGGTGGAGGCCCCAAGAGAACGACAGTTTGCCAAGCGATTAATACCAATTATCCTGGATCAGATAAAAATCTGCGGGCCAAATGGGGTGCACCCATGTCTTATAACCACGCCGGCAAGGTGTAGCCTCTCAGATGCTGGGGAGTCTGCAGGGTATAACACGTTCCAGCTTCCCGTGGCGCGGTCCGTCTGTGCTCAGCTGGTAATAGGAGTACAGTTCCTTCATGACCGAGGATATGTCCATGGAGGTATGCACTCATTCTTACCACTTTGTTACCTTTTCCCACAGCGTATATCATATCTAACGAGTGCCAGATCTTCATCGAGGAAACATTCTATTTCAGGATCAAGTAATAAACAATCTTTCTGTCAAGCAACTTTACGACAAGTTTGATCCACCGGACCCCGAGATTGTCACCAGGGTCAATAACATGCCGCTAGACTCGACTAGTATTCCCGCTCACGTTTACTCTCCGATTTGGCTCCGGAAGCCTAGCAATGAATTTACTCTCCCAGAGGCCAGGATCCTCCTGTCTGACTTTGGAACAGCCTTTTGTCCAGAGACAGAATCACGACTGGAGTCATACCCTCCGCGCCCTATCAGGCCGCCAGAAGCAAGATTTGAACCTGCTACACCTTTGTCGTTTTCGTCCGATATTTGGAGCCTGGGATGTGTTATATGGGAGATCCTCGGTGTGCGTTCTCTCTTAAGCCCTTGGTTGATCGGTCCTGATGACTACACCGCGGACCAAATGGATGCTCTAGGCCCGTTGCCACAGAAGTGGTGGTTTAATTGGGAAAAGTGAATGGATAAATTCGACGCGAATGGCAAGGCGAAAGAAGGCAGAACGGTCAGCAGCTTGATGGACAGGTTTGAGTTTACCATGCAGAGGCCCAGACGAGACAGGGAAACCGGACTGGTTGACGATTTGGAGAGGGATGCTTTCATTGAGATGATCAAGGGCATGCTTGCTTTCAGCCCTGGCGATCGCCTCACTGCGAGCCAGGTGCTAGAGACGAGATGGATGACAGACTGGGCCATACCGGAAGCAGAGAGATCATGGGCAGATAAGTAGTATCTGATATTTCTACTTATTATACGCAGGCACAATCTACCTACTGGTAGTAAAGTCAGTATTTGCCCATCAATTGCCGCTGCAAATACATTGACAGACTTGGCCAGTAGCATTATCAATAGCCTGACTATGCTGCTACAGGGGCGCATTGAACTATGGCTGCAGCTTACTACTTGATGCGAGATATGACCGCCCGGGTAGCCGCCGAGTATGCCTTGGCCCAGAGACTCGATCAGTGCTTCAATCTGCCTAAAGCAACCCCGACGGCAGTTCGTTCTGGAACGATGACGGCCAGTCATATCTACTTTCTGCCTCCTAAGAACTACAGGTATCCTGTACTCTCTGGGGACCGGCAAGGCTAATAGTGACTAACGACACACCGACATTATTTTTCCACGGTTCCGGCCAAAAGCTTCATATAGGCGAAATGCATACAGCTGGTAAGTCAGTCTTGCTATATGAAACACTTACTTTTCTGACGGTTTCTAGCAAATCGTGAGACTGAAAAAAATGGTGGCTGCATGCGTGGAGATTTTGGGGGTAGCTGTGTGACGAATCATGGCAAGCATTTACATAGGCGCGTCAGATTTATGCCCAACCGGAATTCTTGATAGCGGCGTCGGGCTGAATTTCGGCCCAAGGCCGCATCCTGCTCTGTACAGCCCTACTTTTCTCATAGGTCACCAGGGCTTATGTGACTAGTTGAGTGGTTGACAATTTTTTCGTCGTTAAATATATTGCGTGCAGTGCCAGCCCACTCTCTCTTCTCTCTCTTCCTTCTTCATTTCACAGCAGTTGCACCATGGAGCCTCTCGCAGCACTTGGCCTTGCCGGCAATGTCGTGCAGTTTGTTGATTTTGCTTTGGGCTTGATCGGCAGAGTGAGCGAAATCACCGCATCGGCTGACGGTACATCTAAAAAAACACTGGAGCTCGAAACAGTCTACGAGAAGCTACAACGTTTCACCGCGGTACTATCCCAAAAAAATGGGCACGCCGGGAGTCAGGGCAATGCTGAGCCCAACACGGGCCATCAAGTCTTTTCGGGAGGTTTGCATCATCACAACAACACAGAGATGCGTGAGATCCGCGAGCAGATGGACGGCCATGCAAAAGCTATCGAGGTCATGGCTGGCGAATGTCAAGTTGTGTGCGACCGCCTGTTGGAATTGTTCAACAGCCTCCGTCCAAAGCCCAACAAGTCTGGAAAAGCTAGCCGCTGGATCAAAGCTTCTGTCGCTGCACTGAAGACTGTGTTTGCGGAGAATAAGATTGCCGAAATGGAGGAGAGTCTCAAGCGGTTTCAGAGAATGATTGGTCTTCACTTCCTGCCGCTTATTGAGTGAGTTTCTATTTGTTTGCACTTGTATCTTCTTGCTTTCTATATGTTGAATTGCATTTGAGTAATCACCAGTACTAACAAATGTAGTGCTAAGCAGTCATACCTGCTCAGTATCCTCACGGACATAAAATACCAAAGCTATGACTCCAGCAGCAGCTACACAGCAAAGCTTGCCAATATACAAAACACCCTGAAGAAGATACAGCAGAGTTTGAGCTCACAATCAGACTTCAGGCCAAGGGACGACACATTTTGGACGCCGGAGTCTCACAAAGGGACAACAGCAGCAGCTGCTGTGACTTCTGCCCATCATTCCGGCCCCGAGTACTTGGAAGAAGTGCTGTCGCGGTTGACCTTGACAGAAAAGGACATCAACGCGACCGCAAAGGAGCAAAACTTTGTCAAGAGCCTGCACTTCAGTGAGTACTTGAACCGGCACGAGAGCATTCCCGCAGCACACGCCGCCACTTTCCAGTGGATGTTTGATGATGCAGCGGCTCATCACGGTGCGGCCGCCAAAGAGAGTGTCGCGCCAGCCACGTCTGGACATCTATCGGGGTGGCTCAGCTCTGGGAGTGGCACATTCTGGGTGTCCGGAATGCCGGGGTCAGGAAAGTCTACGTTCACGAAGTTTGTTGCTGGCCACGCGAGGACGAGAAACGCACTCGAAAAATGGGCCGAGCCCGACAACGTCGTCATCACAAATCACTATTTCTAGAATGCAGGCACGGCTATGCAGAAGTCTATTAAGGGCCTACTGCAGTCACTTCTCTATACTGTGCTGCGATGCCAGCCTGATCTTGCTTCTGTTATATTTCCCGACCAGTGGCACGAACTGGAGTAAAATAGTCTATTCAGTGAAATTAACTGGACGATTGAGGAGATGAGAGCTGGCCTGGAGGTGCTGGCTCGACACCCAGCCATGCCCATCAAGTTCTGCTTCTTTATCGACGGCCTGGATGAGTTTGACGGCAACTACACAGACGAGTATCTGGGACTTTGCCAACTGTTTGAGGACATCTCTTCGTCACCACATCTAAAATGCTGCGTATCCAGTAGACCTTGGAATGTCTTTGTGGATGCCTTTTCCGAAAAACCTGCCTCACCACTTTACATACATGACGTGACGTTCCAGGATATATTGGGCTACACTACGAGCCGTCTCACTTCCCACCCCCGTTGGAAATTGCTCGACGTACCATCAGATGAAGCGGAAAGCATCATATCGTCTATCACAGAGCGCGCCAAGGGCGTCTTCTTAATGGGTATTTCTCGTTACACGATCGCTACGAAACGGTCTCACAAATAGCGACACAATAAAAGACCTGCAAAGGCGGCTTGACAGCCTCCCTACGGAGCTTGAGTCATTCTACAAGCACATGCTCGACCTCATCGAGCCTACCGACCATCGATACATGACGCGAACTCTTCAAATAGCAATTAAGGCTGAGCCTGAACATCTTTTGACATACTATGCTCGAGAATTCGAAGATATGAACAGCAATTACGCTCTCGAGCAACCACCAGAGCCGGATATGGTGCCACCAGACATACACAAGAAGCGTCTAGAGCCCTGTCGTCGCCGTATAAATGCACGATGCGGAGGCCTCCTTGAACCTAAGCGCGAGCGAGTTGAGCTCATCCACCGCACAGCCCGTGACTTTCTCATCACGCACCCCATGCAAGTCTACTTGCATCAGAAAGCCGGTGGTGAGCGCTACAATGTCAGAATGGCACTACTGAAAGCGCACGCTTATTTATTCCGATGCTTCCTCGCATCGCCCGGGTCCGACGGGGTTGAGAAACGATCAAAGAAACTGTTTCTAGGATGTCTATCACATGCGAATGAGGCTCTTGAAGAAGACGAAGAGTCTGGGATTGTGCTTCTCTCCACATTTACAGACACACCTGAAGATAGAGCACTTAAGATCCATTCTCTGTTCGCGAGGTTATACTGAGTAGTAAAGCAGCATCAAAAACACCGAAACGCACCAGATCTACCGCGTTGACAAATGGAACGATAATAGAGCTTGCTCTGCTGGCCCCCTATATGCAGCATTACTTATTCTCTTATGGTATCGACAAGTACATCATAGCCCAACTGAAGAAGGATCCTTCCTTCTTCAGAAACATGCCAGTCTCACCTTTGGGTATTATGACCGAAACAGACAGTTGTGACAGCTCCCGTGTCAAAATTCACAGAGCCCTACTCAACGCTGGCTATGACGCCAACGAGCCCATTGGGGAGTCGTCAGCTTGGCACTGCCTCATTTCTAAAATTCTATATACGCATTTTCACGGGATAGAATACACTCTAAAACCTATGGGCGGGGAGTCGCTCATATCTTTATACTTGAAAAAGGGAGCCCATCGCACTCAGCGAATGAAATACATGGATGATGAGCTGTTCCCACTTACACATATCCTTATGTTATTGTTTAGACCTTTTTACTCTTGGCACGATCTACCCACGGAACACTTCACCGCAGCTGTCGATGCATTTTTATCTGGGACGGAGTCTGAAACCACCATGCAGCTAAATGAGGTGATAGCCCATCTCTCTCCCGTGCTTCGGTCACCTTACAATACAGAGAATATACCAATGCGAAGGGCGGTAATCAAAACGATCATTAGGAAGGGGAACTCAGTCAGGGTGGATATGCAGAGTCTTACTGCCGGCATCTTGAATCATTTCGGGGCCAGTAAAGGCGCATCTATTGTATCCCTGATCTCAAAGGGCCCATGGGAGGAAACCAGCATCAATGACGAACAGCCAATCCTACTACAGCAACAGGAGAAGATGCGGCCTACAGCAAGCTCCCCCAAGACAGCTAAGTGGCTTCAACAAGATCAACCCGACGACACAGAACATCCGCCAAAGAGGTCCAAACGCATCAGAGGGCAAGGCTCGAAGCATAACAAGGGCATCACTGCGGCCGGCGGCAGTCGCATAGGAGTGATAGATCTTCTTGAAGATTTCGAGGTCGATATTCATTACCCCAATGTCCCCAATATGACTACCAGTACACTATATAATGAAAAGTAGAAAATGATGCAGGGCTTACTTCGAGATGCACATAGCTGCGGGTAGATGGAAGCGAGTGGCACCTTGATAAATACAATAAATCTCTATACGCAGTCTCAAATAAATCAAGAAATAGCGATGGATTTAAGTACTTAATTGTTCTTGATGCCCTAACAAGATACCTAATGCATATGAAATAAAAAAAAAACTAAAAGAATGATTGCCTTTAACTGATGAAAATAATAAAAACCAGAGTGAAATTACAAATCAAAGTCTTTGATTTCCTGGGGAAAAAAGATACGCTTCAGCCTCAATCAGCATCTGTCCAGTCCATCATGCTTTCATTTTGAGGCTCCCTTGCACCCCATTACTTTGTCAATGTTTTGCCAAGGGCCCAGTAGTTACATTAATCACAGCCAAGAATAAGAAAGTGTAAGACGGGAAGATAAGGACAAGATTTGAGGTAAGACACCAAGACTTTAGACAGACTGGCAGAAGCTTGACATTAACGTTTAACGTCAATGTGATTTTGATGTCTACTGCATTCATTGATTTTGCTGTCAAGGGGTATTTTCTTTCTTTTTTTCTTCTTCGTCAACCCAATTTGTATGTGAAGTGAGTATATGATTTGACTTCTTTGACAAGTTTTAGCACATGCTAATGAGGCACCGATATACTCTTAGATTCAAAAGAATACAAATACGAGAATCGAATGCATATACAAACTGCAACCAACAAACCCACGAACGTCATCCACCACCTTATCAACCTCACTGGCGGCCATCCAGCTTGGCAACAGGGTAGACGAGGACGTGCACCGTTTGTAGAGGGCTATTGTTGAAGTGAGGAGTAGCGTGCAGCATCGAGCGTATCAAATAATGATTAGCCTTGAGATCAAATCACGGGATGCAAAGCCTTGAATGTCGTATGTTGAATTTTGCCTGGAACGGTGCACAGACTAATTAGGGGCAATGAGCAAAAGAGTGTTCGGTGCAGAGAAAGAAAGGGGAAGAAGAGAGAGTAATAAAGAAGTCTCCACTCGCGTCGAAGAGGCTCGGTGACGAAAGCGGGAAGGAGGACAGGCGACTAGGATACGGATTATAAAGTAGTTTCGGAGTTGCTGACATAATGCTTTTATTTAACTGTCATTTACTTTAATGCTTTCATGTGATTATTTGATCTCTTTGATGTCTTGCTGTACGGAGTATTAACATATGTATGCGCAAACCTATACCCTTGCTGCGTGGGCTGTCAATGCCATCGGCCCTGCATCCCTTTTGTTTTGTTATCGCTTGGATCCGACAGCCTGCCGTGGCGCTGCATGCAACAGAATAAGCAGAGATCATGCATAGAAGCAGTGAGGAGGTACTGAGAAGAGATGGGATTTGGAATAGCCGAAAAGAGCATCTAATACTGCCGTGAGGACATTCGGGAATTTGATAACATGATAACTTGATAGCGGCAGTCTACTGTAATGTGGCGTAGAAGTATTCTAGAAGGGGTTTATTGATGGACGTCCACTGTTTCGGCGTGATCCAACAGTCTATTGGCTTAGAAAACTGCTCTCTTCGTGATGGCGTGTTCGTGTGGTGCCTATGGCCCCGAGATTATGACTACAGATCATGTAACCTGACTAGAGACGAAAGCACGACCGAGTGAGCACATCATCTACTTGGCATGATCTCCCCTCTCTTTAGTATCTTCTCGTCTCTCACACACTGAGATTTTTCCATATGCACACTCGCTTCCTCTTTCATCATCTTTTTCCCAGTTTCCTATTCGGTCTAGACGTACAGCTGTGCTACCTTGTTCTACGTGCGCCTGTAGATACTCTGAATTCTTCGACGGTGCCCTTCTAGAAGGGTTCCTCCCATCTCTCGCCGTGCCAACTCGGCTCGTGGTGGCCTGCCACTATCGCCTACTGATGCAGGTAAGGTGCATAAGGCAATTGGATACTCACAAAATGTCTCCAACAACTTTCTACTATCCCTCGCGCCAGTCCCTATGTTTTATCTGCCTCTTTTCTCCACGTCGCATATTGGTTCTTCCGTGTCTCGAGATAGTACATGGAGAAGAAAATCAAGAAAGACATAGACAATGGAAAACGGTACTATTGAAATAGAACAACACATGTGATCACAAGCTACCCTGTGTTTAGGTTTCTGCTGGGATAGGTCTGCTATCATGCTCCGTCTAAAAGAAACAACGCCCGCTGAGAGCGTTGTAGGATTGCAAAACAATACGGGGTATGTAGTTTCCATTACGTTTAGAAATGATTGCACACAGATAAAGCTCACTTGCGACTTGCTGGACTCGCTGAAGAACAAGTTGATTTAGTGGTGGGACCCTCTGGGACCCTTCGCGCTGGAGTCGCTGATGTCCTGGGTCTCGGGGCCGTCTGGGGAAGATCCTGTTAGCTAAGATTAACATTGAGTCATGGGGAAGACTACTTTGACGGTAAACCATACATACGGAGTGCACAATACTGACGGCATCCTGCACTCTTTTCTCTTCTTTATTGAGCAGAGGGGTTACTGAACAGTGGGATAAATACTGCGCCTCGGATTAGACGATCATGTTGTACTTCTACTTGTCGTCGGCCGAATACTTTTTCGAGTCGTACTACGATGAAACCACTGCACCATTGATTTTTGGAATATCTCGCCGAATTGGAGCTGCAGCTGCAGATAAAAGGCATACCCTGAGAGAGAAGTGGTAGAGTTATTGCACCTGTTGTCTGGAATCTAGAAACAGCTTCGGTAACGCATAGACCAGGCAAGCTAGGATGAATTCAAATATCAGATACTATGGTGCATTGGTACTTATTGACGCGGACGCAATCTAGACCGCCGTTGGCGCCTCTATTCTTCGCGTTGGAATGTGCTGCAATAACGGCTATGAGTAAAGGTCAGCTGTAGCGGTCCTTTACTCGTGGGGAGGGCAGAGTCATGTTCTCGAGGTGCCTCCACTGCCATCGACCCGTAGTTGTGTTTGGTTATTTCTTTCTGTTAAACAAACACGCACCAATAGTTACTTGTTCTATCGTATCATATCACGTTCGCGACATGCTGACGCTGGTTCATGTAGCAGTGCAGTGATGCACCACGGTGATGCACGGTAATGTATCTTACCGACAGAAGACTACAAGATCCATGCACAGCGAACGGCGCACAAGCACTACCAAACGCGCTGACAGCAGAGGTAAGATAGGAACAAGACGCCCACCTGAAGTCAAGAATGACAACGAAGACAGAACAGACACTTATGAGACACCCCACCTATTGGCTTCAAGCTTTCAGACCTTCCTGATAGGGTCCTAAGCCAAGATTGCCGGAGCTTATCTCGAGTCGCAATAAAATACAGACAAGTAGTTGCGAGGCGGCTTCTATGCAGGATTCTAGTGCCACACCAAGGCCACTTCCTTTGCAACCTGACGCCAGATATTGCGATAGCGATATGGCAGATAGACGTAGTGTATTCTATTTCTGTGCAAATCAAAAGTGGGATGGTATTTCTGATCGTAATATTGGTGACCAAGTACTTGCGGTTCCCTTGCCATTGCGCTGCTATTCTGTTATCTCCCATTACGTCTGCTCTCTCACCCACTCATTTTCCTTTCCATTGTCGATCTCCTTCTCTGATTTACTGGGGCTTATTGTATATATTCTACTTGCCTTCTCCACATTCCATATCTATCTTACCGAGTAATACTATCTACACTTTGACTCCGGGTCGTTGTGCAGTCATTCTTGCCGTCTTTATGGGATTATATTTGGCAATTGTGCATTGCAGCATCATTGCAGCTTGATATAGTGGCCAGGTCTGCACAAGGTGGTCTTTACTCAAGTATAATTTATAACTGTGACTGGTTTCTGCCCGCGCAGAAGTAGAGGTGATAGTACATTGCACTCGACGCACCGTACACGAGTGCGGAAAGGTGGGAGCTAATGTGTTTCTTATTTATTTTTCATCCTGCCAGCTTATTGCAATGTCTGTCCTCGTTTTCGTTTATTTTCCCTTCACCACCATCTCACTACGAGTTCACTGCATGCGGAGAATAGATGGTAGATGGAGATACTAGTTCTGCTGCGGTTCTGGGATATGCCCATCGCAGTCGGTGGTACACACCAGTTGGCGACAAGCAATAGCCAAGCATGTGCCACCAATAACAGCTGCGGGCCAAGATTCAAACAGTCAACGTCAAGAGAGTCAAGATCCGTAGAGCCACACGTCCCGACTTACACGGCTATGATTCACGGTATGTTCACCAGGTAGTTTATTTTCTTTGTCTCTTCTCTATATATCGCATATATCGCATATATTCTCTACCTGCACGTCCTCGGAATCATCACTGCATGCTGAAATAGAGGCCCACCGGCTGCCAGTCGTTCTTTCCCTGTAGAATATATCCTCATCAACGCTCCTTCCTTCTAAACACTCTCACCACGCACAAACTTGCATAGTTTCTACTACTTAAAATCGATAAATTAACAGTATTTTACCTCCACCTTGATTTTTATTTTCTAATCTTTTTCCACCTCTGACTCCACCCACATCCACTCTATCGCAAGATACAGCCATGCCTGCTATTCTTCCCCAGAGCTGAGTTGTCTTTCAACTGCATTCTGCTGCATTTTGCTTGCTTGTCTCGCCTTGCGACTGCTTCTTCGGTCTTGCCTTGGCATTATCTCCCACGTCGATCTTTTTGACATTTGATTCTATCGTTGTCCAACCGCATTAGTCTCTCTTCTCTTGCTAGCCGGGTCTTTTTCCCGTTTGGTTCGAGTGTTCTTCGTTCCTTCCCCGTCTGGCAGTTACCGGGCCTTTCTTCTGCACTGTCTCTACAGTGTCTGAGTGTCTCTGTCCCCTGTCTTGTTCCTGCCCTTTTTGTCTTGTTTTCGAGGATCCCATCTTCACATATAATACACCCTTACCCCTCTCTCTCTCTTCTCTGCCTCTTATTACGCTCCTCTTCCGTCTCTTGTCCCAATTCTCATACATACCCCCCCTCCCACCAGCCATACCACATCATGGCCGACGTCGAAAAGACAGCGTCCGTTAAGTCGGCTCGTAATGTGCCTACACCTGAGCAGTTCCCTTACGATGAGGAGGTCGGCACTGTTAGCGGCAGCAACAACCTCAAGCGTGACCTCAAGGGCCGCCACATGCAGATGATTGCAATTGGTACGCATCCGGCCTCTTGTCAACTTGATCGAATTCTTTCATTCTTCTAGTATATACTGACTAACAAACAGGTGGTTCTATTGGTGCTGGTCTGTTTGTCGGTTCTGGTGGTGCCCTCCACAATGGTGGTCCGGCTTCCCTGGTTATCTGCTACATGATCGTTGGTGTTATGCTTCTGTTCACTTGCCAGGCTCTCGCCGAGCTCGCTGTCCTCTACCCCGTCAACGGTGCTTTCTACACCTACGTCGTCCGTTTCATCGATCCTTCTCTCGGTTTCGCCATCGGCTGGGACTACGCTATCTCCTGGTTGACTATTCTTCCCTTTGAACTTATTGCTGCCTCGGTCACTATTCGCTTCTGGCGTGAAGATCTCAATGAGGGTATCTGGATCGCCACCTTCCTCGTCATCCTCATCATCATTCAGGTCTTTGGTGTTCGTGGATACGGTGAAGTTGAGTTTGTCTTGTCCTGCGTCAAGATTGCCGCCTGTACCGGTTTCATCATCCTCGGTATCATTATCAACTGTGGTGGTGTTGGCGACCAGGGCTACCTCGGTGCCAAGTACTGGCACGACCCCGGTGCATTTAACAACGGCTTCAACGGTTTCGCTGGTGTCTTTGTCGTTGCCGCTTTTGCTTTCGGTGGTACTGAGATGGTTGGCCTGGCGGCTGCCGAGTCTGCCAACCCGGCCAAGTCTATCCCCCAGGCCACCAAGCAGGTCTTCTGGCGTATCTGCTTCTTCTACGTCGTCAACCTGTTCATCCTTGGTCTCATCCTGCCCTCCAACGACGACCGTCTGCTCGGTGCCTCGGGTGCCAACACAAAGGCCTCACCTTTCGTGCTCGCCATCCAGGATGCCGGTATCAAGGTTCTGCCCTCCATCTTCAACGCCGTCATCACCATCTCCGTCATCAGTGTCGCCAACTCTTGCACTTTCGGCTCTACCCGTACCATGCAGGCCCTGGCTGAGCGCGGCATGGCCCCCAAGATCCTCGCCTACGTCGACAAGGCCGGCCGCCCTATCTGGTGCATTGTCATTCAGCTTGCTTTCGGCCTGCTGGCTTTCATTGGCGAGTCTGGCCATTCTAGCACCGTCTTCAACTGGCTGCTTGCTCTTTCGGGTCTGAGCTACTTCTTCGTCTGGGGCTCCATCTGCCTCACTCACATCCGCTTCCGCTACGTCTGGAAGGCCAAGGGCCGCTCGCTCAACGAGATCCCCTACAAGCCCAACTTTGGCGTTTACGGCAGCTACATCGGTCTGTTTCTCAACATTGTCTGCCTCATGGCTACATTCTACAGCGCCCTCTACCCCTCGTCTGATGCCACCCCCGATGCATCCGTTTTCTTCCAGTCGTACCTGGCACTGCCTATTGTGATTGCCCTGTACGTCTTCTGGAAGGTCTACTCGCGCGACTGGCGCCTGTACGTTCCCCTCGACGACATTGACCTGGCTGCTGGCCTGCGTGAGTACATTCCTGACGAGCAGGATGAGCTCAAGGCTGATCGTTCGTGGTCTACGCTGCCCAAGCGTATTGTCCGCGGTCTCTTCTAAGCAGCTGGCAACACAGCCACTCTATTTTTGTCAACCGCATGTTGTTTCATTTGGTCGCTTATTTCGCATGTCTTTGAATCTCGGATACCATGTTTTGAGTACATTATTCTTGGATAGCATTATGACCTATGATCGTTAACAATCACGCAAACTTTTGCCATGTCTTGACATTTGTATTAATCTTTTACAACCAATGCACTTTCTTTCATTCTTTCTTTCTTTCTTAATTCTTTTTTGTTCACTTTATACTTTATTCAAGGCTTAGCCTCATACATACCCATTTACTTTCGCTTCTCATTGCATATCACGAATAGTTGGACAATAAAATAATGAATAAATAATGGAAGATTTATCAAAACGAGACTGAAGCCCAAACAGAAAACTACCGCAGCATGATTCATTACCATCTATCATCTATCATTATTATCATCTACTTTATGATGAATCAGATCCACCACTAGAGCCTCGTTATTCCCGCCCTTCCGTATTAGGAAACGACAACGACGTCAAATAAGACAGCGTCCCGTCCGCATTGATTCTGTATTGCTCCTTCTTTTTGGATATATACTCATCGTACCTACCGTAAATGGTAAAGTTTTAAAATAGAACGAATGTTCCTGCCCATATCAAGCGGCTCGTGCCTTCTATTTCTAGACGTTGTTGTTCTGCTGCAGTAACCCTATCGTCGTTCATCTCTGGGAAGAAGTCAGTCACTCCTTCTCCTTCTATCGATATTTTGGCCTGGCATTTCTTTGTTGACATTTTCACTATTGCTCTTTTCAATATCTCTTCATACATTCCTACATCAATATTTCTAAACAACAAAAACACAAAACAAAGGGTGAAAACATCAACGCCTTTATTTACAAAGTTGATCATCCGCCGCGCATCTCCTCCCCGTCTCAATACTCTCCCTCGCACCGGCCTCCGACACCCCCTTCCAATGCAGGTACCTCCCCGTGCACCAAGGCCAGATTCTACTTCCAGCCTCCAGATTTCAAGCTTTGGGTTTTCTAGTGTCAGAAGCCCGTGTCATGGCCCCGTGGGCAACACTACCTACCCAGTAGCGGCCGGGTTTTCGCCACCTCCTCTTCTGCGTTCCCGGGCCGCAGTGGCCCTCATGGCGTATAGAGAAGCTGCTGTACTGCCGTCGTCAACTGGCTTGTTGTTACGCTCTCGGTCTCGTGGGGAATATTCGTGTTGATTCAGCGATGGAGTCAGGCTGTATGGTAGGGAAAGACTATGCTCCACAGCCTGGGTGGTGCTCACACGGCTATACATGTAAAATGGATCACAAATTACATACATTTACTAAACTCAATATCATCGAGATTGACAAGATCCAACATCACATTTTCTCAAGTCTTTGACTGATTGTCGCGTGCCGTCTTTCACCCACAAAGGTATTGTAAAGTACTACACAAATACTGTGTTATATCACAATAGTCATCAGTGCGGTAATAGCTCTAGTTGGTCTTCGTTGGAATACTACGTATAAAGAGGACATTGTCTCCTCATCACGGCAACTCTTTGTGGTATCTCAACTTATTATAATTGTTTTACCGCTTCCATAATCATCAGCATAGGTTTTCCATCCTACAAATTCAGAACCTACACTAACCCATTCTTCACTCAATTTTTGCCATGGCCGTCGTGAGTGTCAAAGGTACGCAGTCGCAGTTTGACATGTCCGATATGTCCGACGCCGCAAGCGAGACCATGTTGACCGACTCCAGCTCGCAATGCAGCGGCATGGAGCTCAGCACCACGGTCGTCCCGCCAATGATGAAGTTCAACCATCGACCAAACGCACTCTTGCCAAAGTCAGAGATTGCACTTTTGCTGGAGTTCATCCGCAAGAGCGTGGAGGCCGCATACGATGCCGGGAGAGCTGTGGTGACTCATGACACTTCTGGCCGTCCGGTGGAAAAGTACAACAAGAACAGAGCAGCGAGATCCGGGTACAAAACTGCCCGTTTGCTTATCGATGTCTTGGTTGGGGTAGCGGAGCTGGTAGATTCATATTCTACTATTAAAGTCTCGCCTACAGCAGTAATGATGGACTATCTGTATAACGCCATTGACACCAAGCTCCTACCCATGGCCGACACTCTACTGGCCATTGAGGAAGAAGAAGCAGATCTCGGCAATGGCAACGGACGCCCTGGCAAATACGAAGCTGTCAAAACACTGTTTATACATAATTGCCAGACAGACTCATTCAAGGCTGCAAAAGACAAGGCTACCACACGTTACATGAAGGAAGCCATGTACCGGCGATGCATTATCAGCGCTCTCAGCTTTGCTGGTACTCGGCATTCCCAGCACCAATGCGCCAAGATAGTGAAGAATCTGCTTTCCAGGTACACTCTCATGATGAAGAATACCAATTGGGACTGCCGGGAAATGTCACGCATATACACCGAGCACGCCATGGCCGTACTATACAGCACTGATATCAGACACAGGAGTATGCCTCGTCGGTGGGTATATCCAATTAGTTGGAAACTGAGTAGAAGTCTGATGTTGACTGTCTATGGAAAACGACTGCGTGTCAGTGTGTCATTGTTGGCGTCGTTGATTGCGGCTTTCTTTGTTTTCCTGGCAGTTTGCTTGTGGTTTATTTACATTTAGTTTCGATCTGGGTTTCATTCAAAACTTAAACTGTGGTCCATCAAAGACTAGACAGTGCCCATGAGTATTTACATCACTTCTATTCCTTTTGCATTGTATGGAGCCCAGCCACGTTGCACTATATACGTGTTTCTAGGAAACTTGAAATAACTTGATACGACAACGACTATACCATGTTTGGTTTTAATAAAACTAAGGTGCGGGTGAATTTGACTTTATCTGTAAGTGAAAGGTGTCTTTAACAATGCCGACGAGATGCGAGCACAAGACGGCGGCATCTCAGTAGCCATAGCCAGTCTCTGGCCAGTAGCTATCAATATGTGCTGGAGACTATAGTATAGGAAAAACAGAAGCCAAAGGCAAGTTACAAACGGTTAGCAATCAAAAGAAAGACAGGAAAAGCATACACAACACGCATCAACATCACAGCTACACGCAGCAGCAGCGCCGTCGGTAGCAGTGCCAGACAGCAGCGTCAGGCAACATCAAACAACACCGGACAACGCCATACAACAACACACTACACCAGAAGGCACACTACACCAACTACAACTCTCCTTTCTTGCACTGCTCGGCCTGCTGCTTGCTGGCACCTCCCCATCCAAACAGACTGCTAATAAAAGACGCACCCGGAATGGAAATAGCTGCCATCGGAGGATAGTCCTTGCCGTCGACGGTCACGCGCGGCTCGCACGAGCACAGGTCGGCATCCGACACGCCGGCGAGTGCCTGGGGGATGTGACGACCGCAGCCGCGCCAGGACTTCTTGGCTATTTGCGTTAGTATAGGGGAGTTTATGGGGGAGGGTGGAGGACACTTACAGCAAGTTGGGCAGGTGGCACCGATGCACATTTTGAAGGCGGTTTGAGGTTGGCGGTTGATAAAAGATTGTTGTGATTTGAGAGGATATCAAGAAGATATCAAGAGAGAAAAGAGACGAAGAGATAAAGTGCGGGGTGGCAAACTCTAGTTGTTTGTTGTAAAGGAGAGAGAGGGCGGTCGAGGAGGGTGGACTATGGGTTAGTTTAAATACACAAAGGGGGGGGACTGTGAAATGTGAGAAGCAGTAATATCGCCGAAGACAATGTTAAGAGAACGCAATGGAGATGAAAAGCATGAGACAGCTTTATCGGCGACCTGATTGATAGGAGCGGGTATGCCATTTTAGTATTTAAACTCCTATTTTATTTTATACGGGCACCACCAACTTCTAAACGCCGACACACGCCGCGCTCATCTAGCTTCGCCGATACAAGACCCCTCTACAACGACCACAGCAGCGGGGGGTTTTCCAGGACACGTCAAAAACTTGAAATTAGACAAGTGACAAACGGCATATTACCACTGGATAGTGACTGCTGCAGTATTGCCGTTTTACGAATGGGGCGCGGCGGGTATGACTCGCTGAGCTGACTATATTTCTTCGGAAAAGTGAGACGATAGCCTGCCAGCGAGGTGTCGCACATTGAAGAATTTATTGGAAATTTTGATTAATATGTTATTTTATCTAGGAAATGTATATGAGAGTACAGGTTAACGAATGGAAGGTTTGCAGAAGCAAACGAAATAGAAGCACTAATACCGCGCATCAATTGATACACTGAACAAGCACGAAGAAGGAAAAGGACACAAGGTCAAAGACAGGATGAAACTGACAAAACGCCAACACATCCAACTCGACCCTCGAAATTGTTACCACGCCATCTTGGCAAGCACGCCGGCGGGCCAGCGACGCACACCCGCCTTGCGCAGCTCGTCAAGCGCCAGCAGGCCAAGACCCAGGGCCATGGGCAAAAAGTAGTGCTCGACTGGAACGCTCGTCGTGCCCAGGGTCGACTGCAGCTTGGGGATGTAGAGCCAGATGACAGCGAGACCGAGCGAGCCCAGAATGGCCGGGAACAGCAGCAAGTTCTGCGTCTTCTTGTTGAACGCAGGCGGGTGCTGGAACAGCGAGAGACGACGCGTGCGCACAGCCATTAGGTTGAACCACTGCAGAACTACAAGCGTGATAAAGTAGATGGAGCTGGCCTCGTTGACGCGGTTGGTCAGCTCTGTGGTGCCGCCGACCGACTCGAGAAAGTCGTCGTTGTAGAAACCAAACTTGAACCACAGCTGCGAAAAGGGGACACCATTGCGCTGCAGGTACCAGTAGGACATGGTAAAGCTCAGGACGACCTCGATCATGCCGACGAAGCCGTACGCGTGGAACATGAGCTGCCAGTCGACCAGCTTGGTAGTGCGCGGGTTGCGAGGCGGGCGTGTCAGCAAGTCAGCCTCGGGCGTCTCGTAGGCCAGCACAATGGCAGCAATGCAATCAGTGAAGCAGCTACCACTGGTTAGTACATAATCTCAGATACGGTTATACAAGGTAGACCTACCAAATAATGATCATCAGGAACGACGAGAGAATCTGAGGCAGGCCGAGGAAGACGTTGGTAAAGACAGGCCAGAACTCGGACCACGAACCAGCAGGCAGCAGGTAGGCAATAATCTTCTTCAGATTGTCAAACACCAGACGGCCATAGCGAACAGCCTCGACGACAGCAGCAAAGGTGGACTCGTCAAGCAGAACCATGTCGGCAGCCTCAACAGCAATGTCCGAACCGCCAGCCAGCGCGATACCAATATCAGCAGCCTTGAGAGCGGGAGCGTCATTGACGCCGTCACCCGTCATGGCCACGGTAGAGTCGCGAGCCTGGAAAGCACGCACAATGCGCAGCTTCTGGTCAGGCGTGGTGCGGGCAAAGACAATCTCGGGGTAGGCACAGATCTGGTCCCACTGGTGCTCGTTGAGCTTCATCAGGTCAGCACCCGTCAGAAGCAGAGCAGCATTGGGACCAGGCAGGACGGGGCGAACAGCATTCGAAGACGAAGAAGAGGACAGCGAAGACAAGAATGGGATCTTGGACAGCCACTTCTTGACAGCGCCAGGCTCGTCACTAGCGTTGCTGTAGCCGACACTGCCGCTGCCAATCTCAGTCTTGGACGGGAACCGGGCAAGGTGCGAAACATTATGGACAACAGGCTCGAGGACCATGCCGCACTGACGCGCGATAGCAAGTGCTGTAAGACCAAAGTCGCCAGTCACCATAAACGTCCGGATACCAGCGCCGCGCAGAGTGTGCATGACATCGTGGATCTCGTCACGCGGGGGGTCAATCAGAGCCAGAAGACCAACCAGCGTCAGGCCGCTGTTGATCTCGGACTTGACTCGCTCATCAATCGAAGAAGCAGGCGACCCGGCCACAACGACTCCAGGCGGGAGAACCTTGCGAGCAACAAGAATAACACGGCGGCCATTGGCCGACCACTGATCCTTGAGATCACGGATGGCCTGGAGCGTGGCCGGCGTCATTTCCACGGCGCTGCCAAACGACGACTGTACGACACGGGTGCACTTTTCCAGAAGAATATCAGGGGCACCCTTGACAAACAGCAGCGTGCTCTGCTGAGCAGAAGGCAGGCCAGTCTTGGAGAATCCACCCGAGGCAACCTCGTTGGGCGACAGGCACATGGCAGCAGCCTCCTCGTTCCGGATCCGGCTGCCCGTGTCGTTGAGAGCAAATGCGCGGACCATGTACTTGGTGCGGCTATCAAATGCGAGCTCATAGATGGACAGCCAAGCGCTGCGCAGCTGGCTGACAGGACCAAGGCTCTCGGACAGACGAAGAGCAGCCTGATCGGTAGCGTCACCAAAGATGCGGCGCTGGTCCAGGGGATACTGCAGGGTCTCGGCATCGAATTCGGCGGCATTGCACAGACCGGCACCTGCACGAAGCTGGTGCAGCGGCGACAGCGTAGTGCTCGGTGACAAAAGAGCAGCGCGCGCCTCATCCGAAGTATAAGTGCTGGTGCCCAAAGACAAGTCCGTAACAAACATTTTGTTCTGAAAGTCAGCATAAGCTCTTGTCCTTGTCATTTCAGAGGGTGCTTACCTTGGTCAGGGTACCGGTCTTGTCAGAGCAGATGACGGACACGGCACCAAGAGTCTCGACCGTCTTGAGGGACTTGCACAAAATCTTGTGCTTGCTCATGAGATTGGCCGTAATCGTCAAGCTGGCCGTTGTTGCGATAGGAAGACCCTCGGGAATATAGGCAATAGCGACACTGACACAGCTCACAATGAGCATGGGCACATTGATCCAGTCGGGATAATCGTGGTGAAGCCATCCACCCCTATAAGTGACAGCAAAAGAAAAAGTAAGTTATATGCTATACAAACTGGTATAGAAACGCATTGATGAAATATAGGGTTGCGAGAGAACAGTACCATGTAGCAGCGAGAATGATGATCCAGGTCACCATGATGCTAAAGATGAGCAGCACAAACCGCAAAATCTCGCGCTCGATTGTTGTCAGGCCGGTCTTGGGCGCGCCCGTGAGCTTGGCGATTTGGCCAAACACGGTCGAATCGCCCGTGGCCACCACAATGGCGCGCGCCGTGCCCGACACGCAGTGTGTGCCCTGCAGACCGATGCAGCCAGTCTCGAGGTAGTTGTTGCTGTTGCTGCTCGTGTCTTCCTCGACGGCCTTGATCGGCTTGGACTCGCCCGTCAGCACGGCACGGTCGACTGTCATGTCGTGCGACACGCGCACGTAGCGAACGTCGGCAGGAATGCGGTCACCCGCTTTCAGGAGAAGAACATCGCCAGGAACCAGCTCGGAGGCGCTAATCTGGGTCTGCACGCCACCAGCGCGAATGACATGGCACGATTCGGGAAGCATGGCAGTGATGGACTGCATGACACGCGAACTGGACCAGTCCTGCCACGCGTTGAAAGCAGCCTGCAGAACAAACACGCCAATCAGCACGATACCGAGAGCCAGGTTGGCCACGGCCGGGTTGGGCTCGCCCAGCGGCTTCCACGAAACGAACACGAGAATACCGCCAATGGCGAGGATGGAACCGAAGCCCTTGAAGAAGTACCCCAGCACCTTCCAAAACCATGGATTGGGCAGCGGCGAGACGGCATTGGCACCGTGCTTGCGCAGGAGCTCGGCAGCCGTCGCGGTTGCCAGACCACCAGTCATGTCGGTATGGAGGCGCGCAGCCACCTCCTTGGTTGAGATCTTGTGCCAGTCGATCATTTCGAATTCTACCAGGTCAGTCTCTCGTTGTTGCAAATATAGTAGTCCCCGTGTCACAAGTAGTTCCAGCACTCACTCATGACCATGGCATCCTTGGCTTTTGCGTGTTCGTTTAGGCGCTCTCTTTCAGCCTCGTCGATGTCCTGCGACCTGCTGTTGTTAGTTTTCGTGCTGCTTTGTTGACTTGTTCGGATTAAAACAACCGCCAGTGAGAGAAACTTACAGAGTGCGATACTGGATGGGAAGGACAGACGACGGATCGATGGACCGACGCGACGAACGCGAACGGGGACGGTTTGACGCATTAATTCGAGCAGCAGCCGACGACGGTCCAGGACCTCCACCGCTCTTGCTGTCCTCAAAGACATCGCGACGCGAGACTCGGGTGCTGATTCCCTTCTCCTCGTCTTCTGTCGCCTCCCATACCAGCGAGTTGTCAGCCATGTTTGCAGAATCAGGGATAGATGATGAGACTAAAGTAGTCGTTGTAGAAATGTGAAGAGAGGAAAGGCTCAACAGCGACTATAAATGTGCAGGCAGGGGACCAATATAACAAAGGGGTAAAGAATGCAGAATGCAACAGAAGAAAAGGGAAGACAAGATCTTCTCTGATCCGAGGGATAAAGGGTATCGGGCTGGTGAAGAAGACGGGATGGAAGGAAAAGGGAAGAGAGAAACATATGCCTTGTGGCAGCAGCTATATATGTCTCGTGGCTGGCGGTTATTATATTGCTGATACTCTTGTGTACCTTTTTTCCCTTTTGCCTTTTGCAGTGCTCTCTTTGCCCGTCTTTGCCATGTGCTTACCATGTTCGCACGCGTTCTAGTGAAACCCCTGTTATTCTTGTCCTTTCCATACTGTTGCGAACTTTTTTAGCCTCACTTGAGGATCATATTCGGCAGTCTTCCATCACGAACATTACACTATACTCTGGCTCCATCTTGCTTCTTGCTGGTTGTATCACTCTGGAGTCTTGTTATGAAATTGCCATCCACCCTGTCTTTGTCGGAGAAGGAAGCCGAAGCTATCCAGCGGTGAACTATCACCACTATGTGTTGTAAGCTCACATCTCATTCCGTATTACGTTAATGTTTGGTAAAATTGAGCTTATCTGTGAAGGGTGTGTATAGAAATTTGCACCAAAGGGAAGGGGTAGAGAAAAGGACAAAAGACAAAAGGCAGTAGCTGGACAGCGGTATGCTGTCATCGCTGTGCAGGCATGCATATGACAGAATAGCTCGATACAAACAAGTGCTTGACGATGATGAGGCACACGAGGTATTGAGAGGCATTTTCATGCACAACACTCTGGTGGGCTCCTTTATGCTGTCCCTGGCTGACTACTTGACCGTTGGTCTGGCTGTCGGTGTCTATCGGTTTTTGGTTTTTTTATTTGTTTTTTTTTTTTTTCGGTTTCTTTCTGCTCTCTTTGGAAATGGGTATAATCGGAGCAGACGCACTTTGCGCCGCTTCCATGCGCCCAGTATACCAAACAGGTGTGGACTAAATAAGACAGCAAAGGGGTCACAGGGAGACAACAAGCGGTGGTTATATTTGTTGATAGTCCAAAGGACTTTTCTTTGTTTTGATCGCACAAGCCAGCGAACGTATAGGCAAAGATAATGCCCAGCACTTATGCAGTGGTATTATTTATTACTAGAAAATAAAGCCAATATCTAAACAGTCAACAATATAGCAGAGGTTGGAGCGGGACTTTCTTGCAGCGGTGAGGAGCCCTTGTCAGCCATCGCTGCCTCTTCTTTGATATTGCATTTTCAAGTTTTATTTTCTTCTTTTATGTTTGTATTATTTTAACTCATCATTTCCCGATCTTAGTGCCAGGCAGGACGCACTAATAACAAAGACAGGAGTGTCTGATGGACGACGACAACGCAGCGCCATATCCCTTTTGTGCTTTTGTCCTTCGTAGGACTACCTCTCGACTAAGCTCGTCCTTTTCTACAAGTCTTGCATAGCTTAACGTGCACATCATAACATGCACACTCCTAGTTTAGAGCTTATAGTAAGACCAGTCCGATCACTTGCCCACCCACTCACTTCTTTTGATATTGCCCTTCTCTCTTTCTCTACTCCCAGCTTCGCTTCGGTTCATTCTCTGGCGTCGTTTCAAAGGTGTGTCTTTATTTCTCTAGCTTGCGTGTCTTGCACCCCCCAGCATAGTCTGCAGTTGATCATCGTTGTCAGCCATGCCCGTTTCGTGTAGTCTTCCTGTGGTGTGATGCTTTGCTTCTGTGGCTCTTTGATACTCTCTCCGACTCTGTGGTTCTTTTGGCCCGGCTCCTCACCTCGCAGGAATCACCTATTTAGGTAAATGTTTGTCAAGTTTTCTAGCGTACGTCTTCCTCTTCTGCTTTATTTTTTTTCTTTATTTTTACTCCTTAAATTTCGTTCTCATTCATCTTGTAATTTGTTCTCCAACACTTCTTTTTACCCAGGTACAGTCTCGCACTTCAAAATAAATATGTCGCCTTGACTAATTCTCTCACCATTTTCTAGCTTCCGTTGGCTCGTCTGGTGCAAGTTCCTCTAGCCCCCCGTATTATTTGCTGTCCCGATTACTCTCCTCCACATATGGAGATATGGATGATATCGTCCATCTCCACACCGTTGTCTTTCACCTTATTTTTTATAGGGCTGTATACATTGGCTGGGTTTGATGAGCACTTGCATTTTTATATTTCTCAACTCCTGCAGAATTTCTTCTCACATGCTCACCACCCAGTGTCTTGTAAGAGTGCGAGCGCGTTTAACTACTGTCTAACTCAGAGAAGCGAAATGAACTAGGTCATAGAGGGTAGCTGTGAAAGAAAGCACCCACGGAGAAGAGATCATAGGCCATACTCGTACTAAATGGTCCGGCGCACACAGCCAGAAATTAATACAGGAGCAGCATCCACCTCCCAACGCAAGGAGGCCTCCCCAGTTGTGCAGTCTAAGTAGTCCAAACAGACCAAACAGTCAAGATGAAGAGCGGTGTCTCGCGAGTGTTGTCATGGAAAGTGACCTGGATAAACCAACCCAAACCAAGCTGCACTGTAACTCTGTCACACCCGTGATAGATCATTATACCACGGTAGTATTGACATCGCCCAAACGACACAATATCATGAATATACACGTGCACACTCACTTGAGATTCCGCCATGTACTCATGTTGTCGCATCCTTCCTTGCGCTACTAGGGTATCGTTGAATATCTCTCCGTCTTCCCTGTTCACTGGCACACACATGCATACACACTTGACCCTGAGAATGGGGCATGATCCACTAGCTCCCGAAGCTTGTTTACGTTTTAGGGTTGTCCATTCTTGTCCTCTCTTCGTCTTGATCTTTAGGGTGTTGCTTATTGGGTAGAGTGTATTTCGAGCTCGTTGAGTTTCAATCGCTTGATATCAAGCTTCCAATTGACGTGTGGGTGAAAGTCGACGGGCCTCTTGGTTTCTGTAGAAGCCTTGGCGTGCATGTTTATGGTGTGTCTCTGTGTGTGTAGTTCAGTTGGTCTTCCTCGATGTCTATTTTCACTGTGGTTTTGAGTGATTACAAGTGAATGTTTGGTTTGCCTTTGTCTCTTACTTTGCGGTTTGTTCTCTCTCTAATTTTGAAATCACACAATTTTTTGGCACGTTCTATAGTGTCCCATGCCTGTTCTAGTTGTGCACTGAAATATTGCTGAGAGTGATGTGGTCTGACTGGAAAAGCGAGAGAATCGAGGAGACGAGAAAAAAATGTCGAGGGAAGAGCGGACGTTGGAGTCCCTGAACGATGTATGGGAGTTGGAAATGTATGAGAGCATTATTGTCAAGATAAGGGGTGGCTATGCTCGCCCATCCCACACGTGGCAGTTGAAAGAAAAAGCAGAATTAAACAACGTAAAAATGCGAGATCTAACCCATGGGGGAATGGCCCGAATTAAGCTCCGTAGCTTCTACCACAAAAGTAATTAAATTAAATTAAAACATAATACAAGAAATAAAGAGGTGAGGGAGAGAAACAGGAATTGTTCGAGCTAGACGATTGCAGATGGTCAGAAACTGATGGAGTCGAGCTATGATCGGATAGTGGAGATAGTAGACAGAAAATATAGAGGGAAAAATGAAGAAATATGAGAAGAAAAACAAATTAAATAAATACGTATAAATAAAAGAAAAGAAAATGTGCCTTCACATTCTAATCTCGAATTCACACCCCCAGAGCTAGCAAGCACGACCCTGCTGTTCCCGCAAGCGCGTATGTCACCCGGCATGGTGTTGTTGTGTGTTGCGCATGCAAGTCTGCACCGACCACTCGGCGACTTTTCTATTACTCTATTCTATCATATTTGTGATCCTTTAGTCTGTGGACTGTGATTGTTTTCTGATACTTTGTTTTTATTGCGGCCTAGTTCTAGCGCCGGTACCTGGCCGTTGCAGACACAGTCCACATCCGGGGATCAAGCGAACTCTGACGTAGGTGTAGTAGCCCTTGGTCCTTCTTCTACTCTAATTATTTTGATATTTTACTCTTTGAATTTGTCGACGTAAATCACGCTCGCTGAGCAGATCAAATATCCCTCAAGCTTGTCGAAAAGGGAAGGCCAAACAACGTGAAAGGAGTAGCCACTCAAGCAGAGCAAAGGTGAGGAGAGAAGAGAGGAGTGAGAATTAAAACAGGATTTCTTGCGACAGGCCGAAGAGAGAAAAGGCAACTAAAACGTAGAAGGCAGGGTGAAGGGAGAGCCGAGCTAATAAAGTGTGATTCTACTGTCGACTACACAAGCCAGGGACACTCGACTGTTCTTCCAATACTTTCAAGCCGCCACTTCCTCTACCTTGACTTTCTTATTCTCTCTCTCTCTACCAGACCTTAGGCTCTTATTTAGAGTTAACATCACTCACATGGCATAGACTTCTATCCAACAGAATTGCTGTCCGTTTTCTATTTCAGTCTTTCGTAGACAAGCATCATCCCAGACTTGTGTATACGCTGAGGTATACACCTCAATCCAGGCTCGGAAAAGAGCGAAACTATCGGTCAGTCGGAGACCTCTACTGCAGAGCGTGGTATGCTTCTAATTGCCGTTTAATAGGTGAGGTTACACCTTCCACTGCCGTCCATGTTGCGTCAGGTAATCGTGTATACTCTGGTGATGCTGTAGTTTTGCCTGGTATCAGTCAGTCTTTCATCAGTTGTACTGTCATACATACGCTTTGATAGAGCTCAGTTTCATAGCGGTGCTCTCACGTACCATGACCCAGGGACAGTAAAAGTATATATCCTGTCGTTGTCAAAGTTGCTGACAGATGTAGGCCCGGTGTGTTTCTTAGGAGGCCATCCGACTGCACTCATTTATATCACTGCTAGTGAGAGTATCCAAGATTGAAACCAAGAGGACCTCTTTATATGCTATTATAATTTTAACTTTCCGATTGCATTCTTTCATAGACAATAGAATCTTTATAGTAGACAAAGCCGGCCAACATCCAACAGTCACTTTCTCTTTGGATATTGCTTCCGATGCGATAATTCTGGTTATATTATATTCGTAGTAACGTGGAGAGGAAAACGAAGGAAATGATAAATAAAAATATGAGAAAATGCCACCTTTAACTGATGCCCAATAGTCTGCACATCTCATCCCGTACAAATAGCAAAAATGCAAAAATGGCAAAAAAACTGTGGGATTACCGTGAATCGAACACGGGTCTCCTCGGCCACAACGAGGTATTCTAGCCACTAAACCATAATCCCATTGGTTGATTTATGAAAGAATGAAGGCTAGTCTATTCCTATAGAGGAAACACAGCCAAGAGTTTGGCAAGACCCAATTGCAGAACTTTGCCCACAACATATACTTTTTGTCAAGAGTCGCCATCGCACATACAAGGCAGAGTAATCAAGGGCAAGTGTCATGCCAACGTCTATTGAACTTGTCGACAAGAAGAGTAAAAAGTAAAGGAAAATAATATAGACACAAAAACACGCCATGCTTTCGAAAATAATAGACAAAAACAAGACACACATGTGCGTAAGAGGCAAATGCTAAACAATGCTGGAAATATGAGAGCCAAGCCGGTATACAACGTCTTCTATCCGTAAAGGTAAATAGGTAAAACAACCTCTGCAACTAGCGCTCGTCGGGCACGTCGCGCTCCACCATTTCAATGGCCGTCAGACTGGGGAACCGCCGAGTAAAGTCGCGAATGTAGTCGTCGCGGTCCTGCAGCGACATGTCCTCGAGCACGGGCTGACCGGGAAGGTCTGGCGCCATCAGTGCCGACGTCGGCTTGCCCCGTCCAGAGCTGGAGTTGGAGTTGATGGGCCGCGACGGGGGCTGCATCGTTGGCGAGCCGGGCCGAGCACCTGTGTTCTCGTTTCTCGGAATAGGCAGCGGCTTGTTGAGGTGCCCGGGCTTGGGCTTGGCCGCCGGAGGAACACGCTGCGATGTCGACCCCGTTTCAGCCAAAGACAGGGGAGTCGTGGACCGAATCAAGCCGGGGCCGCCAACAGCAGGCTTGCGTCGGATATCGGGCCGCTCGTCAAGGCTGCTACGGCCAGCAACGAGAGGCGGCTCTGACGATGCCGATGACTGACCAGGAACAGACGCGGGTACGCTGGAGCCGTCATCGGTAAAGTGGCCATAGCCTTGAGCAGTACGGGTCACAGGGCTCGTAGACTTGGCCTCGGACAGCAGGTTCTGCACGCGGTTCTGGATAGAGACGGCCCGCGAGACGCCGCCAATGCTCTTGGGCAGAGGCGCGCTGCCAAGGCCGCTGTCGACGGAGCTGGCGCTAGGGCCGGAGCCGGTATCGCGACGGGCAATGCGCTGGCGGTACTCTGCAGCTGCCTGGGCGACGCGTTGCTCCTCGAGAGAGAGGCGACGGCGCTCAATTTCACGGCGCTGCTCGGGCGACATGTCGTCAGTAGACTCTGGCAAGACTTTATCAGAATCAGGGTCAATTTGAAAGCCGAGCTCGTAGTCGCTCTGCTGGCGCTCGAGCTTCTTTGGCGGCAGAGCAGGCGCCTCTTTCGAAGATGAGCCGCTGCTGCCGCCTGTAGTCTCGAACCGCTTGAATGCATCACCGAATCTGCCCGCCAGAATGTTCTTGGTTCCAGAGAGAGCATGCAAACTGGACCGCTTCGCGCTGCTTCCACTGCCAGAGCCAGATCCGCTGCCACCAATAAATGACTTGAGATGGCTACGGTCACGCTTGCTGGAGTCGGACTCTTCCAGGGAACGCAGGTAGTCCACGTCTGTCGTTGTGGGCGACTCGTCCCGGCCGCTGGTGTTGCCAGAGATGGCGTCCAGGCGAGGAGAAACCGATGGTACTCTGTAGTCGCTGCCGTACTTGGGTGAGCCGTTGATCGGCGAGAGCAGAGGCCGCCCGCCTGCATTAGAGGGCGTGCCGCTAGTATTGCTCCCGCTCGCCTCACGCTCGCGCAAGTAGTCCAAGTTAGAGTCCAAGTAAACGCTAGTAGGGCGAGTACGGGTTGGGAGAGATGGCGCCGCCGTAGTGTCCAGGCTGTCTAGACCGGGTCGGCTAGTCTCTAATGATGGCCGAGATGACGAAGGGTGGCGGATTTGGCTCGGCATGGGAGGCTGAGACCGGAGCTGCGGTGGTGGCGTCGCAGCATACTCGTTGGCGCTGCTGGCGCTCGGCTCGGTGAATTGCTTTCTCGGTAAGCTCGAAGAGCGGCTCGGCTGTTCATTAGACGATGGCGGGAAGCGGTACACCTGGTACGTCTGAGGACGGCCAGAGGTCTCAGAGGCAAGCTGCGGCGGTGGTGTCGGCGAGGGAGACGTCATCGTGCCGGTGGAGACCATTTTGGGCTTAGGTGCAACGATAGGAGGAGTACTAGTGCTTTCGCGCTGTGCCGAGATAGCCTGAAGTTCAGGAGTGCTCGAGATGATAGCAGACGCCCGGCTCATCTCAGAAACTTTTCGAGAAGAAACCGAGGCCGCACCGCGTCTCTCGGGCGAGGCATTGGCTCTAGGTGCGCGGTTCGCAGAGTAGGGAAGGTCGACAGGTGCTTTGCCAACACTACTGACAGAAGATGGAAGCTTTCCAGCAGCTGCAATATTGGCTGTTGCCGCTGCTGCTGCCGCTTGGGGTGTCGCCTTTGTTGCGCTTGTTGCGCTTGTTGCAAAGGCGCTATCGGCCAGACGCTCAGCGACCCGCTGGTTCGGCTCCTGGGGCTGCGAGGTATCTGGAGGAACGCCCGAGCCGGGCAGTGCAGAGTCGTCAAAGCTAAAGTGTGCTCCTTGGTCGTGCAGGATCGAGAACTGGTCGAGCGTGGGGAACCTAGAGGACAGCTCGTCTGCGGTGTGTGGGCTTGTAGATTTGCCGTCCAGCGCAGCAAAAGGGTCACCAGTGGTGACGCGCATCGGTGATGGGCTCGGCTGAGGCCGTGGTGCAGAGGCCGCCACAGCTGGTGCTGGAATTCCTGCTGCCGTAGGTGCAGCAGCGGGCCGGCCTCGCCGCATTGGTACGATATCGGGGAGGGCTTCTTGCTCCTTGGGTGCCGGCGCAAACACTGCGCCAACAACGGCCGCCGCCGGCTCAGGAACCGAGCTCCTACTGGAGCCTCTTGCATCCGCACTGGAGCGTCCGGCATAGATCTATCTATTGTTAGAGAAGCGCAACATGGCGGTGAAGTGGATTGGCTTACGTCTTTGATGGGTGCCTCTTTGCCTTGCATCACGCAAGCCTCTTTGAGGACTTGGAAGATGTTTGGCCGAGAGTCTTGATTTTCCTTCAGCATAGAAGCTATTCACAGGTAATTAGTATCATGTAAGTATGCGGGTTGTATGATGGCAATGTAGTCGAATGCCGATGGATGGCATACCAATCAGTTTCTTAAGTCGGTCAGAGAAGATGGGATGGCTCGGGAATCGGTAGCTGGCGTTCAGAATCGCAAGCTGCGAAGACTGGTCCTCAAAGGGCGTCGTGTAGTAGCAGAGCTTGTACAGCAGCACGCCCAGTGCCCAAATGTCAGACTTCTCGTCAATGGGCTGTCGCCGGTAGACGTCAATCATCTCAGGGCTGCGGTACTGCATTGTAGTGTGCTTCTGGACATCCTCGTCCATCAGCCGGCACTCGACAACAGACACGGGAGCAGCCTTTGGCGCAGCTGCTGAGCCAAAATCACAAAGCTTGAACCGTCGCCGTGCGCCGCCCTTGGTGCCCTTGCTGATCAGGACGTTCTCGACCTTGAGATCGCGGTGCAGGAGTGGCGGCTTGAGGTAGTGCATGCAGGCCACACCCTCGGCCACATCGCTAAAGATGGACAGAATCTCAGGCTCCGTCAGCCGGTGTTGCAGACGCGTGTTCATAAAGTCCATGAGGCCACCGCCGTCGCAGAACTCCATCAACAGAAACACCTCGTAGCCGCCGCCCCGTAGCTCGGAAGCGTGCGAGTCAAAGTAGGTGACAATTGCGCGGTGGCCCTTGAGACGCTTCATGGTCTCGACCTCGGTGCGCATGCTCCTAAGCGAGTCCTTGTCGGGCACAGCGACACGCTTCAGGACGGCCAAGTCGGTGCCATCGATGGGCGTCGGGAGCTTGACGAGGTAGACATGGGCAAAGCCACCTTCGGAAAGATACTTTTGGATAACAACACGATGGCTGCCGACCTGGATCTTGGTGCCCGGTGCAAAGGTTCCCTTGGGGGCAGTGCTGTAGGGAATGGCGGCGGCGGGAGGTGGTGCCTGCTGAGGCTGCTGCTGCTGGCCCGGGCGCTGGATGGCCTGGCCGTAGGAAGCCATTGTTGGCCAAGCCGGGTGTGCGTGTCAAACGTTGAGGTGGATGGGATTCGATGAAAAGGTCGGATAGGGGTTGTAAGACGATGGGCGGTGTCGTGTGAAGCTGCCGTGGATCGATCAGTTGGATAATTGTTGAGAGGGGAGCTGGAAGCCTGGTTGAGGTCGTTGAACGGTTGGTTGATGATTGAGGAAGATGTGGCTCTCTGTGGCTCTGTGGCACTGTGGCATTGCTAGTCTGTTGAGCGTAATGCGGTGGCGCTAGTACGGGGTAGGTCCCGCAGGGGGCTACACTGCCGCAAGCTGTCAGGATGCCGTAAGCCCGCTTATAAAGTTACACAATCGCTTACAAGGGTGGAGTTTCGTTTATCCGAGTGTTGAGTGCTTTGCTGCATTTTATCTATTATTCATGTACTGTTCGTATGTCTATTACTAGTTGAACCTGGTCATATTTTTTTATACAGTTTGCACATTTTCCAGCTCGCTTGTATCATTCCATCTTTGTCGTTAAGACAGTATCAGTTTGATTTCTGAGGCCGCAGTCCACAGTAGGCATTCTTGAGCAATTGAGCTATGGTCACGATTATGTCATAGTACAAGCTGTGGCGTCGTCATTGTTTTCCTGTTTCCTTTCGTTATTGTCAAATATATCTATATTTAAGTATGATTTTTGGCAAGTGTTATCTAGAGTCATTATTTATTAATATGTGTTATTTTGGGTCTTTCTGGTATTGTCCAAACCTCATTAAATGTTTACTTTAAGAAAGACAAATTTTATTTGTTTTATTAAAAATACAATAATCTATGTAAAACTTGATTTAAATCCCATAAAATACAGACTAATTCTCTTGTAAATATTGTACATTGAATCGGGTTCAGATAGACTTAAACTATAATCAATTTGACTTTATAATGTCTACTGCAGGCATATAAACGTGATGAATGGGAGGAACTGTCATTAACATGAGCCGTTGCCTTCCCTTCCCTTTTCGGCTACAGTTAACAGCAACCATATTTTCGGATTATTAATATCTGCTCTCGATTATCCAGTTTCGCTCTATTCTGATATTCAGTGATTTTACACCCGATTACGAGTCCCTTTACTCCATCTGTTGTCTTCTCTTTTTCCTTCCATCTTCCCCTCTTACATTCCATGCAGGTCGCGTCGCGTGCCTGGCGCGTCGTGTTCCACACTTAAACAGCTCTTTGTCCTGAACTGGTTTTACCTACTCAGTACAAGTTGCCCTCAATCAAGGCATCTGATTCGTGCGTATAATGGCCGAGCCTGGCTATTATTAAAATTAGCGAAAGCAAAAGTACGGTTCTATATTGACTTTCAGTTTGCATCGCACCTTCTCGCACTTGAACAACAACAACACACAACACACGGAATGGAAAGAGCGAACGGCAAGCTTGCACGATACAATATGCCACAATACAACTCTTAGCATGTGACATAAGTAAACAAAACACAGCATTCACCTTGATCATAGTAAACTTGTATAAATATAAGCGCCGCATGATGAGGTGCGCGTGCGTATGGTATTGCCCGATGTATCCTATTATCCATCGCGCCTTCCACACTTGTCGGGAGCAGCTGAACAAGGCCCAATCCTCTCAACCAACCAAAGCTCGTAGATCCCCCAAAGATTCCCGGTCGCGGCACAACATCCCATCTTACCTGGCTCTCTTATTAGCATACTATCGCCGCTACTGTATTGATTATTGCTTATGTCTGTTGGGTTTGATATGTTTTTGAAAGGTTGTGAGACCTGACTTTTTCAAGACGTGACTTTCGTGTTCCTGTTACCCCGTCTGTACTAGGAAAGAGCCACGCTTCCACACTTGTCCGCACTTTCCGTCTCTTTCTTCCTGCCACGCTCGCTCCGTCCCTCTTTGGTATTCTCCTTCGTTCTTTCCCTCACTTTAACCCTGTTTCTTGTTTCTTCTGTTCTCGCCTGGCAGTGTCATACATAGCCATCGGTGCTGTTCAGCCCTTGCTCGGTCACCTTATCCCCCCCCCTTCCGCACTGTGTCGTCCCCACTCTTTCCACACTCCCTCTCAGACCCTCGCTCTTGCCTATTTCCTTGCTCTGGGGCCCCCTCCTGCGTGCCTTTTCGAGAGCCTCGTCCGCTGTTTCTTCGTAATCAAGGAGCGTCACTTCCTTTCTGGATACATACACCAGGCGACTTTCTCGTCCACTCTCTTTTCTCTTTTGTTCCCCGCCAATTCTCACGATAGTCTGTTCATGAACAATCCCGAGTCGACACCTCGACGCCTTCCTTGGTCTCACCTCTAAACACGTCCCCGACACGCTCCAGGCCTGCACGCCGTAATAATAGGCTGACGTCTTCCCCCCACTCTTTTTTTCTGCCTTTTCGACCTCCGTCGAACTTCGACAGAGCCCCGACTTTCCTTGATCGACCCTCCCTTGCTCTCATTCGACAGCATACCAGATACCAGGAACGCCAATCTGCAAGTCAACAGCGCCACTGCTAGCTTGTCGCAGTGCAATTTCGACTCAAAGCATAAGCACTCTTTCGACGACGGCGAGACCATTATCAAGCATCCTGACGACATTTGCGCACAGCTGCCAGATAATTCTACGACCACAGCTCAGCACAGTTACCTTTAGCTAGTGCTACAGCCCCGACCTAGAAATAATCTCTGCGCGATCTCGATACGTCTTAGCTGGTCCCCGCCTTTCCGACGACAGCTTTCAGCCCTCTTGCGCAACCATCCCTCCATTGACACCTTCACCGACCGCTCTCTCGAGCAACTGCCATTTGCATCCATCAAGCTGGATTCCTCAACACTCTCGGTGGGGTCTCCGGGCCAGTTCCACGACACTCTCGACACCATGAACGCCGAGCAACACACACCCAAGATGCACTCGCAGGAGCTGCCATCAGCACCTGCACCTGCACCTGCAGACGAACCAGCACCGGCACCTATCTTTGAAGAAGAAGCACCAGTACCAGCCCCTGCGCCGGCGCCAGCGCCTGTCTATGAGATTTCGCAGCTCTCACAGGATGATTCAACTCTTGGTCTCGAAAGTAGCCCGCACGTCGGCAATTCGGCCTATGTGAACAACGGCAACACTAGCAACGGACGCCCCCGCCACGCCCAGTCCCAGTCTCTCGACCAAGGCCTGAGAAAGTCACCACGGCACAGCTACGGAGTGGCATCAGCCGGTGGTATCGATGAAATGGATCGCAATGCGCGGTATGCGTCGCCGCCCTTCGCACAGCAGGCGCAATATGCGGCGGAGCCGCAGCAAGATCAGTACTCACAACCACAACAATACCAACAATTTTCACCGCCGGCACCAAAACAGCAACAGCAGCAACAACAGAACTACCAGTACCAGCAGCAGGCACAGCAGCAGCCTATTTCGCGGCCACCGTCTGGTCTGTCAGGTCACGGATCTGGTGGAAGTGCGCCTGGTGGCGGACAGTCTGGATTTGGTGATCACTCATCACGCGGTAGCGGTGCGCACGCCGAGGCAAGCAATAATGCTGCCAATGCTGGCCGCAACCACGTTGTGATAAAGGTGGGCATGGTGGGCGACGCCCAGATTGGCAAGACGTCGCTCATGGTCAAGTACGTTGAGGGCAGCTGGGACGAAGACTACATCCAGACGCTTGGTGTGAACTTCATGGAGAAGACCATCAGCATCCGCAACACAGAGATCACCTTCAGCATCTGGGATCTGGGTGGCCAACGCGAGTTTGTCAACATGCTACCGCTGGTGTGCAACGACGCTGTGGCCATTCTGTTCATGTTCGACCTGACTCGCAAGAGCACGCTCAACAGCATCAAGGAGTGGTACCGCCAGGGCCGCGGCTTCAACAAGACGGCCATTCCCATCCTAGTTGGCACCAAGTACGACCACTTTGTCAACTTTCCTCGCGAAGACCAAGAGGAGATCTCTAACCAGGTTTGTGATGTTCAGTTATCATGTAATTCTGTCGACCCAACTAACCTCTCCAGGCTCGCCGCTTCGCCAAGGCTATGCGTGCAGCTCTTATCTTTAGCAGCACGAGCCACAGCATCAACGTTCAAAAGGTTCGTCAAGCCAACTAAATACATATTTACAACAGTGGCATCTGACTGACCGTATAGATCTTCAAAATCGTCCTGTCAAAGGCCTTTGACCTCAAGTGCACGATACCCGAGATTGAGAACGTGGGCGAGCCGCTGCTCTTATACCAGTCCTGCTAGCTGGCGCACATGGTAACCATTTTGGACGTTTTGAATGCATAACGTTGTACTCTTTTTCTTTGGTCATTATTTCTTATCCCAACCCTTTTTACTCACTTGCGGCCCAACTGAAGGGATTTATCACAAGCTCCCGTTACCGCTGATATAATTGATGCTTCTATGTTCCTCTATTAATCCAATCCGCGTTTCAATCCGTGTCTCTTTGTTCTTTTGTCTTTTTGTCTTTTTTGTTTCTTGTTGTTTTGATTTAGACATGTATGGACCATAGATTGGACCTATGCTATAGGAATATAGGTAGTCCGTGTACGAGAAGCTGACCGAGTACCTCTTGACTCTCACTTGCAGACTTGTCAACCTTTATAAAGCGTTAATAAGCAATGGCCGTTGTCATTTTACCGAGAATTATAGCTTGTAGTGTTCGCAGAAAGAACGATGGGCTTGCCAAGAGTATCGCGAGGCAAGAACCACATCGCGAATCTGATTAGGAAGGGCCACACCGTCGCAGATATGCAGTCGCAGGAAGGAATGCCTGCTTCTATGGCTTCTACATCTACATCTGCCTGCTCCTATTCTGCCCATCGTTGCTGTTCCATGACATCCTCGAATTTAAGCTATAGCCATTGCGTTCGTCAGATCAAAGCTGTCAACCATCTCCTCAGTCTCAGTCACTTCAGCTTGTACACAGTTTTTATACATATCATAACACCTCTTCTACCTCCACCTATGTCTCGTCCTTGATGAACTCGACTCTCACCTAAATTACGTTTTTGAACTTGTATTCGATCCCAGGGGTAGACCCAACACAAACACAATGGGCCAAGCCTGC
Source organism: Ophiostoma ulmi (assembly GCA_029298715.1). NCBI lineage: Eukaryota > Fungi > Ascomycota > Sordariomycetes > Ophiostomatales > Ophiostomataceae > Ophiostoma > Ophiostoma ulmi. The sequence goes on along the minus strand of JANSLN010000001.1, from coordinate 403,307 downwards.
TGCGTGCCGCACAAGCACCTGTCAAGGCGGGCGGCCAAGGTCAAGGCCGAAGCTCACAGTGCAGCAGAAGTCTCTGGAGGAGGTGCTCCGATTCAAGCACAGGCTCAAGCTCAAGCTCCAGCCCCAGCTACATATACAACTGAGCTTCCGCCCATGACAGAGACACATTCTAATCTACTGCACTCAGGCCGCATCAACGAGCTGCGTGAGATACATGCAGTCAATAGCAGCCCCGTCCGGGGACTGAGAGAGCCTCGCGAATGGCTCCAGCAAAAGAAGCACCGCCTGACTGGACACAAGCGCAAAAAAAGGGCCCAGCTGCCAGAGAAGTTTACCAACTCCCGAGACAAGCATAAGCACAAGCATGGTCATAAAAACAAGGTCAAGATGGCCCATAACGAGGCCTCATTTGCGGATAACAATGAGCCGATCACCTTACTCGAAGCCACCTTGCTGGAGGAGATACCGCTGCGTGGGGCTGGGGGACAGAGTGTGCAGTCGGCAACACTGCCAGGGACCATAGACACGATGCATCTGCAGGAGCTGCTCCATGAATCACCCACGATGGCTGAGAGGCAGAGAAACCCACAGTATCAGACTGAAACCTACTCGAACCAATCACCGAGAGAGCTGTTGTCGCCGATACCGCGCCGGCCAGCCAATTCAATGCGGTTCCCGTTTATCAACCACACCTCTGATACCTCGACATGCAGCAGTAAGCGGAGCAGCAAGGCCAGCAATAATGACAAGGACTGTGCAGCCTCGTCCGAGAAGAACTCGACGTCATCGACCGAAACCGTCATTGCACGGAAGATCACTCTTGACTGTGCCAACGACAGAGTGGATGCTGGAAGTATCCGATTCAGTACTTCGTCCATGTCACCCGACATATTTTACATGGCCCCGACATCACCAGAGCCCGAGCCGGCTGCACACATTCCGGCCCCAACTTTGATGCTAACACCAGCGAGTCCTCCGACGGTTCCCATTCCATTCCCTAACACTTTCTCAACTACCAGCGACCCGAATCTCCTCAATGTGAAAGTGCCAACATGGTTTACCCAGCCTCAGTCTCGGTGCGTACGGGCAGCATCATCGCCGTCAATTCTTCGAAGCAAAGTTCAACAGCCGAACAGTAGCCAAGAAGACTCTCAGAATATTACGTGGATCGAACCTTCACCCTTTGCCTTTGACAGTCAGCCTGGGCCGCAGTCATAAGAGAATCATTTGTCGTCTTTCCACGTTGTAAGAGGGTTCCGTATTGTTATTATATAGAATTATTTGAAATTTATACACACTTTATCCATCAAAAGTATGATACGTTGGTGTGACATGAAAACAGACCGCTGCGAATTATGGTGTATGCAATAGAGTACAGAGATATGTAGACACAAGGATATAGATATATTTCTGACAAAACTACTCCTTTGACCTGTTCTTTTTGCTCTTGCTGGCTTTTTGGCGCATCTCTTGACGCTTCTGCTCCTTGCGGATGTCGCGACGGACAGCACCGATAGTCGACTGCTCGTTGCCGACGGGCCAGCGCGCAGCCGCAGCCGCCTCGTCAGCTTCGCTCCAGGCGCGCGGCAGCACGGCGAACACCAGGTACGACGTGTGCGTCTTGACCTCGGGCTCGACACGCGACGTCACGCGGCCCTCCATGAATGACGGGACGGGTGGCGGCGGTGGTGTGGCGTCGTCCTCGTCCATGTCAACATCCTCCTCCTTTTTGGCTGCAGAAGCGGCATCGCCGCCCTTGGCCTCGGCATCCTTTTGCTGCCAGTACTTTTGATTGTACTCGCGCGTGCGGGTCTCAATGGTCTTGAGACGTGCCACGGCCTCGCTGACATCGCGGGGTGCAGGCACCGTCTTACCAGCCTCGCCTGTGCACGCTTTGCCGCTGACCAGCTCGGGCTTCTCGCGGTAGACGAGAATCTTCTTGTTGGCGACCTCGACCATGTCAATGTCGACCCAGCCGAGACGGCGCATCATGGACACGGTGCGCGTGACCTGCTCGATGCAGGGGCTAAACGAGCACAAGTACACGGCCTTGTTGGGGTTGAGTGCCGAGGGCTTGCCGTCGGGCGTGGGGTTGCGCGTCAGGTGCTGCAGGGCGCGCCACGGCGCGGGCAGATCCAAAAAGACGGCCTCGGCCTCGGGGCTGGTGCCGTCGTCGAGCAGGAAGCCGTTGGCGTAGACGTCGCGGTTGGTCAGAGTGACGAGATCGTTTTCGCCGGCGCCCGACAGGCCGTGGCCCTCGAGCTCGCCCTGCATGGTGCGGTAGCGCGCATTGTGGAACTCGAAGCTGTAGACGTGGCCGTTTTTATTTTTACTTTTCAGTGATTTTGACGAGTCGGACGGCTGTGGTGGTGCGGCGGCGAACTGGCGGCCGTAGACGGCACGGGCCGAGGCATGGGAGAAGCTGCCGCTGCCGGCACCGGCCTCGATAATGTGGGTGCCTGGACGTGCGCGCAGGCGGTGCAGGATGTAGCTGTAATCGCCCGTGTAGACGACCTGTGTGCGGTGGGGGAGGGACAGGGTCCAGACTTCGGGGGTTGGGCGCAGGATGTGGACGAAGCCGCTGGCTGCTTGCGGTGGTGGGGCGGCCGCAACGGCAGTCGAGGTAGTCGGCGTTGGTGCATCGGATGTGGGAGTGGCGGTTTCTGCAACGGACTCTGCAATGGACTCTGCTGGCGTCTTGTCGGTCTGCTCCTTGCTCTGCCCCCGCTTGCGCTTTCTGCCGCGCGAGCCGGTGTCGACGACGGACGCCCTGACCTGCGATCCCCATGGCACGCCAATCATGGTCGAGTGTGGAAAGGAGCCGAAGCGGGTGTTGAGGACGGCGCCCTCTGCGTAGCCGTCGACCTCGCCGCCGGCGGCATCGTGGAGGTAGACGGGCTGGAACTGGTCGCGCGAGAGCTGGATGATGGCGAGGCCGTTGGGGGAGGTCCGCAGACCGGGGTTGAGAAAGGGCGAGTTGGACATGGCGGCGGCGGCGTTGGCAGTAGATTCCAAGGGTACTCGCGACTCTGATTAACCTCGATAGATCCAGTGAACATCACCGTGATGAATATTTCAGTGACGATTTTTTAGGTGGAGCAGGCCTTATCTTATCGGATTGATTAGTCATTTTACAGTATCAACTAATACTATGTACACTGCTACTAATGAGACAGGATAGTGGGTCCACACATCGAATGACGTTGTAAGGTGGCAGTGAGACTACACTCAGGAGAGCTGTGCTTGAGTGCGCTTGCCGGAAAACACGCTACCCCTCTTCCTCTTCCATGTTCTCTTCCAAGGGTCAACTTAAGCATCGACTCTGATGATACTTTCCCCTGAACGATGCAGATGATGGATATAACGGGAATGAGTGTTTGAGGGAATGAAGGCTAGCATTATAGCAGTTGCAGCTAGTTGCAGCCAGTTACAGTTGAAGCTATTGAGCCCTGTTGATAGTGTTATTCTGACATACTATAGTCAGAGGTCCTACAGATTGTAAGAAGCGGTCTGGTGCGTCAGTTGGATCTTGAGTATACCGAGATCTGTTGTGTCTGCTTATCTGCTCGTCTGTTCAACTACTCATCTACTCTTTTCTAGTCTTCGCCTTCATTAATGTTCCGTTTCGCAATTGCAAGCCAGCTTGTAGTTGAATTCACGTCACTTATAAATACAGCAAATATGTGGTAATAGCTTATTTATTTATATTTATTCATTCTTCATCAACACTCGTGTCGACTAGAGACAGAGACCGTTTAGTAGTTGGGGGCAGAGTCGCGGTTGGGGTTGAAATCGGGCTGGTTGCCGTACTGCTGGTCGTAAAGCTGCTCAGCGTTCTGTCTGGCGTGGTGCTTGGCCTTCTCGCGGTCGATAAAGTCCAGGCCCTTGGTCTCGATGAGCTTGTCGACCTCGGCACCGGCAAAGGCAGCCAGGGCCTCCTTGGCAAAGGCGTGGTTGACGGTCTGGCCCGACTCGCGCTGCTTCTTCTCCCACTCGTGCATGGCAGCGAACGAGGCGCCGGCGCCGAGCAGCTCGTGGGACAGCGAGCCCTCATGGTGGTCGTCGTTGTTGTAGACCTGGTCGCGTGCGTCCCGGGACTCGTCTGTGTTGTTAGTGATTGTAGTAGTAGAGGCTTTAGGTGGTATGTGTGAGAAAGACTTACCAAAACCGAAGAAACCCATTGTGATGATTGTGTGTAAAAGTGTTTGAAAAAGATAAAAAGATGTGATGATGAAAGAATCAAAAGAGAAGAAGAAGTAGAGAGGGGGACAGCTGTTTAAATACCCGAGAGAGGTACGAGAAGAGGAGCATCGGGAGGGGTGTCTCTGGTTTATTGGTTTACTGATTTGATTATTGGCGTGCCTATTCTTGTTTCTTGACTATTATTATCATTATTCCTGTCTTTATTATGTCTATCTACAAAACAGTCACCCCATAGCTGCATCAGGGGCGGCCATCAGCCAACCAAAGTAGGCATCGGCAAGAGGGACAGAAGATGGCGGGACAGCAAGGAAGATGATGGCTGTGAAAAGCATTGCTTTGCCCAAACCTGGCATGGAGTATGTCACAGAGATGCCCCACTGCGGTGTGGATGGACTGGCAACAGAAACGGAAAAAGAAAGTAGAAGAGAGTAGACGGGAGTGGTCTGTAGTCTGTTGTATCTTGACTAGGCGAGAAGTACCTCGACTTAGCAGGACGCCGGCGTGGACTGGATGGATGACCCGGTCCCTGGATTCGTGCTCTTGGTCCAATGGCATGCTACGATGCATCTTGACTGCTCTGTCTGTTTCTATGAATAACACATCAAAAGCAAGATCCTACTCGTTCCGGCTCACCTTGGACTCTTTCTTCAGGGTCATTGACTTCTCTTCATCTGGCTTCATCTGGTTACAGCCTACTCATCATCGTCTTTGGCTTTGAATAATGCCACCAAATAATGAACACTCATGCCTCCTTTCTAATTGCCCGGTCGCCCAGATGGTTCCCTCACAAACACACAGAGTGGAAGAGTAGCGGTGTCCCCGCTTGGACGCTTCCTAGCTCTGACGCCAGCTATGCTTGATTCATGTATGGAGTATTGTATCTTGTCCTCTATTTCCGTCATGCTCCGTTTTAGTCTGTTTGCTGAGATTCCATGTCTTTCTCTTCTGCCTTCTCTTATTTCCTGCCCCTAGCTATCCTGTCATCGTCTTCGTGGTTAGTCTGGTACAAGCAACTCGCGTACCTTGGATTGAAATTCAATCAACGCATGCAGACAGATACTCAGATACTGTCTGTCCTCTTCTTGCATTAGCCAGATCAAATCGCCAAAATAAATCATCTGATGAGCCTGTATGTTCTGACTTGTCTCGTACCGATGCATTGCAGCTCTGCAAGAGACGCGAGAGCTTCAACGGCTACAGCTATCAATCTGAATCTCGAATTTCAATGAACCCGCCTTCCAAGCCTTTTAGGGCGTGGAAAAGCTTTTGCCAATGCTGTGCCAAGAGACCCACGACAGGTCAATGCTCCATAAATGCTTGTTTCCGTCCTGATCGTCTTCGCTCTTCACTGTAGATTAAGTCAAGGCCATGCTGTGCTCTGCGGGTGCCAAGCCTGTCCCGCGTTCCGCCCGTCACCCATCAGTATCCATTGTGTCCTTGCGCAGTCTATTGTTACGCAGCATCTGGCGATGATCACTAGTATGTATTCAAATCAGAAATGAACAAAGATAATCAAATGACAAAAGACAAATCCAGCGAATCACAACAAGCAAACCACTCCACCGAAATGACGCGTGTTTGCTCTAGGCGATGATGCCTTTTCTTTCCTTTGCTTATTTGATTATTTGACTGTATTCGCTTATTTCGCTATTTCGTCTTCTTTGCCGTCTTCTTCTACTCCCTGCTGCGTTCCGTTTCTCTCCGTTTCTCCGCCTTTGTCCATTTTCTCTCCCCTTTATTTGCGAGTCCTTATTCTCAGAGCAGAGCAACCAAGCTACCTACCCCGCTGGTGGCAACATTTCAAAACAATTAGTACACCTTGATTCACATGTCGTGGCTCGAGAGTGCGAGGATTGGGACCCATGTTCAGCTGGAGATGGAAGATGCCAGGTGGGGAATGTTGAGGAAGAGGATGCCAGTCTGCCAGTATCTAGTGCCAGTATCTACTTGTAGCGTCCCTGGTCCTTTCAACAAACTAGTCTAAGGAGAAGCAGGACCCTTTGCCACTTTCAGGGGTCTCGTAGCGCCGGCCATAGGTCAAGAGGCACGGCTTTGTTTGTCTTGCTCTCTTGCTCTTTTGCTCTCTAGGTGTCTTGTTTATTGCTGTCTCTTCAGTTCTACCCCCTTCACTAGTTTTCCATCTGCCGATCCCATCTCGACCGATATCGACAAACAAAATACATCCATCATTTGTATCCTTGGATCTTGTAGATTGTACTCGATTATCCAGGGAGTACTCGCCTAGGTAGGCTAGCATCTGAAACATGCTCGTGGGCAGCGTAGTGCTGTGTCGTTTCGTGAGTCTATGCATTGGCCGGCGATAACCAGGGTGCTTCTTACAGCCGACCCTTGATTCTACTTCCTATATAAGTTCTTTCATGATGTCAATCTATTGGATACGGATACTCGATGCTCTCTTGACCCCTCTTTCTCCTATTCATGGAAACAGACGACAAGCGGGCGGTTCACGGAGTAGTGAGACGCTGATGAGAGAGAGATAGAGGCCCCTCTTACATCATTCTCGTATTGCATGCTTTGTAGTGAAATGTTGAAACAATAGCTCGCCTTAGCTGTGGCTAAGCTCTGATCGATAGACTGTTGATAGGACGCCAATGAGTGACAATGGCAAATAGCAACAGCACATGTGTGTTACAGTTACACTTACAGTAATAGAGTTACCCATTTTGAGAGACAGATTCCTGAATAGTTGAAGTATTTACATTTGACAATGACTGCCAAGGCGGGAGTCACCAACCAACCTCTTGGCGGCCGGGCGTAAGACACCGTCCAACTCTTATCCATCTAATCACTTGGCACAGCATACAATCAAGATGCCCGCTTGACATAGTAGTATACGCGTGTCTGCGCTAGAAGTCTGTATTTCGAGTTGTTCGTAGCTTCTGTAGCTGCATCAAAATCAGGTCTGCTCGATGCGACAGCGCAAGTGGCAATCAGCAGAACAACAACAAAGCGAACCAAGAGCAACGGCAATACCGACAGAAACTCTACATCACACCCTACACTGGACATGCCTGATGGGCCAGGACAACACGGTAGCCGTCGGCATCTTCAAACGTCTTGCCATGAATGTCCCAGTACGGGTTGAATGCCGGCACAGCCGCGATCCCGGCCTTGTCCATCCGGCTTACGGCAGCATCATAGGCACTCTTGTCTGGCAGGTAGAACACCAACAAGTTGTCCTCGGATGGTGCACGTCCGGCATCATGCCCTTTTTTTGTAGTAAACTCAAAGTGGTATGCCGACTTGGCCGAGCCCAGCATGACGCCGTCAAACCCGTCGTGGTCTTGGAAGCGGAACAGCTCAGAGAAGCCGAGGCCGTCGCAGTAAAAGGGGATAAGAGCGGCAATGTTGTTTGTCGGCCGCGCGACACGAAGATGAGCAGCTGCCGCCATTTTGTTCGGTGATGATGAAGATTGCAATGCATTGGAGATGCTGAGGGATAGCGATGACTGCTTGCGAATGACAGTGTTTAGCGCCCCACTTTCTTGCCTATATATATTGTAGCTCCACTCACCTCTCCAACAATCTCTCAGATGTTCCCACTCCCCATGGTGTAGTTGGTTCATCACGTTCGACTGTAATGGTTCTTCAATGTAATCGAAAGGTCGCCGATTCGATTTCGGCTGGGGAGAGACTTCTGTTCTTTTTTTGCCTTATTTTATTGCTATCAAGTTATGTCACAACCTGAATGGTAAATAATATCTACTTTACTTTTTTTTTTTTTTTTAGTTTATTTCGTTGCACTAGATGTTACAGAGACTGTCAAAAGCCGTTTATTTTCTTTTCTCAATATTTCTCAACATTTCTCAACTGTTTTGTAACAAATTTGCTCTTCTTTCATAAGGAAATATTGCTCAGTTGATCTTCTAGATCTTCTAGATCTTCTATATTTACTCTATACTCTAAACGCTAAACGCCAAACTCTAAACTCTATATACAGACATGCAATCACAAGCCCACTGTGGCCCGGATGACATTAACAATAGGGGGTATCGAAGAAAAGGCCACAGTAATAGTGCCAAACAGGCTCATAGCCAGACTGGAAATCGCGGCAGCGCGCGGATCAACCCGCAAGAGCAAGGCCGTGCCCAGGGCAGACGCATTGGCGCCAATGGTGACACCGCGCGTCACGTAGTCATCCTCGGGAATGCGCAGCATCCGGAGCATGCGCTGCCCGATAAGCACGCCAAAGACGCCCGACAAGATGGTAATGGCGGCAATGGTGTTGAGATCGCCGCCGAGGTTGGTGACGGCCGGCGTGGCCAGCGCCAGCGTCAAGCTGCGCGACGTGAATGCCAGACTGCGCGTCGCGCTGATGCCGATCGAGTGGCATACTATCGGGTAGGCAAACATGGACACAATTGACAGCACAATGTTGGGCACGACAATGGCCGAGAAGTATGTCTTGAGCTCGAAGCGGTACTGGAACATGGGGAGCGCCAGCGCCACGATACTGGCGTCGAGAAAGCTCGACAAGATGTCGCCGGCGCCGGGCAGCATGCGAACGTGTGGGTGGGCGGCGGCATTGGCCCAAATCTTGATGTAGGTGTGGCCCGGCTTGTAGAGGCCGAGCGTCGTCGTCAGGCTGTCGCCGCGCACGCGTCCCAGCAGCCAGATGACCAGCAGAGACGAGAACGCCGACACGATGACGGGGTGCAGGATCTGGCGCCACGAGGCCGGCAGCGACATGGCGGCGAAAAAGGCCAGGATATTGATGGACAGCTGCAGTGGCATAGCATAGCCTGTGCTGTAGTAGACGGGCACGCCGACGGCCAGCATCACAAAAAAGTAGAAGCAGGTATCAATGTGGCCGCTCGCCCACTCGGCCCAGCGGTCGGCACGGGGAGCGCGGATGATGGGCGGCGGGCTCTCACGCGGCGGCGGTGTCGGTGTGCGCGTACCGCCGCCGGGCCGGTAGTAGTGGCGCGGTGTCGAGTAGGACGAGGACGATGAGTAAAAGTGCATATTTGATGCGGGCACGTCGCTGAAGGAGCTGAGAGGGTCGTCGAGGTTCTGGCCGCGCACGGTAATGTAGGCGGCAACGTGCGAGCGTGGCGGGATGGGCGGCAAATCTCTGTCGTTCTGGTCGTCGCTAAAAAAGGTGGATGCGCGGAGCGGTGTCAGCTCTTCGGACTCGCTCTCGCTGGCGACCTGCTCGGATCTCTGCAGCATGGCCTTGCGCGGCGGGCTCGTCCACATCTGGATCCAGCGGGTCATGTAGACCGAGACCACCATCATGAGAAGGAAGCCAATAACTGTAGTAGATGTTAGTAGGAAGACGGTATAGGTGTCGGAGATCAAGACCTACCAAAGACGAGGATCAGCTTGATGATCTCGACAATGGAAATGCGCGGGCTGAGTGGCAGCATGACAAAAGACTGCACGAAGAAGAGGTTCATCCACCGCAGAGACCAGCCGCCCTGCACTGTTAGTTATCTTGTCTGCTCAGTCGTAATATTGTAGTCTCAGTTTTCCAACCTACCGGGATGTTAATAGCTCGCACAATCTTCTCGGTCGGCCGTCTGCCGAGGACCAAGTCGCATAGGACGAGGACCACAAAGAGGATGACTAGGCAGGCGACAGATGCCGGAAACGAGACACCGCCCATGTTGAGCAGCCGGTCAATGCCGAAGCAGGACGCCATAATGGCGATGATGCCAAAGGGAACCTGGATGAAGCACCGAACGAAGCGGCGCCATTCGGTGAAGACAGCCAGCTTGAAGGCGACGGCTAGGTCTTTGACGATGGGGAGGATGGCCGAACTTTCGCCATTGTCGGCCGGTGGTGGTAGTAATGGCGAGTGTGGTTGTCGCTGTGATAATTGTGATGGTGATTGTGATATTTGTGACTGTAGTGATTGTGAAGCTTGCTGTGAAGCTTGTGATTGTGATTGTGATAATTGCGGCGATTGCGGCCGCGACTGCTGCGGCGACGCTTGCGCCGACTGCGCTGGAGCCATTCCGTCTAAAGTCTACGGGGATGAGTATCTCTGAAGCTCAATCTTAATCTTTAGTCTTCAGTCTTCAGTCTTCAATTCTTTGCGTCTGACTTCAGACCTCGTCGTCGTCGTCGTCGTCGAATATCGTCGTCTAATTTCAGATTTTTCCCGTTGCGTGTTGCTTGCGGCCATGTCCGTGGATCGGGCCGGCGTTATCTCGGTATTCGTTGGGCACAGATATGGATATGGATCGGTCTAGATTGTTGATTATAGTTGGATGTTAAGTCGAGATAACTAAATAAAAATGGTGAAATGCTGTCTTTTAAGCAAGCTCACCTCGATTCTCACCTTGATTGACATGTGAGCGAATCGAGGGAGTGACGCACAGCTTGGGGATAATTTGGAGTAGACCGCAATTGGAGAATCCTGCTGCGACTGAAGAGGCAAGAACGACTGAAAGAAGCACCAATTGACAGGGAAAAGAGGGAATGGACCAGCGGGACTTGCGACAACGGCCAATAATTGCCTAATTGGGGAAAGATTCCTCTTTTTCTAGGTGTTCTGGAAGGAAAGTCTCCACTGTTTTACTAATAGTTAATTAAAATGTCATCGGCTGCGATATGTGGTGTATTGGTGTAGTTGAGCTGTTTAAACGTATGTTTTGCCAGATAATTGTATGAATATCTCAAATAATAACAAGTCTCTGGAAGATAGTGGCAAGGGCATTTCTTGGGATATCAATATTGTAGATGTAGAGCTTCGTCGAGTGGAAGACATTTAGAGGGCGCACAGATGAACAGGACGGCCGAGAACGGCTCGATTAATTCTAGTAAATTTCCCGACAGCATCTACAAGTGCGCTTGCTATTGGTTGCAGTACTTTGAACAAAACATCCCATCTAACAAAGCAGGCTGTTGGCACAAGGCTGCGTTGGCTCAGATCCCGAGACACCGTGCTTCTGTCACGGCTTTCGCAATTGCCTAGTTAGGAAAGAAGCCCATGTTAGGCAGTGCAGCGTGTAGATCGATCTCGCGCCAAACTTGATGACAAAGAAGCCGAGGGCGACAAAAGGACCGCCTTGCGTGATCCACGAAACCAAGACACAAAAACGAACCAATAAACGTCATACCAAGACGGATTTATTAATGGCAGTTTGTCCTTCAATCAGCAATTCCAGCCGCCGTCGACAGATATGCACTGCCCCGAAATGTAGCTCGACTGGCTGCTCAGCAGAAAGACGACGACCTCGGCCGCTTCCTCGGGCCGGCCCTCACGGCCGAGTGCAATCGACTTGGGCGTCGACGACGTGTTGACTTGGCCGCCGCGCGCCTCGACGGACTTGCGCAGCATGGGTGTATCGATGAACCCGGGCGCAAACGCATTCACGCGGATGCCCAGCTTGCCCACCTCCTTGGCCGTCGCCCGCGTCAGCCCCAAGACCCCGTGCTTGGAGCTGCAGTAGGCCGCCGTGCCGGGCGCGCCTTGGATAGCCATGATGCTGGCCGCATTGACAATCGACGCGCCTGCCTTTTTGTCGGCGACGCCGTGCTCGCGCATGCTGGACACCTGCGCGCGCATGCAGTTCATGGTGCCTGTCAGGTTGACGCTGATCATAAAGTCCCACACGTCGTCCTCCTCGTCAGCGACACAGTCTTTGAGATTGGCCTTGAAGACGCCGGCAATGTTGGCGGCGCCATGGAGAGGGCCGAGCTCGGCAACGGTCTCCTTGGTCCACTTGTCGACGGCGGCACGGTCGCGGACATCGACGACTGCCGTAAGCACTTTGATGGCGTGTCCGTGCTCCTTTGCAATGGCCTACACGCCAGCACTGGCCTCGTTGAGCAGGTCAGCCTGGACATCGGCGAGCGAAAGATGGGCGCCGTGTTCTGCGAGGATCTTGGCCGTGCACAGGCCCATGCCCGACGCTGCCCCGGTTATGGCAATAACTCTGCCCTTGAGTGATGGCATGTTGTTGGCTCAGCTGGCTTGGAGTGTAGTGGTAATAATATAGACAGACGTGTGTCTAGGAGGTGAAGATGGCGAGCTCGGCGAACGGGTCAGGCGATAGGCGGTACCTCAAGTCAACGCACCCAGCTGGTCTTACGGTCAATTCAGTCTAGAATCATGATAATTCATTTTACATCTGTATAATCCTTGCATGCTGATTACTTTTGATTTCATCATCCTACCTCTCATCATGAGATGACTAATCTTTATTGAGCAAAGTTAGCTAGATTTTGGACTTATAGCAACAAAATGATTGGGTTTTTGTGTAGTATTATTCTGGCGCAAAGTAGCCAATACTACTTTAATAATAAAATACAGATCAAAGATCAAGCAAACCGCTACCCAGAGCAATGTGTCTCACAGCTATCAAAGAAGTGAGACTCGTCATGGCAGTAAATACGGCGCTAGGCCCCTTTTGGAAGTACAGCAACGACGTCATCGCAGAGCTCAACAAGAACAAAACCAAAACCAACTAACTGTCAATTGCTGCCCATACTTTTCTCCTTCTTATAAACTGTCAATCATAACTCAAATCAATATAAAATGTCCTGCTGCGGGATTTGCGGCTCGCCGAGCGACTATGAACACAATGACGACATCGAGGCCCAGGCCGAGCGCAGGCCACTGCTCGCGTCCGACGAAGAGACGGAGCGCCAGCAAACACTGCACGAAAAGCTGCACACCTACCAGATTACAAAGGCTCTGAAGGAAGGGTATATGCCGTCGACCGAGCAGGCTGCTACGCAGATCTCAAAGGGCGCAGCGTCGGTCGCCGACGTTCTCAATTCGCGGACAGTCCGCCGCGGCCGCCTCAGCCCGCAAGGACGGCGCCTGCTGCAGCTGTCCGAGGCATGGCTTAAGCGCCTTGTGCTGCTGGCCGAGCACAAGAATGGCCGCGACCAGATCCAGGAGTTTATCTGGTGGGCGAGGGGTGTCAGCATTGCCGGCGTCACTGAGACCATTGAAGACGGTGCGCATGCGGTGGTCAGCCAGGCCAGCCAGCCCCTTTCATCGGCCACCACGGGATGGAACAGCCTGCAGGCCATCAGTTCTCTGCTCCTGGAGAGTACGCCATTCAGAATGTTCTTGGCTGACCTCGCCGATGTCGGGCGGGATGTATTCAAGGATACAGCTGCGGCCACTGCGCAAGCTGCTGATGCTGCCGCCAAGCATGTCGACAACGGGCCCGAGACTACAGGCAGCAATGAACCCCCACCGGCAGACGAGACCCTCATCGAGATTGCCGACGAAGTGGCCGCTGGTGCATCCAAAGTGGCTGCCGAGGCGCAGGAGAGCATCAACTCCAAGCTGGTTGAGAACGACGACGGCACGCGCGAGCGGCTGACACAGAGACTGCGGACTGTAGTGTCTTCGCTGTCGCAGAAGCCCGACTATGAAAAGTCTGTCTCCGTTCTCACCAGAGTGCTGCAGAGAGGCGCAGCAGCTTATCTCAAGAGCGTTGCGGCGGCGGCAGATAATGTCGCCGACGTTGCCGAGGCCGTCCACGACGAGATTCAACAGGGAGCGGCAGTCGACTCCCAAGATCAGGCTTTAAAGGAGCTATGGTCATTCATGGCCTCCTTTGGCGACGAAAACGAGTGGAAGGCACTTGAGCACCAAGCCAAGCAGGTTCTAGACGAGGTTGGCGCGGACGAGGTCGAGGTTGATGAGAAGAAAAATGAAAACGGAAAGGACCGGGAAAAGGAAAAGAAAAAAGAGAGAAATGCAAAGATCGACAAGTTTGTAAAGAACGCCGGCAGCACTCTCGAGGAGGCCCTGACCGACCCCAACTTTCTCGATGACGACTCCATCCCCAAACTAAAGCAGCGCTTCGGCGAGTTTTCCGTATCAGAGACGCCTGTTAATGGTCTCCAGGAAAGCATCGAGGCACTCATCGACCAGACGAAAAAGACCTTTGGCTCGGCACTCGGAGACGAGGACGTGCATGCTCTCATAGATACCTCTCTCGCCATTGTTGACCTGCTGTGGCCAACGTCTGCCGCTGCGTCTGGAAACGGAAAAAGCTACGTCGCAACCTATCTTGCCAGCGATGCCACGACCGTCTTTGTGCCCGCCCTGATCCAGGCTGTCCGCTACATTCCCATCCCGCGCCTCGAGATTGTGTCGCCAGAGATCGACCTTCTCTTGGAGTCGCTCATCCTCGAGCCGGCGTCCACAAAGGACTCGCTCCTGCCCAACCACCTGCGCATCCAGCTGCGCAACGACGTCGACATCTTCCCACCCCAGGCCGTCAACACGACAGCCACCCCTTCCGACAGCTCTTTGAAAACATCCGCCACCATCTCCGTCAACGGCCTGTCGCTGCAGGCACAGGACCTCGGCTACGTGATGCGCCTGCACTCGGGCCTGCTCTACTTGCTGGACAGCGGCGTCGCTTCATTCTTGGTCTCCGACGTCAACATCACTCTGGACATCGACCTCGTGCGCGACAAGGCGGAGCAGGTTGTGTCGCTAAACAGCGTTGGCGTCAGCATCGGCAAGCTCGACTACAGCCTGCGCAAGAGCAACCTGTCGTGCCTGGCATGGGTGCTGCAGCCCATTCTCCGGCCCATCCTGCGCAAGACGATCGAGACACATTTGTCCGCGTCGCTGAGAGAGCTGTTTGCTAGCGTCAATACGGAGATTGTGTTTGCGCGCGAGCGGTTGCGCGGGGCGAGAGCGTCTGCTGGCAGGGGCGGCAGCGGGCTGTCAATGCTTCAGAGTCTGCCTGGTCTTGTGCGTGCACTACTTGCCCGTTTCCAGGAGCCAGTCGAGACAGACGTGCAAGTGTCGGTGGGTGTAGCGCCGTCTGCCGACAGTCCGTTTGAAGGTGTATATGCGCCGGGCAGTCTTGTCCGGGTCTGGCGGGACGAGGCCGAGGCGGCTGCTGACCGAGTGGACAACAGTGCTGCTAGAGGGTGGCGGAATGATATTTTCAGTAGTAGCAGTGTTTGATAGTTTGATGAGATAAGAACACCAATTCAATAATGCAAAATGGCCGCTATTCATTCATATTATACACAAAATGTCGTAAACTGTGAGGCAGACTACATTACTAGTGGAATTGTGTGCTGAGATTCCGCCACGCTTCGACCCATTCACTGTTATCCATCTGTGGCTGCTGCTGCAGATTCAGGCCCTGCTGCTGTCCGTACTGGTCCATATCCATACTTCCGCTGTATACTTGCGGAGGCAGATTCCCATTTTCAATTCCATTTCCAGGGCCACCAGGGCCGCCAGGGCCGCCAGGACCGTTTTCGCCAGGCTGCCGACCAAAATAGTTGGGCTGCGACAGGTACGGGTCTTCACCAAAGGTTGCCGGCTCAGTTGCCATGCCGAAATCGATACTCTGGGGATAGAAACTGTTGACGGCCGGTACTGTGCTCGTAGGTGATATCATGTCACCGGAGCTGGCTGCCTGAGCTGCTGCTGCCACCTGGGCCTGGGCCTGTGCCTGTACAGCCGCTGCTGAACCAGGATGGCCACCAACGCTTCCATGCTGCTGCCCTCCAGTACCTTCCCGGCCCGGTTGTACACTCTGAGGATGACCACCATTACCAGCCATCACATTCATAGACGGATCAAACGTGTTCCATGGGAAGTGGCCTGTGTCATTGGTGAACCAGTCTCCAGCAAAGGCCTGCATCTGCTGTATCTGTAGCTGGTGTTGCGGGTTGGCTTGGTGCTGCTGCTGTGTCTGTTGCTGCTGGAGGATATGGTGGTGTTGCTGGTGTTGCTGTTGCTGCGGTTGCTGCTGCTGGTACTGCCCTTGGTTAGGCATCTGGTTTGGCGCCGGCGGCGAATAGTACAGTTTTGGCGACGACTTGATAGACACGTTCTGGTCCGAAGCAGTGCGAAGTTGCGGAGATGCCGATGGAGGCGCCATCGATACACCTCCTACAGTCATCGAAGAGGTTGTCGGCTGGCTGGTGAATGATGGCCCCTGCGACGTCTTGCGATCGCTGGACACACTGGAGCTGTTGCGC
This sequence comes from Ophiostoma ulmi, assembly GCA_029298715.1. NCBI lineage: Eukaryota > Fungi > Ascomycota > Sordariomycetes > Ophiostomatales > Ophiostomataceae > Ophiostoma > Ophiostoma ulmi. The sequence goes on along the minus strand of JANSLN010000001.1, from coordinate 387,152 downwards.
CGCTGCCGTCCGCGACCGCGTGTGGATGAGCCGCTGCGGTGTCCTCCGGCATGTCTGCTATGGCTGTGACCGTGATGGTGATGGTGGTGCTTGGCTGAAGATGCTGACGACAGAGACGAGCCGTCGATAGTTGTCGCTGGGGGCGGCAATGCCAGCAACCCGTCAAGGGCACCGACAATGGCTGCTAGCTGGCATACAACACCGACCAGTACGCGGAAAGTTGGACACAGACGTGTCTGCTGGGCCACCAGCAAGATCGACCGCACGGACGTGCGCTGGCGGGCAATCGCTTCATTCAGGGTCGCCTTGTCAGCCGGTGACGTCGACGCGTGGCCTACGACAACGATCTTGGCCACCAAGTCCAGGCAGAGAATCAAGACACTGTGGTATAGAAAGTATGTATCAATCCATGCGACACCGTCCAGCAGGCCCGCCTCAAACAGCTGGTGCAGATAGTCAAAGACACGCTCGGAAGCATCAAGGCAAGAATCTGCAAGCTCGTCCGAGGCGACCGTATCCTTGTCAGACGGCAGCTTGTTAATGTGCTTGCTGTCGGACTTGTCGGCGACCAAATTGCAGCAGCGCTCAGCCCGATCAAGGACAAACTGGCGTGTAACAAGTGAGCGGCCGTATTGGTGCTGGGCATGCAGGACAAGGACAGCACGGCGATGCGAGGGGATCATGGACCGCCATCCGGGCTGAAGGTGTGCTGGTAGTGCAGCGCGCCACGCCTCGAGCTCGTTCAGCAGCTCGTGCGCAGTCTGCTGGGGATTGCCGTAGCCAAAACCGTAGCCGTAAAAGTTGGGCTGGCTGCCGGGAGCAGGGAACCGCAGCTGCTTAATCTTCCACGACATGCGAATGAGACTGAGCTGACTGACAGGGAGACCTTGTGGGAGATCGGCCGACTGTACATCATCCGTCGGCGGCGCGACAGCAATCTCCGTCTCGTCGAGTGCCGAAGGGCGACCGAGCATGATACAGAGATTGCGCTCAAACGAGTAGAGCGTCCACCAGACGCGGCGGCGCGCATCGCGGTCATTGACTGCAGCTCCCTTGCCGCTGTCGACTGGCAAGGGGACCACACCATCGCGGTGCATGCCAAGCGCGACAGCCATGCGCGACGCACAGCCCAGGAACGACCATGCTGCATTGCGGCGTCCGGCGTTGTGCTCGTACAGCTGGAGCAGCATCAGTGCTTGGATGTTGGCCAAGTTGGTGGTGCCAGCCAGACGGCTGAGAGAAGAGCACACAAGGTGCAGGTAGCGCCGCTGCATGCTTGCTGCGGCTTTGCGTGCGCGGTCGTGGCCCTCGAGGGCCTGGGCACCGAATGCAAATACCATGGCCAGACAGCAGTTCCAGCCGTAGTCGTCATCGGCGCCACTGTTTCCAGACTGCTGTTTTGGCTCGTTTCCAGAACCTGCTCCCGCGGCATGGGCCTGGCCCCGTTGCCACAGTGCCTCGTACCGGAGAAGAAAAGAGCCGCGGTGGAAGAGCGGGTAGTTGGGGTGTACTCTATCAAAGAAAACGCGCACAAAGATATCGGCAGTTTCGCGTGGTGGCAGAAATGTCCCGGAAAACGAGGCATCGTCTGCCTCGGGGCGTGGCCGGCGACTGTTGGCAGGAGATGACGCTGATGTTGCTGCGTTTCCTGCAATTCCTCCACTTCCACCTGGTGTGTAGTGACGCGATGGCAGTGTTTGTTGCTGGTTGGCAAGCGGTGGTGGATGGGCCGACTGGGATTGAGAAAACGACAGTGATGAACGCGGGGCCTTGACAACATCGTCCATGACATCACGGTCCTCTCCGCCGCTATACTCGGCCTCGTCGCAGCTGTCGTCGCTTCCCTCGTCGTCGTCCTCTTCGTTGCTGCCGGAATCCTGGATCTCGAGGGCTTTGCTGACTTTGAGGCCGACAAACTGGTCGCGGATCGAAGTCTGTCCTTGGGTTTCGCCTTGTGTGTGAGAGCTGGACGATCCGTCGCCTGTGCCGCTAGGTGTGGGGCCGCCTCGACTGCCCGTGGCCGGGCTCGCACCTGCGACACTACCTGATTCGCTGGCGCCACCGAGTCCTGCACCGGACACAACATCACCGCCTCCATTAAGGCCAGTGATGATACTATCTCCACACTTTGCGACCAGGGCGCGAATTGACGTCACAAAACGGAACGAACTGGATGGACCGACATAGTGTGCCACGCCGTTCGGGGTGGGGATCAGCTTCTCGTCGGCTGCAGGTGTTGTGAGCGGCTGGTGTTGGGGCGGATGAGGGTGTTGAAAAGGCAGCACACTGCCGTCGGCTGGTATTAAAGATGGCACGGATGACAGGGGAGGCAATGCAGTGGTGGTTGATGTCGATATTGATGTGCCGGGCGGCGGTATTGGCGGTTGAAGTATTGTGGGTAGTGGGTGGTGGTTGGATGCGCCTGACGCGGGGCCGGCAGAGGAGCTGTTTGGTTGTGAGGAGGCGGCAAATATTTCGTTTGCGGGTGTCATGTCGTCGCGTGAGGGCATAGGGATGTTGCGCTCGGCTGCTGCGCGGTAGAGGGTGTCTATGTCGAGGGCGGCAATGCGGCTAGACGGTCCGTCGGGTGTGCCGTCATCCAGCATGGACTCGTCGTCGGAGAGGTGGCTATCGTGTGCTGCTGCCTTGGCCTTGGCTTCCGGATCCAGGAGACCTTGGACCAGAGCCTCGAGGGCGCGGTATCGCAGACTGAGGGACTCGACACTGCCGTAGACGCGCTGTTTCCGCGGCAGGGTAGACTGGCACTTGATGCGGCTGGCAATGCAGTTGGAGCAGGGGTCGCGGGGCGATGCGCGCATGCACTTGGCACGTCGCTGTTTGCAATGGTCGCAGGAGACGGCAGCTCGGCGTCGCTGGTGTTCGGGGACTCGTTTTGCGCGGGTGCTGCTCTTGCCGGCTGCAGCTGTCGATTGCGGCTGTTGTGGTTGTGACGATGGTGCAGATGTCGGGGGCTGGCCGTAGCCGCCCAAAGGCACCTGGCCGTCCATTGTCATGTCGGTCGGTATCCCGTCCTGTGCTCCGTATTCCGTTCTATATACCGTATTCCGCGTTACCTGTTATCAAAGCCGTCGCCAATCGCAGATCACCAGGCCCGGTGTCCCTCGCCGGAATGACGCTCTGAGCTTGCCACGTTCGCCAAGTGACTGGGACTGGGGCAGGAGGACAGTCTGGTATGTTAAATTTGATGGTGCGCCACGAGAACGCCGAGAGTGATGAAGGCTTGGCTGAGTCTTATTTGCAGTTTGTGGAGTAGCCGGGTAATGGGCAAGAGTGTAGAGAGTCTAAAGAAGGAGAATAATTCTGTTCTGGGCAAAGCAAGGGCGGAGATGCGTCAAGAAAGTCATAGTCAAAAGTCAAAAGCCATAGTCATAGAGGCGGAAAGTATGGTGCAAGTAAGACGTCAACGGCGCAAACTAAAGACCGACGACCCCGGAAAAGACAAAGAGACGCAGCGACGTCAAGAAATTGGTAATGGGTATTGGCTAGTGGGGAAAGAAATAGCAGCAGTCGAAGTAGCGGCAGTCGAAAGTAACCGTAATACGATGCAGCTGGGGTACGAATGTGCCGGGGTGTGCATGTGCGAATGAGGACAGCTGAGAAGGAGGCGAGGAACAGCACGTTGTATTTTAGCAGCCCACGCTGTAACAGTGGTATCTTATCAAACGGGTTGTCAAAGCGTTGGTGCTGGTAGAAAACAAAAGTGAGGTTCAATTGGGGGCGGAGATGGAAGGAAGAAGCGATGCTACTTGTTGCACCATCCTTAACTAAGCATAAGCATAAGTTGGTGGATGGGTCAGCGGGAAGGCACTTTGGACAGCATGGGGCAGGAGCGACCATGAATGACGACTGACGACTGGCAGCACTAGCATTGGGAAGGTGCACACGCAGAGTGCAAAACCATCCCAAGATGCATGAGGAAGGTGGAGGTAACTGTGTGGCCCTCAAAGGCAAGAACGAGCGGCACGCAAACGAGAGCACGACAGCATTTTTACTTAAGCCTACAAAAGCCTTCCAAATCGAGCACACGCCCAAGCCAAAGCCGGAGATGGAGAATACTTCGTACCTGCCTCGAGATGGGACTTGCAGGACAGCTCAGAGACTCTACGGCGGAGCAACCCGACTCACAATACGGAGTAATTATCTTACATAAAGGTGCAGCGAATGGAAAGTGGAGAAGATCAGAGGTAAGACAGTGGAGACTAGCTGCAGCTGCTGTATGTGTACAGGCATTTGAGCTGTATTACAGTGGTAGTGGGAGGAGAATGGTGATAGTTGCAGAGTGCAAAGTAAGTAATTGAGAACTTGATAACTATAGTCATTGACTCTACTTAAATATTCTGTTTGTACGATGAGCAAGAACCGTCGCCGCGTGGTAGGACGAGGCCGGCTATGCCAAGGCGGAAGACGGGAGATGAGATGTAATAAGAGGTGGATGCATGCTTAGATGAGTAGAAGAAGAGATGTAGATAATCAGTAAATTGATGAAGATGTAGGTGATCTAGACATAGACGGTGTGAACTATGTAAGATAGAATGCAAATAGAGAAAGGCGATGCCGAGTCATAGAGCGGTAGGGATAATACGATATGCCGGGATCTAGGGGACATGGGTGTTGAAGAAGGAGTTTGAGCGTTGGCAGACAAAGAGTGAAATGTGGTGTGGGTGAGATTGATGTGGAAGCAAGGTGAAGACCTGCAAGACGAGGTGGGTTGATGATTGATGTTTGAGAGAAAAACCGGGATATGTGCAGCTGGCTGAGACTCTGGGGGCCAAGGAACGGGTCGCGAGAGTGCATGATCCGGAGATGTCGTAGAGGATGGGTGAGAGAGGACGATGGAATCAAGCGGTGAGAGCATACACCATCCATGAAGCGTACTCAAAAGGCTTGCCGTTGTAAAGTCTGCGAGTCGCATCCGTGCGATTAGGGAATTCAGCAAGGCGTCATAGAAGACGTTTCGGCTTGTTTGGAATTGTCGTGAAGAAAACCAGAATACGTAAATATACAGGTAGTGGCAATCACCGAGGTGGAATAGATAAGATATGCTAGAACAAAGATGAAGTTGGCTGTGCAAAAAGTGCTGTCTAAGAACGGATACCGGTGGCTATCGAGACTGTTTCATCGAAGCCAAACTTCATGATAAGCTTAATATGACACTGTAGCACGAAATAACACCGCATTCGCCACACATGTGGTGATACAATAGAAACAGTCTCAATCGGCTCAATAATAAGCTTTGGCCCAAGTCAACGTCGCACAGAGGCCCGTTCCGAGATGCCGTCTTGTTGGCTGAGTAATCACCGCGTGTGCGCTTGCTTCTATATTGCTGAATCGGAGTGCATTGTGCATTGTGCATTGTGTAGCTATATTGAACTTATCTCGCAAAACGATGTGCCAATATTTAGCCTCGCGAGCATACATAGCTAGGGTTATTGATTGTGGCATGCCAATCCAGTCTTTGCTATCGCTGTTCGTTTTAGCAGAGACACAAATGCTTGCTGCAGTTTGAGACACGCTGACATGGTGTCACGACCAGCCGGTGTCATCTGTGATGAGCTTGGATGGGGTCGGCGGATAGACAGTTCCCGCAGGGTGATTCATTCTGTGGACGGTTGCGAGCAGATGCGTCTGATGGGCTTGACCGTCATGGTTGAGATATATTGACATTGAGAAGATGGCCTCTCGATTACAGTTGAATAACAAGCAATTGATGGGTAGATGCCAAGTATCATGCGAGCAATATTGGCAATACAGAGAGAGATTACTGACCGACCTGGGCGGCTTACCAGTCAGACGCGACGACTCGACATCTCGACGGCTTTATAGCGAAACATCACGTCAAGACAATATTGAGTATTGAGCAGGCTCACATCCACGAGAAGGCTGTCTTATTGATCTCGATCATTAAAAAAGACGGTAAATAAAAAAGACAAGCTACCGGAAATAAACCCCATCTACCATCATGCGTCCGACAAAGTAAAGAAACGGTAGCATTATCGACCATCTGCCTGGCGATCGGCACTCCTGCATGGAACAGACTGGGGTGATTCGCCGTCCACAATGGCAGAGTTGATCTGGCACTCTCGGAGCACGCCTGTGGTCTCCGTCGTATTACGACGCACGCTATATCGTCTTGTTCCGTTGGAGTTGGAGTTGCAGCTGCAGTAGTTGTTGTCCTTATAATTTGTAATCTGGGTAGGATGAGCTCATGCGTCTATTTAAATGATGCACTCTGCTGCCGGCATCGATCCAACGGCTTCCCATGTAGTTAATCTAGTCTTCCATCTCAATGTCCCAAGAATAATCAATGACCCGTTGATCAATATTGCTGCCATTTTCGATTTTATCCATTTCTGCATCTCCAACCTCAATCTTATGTCGTCGTACCAGTCTAGCTCGCTTCTGTGCACTTTATAACCACTCGGCAATATCGGTAGTGACAACGCTCACTCGCCAAGAGGCAGACTGTCAATATTACGTCCTGTATACTTGATTGCCCCATTTCATCTCCATATCCCCATCTTTGTCTATCCCCCATCTACTTCTACTCCATCCTCCTCGATCATGTCTAGCTTCAACTCCTCGGCTGTTGTCAGTGCTTCTTCCCATTGGCTCTGCAACGTTCCCCGGATGCGCAGAGGTCGTCTTGTTCAAGTCCCATGGTATATTCATGGCTGTTGGATGGATTAGACATCCCTGGAAAGTACTTCTATAAAGAATAAGCATAGATACGCAAGCACAAGTTCCAACGAGATTCTAGCTTTTGAGCTACTCTTGAGTCCTCTCCACCAGCCATCACGCCTTATTCAAAAATGAAGCTATTACGCATAGTACATTCATCTACTCCGTGCATCGTCCTCCCTTTGCTCGTTGTATCTGATCAACACGGAGAATTGCCTTGGCGGAGGAGCCGTCTCCAGCTATCTTGGCCATATCCTTTGGATCATCAGCACCTTCGTTACCATCCTCTACTCAGTAAATCCCTTTTTCGCTGTTATTCTTATTTCTTCCTTATTTCTTCCTCATTCAGGGCTTTGCCTCTAGAAATTCTCTGTACTCCGATGCCCTTCGCCCCTTGTCGTATCTACACCCTCCCCTGCCCCTATGATGATTATCTGCATGGCGCAGAGCCAAGTTTCTTCTCCCGCTGTGCCTGAAGAAATATTTTCTTTTTTTGCACAACTTCATGATCAAGATCTTGGGATACAAGTAGTAATCTTGTTGCATGCTTGGTACCTGTATCAGCCAGATACTCACCGATACAACAGACCGCATACCCTGTGCGACCCTGTCCGACAAGCCAAGCCCAGACTCTAGCCCCCTCCAGTAGACACCAAGCCAAGCCAACGCCCAGCCCGACCCAGCTTTACCAATCTGCGTTCCAACAGGGGGCGTCCCACGCAATACCACCCCCCCAACACGACCTCACTCCCACCGTCAATCCATTGTTTTCATTTTTTGTTCTCCGACGTACGGCTTACTTTCTCTCTCTTGTCGCAATCCGCGCATGCACCATTCGAACATCTCGAGTCTCGAGTCTCGAGTCTCGAGTAAGCTAGACCGGTCACCACGTTGCCATACACTCATTGAATTGTCCCACTACACTCCTTTCTCCCCGGGTGGCTCCTGTCTTTGTCTCTATTTATTCTTCCTTAATCTTCCTTAATTATACATGCAATACAGGTCAGCCAACGGACCCACACTAAACCACGCATCATTACAAATAAAGAAGATCAACGTCAACTTCAACTTCCTCCGCAAGTGAAAGCTTAAAAGCTGAGAGCTTCAAGGCTGACAGCTGGGGTTTGAAGCCAAAAGTCCCTTGATCGGCCACATGTATCCCTTCTAGAGACTTCTAAAGGACGTTTAGAAGCGTGCTACAAAGTAGGCTCTTTGTTGAGACATCCCGACCAAGCTAAGCTTTGAAAACCGGGCGGGAGCACCAAGCAAAAGAACCGCGACCAGACTAGAGACTACGTAGTAGTTGAACGTCTTCTGTCGGACATACATGCTGCAGCCGCAACGCCCAGACTCTTGCTGCCTTTCCTCGACACATCATCGCCGACTTGGCGAGAACTAGAGGCCGCTCACTTCCTCATTCTGTCCACGACTGTCTCTCATTTTGTCTCTCTCTCTCTCCACTGTCTGACTATCTCAGCGCGACCCTCGTGCTTCTTTCGTGGCTTGCGTCTTGTACATCGTATCTTGCTTGTCTCCCTTCATCGAGTAACATATTGCCTGTCTCTTCCTTGTCCTGTCCTCCTGTCTCACTGTCACACCCGACAATCATCTATTCTGTTCTTCTCGTCTCTCGTTTCCGTTCCCTTCTTTTCTTTCGACTTTTTTTCAGTCTATCGTTTGTCCCATCTTCTCTAATCTTCTCCTCTCACTCATCCATCTGCTCCACGCATCAACACATATATCATGGAGCCGTCCTCTTAAAGTTCCCTTTTTTGCGCCTTCTTTCCTTTACCCCATTATAATCACCACTCCATAATCACGGCTACGACATGCAGGCGCTATCTGACAATAGCAGCGGCTCGCACGCTGACGAAAAATCACCAGTCAGCAGAGACATCACACTCGGTGGCGACGTCAGCGAGGCCAATGCCAACCTCAAACTCGATCCCCGCGGTCTGCCGCTCGTGCCCCAGCCGTCCGACTTTACTGATGACCCGCTCAACTGGCCGCGCTGGCTCAAGTGGACAGTGCTGCTCCAGGTCAGCTTCATGGCCTTTATGGGCCCTTTCAACGCCGCCGTGCCCAACCCCAGTTTCAACCTGCTGAGCAAGGCGTTTGACCGGCCGGTCGAGGTCATCACCTACAGCACCACCACCGCCATCATCACCGGCGGCATCGCGCCCTTTGTCTGGGTGCCGCTGTCCAACGTGCTCGGCCGCCGCCCCTTGTGCCTCATCGTGCAGGCCATCACCATTGTATCTCATATTGCGACGGCGCGCACCACCACGTTTGCATCGCTCGTCGGCGTGCGTGCACTCAACGGTATCGGCTTTGGCGGCATGATGGCCCTGGGCACGCCCGTGCTCAACGACATGTTCTTTATGCACGAGCGCGGCGAAATGACGGGCGTTTATACCATTTTCGTCACCAACGGTGCACACATTGCCGTTCTCTTTGGCGGCTACCTAGGCCAGTATGCCGGCTGGCAATGGGACTTTTATATGCCCGCCATTGTCACGGGCGCCTGTTTCTTGGTCACGCTCTTTTGCCTGCCGGAAACCCTGTTCTCGCGCGACCCGCGCTTCCTCCACAACCGCACCCATGAGCGCTCCTTCAAGGAGATGTTGTTCGCCCCCAAGGGCAACCTCATCCCGCAGCGCCGCCTCCAGGGCCGCGACTTTTTCACGGCCTTTTACATGCTAAAGTACCCGTCCGTCGCGTTTCCCTTTTGGTTCTACACCTGGAGCTGGACCTTTATCAACATCCTGCCCGCCATCAGCATGGCCAAGATCTACGGCGGCCGCTACGGCTTCCAGAGCGGCCAGATCGGCCTGTGCACGGGCATTCCGCTCATCATCGGCTGTCTCATCGGCGAGGTCTGCGGCGGCAAAATGTCCGACGTTATTCTGTACAAATTAGCCAAGAAGAACGGCGGCCACGCCAAGCCCGAGCACCGGCTCGTGCTCACGTGCATCTCGGCCGTGTTTGGCCCGATGGGCATGATCATCTTTGGCGTCTGCGTCCAGAAAGAGTACAACTATCTCGTACCGCTCGTCGGTCTGGCCGTCGGCGTGCTCGGCCTGCAGATCACATCGACGTGCCTCTACGCGTACCTGTCCGACTGCTACCGGCCGCAGACGCCCGAGTCTGCTGTGCTGATGAACTTTAGCCGCGGCATCTCGTTTGTCATTGGCTTCTTCTGGCCGGCCATGGTGGCCAGGATTGGCTATGCGTGGACGTGGTCGTCGCTGGCGCTGGTGCTGCTTGTATTCTGGCTGCCCATTCTGTCGCTGATGATCTGGGGCGAGCAGTGGCGCCTGCGCCTGGGCCCTCCCAAGTTCCATCAGTACTCTTGAGGAGGGGCGTATATCAGTTCACGCTCATCTACACCATTATACCATCATGATTTTCTTTTATATCCTGTCTTCTTATACCTCTTGTCTTTTTCTCCCCTGCATTGTTTAATGTTCTTTGCTTTTATGATACCGAGTACTCTGTACGACTCAATTATTGTGTTCACCTGCTACAATTTAAACAATCGAAATATACTCATTTTACAATTGATTATTGTTAGCATACTACCACGGGTCAGCCTGGTTGATATAGCATGCCACATTGTCGGTACATCCCACTTTGCTGGGGGCAGAATCACACTTTGCATACGGTTACCGAATACCTGGGCCGCGTGCTGTGTGTCGACCCTTGAAGGGCCAACAAGTTACCAACTGTCTTACGTGCATAAATCCAGATCACCATTTGCCAGCCCAGAATCAATCGTATAATCAAGTGAGGTGAATACTAAATGTCATTAAATCGTGTCTCGTAAGGTATCGCTGCCGAATCCGCATCGCCGGACTACTACCACGGAGCCGGAATGGCTGATACAGACGATGTGCCAACCTTGGCCGTGACGGCATCTATACCCTCTGTGCGCGCCTTGGCCAGTGCCTCCGCCAGCACAGCATACACGTCGTAGCCAAACAGCTCGTCCAAGAACTCTTTGCGGCTGCGAATGTTGATGTGCCGCTCACAAATGCCCGGGTGCTCCAGCATCCACTTGTCACGCGCCTCCTGCTCGGGGCCGTCCTTCATTTGCGTGAAGTAGCGGCTCGCAATTGATGCTTCGGCAACGCGGGCTGCGCGCTTGATGCGGATGTTCTCGTACAGTCTCAGGCTCTCGGGTAGCTTGTCGGTCGACGCGAAATCGGGCTCGGCCAGGATGCCGGCCAGCACGGCTGCATCTTCGATACCCATGGCCGCACCCTGTGCGAGGTACGGCGTCATGGCATGCGCAGCATCGCCAATCAGCACGACCTTGCTGGCCGGGTGTGCCCAGTGGGGCATTTCCGAGTGTGTAAACAGGCGCCACTTGAGCACCTCTTTGACGTGCTTAAGCATGACGACCAGTCGCGGGTCCCACTCCTTGAAGCGCTCGCGCACCTCCTCGTTGCCTTCGAGCTTGGTGTCGGCACCGTCGTCCGTGGTCGAGTCGCATGTGAAGACAAAATTGATCAGGGGCTGGTCGACGCCTTTGAGGAGGTACGACAAGATTGTGGCGTGTGGTCCAATCCAGTGGTTGTTGCGTGGGATTGTGGCAAACTCTTCGAGGCCGGGGATACCGGCCAGCTCCTTGGCCGGCAGGGTTACTCGGTACGCCATCTGGCCGGTCGGGTTCGGCGAGCTCTTTTGGCCCAGCACGATTTCGCGGCACATGGAGTGCAGGCCGTCAGAGGCGACCACGAGGTCTGGCGTGTAAACTTTGCCGCCTTTGGTGGTCAGACGGGGAAGGTCAGGCTCGACTTTGACGATGCGGCTGTCGAGGTGCACAACGACGCCGACTTCTTGTGCGCGCGCCATGAGTCCGCGGTGGAAATCGGCGCGGTGGATGTGCCAATATGGGCTCTTGTACTCGTCTTGGGCAGGCTGCCTGAGAGGGCACTCGACCAGTACCTCGCCGGTATTCCACCGCATCATGCGCAAGTCAACTGGCTCTGTGCAGTATTTCACAATGTGCGGTTCGACTCCTAGTTTTCGCAGCACGCGAGACGAATTTGGCGAGACTTGGATGCCGGCACCGATATAGGTGATTTGTGGTGCACTCTCGAGAACGGTAATGCGGTGGCCGGCTTGCTGGAGGGCGATGGCCACCGTGAGGCCAGCCAGGCCGGCTCCGATAACTATGATTTCCTGGGATGTTAGTAGTTTGCAGGTGTTTAGACGTATTGGATGTAAAATGAAGCATACCATTTCAGGACCTTCTACCGCAAGAAAGTGTCGTTTACTAGAGTTCCGACGGTGTTGTTGATCAAAGTAGCAATGTTCCTGTAGTCGTGAGGTGATTTATATAGTGTCAAATGTCGAGTGGCACAGTCATAAGTCAGGGCACAAATCATAAGCTCGTAATACCGGCGCTGGGTCTATCTCTTGTGTTATTTTAAAAGCCGTTTCTTTTTTTTTGTTGTCTTTATTGTCGTTGTATGTAGGACGTATGCAGAACGTGAGACATTGGGCTGTCATTTCTTGGATGTGCTGCTCCTGTTTTACCACCACGGACCAGAGTACGTACATACGGGATTGAGTGACCGTCCGGGGCTATGAATATATATCAAGCTCAGTCAAGATGCGAGGCGAACACTAGCCGCGCAGTTGGCTAGTTCCATAGTTGTCAGACTTGTACTCTTTGTATTTACCCTTCGCCGTTCTGCGGGAACTATGGGTCTTGCCGTGGTAGCTTACGACGTAGATCCAACGTTAGCCTGGTCCCGGGTGCGAAGTGGTCCCTGAGAATGATATCACTTGTTTTATTTTCTCCCCTTGCCGTACTTTGCAGAGTGGCAGTCTGGTCGTATACATCCAAAGAGCTGCAAGGGGACCTTGTAAATGGACGAGTGTAATTCGCAGTTGGTGACTTTGGCATGGCCTGAGAGCACTAGAAGAACGGCACTTGAGAGGCTGTGTCTGTTGTGCCTCGTCCTCAATGACCCAACAGCACAAACCAAGACAGCTCGCCGTATGGTCCGGGCAACTAGTACTCGCGAGATGTTAATGTGTCGTCCCTCTCTCGTCATGTCAGGCGAGGCCGAATCGCTGACGTTGGCAAGTGGCACGGAACGACTCAGCCTTTGCTGCCAATATACAGTATATTGGGCCTTTAGTTTTCGTATTGCATTTGAAAATGCCGTACGCCTTGGAATCTGTTGTTCGGGAGTTTTTCCAAAGCCCAGAGACTAGCATAGTGTGCATCTTGAGCTTGGCCGTTTCTTGGTGTTCTTCTATACAAGCAGCGGGTGTATCCTTCCGTCTAAGTGGAAGTGTAGATCCTGAGTCAGGGAGGAGGTGCCACAGCCAGAACTCAACGTACCAGTGTAAATCTACATGTACGACGCAGGACGTGCAGTAGGCTGTCTGCCGTGTAAGCTGTTATGTCGACCATGTGCATGCATGGACGATGAATACTAAGCAGCCCAACGCAAGAAAATTCGGCAAACTGCGCAGTAGTGTAATTAGTCATAAATGCGTTGTATCACTAATTCTGCGCGTTTAATTTAGACGGATACTAAATGCACTATAGTCTATAAAGTAACGATCTTCGTGAAAACTAATCGATCATCGTCACCGCAAGATTACCGTCTCTCTGATGCGCATAGCACCCTACCACCACCCAATCAATATGCTCACCAATACAAGACACATGTCGGCCCATCACCGCTCTCGGCCCATGCTCGATGCAATGCCCAACTCGCCTCGCCGATCTAGCCCGAGTAACCCACAAGAAAAATTAAAGTATATTTAAATGGATCCTATCTCGATAAAGTAGACAGATAGTAGTATATAGCGGGATCTTATCTCCATCGCGATGGCGGCAGTAGTCTTCCTGGACCAAGCATGCAGCCTGAAGCTGGCCAGCCTACGGTGTAGACTGCGAACAGGTGAGTTGCCTGTTTCGGCAGTTATACATCTCTATACCCGTGTAGTAATGGTCTGTGGCGTGATCACGTGTTCTTTATTCAACGACCACTTCTTTTTATTAGAGGCAGTCACGTGTGCATAAGTACTGACAACATGCTTGGTCCTTTTATATAGACGCTGCTAGTGCGGAGTGTGGCGGTCATATATCATAGCAGACTCTATAAACTATAGTAAAGTTGGTGATAACGGTGTAGCAGACTCAAACATTGCGAACATCAGACTATATAGTCTTGTTTAGCAGACTCTACAAACACATTCAGATCAAGTCAGTAGACTCAGTATAGCAAACAATGTAGACTTGGTAGTAATAGCAGACTTGGTAGACCCAGCAAAATCTATATAACTCCATTCTCTCTGTCGTTTCCAGAGTTGTCAAGTTTCCACCTCACCCGCCCACACAACTACTCAGTACCACCAAACTACACCCACCACTTTCAGACCATCACACTATCACCACATCCTATCAGTTATTGCAAACCTCACTCACTCTTTACTCTTAACCCTTTACTACCTACCAATTATTCTCTTCACCATCACACATCCGCAGTCATGAATCCTACATCTGCAACCCAAACTGGCATTGAGAGAGTCTTTGCAAGAAACAAAGATCAGCGTCCTTCATCCAAACCATCAGCAATTGAATGCTTCGAGGCAATTGTCAAGCACTTTAGCAAGAAAGCTTTCAGACTGCCTGGTACCTATGACCACGTCAAGCTTGTGAATCTCACATACAAGGCTGCCAAGAATATACTCTCGAGACGTCTATGTGTTGATATATTCTTCAGCTTTACCGATCTGGAGCCCGATTTCGAAAAGCTGCGTCTCAATCACCCAGAGAACGAGGAGTCTGTCCGCGTCTTGCTGTTTGACTTTGCAAATCTCTTGCTCAATGGTCTATACTTGCCATGTAAGTTTTTGGTGATATTTACCTAATTTGCAATTGATTTTCCAGAACGATCTGCTAACTCTTTCTTTCCACAGTGATTGCTGATGATGACGCAGCGTCAGGCCAAAATCGTCTCAGCTTTCGTGATCAAAAGGACGAAGGCCTTCGCATATACTCCCTCTGTGAGAATTGTTTGGTGCGTGAAGACGACCGCTGTGCGATCACCGGAGCTTTTAGCGTGCATAAACAAGTGTATGCAGACCTAGGTTTCGCGTATTATCGCTATGCTGTGAATAAGGTTCAATGTAGACAGGGAGGCAAGCTCAGGGAGTTGCAGGATCGAAAGATTCAAAGTATTCATGAGAATATGCTTAATCTTGTCGGCGACGGCCAACTGGCAGAGCTCACTGTGTCGCACATCATTCCTCGCTGTGTATTCGGCCCAACAAACGACCTCGACCATCACAAACACGACCAAGTTGCCATGGTAAGTCTATCCTTTTATCCTCTCGTTTCTGAATTGATCTTTAAACGGTTGTAACGTGCTTTAGCTACTAACATTTGGTAGCAACCGACGCGAACTGACATTCTCCGTCTTTTGATCAACATCCTCGACTTTGGCATTTCTTCTGTACTCACAAAGAAAAACATCTTTGGTGTGGAGAACGGAATCACCATGTCAGACGAGCTTTACGACAGCTTCAAGTCATTCAAAATCTTCTTCCAACCCAACCACAAGAAGAAAAACGCTGAGGGCGTCCAGTACCGCGTCCAGTCGTTTGTCCCAGACCTACACCCCAAAGCTCTCCCGGTCAATCGAACTATCCAAAAAACCGTCTGCAAGAAGTTCATTGACGGAAACAAAGTTTATAATGGGCCATCTAGTCGGTACCTGAGTTTGCATGCAGCCATTGGGAATGCTCTCCATTACTCTGGCGCAGGAGATCACATCCACCAATTGTTGAAGGCAGAGGTGGATCCCAAGGCCAAAACAGAAAGCTCACCAGAGCTGGAAGGCTGGTTGAATCTTCGTTTCGGTAAACTCTCTACCACGCCATCGTCAGACTCGGACTCAGTCTCGGAATCAGCAGAAGGCACACAGAAGCTACTGATGAGTAGCTCTTAGTATAGTTATGTAGTTTACTTTTGTTTATAGTGTTTGTTGGCACATGCCGTCCACTTTTAGGTCGCATCTTTTGCTTGGATAACACTTTTGTTTACAATTAAATATATTAATATTAGATATAAAACAACTAAATAGTAAACAACATGCGACATGCACGTAGTATTGGTATCATCTCTGGCTCCTTCATTCCCGCCCACAACAAGTCAATATAAAGCTGTATGCTTGTCTCAACCCTTGACTTCTGCCGGAGGGAAAGTGCGAACGCCCCACGTCGACGTGTTTGTGTAGATCGGAGAGGGTGTCTGGTGCATCTGTCGGCTGTCGGCCTGTGATACTAGAGACTCGTAGGCAAAGTTGGCGGCAGGGGTTGGGGGTGCGTAGTCGGGCTGCTGGTAGACGGGTTGCTGGTAGGACATCCATGGCCTGGCAATGGACCAGATACCAGTGTGGTTTGCTGCAAAGATGACATACAGCAAAATAAGGATAACCACAATGGACCACTGCTCCAAGATGGGGCTGACATAGATCGCGGCCTGCGGCACAAACGTGGAGTCCTCGACCAGCACATAGCCGACCTGGAAGATTATGCGCCAGAGGAAGCGCACAAAGAAGATAAAGACGGCGGCAACGTAAATGCGCGACGACTTTGCAATGACCGATCCCTTGCACTTGGATACAACAGAGATGGCGAATCCGTTCAGAGGAATCGCCAGAACAAAGAAGCTAATGTCAAAGGAAGTGCCTACCTTGCTCGCTATTTCACTATAGGTAATGTAATCATTGTAGGGGTTGATGTCTGATCCGCCGCGACTATAGGCTATGAGGTAGGCAATAGCGGCGACGCCCAGGCTGAAGGCGGTTGTAGCCGTGGCTAGCAGGAGAGCAGCCAGCGTATACGTCACAGCCCGGGCGGTTGTGTGCGACTTGGGCCACAGCGTCTTCTCTCTCTGGGTGCCGGGGGGTGGGGGCTGGACGGCCACAAAGCCCTTGCTGCGGACATACAGAAAACCGAGGCCGGTCTGGATGAGGGCGATAAAGGTCAATATCGTGGCCACATCCTTCAAGTAAGTGCTGATATAATACGGGCAGTCAATCCATGATGGAATGGAGAAATCTTGTGTATAGCTTGTATAGAGGATGCCATAAAAAACCAGCTTGCCGAGTAGGCCACTGTAGGGGTTAGAGGTCATTCTGGTAAGATGTTTCTAGGAGTCCTACTGACAGGATGAAAACTGGAAAGGCCGCCTTGAGCCAGCCAACACCGCGTCGCGCTGGGTCTTCGTATTCCTGGTTCTTGACGAGCGACAAAATCCACGTGGGAATTAATGGGATGATGGAGAGGGCCGTAAGGACTATGCTCGCAATGATGCGTGACATTGTGCAATGTTTTGTTGTTGTTGAGTAGATGTAGATCTAAACAGAGGCGTCTCTCGTTGAATATGTCCAGCACTGCTTGTTGTACTTTTGTCGTGCTTGCTGTATTATGACTGAACGGTAACTGTCCCGAATAGAACAAAGTAGCAAAGAGATCAAAATTAAAATCAAAATAACAGGTGAGAACTATCATGGGGAGATGGCGTTTTATATCTAATTTCAATTCTCTTTACGAGCAATACGGTGTCGGTCTTACATGCCAGGGGTGCTCACCTCCGACATCTAGCTGCAGCAATACAGGGTGTCATTGTGTCTTACACAGTGTGTAGGGAGGAATTGTATGAGAAGTCTTGTGAGTGGCAGCCAATCTTACCGCGTCTTGGCAGTACTTAGCCATCGATGGGTAGTGGTCACCATGTTTGGATTCAGCCTCGCCAAGGTCTTGTGATGATGATGGCGGTACGGTCTCCTAGTTGCTCGTTATTGCTCCTCTTTCTCAAGTCAATACGTGCGCCTCTCCCGTTTACATTGTAATTCTCTCTGCATCTGATCCTGCATATTTGTCTTGTTAGATTTACCTAGCGAACCTAGCGAACCTAGCGAAGCTCTAACAAATGTGCGTATGTCGAGGCTCGGCTCTTTACAGCCCAAACATCAAACCAGAAACAATAGCGGTAAACTGTCTCCTTTTGGAATGGATACTCTACGGGGGCAACTGCAAATAAGCATAAGATGTAGCTTTCATTTCTTATTGTAACCAGCGGGCTTAGTCTTTGCTGCTAGCTTTGGAGTGTGACTATATTTTACGTTGCTGCCAAGTCTTGGGCATCGACACCTAAAATGGTAAGCGACCGCTCTAGTCGAACTTTGTTGCCATGTATCGTTTTGTTCTGGGTAATGAGATGTTTCTTGACCGTTGAGTCACCGTGATCAGATCATAATTATTATGAAGCACCATGAATGTTCTAATTCTAGCTGAGTATTGGCATCGCAGCCTCGTCATTTCGATTTTTCTTAGTGTCTCTGGACAATCCGATCTCCGACGTCGTCGCCTTTTTAACTGTTGGGCTTGTCTCCTTAATACTGAAATAAATCCTCGTTCCTTCGCTAACCATATGCTACTATTTTGATCTTGGCACGTAAGCACTGGGCCATTCTCAGTAACCCCCAAGCATGCCAAGAAGAACAGCCAACCGCGATACAAGGGAAGCACTGTGCGAAGCCTTCGCCTTGATGAGGTCCAGAACGTCAAGAAAGTAAAAATGGCAAGAGCTGCTTCTCAAGCCACTCACATCATCAGGCATGCATTTCGGCTGTGCCTGAGCAGACGTTGGCTCGGCTGGCTAAAGAATAGGAGAGTGCCACTTTTGATCCCGCGATAAAGTATTGCGCCATTCGACAGTAGGTGGCATCGAAGAGCAGTTATCAACGGTCAGTTTACGAAAAAAAATAATATCTATTCTATCAAAATAAACCAAAACATATTTTTCAAGATTTTTATTCTTACCTTGAATGAGTCAAGTCAGAAATTTATTCTTTATAACTTCATCTTATAAGGTTTGAAAAGAGGTAATGGAACCAATTTTCATCTACTCTTGTCGTTTTTATATATTTTAGTTCATAATATTTGCTTTTCATGGCATGGTTTTGCTTTCGAATATGCACAGCATTGTCTCTGTAATCATCACAACAGAAAAGGTTGCCAGCACTTGAATATTCTCCAAGATGCAGCTCACGGGATACCGACTACTCTTCGGGTACAGCTGCCAAAGTTCATACGCATAAATCAGATCAGTGCAATAATACTACGTTCTACTATTGATGGGTAGCAAATCTTCCCGATATTTCATCCACGCGCAAAGACACCTTACGTTGCAGACACTTCTCAACATGCTATGCTGGGATGCAAGAATAACTTCCGAATCACACACAAGCAGTATCAATGCTGCAACTCGAGCTCCAAACAGCAGATGATAAACAGTCGACAATATAACGCCATAAAGCTTACGATAGTTTCACTGAACCGCGAGATGCAAACCTGTGAGATCGACGTGAATTCCAGCTACATAGACTACAGATGGCAAACAGCGTACTTTGTGTCGACGTTGCAGCACCGATAGACCACGACCTGTGGCTACAACTGTAACTGTTCTACACATTCGACTCACCGGTAAGTAAAAGTATCCTACTGGGCGAGTAATCGGAGTGACCGAGGCAGACGCGGGAAAACAAAGGTACCGCTGTCGTACTCTGCAGATCGCACTGCTCCGAGTCTGTGGAGTTGTGCAATATTACGAGTGGAAAGAATTTTCAAACTTGCCCGATCCTAGTACTCTGTAAAAGATGGGATCGATGAGTGCGACAGAGAGCCGAGATACAGAGATACAGAGAGAAGAGTACAAACCCCTGGTACCTGGGGAGGCATTGATAGGACCGAGTATGATTGGCCGGTAGCCGATGCAGCCCCACTGTATATGTCGTGCCTCAGCTGCATCAGCTTAGATTCAAGCCACGTGATGCGACGGGCGGCGTTCTTGGCCCCTGCGCAAGCGAGAAATTGGGCTGTTGACGGTTGCGATTTTTTAGAATAATTAATGCAAGCGACCCAATACAGAGCACAGAACCGACAGCTGAGACGGCGGCTGGTGTCTCAAGGCACCATGACTATTGAATTGACTGAATGTCTTTAAGAATGCTAATGCTGAAGACTATTGGTGACTAGATCCAATAAAACAAATAGTAAATTAAAATATAAAATATAAAATACAAGATCGCCGAAAGAGGAAAGCACTCTGAGCGGCGCAGGGAGAAAGAGCAAGGGGCAACGAGCCCACTGACGGGACGTTTTGCAGCTACCCCGGTTTTGGTCAGGCCCTCTCAAGGCCCCTCTAGCGCTCGTCGGCCTAGAGATTCAGCACTCTTACTGGTCTGGACAGACCAGGCGTGCCCTAGCGTCTTGCGCTCACCTTGATCCGCCAATTCGCCATCGCGACCCCCATTCTCGGCCTCTCTTGTCGCATCCTGTCCAGCCCCGAGCTCTGCTTTCCTTGTCGCATTGGCTGTCTTCTTACCTCGTCGCCGTCATCGTTGTCGCATTTGATCCAGGTGTCTTCTGTTGTCCTCCACCCCAACTTGCGACAGTATACCGAACTGCGGCTTCGGCCGTCCTCTGCGCCTCCTTTCAGCGTCTCCCTCGTCTCTCCTGTCTGTCGTCTCGCGCATATCACCATCTCTGACATCTGACATCTGACATCTGGCATCTCACATCTTACATCTCACCTCCGCCAATGCATATTCCGTCGGCACCATGGAGCAGATCGAAACACAAGTTACCGACTTGCGGTATCTAGCCCAGCCGACCGGTGCACCTCCACCTGTTGCACCCAGCGGCACCGCTACCGGCAGTGGACATGGAGGTGCAAGCCACGGCCACGGCCACAGCAGCAGCATGAACAGCCACGGAAACAGCCACGGCGTCAACCGCGGCAGCACAAGCCTCGGAAGCTCTTCCGCTCACCCATCCCATCAACCCCCGGGCCAGCACCATCACTCGCACCATCACCTCCCGCAGCCATACGCCCAACACTCCCATCATTCTCCATCGCCGTATGCGCACCATCAACCTCACCAAGCACACCACCATCAGCAGCCGCAGCATCAGCACCACACTCCCTACCCGCGTCTACCCGCAGCCGACGACCGCCACCACCACTCATCCATGTCACCGCGCGCCTACGGCTCGCCCTCCAACGGCCACTTTGGCTCTCCCTCGGCCGCCGGACGGCCTCCTCCGCCATTGCTGCACTCTGTCTCCGACGGCCCGCCTGCGCATACAGGGTCACCACAGCTGCCCAACCCCTTCTCGCCCGAGGCACCACACGGCCACACCAGCGGCAGCAGCAGCAGTCACTACGGCCATATACCAAACGGCGCAAGCAACAACAGCAACGCGCCACCTCCTCTGCCAGCGCCAGCCTCGACTACAGCTTCAGCTTCAGCTTCTCATAGCAACACCACTACCAATAATCCTCCTAATACCACTACAGCAGCTACTGCAAACACACCCGGACAGAGTGCGCAGAGTCCGGCCAGCTACACGGGCGGCACACCGTCTGGCAAGCGGAAACAAGACGACGATGAGTCCAATCCCAAACAGCAGCGCAGCAAGCGCAATCGGGTATGTCTCTTTTATATTATATCTATACGATGCATCTACTAACATGTGCAGTATATCTCAATCGCATGGTATGCTATATCAGTCTGCTGAGACTTGTCTCGATCACGTAGCATAATCAGACAAACAAGCTAACATACTACAGCAATGAGTGCAAGCGCCGAAAGATCAAATGTATGTGCTCCGTTTTATTTACTCCCATCCAAGTCAGCACACCCACTAACGAGCAGGCAATGGAGAGACTCCCTGCCAGCGATGTGGCAACTTGAACCTGGCATGCCTCTACTCGCCTAACTGCTGCGCCAACAGCTTCAAGGACTCGGAAGAGTACAAGCAGATGAACGACAAGATGCACAGTCTCGAGGAGCAGCTCGAGTCCATTCTGCAGACAGTCAATGGGCTGCGGCAAGAGACGCAACGTCTCGCGCCGCTGCAGGAACGCAACCTGCCCATGCCTCCGTCGACGGTATCGCCATCTCCCTCGGTATCCATCCCATCTATGAGCAAGCCCGACCTGCCGCCCATTCGCCAACAACACACGTTCCGCGGCGGCCCGACGAGTATAGCATTCACTGTCGATGTCGCCAAGAACACTCTGCACAACATGGGCTACAGCGGCGAGGCCAGCGAGGACCCCGGCGGTCCAGTTGCGGAAGAGAGCCCGCGCCAGTCGCCCGCAATACCACACTCGGCACGTCCACCATCCATGGCGCAGTCTCTGTCGCGGCAGATGCCCAACGACCCGCTGTGGGAACTGTTTGACAAGAACGAGATGATCCGGCTGTGTCGGCTGCACGAGGACGAGGTCGGCATCATGTACCCTGTTGTCAAGATTGAAACTGTCATTGAGCATGCCCAGAGCCTGTCGTCGTGGATGGAGTCGGCGCGCAAGACCAACAACAGCACTAATAGTATCAACAGCAACCACGGCGGCAGCAGCAGCGAAAGCGGCTTCTTGTGGCCGCCCAACTACGACGAGGCCATGGCCGATATCCGCACGCTGACGCTCAAGATTATCATGTGCTGCGGCCTTGCCGTCGAAGAGCACGGCCACAGTGAAAAGGCCATTCGGCTGTACGACAGCATATCGTCCATTGTCGACGCCAAGCTCATGAGCGAGCCCAGTCATCTGGCGAACCTGCCGTTCCTGGCCCTGGTGGCCGGCTTCCGGTTCCTGTCCAATGACGAAGTGCTTGCGTGGCGCGTCATGGGACAGGTGGCCCGGCACTGTCTGGAGCAGGGCCTGCATCGCGTCGAGGGTATCTCCAAGATCTCTGACGAGCAGGAGCGGCGCAATGCGGTCAACACGTTTTGGAGCGCCTATGTCCTCGACCGGCGGTGGAGCTTTGGCACCGGCCTGCCGTACGTGCTGCACGACGACAAGATCGATCCCAACCTGCCGTACCCCGACGAGTTCCCCTACCTGGTGGCCATGATCACGTACTCGCGCCTGGGCGCCAAGATCTGGACGCTCGTCGACTTTTTCGAGCCGACGATTATTCGCGACCTGAAGCGCGAAGAGTTTGAGCGGCTCGACCAGGAGATCCTGCAGTGGTACGACTCGTGCCCCGACGCCGTCAAGATTAGCCACTTTGGCGGCGAGCTGCCGCTGCCGTCGACGCCGTCGTACAATCTGCAGCGGCTGCAAATCTGGACGCGCCTGCGGCTCAACCAGATCCGCATCTGGCTGCACACGCCGGTGCTGCACAGCGCCAGCAGCATCAACGGGAACATGGAGCAGGCGCAGCGCATTGTCGACCTGGCCAAGGACACCATCCGGTATCTGTACCGGCTCAACAACAGCAGCAATCTGTACCGGCGCATCCAGGTGTTTTACCACCAGTTCCTGACGTCGGCGATTGCCGTGCTGTTCCTGGCGTCGACGCACCAGCCCGTGCAGTTCAGCGCCAACTGCCGCGAGGAGTTTTACATGGCGATGAACCTCGTCAAGGACATGTCGGCCAAGAGCTGGGTGTCGCAGCGGCTGTGGCGCACGATCCGGTCGCTCAAGGCATATGCGCCGCGGCTGGGTCTGCAGGACGAGGATGCGCTTGCGCAGAACTCGACGGCGGCCTGGTTCAGCGCGCATCCCAAGCCCAACAGCGCCACGCCCACGGCCAGTCTGAGTCGGCCTTCCCCGGCCCTGGCCCAGGCCAACAGCGGCAGCAGCACATCGTCGCCTGCAAGGACGCCTGCCGGCACCGCCGGACAGCCGCCGCAGCAGGAAAACGGCGTGCTCATCCAGACAGAGATGACGCGCATGTTTGAGGGCTACATGGGGATGAGCATCATCCCGCACCCGCCGGCAGCCACGGACATTGACCCCAAAATCGATGCCGGTGCAGGCAGTGCCGGTGCTGGTGCGGGCGGCAGTTCTCTATCCGCCGACGCGGCTGGTGAGGGTGTCTACGAGACTCTGAAGAGCATGTTCTAAGAGGAGCTTTTCTTATTCGACACTATGTCGGCACCCACTGTCTCATATGCATATCCACCATATCCATCACCTAATATCTATTCCTTGTATATATCAAATCAATCAGCAATTTTGAATCATGGATTTCTATCCGCTCTCATCTTATCCATCGTAATGGTCCAGATATCTAGCTGTCTAGTTGTCTTCAGTGTCGCCCTCGAATAGAGGCTTGTCCGTCGTGTACGGCTCGCCGCCCCATGCCTTTGCAATGAATCTACACAGTCAGCATTTCTCTAGATCAAGCTTGTGCCGTAGACATACTTGGTATGGCTGCCGCGCGCCGCCAGCTCGCCCTTTTCATTTGTAAACGTCACTGTCGTGTAGGCGAGTGTTTTGCCGACTGTCTGTCAGTTCTGGTATATATATGATATA
Organism: Ophiostoma ulmi; assembly: GCA_029298715.1. Classification (NCBI taxonomy): domain Eukaryota; kingdom Fungi; phylum Ascomycota; class Sordariomycetes; order Ophiostomatales; family Ophiostomataceae; genus Ophiostoma; species Ophiostoma ulmi. Next base: position 363,079 of record JANSLN010000001.1, on the reverse strand, counting down.
GATTTAATTATATGAGGACCTACTTTTGTCGCAGATGGCCGATGCCTTGATGGTCTGGCCGACAGCGCCGCCGTTGCTCAGATAGGTGACATTTAGGTCCGTCGACACGCCCGTGGCAAAGAGGCCCTGCGAGGCCACTGCGAGCGAGCCGCCGAGGTCGACCATGCTGGCGATTGTGCCTCCGTGCAGGATCTTTAGGCGGTTCTATACAGTCCGATGCAGTCAGTACTAGCTCGGTATCAAAGTGTCGCAGCTTCTCTGCAGGCTCACCGTGTGCTGCTTCTTGATGTCGAGCTCAAAGTCGACCTTGCCGGGGATAGCATTGGTGATTCTCATCTGTGCTGTTAGAATTGAAGATGAAATATGACATAAAACGGTAGTTATACATGAGGTCCGAATAGTCTATAGAGTCAGTATGCTTGTCAATGTTTGAATGTCTCAATGTCGATGTCGATGCTCGTTGCATCTCAGCTTGACTTACGTTGGCTCGAGGCCAGACTCGCGCAGAAAGTCGCCAAAGACCTGCAGATTGGTCAGTACTCTACTATGTAGCCCCCGTCGTAACTGCATCCTTCAGTGTCGCCCTCTTCTGGCATCACCATCGTCATCGTCATCATCATCACCGTCATCGTCACCGTCGCCGTCATACTCACTGCTCTAACGAACTTGGTCGGTGCAAGCTTGCGTGCGGCCATTGTTCTTGTTGTGTGCTGAAAACTCGCTTCAATATTCAATCTTTGTTCTGTGAGAAGACCAAACCTCTACTGTTCCGCTCAATCAGATACGATATAGCAGTGTTCGATGTCGTCAAGCTTCCGTGCTCGGCTTCTAGATAAGATAAGCACCGCTAAGAGTCTCCGAATACAGTGCTCTCGGCTCAGTGCTGTGGATAAGTGGGTCAGGCCCCCATTGAGCTGCCGATGCCCCGCAGAGCGCTAACAACCAGCCTGCAGTACGCAAGGTGACTGCTAAACAGGAGCGGCATTGGCTAGCGCGAATGGAGCACTCCAGGTCAGCGTCACAGACAGATAGGCAGCACAGCTCTCAATCCAGCGCGACGGCCCACTAAAACATTTTTCGTGATGATTGGCGCGAGCTTCATCGATCTGATCAGCGAGTGGTGAAGCATGCGACAGCTCCAAGCAACGACTTGGCCAGCCACAACGACCACGACGACTGTAGAGCTGACTGATTCTTTACTGGCATATTATATATATATATATATATATATATATATAGATTGCGACAATCACACCTCTTCTTACCTTTACGACTCCTACACCGCGAATAGATCCAGATCCAAACTCACCGACGTCACCACTCGACACGATACAACAATCATCGATCATCCCTCTATACACTACTCTACATCACATAACCCGCCACCATGGCTGTCGGCAGCGGCTCGCCGTCGCTGACGCTGTCAGACTACCTCGAGAAACAGCCCGGCACTAGCTTCCGCCGCCTCTACCAGCAGCCCTCGACAACGCTCGCCATCTTCCGGCGCATGCTGCCCGCGCTCGCCAAGGCGTTTGTGCGCATGATGCTCTACCTCGATGGACCCTTGGAGCTCAAGACGCTCGACACCATGGTGACACCCGACGCCAAGCGCCAAAAAGACCAGGCCCTCTCGATCCTGCGCGCGCTCCACATTGTCCAGATCACGGCACCGCTGCGCGACAAGCCGCAGGAGATTATGCTGACGCCAAACTTTAAAAACTCGTTCCGGATCGCGCTGGAGGGAGGGGGTGGCAATATCGAGGCCAATGGTGGTGTTGGGAATGCGAATGGGAACGGGAACAACCGGCAAAACTCGTTTGGCGTGCCGAGCGAGAAGCCCGTGTCGGCCGACATTGACACTGCGTTTCTGGACCGGTTTGCGCGGCGCAAATGGGAGGATATCCTGCACTATGTTGTCAACAGTGTAGGCATTCCCGGCGGTAGCAGCAGCAGTGGCGGGTTTGACGGCCCGCCAGGGAGCGGTGGCGGTGTCGGCCCTGCTGCGGGTGCAGGCGGCAGCTCCGGTGTTAAGAGCACGGTGAAGGAGCTGCTGCTGGCGGGGCGGCTCGTCGAGCCACGACGCGGCATGCCGGGCGGCGTCGGCATCACGCAGACGGGTTTCACATTCTTGCTGCAGGCGGCCAATGCCCAGGTTTGGACGTTGCTGCTGCAGTGGCTGGACGCTGTCGACAGCAACGGCGGCGACGTCGACAGCGTGGACATGCTCAGTTTCTTGTTTATGCTGTCGACGCTCGAGCTGGGACGCGCCTACGACACAAATGCGCTGACGGAGCCGCGGCGCAACATGCTGCCGTCGCTCATGGACTTTGGGCTCGTGTACATCCCGTCGCACGAGCGCGCATCGCAGTACTTTCCCACGCGCCTGGCCACCACGCTGACGAGCAATGGCGGCGCAACCGACGGCGGCGACGGCGACGGCAACAGCAACAGCAACAGCAACAGCTCGGGCAACGCGCCCAACGGCGGGTTCCGCAGCATCAAGGCCGGGTTCGCGGCAGCGACGGCCAACAGCGTTGCTGCCGCGGGCCTGCCGCCCATTGACAGCAGCACGGGCGGCGGCAAGCAGGCCCAGGGCTCGATTATCATCGAGACTAATTTCCGCATGTACGCGTTCACGTCGTCGCCGCTGCAGATTGCGGTGCTGGCGCTGTTTGTCAAGCTCAACCAGCGCTTCCCCGGCATGGTGGCGGGCAAGATGTCGCGCGAGTCGATCCGGCGGGCGATTTCGTACGGCATCACGTCGGACCAGATCATCTCGTACCTGGCAGCCAACGCGCACGACCAGATGCACCGTTTTGCAGCGGCCAACCACCGGCCGGTGCTGCCGCCGACGGTGGTGGACCAGATCCGGCTGTGGGAGCTGGAGAACGAGCGCATGAAGTCGCACAAAGGCTTCTTGTTCAAGGACTTTGACACGATGCGCGAGTACGAGATGCTGGCGCAGTATGCCGACGAGATTGGCGTGCTGGTGTACCGCAACGACAAGAAGCGGCACTTTTTTGTTACCAAGCACGAGCAGCTGGTGTCGTATCTCAAAGCACGCAAAAAGGCAGACCAGGCATAGATTGGTTGGTGTACTCATGTTGGCATTTAGTTTTGATATTGCTTTTTTATCTACATTTTGTTTCTCTGGGCCGGGCTTAGGTGTTGGGTGTTTGTATTCTCCTATCTTTTATCTGTCGAATCTACTTTGAATTTACTCTACATGGAATCAATATACTTCAGTGTTATTTGGATTATCTCACATTATAGTAATTACGGCGTCTACTCAGCAACACAAGTCTCAGCAAAAGTCATGACAAGATGACGTCTGGTCAAACTCGCAAGGTGGAAAGAAATGCAGGAAATTTGCTTATTAATGTTTACCATGAGTTTATTGCTAAAATAGCACACATTAGTAGACCTTTTATTTTCTTGAGATTCTTTCCATGGCATAAATCACAAGTACAAGCACAAGCAAAATCACAAAGAAAAGACAGCTCAAGAACGTGATCCTAGATGTAAGCAGCCACGTCCGCCTGAGAACACTGGCAGCCCCCACACAAGTCTACTACAGTGCGGAGAGACCCAAACTAGAGTACTAACACCGACGCGAGCTCAGCCTTGTGTGTATGATTTAAGTGGGTCATCTCGTGTTAGCTAATATCAACATCAACGTCATATAGAATAAAGCGAGAATGGGTGATGAGTCGGTGCAATCTGAGCTTAAATCTACGACGCATTACATTAAACTATAGAATAATATTTACAGTTTTTTTAATTCATTTACTTGTAGTAGTCAAAACTACTAGAGGTGTGAATTAACCGGCAATCGTCCTGGGCGGTGCTGGCGGCGGCCTTCTTTCGAGAATAAAATGAGCAACACTGATAAATAAGGACCAGAGGAGAGCATGTGCTATGACGAGATATGATATGAATATGCTCAGAAACTACCTGATCATGCTGTTGAAAAGACTGGCAAGCTAGTAATAGTTTTCTTTATACAAGGACATGCAGGATATTGTGGGCATCGCCTGCAATTTATATTGGCATTGAATTGTTTGATCTAGATAGATATCAGCTCTCGCAGCGTTTAAGAATTCTCTCTTGTAGTAAGTTTTATATGGCACGCACTGGGAATAAATATATCTAGTTTCAGGTTTGCAGCAGCTCGCATTTGTCGTGGTAAATCTAACAATCATCAGACATGCAAAATCAGACATGCAAACACATGCCTGAATACCATCATGACTGAATACCCTCATGACTGAAAAATAAGCCATGATTGATCGTGCCAGGCTGTAATGTACCTTTCAAGAGAGTAGTATGGCCATGGCCTGAAAATCAATACCGTGACCTTTGTGAATATCTCGAAACAATCTGCATCTCAAATTAAATACATATTTAAGAAAATCAAAATAGAACCAGCCGGAAAGCCGGATGACGCACAGATTTTATAAAAGACCAGATGCAACAAGCATAACATAAAGTCAGAGGCGTGTTTTCTTTGAATCAAGTGAACCTTATACCATGTGTTTGCCATCGTGAACCTTATATTCGATGCCAATTTAGCTTCACATCTCGCCTCTGCACCAAGAAAAAGTCTATAAAAGAAGCACCCCCCTCTCTCAATCGCAAAGTTTGATTCCTCCTTTTCGGTTCCTTTTTGTTTCCTTTTCTTCCTTTTTTCTCCATCAGTTCGTTGGTCAAGTATTCTGCCCTAAAGGTTTTACTCTCTTCAGATCCAAAATCTTTAAACAATCATCTGGTCATCCCTCAGTGTCAAAGAATAACCTCAATTTCTTGATATTGCCCACCTACCTGCTTGTCGACCCCAGGCAACGATCCTCGATAAAATATTAAGAGTATAATTTGGTTTTACTGATCAAGTAAGTTTGTTTCTTTTTCATCTGTTTATCTTTTTATTCTTCATTTTCATATTCAACTTCATCTTCATCTTAAACTTCATCTCCATCCTCATCCCCATCCTCATCTTCCACAATATATCCAAGCCTCATCATATACTCTCATATTCATCAAAGCTAACATTTGAAGATTCTTCCAGGATACTCTCCATTAGTCAGAAATCTCATTCAGATACAATGGAAGGAAACAAGTCAAACTCCGGCTCTAACAAGAGCAAGAGCCCCAGCCCAAGCCCTGACGCTGCTGCTAACAGCGCTGGTCCTCGTAAGTATGTGCCCCCATCTCAGCGTCCGGGGCACGAGGGTTCCTCTATGGCGCCTCCTGATGTCCCTGCTACCAAGCCCTGTCAGAACAAGACAAAGGGCGTGTGGCAAGCCTCGAGGAGCCCCCAGAAGCCTGCCCCGCCCCTGCCTGAGGAGCCTGCTGGAGACCGCTGGCGCTGCAGTTTGCGGAAATGGCAGGAGCCTACACCCCAGAGGCAAGCAGCCATAGAGGGGTCTGCTGGCGACCGCTGGCGTCCGAGCCAGCGGCAATGGCAGCTTCCAGTCCCCCAGATGCCTAGGCCTGCTTTCTTTAGGACTGCCCCCCAAGAGCCTGTCCCCCAAGAGTCCCCCCAAGAGTCCCCCCAAGAGCCTGCCCCTCAGGCTGAGCGCACTCCTGAGCGCCAGCGTCAACATTCTCTTGACACCTGGGGCTATAAGTCAGCGACGCCTACAGCTATCGCTTCGCCTGTAACTAGCGATGATGCTACACTAGCTGGCAGTGATGGTGAAGTATCACTTATTTTTACAGAAGACGAAGATGAAGACTCACCCGCTACACGAGCTGCGCCTGAACAGCCTGAACAGCCTGAACAGTCTCTACAGCGTCTACAGCAGGAGCCTCGTCTATCAGATGCTGTCAGATTTGCTAACTACATCACTAACCACGTCGCCGACGACGGCGCTGATGCTGATACTTCAGCCTGCAGCTCCATCTATGGAGATCACACTGACTCTACAGTGCTGGTCGATGCCAGCGACTGCATCATCAAGACAAACACCTGGATCCCCCGTGACTGTCTGTATGCCCCCGAGTCAACTGTATGGTATGGCTTTAGTGAAGAGCTGCAGGGCCACTACACGGGCACCTTGCTGAGCAGCGTCAAGCTCGCCGACCTGACGTCGTTCACGGCTGTCGTGGAGCACTCTGTCAGCGGCTCCGTCGAGCTCGACCAGGACTACCTGAAGCTCGAGTACACGGACCGCGAGATCAGAGACCTGCTGCGCCGCAAGCACACTGCCAACTTTGCCCAGACCTGGGTGCAGCAGCGCTGGCAGTGCATCACGAGCCCCGATGCGCCCGTCTACGACGAGTGGATGATTGAGCGCATGACTGCCGACGAGCGGTTCCAGGCCGAGGCGTCGCTGGCCATTGTGCGGCACTACTACACCAGCAGTCTGTACGTGTACCACCGCTACCAGGTGAGCACCACGGCCCGCAAGTGGACGGTCAAGGAGCACAGCTCCATCGAGGGTGCCTTTTGCGGCGACATCCCCGGCCAGTTCTACTGTGCTGGGCCGTTTAAGCCTCGTTATATGTATAAAACTCCCACCGTGGACTAGGCATTGGATGGTGATGTATAGGATTGCACGACAAGGAAAGAAATGCAAAAACAGAATACAAGTTGAGTGATGTTTTCTTTAGTTTTCTTGGTTTCTTGGTTTCTTGGTTTTTTGGTTTCTTTATTTTTAGTTGTTTTAGTTATTAGTCTACACAGCAATATGGTCTTTCCATCTTAAACATTGAGTACCTGCAAGTGAAGCTTTTCTTTGTGATTCTCATAATCAGCTCGATGCACACAACACATCACTCACTTAGACTCATAAATTTGTACAATTATTTACACTGGTATAGCACATCAACATACAAAACACATTCACACTCTACACATTCCCAAGTGACTCCATAGGCTTGTGTTATCCAAATGGATTATCTCGATCTACCGATCTACCGATCTACTGATCTACCGATATCACTTAATGAACTCCATTCGTCACCGCCTCGTCGTTCCACCCTTGAATCTGGAAATCAAAGTGAGCATCGCCTTCGCCCTTGGGTATCGGGTTTCCATTCGCATCCCACAGTGCACGCTCCGTAAAAGATACCCGGCCCTCCCAGTCCACCAGCACCACCGTCTGCCGCTGCGTGCCGTACAGGCCCGTCATGAACCCCGTCGCCTGGTCCGGCCGCTCTTCCTTGGCCAGCTCGACGTCCGCTTCCGTCGTCGCGCTATCATCTGCCGTCGTAATTACCTTGGGCGCTGCTTCTGTTTCTAGACTTTCGGGCTCCGTGTCGGCTCGTGCTGCTCGTGGCCCGTCGGCGACGGCCTTGTTCATCGATAGCTGGTGCTCCTCGTCGCCAATGGCCGGGATGAATATCGAGTTCTTGAGCAGCGGGATCTGCTCTTCAAACGACAGTCCGGGACTCCGCGGCAGAGTGTCGTGGTCCAGAATTGAAAACAGCCCCGCGCGCAGCTCGGCTTCGCTGGCCGGCGGCGTGTCCACCAGCTTCTGCAGCAGCTCGCGCCCGTTTTGTACTTTGGGCCACACGTCCGGCTCGTCGTAGCTCGAGTTGGACAGCCCATATACCTCGCCGCGCTGGCCGGCTATCCATGGCACCTGGGCCAGGTCGTCGGCGCGGTTGGACATGACCGCCAGGCCGCTCTTTTTCGCTGTGGACGAGAAAGAGCTCTTTCTCAGTTTTCCACAGATGAGGGAGAAGCCGCCGACGCCCTTGACGCCCTGGCCCTCGAGCATGCGCGCGACAAAGGCCTCGGTCGACTCGGCGGGATCGGCTGTGAGCCATGCCGTGACCATGCCGCCGCGGCTGCGCTGGCCGGCAATGGGGTGGGCAGCATCGTTGGGCGAGTCTTCGCGAAAGTTTGTGAGGACAGAAAAGTGGCCGGCCTTGGTGATACCAAGCCAGGTGCCGTGCTCTGGCCGCTGGAGGTCGCGCGACGAGAGAATGTATTTGTCGGTTTTATCGGTTTTGTCATCTTTGTCTTGGTCGTCGTTCCACCAATGGGGTCGGGATGTTGGGCGCAGGATAAACTCGTCGCGGTTGTCAATGACGATAAGGGCGTAGTCTGGGTGCGCCGTAGTTAAGAGAACAATGCACATAATGTAGGCTGTGTGAGGAGATAAGATTGCCGTTGTTTTTTATTTCTGTTTGTTGCAGAGTATTGCTGATTGCGGTTTTCTGTTGTCCAATGCAAACTCAAAGGCAGACTCTTCTGGTCTTTTATACGCCCAACCCCGTCCGCGTATTGACGTATGACAGCGTGCAGCGTGCCGTGTGCCAGGGGTCTATGTCTGCGTCTGCGTCTGCGTCTGCGTCCGATATCGTCTCGTGGTCAAGTCGAGGCGAGTCAAGTGTCGAGCGTCTCCTGATGCCGTCGTGAGGGGAAAGCGAGTTGTGAGAGGAGAAATAAACAAGGTAGCAAGTAAACAATGCCGGAGCGGAGGAGATAGGATTGTATGTGAAGAGATGTAGGATCTAGGTATGATATAGGAACTAAGAATTAAGAATTAAGAATTATCGTCGGTGGTATACAGCACTTGGACTCTAGACTCTGGATTGACGTGTAGTTTCTTGGAACCTCGAAATGGCCTGGGTATCGTGTGGTGTGTGGGCCGGTACTCGCTCTTGCCGTTTTGTATCTTACTTATTGGGCTCCTTCTCAATAAAGTAGCTGTGGTTCCCTCCTCCCGGGTCTAGACCCCTTGCGTCCCCCACTTACAACAGATGAGGAAACGGCAAAACGAGGAGGAAGACTAAGCAATAAAGAAGATATAGACACAAGATAAGTGACAGAGATGACTGAGACGACTAGAGTTGACTGGAGGTGCTGCGGCGCGGCGTTGACACGTCTGCCGGACCGGGATCCCGTCCAATTGGTTGCAGGCAATTGGCGATTGCAGGCCTGGCAGACAGTGCGGTGAGAGCCCAAGCTGCAGAAGTTGCAGAAGCTGCAGAAGCAGGAATAGAAGCTGCAGGTGTCTGTTGGCAAATGGTCAATACGTGTTGAAAGGGCCTTGGTCGTTGATCACAGTCGATAGATGGTGAGTTGACAAAGATGAACGACGTGACCGAGAGCTCATAGACGACAAGAATAAGGAAAGAGCAGCCCGATGCGTCTGTGTAGAGCAAAGGACCCATAAAAGACAATACCAACAGCACAAGCTACAGCCGTCACCCCACCTCGGCTCACTCCCTTGGCGCATTTTACAAGAGATTTTACATTCAGTTCATGACCTGACTCGATACCAATCGAAATGGAACAATGAGGAATAGAAACGCGTTGGAAGCATCGTAAGATACACGATATGAATCTCATATGAATAGACTGGAAATACAACTCAGCCTGTCGAGTCAGTCTGGCGCAGTAGGGCTGGCGTGGTGGCGTCCTGTCCTGCCACACTAAAGGACTAAAGGCATTCAAGATGGTCGTTGTTAAGTGCTAGACAAGACGCTCGTATCTTGGTTAGCTCGAGAATAGCGTGCGGGCAAGCCGTTGCAAGAGAGTCGGAAGAGACACCGTATGACAGCCTATCAGGCCACCTGTAGCGTTGTATCAGTCGGGCTCAAGCCAATCGCATCAGAAAAGATTCAGCTGTAGTGCGGCTGATGTCCCGTGTATTCACATATCAAATATACTAAATGTGTTGATGATATACAATGGCACATCGTAGAAGACGCCAAAGATGCATGCTCAACAAGTCTGTATTACATAAGCACTGGCGTGATGGTATCTATTCATAAGCAGCACCAACGCCAGATGAGCACGGAAAGAACTCAACTAGCAATGAGAATGGTATAAGAGATGATGACATAAACCTTATACATCTCGCTATATCACTTGAGCCGCAAATCAACAACGCCAACTCCGGACGCCTCGATCAACGTCACGATAGATGCTAGGTATTATATTCATATATCCAAGTTGAGTTCTGCTCTTTTGCAACCGAATAAAAATAATCTTTGTAACAAGCAAAGTTCAAGTTGAATCCTAAGATGGCTTCCATATTGCGGTTTAACTATTTACACTACATATTTCATAGATAGGTCCAAAAACACTACTATTAATCGACTTACATATAGCGGGGCATCAATAACTACCGTGCAGATAGGGGTCATCAGTCAGCTCAAGTGAACTTTGTTAGTGAATCCTGTGCAGCTCAATCTGGAAGGAAGGTGGGCGGCCGCTCAAAAATTTGCTGACTGATCACCCAACACCACACTATCAGTCTCATCTCACAACCACTACCAAAATGAAAATGAAAATGAAAATAAAATAAAAGTTTTAAAAAATGTCTCTTAATGTGATTGGTCTCGTGTCGGGCGGCAAAGACAGCTTCTTTAGCCTGCTGCACTGCATCGCCCACGGCCACCACATCGTCGCGCTCGCCAATCTGCACCCCGAGGCGCAGCCAGAAAAGGAAAATGACGACGTCCACGAAGACCTCAACAGCTTCATGTACCAGACCGTCGGCCACCAGGTCATTCCCCTCTATGCCCAAGCAACTGGCCTGCCCGTCTACAGGCAGCCCATCCTCGGACATGCCGTCCAGAGCGGCCGCGACTACAATGAGAGCTCAAGTCTGCAAGCTTCTGCCTCTACAGGCGACGAGACCGAGTCCATGACCATCCTCCTGCGCAGAGTCATGGCCGCCCACCCAGAAGCAAACGCCGTCTGCGCCGGCGCCCTGCTGAGCACCTACCAGCGCACCCGCGTGGAATCCGTCGCCGTCCGCCTGGGCCTGACGTCGCTCGCCTACATGTGGAAGTATCCCGTGCTGCCGGGGCCGGGAACGGCGTCCTCCCAGACAGAGACGGACTACCTGCAAGATCTGCTGGAGAGCCACTTTGATGCCCGCATCATCAAGGTCGCCAGCGGCGGCCTCGACGAATCGATGCTGTGGGCCAACGTGGCGTCGGCTGCCGGCCGCCATCGGCTGAGCCGCGCCCTCGAGAGAATGGGACTGCTCGAGGGGGGCGCTGACTCGTACGGCAGTCTGCTGGGTGAGGGCGGCGAATACGAGACGCTCGTCGTGGACGGGCCGCGCGCGCTGTTCCCGCACGGCTCGATCCACATTGACGAGGGCGACCGGCACGTCGTGCACGAGGGCGGCGGCACGTCATGGCTGCGGATCGCCAATGCGAGGGTAGTACCAAAGGAGCCTCTGCCAGAAGGAGAGTCAGAAGAGGTGACAGTACCACAGCCTGGCCTGTTTGATGCACGGTTTGCAGACGTCCTCAAAAGCGTAGAGTCCAAAAGCGGCGATGCAAGTACATTGTCGTTTCAAGACCTCTCATTAGACACGCATCCTCCATCAAATCCATCCTCATCTACCCAGCCCATCACTACATGGTGCATCCTGCCGCAAACCTCTACCTCCATCGCGGCTGCGACGCAATCCATCGTTGAACAAGCCAGACACAAGCTCGCCGAGATCAACTCAACATCACCCACCGATAGCATTGTCCGCACTCTTGTCGTGCTCCGGCGCATGGCTGACTTTGCCGCGTTCAATTCCGTTTACGGTTCCCTTTTTGCGGGTGGCCCTCCCAACCCGCCTGCACGCGTCACCATTGCATCCAATCTACCGGACGGCGTTGACGTCGCCGTCTACTTTGGTGTCTTGAATCACACCAAGGCCAAAACCGATACCAAGAGGGACGGCCTGCATGTTCAGTCGCGGTCGTACTGGGCACCCGCCAATATCGGCCCCTACAGCCAGGCTGTATCGATTCTTGCTGCCGGCTACGGAGGACCGCGCATCGTGTCGGTCGCCGGCCAGATCCCGCTCGTGCCTGCCACTATGGAGCTGCCCACTAAAGGCTTTGCTTACAGCACGACACTCGCCCTGCAGCACTTGTGGCGCATTGGCATCGATCTCGGCGTGCAATGGTGGTCCAGCGCTGTGGCATATATTCCGCGAGCCGAGTTTGGCTCGCAAGAGTCTCTTCAACAAAAAACAGCCACCATTGCCCAGGCGTGGCGTCGTGCACATGAGTGGCAGCCCAAGAGTGACGAGGACAGTGAAGGTGCAGACGACGACGATGACGGAAATGACGGCCCCGATCTATGGGACCGCAAGTTTGACTCGCGGTACGCAATGTACGGCAGCGGCGGCGGCGACAAAGATGCTGGGCCACAGCTGCCGGACTGGACCGTGTTCGTCACTTCCAAAGAAAAGGAGAAGTCGTTGCATGGAGGGCCCGTCTTTCTGGCCGAGGTGGCCGAGCTGCCGCGCGGTGCACCGGTCGAGTGGCATGCGCATGCGGGCCTCAGCCAACTCAAGAAGCAGGGCACCCGGGGCAGTTTTGTGCAGACGCGGTCGTGGATAGATGTAGACAGCAAGGTCAAGACCTACCAGACCATCCTGACGTTTGTGTCGGGCAGTGACGACGACGACAGCGAGGATGAGGATACGCCGGCCAAAGAGGAGACCAAGGTGGTGCAGACCGTCGAGGCATGGCCGCATGGCGCCTCCTCAAAACTGCCAATAATATCGGGAGCCGACGTGGTATATATCGACACACAGGCAATATTAGTCGCTGCCGACACAAATGCGCCCATTGTGCCGTGCCTCTCGCTGTGGGCCGGCAATGGAGACCGTCTGTCGGCGGTCGTCGTACGGACCTCTTACGCTTAATATAAAGTAAAGATAAATGAATAACCAATAGATTTTATAGATTTTGAAACAATGCAACGCCCAGATGACCGTCCCCATGACAAAGGAAATAACCAAGAATAAATACAAAGAAATAGATGGTGTACAAGATGTCTAAAATGCCACCTTGAAACCCAAAAGTATGCAAAAAGAAAACCCTACGGCAGGATCTGCATCTCCTCGGTCCGATCTGGCATGTACACATCCTTGTACGTGTCCCAGATCCGCTGCAGCTCCGCCGTGTACAGGCCGTGCAGCCGGTCCACCTCGGCCGGGTCCAGCGTGTCGCTCGTCGCCTTGCTCACCTTGATCGGCCGGCCCACCACAATGTTCAGCGGCCGCCGGTACGGCATCAGGCCATAGTCATAGTTGAACACGCCGCGCCCGCGCATAAAAGGCAGCGTGAACTTGTACACCTTGAGCACGTGCATCTGGAAGCGGTGCAGCAGCGGGAAGTCGTCGCCCTTGAGCTGCTCGTACAGGTCCACCTCGCCGAACCCCAGCACCGGCACCAGGTCCGCACCCGTCGCCATGGCCACCTTGATAAAGCCCGCACGCCCGTGCAACACCAGCCGCATCGTGCCCGGCTGCGCCTGCAGCGACTCGCGCGCGCCGCCAATCACAATCGTCACGGCGCGGCCGGCGCCGCTGTTGTCTTTGCCGCCGCGGCTCAGGATATTGACAATGGATTCGCGCGCCACCGAGGCCATGCCCGCGAGCAGCAAGTACTCGCGGTAAAAGGGAATGTAAAAGTTGGAATCGAGCGTCAGCAGGCTGTTGGTGATGCCCGGGAACTTGGTGGAGAAGCCGAGCGCGTCGGTGCCAAAGGCGGCCCAGGCGCCGTGCGAGATAATGCCGTGCGGGTGGTAGCCAAAGATGTACTTGCGGTCGGCGGGCAGGTCAGCGGTCTTGTGCAGGCGGGCCGGGAAATAGTCGGCAAACCAGGTCCACAGACTGAGCGAGCGGAAGCGCTCCGAGCGCCAGCGCAGCTTGCCGTTGGTAGACGCGCTGGACACGAGCATGACGAGGACGTAGGGGATAATGAGCGGCCACAGTAGGGGCATGGCGCAGCAGAAGAAGAAGAGCGGGATAGAAACGATGAGCCATAAGCAGTGCACGAGCACGGCCAAAGTCTGCTTGCGGCGGCGCAGGGGCACGCGGAGGGGCGCAAAGCGGATGGCCTTGGGGGGTTTGTTGTCAAAGGGGAGGTCCTTTTGCGGCGACGGCGTGCGCGTGCGCGTGCGCCCGGGTTTGTGTTTCTCGGTAGTAGACATGGTCGTGACTGTCGGGGTGATCGAGAGTGTCGAGGTCGTTGAATCAGTCGATGCAGGTGTCAGGTCGGAGGATGAAGGGTAGAGGCCCAGGCCCGGCATGTCTGTCTTGGTTAGTGCTCACCCCCCCACAGCGATGCTTAGCACTACGGAGTCATTGCTTATTCTCCGCATCTAGCACTTACTATGTTAATAGAACTTATCGAGGTCGTGGAGAGCCGCCGTCGTTGTCGTCAAGGATGATGTCGAAGTCGAGGTCGATGCGACAGATCTAGATAAATAGACGCGCAAGAAATATTGAAATTAAAACCCAAGAATCCAAGAATCCAAGAATCCAGGAATCCAGGAATCCAGGAATCCAGGAATCCAAAACGCGAATAAAGACCGCGAAGCGAAACCGATGCGAACAGGGATGGGCCGCGATTCGCCCCTTGTTCTATTTGATCTAGTTGTGCTGCTGAGATCTCGATGCAGAGACAAAAGACAACAGACAAAAGAAGACGAAAGACGAAAGTATCGATGTCCTCGGTCGTCACATGTAGATGCCCATCGCTCCTTCCTAAATTAAAAACAGCAGGTGGTTGTGGATTGCCTCGCGTCAGGTTGGGCTTGGGTTAGGGTTACGAAGTAGAAATTGGCTTGTGCCGATGACGTTGTGCCTGTAGCTGGTGCCCCTTAGTTTTCGCTGACTAAGCAGGGCAATTATTGTGTCTTCCTCATCTCTTCTTTATGAATTACATTATACAAGTATTTTTTCCAGGTTTATAACTGTATGCGTATATGCGATTTAATACTTGGTATTTGGCTTAGTATCAATATATCACCCTCAGGAACAATAAGCCACCTCATCAAGACAGTACTAGATATCCAGTCACAAAGGGACAGCTAGGCAGATGTGCAAAAGACGAAGAGTAATGGCTAGAAGGCGGTAATAATTATGAATTTACCTGAATCTAAAGCTGCTTGATAAACTGCACAGATCAAGCCTTTTAAAAACACATTATTCAAAGGGCGTATGCATTCGTGTGCAGAAGCTGCCTGTGTGCACCAACATCAAGGGAAACAGATGCCTCGATGAAAATGTTGTGATGCCAGTAGCATGGATAATTTTGTATATTGATAGTGATTCATCGTAGCCAATCTGATAAATGATATCTAGCGGTAGGATTAAGGCGGGGTTTGGCCTTTTTGTTGTCATGTTGGGCGACGACGAAACAAGGCTACGATGATGGCAGCCAGTCGACGAGAACGAGGCGTGTCGGCATGATAGAGGGACTGGATTCACAACTATGGGTCAGTTGAAATTAAGTTGTCTTTGATTGTCTCGCTAAAGTGCACTCTTCCCCTCTAGATTATGAGAAGATGGCAGCCAGCCTTCGCCTTGCTGAGGCTCTGCTCCCGATGCTAGTCCTGATGGAAGTCCGGGCAGACAGTAGACTCTTTGGTTTGGTTTATGTTGTCAGCCTCTTTTATCAAATGGTATTGAATAAAGCTCGACCGCCTTGTTACCTTGGCCACATCCTGCTGGAGCTGGAGCTAGAGCTAGACTGCCTGCAGCACCTGCACGGCAACACAGCCACAACCGATCCTACACGGTCAAGACAGACTCTGCAATCGTTGGCTCCGATAGAGTCCGAGGTATCAGCCCAGATGGATTCTAGATTATGTATATAGGTTTTGAGATGAACACACGCCGCCTTGAGTCTGTTGTCATACCACCTATCGTGGCTCCTCTTTAATGGTGTGTTGCACTGTCTCTACGTTTTGTTATGGTGATTTCTGTATTTCTGTTATCGTGGTTTTAAATACTATCCAAAGTTACAAAACATTAAGACTGCATGTTACCATAAAAGGGGCTGTCGGGAGGGGCACATCTCGTATATTCGTATTCAAGTGTATGAATTTTATGATAGTATACTTGATACCTGACACGCAACCTCCTATTTTGACCGGCCATGCTACTCACAGACAAGGCAAGTGTCTTGTTTACATCTCGTGCGTAGTACTGCTGCTTGACTACCTTTACACATAAAAGGGCAGCCAGCTGTCATTAAAACGCCACATGCTGTGCCTGTCTTGGTGTATCTCTATTGTCTCTGTCGGCCAGTCGTTTCATTGCATCTTCTGTTCCTGGTCTCTACTTGTGCGTCCCATATTTTATTTCTATCAAGTATTAATATTGGCATCAACGAGTATTAACTGAATCAGATCTAGATATTAATAGATCATGTACAACCGCCCCTATCTCGGACTGTACCTTTTGTAATTTCCTCTGTATTTTTATTCCATCTCTCGTCATCTCATCTATCTCAACAGGTGTGCTGCCGCAGCCAATCATCTCGACGGCTCATGCTCCCTCCTTGTTTAACCTATTTTTCGGCTGTTGTTCTACAGTCATGCTGACATCTAGAGGCCTCGTATTGTTTTTGTAATTGGTTTTTTTCGGTATTTTTTGTGTATGTGTATTGTTCTGTATTCAACCTCCTGCAGCTAGTCAATGCCACACTTACCTAAACACATAAACAGCTGTAATATGCGCGGCTCAGCTGCCCTTTCTGTCCTCTGCTCGGCCTCCCCTGTTTTCTTCTTCCTCTTCCCTGCCTTGATTCCCTGTTTCCTAATCTGGCTGCGGTCCTTGGCCTGTCTCGTTGTGTAGTCTGTGTATCTGTGTGCCTACATTTGTGTGTATTTTGCGTGTAAGCTATTTTTCTGCGTTGATTTGTCCGTGTGTTCTTCATCCGTCAACCTGTGGCGGTTGTTTCTTCCCATCTGTTTTCTAGTACGTTTCACGTAAAATAATTATCTTCATTTCATCTTCCATATTTCCTTCAATTGTATCGCTCTTTCCTTCAGCTTCACTCAAGGTCGCTATATGTCCTTCTAGGCCGCTCAGCTCGCTCAGCTCGCTCCTTCCTCCTTAACACCACACTTCCCGCCTACTGTCCTCCCGTTCTATCTTACCAAATTCACCAAGCCTCATCTTCTGTATTACCCGTCGCTCTTTCCTTGTTGGGTCCCTTCTTTCTTCTTAAGTTCTGATTGTTTCTTATCCTGTACCTATCGTATCTGCTTCCTCCTCTGCTCCTTCCTTTCTCATCCCAATTCTCTTACTCACTTTCCTTGTCATCAATCCCTTTATTTTCGGTTTATTCTCGTCTTATTCTCGCTCCCGGTCGTTCCTGCTCGTTCCTGCCTACCGGCCTGCCTGCCCCTGGTCTCTCTCCCCACTACCCAGTATCAGTACCCTATTTCAGCGCTATTCTTAGCTCACTCTAAAACCTGTCGGCCAGGCCTGGTTTGGCTGAATTAGCGGATGGGTTCCACTGTCCACTCCAAAACTGTCCACCGTCACTGCCTGTCAGCTAACTAGTCAGCTAACTATTAGTCGGTCTTGCCAGTCTTGCCAGTGCCTTTGTCAATTTCCCCCAGACTTTGTCGCATTTTTATTCTGTTTTAATATTCTGTTTTAATATTCTATTTTATTTTATTCTCTTTTGTCTGCTTTTGCCTCCCTGAGTCGACACAATATTTCCTCCCCCAATCCCCCGATCCAAGCTCTCGCCACGTTTCTTCAGCCACACATCCAAACATCGGAACCTCGTCACCTCGACCTCGTCCATCTTCAACGTACCCTTGCATTGTTCTCGATTTGCTGTTCACTGTTATTCAGTATTATTCTCTATTATTCCCTGTTATTATTGAAATTATTCTCTGAATTTACGGCTTTGGTCTGTTTGTCTTTGTTTCCTTTTCGTCCTCATTTCTACCACCACCGTCGCGGTATCAATGTCGGTCTCTGCACGCCACTGGGCTTAGGAGGCTGAGAGAAGATCACAGAAGAGAAGATAGAAGAAAAGAGGAAAGGAGGAAAAGAAGAATTAATACGATATCAGCTGAGACGAAAAAGACTCGCGAATATACGAAGCGACAAAAAACAAGACAAAAAAAACAAGACAAAAGACGACGTGTAATGCCAAAAGACGCGTCGCTCCAATGCGAATCTAGCATTTGTTGTTTCTTATCACTTTAATCACTTTTTTTCAGTCATCTCTGGCTCACCATTGCGAGCTGCGCCTCGCTTCGTGCAGACAGACTACCGCCAACAGGCAGACTACCACAGCCTATACACCTACGCCTATACGCCTATAGACGCTTGTAGCTTACAGCCTACCGCCTCGTTTTCTTACCTCTGCCTCGCCTTGCTTTTGCTTTGCTTTTTATATTGCAATTGCTATTTCTATTGCTATTGCGATTCCCCCACCCATCGACGTGATGGCCTCACCACTCGAAAGAGACATCGACTCGTCTGCCGCCCCGCTGGCCGATCCCATCGCAACGTCAACAGAAGTAGCAGCAACAGCGACTGATCCAGCATCCACATCCACATCGACCGGCATGCCCGACTCCTCCCATACAGACACAAGCGCCGCTGTTGCCGTGGCTGCTGCTGCCGCTGCCGCCGCTGCTGTAGCAGAAGCGCGAGCATCTGCCGAAGCAGAGCAGGCAGTACAAGCAGTACAGCAAGCACAGCCAGAATTAGAAGAGGCCTCAGCAGCATCAACGTCAGAAACAACAGGTTCGGGACGCTCAAAACGTCTACGAGACAATGGCGCACTGGCATCGGGTACAGCAGACGACTCAGCACCTCTTGAGGATGGTGGTGCCGACGACGGCGACATATCGCCCAGGAAACTGGCGCGTCTAGAAAGCGGTTCACGGTTCGACGACCATATTGCGACTGCCGCAACAACGGCACCACCACCAACAACAATATCAACTACAACAGCGACAACATCCGATTCTACCTACGAACAGCACAATCACTTGGCAGCTGAAACGGCACTGTCTGTGCTCCGTGGAGCCGAGGCACTCATGTCGCAGCACTCTGCCGCAGCTGCCGAAGCTGCCGTGACTGCCGCCGCAGAGGCTGACGTTGTAGCTGAAAGTGTCGAGAGAACCGAGAGCAACGAGAACGTCGACAATATTGAGACGACGGCAGCGTCTGCAGAAAACGATGCTGCCGCCATGGCTGCCGCCGCTGCTAATGCTGCACATACCGCTGCTGCAGTCGCTGCAGTTGTGGCTGCCGCAGAGGCCGTCTCTTCGTCCGCCGCAGCAGCCAGCATTCCGGCAACCGCGCCTCCAGCCGACATAAGTGCACACGCCGATCATATGGATCTCGATCCGGAAATTCTCAGAGACGCCCAGCAGCAGCGGCAATTACAAGCGCAAGCACAACAACAACAACGCCATCAATCATCACAGCTGCCATCCCTCATCCCCGCTACATCGACACCACCAACCCACATGCCAATACCCGACCTGGCTCCAAAATCGCCCTCCTCGTCCAAACGCCACAAGTGCCCGTACTGCGATACAGAGTTTACACGACATCACAACCTCAAGAGCCACTTGTTGACGCACAGCCAGGAGAAGCCCTATATCTGCCAGCATTGCGATATGCGCTTCCGCCGCCTGCATGACCTGAAACGGCATAGCAAGCTGCACACGGGCGAGAAGCCGCACATCTGTCCGCACTGCGATCGCAAGTTTGCGCGCGGCGATGCCCTGGCGCGGCACAGCAAGGGTGCCGGTGGGTGTGCGGGTCGACGATCGAGCTCAGGCGTATATGGCAATCTTGGTGGTGTGGGCAGCATGAGCAGCATGGGCAATATGAGCGGCATGAGCATGGACGACAGCAGTTTTGAGGGCAACTCCAGTATGATGGAGGGCGATTCGGTCATGTCGGGGGTTGAATACGAAGGGTCGCCGTCTGGAGCCAGTGTAAACGCCGACAGCACGGGCCTGACAGACGAGGAGCAGCGGCGCATGAGCCTGCCGGGGATCAAGACGCACCAGGCACGCGGCCGCGCACCCACATCGATCGGTGTAATGCATGCGCGGACATATCCTTTGTCGCAGCAGCAGCATCACGCAGGAGCCAGCAACAGCGCCTCCACCGGGACGACTACAACTACGACTATAAACACAAACTCGACATCAGCCACATCGGCCACATCAGCGGCGACTCCCGGTGGCGGTGCACCCATCTTTTCCCAGCACGGCGTCCTTGCCGAGAGCCCGAAAACAATCAGCCCGGCCGCGCACTATCCTCATCCCCATCACGACCCAGGCTCTAAAACAGCCACCACCAATGGAGAGCCGGCTTCCACAGCAACGACGGCTGCTGCAGCCGTAGCCGCTGCCGCTGCCGCTGCCGCTGCCACGTCGTCGCCCGAGCAAAACGTGTGGACATATATCGAGTCTCTGTTGGAGCGCATCAAGACGCAGGATGAGCGCATCAAGGAGCAGGACGAGCGTATCGGGCAGCTAGAAGCGGCAAACCACGAGTACGAGTCGCAGATTGCCGGACTCTCGACCGAGCTGGTGCAGCAGCACCTAGCGCGGCAGCAACAGCATCATGAGCAGCAGCTTCAAGAGCAGCAGCACAACCAACATGGCCAGCAGCAACAACTTCAAGAGCCCGTTCCTGAAGACCCGGAAGGGTATGCGCAGGACCAGCACGACCAGCACGAGCATGAGCACCCACATCCGCAAGAACACTTGGACCTGAGCACCAAGGCAGAAGCGAGTGTAGAAGGACAGCCCGTCGAAGCCCAGGCAGAAGCAGAGGCCGGGCATGCCCAGCAGCAGGCAGGCCATGCTGAGGGCATTGAGCAGCAGCTAGCCCAGCAAGTCGCCCAGGCACTCAACGCCACGGCCGGGCAGTAGTTTTGCGGCTACATAAGACGAAGACGAGATGAAGACGAGATGAAGATAGGATGAACGAGGACAAATAATCAAAGAAAAAGAAGGGTGTCTCAAATAGCACGTTGGATGACTATTATTTGCTTTTATATCTCTGTGTTTATATATTGTACAGTTTGATGTTTCTGTTTCTGTTTTGCTAATGCTGGGACATCGGACGGACTGTGATATTGCGGCATTGCGGCATCGCTGCATGGGGAGCTATTGTTTTCATCTGCTTATGCTTGGTCATATCTACGAGGCTTGCCTCTGTCTGTACTATTATGTTTATTACTTGTATTTAGATTTATTCGAAATATATTCAAAAAAAAATCATTAAAACGATTACACGTGTGTCAAGGCCATGATGGAACTTTTGCTGACAATCATCACCTGTCAACCTGCCACTTTCAAGCATGCATTCCAGTATGGAGGGGTCGGAAGTGATCTTGTGGTTTTTCTTGTGTGCAGATAATGGTTTTGCGGTATCTAGACTTTTTTTCTATGCTCAATTAAATTCTGTTAATATTTTGTCTTTTTTCGTACATTTAATTCATATTATCTTTGAGTTTTCATAATTAACTCTATTTTACTTGCTACAACTCTCGCACAAACTCCTTTTATTTCAAAATTACCTTACCACTACAAAATAATAAATAAGATTTGGAGAATACTAGCAAACCCCAATAACAATAAAACTCTGTCAATTCCTTTGTTGCAGCCCACTTGGTATTCACAATATTTGACTTTTTGATTCTTTTGACTTTGACGGTTGAGATGGTCAAGTAGAAATAGTAGATAATGTTTAGCCCACGTAAACAGATGCCAAGCGATACCAGTAGCAATGGCAACCGAACAAAGGATGACAAAGGTTAACAATGGTCAACAATAAAAACAAAAAGAGCAGAGGATAACGGTCAAGACAAAGAATCGCAGATTGCCGACTGAAAATGTGGATGTGTCTGTATGTATGATTAGTCATCACAACATCACGATGCTCAAACCCAGACGCAAACTCGATGCAAATCAATCCAATTCAAAAATCAAAATCACACTCGTTCAATCCCCACGAGATTATTGACCACGTCTTGTACGCGTGGAACACTTCTCCCCTCCAAATGGGGAACTAACTCAGCCCGTGGACCGTCTGCCTCTGCCACGGAGAATTCTACATCCCATGCAGAGGAAGCCCCATGGGACCCATCGAGTCGACAAATGCCATATCTCACGATGTTAGTGATATGTGAAACGATGTTGGATATACGTATATTTAGCTGGCACACGACAGGCATCACTGTACTCGGTAGAGGCCTGATCCCGACTGGCCTGGCTTGGCTGTCTTGAGCGACCTGACCGTGAATCCTGCCACAGCATCGATTCGCAAAAGCCTTCTTGAGCAAAACAACGCACGCATACTCGGTAGTCATCTTATCGTTCATCTCACGATATTCGTCATCGTCAATACGATCGGCAAAGCACCAACAGAGCCATGCTGGACCCTCCCTGGATCAACTCCATGAAGCCATCCCCTGACCGAACACGCGTTCTAGAAGAGTCTACGATCTGGAGAATGCTTCTGTCGAGTCTCTCTCCTCTTTCTGGTCTCCTCTCTCTCCATGTGATATCCATATTGGCCTCCATTGGCCTCCATTGACCTCCATTCTGCCTCCATACTGACCCCCGATCATGACGTCTCCTCGGTTCCGCCAATTAATATATGTATGTTTAACAGTTTAGAGACAATGCAGCGGAGATCGTCCTAGGCTTGATGCAATTTCCCACGGCTTACGACTAAATACAAGTACCCTTGCACTGCAATTGCTAGCATATGTACCTTGTGCATGAGTCGTAATCGTAGACTCCAGCGCCCACCGCAAGATTACCGCCGCGTATGCGTCCCACTGCAGACAGCAGACAGCAGACGCAGACTGCAGGAGGCTGTAAGTGGTTGACCGCAGAGATGAATAGTACTTTGGTTATTTTGATTGTAATTCTAAACTCTATTTACAAACAGAAAAAGTACCGACGCGTAAAGATGGGCGCAGAGGAATGGACGGTCAAAACGGAAAGGGGCGCGTACTTCGTATGGCGTGGTATTATGCTTAGACTTGGACTGGGCAACTGGCAGATTACGGTAGCATGATTTACAGCGCAAACCTGTATTCTAGTGGAGTAGATGGAAGATGCTTATGTTTATGGCAGGTGCTATGCAGGACACAGAGACCAGGCAGAAGAGCAACAGCTCCAAAATCAAGAATACCTGAGTAAAAGCATATGATTACCTCCAGATCTTAGTGAGATTACTTGTCTTGCTGAAGCAGAAATCTTGGATAACTTGGAAGACCAGCGTCAGTCTGAGCGAGACGGAGAGCAGAGCGACTTTGGGGGAGAGACTTCAGACATACGGACCCACTCATGAACCGATCCCCATTCGAGCAGCCTCAATTAGCGCTAGTCTTGTTTGGACTGGTGTAACTGGCAACCTGACTGATTGGGACTAGTTCAGGAACAGACCGCGCTGCAGTCACTCTCAAAGACCAATCAGCTAACAAGAACGGATATTGAGTGGACACACCAAGGGGCAGAGCACGACGTCGGAGTAGAGAAAGGGAGAGGGAAGAGAGAAGAGGGCAGAAAGACGAAAGAAAAAGGAGAAAAAGGGAAAAAGCAAAGGTGAAAAGAGAAGAGAGAAAAGCAGAGCGAAATCGAGGGAGAAGTGAGGGAGAAGTAGAATGCGAAAACACGCAAAACGGTCGTGACGGTGCATCTACCGAAACGGAAGGAGTTATTTTTGATCGTGAAACGACGGACCGAAGGCTGTGAAGCTTGTTGATACGAGGAGCATGCAGCATTTAGTTACAGGAGTTGGAATTATTGATTGGGAAGAGTTGGAGATGCAATAATTACTCAGTAAGTGATTAAATACGGGACAGCTTCCAGGAATAGATCTATGCTCTTGGGTGGTATTGATTGCAGATGTGGACGGGTAAGCGATGAATGAGGCAGATGACAGACAGATGATAGCCTAGAAGGACAATTCGATAGTGAGTAGAACTATACATATTGTCACTACTGAGTGTTCTATCCATATTCTATCGTATTCAGCTGAACTGCAGTGGGCGTGGCACTGCATGGGCTCAAAGGCTTGGATTCTAGGCATTCCAGACGCGGGTATTGGCATGCACAGGGGAATGGACGATAAAGGGAAGCGGTAAAAGGAAGAGGAAAGAGTGATAAAGACGGTGAATAAGACTGGCATCAAAACGGAGAACAACAAAACGGTGCATCGCATCACCAATCGCCACTGATGGTCGCTGCCATAATCAAAGGAAGTCAACAAAAATCAACAAAATCAAAGAACTGTCATGCGCTCATCTCTCGTTTCATCTCACCTGCCAACGTTGTCCAACTCTTTCAGCTTTCATCCCATATCCCTGCTGTCCAACCATTGGCCATTGCCATTGCTGACCCCTGTCCAAGATCCCTCTTCAAATAATCAATAAGACTTCAATAAGGACAATGCGCCGTCTGTTCTCTCCATCACTTCCATCTCCCACAACGCACTTGTACCCTCCCACTGTCTATCTCTGCAACAGTACTTGCCATTATGTTCATTTCCTAGACTGGCCTTTGCCCCTTTCAGATGGGGAATGCAATTTCGCCAAGCACCGTGGGTTGTTGATCTCGGCAGCCCTCTGACTGAGTACTTTGTCGGAGTCTCTCTCTCTCTCTCTCTCTCTCTTCTGAGAGAGACTTGGAAGACTCCACCTCCCTTTTTCCTCTTCCAAGTACAAGGTTTTCCACTTTCAAGAACCTGCGCTCTTGCTTGTAGACTTGCGAGTATTGGTATGGTGCTGTAATTTATGAGCAGTCGTAGTAGCAGATTAGTTCAAGCAGATTCGTAGACTCTCGTAGACGTAGGCGTGGTCGTAGTGCTTGTCTCTATGTACCCCCCCTTGTTGTCTCCCTCTGTCTCTCCCTCTCTAACACCACCGATATTATCACGACCCTTTCCTCTCTTCTCCTCTCTCTCTCTCCTCTCCCTCCTCCCCCTTACCTTTTTTCTTTTACCTTTTTGCTCCTCAACACCGCCATCCAACTTGAGAAGAACGACGCGCCTGCACGTTGCCCTTCTCTATCACACTCATTTGGTTTCAACAATTTCAGTTTCTCAGTTGTCTGATTTACAAGACGAGTTTTTACGATTAATCTTCAAATTTTAATTCCAAGCATCACTGCAAACAAAAGGTACGCTTGCTTATCCAGTCTGGAGGGAGTCAGACTCATTGTAAGGAATGAGTGTGAGACGTGCGACAGCAATGAATGATGAGAGGAACATCCTCGCGCGCATGAGAAATATTGAATTACGACCACGGCATCGTTGACGACTCACGTCTCACCACACCACTCATTACGCACAATACCTCAATCAAGGGATCTCTTCATGTCTTGGCATCGCGACATCACCATCCCGCCGACTCACTCACCGCCAACCGGTCATCTCATGATCCATGACATCAACCACCATCCCAACACTCACTAACATCACAGACAATGAAGAGCTTTGTTCAAATCGCCGCCACGGCCGCCATGGTCGCTGGCGTTGCCGCCCAGCACAACCACGGCCACATGCACCGCCACCGCGCCCTCAACGTTGGCCGCCAGCAGCTCAAGCGCGAGGCCGCCGCGTCCGTCGCCACCGCCAACGTCCCCGTCGAGACCAAGTACGTCTACTCTGACGGTGAGGCCGTCGACCTGGAGGAGGCCAAGCAGTGCATTGCCGACGGCGAGTGCATTGTTGTCGGCACCTCGACCCCTACCCCGATCCCTGTCCCCACCACCAAGCTCGCCGCCGAGTTCTTCGAGTCCACGTCGTCGTCGTCGTCATCGTCGTCGTCGTCGTCGTCTTCCTCCACCTCGACCTCGTCCAGCTCCAGCTTCAGCTCCACCTCGACCTCGACCTGGTCGTCTTCCACCTCGACTTGGTCCTCCTCGACCTCGACCTCGATCTCGTCGTCGTCCATCTGGTCTTCCACCTCGATCAGCTCGACCTCCACCTGGGCCTCGTCCACCTCGTCGTCGGCTGCCGCCACCCCCACTGCCGTCTCCTCCGGCAGCGGCGGCGACTTCCCCAACGGCACCATTCCCTGCTCCACCTTCCCCTCCGAGTACGGCGCCGTTGCCCTGGACTGGCTCAACCTGGACGGCTGGGCTTCCATCCAGACCACCGGCACGTGGTCCATTGGCACTCTGATCTCCTACATTGAGCAGGCCATTACCGGCGGCTGTGTCAAGAACTCCTTCTGCTCGTACGCCTGCGCGCCCGGCCAGTCCAAGACCCAGTGGCCCACCACCTCGCAGGGCGCCACCGGCCAGTCCATTGGCGGTCTCTGGTGCAACGCCGACGGCTACCTAGAGCTGACCAACCCCGAGTTCAACACCCTGTGCCAGGAAGGTCTGGGCGGCATCACCATCAAGAACGAGCTCGACGATCAGTCCTGCGTCTGCGGCACCAACTACCCCGGTGACGAGAAGATGAGCATCCCCCTGGTCACCAAGCCCGGCGGCGAGTACACCCTGACCAACATCGACGCCGCCACCGCTTACCAGTGGCAGGGCAAGTACACCTCGGGCCAGTACTACGTCAACAACGAGGGCGTCCCGCTGGAACAGGCCTGTGTCTGGGACTCCACCGACTACCCCGACTCGGCCGGTAACTGGGCCCCCGTCAACATTGGCGCCGGTACCGACATCAACGGCATCACCTACATCTCCATCTTCCCCAACACCCCCACCACCACCGCCGAGCTCGACTTTGACATTGTCATCTCTGGTGACATTACTGCCGACTGCTACCTCAAGAGCGGCTCCTACTACGGCGGCAGCTCTGGCTGCACCACCGCCCTCCTGTCGGGCGGCTCTGCCGTCATCACCTTCAAGCCCTACGGCAGTGGTTAAGC
The DNA here is from genome assembly GCA_029298715.1 of Ophiostoma ulmi. Classification (NCBI taxonomy): domain Eukaryota; kingdom Fungi; phylum Ascomycota; class Sordariomycetes; order Ophiostomatales; family Ophiostomataceae; genus Ophiostoma; species Ophiostoma ulmi. The sequence continues at coordinate 336,457 of JANSLN010000001.1, read as the reverse complement.
GTGTAGATTTTGATTTTTTTTTCTTTCTTCCACCAAAAACATCAAATTTCTACATGACATTACCACGACAATGACTGGCAGACAATATCAGCAGAACTGAACTAGACCGCTGATGCTGTCTGCCTCTGGAGGGCTTTCTCTATGTTTCTTTTGTTTCCGTTTAACTTATTTTCTCTGATTCTTGGTTTTGATTTTTTGATTTGATTTTCTTTGGATTTCTGGCTGATCTTTGATCTGATGTTGTTCTTTTTATATCTTTGCAATTTTTTATTTCTTCTTCTCTATCCACCCCTTTTTTCAACCCTCCCCCCCTCCTCCTATACCTCTACCTCTCAAAAATCCCGTCTTCTTATATTGGGTGTATTTTCTGCCCCCCCCCTTTTGTAAATTATGCTACCCCAAGGTTTTGAAATTATGCTCTTTATAAGACTTGCTGCTACCGTGATGTACGTCGATGTACCAATATACAACTGTGATGACTATGATGGCATGTGATTAGGTGTACTCAGACGTATTGTTGCAGCCTCTGCTCGATTTACAACTGCCGCCTTGTTTGAGCTGCAATTCTCCGATGATGCATCCACCGGGGATGCTTTCTCTGTTTCTTACTCCGGCAGTAAAAAAAGCACACCCTTGTCGCTGTCGTGCGAGCACCTATGAAGAAGACGCCCTTCGTCCTTTGTCCTTCGTCTTGCTTCTCGATAGACCACTCATCGTTGTGGCAGCAAAATGAGCAGTCCTGTCTGTGTACAACCACTGCCTAAGCCGTTCATACGACCTGTCCTCTACCTATCCCATACTTACACGTCCTTCTCTATTCTCTGCCCTCTGTCTGTCCTCTGTCCTCCACTGCGCAAGGCTGCATGCAACCCTGACACAAACACGCCTCACTGCTACACCTGGCATTACTCGACACAAGTCAGACCAGCCGTATCCAAGTCGTATTCACATTATCTGGCCAATGCCTGGTGTGCCTGACCATCCATACCTTGCAGTGTCCATTGTGTCAGATCGTCGTCTTACTTTGGTAGAGGTACTTTATTTTTGCAGAGAGCAACACCAAACTACAAGTACCACACTGACAAGCTATCCCTGTCCCAGCCACCTTCCATTGAGCCCCACTTTCACCTCCCACTGTATTTCGCGCGCTCCTCGCTCCTTCGTAGCTCGCTCAGGCTCCTTGGATCCTACAGACAGCGTCATATTACTCCACCGAAACACTGCCAATCACTGCCAAACACTGCCAAACGCTGCCAAACGCTGCCTGCCTGTCCAGCTAATTTTCGTTTAACTCACGCCCCGCTTGATTATATAATACAAAAAGTACAAGGCAGTAACTATTGCAAGGGAAGGAGCTATCCATAGCGATGAGACGTCCTTTCCGCGCCTGAGAGGAAAGCCACGCATGCATTACATACTACGTACGCGGTCCAGGCATACTGTGTTTGATTCTCTCAACATATCTCTGACCTCTTTCTGACCTCTTTCTGACTTCTTTCTGACTTTTACACTGCATCATCATCCGCAGCTTGTCAATTCTAGGCAGCTTTCTTGCACTCGACTCTCCAACTTCTACAACTACAAACTACGCTGTTTGCTGTGTGCGACCCGCACAAGCTTTAGGGCTGTTTCCGCCCCCCCCAGGCTAGCACCAAAAGTAAGATACATCCATTTCGCATTGAATCCAACGACCAGCCTCGACGAGCGACCGACCTGTCCGAGGCTTCTGCAGCTGCAAAATAATCAGCATTGCTTCAATACCGCATCAACAACAATCATCTATCACAACTGGGAGCTGTTCTTACCATTGCCGCACCCGAGAACCCCTCGACTTTCACACGCGACCCGTTTCGAGCTCCTAGCTCTGAGCTCTCCTCGATTCTCCTCGATTCTCCTCGGCTCCTAGATCACAAACACGACCACGACCACGACCACGACAGCATCTCCTCGATACCACTGACACTTGAGAGCCTGACTCGTCACTTTTTAAGAGCTCTTCTCCCCTTCCAAGGGACCGCGACTCCTCATTTTCCTCTGCCATCGCATGCCGCACCCCTCTCCGTCACGACCATGAGGGTCTACACCGCGCTGCGCACAGCAGCTGTCCTGGCTGCCCCCCTATGGGCTGCAACAGCCTTTGCTGCCTCTTCTTCTCCGTCGTCGCCATCTAAAAACAGCCTCGTCGCTGCCCGGGATGCCGGCCCCATCATCAAGGTCAACTCCTTCCCCTTCCAGCCCGACAACCTCAACTACTTTGAGGACTCGGACGTCATCCTCTTCCACGACTTTATCGACGGCGTCATCTACCGCTCGTCCGATGCCGGCGCCACCTGGGATAAGGTGACTGCAGTGCCCGACAAGGCGGCGGCGCGCCTTATCATGCACGAATACCACTTTGAGCGCGCCTTTGTCCTGACCGAGGGCACCCTGCACTATCGCACTGAAGATCGCGGCAAGACCTGGACGCGCTTCTCGTCCGAGGTCGAGATGAGCATGTTCCAGTACGACGCTATGACCTTCCACGCCCGTGACCCCGACCGGATTATCTTCAACGGCATGGACTATAACATTGCCTCGTTCAGCGAGGTCGCCATGTACACCACCGACGGCTTCCGCTCCGATGCAAAGTACCTGCGCGGCAACACCGCCGGCTGCTGGTGGGCTGTTTCCTCCGACTTGTTTACGACGGGCGCCGACGATCTTGACAAGGACCGCATTCTCTGCATCAACCGCGACGCTGCATCGCCTCGCAAACAGGACCAGCGCCTTGTGATCTCTGACAACTTCTTCAAGGCCGCATCGTCCAACGGCCCTATCCAGGAGTTTGAACCCAACCTCGACACCAACCGTGCCGTGCAGGGCATCGTTAACATCGCTGCCGTCAAGAAGTACCTGCTGATCGCCACGACCTCGCTCAACACCGACGAGATGGCCCTGTTTGTCACCGACGACACCAAGGTCTGGCACCGTGCCGTCTTCCCGTCCGACCATCGTATCAACCAGGAGGCCTACACCGTACTCGAGAGCACAAACTACAGCATCCAGATTGACGTCATGAACACGCGCCCCTCTAACCCCACAGGTGTACTGTTGACTAGTAACTCTAACGGCACCTTTTTCACCGAGAACCTGCAGTACACCAACCGCAACTCGCGTGGCCATGTCGACTTTGAGAAGATCTCGGGCATCCAGGGCATCTTCCTGGTCAACCGCGTCGAGAATGGCGAAGCCGTCAACAAGGACCGCGCCGCCAAGAAGATTATCAGCGAGATCACCTTTGACGATGGCCGCACCTTTGCGCCCGTGACCGTTGGCGGCAAGGACCGTCTGCACCTGCACTCGGTCACTGACCTCAGCAATGTCGGCCGTGTCTATTCCAGCCCTGCCCCCGGTCTCGTCATGGCCATTGGCAACACGGGCGACTACCTGGGCGAGTACAAGGACGGCAACCTCTATGTTTCTGACAATGCCGGTGCCACCTGGGTCGAGGGTCTCAAGGGTCCTCACAAGTACGAGTTTGGCGACCAGGGCTCTATCCTGGTAGCCGTCTACGATCACGCCGATGTCGACCAGATCATGTACTCGCTGGACCACGGTCAGACATGGACCCCTGCCAAGCTGCCCGACGGCCTCAAAGTGCGCCCGTATATCCTGACCACCACCCAGGACTCAACCAGTCTCAAGTTCATCCTCATTGGCGAGACCGACGACCGCTGGCACATTATCGCTATTGATTTTGCTGGCCTGAATGAGGCGACGTGCAAGGACGACGACTTTGAGGACTGGTGGGCCCGCGTTGACGACAAGGGCGAGCCGACCTGTCTTATGGGCCACAAGCAAAAGTATCACCGCCGCAAGAAGGATGCCGCGTGCTTCCTCAACGACGAGTTCCGGGACCCTGTTGCCCAGACTACTGACTGCGATTGTACCGACCTCGACTTTGAGTGCGACTACAACTTCCGCCGCAACGACAAGGGCGACGAGTGTGTGCCTGCCGGACCCCTGGCTATTCCCGAGGGTGCCTGTGGCAAGGACTCGAAGCCCGACGACACGTTCAAGGGCTCGTCTGGTTGGCGTCTGATCCCCGGCAACACTTGCAAGCGTACCGGCGACAAGCAAAAGGATGACCCGGTCGACCGTAAGTGTTCTGATGGCGGCGCTGGTTCGGGCGCACCCAGTGCGCCGGCCACAGGCAAGATCGGCAACACACCCTTTGACTTCAAGCTCGACGGCTACAACGACTTTGAGAAGCACTACCTGGAGCGCGGCGACTCGAGCTCCGCCACCGTCAACAATGAGGCCATCATTATGCGCCCGATTGATAGATCCGCAGGCGAGGGCGGGCCCATTTACGTGACGGAGAACCACGGCAAGACATGGACCAAGCCGGCCGTGTTTGACAAGCAGTCTGTCTGGGCCATTATCCCACATGAATACTTCAAGGAGGTAGTCTTTTTCGTCACCGCATCGAAGCGCGTCATCTACACGGTCGACCACGGCCAGCAGTACCACGAGTTTGAGGCACCGTACCCTCCAGACGTTGAGCACGAGCGCACGCCTCTCATGTTCCACCCGGACAAGAAGGACTGGCTGATCTGGATCGGCAAGAAGTGCGAGGGCACTGGCGAGTGCTATGCCGAGGCATCGTACTCGCGCGACCGTGGCGACAACTGGCAGACACTGCTGCGGTATGTGGAGCGCTGTGAGTTTATCGGATCCAGCGAGTACAGTTTCCGTAAGCTCGAAGAGGTGCTGTGTGTTGCGCGCGCGCGTGAGGAGAGTGGCGATACAACCGCCAACCCGCTGCAGCTTGTGTCGAGTGACGACTGGTTCGAAAAGAAGAATGTGCACGAAGAAAACATCAAGGGCTTTGCCACCATGGCCGAGTTTATTGTTGTGGCAGCCGAGGACGCCGACAAGAAGAGCCTGCGCGCGCTGGCGTCGCTGGACGGCGAGACGTACGCGGAGGCACAGTTCCCCGTCAACTTCCAGGTGCCCAACCAGCACGAGTACACGGTGCTAGACAGCTCGACACACGCAGTCAACCTGTTTGTGGCGACGGAAACGGCAAAGGACAAGCGGTACGGTACCATTATCAAGAGCAACTCCAACGGTACCTCGTACGTCATGAGCATCGAGGGCGTGAACTGCGACAACCGGTACTATGTGGACTTTGAAAAGGTGTTGGGCCTCGAGGGCGTTGTTATGGTCAACGTCGTGGCCAACCGCAACGACGCCAAGGCCACCTCGAAGAAGCTGCAGACGCAAATCAGCCACAACGACGGTGCCGAGTGGGCTTTCCTGCCGCCGCCGGCCAAGGATGTCGATGGCAAGGCCTACGGCTGCAAGCCAAAGAAGGGCGCGAGCCAGGGCGGCGACCCCAAGTGTGCTCTGCACATTCACGGCTACACGGAGCGCGAGGACCACCGCAAGACATTTTCATCGTCGGGCGCCGTGGGTCTCATGTTTGGTGTGGGCAACGTTGGCGAGAGCCTGACGGACATCAAGGAGGCCGACACGTTTATGACGACGGATGCCGGCATCACGTGGCGCAACGTCAAAAAGGGCGCATGGACGTGGCAGTTTGGCGACCAGGGCTCGACTGTGGTGCTGGCGCCGCGGCACACCAAGACCAAGACGGTGTCGTACACGACCGACGAGGGCCAGACTTGGAGCGAGCACCAGTTTAGCGACGACGAGGTGGACATTCTGGACATTACTACTCTGCGGTCGGGTGCGTCGCGCAACTTTTTGCTGTGGTGCCGCTCGACCGGGTCGTCGAACCATGTGTTTACCATCAACATTGACTTTTCCGGCCTGACTGACCGCCCCTGCGAGCACGACGACAAGGACCTGTCCAAGTCGGACTACTACATCTGGTCGCCGACGCACCCGCTGATGCCCGACTCGCAGTGCCTGTTTGGCCACGTGTCGCAGTACCTGCGCAAGAAGACGGACCGCACGTGCTACAACGGCTACAAGATCCAGCACCTCTACAACACGCAAAACTGCACGTGCTCGCGCCGCGACTACGAGTGCGACTACAACTTCCAGCTCGACAACCACGGCCAATGCTCGCTCGTGCCCGGCCTCGCGCCCATATCCAAGGACCAGTGGTGCGCCGACCACCCCGATGAGGTCGACTACTACCCGGCCACTGGCTTCCGCCGCATCCCGCTCACGACGTGCCAGGGCGGCGACGAGTTTGACAAGCTCACAACGCCCGAGGCGTGCCGCAACCACGAGGACGAGTTTGAGAAGAAGCACAGTGGCCTCGGCGGCTTTGCCATTTTCATGATTGTGCTCGTCTCGGTCGGTGGTGCTGCGGCCGTGGCCTGGTACGTGTTTACCAATTTCACCGGCAAGTTTGGCGCCATCCGTCTCGGCGAGGGCCCCGACGGCTCGTCGTCACGGTTCCAGCTCGGTGGTTCCGGCAGTGGCGGCGGGTTCAACAGCGACGCGCCGTACATCCGCTACCCCGTGCTGGCGGCTGCTGGTGTTGTGGCTGTTGCGAGCACGCTGCCGCTCGTTGCGACGGCGCTGTGGCGCACGGCTGCCGATGCAGTTGGCCGGTGGGCTGGCGGATTTGGCGGCGGCGGGTCTGCGCGGCGGTTTACGACGCGCGACAGTTTTGCGCGCGGTCGCGGCGACTATTCGATTGTGGACGACGACGAGGGCGAGCTGCTGGGCGACGACTCGGACGAGGAGGTGTAGAGTATATTTGTAGAGATATGGCGGAGAGGATTGGATAGTATTTATACGTGTGCTATATTGTTTAAATAGAGTGTTTATTGATTCAGGTAATACAAATGTCACTTGTGTGAACCATGTCGTGATGCTGTGATCAATGTATCGATATCAATTTTGAGACTGATACTGGGGGAGTGAATGGTGACTAAGATTTTATGAAATGGGTCCTGTCCTTCTCACCCCGTCTTCCCGTACACTAGCCCTGGCGGCATAATCTTAGCGCTATCAAGCACTATCGCCGCCTATCGCATTGCACTATAGGCTCCTAGCTCGCCTGTCACTGCACTACGGCGCAATCCTCCAGTCTCTCCGCAATCTCAGCCTTTCCCTTTGTCAAGGAGCAAAACGCCATCGCGTCCATTCTGACGTGCTTTCCAACATCTAAACCGCCTGCAACCCTCAGCTCCCTCAGCTCCCCCAGCTCCCCCAGCTCCTCCAGCTCCTCCAGCTCCACGACAGCCCTATCTTCGATCTCTTGGATATCCTCGATTCTCTGCGCCTGCTATCTCGACCCCTGCAGCACGAATTCGCAGCACCCGTTGCGTGCACCGGCTCAGCGCACCTCGACCAGAGTGGTCTTCAAATGTCCCCAAGCCTTGATAGTCTTGCGTCTTGCGTCTTGCGTCTTTTGTGGCGTTCTTTGAGTGACGTCTAGATTCAAGAAGAGAGGTCGTTGCTTCCGGAAGTCGCTCAACGGGTTGCGGGGCGCTCCTTCTCTTTTGCCATTTTTATGAGAAATTATACAACTCTTACCTGCCAAGGCTGTCACATCTCCGACGCCCTGCCTCAAGTCTGCCAAAGCCGCAAGTACCTTCCCCCGCGTCCTGCAGTACAAACGGTACTTGCGGATTGGCACTGTTCAGCAATTCGGCGTTACCCTTTTGGATTACTCTAACCAATCTTTTTTTATTCTCTCATTTATTTCTTATCTCATTCTAATTGTATTCTTCATATCTCTTATTTTACAACCCTCCTATATACCCGACATGGCTGCTGTCACCCCCAGTGGCTTCGATCTCGACCTCAACTCACCTCTTTCCCATACTCAGACCCCCTCAGAGGCTCCTTCCCAAAGTCAATCCCAAGACATCCCTCCTGCTGATCACGCTCCTGCCTCGGCAAACCCCATTGATCAAGAACGGCAAGAGCGGCCCGACCAGCCCCCAGCATCACTTGCCAATTCCATCTCCGACTTGACATCAGCCTACCCGCGCCTCGAACAGTCCCAGTCTCTGCCATACACGTCCTTTTCAGCAGCCGTCTCGACCTCGTCTTCGCCGGGCCCCGCCTCTCCTCGTCTTGGCCAACCGTCGGTGTCAGCCGCAGGCACATCCTCTGGCTTCCACTTTGGCGGACTCATCAGCCGCAGCTCGTCTGCATCACGTGTACGTCGTCCATCCACCCAGGACAGAATCAACGACATCCTCGAGACTGCCCGCCAGCGAGCCGAGAACGTATCTGCCCAGGCGTCTGGTACAGCAACTCCAAACGCCTCACCCTACGCTACTCTTGCTCGCCACGCCACATTCCGCATGGAGCCGCTGCTGAGGGACCAGTCTGCACAAGGTGCATTCCTGCCCGAGTCCGCCGGCGACGACGGCAGAGCATTGGCTGATGATAGAGGGAGCCAGCGGAGTGCACGGCACCTGCACTATGCGGCCAACGCAGGCACATACGGCACCTTGGGCACATCGGCATCGCGCTCGAGCTCAGGTCGGCCACGCTCACGAAGGAATGCCGACCACGGGTATCAGCAAGAAGCAGCTGCTGTAGTCTCTGGCGTTTCAGGAGTGGCATCTGGGGCTGCCTCGGCAAGGCCATCGCGAGCTGCCTCGAGGGCTGCTTCTGTATCAGGAGGCGGCGGCGGCGGCGGCCCGGTCGAGCAGCCGTGGTGGAAGGACTGGCTCAGCGGCTTTCAGTCGATCGAGCTCGAAAACAAGGGCAGCGTGGCGCGCGACCACCTGGCTCTGGAGCGCACGTTTCTCGCATGGCTGCGCACGTCGCTGGCGTTTGCATCGATTGGCATTGCCGTGACGCAGCTGTTCCGGCTCAACACGTCGGCTAGCAGCGGCAGCGAGGAGCCGGAGCAAAAGCTGACGCGGCTGCGGCACATTGGCCGGCCGCTGGGCTCGACATTTTTGGGCATTAGTGTGCTCATTCTGTTTCTGGGCTACCACCGGTTCTACCAGAGCCAGCAGTGGATTTTGAAGGGAAAGTTCCCTGCGAGCCGAGGCACGATCCTGTTGGTATCACTGGTGGCGTTTGCCCTGATGGTGACGTCGCTGGTGATTGTAGTAGTGATCCAGCCTAACGATGGTTAGCTTGTGTATTTGGGTTGTTTGTCATATATTTGTATGTCTGTATATCTGCTCATCTGTTTGCTTTCTTGTCTGTTGTTTCTGCTTTACCTGTACTTGATATGGATGATACCTAGGACGAAGATGCTGTTGCTTGATTACAGCGCTGGATACCAGCGATAGTTATATTGGATTTTGAATAATACCTAATGCTGAAGCTTTTAAAAAGAACCAAGAATAATGAGGTCCCGAGAATTATATGAGTGACGGTAGTGAATTAACACCAGCTTTATCATCTAGGTAGCTCCAGCCAATCAGAGTGCAGCATCCCCACTTCAACGTCATCTTCTCAGCCAAGCTTGAACTCAAGCTTAAGCTTAAATTACTTGGATCTACATCTAGTTGGACATACATCTACATCTACACCCATATAACATGCCCGTCGACGTTCCCGCGTTTGCGGCGACGCAGCTGGAGCTCCTCGCGGCCGAGCTGCAGGCCGAGGTCACACACACGGCCGAGACAGTCGGCGGCCATACTCCAGCAGCACTCCAGCGTGCCGGCCTGGCTCTCACAAACCTGACCGTCGCCGGCCAGCGCACAGGCATGGGCGGCCGGACCGTCCTTACTTTGGAAGTAGATGCGGCCACAGGCGGTGCTAAAGGGCCGACAAAAGCAGCAGCAAAATCAGCCAAAGGGAGCTCAAAAGCCAGCTCAAAGAGCGGATCAAAAGGAAGCAAAACAAAACCGGTCTCGAGCGGAGGTGGAGGTGGAGGTGGAGGTGGGGGAGGAGGAGAAGACGACGACAGCGGCGGTCTGCCCGAGCACGGTCTACGCACAGGCGATGTTGTCCTCGTAGCTGAGCAGCCGGGCGGCAGTGCAAAGAAGCGCGAGATGCGCGAGCTGGAGCAGCGCGGCGTGCACGGAGTCGTCACGCGCATCCGGCGGTCTGTGCTGGAAGTGGCCATTGACGATAGAAACTCTGGGAGTGGTGGCGACAGCGAAGACAACCTGGACGGCATCGTCGCGAGTAGCCGCGTATGGCTGTTGAAGCTGGCCGATGAGGTAACATACCGGCGCATGTCGTCGACAATGCGGCAGCTTCAGGAGATGCCCGACGCCGCATACACGCCACTCATGCGCGTATTGTTTGGCCTCGCCCCGGTCGTGTCAAAGACGCCCGACGAAAATATTGAATGGATCGACGAGTCGCTCAATGACTCGCAAAAGGACGCCGTGCGCTTCGCCCTCGCCGCCCAAGACGTCGCCCTCATCCACGGCCCGCCCGGCACGGGAAAGACACACACCCTCGTCGAGTTAATTCTGCAAATGGTCCGCCAGGGCCTGCGCGTGCTCGTCTGCGGCCCGTCGAACATTGCCGTCGACAATCTGGTGGAGCGGCTCGCTCCCCACAGCGGCGTCTCCATGGTCCGCCTGGGCCACCCGGCGCGCCTGCTGCCGTCGGTCCTCGGCCACTCGCTGGATGTGCTGACACAGACGTCGGCCGCCGGCGCCATTGTCAAGGACGTGCGCTCCGACATGGACGCGAAACAGGCCGAGCTCAAGAAGCTCAAGCCCAAAGAGCGCAACAGCCGGCGCGCCATCTACGGAGACCTGAGGGATCTGAGAAAAGAGTACCGCGAGCGCGAGCGGCGGTGCGTGCAGGAGCTGGTGGGCGGCAGCTCGGTCGTGCTGGCGACGCTGCACGGCGCGGGCGGGTCGCAGCTGCGGGCGCCACCGGGGTCGACGGCTTCGGCCGGCCCTGGCGGCAGTGGAGCGGCGTCGTTTGACGTGGTGGTGATTGACGAGGCGAGCCAGGCGCTGGAGGCGCAGTGCTGGGTGCCGCTGTTGACGGCGCGCAAAGCGGTGCTTGCAGGCGACCATCTGCAGCTGCCGCCGACTGTCAAGAATAAAGTGAAGCCGAAAAAGGGCGACAAAAAGGAAGACCCCAAACAAGTCGCTACATCTACGAGCACGCTCGAGTACACACTATTTGACCGCCTGCTGGACTTGCACGGGTCGTCGGTCAAGCGCATGCTGACAACGCAGTACCGCATGCACGAGCGCATTATGCGGTTTCCGTCCGATACGCTCTACGAAGGCAAGCTGCAGGCGGCCGACGCGGTGGCGGACCGGCTGCTCTGCGGCATCAAGTACGAGGACGGCTCGGCCGTCGAGGACACAGACGAGACGCGCGAGCCGCTGGTGTTTATCGACACCCAGGGCGGCGAGTTCCGCGAAGGGGTGGACGATGTGCCCGACCAGCCTACGAAAAAGAGCCTGCTCGGCGACAGCAAGTGCAATCCCATGGAGGTGCTGCTCGTCAAGCAGCATGTGCTGGCCCTGCTGCAAAGCGGCCTGCGGCCGCGAGACATTGCCGTCATTACGCCGTACAATGCCCAGCTGGCCCTGGTAGCGGCCGCAATGCCGCAGACCGACCCCACATTTGCGGGCATCGAGCTGGGCAGTGTGGACGGCTTCCAGGGCCGCGAAAAGGAGGCCGTGATTGTCAGTCTTGTGCGCAGCAACGACGACGGCGACGTCGGGTTCCTGGCCGAGAAGCGGCGGCTGAATGTGGCCATGACCCGGCCGAAGCGGTCGCTGACGGTGATTGGCGACTCGGAGACGGTCAAGAAGGGCAGTGCGTTTCTGCGCGAGTGGATGGCGTTTCTGGAGGAGCACGCGGACCTGCGGTATCCCGATGCATCGGTGGTTGTGCAGTAGATGTATAATTTAGTTATGAGCTGTTTTCCAGTCAAGAGGCCATCCTAGCTCCAGACTACAAAGTACTCAGTACAGCTGTATTACTCCGAATGTCTACTGAGTGCTCAAGTGACCTGGTTATCACATCCATCACATCCCTCCCTGTCATGTTTCAGGTGGTCAATATAAATAGATTGGAAATAGTCTGACCGTCTGTTGGTTTTTGCAGCTATCACTTTTACTGGGTAATATTGAGTCCCCCATTCGTACCGACTCTAGCGCATGCCTCACTCCGTAAGATAGTCTAGTGCCTGAGTGCATAACTACTTGTATGCAAGTCATAAGCTGCCAAGAAAGACTGCAGAGGATTCGGCCAAACAGGCCTCGCTTTGGCCCTATATCGCGACACATATAACACACACACGACACAGTGCAGTCTCGTCTACCAATACTCGTCTAATTGTCTATTCGTCCAAATATCTGACGTCTTGCACCGTCTTGCACCATCTTAACACACATCTTAACACACGGCATACCCCACGGAAGACGATCAAACAAGAGCAGTGTATGGTTCGGATATAGCAGGCGAGCAAGCGTCTGTTCTCGTCTGTCATCTCGTCTGTCGCCGTCTCGCCGTCTCGTCGATTGCTCGTCTGGAGAGATGGCCCGACTGGACGAGTACCCGGTTCAGGTGATTCACATAGATTGAACAGACGAGAGGCAGCCGGGTTTTCACAAATGACATGATCACCACGGCCTGGTAAGCATGAACTGAGCTTCGATTCACCCCGGCTTTTTCGGGGCCGAGTTCACTCCTTTTTGAACTCTCTCTGAATAATTACACTTGCCGCCTCGTGCGCGTCGTCTCCATCTGCTCCATCATACAGAGTACGCGTAAAATAGAAAATCTTCACCGAAAGCGGGCGCTATTGGCGTTTTATTTCTTCGTATTCTGTGTATTGGCGAGACTTCAGCTCTTGGACTTGGCCTCTCCTCTGTGCTTGTGTTCTTGTGCCTTCTCGTCCGACTGTCTTTCTTTGCCTCGGACTTTAATACTCGTATGATCTAGACGGATGTAAAAGGCTCGCATAAATAAAAGCAAAAGAAACTTCTATCCACACTGCAGCCACTGCAGCTGCAGCACACCCTCTTCTACTCTCGCCTCCCGACCTCGCTTCCAACCAGATTGCACTTGCACTGCCTACGCGCTTTAATCTGGTCATGCTTGCTCCTTTCATGCTTCATGCTCTCATGCTCTCATGCATATGCAGCAGGATGCATGCAGGACAACGGTCCAGGCGTTTACTCGCTCACATTGATTCGGATTATATTCTGTCCTCTGCTTCTTTCATCCGTTTAGTTACATCCGCTTCCAAACAGCTTGGCGGGTTCTTTGTCTCCTACCCGTGAATTCGTATCAAGTATCTGTAGGCATAGACTCGATTGCTTGTCGGATACTCGCCGTGTCCAACCCACGGTTTGCAACTCATTTCCAGTGCAGTAGGCTGCAGCTGCCGACCCACCCGTCGCACCAATTTCGTGAGCCCGTGCAAAATGTAAGATAGAATATAGTCGAGGTTCAGGACTGATCTTGGAAAGACAGCAAAACGCATCTTGAGTTCGATATATTTAGAACTACTAAGAGCTGTTAGAACTCTTAGCTTTTGCTCTGTACGGAGTAAGTGAAACCCTTGAGACAAGCTGGGACTCGGGCAGATCTCATCACCTCCAGCTAGTAATTAAGATACCTTTTCCATGAGCATCACCCATCACCAACAGCGGGAGTTAAATTCTCCGCATGGCAGTGTGATCAGCATTGTCTGAACCCGGCCGTTTCTTCTCTTATTTGTCTTCTTCTTCTACCTCGAGCAATGCCATGTTTGTTACTCCAATAACAACCAATACCAGCTTCTTACTCAGTATACCAACACTATCGATATATCCGGTCCGTCTTCCACGCCATGTTTGCCCTTTTGCCCTCCCTAACTCCCTCCCTCTACCTCTCGACGGAGTATTCGTCGCGTCAAGACAATGTAACTCTGGTTGGATAGTTGAAATGGAATACAAACAAATATGATGTATCGTTTGTTTGCTACTGTAGACGCTGTGCTCTGTAATACTGCTGTGCTACTGTAGACTGCATCAAAGGATACAAAGGGGTCGGCAGCTCGGCCTTTTCCAATTAGCAGCTTGTATCTGTACTTTGTATGTGTGCTCATTCTCTTATCACATACACAGTACAGGTATCGAGTCTCAAGTTGGCCTGACCATCTCCACACACTCGAGTCTAAAGACATGTGCTTTGTCTGCTTGTAAGATTATTAGTGTCTTGCTTTTGAATTTCGATTGAATGTCTTGGAATTCCTTTTCTCTCCTGGACCCTTGAGACCCTCTTGGATCGACAAGCTTTTTTAACGTCTGAGCTTTAAACGTTCTCGTCCATCTACTCAGTAATTACTCCGTATCTTACAAAAGGTACTTTGTTATGATTACAATGAAACAGCTCTTTTTATTGCTGCTTATAGTATCTTACAGAAAATGCCACTGCCAACTCGTTACATCTACCCCTGTCTCCCCATATCCAAGGACACGCTCTGCCTCTGCTCCCCCCTTCCTCTGGTTGCATCGCGCCTCCTCCACTTTCTCCTGGCTACTTTACTATGTTTTAGTGCTCTGTAGTCTCGCTGTGTTTGGAACAAGCTCTCTGCTTCTGTCTCCACGCTCCGTGTCGTGTCTACTAGCCTGCTTGTCTGTCTTTCTACTTCTGGCTCTGAGCTGTCATTGGCGCCACTCGGCGGTTTCAGTAGAGGTCTAGAAAATCAAAAGAAGAGCTCCCTCTACAAAGCACGAGTACAGTAGACGATCTTCTTCAACATTAAGATACAAATACATTTTCTACAATCTACATACGACTTCTACATACCCCTGACTCGGAGACATCCCGTTTTGTATTTTTGTCTTGTAGCATTGCTTTGGTCGTCTGCCGTTGTCTTTATTCCTCTTTCTTTTGTCATCCGCTTCAACTTCCTTCTCTGCTAACCTTGTTGAGCTATTCACCGTTTTGTCTAGCTCTTAGACCCTTTCTTTCGTTTCTTCGTCGTATCTACTGAGCACACTCCATGGATCTCTCGGAGTTTGTATTGATTTGATTTTCTTGGCTTTTCTCAGTCTTCTGGGTTTCTTCTGGGTTGTCTGCTCTATTTACTCTATTTGATGCATTTAATATGCATACCTCCATAGCCCCCCCCCCCTCTCTCTCTCATCTCCTTCTCCTTCTTTTCGTTTTCTTTTTCGTATTCTTTTTCCCATTTAGTTTCTACTGTTCTTCTTCCTGTCTTTCTCTTTCTTAGTTGCATCTTGCTTCTCTTTGTCATTACTCCCCTTCCGCGTATGAGCTCTTCTCCTTCTCTCTGCACCTCATCCTGTCTTGTTCCTTGTATCTTAATTCCAGATTGCTTGTTGTTCGCTTCTGCTTGATCTCTTCGTTTTATACCATTGCTTTGCTCATCTACGTTACTCGCTGGTTCGAAATCACACACGTCAAGCTATTCCTGCCTCTCGTTCTCTTGCCCTCTACCCCAATTGTCATTCCTACATGGACGGCACGCGCTAGGACGGGTGTGAAGTAGTTGTGAGCAAGACGAAGAGTCTTCGCGTCTTTGCATATTTGTCTTGTATACAAGCCTTTCTTTCTGTACAGCTAGTTTGCATCTTCTCCCGAGAGTCAACTGCACCAACAGCATCATGAAAAGAGCAACGTTCTTCAAAGGCGGGTCGATCTCGCTTTCGTCCTCGCCCACTGCCGACCAGACAAAGGTCAAGGAAAAGGCCAAGGATAAAGAGTCCAGAGCAAATGGTCGCCAGTCGATCCGTGGCCGTATCTCGGCTCCCATTCCTTTCCCCGACCCGGTCGCCGCGGCATCTATAACCAAAGAAACAGCCACAGCAACAACCCCGGAACCGAGTGTGCCCGCACCTGCACCTGCACCTGTATCAATTCCAGCATCTTTGCCTATTTCTTTACCCATTGCCGCCGTATCGCCATTGGCTTCGCCTGTAATCGACACTGCGCCAGTCATGGTAGACGATGGCGAGCATGCAATTGGAGTTGCAGTTGGAGACGCAGTTGCACAGGCTGAGCCTGTCCAGAGTGCCGACCTGTCCGATACATACGATCCGCCAGATCAAAGCGAAGCCAAAGCCGGCGAAGCCGACCCCTGCAGTTTAGAGACGCACGACAATGCATACGATGCCGACCTGGAAGACGCTGACAAGAGCAAGGCTCTGGGGCAAGAACACGACGAGGAGAAGGAGGAGCTGAGACATCAGGAAGTCGACGAAGATGAAGAAGAGAGGGGAGATGAGGTTGAAATGGCCAACTCGCCCGAGCCGATGCCGCCGCTGCACTCCCAAAAGCAGCGACTGGCCGCCGTGTCACCTGCTGGCCACCGCCGCGTACAGACCCTGGACGAGCCACAGCAGCAGCCAGCCACGACTGTCCGCTATCCACACATGTCGCAGCCTCCCCCACCGCGGCAGCAACAGCAGCAACAGCAGTCACAGCAGCAACAGCAGTCACAGCAGCAGCAGCCCCAACCTCGGCAACTGACGCCTCTGGGCTCATCGTTCCGGCACCGCACAAACCCGTCAAGCACGCTGCGCTACTCCACGGCCAGCGGTGCTTCCGGAACTGCCACGAGCGGCGAGATCACCAACACGACGGCCGATAGCAGCCCGAAACCGCACCGCAAAAAGTCTACTTTGCGCGGCGCCCTCAGCAAGCTCTTTGGCCGCAAGAAGATTGGCGCTATGCATGCGCACTCCTACTCGCAAAGCCCTACTGATTATCACAAGACCGACAGCTATATGCCGACCATTGACGACCACTATGGCGACTACGAGAAGGAGCTGGAGCGCGGGCCCAACCACCGCAGTGTGCGGTCCGATCCGACGATCCTGATCATGGCCCGCGGCGGTGAGTCAAAGCGGTCGGCGTCGCTGCCAATTTCCGAGTATGACCGCGCACTGCGCTCGCACTCGGTCGGGCCCGACGACGTGACGGCCCTTGACAGCGAGCGCACTTCTCTGGCGGGGGTTGAGAAAGATGTGCGCGATAACCGCTTGACGACCATCGCCAACATGAGCACGCTAAGTCACATCAGCAATTTGAGCAACCAAAGCCATGTGGGCAGCCTCGACGGCGGCCGGCGGCGTGCGGCAACAACGACTCGCGTGTCTCTGTACCCGTCGCAGTCGCTGAGCCAACCCCTGCAGGCCCGCCGGCGATTCGGCAACAACAGTGCCGAGGTGCTGGGCGGATCCGAATGGACAGGCCTGTCGCCGCGGCCGGCAAGCGCGCACGGCAGAGGTATCAGCCGGCTGTCATCTCATTCTCATTCCCCCAAAAATGGACACGGGCTCAGCGCCAGCACGAGCCACGCCCTTTTGGCGCCGACACCCGATCTTGCCATCAACACATCCCATCACAGCCATCTAGGCCATCTGTCGAGCAACAGCATTTCAGCCAAGCACGACCCGAGCGAGATTGGTCGGGCTATCACGTCTGACGGTCCCGGCCTAGAGGCAGACACAATCGCCCATAGACGGCGATCGCGCAGCCTCTCGGGTCTTGGCGAGATTGCGCTCGATAGCGTGCAGGCACGGCGGCGCAGCGACGAGATCCGCTACTGGCGCGAGAGCTACGGCCCGGCTTATCAGTCGCCACTGTCGTCTCGCCACGGCGACGAAGACGACGATATGGACGATGATGACTACGACGGTGAGGATATCCATGACGAGTACACGCGGCCCGACTACGAGGGCGACGACGAGAGCGAAGAGGACAGCGAAGTCGAGGATGACAGTCACCTCAGTGGCGAGAACAAGGAGAACGAGTTCCAGCAGCGCAACAGCCTGTCAAATGTGATTCACGCCAGCAAGCTGCAGCGCATTCTCCAAAAGGAGCAGGAACAGCAGGAGCAGCAGCTGCTGCAATTGCAATTGCAACAGCAGGCAGCCGAGGCACAGCCTGCGCCCCGCGAGTCGGGCCAGGAGTTCCCCTTTGCTAGCAGGCCAGCGACAGCCGTGAGCACACGCATCCCACGGCCTGTCAGCAGCCACAGCGTCAAGGCCATTGCCATTCTCAGCGCCCAGGCCGTCAACAGCATGAACGGGTCGTCTTCCGCCTCTACGAACAAGGGCGACAAGTCGGACAAGGACAAGAACGATGCGCGCATTGGTGGTCTGGAGACGCGCATGAATCGCATGGAGTCAGTCGTCGACCAGCTGTGCCATTCTGTTCCTGGCTTTAAGAGTGCGAGTGTGCAGCAGCAACAGCCGCAGACGCCTTTGTCGCGGCCCACCTCTGCGCCCACCTCGTCGCCGTATGCGTCGTACGTCGCGAACCAGCCGGCTATCCCGCCCATCCCTGCCATCTACCAGTCCCAGGTCGCGCCCGTGCAGTCGCCACCGTCGCAGTACAGCGTCAGCCGCCGGTCCTTTGATCTGGAGAACGACGACGAGCTCGACGATGGCCACTCGCACATGTCCTTTGGCGACGGCCAGACTTATATCGGGTCCATCCCGCCGTCGTCGTCGGCCACCCAGGCGCCGTCCATGCTGGTGACGTCCAACAATTTCTTCTCCCAGGCCACGCCGAGCCAGCAGCAGCACCACCTGGTGCACCACGCGAGCACAGCCTCGTTGCAGACGGCCAACCTGCTGGCCCAGCTAGAGTCCGAGCGCGCTGTTCGCCAGACGCTCGAGACCCAGGTCAAGAAACTCAATGAGCGCGTCAATATGCTGTCGACGACCATGTACGCGATGCTGCGCGACCCGGCTGCAGCCGCTGCTGCGTCCAAGTCCGTCTCGGTCAAATCGCCGCCGCTGCCGCAGTCACCGCGCCGAAGTCCGAGCTCTATCAGTATGACTGCCTCAATTGTGGCTGCGCAGCTCAAGGCCGACACGGTCATCCAGACGGCCAAGGCGCTGGGACACGGCACCCCGCGGGAGTGCACCAATACCAGCAACACCTCAACCCCCAACACGTTCTCGGTCGAGTCTGGCGGCATCACGCCCAAGGGTTTCATTCACGACACGTCGCCGTCCGAGTACTACTACGGTAGCCCCAACGACACTGAAAACAACGAAAACGAGGACCCGATCCACGACACGGACAGCAAGCGTCGCAAGGCGGCTCGCACGCTGAGTCTGGGCCAGCTGACCCTGGGCAAGAGCGCCGTCCAGCCGTGATGACTAAGTATTCCGATTTTTCTCTAACCTGACACCAGCACCCTTCTTCTTATGAAGCTGTACTATATTTCCTACTTTATTTCTCACCCTCTAATTCTGCTCTCTGTATTATTACGACTTTACCAGCGTGTCCTATCCTTGGCCTCTGACTATGATCCTCGATCCTCTTGGTCTTTTCCATCTTTTATTTTGTTACATTTATTTTTACTGTTTTATATCTCTTTGTTCGTCCTCATCAGAGCATGTCGAGCGCCCAGCCTTGAATACCATTGATATTATTTATTTGCTATGATTTTTTATTTTGATTTCGACTTTGATTTTGACTGAAAAGTGACTTCAATGCTTTGAAGATAAGACCGATCCAGCTAGACGGAACATGCGTACTCGCTGTGCCTGATACGACCCTGCGACCCTGACCCTGGGTAGTCGAGTAGTGTAGGGTCTAAAGCACTACGGAGCATTCATCCGTTAGAATTTACTACAGCACCGGGCATGCCGATACAGTGAGCGATGGAAGACTGTAGAAATTGAAAGGGTCAATATTGGAAGACGATGTGAGTTGTTCAGAAGCAAGAAGCAGAGACTCTCTGGCAGCATGTGATTGCTGACTAACGCACCTTCTCAGCCTCACTTATATTGCCTTATTAGTCATCGTGTTCGTGCCTCACATTCATCTTCTTCTCGATAAATGCTTCCAGAAATAAAGACACCGAAATCAAATCACAACACATCGACAGGACCCATCTTCTGCACGGTCCAGCTCCCATCACCTTCGGTCGCGTTTCTAGAAGGCGGGAAGCCACCCGTAGACTGGCGCTATCTCTGGCTCTGATCTCTATCTCTCAGTCTACTGACGACTTATCTGCCAGCCAATAGGAGCCATAACGTAAGCATGCTTACACCCCGCCTGTAGCTCCCCCATAGATAAGCCTAATCTACAGCGTAGTCTCCAATGGTAAGTAGGAGAACTAGAGACTCTGGAGACAGTTCCCCTTTCTTCTGCGAGTTGCCTGGCCTCGTAGACATCGTCAACCTTGCATCCCACACACCTTATCGACTCGATACGTCAAGCCGTCTTCTCGTTGCCTCTCCCCCCATCGCACCATTGCCCTCTACATCGCCATGGCTACTCAGTGGATTGACTGGTCCAAGACCACCCGCTCCAAGGACTACCGCGGATCCGGCTCCTTTGCGACTTTTATGATCATCGGACGTAAGTATTTGATGCTATGTCGTGATGCCGTGACGTGTTGTTGGTGTCACATAGAATGCGCGCATCGCTCTTTACTGGCGCGCAGCACGCGCTCGTCCATCTCTCTTCTCTAGAATCGCTTCAAAATCGCTCCAGAATCGCTAACAGTCAACAGCCGTCTGCTTTTTTCTCGGCATCCTCTTCGCGTCGTTCCCCTACGACTTCCCCCTCCTCTGGACCTCCGACCCCGTGCCCCCCAGCTACTACGACCAGCTTGAGATCCACCTCAAGTTTATCCACCAGAGCCCGCCTCTCATCGCCCGCATCCTGTCCATTGTCATCTCTGTCGGCTTCATCGGCTTCTTTACCAAGCTGTTCCGCCCCTCCGAGGCCAATGTTCTGTTTGATGGCGCCTCGCTTGTCCTTTACCTCATCGGTGTCGGTGTCTACATTGCCAACATTGTGCAGGGTCTGCGCACCGTGAGCGCCGACATCTGGGACGACCTGGAGAAGATGCAGGAAGTCGCGGCGCACTCGGGCCCCATCACGGGTGACACTATTCTAGGCCGCGAGGACTCGCTCAAGGTTCTGTCGGCATCCAACACGATCCTGGCGCTGGTGCTGGTCGGTGTTCTGATTCTGCAGGCTGGCCAGTGGTACGCCGAGTCGCGCGAGGAGGCCGACTACGCGGAGCAGGACAAGCAGGCCAAGGAGGCTGCCGAAAAGGCTGCTGCTGGGAAGCATGCCACTGGCAGCAAGGAGAGCAAGAAGAAGCAGTAGTTCTTTTGTGACAAAAAAAAAAAAAGGATGGATATGGGACGGGAAAGGTGGGTTGTGTATCAAATCATGTAGGGTTGGATAGCGGAATGGATTGGATCTAGTAATAAATGGTTTTCATGCGCTTCATTAATTGATTGGAATCGCTATACTAATTGGAGTCACTTTATTTAAATTGATTAACGATTTGATTTGATATGATTTAATACTGATTGATTTATTAAGAACAAACGCAGGTGTTGGGTATATCCTAGACAAAGAGTGACAGAGATGAAAGAAGATGAAACAGGCCAGAATAAAGAGTGTCCGTATGCAAACTCATGACAAAGAGTGGAAGAGAGTAAAAGGGCAAAGAGAGTATTATTGAAGAAAAAAAAATGTGGCCAGATGACCAGATGAAGATGACCCGACCGGATGACCAGACACCGTGGCGATTAAACTAAGTATAGTAAAGAATGTGGTTAAAGAAGAGAAGGACAGTGATGCTGTCGGAATGCAATAGAGAGAAAGAATTCAAGGCTAAAAAAAGAAATATGAGAAAAGAAGAAAGAAATCAAACGATGCGTTCATGGTATCAAGACAAAGGAGAGTGAGAACGAAAAGAAAAACGGGCAGAGAGGATAGGCTCCAGCAACTATCTCGGAACAAACGGCCGGTTCTGGTCGAGGTTGGCCGCCGCCATCAGGCTGCTAAACGTCGTCAGCCGCCGTGGATCGCTGGGCGGTGCACCCAGGTTGCCGTTGGATGCCGCCAGAGCCGCATTTGCAATCGCCCGGATCGTGTCGGGGCTCGTAGCAGAGGCAGAGTTGGAGTTGCCGATATGGTTGCCAATGCCGATGTTGACCTCTGTCCCCTCGGGGCTCACGGCATAGTTGCCGCCGCCAGCGCGGATCAGGCTCGGGTCGGCGCCAATGTTGATCTCCTCCGTGCTCATCTGTCGCACTTGAGGACGCATGCCGCGGATGGGCGGGATTGAGTCTCTCTTGTTTTGGGTATTTTGAGCATTTTGAGAATTACCACCGACAGAGAGAGGTGGCGGCGTGGGCGATGGCGGCATGGCAATGGTGAAGCTGAACGGCGACGTGCTGATCGGGGTGTTGACCGAGGGTGCGCCGTTTTTATTACTGCCGCCAGTAGCGCCACCGCTGGGAGAAGGGGTATAGGTGCTGCCGTAGTTGTCGTACGGGCTCGCATACATTGAGGCAGCAGCGGCGTTGGCTGTCGCCTGGGCGAGCAGGACACTGCCGCTGGCAGCTGTGTCTGGTCTGTCGTCTGGCCGCGATCCCGGTCGTGAGTCTGGTCCCAGAGACGATCCCATGGGCCTGCGAATAAAATCCGTGCGGAACGCAGTCGTGTTCCCCTGCGGTTTGGGCGAGCTGATGCTAATGGCAATGGGGTTGTTGATGATGTGGCCAAACGAGGTGATCGACTGATTGCTTCCAGAAAAGAAGTGTCTCTTCTTTTCCTTGACACTCACGTTGTCTGATTTTGGTCCAGAGGAAGAAGACGAGGAATTCTTGCGCATGCGTTTGCCGAGGATGAACCAGGCAAACGCACCGACAACCACAAGACCGCCGATGCCGCCGACAACGCCGCCAACAATGCTGGCCGTGTCCGATTTCTTGCCCGAGCGGTCGTCAGCACTAGCGACGGCGCTCTCCTTGGTGCTGGCATTGCCGGCTGTGCCTCCCGAAGTCGTAGAAGCAGCAGCTCCGGAAAGTGAAGTGGTCGACGTCAGCGACGAGAAAAAGGTCGATGCCGCTGCCGGGGCGGTTGTTGCAATGACTGTAATGCCGGCCGAGGACGAGGTCTTTGCCAAGGCTGAGGTCTTGGAGCTTTGTGCAGACGTTGAAGCAGAAGTGGCTGCAGTAGTAGACGTCTTTGTAACGGCAGTCTGGATTGGCGAGGCGTTTTGGTTGGGGTTGACAATGCAGATATCAGAACTGCACGAGTAGCCAAACGGACAGCACCCACCGGCACACTTGGGCAGGGCACCATTGAGAGCTGTCGTCTTGACGGATGCAGAAGGGTGCAGGCTGGCGTCCTGCAGGGTAATATCACAGCTGATGGGCTTCAGCACGGCACAGCTGGATCCGGCTGGGCAGCATACAATGGTGGTGTTGGCGGCCAGGGCGTTGCATGTTGAGCCGGATGCGCAGCAAAAGTTGTCAGGGAAGTCGGCGTTTGTGCAGGGAGCAAACCCGGAAGCCGAGCATGTGATGGCGCGGTCAAATAGTGAAAACAAGCTGTTGTCTGGTGGGGGAATAGTGAGGGCTGATGCGGCAATGGAGTGAAGGTGGACGGCGGTGGCAGTCGTCAAGAGCAGCCACGCCGCCCGGCGCGGTATGGAAGGCATATTTTGTGTAGATGTGATGTGCTATACGTTTTCTTCTATAAGAAGATAAAAAATTCGGTGGTACACTGATGATGTGGTGATGCAGCAGTGAGTCGGATAAGATAAAAGATGAGCAAAAATGAAGAACAGAACCAAATAGGAAAACCAAACAGAGTAAGAGGATCGAAACGAAACAGAAAGTAAGGGAGTGCCGGGTTAATAAGAGAGCTGCAAACAAGCCTGTATGAACAAAGAGAACAAGTTCAGAACAGGCAGAAAGAAAAAGAAGCCCAATCTACAGGCTGAGGGAGTCCGAAAATAGAACAGAGTGAACAAAAGGCTGAGAGGTGTCGAGAAAGGTCGAACGAGGCGTAGAGAGAGATGGGGAGACTTTTGACAAGACAAGAGACTAATAGGCCAGCTGAGTCGAAAGGACAGGATCAGAGAGGACGTCAATGAGGCCGGCGGCAAAAGAGATGGAGATGTGGAGGAAGCAGTGAGAGAGATGAGGAGATGAAGCAAAATGTTTTTTTATTAAAAATGAGAGGAAAAAGAGGCCGTTCAAGAGGGCACCGGACCAAGCGGGCAGTGAATCATTAAGAAGAAGTGAATGAGTAAATCAAAATAAAAGGGTTAAAGAGTCAAAGTCAGATCAACCGACGAGCAAGTGGCTTGTCAAAAGCGTGAAGAGAAGAAAACAGAAGAAGAAGAAAAAAAGAGAAAGGACAAAAGGCGAAAGAGACGGAGACGACGAGAACAAAAGAGGAAACAAACGATACTAAGATACAAGGAATAGAGTAGAGAACAGAGAAGAGAGAAGAGAAACAAGACAAAGACGACACCTGACAAGGGTGTGCAACGTGCGTGCAAACGACAAACGACAAAGAAACAACAAAAGAGAAATAATAGCACAAGGTGTAGTCAATAGTCAATAGCAGTCAGTGATAATCAGTATCCAGCTTGGGATCCAGCAATAAGGTCGTCTCCAGTATCAGTGTCAGTGTTAGCGATCAGCTATGGGTCAAGGGGCAGGAGTTTGCCAAGTGAGGAAAAGCCATGTGCGCAAGTGTTTTGACATGTGTGGTGGCTGTAGGTGTTGTAGAATAATACGATGAGCCGATGAGGCTGGCTATTCTTCACTTGTGCATCACATTGTTTGGTTGTTTTGTTTCTGTTTCTTTTTTTTTCTTCTTTTTTTTCCCTTTCAACTCTGCTAGCGAGATATTGATTTGCTGTTGCGAATAGTTGGCTGAGAGCCAGAGAATGGTGATGCCGAATAACCAAGACACCAGAGAACAAAGAGCAACAGAATCACGGAAACGAACGAAATCGGAAATCGGAAAGCAGAAAGAATAGACACAAAAGAGTCCGCAGCTGCCTCCGACAAGGGCCTTGTTTCACTGCGCGCCATTGGGCACGGAGGACTGCAACGATACGACATCTGCGTCCACCTATTTAATACAGCATCGCCCCGCTGGCTGTGATTCTCTTACTATCGATATACAAAGTAGACAAATCGCTCCTAAATCGCTACCAAATCGCTGCTAAAAAACACCCAACCGCCGGGTCTCTTGTTGCCGTCTAAAATAAGAGAAGAACAGCACTTTGAAACGCCCCCACTCTGCTCGTCTGTTACACCTGATTGGCTGCTTTGGTTGACAACTGCCAGTGACACGGTTGTCTCCCGCACCAGTTCGCATCCGTTGGCTCTCAGAGTCCCCTTTGGTGGGCGCAGTCGTCGGCGTCAACAGAAGCCATTCGTTTCTTCATATTTTAAATCTAAATATATTCGCAATGTGGCCTTCAAGATGGCCTCCTCTGTCAACGTATGGTCGTCTCCTCGACTTGACTTTTTTTTCTTACGTTCTCCTATACACCGGCTCGCAGTGTTGTTCATCCACCTCGCCTGTCGCCAGTATTCTCTTTTGCCTTTCTACCCTCTCGCTCTTTTTGTCGTTTGCTTTGCTAGTATGCGGATACCTGCTTACTCTGTTCGCCTCCTTTATGTACCTGACGCAAATATCGTCAACATTTTTAGCCGGCGTTGTTGGTATCTTTGGCACTGGCCCAACTGCTGCTTGCATTGGCTTCTTGTTTTACAATTATCTAGTCAATCTCTAGTATATTGTTGCTTGTTTCCTCCTTAAATTGTTTCTCCGTCCTAATCCTCCCAACTGTTGATTGTTATTCATGGCATAAATGAACTCGGCATAAAAGACATTCACTGGGATCACTCCCAGCGCCGATCTGATCGACGTGCTGACTGACAGAAACAAACATAACAGAGATAATAAGAAGTGGACAGAGTAGGGAGAGCAGACAATAGAGACACCAAAGTGCTGTGAGGGAGACGACTCGAGGGGTACGGGGTCGGGGTCGGATGTCGCACGATGTTTGAAACACGGATGGCGTGCCGGGGTGGCATTTCTTACAGTGTTGAATAAATCGCTGGATA
This sequence comes from Ophiostoma ulmi, assembly GCA_029298715.1. NCBI lineage: Eukaryota > Fungi > Ascomycota > Sordariomycetes > Ophiostomatales > Ophiostomataceae > Ophiostoma > Ophiostoma ulmi. The sequence continues at coordinate 310,697 of JANSLN010000001.1, read as the reverse complement.
TCTAGGATATTTCTAAGTCTAAATCTAGAAGCTGAATAAATAACGTGCACAATTACGATAGTAATAGTATTGTGCACTTCCTACAGTGCCGCTATATCCCGAGTTATGATGCAATTATCAATGTTTCATGCTTCGATAAGTCACGTGATGATGCTATTCGTAATAGTGAGGCACCAGACCGACGTCGCAGCGCATTCCGACCACTACGCGATAACCACATTCTTGCACATCTATACTATATCAGCAATTGTTCTAATAATAAATATGCAGAAATAGATACATATGAGTATCGAATACTGCAACTCCTGTGAATGATAGGATGACAACTATCGGCAGTGTGGATGTGCTTCACAAAACAAGCCCGGTGTGATCAAGGCCATGACAGCTGTAATTGACGCTGTCCACGATGACGGCCAGGTGCGTTCAATACCCTCGACACCAACAAAGCAACAAGAACAAGGCTATGGTCTGGCTCATTACTGGCGCTCACGCTCATCCCACACACGCCGCATCATTAGACTAGCTGCAGTCTTTGTCGCTGCTCTTGTCGCCGCCGCCATTGCCGTCGGTGTCGTCGTCGGCAGACGTCATTCGCACTCTTCTAGCTCTGGCACCAGCTATTCTCTCTCACTTACCATCGATCTCGGCTATGCCTCCTATACTGGCACGCGCCTTAATGTCCAGCCACCTGGAGTCGGTAACAACCGCAGCACCACTAACAACGAGACTGTCGCAATCAACAGCTATCTGGGCATGCGATATGCTGCACCGCCGCTCGGCACTCTCCGGTGGCGTGCACCCGCGGCACCTTCAAATAGCACGGGCTCGTCCCAGCCTCAGTCGGCAACGTCATTCGGACCCATCTGTCTGGGTATAGACACCACTCCTTCGTCTTCGCAGTCGGAAGACTGCTTGTTCGTCAACGTCTGGGCTCCGGCCAATAGCTCCTCACCTAAACCAGTCTGGGTCTTCGTCCAGGGCGGCGGCTATACGGCCAATGCAGATGCCAACTTTAACAGTACTGATCTCGTTGCGCGGTCTGGCGGCGAGCTCGTCTTTGTCAGCTTCAACTACCGTGTCGGCCTCTATGGATTCTTGCCGGGCTCCCAGGTCGAGGCCGATGGCGATTTGAATGTCGGTCTGCTTGACCAGCGGTTTCTATTGCAATGGGTGCGCACGCATATCGCCCAGTTCGGCGGCGATCCAGACCACGTTGTCATTCACGGCGGGTCGGCCGGCGCCGGGTCGGTTGTGCTACAGTCGCTCGCCTACGGCGGGCGCAATGACGGTCTGTTTTCGGGCCTCGTGGCCGAGTCTGTGTTTTTGCCGACGCAGCCAACGTGCAGCTCACTGGAGTACAAGTTTGCGACGGCGGTCGACGGCACGAGCTGTGGTAATAGCTCTGGCAGCACTTCGCAGTTGGACTGCATGCGTGCCTTGTCAACAACTGAGCTGCAAAAGGCCAACACGGCATCGCCTCTGCCCAATGCCACAAGTACTCCCAACTTCTATTGGGGCCCATGTGTAGACGGCGACTTTCTGCAAGACCGGCCGTACACCATGTTCCAGGACGGTCGCTTCGTGCGTGTACCTATGATGTTTGGCACAACGACCAACGAAGGAGCCATCTTTGTCCTAGATGCCGAGACGCTCAATGATTCGGCCGCATTCATGATCAACAACTATCCAGGCCTTGCCACCTTGGACTCGGCGTCGGCAAACAACACTACAATAGCTACGTCAATGCTGGCTGAATACTATCCAGCAGCATCGACAGGCTCTGTCCACAACCCCTGGTTTGACTCGCTGTCTGCAGCCTACGGCGAGCTTACATTCATCTGCGGACAAGTTCTTCTCTTGTCAATGGTTGCCATGAACTCTACCCTGTCTGCATATGCCTACCGTTTCAATATGCAGGATCCCGCGCATATCACCACGGGCCTCGGCACCGTCCATATGATGGATAAGGGAGCCATTTTTGGCCCAGACAATCTTCCCGGCGCCCCGGCATCCTACTATGGCACGGATGCGGCGGGCAACCCGGGCCTTGTGCCCCTCATGATGGACTATTACATTTCCTTTATCATCACACTCAGCCCAAATAGTATCAGAAGCGCCAACTCGGTGGCCATGGACGCGTGGTCGTCGACCACCAGCAACCGGCTCGTTATCACTACCGGCGGCAATCAAACTATGGAACTTGTCCCGGCCGACCAGGCGGCGCGGTGCCGTGCCTGGCTCGCTCTGACCGACCTTACCCAGCAGTAGTCTCGCTATCTATGCCTATCACACGTGTCTATTTTTGAATAGTTTATTGTGATTGAACAAGTTCCCATTTCCTCAATAAGAAAGTACAGCCCCAATGGCGATTATGTGCGGTCCGTCTCAGCCATCTCAGTCGTCTCAACCGCGTGGTCTTTCAGTTTACTCATGCCTAACCTATGATATCTCCGTATCCAATCCGATTTGAATGGCACACGCGTGTTCTCGAGATCTTGTTTCCACTGCCTGTGTTACTCTTCCTTCTTTTGCCAGCTCTTTTGTCTCTCTTCGTTCATTTTGTTGCCTCGTCCTTCTTCTTTCAGCTATCCGTATTTCGTTCTTTTGCCGTATTTGCCAGTGTCTGGCGTCCAGTGGCTCTGCATGTTTTTTTCTTCTCTCAAACAGTCTCATAATGTCTGAGGCAGCACGCGTGTTTGTGGTACAGTAGGCTGTGCTATATTTTTTTCTGTGTGAGGGTGTATTCCTCTCTTGGGTGTGCGCGCTGGTACCTGCATAGGCGTCTTAGAAACGAGAGGCAATAAGCAATAGGCAAATAGCAAAAAGCAAGAAAAGAGACAGGAGCCAAGACGCGAGAACAGAAAAGGACTGTGCATCTGCATCATTGATTCAGGCAGCTGTGCAGCCCATGCAGGAACACTTTGACTCTCGGCTCCAGATCATTCTCAATTAGTCTTGATTTGGTGACGAAATGATGTAATCCTTTCGGTAAGTCAAGGTAATTAATGTGGTCAGCCGTCTCAGCTCGTCAGCCTTACGTGTACATGTAAATCAAAGTCAAGTCAACACAACGAGGAGAAGAGAATAACGAGCATCATAAGAGGAGTTAGAGACAAAAGGAAAGAGACAAGAGACAGTGAAAAGAAAAGAAAAGAAAAGAAAAGAAGAAAAAAACCAAGCACACGTTGCACAGATATAATATATGCCGTGCAACGATACGATGCAGTTCTATTTTGGTTGCTTCTTTCTCTCACATCCTCTCTCGAGAATCTTCACACCCTCGCACAATATCATCGTACACCGCTCGTTTAAGTCGACAAGAGACATGAAAAAAAGACCGAACGAGCAAAGAACAAAGGAAATGTAGGTCATATAGCTGAGGCTGAAAGCTGAGGCCCGTACAGTCACAAAGCACGGTTCACCAAACTACGAATCACAACTCACGACTCACGACTCATGAGCCTTGACTTGAGAATTGAGACACCGCAAGCTTGGCCGTTGGTTTCTTTTGTTCTACTGGCTCGTATCGACACGCTCGTATGCGTCCATGCCCGCGGCTGCGGCGGGTAGTGTGACACGATAACACAAAAAGAGCACTGACACAGTCGAGAGGTTTGTTGGCTTGTTGGCTGCTCACCGCTCGCACTTTGTCCTCCGTAAGCCCACGGGAGTCCCACGGGAGTACGTGTCTCGTCTTGTGTATCTCAAGTGTCTTGAATGAGTGCTCTGGCGAATGGCAGGTCAAAAACTATTATTTCTTTCAGTGTATGTTTAAAGAATCCTACATGCTCCGAAGTCCGAGTTGCAGTATTTGCAGAAGCTAATCTTGTGTGTTCTTTTGTGTTCTGACGTTCCCTCGTATGCTTTCGTAATTTATCGCGACGAACAAAAGAAAAAGAATGAAGCGGTGTGGTTTGTTTGAGAGAGTGCATGAGTAAGATTGCACACGCCCTCAAAGAACAAACGATAAAGACACAAGAGAAACACAAAGAGAGAAACATACAGAAACATTGATAGAGGCAAACAAGATAGCAAGACACGGAAAAGCAGGAACAAAGACAAGCAGACAGACAGAGAGAGGCATACAGAGGCAAAAGACGAGGACGTCGGGAGCTGCCGCCTTGCCGCGATATGTGAGCAGGGTCCAGGTATGTTCCTTTTTTTTTGTTCTGATTTTCTTCTTTTTACTCGCTGAAATAATCTAGCTTGTTTAGAGATTCTCAGCCAGACCAAGACCAAGTCCACGCAAAGCCAGACATACCTAGCTATATATCTTTTTAATTTGTTCGGATGCAGGTACGGTTTTATTGATAATTTCGACATTGAGTTTCAGTTCCAGTCCTGTCGCAATTAAGACCGCTTCGACTCGAGACTCGACGATGGAGTATCTTTCTTTAATGCTTGCAGATAGATTATTGAGAAGAAACAAGAAGAAACAAGCCGTTGTGGGCTGCGGGACCAACGGTCTTTCCCGAGTCGAGTTATTTTTATTTTACTATTATTTTTCTTTGTTTCTTTGTTGTCGTCCTTTATTTTTCCTACTATCAGAACATTATTCTACATCTTAAATTGCATCAACTGTCGGTGTAATTAAAAGCATGGTAGTAGTAGCCATGACAGGTATGGGTCAGAGGAAGTAGTAAATAACACTTGAATACTACTCGAATAATAAGATGAGACAGACAAGTCCCACCCGGGGAGAGTGCCCCGGGACCTTGTCATTTACCATGGCCCACTCAAGCTGTCCATTGTCCATTTGCAAGGACAGACGAAGACGACCCCATCCGAGATTGTATATGGCACGGCAGATAGGATATTGCACAAGTACCCGGAACGAAAAACTGTAACAGACTAGAAGGCTGCTAGAAGGTCGCAGTCAATGCAAATCCGCCGCACTGGGAAGTTTAGGCCCTCCAGGGTAGCAATACGCCCTGCCCATAGGCCAGGCCTGCAATATAACGCCCAGAAAGAAGACCCAGAAACCAGGTCCAAAGACACAGAGGCCCCAAATAGAAGGCCCAAGGGAAGCCGCGAGGCAGCACTGGAACCCGGCAATTGATAGCTTGGTAGACGAGTTCTGACTGAATACATGCCTATCTATTCCAGGCGGAGGTAGGATGATGCCATGTTTCCGAAGCATAGGCAAGCAGTCCTGTAAATTTGCCATAGTTACGGAGTAGAGTTGCACTGGAATATATATTGATCTTCGGCATGGGCTAATGTTGCTTGATTTTTGATATTTTATTTATTGACAAAGGAAATTGACTAGGTTGTCAGTGCGTTGGCTCACTATTGTGGTAGTCTGTCGGTCTGCGTTAAGACTTGAAGTAATGTGGCAAAGCAGAGGTAAAACAAAGGTCAAGCAAATTAACACTGACGCATAAAGTCAAATGGCAGTAATCTTTGGAGAACTTAAACAATTAAGAGGCTAAGAAGTAGTAAAGACGAAGTGAAGAAAAGTAAAAAGTGAAATAGTATACATAGAGAGAACAAGAAGCAAAGATTGAAACATTTCAGAAGAGTGTGAACGAGAAGTGAATGAAAGAGAGCAAGAGAAGTAGTAACAGAGAAGTCAAGATAGGAAGAAACAGAAAAGCAAAGAGTTCAAGTGAAAAAAAATTATGAAATTGAAAGACTTTTTTTAAGTTTCCTGCTAATGAGGTTTTTTGTCCATGCGATTGTCCTGTAGCGTAATGTATGATGTTCTGAGGCAAAACAGGAAGAAAGTGTGTATAAGTAACGACAGTAAGAAGATAGACGAGAGAAAAAAGTACAGAACAAGGACAGAAAACAGAACAGCATCGCGCCAAGAAACACCGCTACCAGTCCCTCGGGGTAATGTTTGACCCCCCTATTTAATTTGATTCACCACATTTGCAAACAATTTGATAAACAGAAGATGAAAAGAGAAGAGAAGTAAGAGTTAAAGAGTATGATCAAGAAGACAAGAAATGTAATAGAGTTAAAATGAGTTAAAGTGTAGTATGGAGGTAAGTTGTCGAGTGAAGAATGTGAATGCGTTTGGTTGGTTCGTGATCGGTCGTGTCGGGGCATGCAAGTAGGCAATTTTGGAAAAACGCAAGCCTCTTGTGTTGTGTATATGGGAATGTACACATGAGGGAAAACAAAAACGAGAACTGAGGGGGAATAAGGAAAAGAAGAAGCAGAAACGGAAAACAGAAGCAAATTGTACGAGACAGGAGAGAAAGACCAGCTTACTCCATCCGCTTCCGCTTCTTCTTGCCTTGGGCGTCGCTCTCATCAGAGTGGTCGCTTGAGCTGCCAGGGATCTCGGCGGCAACCTGGAACAGAACACGACCCATGTTGGTGTAGTCATCGTTCATGGCCATGCCCTGGTTCTGGTACATCATATGAGGCATGAAGCCACCATTGGCAGCGGCAACCAGATCCGGGTCGTCAAAGACGTTCATGACCAGAGCACCGGCACCGTGGGTGCGGGCGTGCTGGGCCAGGTTGTCAGAGCGCGAGAACTTCTTACCGCACTCGTGGCAGTTGAAAGGCTTGTCCTGGGTGTGCAGCGAGCGGTAGTGGCGCTTGAGGTGCTCCTGGCGACGGAAACGACGGTTGCACAGGTCACAGGCAAAGATCTTGGAGGGGTCCTCGGTCAGAGACTGCTTGCGGCCACGGCGGTTGGTGGGCATGGGAGCCGATGCACCGCCGTCCATGCTGCCAGAGTCGGCTTCGGGGCTGGCAGAGCCCTCGCTGCTGCTGGACACGACAGAGTTGTCGTTGTTGCTAGAGGTGTTGTGGGCCTCGGACACCTGCTCAGGGCTGCCAGCAGCAGAAGTAGAAGCAGAAGCATCAGCGACCTCGACAGTGGTAGCGTTCATGGTGGCAAAATTGTCTGAAGTGCGCTGGCGCTTGCTGGACTGCTGCTCAGAGACGTTGCTCTCAAACGAAGACTCCCAAGACTCTGCAAAGAACTCGAGAGGCTCTGAGTGGGTAGTGACTGATGAGCTAGCACGCGAGCGGATGCTCAGCTCGGGAGTGGCAGCAATGCTGGAGTGGGAAGAGAACTCGGCACCGAGATTGACCAGGTTGGCAAACTCGTCCTCGCCCTCAAGCTCGGGGAACTCCTCGAGAATGGGTAGACCGTGGGGAACAAACTCGTTGCCAGTAGCAGGAGCGGCAATGACCGACTCAGCTGAAGGGGCAATGGTAGCAGACTCGCTAGACAGAACAAAGTCCTCCTCGGCGTCAGCAATGGGGCTGGCAGCGGAGACCAGGACGGTGGAGAAAGTGGGCGACACGCTGCCTTCGCTGCCGCAGAAGGTCAGGTTACGAGGGTCACAGAAATCGTTGTCCTGCTCAGCAAAGGGAGCAGGCGACGAAGACAGCGAGGGGCAAGCAGAGACAGTGAGCAGGTCGGTGCTCAAAGTTGATGGTGCGGCACGCGTCTGGGCAGGCTGGGCAGACTGCGAGGGGTTCTGGATGAAGACTGGTGGGTGTTAGAGTGGTTCTTGACAATTGGAACGCGGAAAGACGGGTGAAACGCGATCGGAATGTGTAGAATCCCGTCAAGCTATTTTTGTGCAGTTTTTGTACAATTGAGCTCTCAAACAGGTAGGCGCTTGTTTTGGATTGGGGATAGGGGAAAACAACAAAAGGGTCAGAAAACAACAGCGCCAGAGGACCAAAGGCGACGCAAGGGCGCCCAAGCTGGATGCTGAATGGGTCGCGCCCCGCTTATGGCGGATGCCACGCACTAGACAACACACATTGTCCAATTGTACAGGAATGACCCAAAAGGGTAGTATGCTAAAGTCCCACGAGGGCGAGGTATTTACGCGGTCGCGTCATGCACACCTTTTGTGCGGGTAAAAAGGGAAGGGAAAAAAAATCAAAGTGATGAAGAAACAAGAAAAGTGAAAGTGCAAGTTACATACCAGGTGTGTAGGGGGGCGAGTTGCAAGCCAGGGCTGCGTTGTAGTGCTCAATCATGGCATCGCCAGCGACGTCCTTGGAGTTGTCAAAGCACGAGAACATGGGGTTCATGGATGTGGGCAGGACGGTATCGTTGGCATTGGGGCTGCCAATTGTGCTAGAGGCGGTGGAGGTAGACGACGACAGAGTCGGGGTCGCGGGCTGGACGTCGACGGCAAAGTCTGTCTCAAGCATGATGGCGGGCTTGCTGTTGCTGGTAACAGAGACCGAGCGAGGCGTAGCAGGCAGCATGTAGTGCATGGCGGCGCCGGGGAAGGGCGACTGCTTCTGCTGGGACATGAGGATGGGCTGCTGGTGCTGTGACGATGATGAGCTGGGACGCGAGTAGGCGGGCGTCAGCGGCATGGCGGTGTAGTAGTATTGTGCCTGGCCTTGTTGTTGCTGCTGCTGGATGTGCATGTTCTGGGGGACAAAGTTGCCGTGGCGGCGAGCGTCGGTCTGCTCGGGGTTGTAGAAGAAGTATGAGCTCACGGAAGCCATGGGCATGACGGAGGAATCCATTTTCTGTAATGTTAGTTGTGGACAAAGCAGAATTGAAGATGAAGGGAGGAGAAAAGATAGACATACAAGTATTAAGTATGAGGTTAGTTATACACTGAGGGCAAAGGCCAAAAGATGGTGAGATCAAGTTAATTCGAGTGTAGTCGTTTGAAAGAGTGGACGGCAGCTTGTTTGAAAGTCTGACAGTAGAGAATGGAAGAATCACAAGGTTCGAAAGTCGACAGTGTTATACATTGATGTCGTTGACGGTAAGGTGAAGGTGAAGGTGTAAGGATGTGGTAGAAGGCGGTGATGGTGATAGTAGAAAAGGCAGGTGCTCGTCGAGAGACCAGTAGCACTTTCCAAGTTGAAGGAGGTTGTGAAGATGAAGCAAGAGCAAGAGCAAGCAGCGCAAAAGGCAAGTGCGAACAAGAGATGATGCGATGAAGTTATGAATATATAAAAGAAGGGAAGGAACGAAGGGGGCTCCGGTGATATATATGGAAAGAACAGAAAGTCCAACAGCAAGATGATGAAAGGTAATAGTTGTATATGTATGAAAGTGAAGGTGTCTATGATAAGACGTGGGAGGGAAAGAAAATATAAATATATAAAAGAAATGGAGAGAATAATACTAAAAGGAAGTATGATAGTCGGGGTAGGACACGACGGAGTATGGATACTGTTGTTCACTGATGGGTGATTTATTAATTTATTTATTTATTGAGTTTTGATAAAATAAAAGAATAAAAGAATAAAATTGCCAAGATCAGCGAAAAGGCAAGACAACTGGAGGGTTCCTCTGAGTGCCTGCATGTGTCCTCTCAGACTACAGTACTGAGTAGTGATAGGCGGTGGGGAATTAATGCATACATAAAAATCGATAAATGAACTCAGTAGAATAAATAGTGGGAATCAAATATTTGATTAAATACAAGTCGACACATAAATCATAAATGATTACTTGCAAATAAAGTGTAGTAAATAATAATTAATAAAGCAGCATCGGGACAGTTGTAGCACCACACCCGTACCCACCCAGAGGTGTGTGGATAAAAGGGAAGACGACAAGACTGACGAGACATGGAAAGGGGTGGCGTTAACGGGTCTTGAGTCTGAGAGAGAAATATGGTGCAGTATTCTCTCGGTGGGGAAAGAAAGGTCAACGGGTGGTCCCATAGGCCTGAGTCTACATGGACGAGTATGAGTCCATCTCCATCACCTTTTGGCAGGCTCTGAGACAAGGATTTGGTTGCAAAGGAAGGAGGATCGAGGGCGTGGACGTGAGTGGCCAGTCATTAGTGTGCTAGTAGTGTAGTAGAGAGCGAGTTGATAACATGTATCTAGAGGCAAGGTGAGGGAAGGGAAGGGGCGAGACGGATCAAGAGGATGAGGCAGAAGCAAGAGGTATCAGAAAGGACAGCAAACAGTCCCGGGCCTTCCTCGACTCGATGATAAGAATAGATCGGAGGACGGAATACACGGCCTACCCTGCAGCTCTCCAGCTTTAACAACAATGCACTGTAACAAGACATGATGGCTGGCCCTGCAAGCGCAGAGGTAGCCTGCCAGCAAGCAGAGACAGGCACTGGAAAAAGACATTGAATACAGACACTGGAGAGGCCGGGAGGGCATCTGCTGTACTTGTACGGGTCATTAAACTAAATGCAAAATAAATGCGAATAACCCAGTTAAAAACACAGGCCCGAGTGCTAAAAACAGAAAGCAGAGAGAGGCGCAGCACGCAGTATTAGCGCATGTTCCTCGGTTCATGCCCATACTGGATAGTGTTCCCAGTAGTGCGTGTCTGCTAGTAGCACAGTCGTCGTAGTCACAGCACACCACCAGTAATCAGACACTATGTCGTCGTAGCAAACTAGTTTCTCGGGTTCGTGTGCATAGGTCCATAGGCTGCTCATGAGCTCGTCTTCTCATCTCATCATTCACTGCACTAGCCACTGCTGCCGTGTGCGTGTTCTAAATCTGGAAATGCCATCGAGCTTCGGCAGCGTGAATGTCTCGTTTTGGCATTCAAGCTGTCTTTGAACAGACTGCGATTCGCTGCTACTCGTCTGTCGATGTGTGGCTCGTGTTTGATAATTCGTATTCAGTCGCGTCGTCGTGTTGATGACGGTATTATTGATGCCACCTTGTTTGAATTTGTTGGTTCTTTATCAAGGCATTGTTAGTTTGTCAGGGAATAAGTCACGAAAGTTATGAGTGACTATCGATTCCGACTATATTGATTTTTTTTTTTTCAGTTTTTCAGTAATCAATAGCTGTTCTTAGTGCAGTATTTACACCAAGGGAGAAGATGTACAGCGTATGTTGGCTCCCTTCATTCTTGTCTCCCTTTTGTGAAAATTCAATCGCACAATCAGACAAATCAGACAAAAGTTGAATAAAATTGCACAAAAACAAACACGGGCGAACGCGACTTGAGGACGAGGCGGCACATTTCCATGATGCACATTTTAGCCTCCTAGTCCTGATTGCTGTCAGACTGTCTTGATTGCCCTCCCTCCGAAACTGCCTTGCTGCAGGTGGGTGTGTGCTGGGCACCTGAGAGCTGCATCAGAGGGCGAGGCAGGGAAACAGAAAAATACAAAACAAAGACTAAAGGACACACAGCAAAAAGAGACAACCAAAAAGACAGTTAGAAAGACAGTCGAAAAATACAAAAGACATGCATATGCAGGTGACAACCCTGACCTGCTGGAATCGTGCACTCCGTGCGCCGTGAAGAGTTTTTTCTTTCTTTCTTTGGTTTTGAATTCTATAATGCTTTTTGCCTGGTTTTCCGCCTCTGTTCTCACTCTGGTCTTTATTCTCTGCAATCGCGATATCTTACACTTTCCTTTTGCAACCTCTATTATCTTTAATTTCTTTGCTCTACATCCCAGCCTCGTATCTCAGTCCTCTCTCGCCCGCGATGCGCCACCATTATCAAAGCGGACGAGCCATTTCACGTCTTTCTGCAGCGACTATATTTGGGAAACAACAAGTTATCTTGTGGGACAAAAATAAAGGTTGCAAGAAAAAAGATGAGATGAGAAACCAAAAATGCATCTGCCAACAGCAAGCGCCTGTTGGCAATCGTGTGATGTCAAGTAGAAGAATGCCATTCTGCAGTCAAAGCCGATGGTGATAGGATGGGATTAAATTCGATAAATAAAGGCCAAAAAAAGGTGTGTAGAAAAGCTCAGCGCGAGGCGGCAGTTGGTCAAGCACCGCAGTGAGAGTGCAGGCGAAAAGTGCTGAAATGTGCCAAAATGTGCTGAAATGTGCCAGAAAGGGTGTGAATGACTATCCATGTAGACCAATTGGGCGCGCTTGCGACTAAATTCTGCCAACGTTGTCACATTGCTCACATTGCAGCCCAGCCAGTCAGTCGAGACGTCATCGCCCAGGTGTGCTCAACCACTTTTCCTGCATTCGTTCACAATTGCGAGTTGATGATGGGAAAACAAACGCCAGCCGATCGTTGTGATTGTTCTAATTTGTGGTGTTTTAAAATTGGGTTTATTGTAGTGGTTGCAATTTTTTTGGGTTTGTTTATTTTGATATTTTCAATATTCTCGAATGTTAAGAAACGTTTTCAATTATATCCCGATCTCGCCTACATCTAACGCACCACTACTAACCGCCGTGTGGTCACGAGTCTATATTGCAAACAAAGAGGTGTACCAACCATGGTTGAGAGATCGTCGAAGCGAAACGCTGCAAATAAGAAGTTTATGCCTTGGACAACCAAAGCATTTCACATAAACAAGACAGCATGACGAATCCGGTCGAGTCTATCGTCTTAGATGTCAAGATATTATTTCGAGAGCATCAGTGCCTGACCATCCAGCGAGACGTCGTACACGCCCTTGCATATTGGCCACAGCAGATGCACAACAGACGGATATTGATTTTTCTCTTACTATATTGCTGTCGTCATTGCAACTCACCGCGGTGTCTATTACCCGATTATATTAGTTGGATATCTACGTAGCAGACATTGCCACCACCTATGCGAGATGACACACCTGTGTGCGACGACGCAGTTTTACGAGCCCTACGGAGGGGCCATTTACCATTTACGAGTCTAGAATTCCATGCTTATTGGCCATCGTCGTCATCCAGCACTGGCCACTGATCATTGAAGACTACGCTCAGCCGTGAGCACTGACTGCACTGACCATCGAATGACTATTGAGCGACCATTCAGCGGCCATTTAGCAACAACTCACTGACCACTCAATGCGATCAAAGCAGATGCAGCTGCATGCAAGCACTATTCGCGCCTGCACCAACGCGCGCTTTAACCACTTTACACGAACCAATGAGAGTCGGGAAACGAGCGCGGACGGGAACGACCACAGTCTAGTGTATTCCAAACAGTCCAAACAATTCAACAATCCAAGCAATTCAGCTAGCCGGGCGAGAACAAAGAAAAATAAGGAAACGGCGGCAACCAAAAACCTGAAACACGGTCGACTGTTCTTTGGTAGCTGATGCATTTTTGGCCTGTTTACTCCATGTACTTGGTAGATTCGGTAGATGTATTTCTCAATGTCTTTTCAGGTCAATTGTTTTTTTGATTGCTGTCATACGGAATGGCTTCCGAAATCCAACCAACATGATTTACACAACTTTGAAAGCACAGACAGTACAGAGCACTTCCTCTCTAGGCATTTCCTACCGACAGATAGAGCACCCCCTGGAGAAGAGAGAAAATACAGAGTACAAGGTGGAAGAGATAAGACGAGGTGAGAACCTATCCATCCGGAGAAGTCGAGAATACTGAGGGAAGACAAGAGAAGGGAGAAGTCACAGAGTAGAGATAGGTACCCCCACACTAGTACAATACGGAGAGATACTTTAAACCAGTCAAACTAAGTCTACAAGTACAACACTACAATGCACGAGGCACATAAGAATTGAGTAAGGCATTGGTGAGCATTGACCACCATCGACCACTGCATTGACAGGTGCATAGAATACACAACTTCCTTCCCAAAAGAGAACACTTGTCCGGTGTACCAGGTATTTTAGTCGTCTGCGCAATGAGGCGAAGACGGAAAATAGAACGTCTGACGACGCCTAGATGTTTTCTGCTGGTCCAAGAAATAACAGGTATTTACTCAATACTTTGAACTTGAATCATCTCTGACATATGATCGCCAGACTCATTACCCAATATTGAGAGAGCAAGAAGCACATGTCATCTGCCGTCTGCGAGCCATCCGACCACTGCAGGTGATGATCAGCAATATCGATGACTGTTAAATAAATAAATAAAACGAAAGGGTAACTACTCCGTTTTATATGTATTGGAGACAAGTTACAATATGTTAATAAACGACCAACATGGTGTGATTGAGAAAGAGAGAGCAGGTCAATTTACTTTTCTTTACTTCCTGTTCCTTGAATGTTGCTTCTTCCTCGTATAGCAATACGACAAATCATACAAAGTAGTGTTCATGGCACACATTCATATTGGCACAATACTAGCAAATACTAGCAAAATATTAGCAATAAGTTCTATTGCTCCAGCTGCGCGCTCGTCTTTGTCTTTTTCAAAGTCCCGACTACGGCAGTTGCCATTTTTCTCTGGGTTCTCTTCGTTGCGTCTTCTCTTTTTCGCTTTGATTTTCCCATCCTCTTGACCCGACCAGAATATGGGCTGTTTCACCGGGATGGAGCCCGCACGTACGTACTCTTAGCCTGCTTAGCCCTGGTAGCGTGCTTTCTCCATGCCTCTTTCGTGTTAGCTTGCAAAGAAAAAAAGAAAGCAGACTCTCTCGCCGCCTGTCCGCTCTGCCTATCCTCTCCCAACTCTCTACATGTACTTTTGCGCGGAAATGCGGGGAGCCTGAACCCACAGCACCAGATAGGCAAAGCCTGACCTGTCCTAAACTAAAATACTTTTCACTTTCTCATCTTCGTTCTGTGGCTCTGTGCTCGTTCACCTGCGGGAGTGCCTGGCTTGAATAGTCGCACCAGGCATCATTTTCTGCCTTATTTTCAGAGGCAGAGAGGCTAGAGGGAAAGACGCCATCACTTATCATATCCAGCTAAACCTACGGGCACCACGGACAGCGAGCCGGTACAGGGTTGCGCTCGGTTCGTCTATTTGGGAATGAAATTTTTGATACTGAGTAGACTCTTGGTGCTTGGATGGGTGTAGTATCGTCTGTTGCAAGCTTGCCAGTTATGGTTGCGATTTTCGAGGATTCGTGTTTATCTTGTCGTGTTCTAGCATTCGCATCCTTTTGATTTCAAGGTGCATCTCTGAGCTCCTCGCGCCAATGCATTATCCGCCTATCTCTCTCTATCTCTGAATCTATCCGAGATATCAAGTTTGGGCCTTGGCTCTCGGGGTGAAAGAGCTGCAAGACAACCAGCCATGGTGATAAAAACGAGATGAACGAGAAGATGATCAAATATCAGAGTTGATAAAACAAAAGAGACCCTCAATCGTGCATTAGCATTCGAGCGTGCATGAAACAGATGTCGTCTTTGTTGGTTTTATTCATTCATTCGTCAATTCGTGTTATTCGTCTTGTCTTGTACTATTTCATCCTTGCATAATGCACCGCTAATGTAGACTCATGTACTGTACAGCTGGTGTTGTCTCTTGAGCCAGCTCAGACTAGCCCCCAGGCCCCTCTTGTTTGAACATGTATGGTGTGTCTGGATATTCTCTCACCTTCCATCTACTAGTCAACCTATCCTATCCCGGGATACGAAAATTACCCCCAGAACAGAAACAAAAAGCAAAAAGCAAATATATCACCAAAAGAAAAGAAAGAACAACGGTAGACCATGGGAAAATGAAAAGCAGCCCGGAAACAGGCCGTGTTCCGAGAACAGAAAGCAGCTGGTTTGGGGTTGAGGCAGTTGGACTTGGAATATTAACTAGTTGGTGACCAGTTGGAAACCGAATCACACCAACAGTGACGATCGAAGATACTGAGTAGATAATATGTGGATAATGCCAGGGAAAACCTTACTATTGAATACAATTGCCAGTACATACTCCATAGCCGAGACTCGCATAAAACGAGGCGACCAACACGAGCTGTTTCCAACAAGGTGAGAGAGTAACATCCAACGGTGAAGGTGAGAGTAATTATATCTCGGGAACAATATGATAAGATACTATTAGCTCATATTACAGTAGGAAAAGCATACGAAGTAAGCATACATCGTAAACCAAGAGAGAAGAGGTACAGGTACACTATTATGGAGCACATATTGTAAGCACAATGCTCAGTGGACGCTGCACGCTGCAGGAACCATGCAAGGTACAGCCAGTGAGCCAGTAAAGTGCGAGCAGAGTATGAGCGTATGAGTGGGTAAAGATAAAGACAAGAAAAGAAACAAGACGACATACACCCATGACGAGGTGACCCCTGCGGATGTTATGATAGGCTTGCCTGAGAGCCTGTCCGACCTCAAAAGCTCTTGTCCCGCTGAGAGTAGAGGGGGAAAAAAAGAAAAGAAGAAAGCAAAAACATTGCCTCCCGGTATTTGATTATTATGATTATTTACTGAAGCATCCCGCGTATTTACACTTGTACACATTATCAACTTGTCACTTATCATTTCACAAGGTGAGAGAATGAAAAAGGAAGAAGAGAGAAGAGAGAGTGTGTGTGTCAGAAGAGAGACTAGAATACAAAAGTTGCATCAAGACTGGAATATGGGATCCATCAACCATTATCACGGAATCAAGTCCCGGAACATGGGCAGTAGAGTAACAGGGTATATCCAGAGTTAAAGAGGAACTAAAGAGGAGGAAGATGGGTGAATATTGAATAGAAAAACAAGAATATAAAAAGCATACTTGTAGAGCGAAAATGTGAGAGAAGACGAAGACGACGAGCAGCGCTCCTCTTCTGGAATAGCTTGAGGATCCAGCCTGCAAATATATCTAAATAATGGGTAGAAACCACTGATTTCCACGGATGAGCCGCTATTGTTGGCAATACTGGATCCTGACGGACTAACTAATACTTGCTTCTCCATCCAGCCTCCACTTACCTGCCATCGCTAACCTGACGAGGGCCCGACGCTGAGGCCCAGGGACGTCGTAATAATCGTAACAATTGTAACTGTAATAACTCTACAAAGACTTGATAAATACGGAGTAAAGAAGGAGCTAGGAGAAAGAAGAGGAGACGAGGAGGCGAGGAGGCGAGCAGACGAGACGAGACATCGCCACGGCCCCGGGACGCTGTGAGCTATCCTTTTGTAAGATAGCTACGCATATTTTCCGGTGAGAAGTCGTATTAGTAGCAGATGAGAAGTGATACATTTTGTTTATTAATTTGACTGGTTTCTTCGCTTGCGTCTCCTATCTCCTGTAACTCACATGTAACAGACAACGATATGAAAATAACCACAAATCACAATAACAACCAACTCGTCAACAGACTGTTGCATGCTGCCCGTTGTGTGTTGTCCCCCACTTGCCGATGATAGGCAAATGCCCAGTTAACTCCAAAAGAGAAAAGGAATCAAGAAATAGAAACAAGCCTGGTGATAGACCCTGTCGACCCCGATGACCCTGTCTATTTGCACTGACGCGTCAGGACATATTCCCTTGAAAACAGAATTGAACGCTCTCTTACTTCGTACACTAACAACGGGAAGCGGTGCAGCCCGCCTGCTCTTACCTGAAGCGTACTCTGGTATTGTGGTATTCTGGTGTGGTATTGTGCCGCCTTTCTCATCAACTACGGTTGACAGTATTTGATTTGGATCTGCACTGGCTGCATGGACTGGGGTCTACCTTGGCAGTTATGTTGTGCAAGCCACTTAATGTGAAGGAGGAGTAAAGAGTCAATTCACAAATGCCTCAGATAAGATACTTTTTATAAAGAGAATAATAATAATAATGGTGATGATCAGAGCAGTTCTTGTTCGGCAACTTTACCACTTGTCTATGGGCATGACTTGGTTGTTGATGATCATGTCCATGTTCTAATATATGTATTTAGGCAATAATACTAACTAACAGCATAAGCATCAATCAACTCGGCCGAGTACAAGCCACGGTGATAGATAAGGTCGGTTGTGTTACGAGGCTGTCCACCGGACCCTGCGACCCCAGGTTCAGTAATATAAAAAAAAATAGCAAAGAAAAAAAAAAAGAAAAGAAAAGAAAAGAAAAGAAAAGAAAAGAAATTATCAAACGAGCCTGCTCTTGACCGCACCAGCCACTCGTATCTCAACAGGCCTGCAATCTGCGCCACCACCGGATGGCTAAGGTCGCATTCCTGCTCGTTCTCTACTAAGTACTATTGTCCCAGTCTTTTATTCTGTGAAAAATCGCATACCAGTCTAGCCTCTATGAGCAGTTCAAGAAGTGGTACCTGACTAGTGCAGGAACGGCGGAGAAAATACCCTCTAAGTTTCTCGTCTCACTGTCTCTCTTTCACACTTTCACACACACAGATTGACAGAGGACGGAGTACTCAGAGATACCCTTGTTGGTGGACCCGGGTCCCCGGCCAATTGGGCCGTTTGTGGCTTTAACCATAACGAGCACTCCTCATTAGTCCATAGGCTGCTAGGTGTCTGTCTCCGTTTCAGGATATGTGGGACGGCGGAAGGAAGAGGACTCCGTAGTAGACGATGAGTGATGGCTGGCTGCTCGTAACCAAATATTAACAGAGTGACTGAAAATACTGGTACTGTCACAGCTCACTGTACTGTGACTATTGTGACCACTGTGAGCACTAGACTCTAGACCGTGATACTAATGAGAGAATATGTGCTGTGACAGTGACAGTGATGTGATGTGAATAGTAATCACTTTTGGTTTCTTTTTGAATCCTGTAACTTCTCTACTTAGTATTTCCGTCTTTGATATTCTCTCGTTAATTTTGACTCCTCGATATTCGAGTTACTTGCCATTATGTGATGCAGTGACTCATCAACACCCAGACGTATTCAACCCATCATTTTGGCACACACTCTTGTAAAGTGACCGCTTTACTTTCACTCCGCCCCACTGATGAAGAGCAATACCAACAGTGGCCATCATTCAAGTGGAGATATCAATCTCCGACATGTACTTTGAAAAGCCAGTCATCATTGCCGTTTATCCAATATTATCTTCTCCATTATCTCTATTGAAGGATTTCAAGAGACAAGACTATCAACTTTATTTTCTTCATTACATCCTGATCAATATGTTAGTTGACCTTCTGCTTTGCTCTGTCAACCTCTAACATGTGGACTCGGACCCGAACAGTCCTGCAACAGGTCGTCTCCATACAGCTGGGACTACGCGACAGTTTTGTCCCGCTCTACCGTAGATGGGTAGACTCGTAGGCTAACAAGCTGGAAACATAATAAACTGAAGCCTACTCCGTATCAGGCACAATCCTCCGAATAACATCATAAAGAGGCGTAAATGGCTAGTCGGTGCCATTGTTGAAGATTGCAAGATGTCTAGTTTACTATTTACAAATTAGCAAGAAAAAGACATCTATTTTCGGGTAGAACCTCTTCGGCTCCAGATCCAGTATTACCCATTACGTCTTTCCCTCCATGAATTACTCCATGCACTGAGCCGGAAGCAGTCTTGACGCTGCGGTTTTCATGTTCATGGCCGTCTGTTGCATCGACTCCTTGTCTGACATGTGTTTGCCATGTGTATTGAATGTTTGGGCTGTCTTGTATTTGTGGGAAGTCCTTAAAGTGTCTTTCTCTCGCTCAATAGCAGGAGCAAAGCAACATCAAACATACCCTCCCAAGAGAGAACGAGCCGATAGAATGAATAGCAAAGACTAGCAAATATTGGAAAAGAACAACTAGAAAGAACGATTAGAAACAAGGGACTACTCCTACTGCGACTCTGGTAGCTCGGATAGCGGCCGAAGGGTAGTAGTACGGAGTTGGTATCTTGGTAGTCAAAGGCGGTCTCGATAGTACCCGTAGTAACTCCAATAATCTTATGATAATCATCAAAGTTTACAACCTCCTCCATCTCCAAGTCTACGCTTGTATCAGAAAAGTTACAAAGTGCGCCATCATTAGTCTCCATACTTGTAGACCTCTCTCCATACTCTGTAGATTTAGTGCCTCCATACTCCATGGGCGTCGCAGAGACTAGAACGGAGACTACCACGGAGGCCACAACAGAGACTACAGAAGGATACAGAAATGCCCGGCCTTCTAGAAAGATCATCAGAATCAAAAGAGTTGGATCGTCTGCTCACTTGGGTCGGCTTGAAAGTGGACAAAGGTGAAGCAATACAACGTCGATGAGAAAAGCAACAAGGGTCAAAGCTGACAATTCTCTTGCTCATCAAAAAGAGGTCTGAGAGCGTCAAAGCTCGGGCAGACCACTATTACTTCAGAGAGAGTCAAGAGAGTCTTGGCCAAGTTACTGGTAATAGTTAGCCTGTTGTCGAGAACCCTGCTGAGATGCGGAGAAGCCCGCCGGACGAAACGGGGTATCTGACCAAGTAGTGTAAATTATAGCAGACATGGTGTGTCGATACAGTGGCAGAGTGGACAGACCAGAGGCATCAGATAAAATGAAAGTCAACTAGGTGGCGCACTACTGCAACGGAGCACTGCTGATAGCGGCTACCCTCGATAGCTGCCCACTGTTGATAACTATTACTCGACACCAAAAAGTAGCCCCGAGCTGTGCAGTCGTAAGATATTACTCGTATTACAGCATATCCGCTGCTAACGTCCACTAAGCTTGGACTAAACCTCACTAGATTTTCTAGTCGACATCACTAACGTTGCAAATTACACTCGATCATTACTTTAATAATTTAATAATCAATAATTATAATTATACTGGTTGCGGAGAAAAGTGTAGTATCTCGAGAGACTGGCTGCGCTACTGGAAGAGTGTTCCAAAAGGGAAAGAAAAGGCGCGGCGTCTTCTCTATTTATTTTTGTAAATTATTTGTTTGGTCTTTGAATATACATTTCAACATCCGGAAGGATGCCGTATTGATCAGTTCCATGTTCGGAATATGAATACAGAGAACAGAGCACGGCGTACAGGTACAAATAATGATGCAAGAGAAGTGGGACAATAGATCACGACGAGAAGCTGTCAACTTGTCGCCGCGATGCCGCCGTCCACATGGGTCTCGGGTTTCTCAACCGATCACTGCTGAGCGTGAGCTCCGATGCAGTGTACTGGGACTGGCAGTTGAGATTGAAATTGATGCACGTTTCGGTAGATGATAGTTTGGAAGAGCTGTGAAGGGAATAAGGAGATAAGAACCACGACAGCAAAGGAAACAAGAAAACTCTGCACCGTTTGATTAACTCGGGTCGAGGGATTATCTAGTATTGGATTTGATATTCAAGGATATTTATGTAATTACTTGTGTTTTGTTGTATTTATTTGGATTTGTATGCAATTTTATTATGGTTGAGAATATCATGATACTGTGATTTGCCACCATACCGACCTTCTTCATATGGCATTGCCTCTTCCTTCAACGACCGGGGCTTATCATATCAAGATGAGGCTTAATCATCCTACTGCTACGGTAGGAAAAAAAAAAAAAAATAGTAAACAAGACTTGTAATACAATGGAAGTGCGAGGCCCAAATAGAGGCCCAAATGAAGGCCCGAGATCTAGGACCCAAGCCAAAGGTCAAGACCCGACTACCCAGATGTCGACCGAAAAAGCAAATAAATGCAGGGAATAAGATGGGCGAGCACTAATAAATTACCAGCAGGCCAGAACCGAGAATAAACGAAGCCAGACCCATAGAGACACCACGGCGCCGGATACCGGATGTTCAGTAGAAATTGGCCAAAATAATTCAAATCGGAATACAGCATCTCGATCTCTTGTCAATTGCCTCATTTTTTTGCCATATTTTGCCGCATTTTGGCCTTTTTCCAAGCACAATTTATATTTCTATTTGCATCACAGCAATCTCTTTTCTCTTCGTTTTTAGCCAACTTATTTATTCCAAAATGATACGAGATAAAATAGGCTTATCAAACTCTTGGCACTTTGAGATTTATTTTCTATTTTCTATCTTAGAGAGGTCTGTATTCTGTACCTGAACAGCTTTACGTAACGTCGATTGCGCATGGCCAGGGCCAAAGCACGTGTTGGTCTCTGTAGTGCCTGGATGGGCGAATACGGACTGTGGACTCTATGGAGCATTGTACCACTCTTTTGACAGGGTCTTCTTTGCTTTGCGTTGCTTGAATCTGACTCTGCTTCAGTGCTCACCCTGTCAAAACTAATGGCGGGCACCAAGGGAAGACGGGCGGGACGCTCCCGCATGGGTTCAATGAAATTACATCCTCCATTTTTTATTTTCAAAGACTCTCAAAAGTGAAAGTAGGTACGTATTTGTGTTTGTTTTATTAACAGCTGATTCTGTCTCTGCCTCTGTTTATGAATACAGATTTAGTAAAATAAAATAACTCACAGCCTCAGATAGACTTCTCGGAAATTTGCTTTTACAGCTCTGCTCTACTTTGCTTTCTTTTCGGTTCCGATTTTTCATTTACCAGACTAAGCTCTTATCATCTATCAAAAGCCACGGCGTCGCCCGCATTCCTCCTATCCTCCCACCCCTTCACATTCCAAACAAGTAGTAAATGTGCAAAAGACACTCGTGAATATTTAAGAAACAAGAACAAGAATCATATATACGAGTACATTTCGCTGTGTGCCCCCACATGCGTTTATCTCTTTTCTACTTTCCTGGTCTTCTTGTGGTCTTCTTGTGGTTTAGCTGCTGTCCACTTTGACTGACTTGTCCAGTATTACCAGTACGACCGCCGCGCGGGTGGGTGGAATTATCCATTTTACTACGGAGCACCAAGCTTGCAATCTTCCATGGACCTTCTCGAAGGCTCGTAGCGTTGTTTAGTCTCTGAGGTTGACTGGAATCGACATCATTCACAGAAAAGGCGCAACCGATGAATCTATTGCCACCTTTGCCGTAGAACCGAACAAATGCAAATATAGCCAACGGCAAAGAAAAAACCAAAGACACCAAAGACAGCATACCGACTTATACTCAGATTCCGAAATAGGAAGTTGTCGGTCATCAAGCCTCACATGTGTGTCGTAGTGAAGCAGGCTCAAAGACACATGTGGGAGACCTATACACTAAAAAGGAAGGTTAACGTATAATGCTTAGTCTAACCCTGGATAGCATATGCAGGCACGCAATTACCACTCCGCATATAATAGTGTTATTAAGTTTGAACGGTGAAACGGTCAAGATAAGATGCCACCCAAGGTCGGCATCACCGACTGATAGAGAGAATAGAGTATGGTAGATGGAGTACCCAGTATGGAGAGATGGAGAGATGAGGATGAATGAGGAAATAAAGTACGCCGTGGTAGCAAGAGAAGGGAAGACTGAAGGGAATAACAAACAACCTTGCCTGTAAAGCTAGTGTGGTGATCTGCAGTGACCACGGAGTATTTCAACTTATTGGAAAACAATCTCGAGTAGATAGTGACAGAGTAACTGGAGCTACTCTGACGGAGAGAGTATCAGAGAGTGTATCTAATAATGGGTGCGCTCTAGTTTGTCTATCTAGGCCGTCGCTCTTTGCACGGGCAAAGGTTGTTTCAGTTGCCTATCTCGAGACATGATGACCATCTTTATTTTGAGATTATGTCTTTTGATTTAGTTATCTCTTACAGCGCCACCGGCCTCGTTTATTTGGTTACAACCAATTACAAAAAGTGTCTACACTATGGGGGCTCTAAATATACTTGTGCCTTGAAGCTGAACAGCGAATACAGTCGGTCATCCAAGAGATATGACATAACGACCAAACACCTGAAACGAAGACTCTACCACTAGAAAGTACCGCTAGATAGCCACCACCAGCAGGTTATGGGGAACCCCCACAGATTTTAGTCACTATATCCTGTTATTCCTCTTGTCTAATAGCTCCCGCACTCCGTCATTCTTGGTGTCGGTCACAAAATAAGACTGAGTATCTCAGGGCACGGAGTACAGATAAAATGATGGTAGAGTAGAAATAAGCGGTGTTAGAAATAGCAAAAGAGAGACATGGGCAAATGCTGCATTGTCACTCGTCGACGGGTGCACGTTGCGTCATGTGAAAATGCTTCACCTTCAATTTTCAAACCTTTAGATTTTCAACATTAAGATATTCAAAGCAACAATGAGACATAGCCAACGCATTTTTTTTTTTTTTACAAAACAAAATAGAAAAATCGGCCGTTGCCGTTCACCGCTCGATCCCCCACGTTGCGGCCGGTATCCGCGACGGATCTGCGCGGGTCAGGACCCGGATGCCAGTGAGGCAGATGATGTGTTAATGTAAAGTAATGGAGTCGGAATGAAAAGGCGGGAAAGGCAATGGAAATGGGAACGGAGATAATGAGAAGAAGGAAAAAGAAGGGAACAGAACATATAAAAATAAATAAATAAATAAATAAATAAGGAGAAGAGAATAAAGAGAAAATAAAAAGGCTGGATGAGCGGTGATAATAATGTAAAAACACATAGACAGGCACACATCATTCGATGCCTTGCAGCTAGCCTCTTAACCCATATTAGTCCTACATGATACTACTGCGGGCTATTAACTGTTCACCGTCTTTGTGCATATTTGATACTACACCGTAATGCCGCCATTTGTATATTGCATACACACGCATACTGTAGAGTAAACATGACTTACATGACATATCCATGACTGCATTCTGAATAAAGTAGCGGTGATGCGACAGCACGGATCGCGCAGTGAACGGTGAAGCATGGTATATACATTCGATGCAATAACACCGTATAGTGATGATGAAATATGATAAAAATATGATAAAGAATGATGATAATGAGCTCGTGAATAGCGATTGCTATGATAAATCTGTGGGGGGTTACTATGCGGACTGCCTGATTATAGGAGTGTTGTAGGTAGTACCATAAATAATCGGAATGTTCCAATATCTAAAAGTTCAGAGATGAACGATGGCGATAGACGGCATGAGATAGAAGATAACCGTGTATCTTGTACAAGCATCTTAAACCCCCAATAAATCAGGGTCATACAAAACCCCGCGCTTACCAGACGGGCCGGGAACAGAAATGCAGAGGATGTAAAAAGACAAGACTGGGCAGACTATAAATATGACTAAGCATAAAAAAGGGGCAAGATGTCGTGTGTAGTATTCTCGATAGTGCGCAACACATATCAATTCGTAATATCAGACAATAATTCCCTTCCTCTGGGCATTCATGCTGTATGCTGACGCTTTTCATCTTTCCCCTCTCATCCGTCTTCAATGCCTGTCTTGGTTTATTGCAAGTGTTTTGTTTCTGCTTAAAATAGACATGCTATTGTCTCAAGCTCGCTCTAATAAGCAAAGCATAAGCATAGATAGTCTACGGAGCCGAAGAGACTATCTAGTAAGTTCGCCGACACTCGAGACTATCTATCTACTAGGCAATCGTCTATCGATAGCAGCGAGGGAAGAAACAGCTAAACTACCGAGAAGACAGAGGTGAATGCCCTAAATATAGTGATTTGTCGGGCACATCAAACGTACCAGAGATCATACAATGAGTTTATGCCACCTGACCGAGGTGAAACTCATGCGATAAGATAGGAAAAGCGACTCAACAATAATCAAGAGCCTAGGGAAACAATAACGTGTCCGCTATGCATGATATAATTTCAATCACTCATACAGTCCCACGGTCTGCAGAAAGCCATTAATTTGACGGATTTGATGGATTTGCAGAAACAGAAGATCAATACTTAAACTTCTAAAATTGTCTTTCTCAAAGCGGAATGTGTCAGGATCGCTCAGCCATGCCGATTTATGCGTTACAAGCAAACACAAAACACTTGTTGATAACAAGTAGAATGAGGTCGCATTGCGTATGAACAGCCAAACACATGGAACACAGGATCTGTTCCGGAGTAGTGTACTAGAACCACTCATATTAGACGACGTTGGACAACGTCTATTGTCCGACTCTGAGACGGCAGTTTTGGAAAGAGGATAATCTCGGTAAACGGACTGAAAGAAGACAGCAACAGAACAGAGACAGAACATAAAGAATGATAATTCTCCGATGGCATGACAATCGGATCATTTGTTGATGTAATTAATATCTACAACAGTATCAACAACAAATAGAGATAGGCAGTCTGCTGATGGCTGTGTTGGCCGGATCAACGTCATTAGAGCCAACGCATTGACAGCAAACGAATATCAAACGCTAGATTTGCATTCGATATCAATGTCCAACGAAACTAGCTGTCACCGAAACGATTGCGTTATCAGCCGCCAAAGAAGCGCAAAGCTAACGCTGGTGAGCACGTTTTCAACGCTCGCAACGTTGATAGTCGACTCTATTCACTTTTTCCACTACCTACTGCTGGCCCCTACTTTGTACTTCGTACTGGCCATATTATCACGACCAACTGGGCTAATTGCAGCACTATTTTAGAGTCCGGAAGAGCATTAAAGAGAATTTGCACTTAAAGCAGAACGCACGGCACTAAAAACAAAACAAAAATGAAAATCACTGAAAGACTGAAAGCCTGAAAGCCACTGATTGGCACTGCCGACGGAGCACAATTGCCTCGTCGAGTAAGCCCAACAGCTATCATACTCCTGTTTCCCGTAGTGCTCCGTAGTGCTAGAGCCCGACGGACGTTTAGTGCGCGGAGTTTGGATGATCGTGGAAAAAGAGGCATTTAGACTCATTAGAGCCTTGGAGTATTTACTTCTTACAGTTACTAAACTGCTAGAGCAGGTACTAGAGCACTCACTATTACTGAGTAGAGCCCAGAGTTGAGAGATAAGAGCAATTTAGCTTAATGTATGGGGAATAATGTCAACACTTGTATGGCAAAATGTATGGCAAAGTAAACCACAACACATTGCCGGTGTTTGCCGTCATTGTACCTGCGAAATGAGATAGTGCAACGAAAAAACGCGTATCTTGGCGATTGAAGACATGCAGGGACAAACGAATGAAACAAAGGAAAGAAGAAAACTCGATTTTGTTCATATGCAAGCCAAAGACTGAACCAAGCCAAACTGAACCATCCAGGCATCAGAACCCAACCAAATATTGGCATCAGTAGAGACACGGGCGGATACAGCACAGGCCCATCCGCTGACTGCATCCGCTTTAGCTGCCCGCGTCCGCTGTAGCAATATATGACATGCACGGTCTGTCTTTGCTTACATGACGAACGGACTTGGTTGTGTGCATATGCTGCATGCACCATGCATATTGCCCTTGCATAAGTGCGACGACCATCACATTGAGTCTCATATGTATGGGGTGAGGGAATGTCGTATTGTTAAGTCTTTTTTAGTTCCTGTTCCTGCTCCAGATCCTATCTCTGGCCTCTAGGATCAAGCCCGGCTGGATCTCATCACATGTTCTTATTTCTTTTCTTTTTCGCAGCTTGAATTCAGCCGAGAATCAACTTGTATTGAGAGTATCGATAATTCTACTTCCAACGGTGCGTGCCTTCCGCTCCTCTTCCAACATCAGCCACCAACAGACTAAGTGATGGAAAAAGAAAAGGAAAAAAAATTGCCAACAGAAGGGGAATAGTTGTTCACACAAACAGGATTATGTACGAGTCTGACAAAAGAAAGTTTGAGAGAAAAAGGTACGGTGCGAAGTCTGGAAAGCAACCAACAAAAAAAATCGCAGACGCGACGCGTAAATGGGACATACCATGCATTGCAAAGTACTCTTACACGCTCGACACACTTAATTAACTGACAACTGACAAAAGGCAATAAAGACCAACGCCAATGCCAATTATTCCTTAGCCGCTCTCGCTCATCTCTTGTTCCTGAGTGCGATGGATGCCAATGTGAGCGGGCAGCAGTAGGGATGGATTGATCCTGCTCACAAGTACATCGCGTACCTTTGAAAATACAAATACAAACACAAATCAAGACAACCAAAACAATGTGATAGACATGCATGTCAGGGGCAGTGTCTTGTTATGCCCTGTCTCTACACTTATTTTAGTGTGGTGTGATGAACTGTGCTTCGTCCCGCTTGCAAGATGAGGGTGGAAAGAGGATGCGTTACGTGATAGTAGGAAGTATCTCGTTTTATTTATCTGTCCTTCTATCATCCAATAAATCATCTTACCACTAACGCTTGAGTTTTGCCATGTTTTGGTCACGGACATTTTGTCTTTCCGATATTTTTGTTGATTTATTCATATCAAAATCCCAATAAAAACTCCCGAGCAGTCTTTTGGTAGCCTTTATGCAATAGTCGAAAATAGTAAATGACCGTGTGTCAATAGTTTGCGCCAGGCTCACCAACTTTTCAACTTTTTAGACCTCGCACAAATTCGAAAAGACTGAACTGAAGAAGAAATACAGCAGAACCTGCACTATACGTGCACTATGCGGAGCGGCTGAACTCAGACGCTCGAGCGTTAATATTACCTCAAAAGGTTACCTAAAACAATGTTAACCAACACTTCTGGAAACTTAAACTAATAGAAAAACAAAAACTTGTAAATATTCAAATATCCAAAACCACATAAAAAAAAAAAAAAAAAAAAAAAAAAGACAATGAAAAGCCGAGTACCGTCCCGTCCCATGTAAAAATGAGTGGATGGATAAAATAAAACCTGAAAGTACACTCTAAAACAAAACAAAAAGAACGTGAAAGAAGCAAAGATACAGCGAGAAAGAGGGGACTCCGCTTTACCCCAGACACCCCGAGGTTGCAATCTAGTAATCTAGAACATAGTAGGGTAGTCTACTGGCATCGGCCCGGATAGACTCGCTTGGGTGATTTGAGAGCGAGAAATAACTGTCTAGTGAGAATCATATTAAGAGAAAAGTCATTAGAAGGATAATTGAAACGTACGGAAACGCTGCAACACCAGTAAAACCATGCCACGATACTACGGGGAAACGACCGAGAGAGACCGAGATGCTGGAGTATACAGGTTGTGTAGGAGGTGTACTCAGTACGCGTAGGAGGGCTAGATTGCGAAAGTAGGAGTGTACGAAGTAGGAGCGTTTCAATGAAGGAGCAGGATGATGCGACCGAGAATAGTCTGGTCTTGGGCGGGATATAGAGCGACTGCATTGGCACCGGTGAGCATACTGCGGCAGAGATACTCCGGTCAATAGGCCGGTACGTGCCCCGAATCTGGGGTAGGAATACTCAGTATGAGCTTTCTTTCGTTCTTTCGTCTTCTTTCTTCAACTTCTTCAACTTTTTCAACATAAAAAAAAACACGTTGTTTCTTCGTCTCCTAGCCTTTGTTAGCCACCAAATATCGGTGTGCTTGGGGTTGGAATAGGATCAGGTGGAGGATGAGATGCGTTGTCAAGAGTCGATACTATCTCTATGCATTTTTCTATGCATGTATCCCCATCTACAGACGGTGTGAGCTGCATTGGCTGCGGGCTACTGGCTGGACTGCATCGCGCTATAGACTTCCAGATAAGCCTATTTCCATTTCGTCTAGTGCATTTATGAGGAGGTTGTGTTTATTACACCGACAAGAGCCACGTCGAATCCGCCCGGCTGGTATCCGGGTCTTGCACGCTTAAATGCATTGGGTTATTGTAAGCGTACATCGTTGCTCTTGTGCCTTTTTTGAATCTTTTAATATAATTAGTGAGCGCAAGATACACCCCGAATGAGGCAAGATGAGGCGGAGAGGCAGATGAGGTAGAGGTCAACGGTCGACACGCAATAAACCTCCGAAATGCACCCAAACAAGTGATGATAGCCATGATGAACATGGTGTTGGTTCTATTTACTTGGATTTTGCTTGGACTGGCAAAGCCTGAACAGAGCAAGGTTGTCCCTGTCTGATACGGTGCGCTCCGTTATTACGTATGTAGTATGGGGGTGATTGACCTCTGTAATAATTGAAGTCTAATATTGCTAGTGATCCTAGTAGCTGGAGCTAGGATAACAATACTGCTAATGATTTTGTGGTGATAGACTATCAACGTTTATGCATCGGCAGATACGACATGAGGACATTCAGAGGCAGATGTCGAGCGAATGATCATCGTTGATGTTAGGATAGGATACCAGTACGTCGCAGTGAGGATGTCTGTCAGTCTGTCCGCAAATGAGGAGATGAGCAGATTATGAGTGACTGGCAGTTCTCTTGCTTCAGTCTCGCCTCATTGCTCTTAATCTTGAGTAATATCTCGTGATAATACTCGTATCGAAACAGTTGTCGTATTTAATACAGTATTCAAAGCCAATTTTGTCAGATTCGCCAAACTAGTAGAGTCCATCGCTGAAGAGAAGGATTAATTACTGTCTCACTCGCCGCCCAGGGTCCGGGTCGGCGCCGGTCGGATGCAATATCCCATCTTGACCGCTTACCTGCTGTCTTTCTTTCCACATATACAAACCCTCTGTATTTAGCCTCTTGACCTTCAACTACTACTGATATGAACGAGTGGACGCCGGAGCAGAATCCGTAATCTGAGACTAATTTTTAACTGGGTTTATCTCGTCGTGGCAAACTCCCATGCCTTCAAGGTCCAGTCCATTGTCTTCTCATCTCCTCTCATCCACCCTCTTGCAGTGCCGATCACCACAAATTGCATTAACCAGTAGAATACTGTAATTGCTTAATGACAACAAACATGTGGAATGGAGGAATGGAGGAATTGTGTCAACTGTCATTATTGAGGGTAAATATTGATTACACCGTTTGGAAGTATTTGATATAAAAATCCAAAAATATCAAAGCCTAAATGTCAAATATGACAAAACCTCTGTTGAATATCATCTCATATTATCTCGGTAGAAGATGATGGGAAATTTTAGTAGAATATATTTTAACTGCTCCATAGAAGCATCAAAATACGAGCAGTGATCCATAGAAGCCGCACACCTTGTCTATCCACGTATAAGTTGGATGACTGGATAGTCCAGTAGAGTCTGAAAGTCTTGAAGAGGCGGGTGTTCATCGTTTACTCCGTCCTCCACTCCATCGAATACTCCATTGTCTACTCCATTGTCTACGTCCATCTATCGCCACATATATGCTTTGTCTATCCTTCCCATCTCCATACGTCGCACTGTCCGAAGACAGGCCCATTTGAGCGCAAGGTGAACAATGCACACCTTGCTGGGTAAAGGCGAAGTCTGAGTCCCAAAACGTCTGAGAGTTTATGGGCCCACCTATGCCAATATGTCCATCCATTATCATCCACTATCTATCTCTCGGGAGGCCTGGCTCGGCCATGACAAGGGACGTACCGGGTAGGCAGGCAATGCAGTCCTTGCAAAGACAAAAAGTGCAGTAAATACAGAAATAGGCGGTGCAGAAGACATGGGTGTGGTTATTTTCAGTCAGAGTTTTGCCTTCGTTACGAGATGAAGAGGCGGACCATACCTACCGATGGATCTTCTCCAGTGGACAAGGTGCAAGTGTAAATTATGCCCGGAAGCCCTCCCCGGCATATTCTTCTACTATTTGCTTCCAGTTTATGGTGTAAATAAGGTATCTTAAGTCTCTTCGCCTCCGTCTCACGTCCTCTGCAAATATACTGAATGTCAACGCACTTGTGTCTAGGGTTCAGTGGATGCGAAATCTCTGCCATATTAAGACCTGTTATTCTATTATTATTATTCGATAATTAATGTCTGTTGTTATTTATTTTGATAATAGTACCCACAATTATCCTATGCTGATCGTCCGTGCGGATGGACATGAACCGACATACACTTGCAATCACGAGACTTGCAGGCCTATGTCAGACTACAAAGACAACACCCCCCATGATACTCCATAGATTGACTACAACTGCTCGTCTGCAATCCGTAATTGACCGTTGCTTATTATTGTTTCTATTCTAATAATGCTGATTGCAATCAAACCGTTGGAAGCGTTGAAGCCGTGAGGAGAGACCTTAATGTTGATTAATAAAACTTAAAGGGCAGAACTTGAGTTAAAAAAAAAAAGATAAAGGGCAAATAAAGTAATGGGCAAAAAGGGCAGGCAAATCGCAAAGGGTCAAGGCCGACGTTGCCATTAGATTGTGACATTAGTATCTTGGTTTAGCCGATCTTAGGTGAAACCGGTAGTCTTTAAAAGAACAAATATAGTTTACGCGACGCATCTTACTTCGATGCCGGGATTGCTTTTGATTTCCCATCATTATCGCAATATATTACTCCGTAGATCCCGTAGGATGATGGGATCGAGTAGAGATCTTCTCTCTTGAATCTTGAACGAAATTTGGTGTTGACGTGATGGTGTGTGATAGAGACTTTAAAGTTGTGATGACCGGTGTAGGCTCGCTGATTTGGACTATTTGGACTATTTGGATTATTTGGGTTATATTTATTTTATTGCTACCTTTTATTTGAGTTTCTTGATGATCTACTTATGATACTTCTATTATCCTATCTTTGTTAGAATTTGCTGTCATTCTGTCATCCTATTGCCTCTCGATTTTTGCCCTCTTTTACGCGAGATGGAGCTGCTTTAGAATCCACGACGGGGCATGCTGAGCCTAGATAATTAAATACGCACTTGGTAAACTGAGAGATCCCGCGTGCCCGAGCCGGCGTTGTTGATCGCAGGTCAAGTTGACAATTTTAAGGGCAAGAAACAGCACACCGGCATGCTTATCGGACCTTGAATCGAGCTGATACAAGCAAAGCGAAGGCAAGGGGTACTGGGGCAGTGGCTGCTGCAGTAGACAGGAAAAAGACGCAAATATACATTTACACTGGACACGGAAAATAAAGTGAACAGTTACGAAAGCGAGAGACAACAAGATGTTAAACAGCAAGTGTAAATACATGTAGATGTCAAGGATTCGGTGCCGGCGAGAGACCTGATACAAGCGCAGCTCGAGACTAAGCATAGAGATTCGGAGACGACTGGCGTGGCAAGGGATGGCTAGCATCCGAGACATGTGCGATAGTGCGAGACTGGCTTACGGCGAGCAAGGAGGGTGGAAGAGAAAAGAAAAAAAAGAGGCAACAAAGGCGAAAGGACCAGATGTTTTAGACTCGAGATTTGTCGAGTTAAAGTAGAGAGAGAGAGAGAGAGAGAGCGAGAGAGCCAGAGGGCTAACGCGGGGTGGCTGGTGATCTCTGCATATCTCAGAGATCAAGACATGCATCGACCTGTTTTGCTATTGTTTTCTTTTGTTTGTTTTCTTATTGGTGTTGCCTTTGCCTTTGGCTTCGTTTTGCTTTTTCTTTGTGCCTTTTCTTTTGCTGTTCTTTTGCCTCCAGGGTGTATCTATCTGCCCTTGCTTACAGGTAGACGCAATGATGTTTATTAATATCTTCAACTATTTTCAACGCTTCCCAGCGATTACCAACGATGTTATGATTTGTCTACTTCTTGCTCCCTCCATGTCGTCATTTTTTGCTCTACTCGACTGGCCCGCGCCGCCCTTGCGTCAACCCGTCCGGCCGGTGTGCGTGGGCCGGCGTTCCTTGTACTTGTCCCTCTCTTAGTCCCTCTGTCTATCCCTCGTCCTCCGCCCTGCCAGACTAAACGCCCTTCATACTTGCCGCTATCCCTCTTACTTTTGGCTCTGACTCTCGAGCCTTTTGAGCCTTATTGGGTATCTTGCCTTTTTGCTAGTGCTAGGCTCTGTCTTACTATTGACGCCATTTACCCCTTGCTTCCATGATCTGAGCCGTGTCTCGCTAGCGAGGTCGAAAACGAGGTCGAAAAGAGGCAGAAATTTGAAAATAGACAAAAGAGAGAAAACAAGTACATAAAACAGCAGGATGAAATTAAAAAACACCAAAAGTGATGGAAAAAGAAAAGAGAAAACTCTGCCCTACACCCTCCATAGTCTGTCTCGCCCGGCTGAACGACCCCTTGCTTTACACCGCATGTCGCCCATGTCCTGCGTGTCCAGACCAACTGCTGTTTGTTTATGCGTTGTCCATGTACTCCATATGGTGCATGGATATTCCACTATTGATGCATGTTTCTGTCACGGAGTGGTATTAACGAGTCTTAAGTTTGCCTTTGTTTGGGTGTTTAGATGCTTGGGTGTTCTGATGTGTCTGGGCCTGCAGACCTGCTCCCGAGACTCCGTAATGTACGCCGGACACGCACGGGATTTCTGGCCAGAGACAGAAAAACCGACATCCGTGGGTCCAACGTGCAGTAAATTGAACACAATGAAGGACTGCGAGATGGAAAGATGGCAGGATTGAAAGAACCGTAGCTGGCAGTGGTTGACAGAAACAAGCCACCTATCCGTGTATCCCGTTTGTATTTTGTATTTACGTGACGAGTACGTCTGGCATACGTTACGCTCCCTGACATCACTATTCACTATTTGTCGTTGGATTCCAGGCTGTTTGCCACTTTATGCCTTGCTTCGTTGGCCATCATCTCGTAGCCAGTAAGAATAGATTATCTGACCTATGTAGTCCATCTACGTGTCGAATGATTGATCGATGGCCGGCCTCTAGGGACCTCTTGAATGCACCGGCATGCTGGATGCAAGTCTCGCTCTCCCTTGCAGGCGAGTAAGATGCTCCCTTGCTGACGGCAGTGTAGTCGAGACCGTCTGGACTAGCTCTAGCTCTAGTTTGTATCAAGATGAGACAGCCTCTTGCTTGACCCGAGGCGTCCAAACGCCGGGCACTAGAGACTAGATAGAAACTAGATGGACACTAAATGGAGACTAGACACGACAGACGTCTGAATATATTGTCTCAGCATACCACCTTTCAAGGCTAACACTCCCTGACGATCGTAGACAAAGAAACGGCACGACGGAATGCCGGTAGTCGATACGAAGAGGGAGAGATAGACACGATAGGGTCGCTGGAGTCGATAGAGTCGACACAAGAAAGAGGCGTTACCAAGATTCAATTTCATAGGCATGATGGCTTGCAAATTGCAAATCAATCGATAGACTACCAGTCAGTCCATGAGACATCCAAGCAGCCTGTCTCGTGGGAGTTTAACAGGTTATGAGTTGTGATATGGTTTTTGGTTTTTGTCTTTTGGCTTTTGGCTCTTGATGATCTGGGGATTCCCAGTGAGGACGCCGTGTGTGGCAGAGTCATGGAATAGAGATGGACTGATGAGCAGACAGACAGACATACAGAGTGAAAAGGTAAGACACGGCCTGTCCAAGCCAGCTGAGGTAGCCAGGAGGGCCGCCAATGCCCTACAAGATATGTAGAAAAAGAATACCAGAGCAGTGATCAAGAAGATCCTGGGATCGTATATTGACGATTGGGTCATTGATGGACTGTACAGTCGCACAAACGAGCTATGGAACAATGGGACAATACGACAAGCGAGTAAAGGGACGATGGACGATGGACGATGGAAGATGGAAGATGGAAGATGGAAGATGGAAGATGGAAGATGGAAGATGAAAGATGAAAGCTGACCAGCAAGCCTCGAAAGGGAGCGAGTCTGGCGCGACAGCCGGGGATCAAGCGGGATAGAGGCAAGGATTGATGCCGACGCCCCATACCGAGTCCGACGCAGTCGCGGGTGCAGCTTCGTCACCAAATCACGGACTACACGTACTCAATGATAGCGTTCGGATGTTAGTGGCAAGAATATAGTCAAACGTATATGTATCCTTTTAGATGCTAAATGCTAGATGCTATGTGTTATATACTATATACTATATGCTATGCTGTAGATGGGTATTCGATCATCAAAATCGTACAGGAATAAAGTCATAAGCCTCCCGAGGCTGCCAATCGTCTACTGACTGCGCGCCTACCGGAAAATGGCCCTCTCGTCGAGCACACCCAGCACCTGGTTCCATTCGAGCACGCCATTATCGCTCAGCCGGTACATGGGCAAGAACATTTTTCTCGTCTTGACACTGCCGGCCTCGTCCTTTTCACGAATAAACGTTAGGAAGTGGTCGGGGCTGCCGGCGTTGATGCAGTAGAGCGCGCTGCGGAGATGCGGGCTCGTCGTGTTGGACCCGCTGTTGGGTACGGTCGTGTAGTCCTCGGCGTCGGCGTCGGCGACAAGGTCAATGAGTGCCGGCCCGTCATCGGTGCTCACGACGATAAACAGGTGGCCGCCGGCCATGGCGGTGTCGTTCATGGGCGCGATATCGATATCGAAACCGCCCGGCTCGTGGTCGCCAAACAGCGAGCAAAACGGACCGGACGTTTTCAGATTAAAATAGCCCAAAGAAGAACTGTCTGCCGCTGCATAGGCATCCCGGTAGAGGAGGGCGGCCAAGAGAGTCTGCGGGTTGATCTTGGTGACGGTGTGGATTTCCGAGATGGAGCGGCACACCACCTGGCCGCGCAGGAAATCGTGCCACGGCCAGGCCTCGACGCGCATGGCCTTGACATAGGCCATGAGAAACCCAGCGGCTGTCCACACAAGAACGACGAGATTCGGCCGGTCGATGATGCCCGCGAGCGCGAGAGGCTGGCCGCCGGCAATAAAGGACAGCGCAGCCAGCACGAGCAGACAGATGGCGGACACGGCGGTGCGGCAGTACCAGTTGTCGTTGATGGTGATGCTGTGCGGGCCAATGGTCCAGTTCTGCATCTTGACGGCGGCTTCAGCGAGGCGCTCGTTCATTTCGCGGTACCGGTGCATCTTGTAATCGCCGTCAAAGGCGTCGTCGTCTTCGGAGCGGGCGAGCGCGCGTTCCTGGGCCAAGGCGGTATAGTACACATTCGTGTGCGGCGGGCCTCCTTGGTCTTGGTATTGGTCGTGCAGCTGTGCTTCGAGCCAGGAGTACTGTGACGTCCGGATCCGGACAGATGCAAGGTGTGTCGATGGTTGTGTCGGTGGAGAAGATGAATATGTTGATGGAGAAGAGGGGAAGGAAGAGGAGTGGACAAGCCTGGCGAGCGTGCTTGGGAACGGGCCACAGAACATGGTATATGGCACAAGAGCAGATATGACGTCTTTCATATTCGTCAGACTACTTCGCCGTGTCGCCGAGAAGTTATCTTTTGGAGATTGTCCACGTTGCTCGCAGTCGGTCCAGCTCCAGTCGACATATGTCCGGTACGGCACTGGCCGGTCGTCGTCGGGGATATCGCTCCATATAGACCGGCAGACGTCGAACACGATGCTCGCCGACTGCACTGTACTCTTTCCCGCCGAGGTGCCGATGCGGCGGTTTCGTTCCTGGCATAGCTGCTGGCGTGCACCGCCAAAGCCCGTGTCGTAGATGACTGCACTTGTCTCAAACATGTCGCAGGGCTGCCCCGTGGTGGCGTCCCAGAGCAGGGTGGCGGTGGCGTCGCGCAGGAGCTGCTGGACGGTTTGGTTGAAGTCGATCAGTGGTGCAACGTACGCCGCGTGGAATGGGTCACAGTCGGCGTCCATCTCCGAGTCCATGCCCATACCCATGCCCATGCTGTTCATGGGGTTCTTTGTGAACTTGACGGGGCTGAGCAGGGGCTGGCTCCGGAGAAAGACGGCCATGCTGATTGCGGTTGTGATGGGCAGGTCGTAGCCGACGACCTTCATCTTGGACGCAAACTGGGCCAGTGATGCGATGCAATTTTCGGCCCAAGTGGCACTATCTTCATTTCCGCCGGCACTGGCATTGGCATTGACAGCGGCCGCCCGCAGCAGCACAATGGCGACAGTGGCCGTGACATAGTTTACAAATGCATGAAAAGCATGGTTGCCGCCGCGGCCGAGGTGTTCGAATTTGCGGCGCTGGATCTTGTCGTCAAAGTTGCGCTCGAGGCGGTTGTAGGAGAGCGCAATGGGGTGGCTGTAGTCCTTTTGCGGGTGGCTCTTGGACGCCACAATGAGGTCGTCGTGTGTGCAGATCTCGAGGGCCATCTGGAAGGAGTGGGCGAGGTCATGCAGGCAGCTATAGCCGTTGGCATCGGCATCGCCGCCGTACCAGTCGGCAGGGCCTTCGAGCTGGGTCACGCCCAGGTCCGAGACAGCCGCGGCGAGCCGGCGGACCTCGGCGGACCAGACGCGTCTTTCGTTTTCTTCGGAGACGCCATACTGGGTGAGGTCGCCAAACTTGGGGGTTGTTATGATCTCGACATGGTTGCCGACGCGGGATACCTGGGGATGCTGTGAGCGGCCAAAAGATTCGCAGATGCGCGGGATGTCGATCTGGAAGTGAGGAGTATGCGCGGAGCTCGAGTCTGAGGATGAGCTTGAACTTGAGCTTGAACTGAAAGTCGAAGCCGAAGTCGAGGTCGTGGTTGAGGCTGTGGCCGCCGACCACGGTGAAAAGGCGGTGGCCATATCCACTAGCAAATAGCCACGCCAATGAGGTAGGCGTGGAGAGAGGTTGGTTGGGCCGGGCGAGGACGAGTGAGTGTTTACATTGGGCGACGAATCGAAAACTCGGAATAAACAAGAGCAGTTGAAAATGAGGGTCGAAAAGAAATAAAAAAGTCAAGTGAGAAGCGAGAAGCGAGAAGCGAGAAGCAGGCTCTGGGAATCGGGAATCTGACAACAGCCCAACCCGCCGCCCGCACGCACGCCCGCCGCCCGCCAAAACCGTTAAATCGAAAAAATAAGAAGGAGGGATGGCGTTGCAGGAAGGAAAAGTGGACGCGGGTCGATGCAGCCATGCTCCATGCTCCGTCTGAGAAAGCGTCTATGCCTAAAGAGACAGAATCTACCACCTAAAGCAGCAGAAAACACCAACAGCCACGGGACAGCACACCACTTGTGACAAGTAAGTAAGATACAGCTCCGCCGAGCCATCAGCCATCCAATCGTTTGAAACGATTGGCGCCCATGTCGTTTATCCTTTCCCCTCTTTAATACGATACGCCGATACAGCGGCGATGACGGCTTTGCTCACCGTCTCGACAGCCTCGTCGTCTAGCGGTGGACTGGATGATGACTAAGAAAAGGGTGCATGAGGTGAGACTGTAGGCATTTGAGACGGCGCCTTTTTATAGGGGGTTTAATCGAGTTTTTAATTGAATTAATTTGAACAAATAACACAGGCGAGACAAGGACAATGACCTAGAATGATGCACATTAATTCCACTTGCGATAGTCACGTCAGACAGGTCCGGCTCGGTGGAGCTGCCAGCTCACGATGCGATGAGGGGTCTTCTATGGAGTAGTCAGCAGGCGTCTGGATAGACTGAGAGACGAGAGACTGAAGAATAGGATGCAGTTATTCTCGTTTGTCTACATTGTGTGGGCTCACAGGAGAAGACATGTTATCAAGTTAGTTGTCGTTGTCTTATTTCTTCAATACGTTTATTGATTAAAAATTGTATTTTCAGAAATACTTTTAAATCTATTAATTTGTCTCTAGTAAGAAAGCGGTGAGCCAGGATTTTGACAGCAATGCACCAGAGCGTGCTGGGGTTAATGCCCTGGCTATTCCTCGAGTCGACGAATATACATAGTGAAAAGTAAATCTGAGTCTGCCTTGTTCTATTCATGATCACGTATTTTTGTATTTTTGTATTTTTGTATTTTGTATTTTGTATTTTGTATTTTGTATTTTGTATTTTGTATTTTGTATTTTGTATTTTGATTGCAATGAAGAATGGGCTTTATGTGACTGTAAAAAGGAAACCCGAAAAGAAAGATTAAAAGAGCTCGCTAAACTACTACATGCATCAACAAAGACAGAGCAAATGTATCACCGCATCACGTAAACAAAAACTTGTCTACTCTACCAGACTTCACAGCAGATTTCACTGTAGACTTGACGGGAGTTTGTGGTATTGCCACATCGCCACCGCTGTAATATAAAAGGGCAGGACACCGCACTAGCCAGAGACTCATCTTCCCGAGGCTCATAAAGCTCTCAAAGCTCGTTAGATGAAAGTCGGTTTCGCTAAAAGGTAAGCTTCTTGCCACTGACTTTAGCACACTGTTGTTGTATCTGCCATCTTCAGCATTCCCTCGCAGTCTCAGTGTTTTCTTCGCATCTCACGATACGCACAGATGACGACAAAGACAAAGGCGTACAGCACACGGAAAACAGCAAATAGAAACGTGCCGATGTCTGGCTGGGGTAGACTTGGCAGCAAATCCAATGTTCTACAGGGGTATTGATCGCCTGTGTTGCCAGGGTAGACATCTCCATTGTTAAAGAAACAGCGAGGACAAAATTAAGCGTGGAATTGTCTTCCCGAAGGTAAACAAAGCATCAATCAGTTACAAAGCTCGTCAGATGGGAAGTCGAGGGTTTCATCATGTGTGATGCCAATTCCGATAAATATTGTGGAAATTGTCGAATATGCCAAATAAGTCGCCCGGGCCGAGGAGGTCGACAAAGTCGAGCAATTCCACAAATAGCACTCACCATGCAGTCGGAACGAGGTGTCGTACTCACCACCTCTTGTGGGGGGTGGTGTTCAATATCTGAATGTTGACCATGTTGTTGGGCCACGCACAGGCAGACCAGCTCAAAGGCGGCTTGACGGTACGGGGGAATCAGGGACGCGAGGGTCAAAGGAGATTCTGGAATTAGTATTAGTGCCATGAGTCGATCTTTGCTAAGAACCAAGCATCTAAGAGCAATACATGAGCAAGACTTGCGTCTGTTCATACATTTGAGACAACTCATACATACCTTGTGGTTTGGGTTGAGAGTCGATTAAGGGCAAGATGTACACAAAGAAGAGAGGAAGGGAGGCAGACCAAGAAGATGAAGGAAATGAAGGAAGAAATAAGCAATGAAGAAGAGTGAAGAAGAGAAGAGAGGGAGAAGATGAAGGCAAAAAAGAAGAGAAGAAGAGCAGAAGAGAAATAGGAAGAGGGAGACAGGACAATATTTAACTCTGCTGTTTAATGTCCTCGCTCCCCTTTCTTTCAATCCTTTTGTTGTCTGGCTGTCCGATCTTTCCTCACGTTTGACATACCTTTGGAGGTGATTTCCAGTGAAATCTGTTTTCTCGTCAAATTTATTAGGATCTCGTCTATTCCATGCTGTTTCTCGCTGTTTCTCGCTGTTTCTTGCTGTTTTAATGCTGTTTTTTGCTTTTATTTTCTAAGCTGTTTCCTAGTCGGGAAATTTATCTAGAGTTTATTTGTGCCTTTTCTCTTTCCTAATCTTTCATTTCTGGCCGTTCCTTCTCATTTTATTGAAATTTATGCAACTCTGCTACTATTCCCTGCTCCCTCCCCATTGCTTCTTCCATTTACTCACGAGTCGCTGCTTCCAACTTTGCATAACCTGTGATTATCTACCTGCTTATTCTCGGGTTTGCTCGCCCTATCTTCCTTCCCAGATGCCCGCCCACCCGTCCCGATTCTCTGCATTATATGTCTGCTTGTCACTTCCTTCCCCTAGTAGACTCTCGGCAGTTGCTGCAGCTGTAGCCTCCACATATGACATTGTTTTTGATATCCACTGACCAAAACTGCCCATTCATATCCCTAGGAAAGATATTCGCTCCTTCCTGATATAAAGAAAGGCACGAGGGAGCACAATACTTGATAACAGCAAGAAGTGCGCTATAGAGTCATGCGTCTTGAATTTGGCAAAGGTCTAGCTAGACCCAAGCAGTCGCGACTGATATTTACTGGAACTACTGCAACGTTTATGCGGCATTCGGAGGGCTTGGAATCGTTGATTTCTACCAGAAAAATACAAGGTGAGAATTTTGTAAAAGTATGGGTTTTCTATTAACGAGACAATGACTTTTAAGTTAGCTGCGTTGCTGCCAGATTGTCAAAATAAGGATATTGACGTTGGGATGTTTGTTAGACATGACCCACTCTTTCATAACACACTATTGGTCGATCAGTTTCACGGGCGATCTGGTTGAGCTTGAGTGATTCTGACAGAAGTACGCAGTAGACAGCACAGAGCACGTGGAACATCGGACACAAGCAAAAAGGGGACTAAAGAAGAATGATAACTATTCAGGATGTTCCCCGCAGAGAAGTTATTTACCATAATAATGCCCACAGACAACACCACTGCCGCATGTATGCCACTTGACTAGCAACACGCAGCAGACTTTATTTACGATGGGTGATTTCTAGAAACATTGTTTTTGGTCTAGAACATTATTTAAAATAAATAATAATAGAACTGTACTTGATTTCATAGACTTGCCGCAATATTGTGTGCACTATCATACTAGGTTCGTGTCTTAATAATTCAAGGCATCGGCTAGTAGCCACAAGTCGTCTACAGTGATTGTCTGTTTCTAGTTTTAGCTTTATTCATATATATCATAAGCAGAAAATGCTACGAAGCTAATTGACTTTTGATGTATCGGAATGTCCCATGATGACCTTTGTTGGCTGGCGGAGTAAATCCGATGCCACCTAGGAGTAGATAGAACATTTCGTACTTGGAAGAAATAGAAAAGCATGAATCATAGAAATACATGTAGATCTTAGTACTACGTAAGCAATCGGTCAATCGGCAGCATCCATGATTTCCGAGATCAGGCCTTGGGAACCGGCGTCTGGTGTAACCCGTGCATCTTGGCGATATACACAAGCGTGGCTCATCTTTCGGCTGATCGGTGGCTGATTATCGCCACCGATGCAACTGCAGGACATCTTAGGGCAATTTATGATTAAAAGTAAAAGTTTCACGGGGTAAAAGCAAATGGTATACCGACGTTAACAAGATGTCGTTGACGCTACGTTGATCGGCATCACGTGGTGATATGGATGACATAATCTAGATAAGATTGATGGCCGTTTGATCTTGGCAGCTGCTTGCCTTAATATTTACCCTTTTAATCCTACGCTGCTGATTGGCTTCCCTCCGCCCGAAGCACAGGTGGCATCTGGGCCATTTGGAGACGGCTAGCAGCTACGGGGTAATTGTCCGCCCTTTGAGAGTGGACAGAACGCTCGAATGCACCCCAAACTCTTACCCAAAATGCCACCAAAATCGCAAAATTATGGGGGGGCCACCACCACTAGCGTCATTCCTCCACGTCGCTCTCCAAAATTCACGACGCCTCTGACGCCTCGCTCGCTCCCACCTTCGCCTTGACTCGACTTGACCCGTCTGTCCGCAGCCCACAGTGTGTTGCAGCTTCCCTGCCCAGGCTGCCTCTATCCATTCACCACTGCGAGACAAGAAAGGGTACGACGCTTCCCCTCGGGTGTATTGTCTTCCCTCCCTCTTCCCCTCTTTATATATCGTCACTTCCCTCCTATTCACCTTAACTCTCCTTCATCTTCCCTCGTCTCTTTTCATCATCTCTCATCTTTCGTCTCTCATCTCTCATGTGCATTTGGCTCATCTTGATATCTTCCATTTCTCCGCATACACCCCACACTCTATCTACAATAACTTTACGCCCCCCTGCAGATACATCACATTGCTCGATAGTCCTTTGGGTTGCATGTGACGGCATCCTTTGGAATCTCGCCTCTAGAATTTATCAGCCATCTACACACTTGTGTTTACCTGACTCGCGATCATCTAGCCATCATCTAGCCATCATCCCATACACCATCTTTCACCATCTTACTCAAAATGGCAGACGTCATCCGCCCCCTCTGTCCCCGCGACGTCGTCGGGCCCCTGCTGCCATCACTCCCCGTCGCCGCCATGGCCTCGCAGCCCGCCTCTACTGTCCTCCCTCTGCTGTCGCCCATCATGCGCCAGCGCGTCCAGTTTCTCAGCGCCGCCAGCTCCGAGCCATGGATCCGCTTGCTCTGCTACGACCCAGCCAAGGCCGCTAAGCTGATCGAAGTCGCCCGCAGCGCCCGCTTTGAGCCTCATCCCGTCTCGGGCGAGATCGAAGTCGACTGGGACGACCCGCACAGCGCCGATGTCGAGGCGCGCTACAAGCGTGTCGATATCGAGACTCTGCAGGCTCTTGTGCTGATGCGCGATCTCAACCTTGAGATTCGTCTGGTCTACTGCGAGGGCGACGCTGAGGGTGGCGGTCCTGGCTGGCGTATCGGTGAGGTCAGTGTTCCTGACAGCTCAGCGCTCGACTCGTTTGGAGGCCACAAGACGGCCGACGAGGCAGAACAGGCATTCAAGGCCAAGGAGGCTGTAGCACCCACGCCTAAGATCATCGAGAGCACACTATTTGCCGACAACGAAAACGAGAACAACTCGGAAGACGACGACGACTACTGGGCACAATACGACGCGACGCCGGCCGGGCGCACGCCTGCAGCACAGACGCCCGCTGTCAAGGGATCGCCAGCTCCATTTGCCATGCAGCGCGGCGGAGGTGGGGCTTCCGGTACAAAATCCAAGCGCGAGACCGAAGAGGAAGACGCCTACTTCTCGCAGTACGACTCAGTGCAGCCGGCCATGGACAACCATGACCCCGACGAGGCCGAAATTGTCGCACAGGACCCCGAGCTGGCGAAAGCCGCACAAGAGCAGGCTGCACGCCCGCCTTTAGGTTTTGGCCTGAGCTCAGGCTCTGCCGCCGTGATCCAGGATGACGACGATATCGACCACGAGCGCCTGGCTAAGCTGGTGCACCCACGGCCGGCCTCGTTCTCGTCATCGTCAGTATCAAGTATTGGCGATGCTGGCGGCTCCGCTGGCGGCTCGGCCGTGATTGTGACGAAGCTCGAGGAATCTGCCGGTCGCCGCGAGCAGAGCGAGTTTGGAGTCAAGCAGCACGTGTCGCGCAGCATCAAGAGTCTCTACATGCTAGCACGTTCGTCTGGTATTGACCGCGATGAGTTTGAGCAGCTCGTCAAGACGGAGCTGGACATGCTGGCCATGATGGAGGACTGATTTCGATTTGGTTTACTGATTTATTTGATTCATTCGGCTGTCAAAATTTCTTTCAGATCTCTTTTAGATTTCTCCTTCTTTTATTGTTATTTTAGTATCTGTTTCTGGTTCTGTTTCTGTTGTTGCATTCTCTGGCACTTGGTACTCTTATCACATTGC
Organism: Ophiostoma ulmi; assembly: GCA_029298715.1. NCBI lineage: Eukaryota > Fungi > Ascomycota > Sordariomycetes > Ophiostomatales > Ophiostomataceae > Ophiostoma > Ophiostoma ulmi. The sequence goes on along the minus strand of JANSLN010000001.1, from coordinate 266,472 downwards.
GAGGCGTATGGATATGCTGTTTTTGTTACAGCGCGTTGGCGTCTGGGCTTTCGCTGGTTACTATTTATTGTTTACAAGTAGAACTGCCGGTTTTATAAAAGGCGATGATTTAAGAGTTATTTAACTTACTAGGAGTGAAGTGACAATTGGTTGATCACACAGTGTGTTATCAATGTGATATCAACAGTAGCTCGGACGGCTGGAGCTTGTTAGCGCCGACTGGTTTAGTGAGTACCAAAAAGGAAAGCGGTCAGAGGAGTCATAAGTTTTATGGACCCAATCCGTTCGATTGGCTGTAAACCTGCAAATCACGATTTTTTTTTTAGATCAGCTTAAGGGCAACGGCAGTTGAGAGTTTGAGCGTAACGAGCATTGCCGAGCCACGACATCGACGACGACGACGACGACGACGATACCGACGTTCTACCGTTCTACCGTTCTACCATCCCCAAAATGTTCCGCCCAAGGTTACGGGCTCTGGCCCAGGCTGCGCGCCCCTGCACATACACCACCCCCACATCGGCACCGTCAACACAGGCTGTCCGCCGGCTACACACCCCGCCGACGAGCCGGCACAACCCGCAGGTGGGTGTGCCGGGCCTGCTGTCGCCGCAGGGATACGAGCTTGCATGGACGAAGCAGATGAAGGCCACTCTGGGAAAGCTGAACGATCTTGTTGTTGGTGAGTCTCATCCAAGCTGAGCGAGGATGGCGAGGGCGGAGCCGAGGCGAAGCTGAGGGTGGAGGAGGGAAAAGAGGGACGACGAATGCCGAAGCGGAGGAAGGAGAGGAGGAGGATGAGAAGAAAGGAAGAGGAAGATGACGAGAAGGAGATGGAAAATACACAACACACAAACAACCGCTAACCCCACAGGCACCGACTACGAGAACCGCGAACTGAAAAAGATTATCATCGACACGGCGCGCGTGCCGTCACAGGCATCCGTGTTCAACCACGCCTCCATGGCCCACAACACCGACTTTTTTTTCAAGCAGCTCATCTCGCTGCCGTCGCACGGCTCCGCCGCGTCCACCGGCCCCCGCGAGATCCCGCTGCAGCTGCGCCAGGCTATTGAGGACAACTTTGGCAGCGTCGAGACCCTGCGCCGCGAGTTTGCCGCTGTTGCCGAGGGCATGTTCGGCCCCGGCTTCGTCTGGCTTGTCAAGGCCAACGGCCTGCACCAGTCGGGCCGCGGCGGCGACAACCTGCGCCTGCTCACGACCTACCTGGCCGGCTCGCCGTACCCGGGCGCACACTACCGCCGGCAGGCCGTGGACATGAACACGGTGGGCGAGGAGGCCGCCGACAACTCGGGCGCCAGCGGCATGGCCAAGCAGTGGCTGGACCAGCAGGGCCACGCGATTACATCGTCGACGCCCAACCCCGTCAACGGCGTGACGCCCGTCAGCACGGACCGTCGCCCACCGGGCGGCATCGACGTGATCCCGCTGCTGTGCGTGAGCACATGGGAGCACGTGTGGCTGCGCGACTACGGTCTGGGTCCGGCCGAGTCTGAGCACGAGAGCGCCGAGCCGAGTGCTGGTGGTAAGGCTGCGTTTATTGAGGCGTGGTGGGATGTGATTGACTGGGACGCCGTGTCCGACCTGGCCAAGCTGAACCGGCCGTCGCTGGTCACATGAACGAAAAAAAAAGATGAAGAAAAAACAGCCAGCATCGTGTTCACACAATAGATTTCTTGATTTCTCGAATTCTCGATCTATTGAATAAAATGTACAAACAAATTGGGCGGTGAAAATCTCAATGGATCATGTTTGCATTTACTTTTTGCATTTGCTTTTGTACGATAGACAAAATGAAATCTCAAATGTTTAAAACGCTACCGCAATAGTCGGCCTGGATGTCGGGCCAGTCCGCATGTAAAGAGGGTTGAGATAGGCAGACTGCCATATATACGTTGCGACACATATTTCTAGGAATTGTGCCAGCGTCGCTTTTGTTTAACTTTACATTTCTAGATTTTGGCATACTTTCAGTAAAGGCGTGTCATCACACAACTACTACACGAGAAGTAGGAGACTATATGTCAACCGAGGGTAGTAGAGGCACCTCACCTGTCGGTGGATTTTGAAAAACACTTATTATTATATAGAGTACAAAATTCCGTTAAGTTCGACAATAAAATCGCTTTAAAGTTGAGTCGCATTATAATATTACGTCGAAGTGTTTATTTATATATATTCTTTCGATTCGCATTTTGTTCGTTCTGTTGTAATATTTTCTCGAAAAAAAAGAAAGTATTTGAATTCTTTTTCGATCCACTTTCTACGAAGTATAAGCAGGCGCTCAGCCGTATTTGGAAAAGTTGTTGAGTTGAGACTGCGTGGTGATGACCTGGTGTCGAACTTGGGTTATGTGGATCCAACTACAGTCGATTGATTGGATGGTGCTCAGTTGCTGAAAGCCGATTCGGGCACCATCCAATCAATCGACTGTGGTTGGATCCACATAACCCAAGTTCGACACCAGGTCATCACCACGCAGTCTCAACTCAAGCCAGTGAACTTACGCAACAACTTTTCGTCTAAAATACGGCACTTTACTTATCGGTGGATATTAAGGACACTTAAGAGCCTTCTATACTCAAGAGGCGTGGAGTATTAGCATTATCAAGTAGATTTGAAGCCCAGCGACCTGAATAGAACGGGCAAGCTGGGCCTTTTGATGTAAACATTCGAAAAAAACGTTTGTGCAAGGGTTATTTATAAAAGCTAGAAAGAGAGCTAAAGGCTGCATATAAAGATTGCTGGATTTGCACCTTCATCAACTCGTCCCGCACCGATTTTGTCCTAGACTAGGGATGGGCACCCATGTTATTGATTTGCAGTACCTTTTGACTACCTTCTACCTTTGCCTTCTTTCCCTTCTGTCTCCTATTACCCTGACACTCATTGACCCTCTTGGATGCTATAACTTCTCTTAATATAAATTCCTAAGATATTCCCTTACAGTTTAACTATTTCTTCCCACAAATCATCACAGTAGTTTTTTTGTCTTTATTACCTTTCACTTTCACAATCTCTTCTTCACTAATTTACACTTTTTGTCATACTACCCCCCTCCAATATCAAATACACAAGCGATGGCCACGACACTCACGACTTGTGTCCAGACCACCAAGGAATACCTTAGATGCAGACACAAGAGGAAATCGGAGCTGGATCAGTGCAACGAGCACATCGGCTCAGACAATAAGTGCCACAAGGTTGATAAACGCACACAAAAGATCAATCGACGGTGCGAGAAGTGCCTGATCCCCGATCCACCACGGGACCGTCTAGCGATCAGGACGACCTCGCGTGCAAATGCCTCGACTCACATGCAAGGAGCACAGGCACACGATGGGGTCGCAGAACAACATGAACCTGCCGCAAGAAGTGGTGTAATGTCTTCTGGCTTCTCTCCCATGCCCTCTCCAACAACCGCTTACCACAACAATCTCGAGGCAGCACGTCCAGCCCTGCAGGCGCACACCTTACCATATACTGCACACAATGGGTATGATGGGCTTAATGGGCTTACTGGGCTCAATGAGTTAAACGTATTCAATGGGAACCCTTTCTCAGCCTTACCAGGCTCGCCAGGCTATTACTCCATCCACCCACAATGGGACATCCTGAACTCGAGTTTCCCTCAGCAAGATATATTTCTCGCCCGGCTGGCCGGTCCCGACATGTACGGCGGCTACGACGCAGCTGCTGGCACAATGTCCCTGGCATCTGGCGCTGGAATCACGCAAAACCAGTCGGTGCACGCTGCTCTCGAAGATGTCGGCCTTGCCTACTACGCACCACAGCCTCCCCAATCCATCAATGCGTCTGCTTCGAGTGCAGCTGTGCCTCCCTCACCAAGATTGACGTATGGCAACACACCAACGCCTTCGACAGAACCAGAAGTGTAGGCTTATGGCTGCAATGAATTGATGAATCATGTGGTATGAAAGCGAAATTTATGGAAACTTTTTTCAATGTCACTTCTAACGTTTACCTGATTGTGTGTTCCTTTGACATTTTCTCTTTTTTGTATCTTTTGTATTTTCTGCATTTTTTTTGAAGGTTTAATTGGGGTTCCTGTTAGTCTGTTTTTGTTATCTTGAAAATTCATATTCCACCACCTTTTTCTACCAGCCGTCCTGAACTGCTAAATTCCATGACAAGACGGCCTTGACAGCCGTATCCTTGCGTGTATCATCCATGGCTACCTGGTTTGACATCGCTTGATAATCTTCCCCAGTGGTAACTTGCCTTGCGCATGCAGCTCAATCAGATACGGAACGAGCTCGAGCGTGTTGCTGTCGCCCTCGATGCAGCCCGCATACTCCTTGTCAGCCGTCAGGTGGTCCACAATGTCAACCTTGACCACCTGGCCCGGGCCGGGTATACCTACTGATGCCGCCCGTCCGTTGATGCCTAGAGACGCAATTATAGGTTCGACAAGAATGGGCATGCCCGTGCAGACTGCGGAAATGTTGACGCCGAGCGGATGACAGATGGTACAGATATCGGCAACAATTCTGTCCAAGTCCGATCTGCCGACCACACCATGCGTCGCGCCCACTTCTTTTGCAAGCTCGAGCCGGTTGGCATGCAGGTCGACGGCAATAATAGTGGCTGCACCGGAGGCTTTGACGGCCATGACGGCGGCCAAACCCACGGACCCGGCACCAAAGATAGCGGCAGAACTGCCTGCCTTGACTTTGAGGGTATTGATGACGGCGCCAAATTCGGTCTGGATGCCACAGCCCGGGGGCGCCAACAGCGAGAGCGGTGTTTCGGCGGTCCACGCACGATGCAAGACTTTTGCACACGTTCACGGCTGAATTATCAGAAGCCATGGCAGCCGATACGCTACCGGAAGTGATGCGGTCGACAAGAGACGCCGTCCGTTTTAAAATTGCGGGGAACTATGTATAAGTGGCTACCTTTATTAAGCTTGGTAGCTTCGGCTAGGGCCTCACTAAAGTAGAATATTATATTGTCGACAAAAAGACCCTTGCTTCAGAATTATCGATTATCGACAGGTATGCACCGAGATAAATAAGAAGGAACAATCAGAAGGCGCGCCCTAGTTTACGACTCTCAGTTCGTAGGGTTTTTTTTATTTTTTTTTTTAGAAAAAAAATAGTGTTGATTTTTGATCATTAATAAGACATTATACATCTCCAGCTTGGAAAATACTAAGAGAGAATGACCATTGAAACTTCGGGTATAGTCTTTAAATTTTATATCATATAATTCATCAGATCGTAGGCTGTTATGTTGTGTGTAGTATTATAATAAACTTTAAAAAGGGCCTTAGGCAAAAAAGACCAAAAAGACTACCCCCCCCCCCACAAATCAAGACAGAACGGGAACTAATACAGTATGAGAAACTCGATGAAATACACATAGGAAATGGCGCTTTTATACTGCACAAGTACTAAAATTTGATGCCACTTAAAGTAGAGACATTGAGGACGTGATGATTAGCGCGTCTTCAACCGGCAATTCTTCCTCTATCGACTAGTCAACGAAAGGGAGGACGGCAGATCTGGTGTGACTTGTGGCGGCACTTCTGCTAGCCTTGGTTGTGAGCCGAGCACATCTGACCACACTTCACTGTTATACCCCACGACAGATCGCTGCTTCTTTGGTGGTGCATCGTCTCGGCTCGATGAAGAAGACACCGGCACTTTGGTAGAGATGTTAGCGTTCTGGGGTCTTTTGGCGACTCCAGCCATAGGGGGAAGTGAAGGCTGTTTATCTGGCGTGTCCATCAGCTCCTCTCCAGTTTGTCTGGTCATAGGCCCAGGAGGCTCATCTGGGCTCATTTCTCGCGCGGACGAAAGAAAATTTTCCGCATCTCGACAAGCATTATCTGCTTGTTTTGAGACCTATGCGTTTTCGTAAGCAGGGATAAGACCAAAGTCCATAAACCGGTTACAAGTTGATGCCTGGCTGTGGCTCGCGCTTCTGGAAATGGTAATATGCCTATGGTCCTCTTCTGCCGGAACCCCAGTCTCTTCATGAGTCTTGGTGTCTGAGCTCCGGGGTTATCTGGATCATCATCGTCTGTGTTAATGACACCACCCCGCGTGTTCTCTTGAATAAACCGTTAGCACAGCCTTGCTGTAGGCATTCGTGGGCCAGAGACCGTGCTTGGGAATCCAGAACAAGAATGCGTTTGAAGATTCCCACGACAGGGTCACCGTGATGCTCGCTGTCATGTCTTTGAACTGCTTTGATAATTGTCTGCGGCCAGAACTTCATCCGCACAGTTGGGGGCTGCTTCTCCATGCCACAAGTGTGAGGGTGATTGTACGTCCACTCAAACATAATGACTCCGGCAGACCTAATGTCCACGGACACCCAAAAGCCTTGCATCGACTGGGTACGTTGGTGGCTGGGGGAAATATCTGGGGCACTGTACAACACCGTGCCACAAAAGCACAGCCTCTTGGGACAGACCAAAGTCACTGACAACGATGTGCATTGGAGCTAGTCCTGCGACGAGAATAGTTTCTGGCTTGAGATCGCGGTGAGCCACGTTACGGCCGTGGACATAGTCCAAGATAAGAAGAAGCTGGCGCAAGGCGCTGCGATACTGGCCAGGCTGCAAAACCATACCGGCCATGCTGTACGGGTAGTAAGGCATCATAATGGATGGAACCGGATCTTGTTAAGTAACAATAAGCTGGATAAAGTTTACCTGTTTCCAAATCATGAGTCAGTTTAGAGCAACGCAATCTCATCTCTTGTTAGAGTACGTACGTGTGGGTTACGCTGCATCAAGCGAGCTTCGTTCTAGAATTCCATCACAGTAGAGTTTGCGTCAGAGGTATCTTGTGTGGTGAGATTTAGCAATCTTTTCCTTCCGCCGTGTCACCCGTCATCAGGTCGACAAGCATGTCAACTACCCCGAAAGAGCCAGAGCCGACGACCTTTTGGTAACACAAGTTTCCGAACCGAGGTGGTGTAAGTGTCTGGCGACTAGGGGCAACCGTTGACGTGGTGCTCTCTAGGCCGAGCCCGGCCACCAAAGGTATTGCGGATGCTCAATTATGCACCCACTGCTGCAAGTTGACGTAGTACTTATGCGTGTCATCAGTTGTGTGATTAAGGAATACGATATCAAAGCACACTCCCTGAGAGTGTCCACCAGCAATGACTTCGATTTTGTTCCAATACCGAGACTCTGATGGAGCAATGAAGACAAGAAAATTTTCAGAAATCTGTAGTTTGATCTGATGTGGCTTGCTCGTCTTGGAGTGATAGATCACCGTGTCTTTTGTGCCGTCTTCTGACGAAACTGGATGCGCAAGTTTGGCGTGATGAGTATCGCAAAATGCCGATGACTCACGCCGATGGTTCTTGGGCGACAAATCGCAATGTCGGACAGTTGGGTGCTGTAGCCAAACTTCCAGCTCTCGATCGGATCCTTCAGTGGAAGATTATTGCCGAAGCGAAGCTCCAGTCGATGCTTGTTATCTCGAGTATCTTCGGCGTCATCGCCTGTTGCAAGTTGGCCCGGGGTGGACTCACGGCTGCTACGGTCTAGTTCGTGTTCTGTTCCGGGAACGTAAAATGGCCTATTCTTCTTTCTGGAAAAGGCGCCAGAGGCGTTGCCAAACGACCGGCGTTGTCCAGAAAGCTCTCAGCACTCCGCAGATAGAAAGCTGGATGGGCGGACAAAGCAGGTGGCTACGGCGCTGTCGGTCTTCAAAAGAAGCGGAAGACAGATACGACTACCGGACCGCCTTCGCTGGCTACCGTTATAATCAATACACTAGATATTGCCTTCTGGACCTATTCCTCATATTGTATACTACCGAGCTCGCGAAGTTACGAGGCAGCAAACCAAGTCTTTTTATTTAGCTTCTTCAATAATACTACTATCAACTTTATATTTCACTAAAGCCGTTCCAATCAGTGCAATGTATTGAATATAAACATGTTTTGATATTTACCTCTTGTAAGGTAAATATCGACCACAGAACAAATGTGCTAATCTCTCCCCCCTTTGTCCCCCCCCCCCCCCCCTCCCTCCATCGGCAATGAGATGACAAAGGATTGGCTGATGTGCATTCTCTCCACCGTTTCTTGTGGCGCGCGGTAGATCACTCTAATTTGGTAGTATATTTACTTTGTTCTTTCTGCAATCTCTCTTCGTTTCCATTTTCATTATGACAACGACCTGCATCATGACGCGCCTTTAGTATGAAAGATTATAGGCGCCCCAAAAGATGCAGTGCACTTCAGTCGAACAATGGCCATTATCTTGACCTTGATGCTATTGTAATTTAAGCAGGCGTCTAACTTTTCCTTTAGAAAGCGAATGTCTTCACAGAGCCGCCGGCGATGGGCGCCAGATGAAGCGGACAGGACGTTTTCAAAGGCCATCTTTCTGTTTTATTTCTGGCTTTGACGATGCAAATCTTGTTTTTCAGTTCTTTTGCTATTGTTTATTTTGCCGCCGGTGTGCAAAATGGTGATATATAAGATGCACATCCTCTTGGACACGATGTGCCTGTTTCTGTTTATTGAGTACGAGTTTTAAACACGAGACTTTACAATAATCAGGTATTGAGTATAATATCATCACCGCAAACACCACCGGCAATATAACCGCAGTCATCACCACAGGTTGCAATCCTCACCTCAATCATCATCAAGATCAACCCGATCATCACAACAAACATTATCAAGTTCAATCACCAGTAAAGTTCAAGGTGGGTTTTAAGATATATTCTTGTTATTTTGCGAAAAGACTATGCTAATGCTATCCCAGCCCTGACCCTATATTCCTATCGTGTGTGCCATCCTGATATGCAAATCCCGAAAGCATGTGGTATATGTATGTTGATTCCTCTCAATATGCTGGTATCCAGATAACCCAGAAGAGTGGTATAAAAAGAAAGATAAACAAAGGAAAAAAGACAAAAAGAAGAGATGAAAAAGAAAATGCTGACTAAACAGCCCATGAACCCGGTTATCCAAGCCCATCCGAGTGTACCCTAATGTTCCCGGATATCCTATCCTATCCTATCCAGGGTTGCCAATGTTGTTGTTGTTGTTGTTGTCTGTTGATATCAAAATGTCTTGTTCGTTATATGTTTTAGCCTTGCGGCTGTTGATCTTCCACACCATTTTTTTTTTTGTTTTACTTTTTCTGTTTTATTCATCAAGAGACCAGCTCTCAATGTTTTAGATGAGGAGGAAGTCCCACTCCTTCATCTGCATCACTTCACGCCAGTGGACGTAAGCGTGAGTCTCGCCGCCCAGGGCCGAGCCGACCGACTGCGGCGACGAGGGCTGCTCAGTCTCGGACTGCGACTGCGCCTCCATCTGCGACTGCATAATGCTCTGCTGCTGCCACACCTCGCGCAGCAGGCTCACGACGCGGCCAAAGGAGCCGACAAAGGCACCATCGCCCATCTGGCTGACGCGGTCCTCAAACAGCTCACGGAAGCTCGAGCCAGGCATCGAAGATGCACCCGCCATCAGGTACACCCAGACCACAGACCGGTCAAAGCCGGCAGGGCCGCAAGGGATGGTCTGCAGCACGGCTGTGAGCTTCTCGATGAGGCCGACACAGCTCGACTGCGCCGGGTTGAAGCCGGGCACGAGCGAGCACAGGTAGACGCGCGCAGCCAGGCGGAATGCGGCGGTCATGTTCTTGCCGAGCTGCTCGGGGCACAGAGAGCCGTTGGCATTGAAGGGCAGCTTGGCAGGGGTCTCGCCGACCTCGGTCAGGCCGATCTGGTCGCCAAGCACGCTGACGTGCTGGCACAGCATGATGTCATCCATGCCGCCGGCCTTGAGGGCTTCGAGGCAGGCAATCTCCGAGATCAGGTACATGACGCGGTCCTCGCAGCCCATGAGCTCGCGCAGGCCAAGCGATGAGTTGTGAGGAGCCGACAGGTGCTTCTCGCGGTAGGTGTGGGCGAAAGTGGGAGCGCGGCCCTGCATGGTAGCACCCAGGATATCAATCCACGAGGTAAGAGTCATGTTGAAGGGAGTAGCCTTCATCGGCAGAGTCTGCTCAGGGGTAGGGATGGGCGAGCCTTCGGTGAGGGCAGCGACCGCGCCAACCTCGGGCTGCATCATGCCAGTGACAATGGCGGGCAGGTCAAGCTTCTGCACGAGCGATGCGACAGCCTGGAAGTGTTGGTGCCACGAGATGTCGGGCAGGGTGTCGTCGTAGCGGCCGACGCAGCACTGGAAGAAAATGAGGCCGAGCGTGGCCTCAAGCACCTGGTTGTGGTTCTCGTCGCGCGGCAGCGCATCGCACAGCGCAGTGATTGTGGCAAAGCGGTGGCGCATAATGTCATTGTCCAGGTCGAGGCCGCTCTGCTGGTGGGCAAGCAGCTGTTCGGGAGTGAGCACGGCCTTGAGGTGCTGAGCGGCAATGCTCAGGCAGCAGTGCAGGTAGCACTGGTTTGTCTGGAGCGCAGGCAGGATGAGATCGGAGCCGACTGAGCCGTGCTGGTTGGTCTCGAGGATGGGAAAGATGGTGGGCAGGACAAATGTCACAAAGTGCTCGAGCAGGTAGTTGTCATTGTCACTGAGCTCAATAGCGGCAGCGGAGGAGGTCTGAGTAGTGACGGCCGATGAGTGGTCATAGTCAAAGTACTGCATGTTGAGGGTCTCCTCGGTCATGGAGGACTCGCGACGTTCCTGGTACACCTGCTCCATCCACTCGCCACCGGGGATGCCGCCAACGACAACACCGTCAGGGCCAGTCATGCCGAGACCAATGATGCCGGCCGACGAAGCGGCGAGAGCAGGGTCAACCATGCTGGGGTCCATGGGGTACGAGGGCAGGATGGAGCCGGGCGGTGGTGGCGTGTGGAATGTGTTGTAGGTGGATGTGGACGACTCGTGCAGGGTGGGCACATCGTTGATAAACATCTGGCGCTCAGTCTTGATATCGACCTCATAGGGCGCATAGTCGCTGCTGCCAGCAAACATGAAGTTGGGGTGCAGCTGAGGTGTAGAGAAGGTGCTGGTGCTGGTAGTGGCACCGCCGAATCCGTATTCTGATGAGGTGGGCGGGCTGTTGAAGTTGAAGGTGCTGTAGTGTGAGTCAATGGAGGCGGAGCGGGTGCGGTCCAGAGGGTCTGAGAATGTGGCCGAGGTGGGCAGCGAGTGCGACAGGCCCGGAGGGGTACCGGCAACCGAAGAAGTCGAGTGGTGACCATGGCCATGACCATGGTGGTGGTGGTGCATGGAAGCCGCAGTCGAGGCGGCCGAAGTAGACTTTTCAGACAGCTTCTTGCTCTTGATAATGACCTTGATGGTATCCTTTTGCTGACGGCGAGCTTCGTTGTTGCTCCACCAGTGCGGCCGCTTGTACTCGCAGGTGAGGCCGAGGTGCTTGCATGCGGTGCAGAGAGGAGTGCCCTCGTCGCACTTCTTGCGACGGAGCCGGCATGTGTAGCAACCTGTTCTTGAGCGGCGGTGCATTTGTGCGTTCTTCTTGTCGGTGGATGCGGCATCGGCGGCGGCGGCACTGGGTGTGGCAGCAGCTGCTGAAGCTTTGGCAGACTTTGTGGAAGCCGACTTGGGCTTTGTTGATTGTGCAACGGCCATGTTGACTGTGGTTGTTGTCGTCTTGGTAGTTGTCTTTGTTGTGGAAGAAGACTTGGACGCTTTCATGATGCTGTTGTTGGTGTCGTGGGTGTGGTTGGGGGAGAGGGCTGACATTTTGTATTTGTATTTGTATATGATTTTATGATTTAATGGTATTAAGTGGTTGTTGATTAAGTCGGATTGCCTGATAAGCGTTGACTAACAAGCTATGGGCAAAGCCGGGGGTTGGTTGGGGAGGGGGGTGGGTGAGTAGAGAGTAGAGAGTAGAGGGGTGTGGATGATAATATTACAGGGGAGGGTGCGGCATTTGGAGTGGAGGTAGAGTAGAGGGAAGAGAGAGAGACAGGGTCAAAGCCAGTTTGCCCTAGAGAGAGCCGTCGACGAAGAGTTGAGGATGGGGTATCAAAGTGTAAGAGTAATAATCGTAAAAAGAGGAAACGGCAATGAGATTGGTTAGAGGAGGGAGGAGACTAGCCAGTAGTCTATTGGAAAACAAAAGAGGCAGACAAGGTAGACGAATGTGGTTCGTGGACCTGGAGATTAGATAATAAAGATGGAATGACTAATAAAGAGTCAAAAGAGTCAAAAGACAATAAAGGACTGGATCCGAGCAAGCCAGCTTGCTGTTCAGAAAAGAGGCCGGTGGTAGTATGGGGAGGTGAGAAGGTAAGAGAAGAGAAGATGTGAAGAAGAGATGAAGAATACCACGGCAATAGAAGAAAGGGTGGGATAGAGGAAACAAACAAACAAGACACTTGATCAACAAATAAGAAACAACTTGGGACAACTGAGGAGAGAAGAGAAGAAGAAAGATGGCGGTTGTTGAAATCTGGAGATGCCTCAAGACTTATATCATGGGCCGCCCTGGAGATGGCCGCGTCTATTTTCATGAGAGATGGGGGACATCTTGGGGTTCATCTGAAAAGACGAGTGCAGATTGGCTGCAGACTCGCTGGCGTGTGTATTCCCTATTTTTGGATTCTAAATATAGATCTATTTTTAGGACAGTCGAGAGAGAGACACACTCTCAGAGGAGCTAAGCTACTAGAGAGATGGGAGAGCTGGACAGCTCGATAGAGACAGACGAGATGAAAGTCTATTTTGGACATGACCAAAAAGGGTAAGGCGGGGCGATAATATAAAAATAAATAGTAATATTCAAATAGAAAAACAGACTCAACTGTTGGACTGCATATGCATACAGTACACAACCCATACTACTCACATACTCACAGCCAACAGGCAGCAGGCTAGGACGCAAGGGGACTGCTAGCAGGACATGCAGAAGAAGGACGGGCGACTGCTGCGTCTATTGGTGGCACTGGACGCTGGAAGTGGGCCTTGCGTCCGGAGGCTGTTGATCGTTTCTATATTTTCTTCTTCTCTAGCTATTTTCGCTTCTGGTCTCTTGAGAAGTACACTCAAGCTGCAGCTGGACTCGCCAGGATGCACGGACTAGCACCGGAAGAATAGAACAGCCCTTTTGTTCATCACACGTCGTGGATGGTGACTGGCTGAATGATACCCACCAAGGCACAGAAGTCATGCGGAGAATGCAACCGAAATAGGATGTGGTAGGCTATGAGAGGTAGAGGTTCAAGTCGAGGCAGAAATACGCAGTAGAGAAAAGAGATAATACCAAGAGCTCAAGGAAGAGGAGCTCTACAGATTGTCGTCAAGGCGAGTTGCCCAAAAGAGTTTGAAGAAAGAAGACGAAATTAAGAGGATAGCACAGAAAGACCGGAAGTCAAGCGAGACATATCCCATACGCGTTTCTCAATGTCTAGTGTCTTGTACACTACAAATTACATACGCTGCAAGACTGCAGGTGTAACACGTACAGACGCTGTACGTTGTACGTTGTGCACCGTGGCACACAAACATGTCTCGCATGGGTGGACGTGGTGGAAGAGTGACTGAGAGTAAGTGAGAGTAGAACTGAGAATGCGTAGACTAGCTTAGCTGCAAACCACAAACTATACATGATTCGTCTGATATGAAGAATGTCGTGAATCCATGATGCATTGTGAATGTGTATGTGTAAGTGGAATCAATACACTAGCATATAAGGATAAAAGAGTGACAAGATCAATAAGATCAACAATGAACAGCAAAACAGCAAAACAGCAATAAAGGCTAGTGACGGGAAAACAGAGTGATCAATACTACACCACAGTGGCGTGAGTGCACACCGAATGGAGACCGTGCACGCATCCCTGCTGCAGAAAAACAAAAGGACTTTAGTTGTGGATGATAAATGTGATCACAAATGACGGTGTAGTGGCTGGCATTCCGATCGGACTTGTGCTGTCCGCATGACTGGAGACTGGGAATAGAGGGACAAGGTAAGATGGGAGGACAAGAAAAAGACGAGAAGAAACGAAAACAGAGACAGGGAATGCAAGAGAAACATGCTGTTATGCCGTTGGGTGTGATACGTTACACGAAAAGATAGCGAGGAGATAGTGAAGAAATCTTACAAAATACAAATAAGAGAATGCAAAATATGAGATATCATAGATTAGCATAGAGCAGCCAGAGCATAAAAAAACCCTCAACAAGGCAATCGGTAGACTATTTTGGACCCTTACTATTTGTGTGTATGGTCAGTCTGGTCAGTCTACAGAGACTGTCGGCTGATCATAAAATTATGAATATGGAAGCGAGCGAATCAGCACAGAAAGCCAGCGGCTAAAGAGAAGATTGGGCAGATAGAGGAAGAGGGCATGATGGAAGACAGAGGCATGAAGGGGTGAGTGTGAGAGTGGGAGTGGGAGTGATAATGAGAGGTCGGCAAATGCCAGGGTTCAGAGAGAGATGCTCCGGATAGCCAATATGTACAGATCGGCGGACAATACTGACCGAGTGCATAGCTACTCAGTAGAGGCTACTTGTAGAGCAGTACATATTATAGAGCAGTAGAGCCGAGTGAGTGGAGAGTGACAAAACATGGGGAAGAGTAACCTCGAGGCGAGGAGAAAGGGAGAGACAATGGCGGTTAGAGATGACAATCGATGTATCTCATTGTACTCGGTAAGCGTTGGGCTGCATAATAGAGTAGAAAAACAGAAAGCGGGAGAGCAATGTGATAGCAAAAAGTGACAACAGTCCAGGGAGAGAGGGGAGAGAGGGGAGAGAGAGAGAGAGAGAGAGAGACATGAACCAGCAATAGAAGAGACGAAGCTGAGGTTGAAAAGCGGGTCGACAGGGGTATACACTAGCGCTGTGAACAAGACGGCTCTTCTGTAAGATGATTGGCCAAGTAGAGTGGGTCTTTTGTGACGAAAGTTGGCTTGTGCATATGCACTTGGCGTACCGGGACCAACCGTCTCTAGCGCTTTGAAGACAGTGCAGGGATAGGGTCTTGGAAAAGAGTAAAAACAGAGAGAAAATGGTGACTCGCGGAGCGGATTGGTTGGGGGCTAATATGCCCTGTTATTGTGTGTTTTGGAGTGTTGAGGGGTACTTCTGCCATGGGGCATCTACTGTGAGAACAGAAGTACCTTCATGTCATCATGCATTAACCGCTCTTGCCTTCCTTCTTTGCTCTGATTTATTTTCTCCGCCCTATTCCCTCTTTCCTTTATCGGCGGTCACGGGTGAGCAGCCAGTCTTGGTCTGCTGTCTGTTGCTGCAGCTATCTCAACCATGGTCCTTGCCTCGGCCTGCCTATCAACGCCCATCTCTGCCGCTCTTGTCATGGTCGCTTTTTCACATTTGCTTTTCTCCGGTCTCTCTCTGGTCTCTCTCTCTGGTCTCTGCACCAACTCCGCGCGTACATGCAAGCGCTTTCATCACACTGTCGATATTCTATTTTTGTTTTTCTAGTACTGTCTGTCTGCCTGTCTGTCTAAATTTGGAACCAACTATCACGATGCAGGATGCGGATGGATGCACAATGCAGATGCAGTGCAGACCAGATGCAACTCTACCGCGATAGACGGCAGCCTCGATAGACGCTTGCCGCCGGTGATCTCGACTCTTGATGTGACTTTTGCTCTGATGATTCCATTTCCATGCCTGGTCTGTTCGCTGCTTGTTCACTCTGGCCTATCACCAACTGGATGCCATGCGTGTCTATCCATGCACCTCCAGCTACCGTCACATCAGCCTTTAGCTGAGCTGTTTTGTAGCTGTATATACCGTATATTCCCATCTCTATTCCTATCTATATCTCTGAGCCATCCCTCGCTACCTGATTGACGTATTTGCACTTTGCTTTCCTCTCTTTCTTTCTGCCGTCTGTGATATCTCACATGGACTCGATCTCAAACTCGACAACCATCTCAAGCTCGACTTCTAACTCGACTTCTACCTCGACTTCTACTTCGGCTTATAACTTGGCTTCATCACATTCGACCTCTTATATCGGAATCGAATATCAAATCGTCAGCTCCGAGCCAAACTCCAAGCCACTCGAGAATACAATTCAGAAAAAGAATATTTTCCAAGAAAACTCGACTTTGTTTTGTCTCTGCATTTGTCTTTGTCTAATCTGATCCATCCTAAACAGTCACTTACACCATCTTATCACTGGCACTATGATCTACGAAACACTCCTACTGTAGCAACAGTGAACCTACTCTACTCTACACTACTCAATTACGCCACTTTAGCATTCATAACAGCCATCTTTTCCGCGCTGATACCCCAAACAGCCCACTCAATTCAACGTCCAGTCTCCAGTTTCCAGTCTCCAGTCTCTAGTCCAGCATCCCTTGCCCCGGCTGCACGACCATAATTGCCCAAATCGATCGATTGTCCACTATAATTATATTTCAATCCAAGGCGAAATTGAGTACGACCTGTTGCGACAGCGCCCATATCGCCATTTACTAGGCCAGGTGCTGGCCGCTGACAGTAACGGCCAGACGCCCACACACAGTCTCCCTTGCCTTGCGACGCTCATATCAACCACTACAGTGTTACAACAAAGAGATGATTATCATCCTACACACCTGTTTATCTCTTTGCATTATCTCGATATTTCCTTGATATCTCCTCAATTGCATCAATCACCCCTGGTTACTGATGGTCAGGAAAGCGAATCGGCTAACGCGTTGGCACTGGTAGCTAGTGTTATCTTTCTTTGTTCTTGTGTCTCATCTCAGTGCCGTCGGGTCAGTGCCTGTACCTGGTAGAGATGATGCTAGTTCCCGAGAACAAAGACTGTCGATACCGACCTGAAAGTCGATTCCGGAGCAAAAGACTAGACTATCTATATTGTCTGAGAAACACGTTCGAAACACGTTTTCTTTCACCTGTTCGGCCCTTTCGACACAGCACTCGAATTCTCAATCGCCCATACCTGTAAAGTACTCAAACACCGAAACATTAAAAAGACTCCGTCATTAAAATTCGACTCGATTATTTACTTCTTTGTCCTCGATGGACTTATTGGATTGAGACACGCTGCCACCTGCGACACGTTGAAAACACGTTTTGTTCTTAATTGATCCGTGATTGTCGACTCCCTGATTGCCATCGACAAGATCGCCCTCGCTGTCCAATAGCACCCCGACTGCAGACAACCCGGAAGACAGCATAATTTTATCGAATACTTCATACTACCATTTTAAAGAACGACATACCCGAAAACGGTTTACTAGCTCTCAAGAGCAAATCGATCATCATTTTTACTTTCAAAGCGACAGCCTTCTGTTGAGCAATTATTAATCACGGCCACAGCTCTTCTTTAGTACGAGTAGCTCAACGCCGTTTCACTAAAGTGGTCAGACCAGCCCGCTTTTTGTTTCTCTCCACAGCACGGACTCCAAGACTCTCCTCCTTTTGGAGTAGAGTAAAGGTCTCGTCTAGTCTTGTTCTGATCTTGTCGTCTGTTGGAAGTTTTTCGCCTTCCCTGCCCAACGGGAGCTCCCTCGTTTTCGCCCCCCCTTCGTAACTACAGTCTGTTATGACTGTAGTTGGAAATTACACCAAAAAAGAAAGCTAACATCCGGGACCGAGCCGACAACAGCCAACAGACAGCGGCGGCAAGCTCGCTTAGTCAATTTCAAGAAATTACCTTTTACTAATTAAGCACGGCATGGAATCCCGGTAAGATTTGATGATTTCTTTTGGTGTTTTATCACATTTATGGCTGGTGGTTAAATGACAATACTGAGTAGTAATGAAAATGATGAAAGAGAAAAAGAAAGAAAAATGCACAATACTGAGTAGGTCCAGGGCTGAATAGTCGTACTCGGCATGATACTCAAAGTGCTAAATTTGAGTGGAAAATATGCTCAACAGACACGGACAAGGTGCTGAAATTGCTCCTTGTAAAATAAGAGAGACTCCGCTACAGGGATCCAGAAAGCAGCGATCGACGGCTATTACGTCTGCCGTGCAGAAAGTCACCGTGCGAGGTGAAGGATGTCAGCCGTTGTGCCGTCACGGATTTAATTTCGGTTATCCACGAGTTTGTGCCCTTTACTCGAGTGAGAGAGAGCTCGGTTCCGTCTACTGAGTTTCTCCCCTTTTGCGCATCGTCGACTGACCATCGACGCTCATCCTCTCAACTTTCTTTGTTCTCTGGCTCCTCTTCCCTGTTCTCTCTTCTGAACCCCTGCCCCTGCCCATCAGCCATTCTTTTTCATCGTGTCCTTTTCCCTTCACATTGGCTGTTTCTCTTGTCCTTCTCACCTCGTCATTGTTGACTCGTCTCCCCTCCTCGTCGTATCTTTGTCTACTTTCGACTCTTTTTACTTTTTCAACTTTCATCTTCGACGGCGTATTACTGAATTAGTTATGGCTTTATGGAGTCTCTTTAGCTTGTCATGAGGGGGGAGGCTCGACCGCAAGCCGATTTGATCTTTCCATAAGTCGACTCGATAAGGTAGACCCTAAGTCCTGTGAAAGAGTGTACTGAGTGAGATAGCCTTAATCACCCACCACTCATCCTCGCTGATTTCACCTCCACTCCTGTCCCTTGTCCCTCGTATTCGCGGCATAATAACATGGGTGAAGACAGGGACGAACAACTAATCCGAGTTTTGGTGTCAAGAAAGTAAAATGAGCTGCAATAGTGTACTGTGTGATGAAGAGCAGATCATGGTGATAGTGATGAGAACCATAAATCATAAGATTGTCCAATGCCCAACTTCTCACTTGCTTGGAAGAAAATATTGGCCTGTGGAACAGCGCAGTACATTAGGGTCCAGATAGTCTAGAGTCTAGATAGAGTCTAGAGTTGATTAAAACAACTACTATTGCAGCAGTAGTTGCAAACGAGCTATTACTTTTCTTCTGAGATATGGACTAGAGTGTGGTATCTGGTGTGATGTGATTGTATCTCTGGGCTCAAGTACCGTTCATGTACTTGCTTGTATCTCTGCGTCATGGCAGACCCTAGGAAGCATACCGTGGGAACCCGTTGAGTCAAGAGGGGCCAGCTGAGGAAAGACAAGCAGAGACTAGACACAAGACAAGGACAAGACCAGCAAGGTCTATGCACTATTATCCTCCCCTGTCCACCAAGTGACGGGCAGATGAATATAAAATGTAGACGAAAGACAAAAGTAAAAGCCGGACAAAGAACCGTGAAAATTAATTACTCCGTCGCTCGACAGTACAAGTAGCGTACTTGTTCGTGAATACTGGAATAACGTCGCGAATGCCGCCTAATACAGACCACTCACTACGACAACTAACCAAACTGAGCAGTATTGCGCGCCCTTTGATAATCGTTTGTCGATTCGAAGATGGGATCTCAAGATCTAAATACTAGCAAAAATAAATATAGATGGCCTTTGGATTAGTGCATCTCAACATTCACGCCATCTTCATTACACAGGGGATGCCTGTGTAAAGAATACAATGGGCCACTCTGCTGGTAATATTACAATAGAGAGTCGACTTTATGAGTGTATTCACAACAAGCGTAGTGTAAAACACTAAACCAGACTAATCGCACTACTATGAACACTGCCATACACTAACACAAGTAGACGAGTTCAATGCTGCATCCTGCTGCACTGTGAATCGCCGGAGTTCGGAAAGCAACGTTGTCTGCCATAGATGTAGAAAATGATTCTATTACGACGTGGAATACTGCAACGCTGACGGTAATAAACTTCTCAATCTGGTAAATACTCTCCGGAGGCATTGCTTTCTATGAATTTCCCTCAGCGACCCTATCAGCCATTTACGGTTCGCTAAGAATAACACGGGAAGGGGGCCAAAAAGAGGGGACAGCATGCTGAAATGCATGTACGGAGTACTGTAGTGAAGGGGCTGAACAATGCATATCACAGGAGGATTACATAGGAAGAAGAGGAAAGGAAAAAGGAAAATCAGGACGAAAAAGAAAAGAGTGGCAGGGGCATTCGCTCCGGGGGTAGAAAACCATGTTCCGTCGAGGATTGCAGTTGAGGCCTGCAGCATGCTAAGAGTTGAGAAATCAACTGGCAGGTCGGGGATAACTCGAGAGGAGTAGACTATTACTTTCATGTCCCACATGGTCTCTATCAATGCGATTCTATTGAATGACAGACAGTCGACAGTGTGCACTATTGAAAAGATAAACCCGGCCAAGGCTCTTACATTGACTAGACATTCAGAGATGCTTGATTTGACTAGACTAGTACAAGCTAGAGTGAGACGCCGTTGAGGTCTGGGAGGTGAAGAGACGTGAACATGAATGACAAAAATGGAGAAGGCTCACGGTGTCTGGTAGGTGTGTAACTTGACAGAGTAGATGTAGATGTGTAAAGCTTACAAATAATCAAAGAAAAGAAATCCACAAGAGAAAAAGAATCTCGGTACAATTGACTACCATTGCAATCGGATGCGACACAATACAACAGTACAACACCAGAACGCACTTTGTTACTGTGCAGTTGCATCTAAAATTAAAAACCCATACTCGAAAAGAATAAACGAAACCAAACATATAGAAAAACGCCGCAAAGGGTATTCGTCCGCTGTCCGCAATAATCAAGCGGAACGGCGGAAGCTTGCCACGAGTGACGAAGGTTGGTTTGATTGCGATGTTCACCTTTCAGATCTTTCAGGTATGACGTCGAAGAGGGCAAGAGACAAGGGAGAGAAAAGGAATAGGAAGAACTCCGGAGTAGACGTGAAGAAAGGAAACAGTACAAAAGTCCGACGTCGCATTGACGGCCAGAAGAAGAAAAAGCAGACGAGTCGGCGGCGTGATGAGAATGATGGGTAGACGGAAGACGGAATAGAGATGCACTACGGTGAAAAAGTAAGTAGATGACAAGAAAGGGAAAGCAGAGGGCCAGGAAATGAAGGGAAAAGAAGGGGAAAAGAGGAAAAACTCAACAGAGCTTGCTTCACCTAGGTAATGTGCCGTCCAAGGCTTTCTTCTTCCTGCCGGTGTGGCCGCAATTTGGCATGGGCGTCGACGATCATTGCCATGGCTCATGGAATCTGATATTTGATCAAGTGCTACTGATGAACGAAAGACAGGTCTCTCCTGCTAATGATGCCCAATAATGCGCGCGCGCTATAGCGTAAGAGTAAGAAGGTCGTCCAGCCGTGGGAGTGAGAGTCGCATGTCGTCTACGACGACGGCTCGCTGATGTATCTGGTTTGTACTTTGATAGATTGATTGCGAGTGCAATGTATTGACTGACCGAGTACAAGTATGAGAAGTTGAGTACTGACCCTTGTGCTCGGTCCATGTCCACTTTGGGGGCTAAATCCTTTCTCTATTTTGCTATTTGTCAACTTCTCAACTTGCCTCTCTCTACTCTCTAGTCAATCTACGTTGCACTCAACCAGCTATTGCATAGGGCTACAAGCTGTATGTAATATGTAGCAATAAGCTGTAGCAGTCATCATGCAAGATGCATGGCGGGAGAAGAGCGGCGGGGAAGCATCAGCGACATTAGTTTTGATTTTCAATCTGTCGATTGCAATGGAAAAAGTGTCTACCTTTTGTGATCGGGGGAGGGACGAAAAGAGAGAAAAGAGAAACGAGAAAAAAAGAGAAAAGAGAAAAGAGAATCAGCACTGGAAAGGGTAATATGCCGTATTATCCCTGTCTATGTTCACAAAAGTCGCAGTCGAGGAGACCGGGATTTGCGTGATTTTTCTTTTTCTTTCCTCTACTCTTATTCGATCCTCACCAAAAAGGTTAATGCCCGGCGATCACTGCGACAGTGATGCAGACCCTGCAAGCTTGCTCAGAATGTTGACAGTGTCCTGAGTCGACTGAGTTAACTCCATTGAGGTAATCATCACACCAATAATTGGCCTTATGCACATGCAGCCACCATTTTCTATTATTCGTAATTCATCCCGTTCGGAATCTCTCCATCACTTTGCACAGCACCATTGCAGAGCCAGACTAGACACAGTACATGGATCAATCTGCAATGGTTCATGTCAACCAAACGTGTGTGTGCGTCCGTGTGTCTAATCACTTACACCATTTAAGCTACAGCTTACTATAGCTCAATAGCTTGTAGTTTGACATGGAGGTTGCAGCCCTTTCGTAGACTGCATATGCCCTGTCACATGCAGCATCAAGCAGCCAACCCGGTAGCAAAGATGTCTGCTCAAGACTATGTCGACTGAGATGTGTGTGTAGACATTTGCGTGAATATGTATGCTCGAATGCTCTTGTCATCACACCACTCACCGTCACCGGTGTTCAATCAGAGTTCAGTTCACAGTATTGAATCAACTACGCATATAGATTTTGTCATGTGAACCAAACAGCACGTGTTTGCAGTGACTTTAAGAGGGTTACCAATGATTCGCACGATGTGCGATTTGTATCAAAATAATTAGATCTGGATCAAAAGCTCAAAAATATAAAATAATTTTATTTCAAAACTGGACATTTTTGCACAAAATAAGTATACAAATACAATACTAAAAACAATAGAAAAAAAGACAATACTGAAATAAACAAACAAACACAAAAAGGTAAGTTGTGAGATGAAAAATACCGAAAAAAAAAATTCACACAAAACTGAATATATTCAAAACAACATATCCTTCACCATGGTCTCGGCATTAGCAAGACAACAAAGACAGCCACGAGGATTCCAGACATTGTCAAACACACCGTCATAATTAGTGGTCCTTTTTACCTCCACCATCTTCATGCTTTCTTTTTCTTTCTCTTCTCTGTGCTTGCCCCGTCTCTCCTCCATCCTTGCTATCTCCCCAACAAAGTAGGAATGGCTGGGATGTGCACGCTACCAACGCTTTTCTGACGCCGTTTAGCCATGTTTCTCGTCTCAGTTGTGCTTCTTTCTTTTCTTTTTCGTCTCCTCTCTATCCTGTGTTCTCACCATTTCCGTAGATGCTTCCATTTTTCCGATTGTATTACTTCAACCATTCTAGAGCCCTCCTCCTCTTCCTCCCAATCTACCAAGCACAGACTCTACCTTTTTATCCGAGACACCACAACCCCGAGACATGCTCGTCGATGCACGCATTGTCGAGGCGTCTACGCTTACAAAGAGCACCTCTGTACGGTTCCGTACTACAGAACAGTGGAACCTGCGTGTTTAAGACGTGCATCTACAATGGGAAGACTGGAGACACTGCAGGCTGTAGGTGTATATACGAGTGGATGTCGCAGTTATTCTATGCACGCACTTTGTACGACAGTACTCGTACTACCGATAACTGGATGGCACTGCAGATTGTACCCCTAAAGTACTATATAGTTTGTACTACACAGATGCAGTGATGACTGGAAAGGCAGACACATTTTGAGTTCCCCACAAGAAAGACACAAGACACAAGACACACCGGGACGGCGCATTGAACATGCAACCAACAGACTGTGTCGGTGTAAGTGCGGTGTACTGCATCCGCAATGTCTTTTACTGATATATGGACGATATGTGTGTCTTGCTGCCCAACCTCGTGTTTTTGTATTCACTTTTTATTTTATTTTATTTTTTAGTTGGACTATTTGCAATCACATCTGCACCACGTTGTCCTCTTTGCTTTTCGCCTTAATTTCTATCGTCTCCTCTTATTTTCAAATTTTCTTTCATTTTTCAATCATTTTCCTGCATCAATCTAGAAATTGTGCGTCATGACCCTCTATTGACTTGTGATCATTTGTGTCACCGTCTTTTGAAAATCCCCATTAATATTCTCCGAGCGGCGTTCGGCCGTACTATGGATATATAGCTTAAATAATATTAATCTTATTTTTTTTTTTCAAAAAAAAATCCTGCGATATAAAGTAATCCAATCGAATCAATGGCAGTCACGAGAATGAAGCGGAAGAGAGCGGGCATGAATGAGAGGATGACATCAATTTGGAAGAGGCAAAAACCCAATCGACAAGGCATTTTCACGAAAAAATGACCTCATGTGACTCGGCGTTGACTGTCTTGATTGTAATGTGACTGGCGACTGGTGACGAACCGACTGGGTTTGTGACCAGCTTCTTGCGAGTTGCGACTGGGATTAATGAGGCGGTGAAGAAAGCCTCGAGCCCAGTGCTTTTTTCTTTCTTTCTTTTTTTTTTTGAATTAGTTTTTTTTTTTTTTTTTTTTTGTTTGCTTCTTTCTTCCTTTCTCTTCTCTGTTTTCTGTTTTCTACTATTTCCTTTTCTTTCTCAGACACCGTCGGACTCCGCCTTCGTTGGACTTTTTGCCTTTTGTTTCCCTTCCCTTCTTTCTCATTTGCTGTAACCTCGTATTGTTTCTCCAGTGATGTCAGAGTACATCTCAGTCATTCATAACGGTTTGATGGTTAATAAGTCATGTGCGCTCTAGGCCAGCCTGTCGCAGACCTAGTCATCAGTAGTGCCGTACTAGATATAGATAGAGTGCTAGATAAGTGCTAGATTGGCTCTACTAAATTGCTCGGTTGTGTCAAACCCCTGCTATGTACTGTGATTGGTAGATCGTGATTTTGAAATGGCTTGTTGATAATGGACTTGAATGATATAACTGGACTCGGATGGATTCATATGGATTAACGGTTGTCTCGCCGCCACCGACATTCTTTCGTTGGACTTACAACTTGTTACTCTGTACTTCATTTCGACCGCGACAAGCCGCAAGACCAACTTGTCTACTTGCCGTCTGCGTTGACCCTTGATGTTGTAGTTTTACTAGTAATTAGTTCGTAGACCCTGAAGTACAGCCCCCCCCAAACCCCCCCAAAGTCAAGCTTGTCCCTTGAGCTATGGCACGGTCCGTAGTATTACTAGTATTTTCGCCACTGGTTGCCGTCTGTCTGTTGTTATCTGATGCTGTATGTTATTATCGACAACCATCGAAGTGTTGACATGGAGCTGTTAATTTTCTTAAGCGAGGTTTTCTTTCCTTTTGTCTATCATCGTTTCTTCTTTTTCTTGCTATTGGTCTTGTTACTGTTTCATGTTTTATTATTACTTTTAAGCTTTCTTTTTCGTGTCTTCCTTGTCTGATATTCTTCTGCAGTCCTTTTGATAGTCTCTTCTAGACGGTACTTTTGCTGATGGTGTGATGCCTGGCAGACCGCGAGCCATCTCAAATATCGAAAGTGCAGATAAAAAGAAATATGAGTCGTTTAAATCAAACAGACCAAAAAAGCCACCGGAAGAATCGCAACGGTCTGAACGTGGTCAATCTCTCCGGTCCTCGCCGATGGAAGTATTTTCTGTAATTTTCTTTACTTACTGAGTACTGTACCTCTACATTCAGTGTTGAGATGAATTGTACACCGTCTGACCGCATCATTTTGTTATCGTGTAATCCTTGCAGACAGAGATAAACCTGTCCGACCAACCTCCACCTTGCTCTGTATCACATCATGCACACACTGTACTCGGTGTACACATGTGCACTTTGCCTCTTGTGTCTCGCTTCTCCCCACGCGCCATTCCAAGACGGGACTATCTGCAGTACTATTTCGCCTGTATCACTGCTGGTCTGCAACCGACCTCCTCTTTTCTGCAGCACATCGTTCTGCACTTGTTAATGTTCCTTGTCCTTTTGACCTTCTAAGGTGTACTCTTGTGTTCTTCCGCAATCCATTCGTATCACGGCTTCCTGTCGTCATTCTATAATATTACGTGGTTGTCTGAAGTAGAGTGTGACCGAGTCGATTATGCAGTTGTCAATCCACAGATAGACAAGCTCGACGATTTAATCGTAGCTATATTGACTCTATCTTTTATTGTTTATCTCTTACCTTTTATCCTTGCATCTTTTCACACCTTTGCCCTATATTTTCAAACGCCGCTGCCTAACGGCCTCCGGTGTGGCAATGAGAGGCAAGAACCGGCCACGGCCATGTGTACGCAAGCAATGCTATTATGATAGGTATACGATAGACAGATGATAGGGTTGATAGACAGATGTGCAGCCGATTTCATGGCCATGTGCAGAAGAGCGAAGAAGTCAAGAATAGAAAAAGACGACGGAATAATGCGAGGAAGGGGCATAATAGGCAAGAACAAGGGCATCACAAAAGAGGGGTAATTTAAGCCAATCAAAATGCAGCCAAGGTGCGGGCGCTTAGCTGAAAAGTGACCACATGTACTATTCAACGTACTTACTATCCCTTTGCAGTAGGCAGTGAGTCGTCCTGCAGCGTGCTTGCCTGCCAGTCTGCATAAGCATACAGGACAGCTGCTGCACGGAAAGTGCACTGCACCATTAATGGCGAATCAGCGTGCAGCCCACATCTCCTTCTGTGCCGTCTTTTCCTTTTTCGGATCATCTGTATAAGTGACAGTGACCAATCATATTAGGGAGCTAATGCAGAGACCCAGTTTTCCCCCAACTCCGAGCCGTTCGACTTGCATGTTTCTTCTTCTTGTGTCTTTTTTTAACAACAGCTATTCTGTTCTGGTGTGATCGTCTGTTATCTATTTGTGTATATGTAAGTGTGTATTTGGAGAGACGGACTCTGTAGTGGTGTATATGCTGCATCTACAACCCCTGTCACACTGTACACTCAACACTGCACGCGCCGACCTTGCCGCCCTCTTACCGCTCGCCCAAGCTCTCTCTCTCTCTCTCTCTCTCTCTCTCTCTCTCTTCCTCTATTCCTCTCCTTTTCTATCGACAACCGTTTGTACGCAGACTCTGCTAGTCCACCCATTCTATACCACTTTCTCTACTTTAGCCGTTGTTCTATTCTTATCGTAGCGTTGAACATCACCACACTGCATCGGCTCGACACCATCGTCATTGCGTATTGCATGGGGTCACCGTGCCAAAAATAGGCTCTTCTTCAGGTCATTCATCTAGCTGTCCTCTTTCTATTCTCATCAACGTTGTGCTGCTGCATATCTTCAGTCTATTCCTGTCAACACTGTAGTGTCATTTCCCTCTATCGTCCTGTGCTCGTTCTCTGCATATGTTAGTGCTGTGACTACCCCTTGTCACAATCCTTCGCACTGCTGAATCTCACTGGCTATCGTTGTTGCTTCTCATATCTTCCCCTCTCTTGTGCCACCAACATTGCACTACTCTCCTCCATCGCTACTATCTCTGCTATCTCTGCTCTGCTATTGCTGTCACTATTTCTCCTCTCTACTATCTCTCATACTCTATCGATACTGCTACTACTCCCGCATACCGCTCATCACATCACCCACCTCCCAACCCTACCCAACCCCATCCTATCACACAACCCCTGTCACATTCACTACACGGCACACACATCTGCATCCTACTACATAACATCTGTAGCCGCCCACTCTCGATTCATCGTCTTCTTTTTTCTTTCCTTTACGATTTTGCTTTCACCTCAATTACTCTAGAATCGTTTCCTTGTTACTGTCTCTTTGTTCACTACATCTACTGCTACTACTGCTTGTGCATCTAATACTATTTTGTTATTTTATTTGCCCCTTATTCATACATCCCGGCGCCAACTGTGGTATATCTATCTGATACTTCTGATATTTCTGACACTTCTGATATTTATCTCCTTGACTCTGGTTTACTATCAACTTACTAGTCCCCATCGTTGATCGAGAGGACCCCGGCAACGGAATCAAAAGAAACAAAACACTCGAAACATTCAGCATCAAAACAATCGGCAACGAAACATCTGACATCGAAACAGTCTGACATTAGCGATAAACATTCAGCTCAGATCCAGTATATTTCAGATATCAAACATCATCTCAAACACTACAACATTAGCAAAGCAGAAAAGAAGAAAAGAAGAAAAGAAGAAAAGAAGAAAAGCATCTACACCACTGTGGTGTCGACGAGGTACACTCATTGCGAAGGACCGACACACAAACACATCCCCATTTCGCCTTCACAATGGTCAGTCTCCTCACATTCTCTCTGACTTTGTTTACATCTTGACTAACAAAACAGATGCAATCACAGATGATTGCCACGCGGGGGACGTCCATGGAGATGCAGCAGAAGAACTCGCTCATGATCCATGACTCCTTCTTCAGCTTAAAGGGCGCCCAGGACCGGCCCGTGTCCGTCGCCACCGAGTTCATGGAGTCTGACTTTGAGGATGACATTGTCAGTGAGTACGGGTATGATGACGGCGAGAACTCGCCGCGCGCCAGTCTCAACTCGGGCCAGCCCAGCTTCACCACCATCTCGTCCTACGACGAGGTCCCTACACCACGGTCTAGTCAGGTGCCCATGGCCATGTCCATGTCTATGACCACAGCATCACCGATTCAGATTGAAATGGAAATGGGCAAGCCTGTCGAGGGCCCCCGGGGACCACACCTGTTCCGCATCTCCAACCTGTCGGCCGAGTTTGAGAACGCCCTGTCTCTGTCGCCCGTTACACCAAAAGTGCACTCCTACTACGCCCAACACACACAGGCACAGTACGAACAGTACGAACAGCAAGCGGCACAACAGGCACAATACGTAGATCGTGCACCACCCCTTCCCTATGGCATCACACCGCTGCCTCCCACTCCCCGGAGAAACTCGGGCCCCTTTGCCTTTACCCATGAAGAACTTGACACCGGCAAGCTGTCTGTGTGGTCACCAGAGCACGTCGCCCAGTGGATGCTCAATGCTGGCATTGAGCTCCAGGTGTGCGAGCGCTTTATCGAGAATGATATCACCGGCAGCATCCTCATCACACTCAAGTTTGAAGACCTCAAGGAGCTTGGCATCCCGTCGTTTGGCATCCGCACCAACGTGTGGACCCAGATCAACACCATGAAGAACGTCAGACCCCGGAATGAGGAGCCCCGGTCAGAGACGCCCATCGAGGACGAGCCTGACCGCAAGGTCCGCCGCGAGGTCCGCCGCATGAACAGCTGCACGACACCCACCGTGGGCCCGGCCAAGACTACCCTCCGCAGAGGGCCCAGCGTGCGCCGCCTCAAGAACATGCAAAACAGCGCGCTCGAGGATACCATCTCTCCGCTTGAGAGCGTGTCCATTGTCGGCATCGAGCAGGTCCTGCCCAAGCTGCACCAGTGCTCCAAGGGCGAGAACTGCAGCAAGTGGCGCCGCCAGCAGCGCATGATCGAATCCTTCAAGCGCGAGCACCCCTTTGCCGACGTGGACAACCTCGACAAAGCCGGCGGCATCATCATGATTGCCGGCGACCCGGGCAACCCGCAGACGGCTCGGTCCATCAATCCGTCCGACGACGAGATTTTCCGGCCTGTGTCGGACGCCATGCCGTCGGTCGTGGCATCTTCGGACGTCATGGGGCCGGCCTTCCCGCCCGTGCCCGTCGCCCTTGAGGCTGGAAGCCTAAGCGCCGTGCAGTCGCGCGATCCCCAGGACAATGTGCGCCAGTTCCTCAGCTTCCAGCACCAGCACATTGGCGTTTCCACCTCCAGTGAGGTGCCGCCAACACCGCCGTTTGAGCTCTTCCCGGCACGCGCCCAGGCCACCGAGCGTCTGCGCGCACTGCCCAAGCTGGCCATCCCAGCACAGAAGCAGTCACTGCAGCAAAAGCGCCACTCCCATGAGGTGACTCCCAACAAGCACGACAACACACTGTCGGCGCACCCCATGTCGGCACACCCGAACTTGAACTCGGCCAACTACGCATACCCGCCGTCGTCGCAGACGGCCTCGGCGGCGCCGAGTTCGAGCACGTCGTACACCAACACGGCTATTGAGGAATCCCCCGGCCGCACTCCGACTGCACCTTACCGGTTCGGTACTCCGTTCACCGAGGTTGATGTGCCTGTTACTGCTGTGCCCACGGGCCCCATTGCGCGTGACACATCGCAGTCTGTGCCCCCAGACATGAGCTACCGCGCTGCACCCCAGCGCACCATGTCGCGCGCCTCGGCTCGCCGGCCCTCGTTCCCCGTGCTTCCATCGCTGCACGAGAACAGGGTCGCCGCTGGCAATGCCCAGGCCATGTCTGTCGGCCAGCAGCGCGCCGCCTCGGCCATGGGCCACAGAAGCACATTCCAGAACGTGAGCCCGACGATGTCTCAGGGATTCCAGCAGCAGGGCGCCCAGGCTGCCCCGGCTGCAGCCCGTCAGCTGCAGGCCCCGCCGCGCCACGTCTACCCGTGGTCGCCGCCACAGAAGAACTTTGAGAAGGCCATTGCACCGATGTCGCTGGTCACATCGACCCTGACTCCCCCGTCGACGACATCGTCGTCTCTGGCTTCGACCAGCTCCAGTGGCTCTAGTAGCCTTGCCAACAGCACCAACGCCACGCCCGCATCGTCGGTCGACTCCGCCAAATTCGCTACGGGCGGCCCGATCTACCCCGACGGCATCAGCTATCAGGGCGATGTCAAGAAGCGCAAGACCAAGATGCTGCGCCATGAGTGGCACGACCGCTTCATCACCCTCAAGGGCACGCGCCTCGCCGTGCACAAGGACCGCGCCACGACCAAGCGCACGCTCGAGTACGTCGACATTGACGACTACGCCATTGCCTGCTCTACCATGGCCGCGTCCACCAGCAAGCTCAATGCCGCCTTCAAGGCCATGAACATTCGTCGCGGCAGTGACGGCCCGTCCGGTGCCGGCGGCAACAGCAAGGAAGACGTCGCTGCGTTTGCCTTTCAGCTTATCCCTCAGGACAGCAAGGCCGGCGTGCGCCTCAGGAAGCGCGACAGCGCCATGCCTGGCGCTTCCTCTTCCGTCGAGGCATGCTTTGCATCGCCCACTGATACGTCGGCTGCGGGCTCTGCTGATGTGCCTGCCCCCGGCCCACCCGAGGCGTCTAACGGCACGGGCAAGACCCACCACTTTGCCGTCAAGAACCGCGACGACCGCATTGAGTGGATGCGCGAGCTGATGCTGGCCAAGGCCATGCGCCAAAAGGGTGCCGGCTTCGAGGTCAGCGTCAACGGCAACATGATCTAGTCGGAAAAGGATGAACAACAAAAAAACGAAAAACGAAAACCCTTAAAAACAATATCCCGACACTCAATTGCTTTTTTATTATTGTTTCTATATCGGCTACATGGATACCTCACTGATACGGTCGTTGATCTTTCATTTGTTTGCTTTGTTCTCCGTCTGTCTCTCTGCTTCCCACACCCTCATTTTACCTTTTTATCTTTCTCTTTCTCTACCTCATGCATATTGGATGGAAATAGGAATACCTTGGGCTCACTTTATTTTTACTTGTTTTATTTCTTGCTGTTCTTGAACTATACCACCACGTTCCTTCGCCGGACTTGTCTGCTTATGCTCCTTTATTTTATCTGCCAATTTATCACTCGAATAATAGTTATCTTACTTCACTCTAACTTGACTTGTACTCAAACGGAAGCGTTTTAGAAGTGATTGATAAAAGACGTTTCCACAACACCGGGAGATGGCGAGTAGATCCTGGCTCAGATAGATAGAGAGGAAAAGAAGGCAGACACTTCAC
Source organism: Ophiostoma ulmi (assembly GCA_029298715.1). Taxonomy (NCBI): domain Eukaryota; kingdom Fungi; phylum Ascomycota; class Sordariomycetes; order Ophiostomatales; family Ophiostomataceae; genus Ophiostoma; species Ophiostoma ulmi. Next base: position 235,137 of record JANSLN010000001.1, on the reverse strand, counting down.
TGCGGTTTTTTCATGCCACATACCTGTCCGCGCTCACCGTAAAGTCTACATGCATGCCAAAGACATTGTAGTAAGAAAAGGCTAGTTAGTTTAGCTATAGAGTGGGACCTCTTCTCCCTCCAACAGGTTCCAAGCTGGCGACAGTAGACAGGGATACTTCCTGCAAAGAAAACACAATATTCTAAATATGGATGTTTTATGCATTAGCGTTGTTTGTAAGCCCTTGTAATATTTTAAAATTGCATATGGAGGTCGTATCTGGAGGAACAAAATGCATCACATTAAAAAATATTGTAGCGCACAGGTCAAGAGTGAGATGTTGATATTTCGTACACCTGACAAAACAGACTTAATGCTTCTGATCGGCAAAGGAGAATGCTCCCATCATATCTAGTGCAGGATGAGGCTGTAGAGGCTCCGCGGGTAGATGCCGTGTAGTATTGCAACCCAGACATAGGTTCAGAACAGTTTCAACCCCTTTTCCCTTCTATCTCACCCCTTTCTTGTGCTATGCTTGTGTTCTAGAAGGGAAGCAAAGAGCTTCTTGGCCGTCAGCCGTGTCTTCTTCTTCAAAAAATAAAAAAAATAACTAATAAGCGAGCTTTGATTGTTTTGAGCCCTGATATCGAGCTTCGCAAGCTCTCGTAACAATAACTTGCCGCTATCATCGTAATGCTGTATAAAGCCGCTCTGTTTCCCTGTCTTTCTTGTCTGTCAAGAAAGAATCCAAGAACCAACCGCCCATCAAGCTTCAGCAACTCATACGCACCGGCAAGTTCTCAACATGGACATTCAACAGCATTATAAATGTATACAAGATAAGCTGGAATACTCGTGCGGCCACAAGTCCAAGCTGGGGATGACACAATGTAGTCGTCACTCAGGAACACACCTACGGTGCAGTCACCCTACAGAAAGAGTCACTCATAGTTTAACTACAAAGGGGTCGTGCTGTTATACTATAGACAATAGTCATAGATCACACAGTGCGGCACTCAGGCTCCAGCGGAGAGCCGGAGAACAGATGTCAAATCCTAGTGTTCTAGGTGTAGCTAGTGGACTCAGCCAGCTACCAGCCTCCATGCTCCAGCTGTCTCAACCCATGCAAGCTTGGTTGCACGATACCAGTCAGCCTGGGTCCCCCTCCACGCAGACGCATCGTTCCAACCACGAGTTGCATGGCCTATCTTCAAACCAGGGCACTCAGACCAATCAGGTCTCCCAGATGGAGGCTCAAGACCAAATGCCGCCAGTTCAATTCCCCCTTCCAGACGCTGCTCAACTGACTGGAAATAATGGCACTAGCTACTGGCATCAAGCTCAGTACAACGGCGAGCATCTCGGTGCCGCATGGTGCCATGACCAGATGCAGCATCCAACCCAAGCAATCCAACCATTCATTTCTGGAGATACTAGCCAGCAGTTCCGTGGGACAAACCTGGGCCATGTGGAGCTGGTACATGACACCGGCGTGCCTTCAACGTGGAACCAAGAATACTCGGAACATGACTGGGCTATTCAGCAACTCACCTCTTCAAGCGCCACAGCCCCTGCGTCCTACGAACCTGGAAATACAACCGATTATTTCTATCATGACTCTAGAGTCTACGATGTGGCGGCCACATCTGAAGAGGACGAGCTTTTTGATGGATGTCTTGAAAACGACATTGAAGCTTGATTTATGGAATGTATGGAAAGAATCCTATCAAGACGAGAAATTACATATTGACATGACGGCACTGACTGACATTTTTGAGCTTTAGTGTTTAAAATATATTACGCAGCAGTTACTAGCGCGTTATATGCTTAGGGATTGCAGATATGGGTTTTAGATAGATGTGACTGTTGGAAGAGGTGATCGGGCTTGGGTCATTCACATCTAGGGTACGGAAAAATAGACACCGGGTATGGGATGACATTTGGGATATGTATTACGGTATGAGGGAATAATGGTTAATTGTAAGAAGGAAAAGCTAGTTTACTTAATTTTAGATATTTGGTCTTGAGTTTTATTTCCATCTCTCCCTTGGCTAGGATTATCTGTCCGCCATGTTTGTCAAGCAAGCTTCATATATCATTCCAGACAAATGGTCACTTCAAGTGGAGTCGACCTCATCACGCACGTGGCGGGCCGCTTCGAAATTGTTGGATGAGTGGAATGGTATTATTTATTGTTGTCCTTCTTAGGTTCCATCCTATCTATGTGGCTAGAGGGGATGAGGGGATAGTCCCTCATACACTGTGTGTATACGGTGTATAGCTAGTCAGACACGGTGTGTCCTGACAGAAATGGGACGTGAGTCTGTGTTGGCACGCTAGCAGGTGTACCTCCCGTACACGCACGAGAAAACCAGTCCTGCTAGTCATCAAGGCAGCAGCTAAGACTAACTAAACGCAATGTGATTGTGTGCCTTTGTAGCCACGGACAGGCATCGGGCCCTGCCCCGTTTTGGGTCCATTCTCCGTGGGCGACTTGCTCTTACAGTCTGAAATTTTAAACTCGTTGACTGAAAATAAAAGATCAGTAGTTCTCTAGCTGAAGGTATTAAAAGATCGGCATCAAGGTTTAGCTTAAGGCTGGCTTTGGATGATATCAAGGGCTATATCAACTATATGCCACGGAAATGATCAAAATCAAGTAAATCCACATAGAAAAAAGCTATCACGTCTGAAACCGCACAGAACTACACATTTAAATTGTACCCTGTCTTGACATATTATTACTGCAACCGCAAAGATATGATGCGAGGTGTCGGGGCCTAGGACTTTTCGAAAACATGTACATTGTCAAGACAAAACGGGTAAGATCTGCTTGCTATTAAAGTATCTGTGCTTGAGCTTTATGTGCACCGACTGGCGCATGATCGGCCGTGAATAGCTTTAGTAAAGTACTTGTCAGTACAACTTGGTCGTCGGCAACTGTATGCGTTACAAAGTAGGATATTGTACCCATGAACCCATGCATGTGACTAGTTCCTATCGCAGTGTACTGAGTATTATAATTTCTTACGCTTTCGAGCGGTCAGTACTGCAGTTACAAGGGTAAATAAGTGCACCATGTCAAGTACACCTAGTAATAATAGTGTAACTATTGATGGAAAGGTATCCGACAGGGTGTTTACTTATGCCTGCTACCTTCGTAAGCCCGTGAATCCCACGACAATGTGACAGGCCAGTGTCCTTGTCCTTTTATTATCATGAGCACGGGCCATCCCCACTACTTCTCTGTTATTCCAACGATAATTCACACCCCTCCCATCTCCCACCTCCAGCAAGCTCATGTTTTCCTTCCTAGCTCCTAGCTGTGATTATCTGCCACTTCGGTACCAAAAAACCCTTTTTTGGGAATGCATTGGCGTATCGGGGAGGGGGGTGAATGACGAATTGCTATTTTTATAGATGCTTGGGATACATTAACATATACGTATAAGAGGCCTCAAGGCAGTCGGGTCTCGAAGGTCTCCTCCACGGGGAACATGATTCGCTCTCGAGCGAATGCTACGTATTATTGTCAGACCACAATTAAGTAAATTCAGTGACAAGGGGCTGGTCATTGACAATCTGCAACGGCTTCCGAGCGACAACAAGGTCTAGGTCTAACTTTGACGGCTGTGCTATCCGCCACCGATTGCTTTTGTCAAAGTGCCAAGATCTATAGTCTTGCACCAAGTTGTCGCTATCCTGCCATTGATATGACATCTGATGGCATAGGCACATTGTAGAAAGAAGGAACTGGTGACGTAGGAGAAAATATAAATTTCAGAGTCAAATATAAGCCGATGTGTGAGTGGTGGGAGACACTGCGCATTCGGAGATCCTATCGGTTTCGTGGTTGATTTCAAGTTTGCTTCCACGTCTAAGAATAATCAAGTGCCAATCGCAGTTATGAATTGACAGCCTGTTGTAAAGTAAGCCGCCAATGTACATTTGTGTGTACAAATACTTGTGCAATGAAACAAGTTTTATATTATAAGCATAAATTGCCTACGAATAAGATACAAAGAAGGCCCACCAATAATACACTTAGACGGACGGGTACTACCCTTAATGCGACATCGTCGACGGGACCATTTACCGGGCAGCCGGGGATGCAGAGCCTTGTTTTTCAACATACAGCCATTAGCAACTAGCAGCCGATGTCTTCAAACTTAGCAAACGTTAATATCTTCAAATCAGATTCATCGACGCTCTTCCCATCGCGCTAGACACCCCGCTCAATAACCCGAACTTAATAGAAACTCTGATTGTTTATAGTGCGGATATATATATATATATCTCTCTCTCTTTCAATCAAGTTACCATTATATTAGAAAATTAAGCATAAGACAATAGATGTACGCGATATTCGATTGAAGGTAGTAATGTACAAGTATGAGGTAGCCGTGAGATTTTGCCAAAATCAATTTTTTATCACCGGCGAATAAAAACACGAGCCGTGGAGATTATCAAACCATGGAGTCCAGCTTGAACAAGTAACTTATGCTTAATTAAAACGTTTAGTACTTTTGCTTCCAAATGACACCCAGGAGTATGTGCAACTTTTCAGGCCAGTCGGCAGCGGTGTATGCATAATCGTACACCTCTAGGAGCAACATGGCCGGGGACTGTTTAGGCGTCTCTCCGGCAAAGATGCCACCTCATACAAGTATTTCACACATACCAGTCCTATCAACGACCAAGATTAGCTTGTCAACCGGACTCACATCATCTAACTGGTTATATGGGAACGCCGGTTCCTCCCAGTATTGCAGGAAGCCTTCTTACTCGAACTTCAACCAACAATGAGAGTAGTGTCCTCTCCTTGTCTAACAAAGAGAGGGCACATTACGCTTCCCATATGGCCTTTCTTCAACCTCCAGAGCCACAACAAATTCGTCCAAGATCTCCTGTCAGTTACGCACAGATACAGAGCGTGCAACACCAAACAGCTCAAACATAATCGGCGCACCAATGGCTTCATCCGCTCCCATGACTTCGGCTCAATTGCTCTCTCCCTCCAGTGCCTTGGATAGCCATATAGTTACTGATAGGACACACCATACCAACTTACAAAGTACCCACTCGGCACCCATCTATCTAAATCCAAGAACTTCTTCTCTGGCACCATACTGCTAGCTCAATATCGCAATAGCAAGGATCAAACTCTGGTTTCCTAGTGACTTTAGGCGCCGCACTTTCGGACAATCCCCGACATCAAATGGTCAAACTCTAGGTCTACCACTGATCTATGGTACGTAATCCGGCTACTTTTTGGCGTCTCCTTCCCAATAGTCCTTGTTGAGTCTCCTGGCTTTGGCTACGTTCCGAATAATACAAGTGGTAATCAAATCTTTGGTAATGTTGGGCTTGGCCGCTTTAACGAGGGAGCGTTTTATGGTATAGGACAAACAGGTTCCTCTCACCTCATGAGTTCCTTCCAAGATCCAGGTTTACTAACAGCTAGACACGTAGGGCAGTCGACATACTTTACACTGGCGCCGAGTTACTGCGGCCTTCAAAGCTCTAGGGTATCCGGCACCATTGGATCAAGTCTACCATTTACCAATGACCCATCTGCTTCCGAAGATCTATCGACGCTATCTGGAAATATGGCATTCACTCAACACTACTACAATAAACGAGAACATTGATAGAGGCGTGGGGAGAGGAGACGCGGATGCTGTGGCATGGCAGAGGCTCGAAGAAGAAGGAAATAGAGATAATGAAGGGCTGCAGTGACGTGATGCACCTCGCTCTCTTATCTCTAACCTCTACTCATCCACAAACATCTCATGAGGTGGAAGTCGTGCTGGCCTACGATGTCTTAGTCACTATATCGTGCATGCATAAGCTATTTTCTATCTAAACCTGCTTGTATACTACTTTATGTCTATTCGGTTATACATTTTCAGACTGCCATTTTATATGTGCTGTTAAACATTATCGATGTCCAGGGATGAGGAAAAATAACCGATTACTCAAACTTGAATCCCATGCGCCACAACGCAGATAATATGTTTTTGCTGGGGCAACATTACTGTAGCCATATTTTAACAAACCTCTAAGAGTAAACGCAGCAATAGCAAATGATTAGCTGAGAACTTTTAGCATAGATTATTAGCAAGGCAAACGATTCGTGTATGCATTGTGGATTCCTTACCTTTCTAGGTCAATTTACATATTGCATATTGAGAGCGAGGACGAGTGCGTACTGTCCTGCTATCTAACTAAGTAACAACCAACACACTACTCCAATACTAAGACTAGGCGTGTAGGCAGGAGGTCGGGCTGGGCTCTCCTAGCCGGAGGCCAGGAGGCCCAGTTTTGTATCTTCACAAGTATAGATCCGAAAAGTCTGGAAAGTAGTCGAGGGGGTTCGTAGTATACCGATCGAGATGAATCTGAAGTCCGAAATCAAAAATATCAATTCTATGATGCGTGGTCCATGATAGACGCGTCTTTGTCTGTTACCGGAGGTGATAGACAAGACTAGTAGTGCTAAAGAATAAAGGTAGAGACAGGCGGTATAGATACGCCTTATTTTACTAATATTTTATTAAACAACGTATCTCTTTTTAATATCTTTCTATTCAACTCTTTCGATAACTATTTAACACTTTTTAATATTTTTTCTTTATTAATATAATCGATTTTATTGTATATTTTGTTAAAGAATTTGTATTTGTTTATCTTCATTTTTAGGCCTTACAATCGAATCAATCATCGATTCAATTATCGAATCAATTATCGAACTAATCATTGAACTAATTATCGAATTAACTACATTAATTATTAAAGCATTATTTTAAAAATATCTTTTATCAAATATACTACAAGAAAAAAACGTCAATCGTACCATCTAACGCATCAAAACATTCACCAAAACGCATAAAAAAAAGCATAAGAATGACTTTAAAATTTATTTTAGCTACAGATTTGCTACTTCCCTTTATCAGCCCCCTGCTTAACCTTAGAGACATTTGTTGAAGTCAAAATGTAACCCTACATATAGAGACTCTGATAACTATGTATGTACTGACAACTGGGCTGGCAGCCCATAGCTATCGTCTCTTTTTTGGTGACTACTTGATTTCTGTCTTGCCAGCCTTCCGTGTACTTGTATTTAACTATTGTGGTGGTGAATTACTTCTAGCGGTCTGTCAAGCACTCCCCGTCCTGTTATTGGCGAAGAATTGATCGAGGCACAGATTGGGACAGGTCTTATACTTCTGACCTTCTGTGGTATAAAGGACCTCAGTGCCCTCTCTGCTTTCCTTTTCTTCAAACTCTTTCTTCTCTTTTATCATCTCTATAATTCACAATCACGTATACTGCCCCATCTACTACAGAGCAGTTGCCATAGTTGTTTACACAATGAACGACCCCCCTGCAGTCTGCCAACTTCTCACGCAGGTATATGCCAGTTGCTGTGGTAAACGGCATGAATCCCTTCTACAGAGTGCCCGGCATCTAGGCACAGACTTCAAGTGCAAGAAGTACGACAGAATGACCATGAACATTCTAGGGAAATGTTGGGGCTGCCTGACAAGCGAAAAAGTCGGCCGCACGCGTGCCAGACTGCAGGCCCCGGCGGACTCTTCGGCTCAAGTCAGCTCCGGCCTGGCTGCCGGCTCTTCCGCCGCATCTGTCCTGTCCGCCGCATCACCTGAATTCTCTAGACAAGCATTGCCAGGGTATCACGCGCATATGCCACCACCCTTCCAAGCCGATACCTCGGGACTCGCACATGCACCCCTATCCCAGCCAGCCTCAAATTCAATGCTTGGTGAATTCGACCAGGCGATGTATACCATCGCGGCACCACTGGAGCACTCTGACCAGGCAACACAATCGATGGCCCGGGCGGCATTTCAGATGTCCTACAACAACGCTGCATCTATATACCAGAGACCGCAACCATATGATACGACAAATTGGGCTAATAGCCCAACACCCAACCCAACGAGTGCCGCCGCACCTCCAGCAACCGAGCCCACTAACCAAGTGTATTCTGCGCCTCAGTCCTCTCCGTACTACCGCAATGCCCATTATTAATTCCTCGAATTTTCGAGTCAAGGTGATAGTTATGATCGGACAATTCAATACCCTTGGGCCTGAGTTCCCGGATGAATTTCTCTCTGAATTTTCTATATTTCTATCATCCTACGTTAATTGCTGTGTGCCTTTGTTTTTATGGTCTGTTGTTAATGTGCTGCCACTATCTGCTGTTCAGTAGCTGGCAGCCGATGATTCTGACAATGTTTACTGTACTCTTGCGTTTCATAGCGACTAGGGACAAACACATGGCACTAAATACATGATAAAGCCACTTGACTACAGTGGGGTAAAAGAAGTACAGCTCAATTTCTAGAACACGATACGTTTTCGCGTTAACAATATCTGACTTCAAGCGGTGATTGACGCAGATAGGTGGTATACTAAATATTAAAAGAAATACTAGTAGATAGTTTATTTGATTTTGTATTGACTGGTATATATTTTTTTATAAATAAAGAAGGTTTTGATATCAAATGAATTAATGCGAAGTAAAGTAATTTATTTTGGTGTTTTGATTTTATTTTTTCAGATTGAGCGGTACTTTTTGTAAGTAACTGCTCATATATGACCGCACTTGCTTTGGGACAGATGTAGTATGTAGCACTTGTAAATCGCCTACATATGTGTAGGCCCGTCTCTAGTGCGGGCGATCTCCCTGTTATGTAGCTAAACTCGTTCCGCATTTCTACGGCAGCGTGGAAGCTGTCTTGTTAATGGTCGAGTAACTTATTTTTATAATTATTTTATCATCTATGCTTTGTCTATGGCTGTAGCATATATGATTTATATAAAATAAAGTAATAAATGAAGTAAAACATGACTGCATTAGACAAATACAGCACCATAGATTAATACATAAACTATTAAAATCATAATTCGTTGGGTTAGGCGTTGGGATGATCACTTGTTCCCTATGTTGAATACTTATTTGCTCTTACTTACCCATGTATCTTATATCTTTTCTCACTCCAACTTATTTCCTATGTTTAATGCTTATTTGCTCTCCTTATCCATGTTTTTTTTGCTGTATTTTCTCCTCACTTTTCCCTCACTTTTCCCGCCCTTCCCCTTGCAAAACTACAACAGCGGAGTCCGTCTCCACTTCACCTGCGTTATCACTTTATGCGTCAGCTGGGGTTGCCGTTGACTGAAAATCCACGTCTGAATTAGCTATATTAAAATACAAGGCAACTTAAAACGCTAATTTTTTCTTATCGCACTAGAATCTTATCGCGTCACAGGAATCTTGATCTACATCAACAACAACCATTGCAGTGGGAAGAGCGACGAGGCAACGACAGCAACTGCGACGACGTTGAAACTTTTACATATCATATTCAAGGTTTAGTCAAATTAGAGAAACTTCAATTTTCTAATACCTTTTCTGCAAACGCTGCACGGCTTATGTCTGGCAAGACTGAGCGCCTCCAAGATGAGGTAGGACTTTGGAAGAGATGACGACAGGAAGACCAGATATACAAGGGAAAGAAGTAGTAGGCTAACAACACAGGGCTCAAAAATACAAGTCGTTATAGCCGGCGGCACGGCCGGCCTGATTGCGCGCTTCTTTGTCGCGCCCCTCGATGTCGTCAAGATCCGCCTCCAGCTGCAGACGCACTCGCTCTCCGATCCCCTGTCACAACGAAACATCAATGGCGGCCCCATCTACAAGGGCACGCTTCGGACCATGCGGCACATTGTGCAGCACGAAGGCGTCACCGGCCTCTGGAAGGGAAACGTGCCCGCCGAGCTGCTCTACGTTTGCTACAGTGCCACCCAGTTCACAGCATACCGCGCCGCCACCCTCGCACTCTCCCAGATCCACGATGCTCTGGGCGTGCCGGCAACACCGCCGCTCGACGCGTTTGTTGCAGGCGCGTCGGCGGGCGCGGCCGCTACGGCCGCGACGTACCCACTGGACCTGCTGCGGACGCGATTTGCCGCGCAGGGCAACGACGTGGACCGCGTCTACGCGAGCCTGCGCAGCGCTGTGCGGGACATTGCACGCGACGAAGGCGTAGCTGGGTTCTTTCGGGGTCTGGGCCCGGCGCTGGTGCAGATTGCCCCGTACATGGGCGCCTTTTTCGCATTCTACGAGGGGCTGAAGCCGGTGACGAACCGGATCCAAAACGAGGTGTTCCGCTCAGGCAAGAGTGAGTTCTTGGGCGGCAACGGACTGGGCACGGCAGATGCAGCAGCGGGCGTCACAGCTGCAGTGCTGGCCAAGACGTTTGTGTTCCCACTGGATCTCGTGCGGAAACGCATCCAGGTACAAGGCCCAACACGCACACGGTATGTGCACAAGAACATTCCTGTCTACGATCGCGGCGTTGCACGGGCGCTGGCGATGATTCTGCGGAACGAGGGCCTGCGCGGTATGTACCGTGGCCTCGTAGTGAGCCTGCTCAAGGCGGCACCGGCCAACGCCATTACTATGTGGACATATGAGCGGGTGCTGCACGTGCTCACACAAATGGATGCTGAGTGACGTCTCTTCGCCCTTCCTTGGCATTCTTCTCTCTTTACTTGCACACATAGATTATGACTTATGAATATACTTAATGATAATGATTTGATTACAGCACAAATGAAACGGAAACATACAAAACCTCTATGATGCCTTTTCCCCCCATTATTGTACACGGGAGAAATGAGTCTGACATGCTCTTTTCGTCTATGGTAGAGTTGACTGCAGGCCAGTCAAGCCACTCAAAGGCTCAGCCGCTTCTTCAGAGTCTCGTGGTAATCTATTTGCCCTGCTTCACCCAGTCCTCGACAGTGCCGCGCACAGCCGACGCCTTCTCCTCGGCAAGCGTCTTGGCCAGGTCGCTGTGCACACGCGCAAAGTTGGCTGTCCGCTCCAGCGCCGCACGCGTTTGCAGATGCGCCTGTGCCACCACCGGCAGCCGCTCCTCGTACTTCCACGCCAGGTCCGACACATTGCGCATCGTCACCGGCAGCAGCGACCAGCCCGCCGTCACACCAAACGCCAGCGGCACAATACCGCGGAACACAATGTTGCTGCGGCGCGTCACGATGCTGCCGGCCATGGCGGCCACGAGCACGTAGACGGCACCGGGCAGAAGGCGCTCGCCCGACTCCTTGGCGGGGGCCAGCGAGGCGATGGTCTGCGTGAAGGAGCGCTCGAGGTCAAAGACCTTGGCGGCGGCGTTGTTGACGCCGTCCTCGGCGGTGCAGGCCTGGCGGTACAGGAACAGGCGGGCGAGGCGGATCTGGCCGGCAAGACGGTCGGTCGGTGTCGGGCGCGTCGAGCGTGTGGTGGTGGATGTACTGGCGGAGGAGGAAGAGGAAGACGATGGTATTAAGTCGGTCGAGGTAGAGTCTGCGGAAGAGGAAGAGGGGGTCTCGGTCTTGGGGATGGTGGCCGATGTGGGAGTCTCCTCGTATTCGTCGTAGATGGGTTTGCGGGCCTGTACGTTAGTAGATGTCTATTGTTGTTTCTCATTGTCGACCTCGTCGTCGTCATCGTCGCTTACAAAGTTGGGAGTCTCGGCATAGGCGACACGGGGGTAGAGGACAGTGCTGCCGAGCAGCAGCGTCGCCGCGACAGGTGCCGCTCTCTGATGCTGTTAGTAATCTGCAGATGAAGAAAGACCCCAATTGACGGCTGTGTCGTGATGGCAGCTGGATGCCTGTGCATGCCGTCATGTGCTGCCGCCGATGCGATCGTGACGAACCTGCTGGAAAAGTCTGGCGGCCATTGCGGGCGGAAGAGGCGCAACGAACAAAAAAGACGAAAAGAAACGAAAACAGAAACAAAGGCCGATGCAAGTACACTCGGAGATGGACAGGAGTCGACGGTGTGTGGCGGCTGGTCGTGGTCGGGTTTGTTCAGGTTGAGGAACGTTTTCTCTCGATTTTCCGTTTCGCACTTGTTATTTTCGCTGCGTGGTTTGGTGATCCATCGCCTCAGTAGTCCGTAGTGTATGTATATCCCGCTATCATTCCCTATTCCGTAAGACTGCAACCAGCTCGGCAAGCTCCCTTTCACGCGGCTATTTTTCGGGTGGTGCCCTGTTTTATTTCGATTTAAAGTTGATTTAAGTTTAATTCTCTACCGTATTCTTGAAATAAATACCTGAATTGATTAAATCCCAGCTACAGCGAATGGCAGCGCTGTAATGGAGTAGCTCTAGCACCTATTCTTCACTAGCACGCGACGCTGCCAAGTAGAGAGGCAAAGAAAATTCAGTGTCCACCAAGCCGGCAGACGATGACGATACTCTCTTTGATTCTAGTTTGAGACTTGTTCAGAGTGGTAGAGCTAGAAGCAATACAATGATCAAGATTGCACGGCGACCACAGACGTCGTGGGTGTGCACACAATGCCTGGGGCACCTACAACGGCGCCGGACATTTGTCTCGGGGCCGGCCCGGAGAGAGGCGACAGCAACAGCGACAGCGACGTCAACAGCACCGGGATTGCCTAGGACAGCATCCACAGCACAGACCAAGGCATCGGTGCCCCCATCAATACCAACGACACACTCGGCATCTGAACAGCACGACGACACAACCCTCAAAGCCATCTTTGACGACTCTGCCGCATGGAAGGCCTTCTCGGCATCCGGCCAGAACAATGCCGGCGGCGGCCGGGCAAAGGTCGGTCTGTTTGGCAATGCCTACCTGACAGAGCCCGCCGGTTTTATGCGGTTCACACACGCCAGCCTCAACAGTGCACAGCGTATCGTGGCCAAGGTCGCCCGGGCCGCCTCGCTCGACGAGTACCGCGCCGTCGTGCGTGACCTTGACCGGCTCAGCGACCTCTTGTGCCGCGTCATTGACCTCTGCGACTTTGTGCGCACAACCACACCCGATGCCGCCATCGGGCAGGCTGCCTCGGACGCCTGGGCTACCACGTACCAGTACATGAACCAGCTCAACACCACCAGCGTGCTCAACGACCAGCTCGGCCGCGCCATGGACACGCCCGAGGTCTGGGCCGCCTGGTCCGAGGAAGAGCGCACTGTCGCCGAGATGCTCAAGCTGGATTTCACCAAGTCGGCCGTCAACCTGCCGCAGGCGTCGCGCGACCGCTTTGTCGAGCTGTCGCAGCGCATCGGCGAGGTCGGCACGCAGTTTGTCGACACCATGGCGCCCGCCCAGCCGTGGGTCGACCTGCCCAGCACAGCCTGCCGCGGCCTCGACCCGACAATGGCCAGGCACTTTAGCACACAAAAGGCCGGCAAGCGCATCGTGCGGCTGCCAGCCGTCAGCGGCCAGGCGTCGCTGGGTCTGCGCACGATCCACGACGAGGATGCGCGTAAGGCGATCTACTATGCCACACGCACAGCATCCAAACAGACGGTGCGCCTTTTGGAGAATATGATCGGACTACGCGCCGAGCTGGCCCAGCTGTCGGGCTTTGAGAGCTATGGACACATGGCCCTGCGCGACCGCATGATGGCCAAATCGCCCGAGTCGGTACGGCAGTTCCTGCAGGCGCTGGCAGCCAACAACGGCACGACCGTGCGCGGCGAGATCCAGGAGCTGCTCGCCAAAAAGCAGCAGACGACGGGCGATGCACACGCGACCCTGGCGGCATGGGACAAGGACTACTATATGAGCCTGGTGCGGCGCGACGCACAGGCCGCAGCTGCATCACCGCCGCGCAAGTCGCACAACCTGCCGCTGTCCGAGTACTTTTCGATCGGCACCGTGATGCAGGGCCTGTCGCGGCTGTTCCAGCGGCTCTACGGACTGCGGTTCGTGCCGCATGCGACGCCGCCCGGCGAGACGTGGCACCCCGACGTGCGCCGCCTCGATGTCGTGTCCGACACGCAGGGCCACGTCGCCGTTCTCTACTGCGACCTGTTCTACCGCGAGGACAAGTCGCCCAACCCGGCTCACTTTACGGTGCGCTGCTCGCGCGAGATTGCACAGGAAGAGGTGGACGAGGCTGCCCAGAGCTTGGCTTCGGATGCCAACCCACTGTTCACCGACCCCCTCGCTGCCGCCAACGACGGCATGGCCATGTCGACCCACGGCGGCGTCATCAAGCAGCTGCCCACAATCGCGCTCGTGTGCGACTTCACCAAGGAGTCGGGCGGCTCGTTCTTCTCCTCGGGCAAGGAGAAGCCGGCCCTGCTGACCCATCACGAGGTCGAGACGCTGTTCCACGAAATGGGCCATGCCGTGCACTCGGTACTCGCCCGCACGTCGCTCCAGACAGTGTCGGGCACTCGCTGCGCTACGGACCTGGCCGAGCTGCCGTCGACGCTCATGGAGCACTTTGCCAGCGACCCGTCGGTGCTGGCCCTGTTTGCGCGGCACTACGAGACAGGCAAGCCTGTAGACTACGAGCAGGTCGCTGCAGGTCTGCGCAATGCACGCCGCTTCGAGGGCATCGACGACGAGAGCCAGATTGTCCTGGCCATGCTGGACCAGGTCTACCATGGACCGGGCGTCAACGACAAGACCAAGTTCAACTCTACACTGGCGTTTCACGACCTGCAGCGCCGCGCCATGACTGAGGGCAGCCCCGTCGACCCGTCGGGCACGTGCTGGCAGGGTTTCTTTGGTCATCTGTTTGGCTACGGCAGCACGTACTACAGCTACCTATTTGACCGCGTGCTGGCCGAGCGTGTCTGGGGCGAGGTGTTTAACCGGGGTGCCGTGTCCGACATGAACAAGAACGGCGGCGCCCTCGACCGTGCCAACGGCGAACACCTGCGAGATAGCCTGCTCCGCTGGGGTGGTGGCCGTGATGCCTGGCGCTGTGTCTCTGACACCCTCCGTGACCCGCGGATTGCAGCTGGCGACGAGGCCGCCATGGCTCTTGTCGGCAGCTGGGGCATTCACCGGAAAAGGCAGTAGAGTTAGAGGGCAAATTCCACTCTCAATGACAATCACGATGATCGATATGATGACAAACATGCATCAGTCCAATATGAGTATATATTTCAGGAACGTGATCAGTAGTGAACGCACACATACATGGTACGACGATGAACGATCTGTACTCTGCGGGAGAGTAATACAGAGACAGTGCATATCGTACTGTGCCACCTCAAATGTCTCTGTGAGCGTTTGACTTATAACACTGTGTGGCACGTTTCCACGCGCTTTGGTAGTTTAATTAGTGGGTCTAATATCAAGTCTGGCCAATCATAGTTGGCGAATATTGTTTACCATTACAGTTTATGCCGCTGGCATAGCATAGACTGATAAAGAAAAGATGAACACGCAGAATCAATCGGCACATAAAAATGGTATTGGCTACTAAGTCGTACTCCCGTGTGAGACTGCAAAAGTGCACTGCATCAGCTGAAGATGATTGACTCGAGATGCACAACCGAGAACAGCAAGGAAAGGCTAGACCGGCGCACCTGCCGCGCCGCCTGCCGTCAGCTGAACTGCTTACATAATTACTATAAATGGAAATAAGAGAAAGCCAAGACACGACAAAACTCTTGGCAAACACTAACCGTCACTGCGCTCCTTTTCGTCGTTCTTTTTTCCTCTTCGCTTTGTCTGTAGCTGAGCTCTTCTTCTTTCTCGTCTTTTGACTTGTCTTGTCATCTCTAATGATACTCACATGGCCAAGATGCGGTACCGCAAGGTAGCCCTAGCCCTCGCGGCGATTACACTTACAGCGCCTTTAGCGCTGGCCAGCACTACTTCTACAGCAAGTACAGCGACTGCAACCTCTGCAGCAACTCCCACCGTCTACAATGCGTCTGCCGCCTCGGCTACAGGCGCCGTCGGCAAGTACGCCTATCTCGGCTGCTACCTCGAGGTCAACGGCCTCAACGGCACAGCCCCCGGCGGCCGCTCGCTCGAGGGCACCACCACCGACGAAGTACTGCCCGGCGACATGACCGTGCCCAAGTGTCTCGCCTTTTGCGGCGGCGGCGGCAGCGGCTCGGCCTACACGTACGCCGGGCTCGAGTATGCGCGCGAGTGCTGGTGCGGCCAAGACCTGTCATCGCTTGCCACGCAGCAGCCCGCGAGCGAGTGCAACCTGCCGTGCGACGGCGACAACACGACTGTGTGCGGCGGCAATCTGCGGTTATCTGTATGTTTTTGTTTCTGATTAATGTTACTTTCAATGTTGACTATGCTAACTCAACTGCAGCTCTACATGCTGTCGTCGGCTCCGGCGCGGCCGAGTGCAGCCATGGCGGTTGTTGTCGCAGCTCTGCTGTTGTCCTTGTGATTTACATGACGTCGTTACGTGGCATCCATCATCTCTTGGCGTCGTCATCTGTTTGCTTAATTTATCATGTTTCTATATCCGGTGTTCGGAGTTGGGTATCTAGCTAGTCGTTATTCATAGCAATCATATGCTTCATCTTCTCACTCTCCCTCTCATCCATCATGCGTCCGTCTTCTATATCTCCTCAAAAGACCATCCCGTCTAGTCCGCGCTCTTCCATGGCCGCCTGCACGGCCGCCTTAACCCGTGACAGCGCATATTGCCAGCTGTCGATGTATTGTGAGTCTTCTACCCGATCGACGTCATCGTAAATGTCCGCGTTCGCTGCCTTCTCCAACGGCGGCGCATTGTCAATCACCCACTCCAGCCACACCACCACCTTGCGCGCCTTGGCCATGTCCCGCTCCTGCAGGATCACGCCCGCCAGGTACCGCTCCAGCACGGCCACATCCGTCTCGTGCGGCCCGTCTTCGCGTGTCGCCGTGTGCCACGTGCGCAGCATTGCCTTGATGTCGTCTAGCGATAGAATGCGTGGCTTCATGCCGTTGTTTTCGGGTTCACCCTCGGCCGCTGCTGCCGGCTCGGCTGTGCGGAAACTCATCTTGGGCGGTAGTGGCGGAAAGTGAAGCATCGGTGGCGGTCGCATCGGCGGCAGCGGCGGTAGTGTAGACACGGGTTTCTTGGGAGGAACTTTGAGACACAGATGCTGCACGACGGGGTGGACAAGAGCCTGGGCCTGGGCTTGCGCTCGAGCCTGGGCCTGGCGACGGTCAAAGTCTTCGAGCACTTCGCGCCGCATATCCTCGGGTAGAGCTGCCAGCACTTCCGGATCGATTTCGCCAAAGCCGTCGTCATGTGCATTGTTGGTAGTACTGCTGCTTCCACCTGCAGAATTCTGTGGAATAATGGACACTGCAATATTGGTTTGCACACGGTTGTTCTGCGCATCGTGGCGACGCTCGCGTGCTGCTTTTTGTGCGGCCAGCCCGCGTGTGCCCCAGATGCCCTTCTTCACAGGCGACCCTTCCTTGCGACCAGTGCCTGCAGAGACATTCTTTGTCTTTTGTGCACGTCGCGGTGATGTATTTGGTGACGGGTTGGATCGCTGCCGGCTACTAGAATCGCTGCGCCGGTATTCTGCCAACACTTCGGCGCGCATGTCGGCAGGCAGGGCCGCAAACACTTCAGGATCGATTCCAGGCGGGAGGTCCGGTGGCAGCTGGTAGTTGTTGATGCTGTTGGTGTTGTTCGTAGGCAATGCCGGCACAGGTGCGGCAGGTTCAGGACTAGGCTGTCGTGCTCGCTTTGCAAAAGATGCATCTCGGCTGCTAGCACTGGCAGCACGACTGCCCCTTGCACTACTACTGCTCGTGCTTGGATTGGAAATCTCGCCTCGGTTTTCACCAACTAGCCGCCGGATAATGTCTGGTGGAAGCTCGGCCAGCACGTTGGGGTCAAAGTTGGACGGCATGACAAATTGGGTGCTTGGTAATGAGACCTCTGGGGATATCTCCCGTCGCTCTGTCTCTGGTTGTCTGTTCTCCTGCACTGATTGTCGTGGTATAGTCCCAAAGTTGAGGCTACTCCTAGGATGGGGCCGCGGAGGCGGCAATGCTGGCGTCTTGAACATACTTGTGCGTGCTGGTGGTGGCTTTATTGCAGCCGTGGGCACCACTTTAGCCTTGACAGAAGGAGTAGACGCCGACTGCGCTTTTGCAAAAGACAGCTTCTTTTGACTGCTGTCAGGGAGACCGACATTACCAGTATATGCCTTGATTGGCTCCAGCTTTTGCAGCTGCACGCCGAGTCCGCGCAGATCGCCCGGGCTGAAATGAAACGAGCGCAAAATGGAGACAGCCTCTTTGCCGAGAATGCTTGCATCATGCGTCGGGACTCCAAAGAGTGCCGTCTTGTTGAACACATCACACTTGCCGTGGCCGAGATGCTTTTCCGGATCGAGTGGTGCTCCAGCTGCGCGCCTAAGAATCTTCATTGTCAGACTGCGGCCCTTGACCTGCTCGTTCACCAGCCTCCGCTCCAGTTCGCGGCACAGATTCAGCACAAACTCCTCGGCCTCTTCCTGGTTGATGAATCGGATACCCCAGTTGACCTCAGCCGATACCGACTTGCGAGCCGTCTGCTGTTCGCCATCAACGTCGGCGCCGACCTCTACTGAATCAATACCTCGGGCATACTCGTAAAGTCGCGAGCCCGTCTTGGGCCCCAGCACTGCCATCAATCGGTCTTTGGAAATGCGCCGAAGATCGCTCACAAGTTTCACGCCCAGCTTTTCTTCCAGTTTGCCGCCAATGCTGTGTGCGACACCAGGCAGCTGTTCCACCTGCAAGTTGTCCAGTACACTGTAGATAGCATCGGGCAAGATTTGGTGCTGTCCAGCCGGTTTGGCGCGGCGTAGCGCTAGCTTGGCCAGCAGAATGTTCCCGCCAATGCCCACTGACACGTTGCAGCCTGTCTTGTCTCGGATTCTGTCGCGCAAGTTCGAAGCGATCTTATCGACTTGGCCGGGTGCGGCAGCGCCCAAATCACCGACAATGCTGGTAACATCCACTAGGGCCTCGTCGACACTGACACTCTGCACGACACCGCCGATATCCAGAATCGCTTCATAGAACAACTGACTAGCCTCCTCGTACGCCGGAAAATCATACGGCAGCACTCTGAGTTCGGGGCACAGATCCATGGCGCGCCGCATCCACATGCCGTTCTTGACTCCAAAGGCGCGTGCCGGGTAGTTGCACGACGCAATCTCGGACGCGCTGCCTGACGAATGGGCCACGGCAGCAGGCAATTTGGCATACTCGGGTGCTACATTTTTGAGGGATACGGCACAAAAGAAGCTGTCAAAGTCGACGTGCATGATGTAGCGGCGCCGATTCGGGTCTTTTCTTGTGACTTTTGGTCTGTTGCCAGAGGGCGTCCTCTCTGCAGCTCTCTCCATGGCCAGACGCTGCATCTTAGACTTGAGCTCAGCCTTCCAGGTGGACAGGTGGTGCAGCCGGCTTTCCGAGTAGAATTGTTTGAGGAAGTCGGGGTTGGCCGTTGACGACTTGCGCAGTTTCGGGTCGGCGAGGAGCAGGCGATTGTGCTCTTCCGAGGTCATTTGTGCTGGCTTGGGCAGTTCTGGTGATGAAATGTCGTGGACGACGGTATGATTGCCGTCATTGCTGTCGTCTAGCTTGTGTTGAATCTCGCCACTCTTGTTCTCTTGGCTACTATTCTCTTGGCTGCTTGATCCGCCATATCGCCGCAGAAGCATCCCCTGACCGGCTGGAAGCTCTTCGTATGAGCCTTTGATATTGCCTGTATCTATTTCTCGTTTGGATAAGTTGTTGTAGTCTGTATCTTGAACCTCTTCGATCTCTTCAACGCTTTCCGGGCCTTCCGTCGCTTCCGTCGCTTCCGACACTTCTGGATCTTTGCCTTTTCCATCCCGTTTCTCGAATGACGGCGGCGACAAGAAACTACTACTCAGATCATTCATGTCAAGGTCCGAAAACTCAAACGAGTCTTTATCCCGGTGGCCATCATTCCCATTCATGCCGAGCTCGATGGTTTCGAGCTTATCGAAAAGACTCGAGTTTGTAGCTTGCATCTGGTCGTAGACGGCGCCGACCTCTTCCATCGCCGCGTTGTAGTGACTGTGCTTGCTCTGCTCCTTGTAGCCGTCCATCTGGTCCGGCCGGCCCTCTTTGACCACAAGCTGTCCTCCAGCGCCAAACTGCAGCCGGTTCTGCCCTGGGCCTTCGTTGATCAGTCGGTAGTCAGACCATGGCAACATTTTGCCGGCCGCAATGGAGTCGACAACCCACGCCGGCTTCACGACGCGCAGCCGCCTCCACTCGTCTGCCTTTTTTGGTGGCAGCGTCGATGCGATGATATGCGTGACCATGGTCTTGTAGTCGAGGTACTTAATATAGGTGGCGCCGTGCATGACCAGCATGCGGTGCAGCTCTTCGGGCGCAGGCTGGGTGTAGCTCGCGACGTGGGCAGTGACATCCTTGAAGATATGCGGCCGGCGCACCGACTGGCGCATAATGGTATCTTCATTCTGCAGCTTGATCTTCTTGCGGCGAAAGTAGTCGCCAAACTCGCCAAAACTACTGGCGCCGTACTCCTCGCCGTCGACGCCGGCAAACTTGTGCGCACCAATCTGCTTGCGCACGGCGGCCGAGTTCTTTTCCAGCTGGCGGTTCGCCATGGCGCTGGCTAGTACGCGTATGTAAAAGTAAACGGCTAAGTCGTGTAGAGTCTACCCATCGCCAGGCGACATGTGTATTGTTTCGTTGGCCATAAGTTGCGGCGGTGGCTGTCAGTGTGCACTCGAATGTGTATGAGGTCAAGTTCAGGATGACGATGTGCCGCGCTTTGTCTCGCGTAAAGTGGCGAATGGATAGTGGGTAGCATCGCTGCCTACAGCGCCCAACGCCCGCGAAAACACGTGATAGCGCTCGAAGGTTAACTGAAGTCAGACCGAGTCCACTAAAAAGTTTATCGCAACCGCTAAAGCGACCTCCATTGCGCAGCTAATGATATTGCGACAAGCGTGGCCTCGTTATCGACAGCATCGACACCAACATCGACAACACCGACGATGAACAACGAACAGTTCCGACGGCTGGCCTTTGGGTCTGGCTCTTCATCCAGCAACAAAAAGGATGAATCCAACAAAACCAACAGCGCCACGCCCTCTGCCGCCGCGCCAGCCATCCTTGGTTCTCGACAACGATCCAGCATTCCCATGACACCGCGCGCCGGAGGCAGTGTCAGCCAGCTGGCGTTTTCCAAGCAGATGGCCGAGCGTTTTGGGGGGGGAGGAGGAGGAGATAAGAACAAGCAGCAGCAAAAGAAGAGCAAGCTGTCTGCGCCCAAGGGCAGCCGGTTTGCGGCGGGCTACGTCGACCGAGCCAAGCTGCGCGCCGAGCAAGACGACGATGACAGCAAATCTGTGCCTAAGGGACTTGACTTTACTCTACTAGAAAAGGCCCGGAATGGTGAGGATGTTCTGGTTCTGGCGGAGGAGAAGGAAAAGGGGATCAGGGCAGATGAGGCGGATGGAGATACAGAAGAAAAGGCCGACAAAGAGCCCGGCCCAGATGTGGACGACGAGTTTGAGCAGCTGGAAAAGACCGAGGTGCAGGCTGTCACCAAGGAAAAGACCAAGAAAAAGGGTCAATACTCGACAGCACCGGCCGTCGCCGGCCAGAAACGGTCGCGCGACCAGATTCTCGCCGAGATGAAGGCGGCGCGCGAGGCAGCCAAAGCCGCCAAGGCAGCGCAGGAACCCGTGCTGGGATCGCGGTTCAAAAAGATTGGTGCCATCAACTCGAGCCATCTGCGCGGGTCGTCGCGTATCGAGCGCGACAGCCGCGGTCGCGAAGTGCTGGTCATTGTCGACGAGGACGGACACGAGAAGCGCAAAGTGCGCAAGCTGGCCCAGGACTTTGAGCCACAAGTTGGAGCCGATAGTAATACAGGGGACGCACCCAAGCCAGACGGCAAGGTACTGGGCATGGAGGTGCCCGAGTTCTACCGGAAGAAGCTGGAAGCGGAGGCTGCTGCAGAGGCCGAGAAGGAAGTCAACATCTTTGACGATGCAGGGTCCGACTATGACCCGCTAGCCGGCATGGGCTCAGGGTCGGAGTCGGATTCGGAATCGGAATCGGAAAAGGAGGACGCCAATGCAAAGGAGACAAAGGCCACGGCAGACAAGCGGAGAGACCGCAGCCGGTCGAACTCGCCAAGGCGGCGCCGGGACCGGGAAGACGGCGAAGCCAGCGACAGCGATGACTCAAGGTATTCCAGATATTCGAGGGACTCACGAGACTCAAGATACTCGAGAGACTCCAGAGACTCAAGAGACTACAGAAACTCCAGGCGCAGGGACTCCAGATCAAGGTCTAGAGATTCGAGGGAGTCGAGAGACTCAAGAGACTACAGTCGCAGAGACTCGCGTCGCTCGCCACGGAGATACTCACGCAGCCCACGGGACTCGAGACGCCGTTCCCCTTCTACACAGCCAAAGCCTGCCACATCTACGGCTACATCTACGTCTGCGTCACGGCCTACACCTCCGGCAGAGACTGCTCCCCGGAGAAACTACTTTGGCGGATCCAAGCTGTTATCAGAAGAGACGCGCGATGGTACTTCGCTCAACGACCCATCGGTGCTGGCTGCACTGCGCAAGGCCAAGCAGCTGCGCGAGGCTACCGAGGCCGAGAGGAAGAACGAGGCATTGAGCAAGGAAGCAGAGCGCGAGGCCCGGCTGAAGAAGCTGCTGCAGAACAGCGAGCGCGATGCGGAGGACATGGATCTAGAGTTTAGCGTGAGCCGTGGCGGCGTTGAGGTGGAGGAGGACGAGGAGCGCGTGCGCTTCTCCAAGTGGAAGGGCAAGGCGAAGGGGGATGACGAGGAAGATGACGACGATGAAGATGGAGGAGGCGGCAAAGGCGGTGGGCAAGGCAAGCGGAAGCGCGGCGGCAAGAAACGCAAGGGCGACGGCAATAATGCGGCCGACGTCCTGCGGGTGCTAGAGAGTCGCAAGGGGAAGTAATAGATAGGTAGTGGTGTGGACAATAGAGACGATAGAAGCGAGCCAAGTGAACTAGTTGTGATCGGATAAGTGACGATAAGATATGGAACGAATCGAAGCTTGGATAGATTTATGGAAGACATTTTTAGAAGGAAAAAAGATGATAGAAGTGAACTTGCATAAAATAAAATAGGATTATCATGTTTTAATTTGTCTTCTTTTCTTTTCTTTTTATAACGAAAAGAATAAAATATAAGAAAAAAACGAAAGAAAAATAATAGAAATTAAATACGACGAATCTTAAAATCAAAACATAGGGCCTATCATCTCAAGCACCACAAATCCTAGTTCAATAAACCTAAATAGACGAGAAGCTAGGATGTCAGTAATATTATATTTCAAACAAAACGTTCACCGTCGAATAAATCATATCGAATTAATTAAAATATACACTACCGACCCCGTACCGACCTGACGGAGTTGTGCGGGCGAGTTACAGCTACCCTAGCTTATTTAAACCCAAACGGGTAGTTGCCAACTCTAAACAGACCCCGCTGCCAACCACGCGCTGCTTAGGCCATCTTGGACAGATAAGCAGCAAACAGGCGACGGTATCCGTTCATCTGTTAATCTGTTGACATCCTCATAGATTTACCTGCATTTTGAAACTAAACATAGACTCATCTCATCTCTGCTCGTCTCACTCGTCTTACTTATCTCACTTATCAAACGCTCTTTTCAGCTCACGATGACCACCTCAATCCCCCTCTGGCTGGACTGTGATCCAGGCCACGATGTGAGTTTGAGCTTCATCTCATCTTGAGATCTACAGTTCATGATTTATCATTGTAGACCTCAAACTAACCGACAGGATGCATTTGCTATTCTCATGTCTGCGTACCACCCGTCCATTGAGCTGATCGGCATCTCTACCGTCTACGGCAATGCCCCCCTCAAGTAAGGCCCATTTTACCATTACCATCTGACTCTCGTTAAATAGTCATCTAACTTTACAGGCACACTACATGGAATGCCACCTCCATCCTGACCGCCATCTCCAAAGAGGACCAGGTCAAGGTCTATGCCGGTGCCGTCAAGCCCATCTCGCGCCCGCCCATGACCGCCGGCGCCGAGATCCACGGCGAGTCCGGCCTCGACGGCACTGACCTGCTGCCCCAGCCTGGCAAGGGCCCTGTCACAACCGTCGGCGATGACGTCGCTCTGGCACAGACCATCGAGGCCATGGCTGCCGCTCTGCTTGCCCAGCCCGCCGGCACTGCCTGGCTCGTTGCCACCGGCTGCCTGACCAACGTGGCCCTGCTGCTGGAAAAATACCCCCAGATTGCCAAACACCTTGCCGGCCTGTCCATCATGGGCGGTGCTATTGGTGACGGCTTTACTGCCGCCGTCTCAGGCGAAGTCGACGGCGTGCCCCGCATCGGCAACACCACTATATTTGCCGAGTTCAACATCCTGCTGGACCCCGAAGCCGCTGCGGCCATCTTTGACAACCCCGTGCTGGCCAAGAAGACGACACTTGTGCCCCTGGACCTGACCCACCTGGTGCTGGCCACTGCCGAGGTGCAGAACCTGCTGCTGCACGGTCCCTCGTCTACGTCTGCGCCGTCTGCAGTCTCTACAGAATCCAAAGCCGGCAAGACAACTCTGCGCACAATGCTCGTCGAGCTGCTCAACTTCTTTGCCGAGACCTACAGAAACGTCTTTGGCATCAAGGAAGGGCCGCCACTGCACGATCCCATTGCCGTTGCTGCCGTGCTCACCGGCCTGAGCACCGAGATCCCATTCTACGACTACAAAGAGACCGATGCCAGCAAGACCCCCGAGCGGTTTGAAGTCAAGGTTGTCACTGAGGGCACGACACCCGAGGCGCTGGCCGGCAAGGGCGAGACGGGCCGCACTGTTGCGCGCCTTCTCGAGCCAGGCCAGGAGGGTGTCCGCATTCCGCGCGGCCTCGACATTCCCTTGTTCTGGAAGGTCATTGAGGAGTGCACGACAAGAGCAGACGAGGCTAATGCTAAGAACGGAAGATAATTTCAGATGAAGGCGAGAAAAAAAGCAAAGAGTTGGATAGACAAAGATTCAAGACAAAAAGCAAAAGAAATCACAGTACACTGGCTTGATTGATGGTGGTGTATTAAGTAGATAGACTACATCATAGATCGTAACAAATATGAACATCTTTCGATACCATTGAGAATATATCGTTACGTCTCTGTGCCGGTAAATGAAGAGGCTGTGTACAAATGAATACATGCCTTCGATCCATCCCGGCCAATCCGAGTGAGCTGATGCCAAGCATCCAGATAGGCTGCATGGAAGCCTCGGTAGTCGTCTGACAGTACATAGTGGACGCCAGATGACTGATATATCCGTCAGATACCTTTGAGCCTGGCTGCACTAAGCATTATCTTTCGATGTTGGCTTGCTTCAGTCGTTTCCGACGTTTGGTTGCTGCCAGTTATGATCAGGCATAAATATGACCGGCTGCAATTGAACAGAGCTGCAGGGCTGGTACTCTTTCGCGCGAGAATTGTAGTTTTTGTAAAAAGTCGTAGATGGTTGTGCATAATCATGAGACATTTCACTTCTCATCGTCACCAAGTCCGAGCGACTCTAGCTCGCGTGTCAGCTCGCTGATCCGGATAACCTTGGCCACCTGCTCGGGCAGCAGGCTCTCGCCGCCATCGCGCTTGGTCTGCAGCTCCTTGGCCTGCTTGAGCTTCTTCTTCAGGCCGCGAATCTTCCTATCACGGTCCTCGGCGGGAGTGGGGGCCTCGACAGGGGCTCCTTCGGTCTTGGTCTCAGACTTGATCTCAGTCTTTGACTCGGCCTTGTCGGCCGTTGCTTCGGGCTGCTCGGCAGAGTTGGCTGCTGCCTTCTTGCGGGCTTCGCGACGCTTTGCATTCTTTGCAGCGGTAGACGAGGCAGACACAGTCTCTACTTCTGAAGAGGCGACAGGAACAGCTCCGGGAACCTTGGCTGGGGTAAAAACTGAAATTGGTGCTGAGATTGGAACGGCGCCGGGAACGGTGCGGGCAGCCGACGCGGGAGTAGCACTGGCGTTGGCTTCAGCTTCAGCGGCGACAGCCTTGCGACGGTACAGGGGGATCCGGTACTTGGCCACATCCTCAGGTGGTGTGTAGCCCGGGCGGACCTTGATGGCAGGCCGGATACTGCCGTCGGGGCGCCGAGACTCGGGGATCACACGCCGGCCGTCGGCGTCGGTAACAATACCGGCATTAGACGGCATCGACATGTTGGCAAATAGATAGAGTGTGCTCTACTTTTTTAAAAACGCCAACCGGATGTCGTCGTAAAATAGTGGCTGATTATTGAATTGTATTGTCTGTCGTCGGGCTGGATGAGATGCCACTTGGGGATGGCAATGAGATTCGTGAAGAAGTCGAAAATAAAATCGGGGCCGAGCTGTCTGATACTTTTGTTTTTGTATAAAAGCTTTGGCCAATAGCAGCGCTGTAAATGTCTCGAGGGGCTCGACGGGATGACATAATTTGGGATTATCTAATACTATTTTTTTTCGCTTCCTCGGGCACTAAGCCAGAGAGTCACTCACGCGGCTGCAATAATAAATGGACCGATTACATAATCTTCAATCGCCAGCCGGCCAATCATACACGAGCAAATGGAATTGAACGAGAGTTTCCGAAAATCGTCAAACCACAGCAAAAGCCAAAAACCCGCACGCCCGCAAAACCATCAACATCCAGCTTCCGCTCTCACGATCACCACCTGCCCACCCCGACAACTCCTCTCCCACCACCCACATACCACCTCCGTCGCAAGACACCACACTTTTTCACAATGGTACGCGCCCAACTCTCTCCTCTCCTGCCCGTGCCGTGGCCCTCCCAGCTCGGTGCCAGTCGCATCATGGTCTCTGGATTGAATCGGAAGCCCGGTGCTCCGGTGCCCCGGCTTTCGTTTACTGTGGCCCCGAGGACATCTAGTCGCATAAACTGCAACAAATATTGACCAATTGCTAATATTTCCCTTTCTAGTCCGGCTTCATCTACAAGCAAGTCTTCCCGACCCGATTCCATTAACTCTACACACCACATCCTATATCCCCTCGAGGGATCCACGGTCGATCTTTATTCTAACATACAACAGCACCCTGTTCCGCAAGAACTACGCCATGCTCACCGTTGTCTTTGGTGCTGCTTTCGGCTTCCAGATGTGAGCTAGATCCTGCGAAGTGCAATGCAATCCAAACACCACAACACTAGACACGAGCTAACCAAGTACAGGGCCTACGATACCGGCATGAACAAGCTTTGGGACAACATCAACCGCGGCGTACGTTTTTTTATTTCAATTTACTCTCAAGATCTTCAAATACTAACAAGACAGCGTCAATGGAAGGACATCCGCGCCAAGTACATTGAGGGCGGCGACGACGACGACGACGAGTAAACCAGCATACCACGACATCCAGACTGATCACCGCTACCAAGTTGATCGAGGAGAGGAAGAATAACGACTCGGTCGGAAAAGCAAGCATGATAGACGAGACGAGACGACTCTTTGCGCTGGGAGCGTGCTCGAACACCGTCGGCCCAGCATCACCACCGTGTCTGGCCTTAATGACGATAGGCCGGCAGCGATTGTTTCTATTTGTATAAAATATTTTTTTATCTCAACGGGGAATATACCGAAATAGACATATTTTTTTTGTACTTTTGATCCGGTTGCAACAAGGTGATCAACGGCAGAGTCATGATGTTGGCGACGGCCTCATCGGAGGAACTCGCACTCACGTGACATTATCTTGACTACATGACGGTGCTCTTGTCAACATGGTATGAGTTGAGAGTCCTTTACTTTCATTATCTCGAACGTGGTTGCATTGTTGTGAGCTTGCCATCTTATTGCCGCTGTTCGGTGTTTGCTTTGCCACCTGAAATGATAAAAGCGGTCATAGTTGTAGTTCAAAAAAGATAATGCTTATGTAAAGGGCTCATGCAACCGAAATACCGCATGAATAATCACAAATTATATTCCTATAGTTATCCATCGCTCTTTCCGTAAATATTATGCTTCAGTATGCAGCTTTATATGCGCCAGAGATGCAGCTCGCAAACCCCGTCCTACATATAGCCTTGGGAAGCAGAAAGAGCGTGGCGTGCTCTTTCCCCTACTAGCCGCATCGCACGGCACGTACAGTGGGTTGCGGGTACCCCACTAGCCACTACACACAGATACCGTGCCAGTAGCAATGTAAACTTCAAAATAAGCGTATACCGTCTATACGCACCGTCCTCAATGGATCGCTCAAATGGCAAGGACATCAACGTTTGAATCCAAAATCGAGGAGACGATTGAGGGCGGACCCGGAGGCGAGAAATCAACACCTCTTATTCTAGCCATCCGCCACAGCGCTAGAAGCTGTATATGTGACGTTATCCAGCACAACCCGACTCTTGATTTTCTTACCTGGTTTTTTCCCCTCCACTCCACCAGCGGACCAGCGACCCCCAAACCAAAAGCTCCATATTCAAACTACCGTCCGTGTTTCGGCTCCTCGGACTCAGCAGCCTCAACATAGCTTCACTCTGCTGCCGGCTACAAAACGAGCCATATACGACATACACGCATCTACTCTTCGACTACACACTCCTCTGCAGCTGTGAGAGTCCGCCACGACATCTTCCGATAGCTGTCCCACCCTCATGACCAAGCTCCGACCGGCGCGAGCAACGACCCTCCGCCCGTGTCAAACGTGAGCGACGACACCCGTTTGATACCCAACAAGGGCTGCCGCCCGACAACGACCCGAATGAGCTCGACTCCATACCACCCTCTCCCTCCCGTGCCCAGCATGGTCGCTACAATGACGACCCAGGAGCAGCAGCTGTGCCAGTTCCTGCGGGGTCTCTCCGACCACCACTCGCACCGGTACACCGAAAAGGCTTCCAAGGAGCTGCTGGGCAACCTTTTCTGGTGCATGGCCGGCGGAAAGCAAATGTACATGGACCTCCTCTTCCCGACCACAGGCGGCCCATCACGCGGCGGCACCCTTAAGCTGCGCGAAGCACAAGGAGCCGTAGACGGCGCCGAGTACACTGAAGGTGCGCGCGGCTACCCTTGCGGTCACATCTTCCGTGCCGGAGAGGCCACCTACTCTTGCAAGACATGCGGTACCGATGACACTTGCTGCCTCTGCAGTCGCTGCTTCGACGCTACCGACCACCGCGGGCACATGGTTCGCGTCAGTGTGTCACCAGGAAACAGCGGCTGCTGTGACTGCGGTGACCACGAGGCTTGGAAGACGCCCATGTACTGCACAATCCACTCCCGGCTAGAGGACAACCTAAACGCCTGTGCCGACGACACTGTCGACGCGGACGCATCTTCTGGAAAGGGCAAGGGCAAAACTGCCGCCGCCGGAACACCACCTGACCTCGAGGCCAGCATCCGCATGACCATTGGTCGGGTGTTTGACTTCATGTGCGACGTCATATCCTGCTCGCCAGAGCAACTGCGCAACCCCAAGACTAAAGAGAGCATCCTCCAAGATGAGAAGCTGTCGCGGCTGTCCGCGGTCTACGGAGGTGGTGACGATGGCCCTCCCAGCGAATACACGGTACTTCTCTGGAACGACGAAAAACACACAGTCAATGATGTCCAGGACCAGGTGGCTCGTGCATGCGAAGTTACTCTTCGCGAAGGTCGCATGCGCGCGTATCAGACTGACGAGATTGGCCGCACTGTGCTCAAGTACTCTGGCAGCGTAACCGAGCTCCTCAAGGTGGCCAAGGTCCTCGAAGAGATCAAAATCACAGTCACGATCCGGTCGGCTCGCGAAACGTTCCGCGAACAAATGTGCAGCACCATAATCGAGTGGCTGTGCGATATATCGGGATGTAGCGTCGGCCAGGATGCAGGCATTCTGCGCCGTGTCATCTGCGAAGAGCTTTTGCGCCCGTGGAACCAGGGGAGCCATGCTCCTAATGCAATTGTGGGCAAGAACGGCATCACAGACGAGGCAAAGATTGCCGAGGAAGCCGATATTCGTAACTACAGATCGGGACATGATTTCCAGCTATTCCGCGAGGAGATGCAGGCTAGAATTCTTGCTGACCAAGACGACGACCTCGACGACGATGATGACGACGATGAAGACGACGACGGCGAAGACGAAATGGAGATTTTTATTAGCACAATCACCGGCGATGAAGATGACGATGACATGATGGACGGCGAAATGGACGCTGCAAACGACAGTGAAATTGACCGCGAAGAGGACAACGATGCTGCCGACAGAAATGCGGTCCGCATAGCCGCTACCAACGCGCTGCAAGCCGGCCTCGGGATGGACGTTGATGACATCGATATGACCGATATGCAGCAGCGGGTCGACCAGCAGATTGACGGGGTAGGCCCGGCAACTGGTGGTGGAGAGCAAGCAGCGGCAAATGCCGATGCCGGAGCACCGGCGCAAGGAGCCGCAGACACTGCCATGGCCATGGACGAGGAAGTGGACTGGCAGCGCGGTCTGGGCCAGCTTGAGGAGAACGAAGCCACCATGGCCGGATACCCTGCTCCTCCACTCCCGCCAACAGGGCAGCAGGCATCTGACTCATCTGAGACCGTTGTTATCGTACCAGACACTGACTCTGCCTCCACGCCATTTGCTACCACCGCGCCTGCATCGGTCGCAGAGCCAGGAGCACGCCAAGGCACTCGCGGCCGGGACGGCACCCCCTCAGACTCTGACACGGCCGAGCCTTTGATGGCTGCCAGATTCAACAAGACGGGTCTTGAAATCCCCAAGACCCCGAGCGACAACAAGAACGCAAAGAAAGATGGTACGCCGCAACCAGGCCACTACTGGCTCGACGTGCCGCAAGCTTACGAAGAGACCAAGCCGGCCTCGCCAGCTGAAGATCTCTTCCAGCGCGTCCGCCTCGACTGGCTCATACTCTTTGATCTTCGACTCTGGAAGAAGGTCCGCAACGACCTGCGCTCGCTTTACATCTCGACCGTTATCAACATTCCAGAGTTCAAGCGTGTGCTCGGCCTGCGCTTCGCCGGTCTCTACACCAGTCTTGCACAGCTTTACCTGATCGGTGACAGAGAGCCAGACCACTCCATTATCAACATATCGCTCCAGATGCTCACCGCAGCGTCAATCACAACCGAGATTGTGGAACGCGGCAACTTCTTGACCAGTCTGATGGCCATTCTCTACACTTTCCTCACTACACGCCAGGTCGGCCACCCTTGGCAAGTGCTGGACACAGCTACTCTGACATTCGACTCTGGGTCGGTAACAAATCGGCGCATGTATCACTTCTTTGTCGACCTCAAGTACCTCTTCCAGTCCCCGCATGTCCAGGAGTGCCTCCGCACAGAGGACCGGTACATGATGCAGTTCCTCGATCTCGTGAAGCTGCACCAGGGCATCTGCCCCAACACACGTGCCGTCGGCGAGCACATCGAGTACGAGACAGACACCTGGATTAGTGCATCCCTCATTACGCGTGAGATCAACCGCCTCTGTCGTCAGTTCTCAGACGCTTTCCGTAACCTTCATGAGGCCGACTTTGAACACCTCGCTCGCGCTATCAGATACACTGCCAAGACGACCATCCTGAGCTCCATCGGCGCTGAGCGTCTTCGTTTCACACAGGCCGAGGTCCAGAATGAAATTGCCTTCCACGTTGCGTCCGACTTTGAATTTGAAGAAGTCCCCAAGGACTACGACATTGTCTCCTTTGTCGTCGATAAGCAGCAGATCAGTTTCCACCACGCCCTCCACTACACTCTTTCGTGGCTCATCGAGTGTGGCAAGTCCCTCCCTGTTGACCAGCTCCGCAACCTTCTGAGATTTGAGACTGCTGATCTTCGCGCACCCCCACGCTCCATGGGCCGCAAGCTCTTCTCCAAGCGCTTCAACTTTTCACACGAGGACTACCTCATGGCTGCGTTTGACTATCCCCTCCGCGTGTGTGCTTGGCTGGCCCAGATGAAAGCCAACATGTGGGTGCGCAATGGTATCAGCCTGCGTCACCAGGCTGGCACGTATCGAGGCGTCAGCCAGCGCGATGTTGCTCACCATCGTGATATCTTCTTGATGCAGACCGCCCTTGTCATTTGCGACCCCAGCCGTGTTTTGGTCTCAATCATCGACCGCTTTGGCATGGAAACATGGGTCAAGGGCATATTTGAGCAAAAGGCCGAGGCTCAAGACGATCTCCAGCATCTGGACGTTGTTGAGGACATGATTCATTTGCTCATTGTTCTCATCAGCGACCGTATGTCGCTCATCGACTTTGGCGGCGACGAGACGGCCGCGCAGACCATGTGCCTCCGTCGCGACATTGCCCATGTCCTCTGCTTCAAGCCCCTATCGTACACGGATATTTGCAATAAACTGCCCGATCGGTACCAGGAGAACGAAAACTTCCAGACTGTCCTGGAGGAGATGACAACATACAAGGCGCCTGAAGGCAACTCGGATATTGGCACGTTTGAGCTGGACCCGCGCTTCATCGAGAGTATCGACCCATACAGCGGCCACTACAACAAGAACCAGCGCGAAGAGTCCGAGACTGCTTACCGCAAGTGGATGGCCAAGAAGACGGGCCAGCCCGACGACTCTATCGTGTACGAACCCAAGCTGCAGCCCATCACCTCGGGCGTGTTTACAAAGCTCGCCGACTTTACCAGTACAGGCATCTTTGCCCAGCTTATCTATTATTCGCTCCTTTACACCCTGGAGTCGCCCAAGTTGACGCCTACTGTCAAGTCCAGTCGCATTGAGACCTTTACACAGGTCCTGCTGCACCTCGTGCTGATTGCAATCAGCGAGGATGACTCGACGCCTGAATCTCCCGAGACCCAGCGTAACGATGCAGTTTCCTTTATTCGCCTTGCTCTTCTTCGCAATGCTAGACTCTGCTACACCGAGTCGACACACTGCAAGACCATTGCTTCCCTGCTCATTACCATCTCCAACAAGGATGAGTTTAGAGCGTGCCACCCCAAGGTCAGCCTCATCCTTAGACGGATGCGCCAAAAGCGCCCGGCCGATTTTGAGGCCGCATACGCCCAGCTCGGTATCCCCATCGACCAGATCAGCACCGGTTCGCCTGCCTACAATGATAACAGCGCAAACGAGGAGCGCGAAAAGAAGAAGCGTGCGGCCCTCGACCGCCAAGCACGTGTCATGGCTCAGTTCCAGGAGCAGCAGAAGAGCTTTTTGGCCAATCAGGGCGGCATCGACTGGGGTATTTCCGACGATGACGACGAAGACGAGTTTGGCGACGACAACCTCGACACTGACATGGATCATGACTCCAAGGCCGCAGAAGAACCGAAGAAGGTCTGGAAGTACCCCGGCGGGACATGTATCTTGTGCCAGGAGGAGACGGATGATCGTCGCTTGTACGGTACCTTTGCCCTCTTCACCGAGAGTCTGATTTTGCGCCAGACCGACCTGCAGGACTCTGATTTCGTGCGCGAGGCCGCTTCGACACCCAAGAACCTGGACAGATCAGCAGAGAGCATCCGGCCGTTTGGTGTTGCGCACGAAAATCGCCAAAAGGTCGAGAAGATTGGTGCTGATGGTGAGCGGTACGAGACAGAGCGCCAGGTTATCGGCAAGGGCTTCCCTGCAAAGAACTGCAAGCCCGGTACACTCTCTGTCGGCTGCGGCCATATTATGCACCATCACTGTTTTGAGGCATACTTTGAGGCCACACTGCGCCGCCACCAGCAGCAGATTGCACGCCACCACCCTGAAGACACGTTCCGCCTCGAGTTTGTCTGCCCGCTGTGCAAGGCTCTGGGCAATGCATTCCTGCCAATTGTCTGGAAAGGAAAAGAGGAGTCGTATCCAGGCGCTTTGGCCCCGGCAGAGCCCTTCCAGCAGTTCCTTGATATCCAGATGATGAACCAAGCCCACTATGTGCTCGGTGCATCCCGGCCTGTGGACTCTGTGCAAAAGACCTACCACCACTACGTGGAGTCGACAATGGTTAACAGCATTGGCGACAAGGCATCACAGCTGGTGATTGATGCATGGGAGTCTCCTTCTCAACACTCCTCGCTGCTGTCCCAGCCGTCAACCTCATCTGGGGCACTGGGTGCTATCCCCCCCACAGGCTGGATGTCGCCTGCCATGGTCGCGGCCGGCGGTGTCGCTGCGGCTGTGGGTGCCGGTGGTGCCGGTGCTGGAGCATCTGGCTCAGGCAGTGGTATGGCCACTGTTACTGGAGGCAATGGCCATCCTGAACAGAACATGGTCCGTGACCTGGTTGTGGCCTACAACAGACTTAGGAAGACTCTGCGCAGGAACAAGCTGCCCTCGCATCATTCATACGACTCGCGCGAGGGTAAGATGGTCAATGAGCTCTTCTCCAGCGACACGCTGGTGCAGACTGTCGGCTACTCGATCTCGGCGGTGGAGATCCAGCAGCGCGGTACTGATGCTGAATACGGCATGACGCTGCTGACCAAGATCACTGAGCAAAACCTTACACACCTGCGCATCCTTTGTGAGACAGTCACGTCATACATTGCCACTGGCGTTCAGCGTGCCGGCGGCGACAACCGCATCGAGCGGGAGTACCGTTTGGACACGGAGCGTCAGCACTGCCAGCTGTTTATTGCACAGTATATGGGTGAGGAAACCGAGCTCACGCGTCAGCCTCTTGCCGAATATGCACCGCTGTTGAGTCTCGACCCGTTCATTTTCTTGTGCGAGTGTGTCTTTGGTCTTGTTCCCTCGCACAAAATCGAGCTGGCCCACGTTTTGCGCATGTGCTACCTCGCCGAGATCGTCAAGGTCGTATACTACATGGCTCGCAACACCAACCCCCAAGCCTGGATCGGCCAGCTCATGAACCGCGACCAAGGATTTAGCAGCACTAGTAACCCCGGTCTTGACAGCTTCGCCAAGTTCTGCCTCGCCGTGTCGCAGATGGACCTCAATGTGCGCGCTGCTTCAGGGTCCAACAACGTTTCGGGCCTATCTGGCATCATTGACGCGTCACTCCTGGCCCAGAATGCCAACGGCGAGAACCGTGCCTTTGACCTCGGTGGTGTCGATACGCTTGAGGGCTACTACAACTTTGTGCAAAAGTACGCCCTAGTGTTCCTGCGCAAGTCTGTCGTCCTCATGTATGCGGCCGCAGGTGTCGACTTCAATAGCCACGTGTCGCCGGCGCCTGAGCTACCCGAGCTTGACCGCCTGACCGAGGTGCTCAAGGTGCCTTCGTTTGACGAAATGTGCAACTCACTGGCCGTTGTCAACGACGAGCAGCAGCAGCTACAGCAGCAGCTCTCTGCCTCGGCCTCGGTTGTCGGCGTGACGTGGTCGTCGCCTAGCGTGCGGCAGCTTGTCACCGGTTGGGTGCAGCACGTCTACCTCGCAGCAGCCAACGGCAGCACGGCATCTGGTGCTACTCCTACCGCTACCGGCTCGTCAGCAGCACCACCGACTGCAGCAAGTCACACTTTGCAGCCGCGGCCTGAACCGCCCAACCCGTCAGCACTTCTCAGCCACCCAGGCATCTACGAGCTCGTCGGCCTCCCGGAGAACTTTGAGCAGCTGCTGGCCGAGTGCACCCGCGTCCACTGCCTCACCACCGGCAAGGACGTGTCAGAGCCCAACATGTGTCTGATGTGTGGCGAGGTATTCTGCAGTCAGGCGACATGCTGTGCACTGGAAGAACGCATTCCGAGCCGACGCGGCGATATCGTGCGCAAGATTGGTGGTGCGCAGCAGCACATGCGCCGGTGCCAGGGCAACATTGGCCTGTTCCTCAACATCCGCAAGTGCTGTATCTTCTACCTGCACCGGCTGTCTGGGTCGTTTGGGTTTGCGCCATACATTGACAAGTACGGCGAGGTGGACATGGGTTTCCGGCACGGGCGGCCGCTGCTGCTAAACCAGCGGCGGTACGACTCGATGCTGCGGGCGGTATGGCTAGGTCATGGTATTCCGAGCTTCATTAGCCGGCGCCTGGAGATGGACATTAACAATGGTGGATGGGAGACTATCTAGCACTTTGTTTCGTGTTGGCACTTCGCTCTCTTCTTTATGCAAGTTTTTGTTTTTGTTGTTCATTTCAGTCGGTGTTATTTGCATTTTAGATTGTTAGACTTGGCGTGCTATGTTTTCATATTCATCATAATAAAATTCAGTTGTATATTTCACACTTGACATGATATTGATATTACTGATCTGTCTTGTTTACTAAAATTTATGTTTGATCAAAGTCCCAGTAGTGAGCTAGACTAGAACCGTCGTTTTTTTTTTAAAAAAAAAGCATGCATTGCGGCCTGTATGTAAGTCTGGCCCGCTGTGAATTAAGAGCAAAGTTTTCGACATCGCTGTCTACCGAAGATGTGTCGAGTCTTGAGATATAAGAACCGAACGAAAAAAGAAAGTCATAAAATATAGTATGTAGAGAAACACCAGAAATCCCAAAGCCTCTACCAGGTAGCGATGATCAAATATCTGTACTCGCCTCATCAGTTCCCATGAGTACCTTGTAGATACGCCGACTGAGTGCCTGGCCTACTGTGCGGTCGGACAGCGCACCGTTGCGGTTGCGGCTCTTGAGACACCCTTCGAGTGCTAGAGGTCCTTCGTCGCGGAACCCACGCACCAGTTTGGGCAGCGTCTCGTACCGTGCCGCCACGCCCAGCGCAACCGGCTCTGTGACGCGCGCAATCTGCTGCAGCATGAGCACATATGTCTCGGATGCGCTATCGCCTGTCGCGATCTGGCCGCTGTCCATGCAGAACGACGCCGACGCCGCATAGAGCTCCTCCTTAAGCCGGCGGTACCGTCCGGTCGCAATCTGCTCAGTGAATATCTTGATCCACCGCGCCGTGTCGAGGCTGCTCTGAGTCTCGTGCACCATAATCTTTGTCTGTTGGCCATCCTGGCCATCTTCATTTCCATCATTATAGTCGTCATCGTCATCATCGTCAAATCCCATCTGTAGCTCGAGCATAGCATCGTCGACAACTGCTTCGTCAAGATGCTGGGGGGGTCGCTTCTGCCCACGGCGACCAAGCCGATTCGACGGCCGAGATGCTGTTGCAGCCGCTGCTGATTTGTCAACCTGGCCAGATTGCCTCGACCGATTCAAGGCTGCCGCGGCTGCAGCCTCAGCAGGCGTAGTGGACGCGGCCCTTACACTGGTGCTGGTATTTCCGCCAGCGTTGCGTACGGCATCCGCAAACTGTCGGTTTCTAATTGTTCGGTTCTTGCTCTTCCAGGCATATAGCCCTTCGACGAGATATATTATCGTGTGCCGAGCGAAATTCCGTTTCATAGCTCGTAGGTGGCTTTCGAGGTCGTATCCGCCCATCTCATGCTTTATTTCGGGGTCTTGCGCAGCCAAAATCAGCTTCACGAGATCGTCAGCTCGAAAGACTGCCATGACAAGCTTTTCGTCTTCGATACGCTCTTGCACAGGCACCCAGTGGCCCAGGTCAGCCTTGTACTCGGCTGTCACTTTTCGCCGCCAAGCGATCACATTGTCCAACAATGGACTCCTCCACATCTCGGAGTTGGCCCTGATATCGCCCAGCAAGCCTTCGATGATCTCCTTTGTGGCCTGTGGCAAGGTCATGGGAAGGCGCACGATCATTTCGGGCGCGGCCACGGACTTGTCGACACGCGACCGGTTGGCATTATTGAACGCAGCCACTTCTGCGCGCTCATGGGCCTTTTTCTCTCTGGCCATGTCGGCATTGATTTTGCGCCGCTCTTTCTCCACCTCTTTCTCTCGCTGTCGTCTTTCCTTTTCGGCTCCCTTCTCCTTCCTCTTCTCTTCCCGTGCAGTCTCCCGCTCGCGACGGCGGGCTTCCTTGTCAGCATCGGAAATAGCAGAATGTGCCGCAGACGCTGCTTGGTTAGACGACGAGCCAGGGCGCGCCCTCTCTCTTGTAGCAACTGATCTGCTCGCCGTTGAATCAAAAGAAGACCGTCTCCGAGATACCAGGCCTCTGTTTCCACCGCCTGGGGGATCCCGCGCCCGTATTTCTGTTGGGGGGCGTTTTCTCCATGCAGCCAATAGGTCATCAACGTCTTTAGATCCGCTACCCCAAATATCAAGATCATCTTCGTCGTCGTCGCCGTCGTCATCATCAACTGCCAACGCATTCCCTTCAGAGAAGCTGCGTTTCAATGACTTGGAAGCTTGTGGTCTAGGGACGGCATGTGCAGACGTTCGCCCCGGTGCACTCATATCCTGAGCTGCGGAGTAAAGTGCTACTCTCGTCATTGGACCGGGCGGTGAGCTCGATAGCAGCATGATTTCGGCAGATGGCTCGCGCCTTGAACGGGGAGCCGGCGGTAGCATGGGCATCTTCTTGGGAGGCGATGGGTTTTTCAAAATATCGTCAATGTCCACAAAGTCATCCTCGGCCTCATCTGTCACCTTTTCTGTCAGTATGTGACCCGCCTCTGCATCCGAAGAGCTCAAAAGGTCAATGCATTCCGCACTGGTCTTTCCAGCCCTATTGTTCTCACTCGTGGGCTTGGGTACTGAGAGAACTGGGTTAGAGACTGGAATGCTTCTCATCTCATCATCGGAGTCGTCCATGGTAAAAGTGGTCCGGGATGACTTCTGAGCGGGTGAGGCAATATTTGATGGTATGTGGCGAGCGAAATCCAACCGCGGACTGCTCTTGAAAGTTGACAATGACCCAGTGGCGCGGTGTGTCGGGGACAATCTTGACCGTTTTGACGGGCGTGGCTCATTGATTTCGAAATCATCGTCATCAAAAGAATCTGCAAAGACTCGGAATGAACGAGCATTGGGTGCGAGACTGTCGCTCGCTGCCGACTGTGTATTCCCTGCACTCGTTGAAGCTGGTCTGCTCTGTATTGTTTTTTGTCGTGCCATACCAAGATCTAGGAACGGTGATGAGAATACATCGTCCAAAGAGGAGCCCGAAAAGCCTGACACCGCCACCATATCTTGGTTTCTTGCTGCACCGGCATTGCTTTTGCTTGTTGAACTGCCGTAGATTTGGATTGGAGCATCGTCAATTACAAGTATTTCCACATTCCTTGCTGAGAGAGATGATGTGTCAGGACGAGGTGCTGTCGACCGTTCAACGATACCGCCGGCCCCATTCCATGCACCTGTTCCATCTACCCGCGAAACTGCATTGTGGGTCACTGCAGGTACCGTCTGGCCTGCAGCTTCGGTAGTGAGCGTAGATATATGAGATTGCAGTCTCCGTCCAAAACAGTTGTTGTCATCGCCATCGTCGTCATCGAGGTTGTATGGTTGACTTGCCGTTCTGGATGCTTTGGGTGCTTCCTTGTGAGGCGTGACAAACGCGTCAGATTCGTCGCTCGACAGCAGGATCACGCAATCCTCTGCCATCGTGGTCGGTACGATAGTTGAAACCGCATCAACGAGTGGCGCCGCATTAAGTTTCTGCGGATGCCATTGAGTAACGAAGAGTGGGGGTACGCTTTAGGCAGCCGTGCTTGTGAGAGTTTCGGCTTTGGGAAGGAGCTCCACGCGACGCGTTTTTTTCTTTTGCTAGTCGAAAACTATCTACATCAGTGACGCGAGTAGTACACGTGCATCACGTGATGTTAACTTCCTCATTTTTGTTAATAATCGATGATATATTAACGTCCGAATAACGTTTAGTTTCACGACTATATAAGAGCGAATTACATTATTGATCTTAGTTTTTAGCAAAATATTTTATCGCGCATTTATCAATTCTAGTATCAAATCAGGCTTCTTACTATCTATTTAATCCCAACGCGATTTGTTTTAGTTCAAGTAAATATGTTTAAAAGTATCTTAATTTAATCTTCAGAAACTTAGACTTCAGTAATTATTTGATTACGAGGTGCTAAAATAATATCTATAGTATATTAAGCCACGGCCAATGATTATATTAGGGCTTTCGCTGCCTATGGTGGTATTGGTAGCTTTACAAGAATAAGACTAACATGAAGGCCACTTGAGGTGATCTTACGAGTTTGGTGACGAACTTGTATACCCAAACATCATTGTGGCATTTCTAGGTGGCGTCAGCATATCGCCCTGCACGTTACGTGCATTTATTGTGCAGTTTGGGGTGGGCAGATTTGATAAAACCAGTATATCCTTCTCATAGGTCCAAAAGTGCACATTGGGCAGAAACGCCTCGATATATGCCCCGCGGTCAGCCCCTCGTTGCCTAAATACTGGATTATTTCCCCTCCCTACTGTGCTGATGTATATATGAAGACGCTTCCCTTCCCTCTCTGTGACGCATCTTATGAGTGGTTTTTCCTCTATTTTCTTTTTTTAGTCACTAGTCTCTCATCAAGCCTTGCCTCACTTTCTAGACCTGGACAGCCATCATGCATGGCCGGCGCCAAAGCTGGTCATGGATCCTCTATCTGTCACAGCCAGCATAATTGCTCTTGTGCAAGCCGCTAGCTCTGTGCAAAAGGGTATACGCTTCATCAGCTCGCTCCGAAACATACCAGACGAAATCCAGCAGCTATTCAACGATCTCGAAGCAGTTTTGTCTGTTGTTAAGCAAGTCAATGACACACTGGAGGAGGCGCAAGCTTTGAGTACAGAGCAAGGAGCTGCAGGGTGGCCGACCAGCTCTGGTGCACAATTTAGGGATGTTCTGAGCGCGGTCAAGCTGCAGGCAAACAACCTCGAAGAGGCTGCCAACGAGCTCGATTGTCTCTGCTCTCGGTTCCTCCAGAGGGCAACACCCACAGTACCAGGGCAACCCTCCGCTATACCAAATTTGACGGGTAACCAGACCACAAACCAGAAGCAACCAAGTCGAAAACGTGACGCATTCCGCCAAAAATCAACATGGCTGCAGGAAAAGGGCAAGGTAGACCCCATACACAAAAAGATCCATTCTTCCCGGGAGTACCTATCACTCAGTCTGGAGTCTATAAACACCATTCTCCTGTAGGTTTCTATATCTTTATGCCTTTCTTAATGTGCCATCTCGTTAATCATCTTATATCTATACAGCGCTCGACAAACAAGATCGAGCCACCAGGTTCAGACCAGCATGTATATGGCCATCACTGGTATCGACGAGATTCAAAAACATGCCCAAACGACACAAAACACACTCACACAAGTGCAAGACACATTATCCCAGCTACCTGAAATGATGAGGATGATGCAGGCGTTGACTGTGTCTGCGACGCACCCCACCACTGCAATGCCTGACGAGCGAGCGACTATTGCACCGTCAACTTCACCTGTATCCTACCCAACCGGCGTTACAGTCCCATTTGACAGATCCGAGAAGAAAATTGTCCAGCCACGGAGTACCCACGATTCACTGTACCTTGTTCGCGCCGCGATTCGCAAGACTGTTTGTTTGCCGTCATGTCGTTGCCGGTGCCATCAGACTGCCTACGCGGAAAACCGAGGACGAATGTCTTCCATCTTTGGATCTCTTTTCATCGAGTACAGCAGCCTGCCTATACTGGACCCCCGGCCTTGTAACATCAAGTCATGTGTTGGCCAGAAGAAGTCAATAAATGTTCGATACATGTTCCCTCAGTGGATGGTGCATCGGGCCTTATTCATAGCCGCATCATGGGACACACTGACCGGTGTCGGTTGCGACTTCCATCTTCAGATTCCTCAACTACTTCCTAGAGACGTCATGGACGAGTTTTTTAATCATGGGCAAAGTGATGTGAAGTGGTTAGAATTTGCCA
This sequence comes from Ophiostoma ulmi, assembly GCA_029298715.1. Classification (NCBI taxonomy): domain Eukaryota; kingdom Fungi; phylum Ascomycota; class Sordariomycetes; order Ophiostomatales; family Ophiostomataceae; genus Ophiostoma; species Ophiostoma ulmi. The sequence continues at coordinate 193,638 of JANSLN010000001.1, read as the reverse complement.
TCTCCCACAAGCTCATATTCCCGAACAGTGTTACAGCATGGGGCGAGGGTCTAATAGCTGTAAGTATTTAGGCCCTACGCACACGCTTGTGTTAAAATGATACTTGAAAGCAATAAATTTAACTGTTGTTTTAGTCATTAGCTTGCAGCGTTTTCTTACCGAAATATCCCAGCGTGATTGAGTTCCTCGTCGAACAAGGCTTTTCAATGACCATAGGGATCACGTACGTATTATATGGCTATATTTTTCAGGCGACTCAATTTTAGTCGGTTTCACTAACGCGAGTTTTTTGAACCTCAGAACATGCAGTGAAGTTGTTCGCTGGAAACTGCAATGGGCACACAAACCTGAGCTCCCTTTATACATCATACACGCCTTTGACGACGCCGCTCCACCCGAGTCTACGCTTTTCCATGATATCTTGCTCGGGATACAGGATTCGCCACTCTCCTACGCCATCAATGCGGCACCGTGGGATGTTAATAGCTTCGGCTGTGTGGGCACAACTCCAATGCATATTGCAATAAAAAGAGATGATATCACGGCCTTCATGGCAATTTTGTCAGTGCCTGGTTTCGATGCCAATGTCAAATCCAAGGAAGGCCAATCGCTGCTTCACTGCATTGTCGAAGATGACAATGCACTCACCCATTCATTTAATATGGCTCGTCTATTGCTTGAGGCAGGGGCTGATGTTAACGCCTTAAATAGACAAGGGAACGGGACACCAATATTTGACTCTTTGGGAGACACCAGGCTTACAAAGCTATTCCTAAAATACGAGGCAAGCTTAACAGCTGATACACCTTACGGCATGAGCACTCCTTTGTTATATCATGTGGATGAAGCACGGATTTGGGGGACGAAACTGTCTAAGAGCGCCATCAATAGTCTAGAAGTACTCGTATCAGCGGGCATGGACCTGGAAATGACAGACCGGCGAGGACGGACAGCTTTCATGCTAGCAATATATTACAACGATGAGGAAATGGCAGAGTGGCTCATCGGGAAAGGAATCACGGTCAACAATGTTGACCATTTTGGGCAGAGCATTTTACACTACGCTGCTATATATCCTGTTTTGAAAAATATCTGCTCTATCTCGCATCGGAGGCTACAGGGTTTGAATCCGGACGCAAGAGATATGGACGGCAACACGCCGATGGACCAACTTGAGAGGAGTCTCGACGAGGGACTTCATTGGTCTTGGAGAAAAATTGATATTCCAGCATATAGAGTCCGCCTTGAGGCACTCCTTGACACTATCCGAGCTATGAACAGCGCGGCTGAGTTGGGGCTCGATGATGTTGAGGAGCTAGATGGTGAAAGCGACGACGAGGATGATGACGAAGATGTGGAATCTGTGGATGCTGAAGAGTTTGTGGATGCTGAAGAGTTTCTGTATATTGTTTTCTTTCTTTCGCTCTGTATTTGTTTTTTATGTTTTCAAGTTTAAAGTGATCTGGTATATAGTATGTAATGTTTCTGGCTGTAACCCGCGCTTTGCTCTATTGCAATTTACAAATAGCGATTCATCTAGTTAGGCTGTGAAGACGACTAAATGTTTATCATGATATCGTATAAGGTGTAATGTTTGGCACATAAGAGTGCTGTGGCTGTGTCCGAAGTCCAATACTCTTGGAAAATGATAAATGATAAGCCGATTGGGTCTCCGTTCGGGAGGACTATAGCCTAACACCAAAATTATATTGCTTCTAGGAAGACAGCGGCATGTTTATGGCGAACCCGAACTCTCCATCTCTATTACTTCTGATGCCGCCGCAAACCCGTTTGCTTTCATATTGAACCGTCGTCCTACATAGAAGCGTGTAAACTTGAACCGTACGGTTTGCAATATATAAGCATCCTGGCCATAGAATCCTCCTGCTATCCAACAAAGCAAGTTCCACCTCATGCGTGCCCACCGATCCCAGCCTTGTGGAGATCTGAAATTGTGCATGGCCGCGTACTCAAAACACCGAGGATACCAGCCAGCATAGTCCCAATCGATAAGCCAGAGCTTGCCAGATGGGTGTAGTATGATATTCCGAGGCGCAAGGTCATGATGCGTAAACACTAAGTCATGGATGGGCGAGAGATGTTGTTTGGGGAGCTGACAGTGTTCTGTTTTGCTTTTTCTTATCTCTTTTCGTATGGAGATAAATTCCATCCAAAAATCAATGAATAATTTAATGTTGTCTGCGGTCGCTCTAGGCGGCAGACGGAAACGATCCTCGAGCCAAAATGACCGACATAAACCCGTAGCAAGCGAGCCAGCTGTCTGGGATGTAAGAGACCGTAACTTCCGAACAAAGTTACAACGCTGAAAGGCTAGATAGATGGTCTGTAGCCAACCTATGGAAGGCCAAACTTCTTCCGAAGTTTGTCCCGCAATGCGATCTATAATGCACCAGGTATTGTCGCTGTCATTGACAATCCGTCGTCCTCGAGTAGTGAGAATGCTGATACTGGCGGCAAGCTCCATCGCATCATACGCATCTTGGCCAAAAAGCTTATTAGAATACTGTTTTGCGAGGTAACTATCGGAAAGTATAGTAATTTTGTTGTCGCCTTCCAAGTTGGGCGATGCGCGAATGAATTGTGCCAGCTCTTCATCCGAATACTGCTCGAGCAGATGGTCTTGAAAAGCTGCCATGTCCGTTGTTGATGGATGGAGAATATACGAGTGTAGCTTTGATGCGGAGGAAATAAAATTAGCGAAGTAGTATACTACATAATCGAGTCTCTTATTGTCGAAAAATTTTACTACTTTCTTAGGATGACTACTCTAAAAAAAGGACCATTTTGATGTAGTTGGTCATTTTTGTTGCCTTGCCATTTGCCACAAGTCGTCGTGAGCATGACTACAATTCGGGGTTTAGTGGAGTGTCTAGCCTGACCAATTACGAACCAAATTGGAGCTTTGCAGTGCTGTCTAAATACCAAATTCTTTAGTCCCAACTATGCGCAGCGATTGGTATGATCCTCCTCATACCATAGTGACGTTGATGTGTGGCGGCATAGCATCGCATTGATGAGGTGGCGGTGAGGAAAGCACAAGTGCAACGCAGGGAGTAGATCCCAGGATTGTGCCGCAGGCTGGCTGCAAATAATGCCTCTGTATACACGAAGGCCGCCCATCCGGACTTGGTACCGGGGCATGGACGAAACACTTTGCGGTTTCGACATAAAAAGTGGTGATATCATGCTTAAGCCTACGGCTTGAATGCATTAAGAACGTGCTGCCATGCTTAGTAATATATATTTTCTTCTACCTAATTTTTGTGCCTTTTGTGTTTTGCCTTTACGAGTGAATTTTGTCCATCTCTTCATTCTCGCGTCAGCGTCGCCGAACGGTGGCCAGAGACGCGCCTTGCATCAAGCTACAGACACATCTTATGCATGCCGATCCTCAAGGCACATAATAACCAAGAGAAACAGAGAAGAGATAAAAAGACTCGATACATAGATAGACGGACAGAGTGTGGTGTAGAGTGGTGCACGGACTGGTGTGAATAGTGATTGGCGGTTGGTCGCCTGTTGTGATGTGGTCGTGCACAGAGTTCTTACGAGGATGTCACCTCGATACTTGATATGTGAAAGAGGGCCAAGATGCCTTACCTCCTACACACCAAGGCATCATGGACGAACCTGATCTGTTGCTGAGTATGCACTTGTGAGGGGTTATTGCAACGCCATGTTGCTGGCATCCAAGGTAGGACACATTTCGGGATTGATTGTTGATATCCGCGGAGTATCTCAGAGTATAACTCTAGTGATACTTCTTTTTCTGCAGTGGCTGCTCTGCATCGGGCTTATTGTCAGTTGGCCGTCGACGCATGTGTGCCATGTGTGATGGCCCGGGCCTTTACTGTGATCTAGTGTGCTGAATGTCTCTGGCGTTCGAGGATTGATGGTCTGTTGTTTCTTTTCGTAAAATTTTCTCTCACTGTCCTAAGCTCCTGTCTATAGACTGGCGTCTCGATCAGGAATATGCCGTCCCGCACTACGAGTGTACAATGTACTGTAGTGAGCGGTAGTTCACCAGAAGCTGGCTTTTGATGGAATGGCTGTGTCCGAGAGTCTGAATAATGACCAAAGCAGTCCAAGCGTCGCACATCTGACTTTCATCCATCACCCGGCGGACAAAGTATCTAGAATACTACATCTGAGCAGATAGGTAGTATTTACGGAGTGCACAAATACAGCGCCGCTCGGTGCTAAGAAGTCAGTGACTCTAGTATGTAAAGTCCAATACAGCCCTGTCGACCCGTTTCTTTCATCGCATCCTTCTTCTTCCGACAGAGATGAACCTTGCTGTCTCAAGACAAATCTGCGGGGCATCTGGCTGGCTTTGCACCCTTCATCAAACTGGCGAGTTGGCGAGACAAAGTGCCATACGACCCATGTCGTATTCAAGTCGAGTGAATGAACCAAAAAGAACAAAACGAAAGGAACAGACCAGCAAAGAAGACCCTAAAGTAGTTAAAGAGGCAACAGGTGGCTGGTACTGTGAGAAGAATGTACTGAGTACGAAGAAAGAATAGAGAAAGAAAGGCTCGGGCTTCTGAAAAAGGATCTGTCATGACCTTTAACTTCTATGGACCGTGCAAACCTTGACGGTAAAAACGGACATTGCATCTACAAGTGTACTCAGTACAAGTAAAGTATATAGTAGGCAGACGTTTGCAGTAGAGGTACCCGGGAGCTCTTGACGTTTAAACAAAGAGGCTGGAAAAAAGGGGTCCCTCCCCACCTGTCATTACCCGATTTGAGTCCTCCGTTTTTCGTTGGATTCTTTCAGCGTCGTATTGCAGTTGTCTGTCTCTCGTCACGTCCTTTACACGTCTCCATCACGCCTCAATCACGTCTGGACTCGCTCGCCTCTTGTCCTGCCGGGGATAATAAATAACGATCTTCGACGCTCACGACAGTCGTTCTCCTCCACACTGCAACCCCAAGCTGGCATTTCCATAAAAGATTACACACTTTACTGGTCTAGAGCATGACTTTGCTCAAGATCGCACAGGAATGGAGTTTGAGTTCACAAGCGAGACGGGGTTTTGGTTGAGTGCGCTTGGGAGTGTGCGAGGCCGCGAGAAAACGTGTCGCGCACGAGACGGAGATAGGATACGGTGGCAGCGAGACACATTCCGCATGCCGGTACCGTTTTGTCGTAGTACGGCCCTGGATTGCACCTTCCCCATCACCCCACGAGCCGGAAGGCATAAACGGACCGTTGTTGAATTACCAACGTCATGAAGCCGCAGTCTCTGTGTAATAAAAAGCAATAGGATGAAATATAATATCTTACGAGTATTTGAAATCCAATATTGGCCACAGTTGTACTTTGTTCATTCGTAGACGGCAATACTACTTCGTACAGTCTCCCACGGGCCGCTCTTCTTTTTGAGCTTTTCTCTCAACTTTCCATCGCGACTGTCCTCCTAACGGTCGTGGCGTGCGCTAGCACTAGCTCAGATAGCTTTGGCGACCCACTATTATTTTAGTGCACGCCACTGCCCTTAGCTGCTGTTTACCCCTGTCTGCCCCTTTTCCTCTGTTCTACTTCGTACTCATTCACTTGTATGCACGTTTTAATTGGGTCTTTTGACATGTTTTGTGAGTTCTGTGATTCTGATAATTTGACACTGGCTTATGTGACTACTTTGTATCTTATCTTATGATTTTTGTGACAGTTTGTGATGCTGGCTTGGTCGTTTATATTTGTTTTCTGCCAGTTGTGCTCGTTTCGTCTCTGCGTATTCTTGACGACCGTTTGCTCTTTCCTGCCATGATAATTGACCGGCCCTTTTCGCCCGCCCAACCGTGTCTGCTCTTTCCCCTTTTATCTTGTCATCAGCCGCTCCTTCCTCGCGTATCCAAAGGCCGCGTCTGTCAACACCAAAAGTACTCGCGTAGGCATAGCCAAGGCCGCCCGCTCCTTCTGTATGGCGAATAGGTTCCTTCCGCATTTGCTGCTTGAGCATCGTAGCCTGTGCAATACTCTGCAAAAATAACATTCATTGCCATCGCCCTTTTTCTTCTTTCCAACGTCTGTTTTAAGGCTTCACCTATGCTATCATTCTCACCTTGCCCATCTTTCTCCGCCCACTGCCCGCCGTCCCCTCGATCAGCCGTGTCGTTCCCCTCCCTGCCTCGCTGATCGTCGAGCTTCCTGGCTTCCTGGCTTCCTGTAAGCATTTTAGTGGTGTCTCTCGTTACTTTTTGCTCGCCTTCTGGGTCCTTCTGCGCATCACCAGTCACTTGATCTGCCCATCTAAGCATATTTCCTACCTATCGATGTTGTCTTGATATCATATCCGACACCATCTTACTTCTTTGACTTTTCAGTATCTCGTTCTACTGGCTCCAGTCCAAGTCGTCCACGGCCACTTTGTCTACTTGCTCGTTTCTCTCGCACTCCCCGTCCACTTCCACCAGGATCACAAATGCCTTATTGATCCCAGTCTTTTCCGGCTTCCGTGTGCTCTCCCACTTTGGCTCCCACCGGTGTCTGCCAGTCTCTTTTTATTTTCTACGAATACCCCTATTACTTATCTCACCAAATCGAGCCCTCGCGCCGCGCCCCCATCCAATCCCATTCAAACTAACTCGACTATTAACGTGCTGGGACGCGTTTCTCATTTTGTGTTTTTAATAGCGCACAGCACGCAGAGCACTCGACTTTGTTTGGTTCGACCCGTCGCAATCAAATCATAGCATGCAGTAAGTCAGTTCAAGCTCTCAACTCTCGTTCACGACTGTCTTCAGCGCGTCTTTTCGTTTGTCTACATTGCCCTCCCACGAATTGAACCCTCCATCTTTGCTCATGCTTGTTCTTTGCGTGCTTGTATTATCCAAACCCCAGAATGCTACTCTGTTCCCTGCCCCTATTGGCATTGAACACATCCCCAGAGTCTTACATTTTCATGTCTCTCTTTTGAGATATCTCAAATGTCAAAGATATCTTGCATCTCAAACATTTGACACTGAATGATATTGTCTAACTCTGCATTGCTTTTCAATTGTTTGCAATAGCTTCTCTGCGTTTGTATACCTTGTCTGTCTAACCCGGACTGACCGGTTGCCGTTGTTCTCTTTATGTTTTTCTTCTTCTTTTTTCTTCTTTTTTTTTTTCTTTTCTTTTTCTTTCCTTCCCTTTGTTTTTCTGATTCTTTGCTTCTACATATATGCTTCTTGCCCGTCTCCCTGCTCTGCAAGTGCCCCGTATCCTTATTTCCACCACTCCATGTCTCTTTTCTTTTCTTTTTCCTGTTCAGTACATGTACCTCTTCCACCTCTTACCTTTCCGTTTGGTGACCCGTTATTTTCTACTTTGCCGGCCCTCTAGAACTCCTCTTCTGGTCTCCTCCTCGTCCTTAACAGGGCCTAACCTTTCTACCTTGTCCATTTCTGGCCTGTCAACCTCTTTTCGTCCTTGTCGTCTTCCATAGTCTAAGCGTCCCAGTGTCCAGCGTCTCATTTTCCCTGCTCTTCCCACACCCCCCTACCACTCGTCTCCTGGCTCTCCTATCCGCTCGAATATTACATGCCCGTCTCCCACAAATCAAGACATCTTCTATTCTTGTCTATTAACCAATATCACAGTCGCCAGCAACGCCAACTACCCGCGCGACAAACTTCTCTCTTGGTTCTTCGTCCGCCAGGTTTGATGCTGTCGTTTGAATAACTTGGGCTGAATCGGATCTCCTACTACCTAGGTCATCATCTCTCTCCCTCTTTTCTCTTCTAGTCGCTCTTTCGTCTTCGACAAAGATCCCGCGCCCCTTTCGCGATCTTACCTGAAGCGTTTCGTTTCTATTCATCTTTGTTCGGTTTTCATTCACTTCGCTGTCCCGCTTTCGCCAACTGTACGCCCCTGGCTCTCGTTTCTTGTTCCTGCATAAAGTCTATCCATTTCGCCTGTCGCCAACCATCAATTCTTCAGCGGCAATCTCAAATCGTCTTTTTCCGTCTGATAGATCTCACGTCCATCCGCGATCGCGTGTCGTCATTGGATAAATCGCCTCTCGTTTTCCTCTCCGTCAAAAAGTACACTTTGCGCGCCGCTGGATGGGTCATCTTGCATAACGACGCAAACTCACGTCAAATCATAACGCACACAACTGGGCTCGCAGCTACCAAAGAAGGGATCGCGCCGCCAACGCATCTCTTGCCTGCGGCCACGCGGGTTGGCTCGTTCTACGTCCGCCCCCTTTTTTTTTCTATTACGACTCTACCCTGCAGATACGCCCTCGGTTTGAGGTGCCTTTCAAACTTAAACAGCCATGGAGCCCCCGTTGTCCTTTCCTGTCGGCTCCTTTGATACCTCCTCCAGTTCTATGCCCATGTCACCAGCTTCACCGACCTCACAACGGCCGATGAGCGCCATGATTCGTCCTGCGCCACGAAGCAGCAGTCGCATGAGCGTCGGCAGTAAAACCGGTGGCAGCCGTGCCTCGGACGAAGATGCGCGCACATCCGTGAAAGTCGGTAAGTAATTGCTGGATCAGAGAAAGGACTTCCCTGTGCTCTTTAATGATTTTGTCTAACTCACTCTACTACAGCCGTCCGGGTGCGCCCTTCGCTGCAGCCTACCGATCCCGGCTATGACCTCATTCCTCAACGTTTCCAGCGCTCTATTCTCCAGGTCAACTCAGACACAAGTTTGACCGTCGACTCGCCACAGGGCCGTAAGCTCTTCGTCTTCGACCGCGTTTTCAGCTCTGACGTTACCCAGGAAGGCGTCTGGGACTACCTCACCGACTCTGTGGACGCCTTTATCACCGGCTATAATGTCTCTCTTTTGGCTTACGGCCAGTCCGGTGCCGGCAAATCTTACACCATGGGCACTTCCGGCCCCACGGAGCAAAACGATATGGAAGTCATGGGTACGTAGTGTTTGGTTTGCTGTTATCAGTCTCATATCACCCCTCCCCTGCATGCCACTTCTGGCGTATTATGTCGCAAATGTCGCACAGCTTACACACGCCGTACACAATGTTTGAGTTGCACATGTGGTACACGCCGCTCCCCTTTTCAGTCAGCCATGCTAACAAGCTTTCTCAGGTGTCATTCCACGAGCTGCTGCTGCGCTTTTTGAGAAGCTGGAAGGCGCAAAGCCAACCAACAACCGCAGCTCAATGTCTCATCTTCGTGCGCCCAAAGGATACGGTCAGCCAGCCCCCAAGGCCGAGAAGACCTGGTCCCTCAAGGCCACGTACGTGGAAATTTACAATGAGCAGCTTCGCGACTTGCTTCTTCCCGACCATGTCTCTTCTTACGAACGTGCTCCTGTCACCATCCGCGAAGACGTCAAAGGCAACATCATTCTCACCGGCCTTCACCAAGTTGAGATCAACTCCGTTGAGGACTTGCTCAATGCACTGAACTTTGGCTCGGCTCTACGCCAAACTGACGCGACTGCCATCAACGCACGCTCGTCGCGTTCGCACGCTGTCTTTAGTCTGAACCTCGTTCAGCGCAAGAACGGCTTCCAGACGAACAAGAACGAGAGACGCATGTCTGTCCCCCTCGAGGCTATGTCCGGCACTGAATCCTGGGTCACCATTGACAGCAAACTTCACTTTGTCGATTTGGCAGGTAGCGAACGTCTCAAGAACACCGGTGCTCAAGGCGAGCGCGCAAAGGAGGGTATCTCTATCAACGCCGGTCTGGCTGCGCTCGGTAAAGTTATCTCCCAGCTGTCGTCTCGTCAAGCAGGCTCGCACGTCTCTTACCGTGACTCCCGTCTCACCCGTCTCCTGCAGGATTCTTTGGGCGGAAACGCCATTACCTACATGATCGCGTGCGTGACCCCTGCTGAGTTCCACATGAGCGAGACCCTCAACACAGTGCAGTATGCACAGCGTGCTCGCGCTATTCAGAGCAAGCCGCGCATCCAGCAAGTCGAAGAGGGTGACAAGCAGGTTATCATTGACCGACTTAAGGCTGAGGTTGCCTTTTTGCGCGAGCAGATTCGCAGCTCTGCATCAAATAGCAGCCCAGGCGAAAGACGCGTTCTCTCTACAAATGAGCGGTCCGAGCGCCAAGGCGAGCGGGAAGTCGACCTTCAAAACGCCCTCCTCGACTCACAGGAGAACTACACTGCACTGAGCCAGCGTCACGCCAAGCTAATTGCCGAGATGGCCAAGGCTCGGGATAATGAGGCTGCCGAGCTGCAGCAGCATGCTGATGCAGAGGGCGATATTGCTACCGAGCGATTAAATCGCTCCAACAGCTTTGCGCACGCTGTGGAGCAGGTTGTTCTTGAATACGAGAAGACCATCCAGTCTCTCGAGCAATCTCTTTCTAACACACGTGCCACCCTCTCCAACACCGAAACCAGTCTACTCGAAAAGGAGACCAAGTGTGCCTACGCCGAGACGATCAACACTCAACTTCAGACGCGCCTGCAGAAACTCATGGAACGCGAAGCCAGCACCGAGAACTACCTCAACGATCTGGAGTCGAAGCTCGACGGCCACACCTCCGGCGAGGAGAAAAACTCGGCTATTATCATCCAGCTGCGGAAAGAGATTGCACGCATTCGTGAGAACGAGGCCACCTGCGAAGACTACATTTCAACTCTTGAGGAGCGTCTCGCCGAGGCTGACCAGGATGCCGAGCTGATGCAGCGCGAGATTGACCGCCTTGAGCAAGTCGTTGAGCGCCAGCGCAGCTTGGGCAAGCTGGACTCCCTTTTGTACGAGCTGGATAACATGCAGCAGGATGGCACCCCTGGCGCTGCCGCACCCAACGGTGCTGCGTCTGCTGAGGGTGTTCCTGGCGCCCCCAACGGAACTGGCCACCGCCGCACTGCCAGCCGCAGCATTGCTGAGCATTCTCGAAGCCTGAGTCACACCAGCCGCCACAGCCATAGCCACAGTACCAGCACAGATATCATCATCGAAGAGGAAGATGACGGTGCCTTCGACGGAGAGGGCACTAACGGCGGCCCTGAGCTGGAGGCCACTATCGAAGAGGAGGAGGCTAATGGTGAGGATGACGAGCACATAACTAACGGCACTCACGAGAATGGTGATGCCACCACCAAAACTATTACCCCTCGCCAGTCGCATAACCGTCTGCACAGCACCGCCCGATCTAGCAGCTTTAACGGTGACGCTCAAGCCAGCACTGCCCAATCTAAGGTTGTTGCGGACAAGCTTGAGAACGTCACACGGGAGCTCCTCGACCTTCGCGCAGAGCATGAGAACACCATCGGCGAGTTTGATCTGCTCCACGCCAAATATGAAGAGGCGCTGCGCACCCTGGCCGAGCTACAGGATGCTGTCGACGAAGCCCGCCACCCAAGACACAACATTCGTGATTCAGTACTGTCTGTCGCGACTGCCCAGACATCTCAGACCCGGCCTTCGTCATACGTCTCGGACGCCCGCTCTAGCGACCCCAACAACAGCCGTCACTACTCGTCTTCGCGTTCACTGTCTTCTGAGCTTACGTCTGCTCTGGATTCCCCCACCACTACGGAGCACTCCGATGCCGATACGCTGGCTCCTAAGAAGTACAACGTGACTTCTCACAGTGATTCTGTCGCCCATCTTCCTGTGCGGCCCCCCGTCGACACTGATGTCGGTGCTGAGGCCGAAACCGAGACTGTCAATGGCAACAACACCAAGACAGACGCTGTTATTCACGAGGCCGCCCCGGCCACCAGAATGAATGGCGCTGTTTCTGTCACTACGTCTATCAGCGATAGTGCCGTTGAAGCCGAGCTTGAGCATCTCCGTGCCCTCGCCACACAAAAGGAGGAGGCCGAGAAGGAGCTCAACAGTAAGTATGCTGAGCTCGAGCAGAAGCACCACCAGACTCTGGACATGATTGAGGAGCTCAAGACGGAGGTCGCCAAGGCCCACCAAGCTGCTGAGGTCCTTTCCCCTCGGTCGTCTACACCTGTCATCCGCCGCAAGTCGAGCCAGAACGTCATGATTATTGATCGTGCCCACCGCTCTTTCGCGTCACTCCGTAACATTGCCGCCGAGAACTTTGAGGGTAATACCGATGTCATGCAGAACTTTGAGCTGAACCTGAACGCTGCTATGCACGAGCTTCACGCCCGCTCGGAACGTGTGCAAGAGTTGGAGGCTGATGTCGCGTCTGCAAAGAAGGAGATGGAGACCAAGATGACTATCATCTCCGGCCTCACCCGAGAGCGGTCTAGTTTGAAGAGCTCGCCCATGGACATGTCCATGATCTCTACTCTCCGCGACCAGCTCGAGATGCAGGAGAGACAGTCAGTCGCAACACAGGCCGAGCACGCCGCCCGTGTGAAGGAGCTGAACACTGAGATTGAGAACCTGCGTGTTGCCATGGCAGCCCTGACTTCTAATGGCGACAAGTCCATTGCTGAAGCAGCCGCTTCGTCTGTCGACTCCAGTGACAGGGTCCGCCAGCTAGAAATCGAGCTCGCATCGTGGGAGACTAAGCACCAGGACGCTCTGTCATCTATGAGCTCTACAGAGAAGCAGATGAAGGATCACATTGCTCAGTTGGAGGCACAGCTGGCCATTGCCAATGGCACTGCCACGGACGCCAGCAGAGGCACCCCCGCTACTAACGGTGATGTCTCTCCTACAGGCTCTACCAAACACGAGGAGCAAGTCAAGATGCTTCGCAGTGAAATTGACGAGTACAAGGCTATTATCAACAGCAACGCCGCCAAGGTTGCCGAGCTGGAGTCTAACCATGCTTCGATCAAATCTGCCCTGGAGGAGGCCATCAAGGTCCGCGATATTGCCACAGCCGAGTCCAACTCCCACAAGGAGCTGATCTCTCAGTACGAGGCCAAGATTGCCGACCATGAGAGAATTGTTGCTGCTCACCAGGAGAACCTGGAGGCTCTGCAGGCTAATCACGCCCGTGACCTGGAGCACGTCCATGAATCTGCTCGCAAGGAGTGTGACGAAGAGATTCAGGTCCTCATGACAGAGCATGCTGAGAACGTTCGCCTTCTGGAGAGTGACCTGACTGAGGCCCGTGAGGATCTTATGAAGGTTGCCACCCAGGTGGCGTTTGCTCTGGGCATGGATGTTAGTGTCGAGAAGATTAGCGATCGCATCGAGGATCTTATCGCTGACCAGAAGGCCCTTCATGCCGAGCAGAAGAAGTCGCTCGAGCTGCAGGAGACTGTTGCCGAGCTGTCAAGCATTAGTGACTCTGTGATGCGCGATCTTGAGGCTGTGCGGGCAACTCTGACCAGCATGCTGGGCGCCGACGCCGAGCAGCTTCGTAAGCCCGGTGCCACTGTCGCAGACCAGATGGCTGCCGTACAGAAGCGGTTCACCGAGTTGGAGAACAAGAACAAGAAGAACTCTCGCCTTGTGGACGAGCTCGAGGAGCAGCTACAGACCAACTTCGACCAGGCTCAGCTGACTACAAACCGCCTTTCGACACTTCAATCCGAGCGCCACCAGCAGCTCGAGGACGTCACGACGGCCAAGATCCGCATCCAGTCCGAGCTTGAGAACATCCGCGAGGAGTACGCTGCTCTGCAGGCCCGCTTCGAGGGTTACATTCCCGCGGACGGCCCGCAGCGGTCCAACTCGGCCAGCTCGCAGCTCCGCAAGAGCTCTTCGATCGTCTCGCTGCCATCGCCGCCGCCAGCTGTCCCTCTGCCACCTCTGCCCGGAACCAGCTCGCCGCCACCCACTGCCAATGTCCCCTCAACTCCTACTGGCAGCATGCGTCCTCCAAGCAAGGATATTGCTCTGCACCAGATCCAGCAGGACCAGGAGGCGCGGATCCGCACCATCGAGAAGCATCTCGACGCGGAGAAGCAGCTGACCCAGACTCTGGAGGAAGCTCTGACGGACCTGGAGGATCAGTCCAAGAAGCTCAAGGCCGACTGCGAGGCATGGCGCCGTCGGGCACAGGACCTCGAGAACGAGAACAAGGAACTCAAGGAACGCCCTGCACAAGACAACCGCTGGAGTCTGCACCAGGTCGAGGAAGAGCGCAAGAAGCGGCGCGATGCCGAGATTGCACGCGCTCACCTAGAGGAGCGTATGAATGCAATCAGCAAGAAGAAGAAGAAGGGCAGCCTAAACTGCTTCTAGTTTTCTTGATGCGAAAGTTGGTCTTATTTTGTTAGTCGGTTTTTTTGCTCTTCTTGCTCTCTGTCCTTTATGCTTTCTTTTCCTCTCTACTTCTTTACGATCCCTCTTGGATATACTCCAGTTTCTTTACGTTTTTCTTGAGTTACGTCCCGCGATGCGCTGAGATTTGATGCTTTTCTTGAATTTTCCCACCTCTACATCATCACATGCCTTCTGATCTCTTCATTCTATTTGTGTTTTCATTTTATTCTTATTTACTTTCCTAGCGACAAGTTGCCTTCCAGTTAGATACCTCGCATGGGTTTTTTTATTTCTTCTTATTTTGTGTTTTCTACCTTATTATCTCTGTTTTATTGTTCTTTTTCCCGTTATGTATGTTCATATTTCCTATGTCATGTATCTATCACCTTTCTATTTCTCTACCTCCTTTTTCTTTGATTCTCTTGATGTACTTCCCTCTTCTTCTCTTCTCCTCAACCCTCTTATCACCACCGCTTTCTCTACCCTTCTACCTCGAATGGCTGAAATGACATATGAGTTGTTTGAAGCATTTTGTGATGTGTTTATTTCTTATTTCGGCTTATCTATACTGTTACTTGAATTTACTATTTCATATATATCTCTGGATGTGCAATCTGGTGTACAATGCCATTTACATGCTCTCTGCCTGTTGGTTGTCAGTCGGTTGTCTCATGCTATCATATTTTAAGTAATCATTACCTGGGATGAATTTGCTGTCTTGGTCTGCGAATACCTTGACGTTCAGGTGATTTCAAAGCTTGGCAATCATGAACACAGAAGTTCCGGCATCACCTTCACTTCCATATTGGCCATCACAAGAGGATCCTTAAATCATCCCTACCGTTGCAACTGTTTCTTATGCCTGTTGGTCTTATCAGTCTCATCGCCCATGCAATCATCTCAGTTCCGGCTCATCACTCATCCCACGTGAGGTCATTGGGGGTGATTTTGCAATTTATCTTTGTGCGACTGTGCTACATGACTGTCACATTAGGTCTCTATTTTCTCTCACTGGGCCGCACAGAGGATGGTCGCAAACGCAACGTCAAAGGCGTGGACTGGACGCCTCGGTTGCACAATACGACCAAGCGATGGTTTCTCCTCTTTTGATCGGTCTGTGAGTCTATTTTCTTGATGAGGTTTTGTAGCGATCTACACTTTACACAGCTTTGCTTCAGGTACTTTTTGTGCAGTCTCCTATGTATGTCTGTCATGACCAGACAGCACCCTGCATGCTGCATTTCAGGTGAAGAAGCGTATCCAGGATATGCTTGACAGAGCCCCTTGCATTCTCCTGCGTGGTGCCTGTAAAAGAGAGCCTCTGTACCTTTCTTCCTTCTTCCTCTCTGCTCCTCTACAAATGCAAAATACGGCCAGACCCTAGGCGACTTCACGGCAAGACATGTCTCACTATGAAGAGAGCTACTGCGAGGTTCTTTGATCATCCAGCCATACTCATGCACACCGTATTCCTTCTTCGTTCCTTCTCTTCCCTTCCTTTGTCATCTATTGTCCCTCAGCTTTTCTTTTTTTTTTTTTCGTTTTGTAAACTAGAACGTGCCACGATCATCGCCAAAGATCCAGACCCAGGCTGCGATCGTCATCCTCCCCCTCCATACTCCATCTACACTTTTCTTGATTATTAATTCTTGTTTTTTTCGCCTCTACTCTTGATTTAATAATGCCGCTATTATCACTAAAACGCGCTGTTGCGTGCTTGCGTGTTAGAACCTTGCGCATGAAACGCACGTACAGCAATATTTTTCTCCTTCCTCTACTTCATATATTTACAGGTCAAAGCGCATCGTCTGCCATTCTATTTCTATCAGAGATACAAGTAATAAAAATCAACCAATATGTGATGTATTAATGTACTTGCGTCTGAAGGCCCGTGTCTTGTAGAGTGCAACGTCGACCGTTATTGTCCGGCTGCCCCCCTCAACCCTAGTTCAGGTCCCTCTTTCTCTGCTATGCTCTGGTACACTGATACGACTTCACTTTGTATGCTCTTCTGCCGTCCCTTCCTCCTGCCCCTTGTTTTCAGTTGACTTTTTCCCATCTCTCCCTTGATCGACACTCGATCGCTTCTCGGCCTTGTCGGACTGGCATTTGTAGAGTTTGCCGTCTCGTTCAGTGGCCCAGTGGCTCAAGTGGCTGTCTGTTGACGCCCTTTCAATGCAAGGGATCTCACGTCTCTCACTAGGACCGCTTTTTATGTCTCACTTCACCTCCATACGTTGATACGTCAAGTTTGTCGGCTCGGCTGTTTAGCATAGCTTTTCACGCTTTTAGCTTTCACCAATAGACTAAGAGCGTGGTAGTGCGCTGTAAGTTGCAGGTAGTGCAGATCCCACGCGGCCACCAAGGGGAGCGTAGCTCAATAGCTCAGCATAGCTCAGCGTATGGAGTATGAGACTGGAGTATGTAGTAATACTCCGTAGAGCCAAGTAGATGAAAAGTATCAAATCAGAAAAATAAAAGCAACGGCCAAGATGCCGTAGACTGTGACTGGTAACACCCCGTAAGGGACGAAGCCGATGGGCAGGGAAACAACTGAAAAGGGGCGGAGAACCGTGAGGGCAGACCAGAAAAGAAATCAGAGGGATGCACCAAAGGGATCTTATTGACTCGTCAGAGCGAGCCCGATTTGTATCTGACAGAGTGACAGAATGAATACCAACGCCTGCAACATCTGTCAGGCCAACGTAGCTACAGAAAATTATTTTGCCATGATATCAGACACTCAACAGTTGAGCGATATCCATCAAGGGTTGTATTGTTCTGTTTCGTTTATTATACGGACATTTGTTGATACTCCAAACCGCTCGTACACGGACTGCAGAGAGCTGCATTGCCGACTGACTTGCAGTTGATCAAACACCGACTGCCGCTCATTGCAGGAGCTTTGTTTGAGCTGTTTGATTTGGTCGGGCGGAGGTAGCATGGTAAACACAAGTTCGCATCAATGTCTGACCAAAGAGGCAATGCAACTTGATAGCGTGGCGATGTCAGTTCATATCTTGCTAATGCACATGTCCGTCTTATTCTGTGCATTATGACTATGCGTGTATAACTCGGTTCGGTGCTCGCCTGTCCTGCACATGAGCATCATATCTCCATCTTCTCTCCGCGAAAAGGTGTATTCGTTCGGATATGCACATCTATGCCGGTCTTCCCGCATGTTCGTCGGTAGTACATCTACCGTACAAGGTACACTGGAGTCAATTATTTCCACTGCCAACACTCGCCTCTTCTCTCTCCTTGTCTCGCCTCTGTAGTCCACTGCAATCTCAGTCATACATTGGCGAGTTTGTATCCATTTATTCTATGTATTCCATTATTCCATCAGAGTTCTATTGTACTAATTTTATGCTTCGATTCTATTTATCATCTGCATGTCTCGTCGCTACAACCTACTCCCGTTTTTCTTTCTCATGTCTCCCCTCATATCCATAGCAGCTAGCAGCACTGTGGCCCGCAGAGTCTTCAACTTTTCCTGTGAGCCAGCACACGTTATCCGCTCTCTTCCCACTTCCCGCTATTGCATCCGCTATTGCACCCGCTATTCGTCTCTCCAATCTCTAAACATATTTAATAATTACCACGCCCCAGCATCATCCTGGTCTTCTTCTCTTTCCCCCATGAATATTGATCCGGGGGCCTGTTTTTTTCGCTGCACATCCTCATTCATTGTAGAATTCATGTGCTTATTTTTTCTCTTTTCTTTTCTCTCTTTTCGCTCGAATGTCTGCTTTTCTTCTTGCCCGTCTTCTCTCTACTTCAACTTCAACTTCGTACTTTTGATCCCATAATCCAAAATATCTCGCCGACGCCCCTGGCTATTTCTCCGTGCTGCGGAGACATCTTGGAATCAACACTTGATTTCGGATGTGCTGTGGGCATGTTGCATGCATATGCACCTATGTAGAGTCTAGAAACATTACGGATTACAAAAATACCCTACTTGCGCATGTTTCTACGGAGTGAGATACAAGATACAAGCTTGAGGAGGGGGCACAGGGCCAGCCGGCTCCTACTGGGTACTCGAACTCGTCTCTTGGACTATGCCTGTCCTTGATTCTCGGTCTTGTTCCTGGTTCCAACGAAAAGAGCTCAGACGCTAATCCAAGACCGATATAGCGTACATAAGCTGCAAGGGGTTCGTGCTGCTCTCAGGTGGTAAGTGCGCAAGCGGGTGGAGCTCCGTATTTACTTCAGGGGCACACACGTCTCTCTCCTTGTCTCTTGCAGTAGCAGTTCTGTCTACCAGGCACCGTGTAACCCTGTGACAGGCACTTCAGTTGGCAATCAAGATAAAGTGCTCTGTAATAATAGCTGCTGTTTGAGAAAAGAAAACGAGACGCGTCGCACTTGCCGCGAGAGTGCCAACAGCCACTATATTATGTGATCCGATTTCTTCTTTGCGACTATATTTCGTATTTCTATTACATATGCTTCCCAATCCCCCTGGAGTCTTCAATGTTTAATTGCTTTCGCCATCGATAGTCTTTAATTGATTGTCACTGATCATTACTTCGTCGTATCTTCTCGTCTTTACAACTCCTTGTGGTCTGCATAATAAATGTGAGAAACGACAGCTGGGTGGGAATGGTAAGGGACTAAAAAAGGGGCACGCCAAGCCATCACCAACAAGTACACCCCTGCTTACTCTTATTCCATTTTTTTCTCCTTCTCACGCACTTTGTTTGCATGGAGGCATGGTCTCTATTTGAAAGCACTGAGCTCAGACCTCTGGTCCACCTTATTTTCCATTTTCACCACTGCCTTTTGTCTACTTTCCTATCCATGTCCGCCCACCCCCCGTTCAATGTTTCAATTATCCTCGATTGGGTTGGCTTTGCTGCTTTTCTTTTCTTTTCATTTAGCTAAATGTATTCGTAAATACGATTTATGAATTTATATATCTATATATCTATGTATCTACTGGTGCCTTCTCTGCTCATCTCAGTCCAGGTCTTTTGTGATTGCAACTCAGTGTTTGATTGTTGGCCACATTTGTCGATAATATCTGTTGGTTTGGTGTTTGCTCTTGTTTGATTGCAATTGGTGATGTTTGACTAAAATGTGCTCTTCACTCTCGTCTGTCTGCGCCTCCTGTCTTGCCTCGTGTCTGGTGTCTTCATCTCGCCTTCGCCGTGTCTCACTGCTATTGATTAAATTACTTTGTAATGACTATGGATATCAGGGTCTGTTTTGTAGGAATACCCCGTGGAGAGGAGCTCCTAGAGGCGAAGAAAGTATCCAACTGCTAATATCTGCACGTTGAGCTCCCCACACCAATATATCATATATCATTCAATAGTTAATGGCTTGACTGTTGACATACACCACGACTATCCTGTCAGTCGTCCGATGGCAGGCTTAAAGGCTCGTGCACAGGATAGGCTTGCCACACACGTCCTCAAAGAACACTCCATTACAAATTACAAACAAAAGAACTGCCGGTTGCAGCCATAGCCACTACCATCAGAATCCCAGCCTTTGCATCCATCATCCAGTCCATTCGTTGATATCGTCAGTCCTTGAGGTCTCACTCGCGTTTAGTTTAAGCAATTCTTGATTTTATCAATTGCAATCTTTGGTTTCTCGCATCTCGTATCGCCGTCAGTCCCGTTTCCTGTCAACAGAACTGCGTGCATGCTCATGCTTGCCTCATCCTCGTACACCTCTCCTTGCATCTCTAGCCTACGATCGACAAAAGTCCCAGCACCACCAAGAATTCAAGAATTCAATAATCCAATCCAATAATTCGAAAAAGAACAAGAGAACAAGAGAACAAGAGAACAAAAGAATAAAAGAGAAAATCGGACATCCAGTCTATCACAACTTTCTACTCAGTATTATTCCATCCTCTTGTTCTTCCTACACAAATGCAATAAATCAATTAACCATTTTATCTATTTAAATATACATTTACAATCATACTAAATCTACCCGTATCTCAGCACTCGACTTAGTGCCCACACCACCCCGGTCACCTAATCTTCCTCGACCCGGCTTGCTATTCCCCTTTCTGGCTGGGCTCACACACCTCTCGGCCTCAGGTCTCCTCTCGCTGTCTCCTCTTCCTCTGGCTTCCAGAGTCGCCCTGCAGTTTGCTCAGCTGCTCCCTCTTGGCTGCCCCTGTCCCTCCTGTCCCTTTTTATCTTTCCCTTTCCCTGTCTTTCCTCTTATTTGGATATTTTATAATATTTCTCTCTCTTTTCTCCCTCTTCTTCCCTCTTCTCCCTTCTTCTGCTTGTTCTTCCTTCGTTTCTTCCTTCCTCCCCTCATACTCCGTACTAACCTAGGGAAGCATCACCACCCTTCGACCACTCCGTACACATCGGCTTGTCGACGTCGAGTGCGTGAGATCCGTCAAGCAGCTTTAATCAAATACGCTGCCTGGTTGACGCCTATTTTTTCCTTCTCTCTTTTTTTTCAATCTCGTCTCTGAGATCATTCATTCGTTTTATCTGACTCCTGGCGACGCGCCCTTTTCTACTGCTCTCCGGCTGTTAGTTGATTCTAATAGAGCTTCGACTTATTTTATACTATCTTTACAATATATTCATACACAACAACAATACAGTCACCGCCACAATGGCTCCGTCTCTGAGCGCACACCCGTCCTTCACCCGTCCCCGGACGGGTGACCGCGAAGGTCGTCCCAGCACCCGCGACCAGACCGACACCAACCTCATAATTCCCAGCCGCACCTCGTCTCTTCACTCGCGCATCACTCAGCCCATTCCCTCGACTCTCGCCGGAAAGCCCCAGCAGCGCACCCCTAAGACCCTCACTCATGCCTACATGGTCTGCGGTGTTGGTCGTGAGCCTTCCCAATGGGTCAAGGCACCAGCTCCCGCCCAGGGCAAGCTTGGCCACATGAAGGGTGCTGTGGGCCAGTTCTGGCTTCCCGAGATCCTGGGCAGCAGCCCCCGTCTGGAGCAGGACAACGAGATTGCCCGTTCTCTGCACGCGGCCATGCGCGCTTGTTTCCCCCACGATGTCGAGATCTGCACCGGCCGCAGCCAGCCTCACTGCGTTCACCACGCTTTTGTGCTGCAGCAGGACTCCTCTCACACTCTGTACGGTATCTGCCTCCGTGTCTGGTCCCGCGCCGATGAGAAGCGTGCCGAGACCATCCGTGATCTCCGCAAGCGTACTGAGCCCGATTTCTACGACAACGCCGACGAGACCTACTGGATCCCTTACTGCTTGTCTTTCCTATCGCGCTACCCCCTCTACAACCTGTTGGGCGATTACCTGCGCGGCATGTGGATTCACTGGAACAAGGCCACCAACCTGTTCCACGCCGAGGAGGTCTCGCGCATCCTGAGCTTCCCGGCTCCCCGCCTTAATGACCTGGTCCGCATTGATATGAAGGACTACGCTCTGTGCTACCAGTTCCCCTCCTCACCTACCGGCTTCCAGAACTTTGCCATGTGGCCCCTGTTCTGCTGTCTGTCTATTCCCAACATTGTTGGTGTCATTGAGGCTGCCGTGTCCCCGACGCGCCGCATCATCTTTGTCAGCCACTACCCTGCGATACTCACAATGGCTGCTGAGACTGTCCGCTTCTGCGTCCGTGTCTACGAGTGGAGCGGTCTCTATGTGCCCGTTGTTCACGCGCGCCACGCCAAGGAGCTCGTCCAGGAGCCCGGCCCGTACATCCTGGGTATCACTGCCGAGTGTCGCACACTGTTCACAGCCCCTACTGACGCTCTCGTTGTTGATCTCGATCGCAACTTTGTGCTCACCTCAAGCCCGCCCACTGCCCTCACTGTCGGCCAGCGCAACAAATTTGTGCAGCGCCTGACCCAGTCGCTGAACGGCGACGTCACCCCCTCGGGTGTGCCCCAGCACCTACGCTCTGCCTATGGCGGTGGCAAGCTGGTCCCTGCCGGCCAGATTATTGTCATGCGCGGCGAGGTCGAGTCCATCCAGGACCCCGAGTGGTGGAGCCAGGACGCCGTTATGGCTGTCATGGACCACGTCTGCGAGAAGATGGGCCGCAACACTGGCCTCAAGGCTGTTTTCGGTGGTGCCGTCAAGAAGCCCCTTATGACCAAGGTCTCCATGCGCCACCTCAACGAGATTGTCCGCGAGCGCAACCAGTACTCGCGTGACGCCCTCGAGGCCTGGCAGGACTTTATTAACCTCAAGGGTCGCATGGATACGGAGTTGGCCAAGGTCACCAAGCGCAACAACTACCTTGTGGAGGAGCTCGAGAGCTGGAAGCAGCAGTTCCTCAAGTTCCAGGCCTTTGCTGAGCAACTGACCAAGGAGACCCAGGATCTCAAGATGAAGATTGAGAACCACAAGCGTGAGAACCGCCGCCTGAACGGTCTGCTTGACCAGCAGAAGGACGACAACGCCCGCTTGTCTAACCGCCTCACCGGCACTGAGAAGCAGCGCGACGACGCCCTTGAGGCCCTCCTCCTCCAGCAAGAGATTGCCGAGGAGCTTGAGCGCGAGCGCAAGCGCAACACCAAGGAGCTTGCCGCCCTCCAGCACACCAACGTCACCCTGGCCCGCCAGCGTGACGAGGCCCGCCGTGTCGTGCTGCACCTGCGCAGCCTGATTGGCGGTCAGAGCCACCACATGGAGCACCTCATCGAGTCGCTCACCAAGCCCGATGATATCATTGAGGAGCTCGAGAACGGCTACGCCGAGGACGGCAGCAACAACGATGACGACATCATCGAGGAGGGTGCCCTGGAGGGCGCCTCTGCCGAGGAGGTTGAGATCCGCCTCAAGGCCCGCCAGGCCGCCCGCTCCAGCAAGCGCTTCTCGGCCTCGAGCTTCAAGGACGTTGCCGACCGCCACCTCAAGGATAAGACAGATGCCATTGCCCACATCATCCGCAACATTTCCGAGCAGTGTCAGGCTGCTGTTGAGGGTCTGCAGCTCGCTCAGGATGCCGCCATCGAGTCGGCCCTGTCGTCGGGCTCTTCGGCCTCGGACAGCGAGCAGCAGCACCAGCTGCAGCAAAACCGCCGCCGCTCCACTGCCTCTACCCAGAGCCTGCGCCTGCGCCGCACCAGCAACCTGTCGTCGGCCTCGGCTGCCACATCGGTCGCCCACAGCGACGACGGCCACTCGGCCTTGTCTGACGTCGGCGACGATTCGCACATGTCCCTGCTGCGCCCTGCATCGGGCCGTTCGAGCATCCCGCCGACGCCGGATCTGATCCCCAACCGTGCCAGCACGAGCATGTCCATTGCCTCCACGGCCACCACTCCTGAGCGCTCGTCGCAGCAGTACTTGGTCGGTGGCGGCCACGACATTCCCACCAAGATTGTGGAGGATGAGGACGAGGAGGACTCGTACGGCGAGCGCAACCACAGCGACGTCGAGAGCAGCCTGCCCTCCAGCATGTCTGGTGTTGTCGGCAAGCACGCCGAGAGCCTGATCCACCGCCCATCGGGTGCAAGGATCAGCGCGCTTGGTGGTAGTAGGTGACTCAGAGACCGGCGCGGCTGGGGTTGGTAGATTGTCTTTGGGGATTGTTACTCGGTTTCCCTTGTCAAAGACACTATCATTGAATGTAAAATTGTCTCATCGTTCTGCGTCGCTTCACTTGATCTGGTAGTTGGCTGCCATCTGCGTTTTGGACGCAGTTTATTTCCTTACTGTTGTCTCCTTATACCGTTTTCTTTTTGTCGTTTTCCTTTGATTGTTGTATTTTTGTGTTGTGTAATTTTCTTTTAGCACAATGGCGTTGATATCTCTTTTAGTTCTTCACTTTTATTCTTCCCTGCCCGATATCTCTGTCTTTCATCAATCCTTACGATTTTTCTTTCCTATCTTTTTTCTCTTTTTTTTTTCTTATATTCTATGGCTGGTGGTTTTCTTGGAGAGAAGGCCGAATTTACGGCCGAGTTTACTCAATTTTCTTGGCTGTTTGTTGTCATATATGTTGTTTACTATTGTACTTGTACTAGGCGAGGCTTTTAAAATATACTCTTTTCCAAGTTAAACAAAGTCCATTGTGATTGACATGTTACCCTGGTGTTAAAAATTAGTGAATACGCCCATTATCAATAAACTTTTTCTCCCTTCAAATTTAGACCCGTATGAAAAGCGAACTTCGGGGTTTAATCGTGTTATTGATCGAACTTTTGAATTTGTGACCTTTTTTTTTAGAACTGTATAAACTTCTCGTTTATTTTTATAAATAGCATCTATAACTTTTTTTTTTTTGTATTTCGATATCGCCCATGTTAAGTACACGATCTTTTTAGACACAAATAAAATTTGATAATAAACCACACTTGACACCTTGAACCGCAGACTATAAAGTGACATATGTTTAGTGGTCTCTGCTCATCTAGTTGCTTTGAAGAGCATGGTCATCGTGACTGGAGGGTCTTGGCACGTGGCGGTACGTTCCGTTCGTGCCCTCAATCCGAATCTCTGTGCCGTTTCCGTTTGTTGGCGAAGCTGGAACTGCACGCACATCGCCGTTCGGGTGCCGGTGAAGACGGACGCGGCCATCGTCTTCGCCCTCGCCGCCTCTGTTGCTGTCATCGTCTGATTGCGGATTCCACAATAGATCACGGTTGTAGTCTGGCTGGGCCTCGAGATCGCAGTGCAGAATAGACCGGCATAAGATGGTGACATCGATCTTGGCTTGGCGCTCCGAGACTGTAAGTGCGGGACTGGGGCGCGAGTTCCACGTGATGGCTTCGATAATACCACCACCACCCCTGTCGGATGCAGCAGATGACGATGTGACTCGCTCGCCAGAGCCACCGGTAATGGGCCGCACGCCAAGCACGTATACTTCATTCCCGGTCCAGCTTCGGATAATGCGTACGACCATGAGCCCGGGCGATACATGAATGCCCGGGAAAGGTCCGGTCTGAGCCACCCTGTTTGGGCGTCCCACAATGTGCGTGCGTAGCATAGTCTCCGAAGTCACGAGCCATTTCTCATCCATATCTTGCGGATTGAAGCCAGCTCTGAGGCGATCGACGTCAGCCTGGGAGATGCGCAGGTCCCAGGACGCGGAGACGGGGTTTTCAATGGGAGCCATGTCGAGAAGGGGATCAATTGGGAGGTCAAAGGGCGGGTATGTAGATTGGTAGCTTATTTTATCGTAAGCAAGTTTTCACGAGCAGAGTTTTATGAGTTTTATTTCTCATTCTCAGGTCGGACCATTTATAGACGTCATCATGAAAGGTGAGATGCAACCAGGCTAGGCACCGGCGGAGTAAAATATAAATGCCGTCGGTATTAGTTACAATTGCACCTGCCTGATTCGGATGCCGCTACTAGAAAACCAGCAAGGCAGGTAGTCCAGACAGGCGATTCGAGAAAATGCCAGATATGCTTCTCGCGATAATCTAGCACATGTTATTTATTCAGCATCGAAGTTTGAGGCCAATACCAGATATTTTGCTCGTTGCAACTGTAATGCTTCAACAAAGCGATGATGTTTGGGAATCAGTACGAGGTGTTAGCCTGCATCGCATATATACCACAAAATACTCGCTCGCATCTCGTTCTTTTGCGTAGATACGATATACTTCAAGTTGCTAAGGAGTGTTTTACGAATCATTCCAAAATTTCGAGGAACAATTTCTCTCGCCATTCTTCTTCTCACGGTTCCAAGCTGTGAGGTGTTCGGTCCGGCCCGACGCTAACAGTCTAAGCCGGATACTCGGCACCCTTTGCCAACCTCACAAGAATGGTTATTTCAGATGAAATTGATATATGGTGATGGTTTACAAAACTGAATAGAGATATTGGTACATAGTATGGTACATGAATAAACATCATAGCTTCTCAAGTGCATCATGAAAGTCATCCTCCCCGTCCGACCAATCCTCATCACCCGACCCAACTTCCTTCAGAACCCTGATTTTCGCCTGGCGTAAAGCACGCAGCTCTCTGACTCTATCCAAGAACTCCGGAAATTGTGTATCGGTAACAGACTTGTGTCTCTGTCGGCGTGCTTCCCATATGGCCATTGGCGTTTTCCCTTTCAGGTTCACCGCATCTATATCGACATCGACAAACAAGTCCGCGTGGGAGAATAAATCCTCCACATCGCTCCAGTAACCCTTGGCAACAAAGTGCAGCATATTTTCACCACCATTGTTCACTGCTCCAGCCTGAGCCCCGCACTCAATAAGTGCGCGAACATATTCATGTCCGCGCCACATTGCCTTCATAAGGACAGCAGTAAGTCCCTCTTTGGTTCGAGCTTCCAGGTCAAGGCCCGCCTCTACGAGGATTCCAACTGATGTTTTGAAGCACGAGAGACTGGCAAACCTAGTTGATGAGCCGGGGCCGGCTAAAAAAAAGCCGATCAAAGGTGTGCATGGCCCATAGTGATATGTAATGTTGCATTTGGCCCCTCGCTCTACTAGTAGCTGCACCATTTCAGGATTGTAGAGTGCGTAGCACAAAGGAGTCCAACGGTCAGAGAATTGTTCTTCCGCTTCGAGATTGACATCCAAGCCATGGCCTTGGTGTTCAAGCAGCAGACGGGCCATCTCGGTGCTACCGCTATACTCATACATAGCTGCGTAGTGTAGCAAGCTGAGACCTTCTTGGTCCCGAATATGTATATCGCACGCTGGGTGTGCCAGCATTAGTTCGAGGAGGTCAGGCCTATTTTGCTCAATCGCATGGTGCATCGGTGTTTTTCCAATCATGTCTAGCGCGTTGATGCTCGAGGGCTCGCTATTGAGGATTGAAGCAAAGGGTTCTGTTGTCAGTCCAAAGAAGAAATCGTGGAGCTCTGTTGTCTGAGCCTGCTCTTCTTCAGCGGCAATCATAGCAAACTTTGTGTACTGGACAAAACTATGATGTCTGCGAATGCGTTCAGACACGGATCTGTATTTGTTAACGCTGTACCAGAGAAAATTCTGATCGGACAAGCTGACTCACCCGCCAGGGTTGGTCCTCATTCGTATGGGAAACCCCTGTTCGACCAAAAACAAGAGAATGTCCTCGTTGGCAAGACAAGACACTAGATCCTGGAAAAGACATTCCGGTTAGCATGTTGCTAGGAATAATTACAACAGTAGCTGAAAATACGTATACCGTACAACTATTATGTTTGAGTCACGTCCCCAGACATGAGATGGAAGTATGGTCTTTGACACAACGGCATCTTGAAACCAGCGAAGGTCACCTCTCAGAGCCCGTTCAGTATATGCATCTTGCACATCATCTGGCAACCATACTGGCACATGAACTTGCAAGCTGGCGCCTACACCGGTAAGCCCGCCCCAGGTTGCTGACACGAGGAGTTGTCGAGAAAGAAGCCATTGAGGAGGCGAGTAGTCAAAGTGCAGTGTAGAGACAGGCCGCCGGCATGATTTGATATTGCAAGGTGCCCTGGAGGTGTACGGAAGATTGGTGTACTGCAGTCTGACATGACCTAAAAGTTTTGTGGCACTCTGGTGCCATGGACTTGATCGAAAAGTCGTGTTGTGGCACTGACAAGGACAAGACATTCCCGAGCAGGGCCGCCGACGATACAATACCTGCCTCCTGGAAATCCAGCCACCATTGCTACCAGAAGGCACAGCAAGCCGGCCTTGAGAAAGGGCATCAAAGCTTTTGATCAGAGTTGATGGTGGCTTTTCCTGGCACTGATACATTTGTCGTGAAACTCGTGAGTTCTGTGTCTCAAGTCCAGAGAGATGACTGTTGAATGTTTGCATTGTTTTCAGCACATCTGTGACTTGATCTCGCATCTCGACAATGATGGTGTGGCTGGCTTGTGAGGTATGGTTGATTTGTGAGGTGTTGTACGCTGCTTGTATGGTCATTTGGGTGATATCTTCTACCGCGCTTGCGTTAAGTATCTGAAGGTAAAGCGACAGGTTGGTTTTGGTATTGAAGATTCGATGCCGAATTGATTCGATGTTCTTTTTCTCCAGTAGCCAGTCGAATACCTGGCGTACTCTTTTTCGCTTGCCTCCTGGTTGTTTGTGTTTTTCTTTCATTGTGACGGACTCGTCGTCGACAGTCTGCTTTTCCGAGGCAGTCGATTCTTGGAACCGGGCACATATTGTGTCAAGCTCTGCAACAGCGGCCTCCAGTTCGGTTGCTTGTCTTTGTGCAGCAGCGAGGTCTATGGATCTGGTTGTAGAAGATGGAGGGCCAAGTACAGCAGGATAACCCAGTTGCCCCGAGTTTTGAACTGCGTGAGTAAATCTGGTGACAATTTCCTCTAGCGCGAGAAGCTCGTCTCTCAGAGCCAAGATCTCATCAGGGATCTTTTTCAGGGACAACAGAAATTTTAAGGTCTTCCCAAGAGCTTCACCCGCCTGGATGAGCGCAAAAATGGTTGCCGCAGCTGAAACTCCGTCCATTGTGAGAGCTAGAGTACCACATCAAACTTGAAAGACATGAGATAGGTGGTGTGTGATGGCAGTCCGTGTTGAGAATAGTTGTGTGTTATTTGTGTCGAAGTGGCAATAGTCCAGACTGGGCCTTTTGATGTAGAATAGAAGACAAGATGCAAAGAAGGGGATGCAGTCATAGGGTATTTGATTATTATATGTACAGACAATGAATGTCAGTCAAGAGCATAGTATGGGTGGCGCAGGCAGGCAGCATAGAGGTAGCAATGGGGGCCATCCGGAACCAACCAAAGTGTTCTCGGCTGCCTATTAGTGATGTATCCAGCTTTTCAGCCTACAGTATCATGCAAATGCAAACATAACCCCTGTTTCGACGATATTAATAGTTGGGCTTTACTGCTACCCTTCATATGTGATTGGTATCTTATGATTCTCGCTGCCATGCAGCCTACTGCAAGAAGTCATCCTGTTGCTCCATGTTTGGTTCGAAATAGCTTTAAATGCATGCAGGGGTTGATCATCCCTGTCACGACATTGATATGTTTTCTTGTTGCTACTTCTTATTATGCAAATAAAACTCCGGCGGCCAAGAAGTGTGCCGAAGATCGTGCGGCAGCCTCCGTAGTTGGTGCCATCATATGACATCGGCATTCCCACTATTCAAGGCTTCATCAACACCTACCGCCCCCGAAGCCCAAAATTGCTCGCATTCTAAAGAATGATAAAGCGAATAGGACACGTATCAGCCATAGAAATAACGAGGAAAGGGCGGTGTTTCGAAGGATCCCTGCATATACAGCTCATAGTGGTTTATCCCGCGGTCTCGCTGGTTTGCTTCAGGTAGAACGGCGGCTACTACAATTCCACAAAGCCATACTGCAGTTGCCGATCAGTTTCCAAGCTGGCCAGTTAAAACGATAAAAAAACATCACCAGTATTCCGGGACTGCGATTATTTACTAGTTGTTATTAATAATATCAACTGACGTTGTCTACAAGTATTGAACATATTGATATATATATATCAATAGCTACTTGTCACCAGCCCATATTTACGCCAGCGACCGACTCGTTAAATCCAATTAGAATTCTGCGGAAGAAGAGCCGTGGTCGGGAACTGCTTGCTCAGCCGTGTGTCGCGCTACGTGCCGTCATGTCCAAGCCTCTTTAATCAGGCCCAGGGTATTGTTTCTATGGCACATTCAATGTCTCACGCTGATGAATGATGATGCATGAAAACGGGTGTATTCCGCAGTATAGCCGATAAACAAAAAACGCTTTCATTTTATATATATTGCATTCCGTCTCAAATTATCTGCCTCTCTGGATTTCAAGGCACCTCTAGGCCTCTATTTCCTGATGGATGATAACGTCGTCTGCCTTGCCCTCCCGAATCTTCTTCCTGGTCTTGGCAATAGTGTCGTAGACGGTCTGGTAGGTCAGCGTATCATCAGCAAAAACGACTGCCGTTTGAGTCTTGAGGTCGACTTCATGGGACTTGCGGCCTGAGTTAAGTTAGTCCATTATTCCGAATTGGCATCCTCAAAAACGGGGAGAGATTGGATCGTAAAAAAGACCTACCGGGGAGCTTTGTGATGACATTGTCGACAGCGTTGGAGCAGCCGTTGCAGGCCATGACGACCTTAAACTCGTATTTATGCTGAACCTCAGACATTGTGCAGAATGTGGGGGTAGAGGTAGTGGTAGTGGTTGTGGTGTTGGTTGGGGGTTCGCTGTTGGAAGATGTGTAAAGTTGCAGATGATGCGGACTGCAGACAAAGAGCACAGATAAGTGGCGGCGGGGCTGAATTTATGTCTGGCGGGAACACTAGTAGAGGGCGCGGGAAGCCGGGGTCCTCTGCCTGTTGGTGGTCTAATTTGGGAAAGGGCGAGGGGCTACAGTGTGGTAGGTAATACAGAGTAAAGGAGGCAGGAGAGGAGGTCCTGCGGAGTGGGGCCGGGGGAGGTCAAAGGTGAGCAACGAAACGTCAGGGCGAGACGCCGCCACAAGTGCATTTGTAATGAGGGTTCATAAGCTGATATATTACCAGAGATTGAAATAGATTATGGATATATTGCTGATACAGAGCAAATCAAGATAATTGCATCACGTATATACGAGACATCGAAATGGGTAGGATTCAGTGAGAGTCTATTAATAACCCGGTCTTTCCCTTTTCCTCGTTCCTTCCTCCGCCCAACTCCGAGACAGGCATGCGACAGTCTAGTCAAAAGAGCAGGTGTGCAACCGCACCAGCCAATGGCGTCATTACGTTCAACACTTGCGCTTAGCGATTGCGCCTGGTAATACTCTCTAACTATTAACACTATCACCACCAGTATGAAACTCTCCATATCTTTCACCAAAGCTGCAGCTCCCCACTCGTCTGGCGTCACCCTACGGCGTCGCGTATCGCCAGCCAGCAATATGAAACGTGCTCATAGTAAATCCAGGCGCTTAAAGTTGCACGACTGGTAGGTAACAGCTTGTCGTTGTTGTTGTTTTTAGGTCGCAGTGGCCCGGACCATGGAGTAGAGTGATAATGGGATTCCATAGGTAGAGGTAGGGATGAAGCTTATCACAGAGTGCAGACGGAGCAAAGGAGAACAAAGATCAAGAATAGCTCATACAAGGGACATACCGCTGTTTGATCGCTTGGCAAAGGGATATGTGCTCACGGGGGAGCACGGCAGGAATGCGACAAGAGAAGGAGACAACAGGAGTAGTGATGGAAAGAAGAGAGGGGAAGGGAAGAAGAAAGAAGATCGGCATTGCAATACAATGTATGCTCAGGCTATCGGTAACAGCGCCTCTATCTATGTGTTCAATGTTGATTGCTCTTATAATCATTTGATTTCACATTGTCTGCCTAGTCCAATCAGTCGACGAACCATCCGCCCGGTATGTGGTTGTCACCATCATGCTCGTCCAGCTCTTCCAACTCATCCATCACCCTCTTCACTATCATACTCTTCCAGGTCTTCATACTCTTCAAATTCTTGCTCCATGGCCTCGAGAGTGGCAGGGTCCAGATCGCCACCGTCATCCTGGCCGCCCAAAAAGCCTTGCAGGAAATCAAGCCAGCCGCGAACACCACGTGGACCTTCGCCGCCCTCTTCTGCAGCTGCTGCGGCAAGAGCAGCTTCAGCTGCTGCCGGACCGCCAACCGCAGCCACGGCCGCAGCAATCACGCCTGCGTACGCGTTGTTACCGCCGCGGCCTTGCTGCCTTGATTGTTCCTCGCCCTCGACAATCGACCAAGGCCGCTGCTGCCCCGGGTACGAAAAGATATTGTCTTCGCGCTTGGGCGGCAGCGGGTCGAAATCGGAATTGGGCTGTGAGTGCAACAACGACTTGGGAACTACGAGACCCATGAGCGACGGCGTGTTACTGAGATACACAAAGCGGGCAATCGTCTGTGTGACATGGAATGTCGGCGGAGCCTGCGAGATGTCGACCTTGGCCATATCTGCCAGCTCGGCTGTGACAAAGTCCATGACGGCCGGCGACCACAGCGCCTTGGCCATCTCAATGTAGAGCTCCGAGTAAAGCGTCTCGATGTCGTTGCGTGGCAGCACGGCCCAGACAGCCCGCGGCACGTCGAGGTTCAGCGCCTGGAAAATGGCGCCGTACAGCCAGGGCACGCGCTTAACGCCGTCGTGCAGTGCAGCGCGAGCACCTTCCTTGTCCTCGAGCTGCAGCTTGGCCGGCACCACCGACTGCTTGATATAGTCAAGCATGGGCCAGATATTGTCGGCAGACGGCTCGTCAAACGTAGCAATATAGTCGACGAACCACTGCGACTCGTAGGACTGCAGAGCGGCCGACTGCGCAAACAGCAGCATGCCGTACTCGTCGCCAGGCATCACACTTAGGAAAAGCTTGGTCCACTCGAGCGCAGTCTTGAATGTGCCGCGGCCCATCAAGCTGCGAATGTAATGGTGGCCGACAAGCACAAACTGCCGGTTCTCCGGGCGCTTGAAACTTAAGCGTGCCTTGCCGCCTCCAGCGTCTGTGAGTGCCGTGCGGAACGACGACAGTGTCGCGCGGCCAAAGGAGAAGAGCGCACGCTCTAGCAAGTCGGCAGCCAGAACAGGGTTTTGGTCGTGTGTGCGTGCAAATATGCTCACAACAATCAGAGACGCAATATGGAAGGGAAACTGCTTCAGGAAATTGAACAGCATATTGGTGTCGGCATGCGCGACAAGAATCATCGTCTGGAATTGCTCCTCGAGGCCAATGTACTCGTTGCCGTGCACAAAGGTGTACTCGATAACGCCATGGGCATCGGGTGTGCCCACTTGCTTCATCGAGAGGCCACCCGATGTTGCTCGTGGCCAGGTATCCTTCCACTGAATAAACGGGTTGCGCTTTGAAATGATACCGGCCGATGATGGGAGCAGGCCGCGGTGGGTGTAACCCTGGGCGGGCGCGCGGAAAAAGGTCTCGAGGTCCACATTGACAAGACGCTCGCCACGCGCGCGTGGGTTGGCCGGGCCGTTTGCCAGTTCTTCGGCGTGTGCAGTCGCCAGAATCTCGCTACCAAAGACGTCGCGCAGCTCGTTAATCACGCGCAGGTTATGCAGGTCGACGCGGACACGGTGCTGCGGTGCCGGTGTCTGGCCAGCAAGGGTTGCCAGTGCACCCGTGCCAGACTTGTTTTGCAATCTGAGCTCCTCTAGGGCGCGGTCAATCTCGTCGAGATTCTTGCCATTGCCAGTCGCAGCTTTTCCAGCTGTAGCTTTGCCTTGTGTTTCTTCCTCGGCTTTGGCCGCCTTGCCCTTCTTCTTGTTCTTGTTCTTCTTCTTCTTCTTCTTGCTCGGTGCTGCTTTCGCTATTGGCTCGGCTGCGGCTTCTTCTGCTGCCACGTCTTTCTCTTGCTCATCCTTTTCTTCATCTTCGTCCTCATCGTCGTGGTCGTCCTCATCTTCCAATGCGGCGAATGCTGCAAACGCATTCTTCGGTCGTGCCGCCCGGACTTCGATCTCGTCTTCGCTCTCTTCGCTATCGTTTTCGAGATTCTCGTCTTGTGTGCCTTTGAGGGTTGCTTTGCGTGCCAGCTCCTCTTGCGCGCGCAGCTTCTTTATCTGTCGTGATGACATATCGTATATATGTGTATGGTTCTCTTACTACTTAAAGCTCAAGGTAAGTCTGCCCATTGTTTTTAAATTAAGCTGTATTACGTTCGTAGAAAACAATCGAGTTCTCGGTGTGCTTCTGTATTATAGTGCGATAAGCCTTATCGATGACGGGCTATGAGCAATACGGCAGGTGGAGGTGGGGTAGTAGAAGTTTCAATCATATTCCGTGCTGACTAATAGGCTCTGAAGTAGTCTGTTACTGCCTACTCAAATCACTCGCATTCAAGACAATTCAAAATATCGGAAGAAAACATGTCATATTGTGTACCAACAGGTACCAATCTGGCTTGTTCATCCCAGACAACGTTGTGACATCCCTATTCATACAATGTGAAAATAATAAGAAGAAAATTTAGGCAGTGCAATGCGGAACCAGGCATGGCCTGTCCAAGAAGAAATGCAGCCGTGAGATAAAAAATGCACTTGTAGCCATAGTCGGCTGGATAAAATCAAAGAACGCCGTCCCAATCCGCACCGACGTTATAGGATCCATAACCTGAAGACGCAATAAAATGTCAGAAAACTGACGCAAAGCCGAACGCAAAGCCGATAAAAAAACAATCATAAAAGACGGATAAAAGTTGTGAACATCGTCATAGGGACGGTAGAGGGCCGGCAGAGTCTCTCCATGATCTGTCGGTCTTCTAAGCTGCGGGCTGGTAGCTGCTGCCACCGTTGTAGTTATTGTTTTGGCGGTAGCCGCTGTTGTTACCGCGGCCACGGTTATTAAAGCCACGGCCACGACCACGACCACGGCCACGGTTACCCCGGTAGTTGTTACCATCGACGCTACCTTGGCCAAACGTTTCAAAGTTCTTGCGCTGCTCCTCGCCACGCCATTCACGAGTACCGGGCTTCTGACCGCTGGTACTAACGGCAGCACGGTCTTTTGCGTCACTGCTGATATTGTCAAAGAATGAGCGTGTCTTGCTGTACGCGGCAGGCGCATCACCAGATTCCTTATTGCCACCAGCCTCAGACTCGGGTTCTGCAGGCGCTGCAGGTGCAAGTGCGTCCGCATCGCCACTGGCAATAACCTCCTTCACAACATCCTCCTTGTTGAATTTTTGGTTGCTGGCTTCAAAGTCAAATTCGGTGTTAGGCACAGAGACTGGGTTGGTGCGACGCGGGCCACCACCATAGTTGCCACCGCGGCCACGACCACGAGGGACATACTGGTGGTTGCCGTTGTGGTGGGGTTGAACAGCGTTCACCCGCATCTCACTCAATCTCTGTGTGAGGTTGTCCGCAAGACCGGCGCCACCTCTCGGGCCAGGTGCCTGCTGAGGAGCTGTGTTGACCTTGGACAGCGCACTGGCTACAGCAGCCTTTGCGGCAGCGGTAGCTGCCATCAGTGAGCCATCTTCACCACCTGTAGCGGGGGCATCAGTGGCAGGAGCAGACGGTGCAGGACCTCTGTTCGCTGCCGGTGCAGGAGCTTGTGAAGGTGCAGCTGCTGATGCAGGCGATGCAGTTGCAGGTTGAGCGGCCTTCTTATCGGCAGCGGGGCCTGAAGGGACAGGCTTGCTTGCAGTGGCGGACGGAGGCTGGCCCAGAGACTTGGGCTCAAGCTCTTGAGAAGCACTGGGATGGCCAGCATCGGGGCCACCTTGTTGGGGGCGGTTGGGTCCGGGAGGACCGGGGCCAAAGGGAGGTCCAGGAGGGTAGAAGTTGTTGTTCCACTGAGGGACGCCAGGACCACCAGGGCCGCCGGGGAAGCCAGGACCTTGCGGTGGGTACCAGCCGGCAGGAGGAGGATAAGGGAAGTTACGGGGACCAGGACGGTTGGGGCCCCAGCCGCCAGCGCCAGGTGGCGGCATCGGCATGTTCGGGTTGAATCCCGGACCACCCTGTGGAGGAGGGCCTTGCTGGAAATGAGGAGGGACATTGTTGTTCACGGGACGAGGACGAGCCTAGCAGACGGCGAGAAAGTCGTTAGCTAATGGTTTTTCAAGGAGGTAGGTAATAGAGCAGCGAGTAGGGAGAAAGCCATGGGTTTAAGCCAGATCAGAAGGAAGGCAACGGAAATATCAACATGGGGTTTGTTTGCGCAATTCAGACAAGTAAATGTTTTTCATCCGAAAATAGTTCATCATGTAGGCACCCGGTGGCTTGGAAAGGTAGAGAGGTAGAGGGGCAGGAAAATAGAAGATATTAAACTTACACCAAGGATAGCAGGGTCATTGGGCATGGCTGCAGGCACTGGTTTAGGAGCAGGCGCATCCTCGATACGCAGATCCTTCACGTCACTGCCACGGAACACAATGTATTCGTAGACCTGGTCAGATGGCGCGATGAACTCGTCGCCAGTCTTGCGGTCCTCCGTGCCGAACGAGGTGACATTTTCCAGGGAAACGGTCGAGTCTTCGGAACTGATTTCGTGGAGTGTGCCAGAGTATCTGTGACGTTAGATAGGCGGCCATAGTGGGGCTGACGAGGATATGATGCTTACCTGATGTTACTCTTGGAGATAAGGGAGATGCGGGCTCTAGAAGCAAGCACAAATACAAGACCAGATTAGTAAATGTAGCTTTGCAAGAGGGGCAAGGGATCAAACGAGGCCTACCCAGCGCCACAAGGACAGCTGGGAGCTCACGCGAGGCATCACACACCCTATGAATTCCGACATGGCGGCGGTTGTGAAGTGATGTGAGGGAAGGTTCGGGAGGTGAGATGAGGCCGACGAAGCTCAGTAAAGAGCTCGGCAACACAAAGGTATAGAGAGGAGCTCGAAGGGTAAAAAGTCAGAGCTGAGAACGAGGAGCTGGGGAAGCTCAAAGAAGCTGGAAGAAGCTCGAGTGTGAGACGAGGAGGGGGTTCTCGCTAGGCACCAGGAAAGAAAAGCAAAGGGTATAATACGAGGAAATGACAATGAAAAAGATAATGTAAATGAAAGAAAATGTCAAGATGGAAGAGAAAGGGAGGCGAGGGGTGATTTTGGGAAGAGAGGATGAAGGAAGAGGGAGGATGAATTGGAGAGACAAAGGGAGGGAGAAAACACAGTTGAGGTCCAAAATACAAAGTGGAGCTCAGCAGGTGAGGGAGGAGCCACACGGGACTAAAATTGGGCAGGGGAAAATTTGAACGGCAGGCGCGTTGTGTGGTTGGTGGATTGCTTGGTGGAGTGGCAGCTTCAGTCGATGTTCAGACAAAAGGAGGCTGGGGACTGGGTGGGGAACTGCTGAGCCCCATCACGTGTATTACCGGCTGACTTGTTTGGTTAGTCAGACGGGCCTCATCTGGACGACAAGTGCATCGCCAAGTTTACTTTTAAAGATGCACTTCTCGCCGTCGATTAATTAAGAGATGCTGTTAAATAATAATAAAAGAAAACTTGTTTTTTTTTTTTTTTTTTGAAAAAATGAGTGCACCACAGATTACTTTTTACTTTTTGTTGCTTCATGGGTTGGTGTCTCTTTTGTTAATTGATATTATTCAAAATATTCAAACAACGAAAGAAATTCAGCTTATTTTCAGCTTGAAACAATAAAAACAAAACAAAACACAAGCAGAATCCAAGCAGGTATACCATGCGCTAAAATGCCAACACAAAATATAGATGCAAAATATGGAACCAAGCCGCTTCGAGTACAAAAATGTTAGTATGGAACAGATGTCAGAGGTATAGCGCTTCCGTCGCTACCCATACTACCACTGCTGCGGTAGCTCCGACTTAATCGGCTTCGTTCGCTGTGAATTCCCGGATTCGGAAACGGGCTCGGCGTGAGATGACCATCTTCGTAGCAGGGTGAATAAGGTGGGGGCACCATATTTATAATAATATGACTGTTCTGGCCGGTGTACCGCGAGTTTCGGTGCGTGTTTGGCGATACTCCTGTGAACAATTCTTGGTAGCTCCTGTTCTGTGAGAAGCGGCTATTTTCCTGTCGGTGGCCGCTTGCTACTGCATCGGCCGGTTCGTGGCCAGAACCGCCATACTTCTCTCTGGGATATGGTAGATCGAGCTGGTCAGCGCTTGTTCCGGCAAAGCTAGGGAGCCCATTATGATCGCCGTCGAACTTGTGGCCCCAATACATAGCCCCTGAAGTGGTCCAAACATCTATGAGGTCGATGATTGTCTGTATGTGACCAAAGGTACTGGGCAAGGGACCCTTCTTCTTCTGATATACCAGCCAGGAGCCAAAAGCTGCCGTCATGAGACAGCCGGCACTTAAGTAAAAGATCTGTGGCGGATACATGCAGATGCCAATACGCCACGACACGTTGAGTGCGAGACCAAACATCCAGTGTATGAGAGCCTTGAAGATGAAGAGAGTCACTGTCTTCCAAGACGTGATAGCTGCAATTACAGAATTTCTGTGGCTGTCTGTACCACTCCAGCTTATGAGTCGGCGCGCAATATCCTCATCACGCGAGAGGTTGACCAAGAGCTCAGCGCAGTGTAGCGACAACGTGAGTACAATCTGAAAGCTGGCGACAACGCAGACAGTGGCAAAGTTCAACTTGGATCCGTATTCTTGGTAAGTCCACTTGACGTTAAGAATTGACGTGCCGGTGGTACAAGATGTGGCGTGGCACTCTCCAAATGTTGTTGTATTTGTGGCTGAGTTGGTGTTGTTGTCTATGCCATAGATTTCGCCAGAGAGGTCAGGCAGAAACGACCACGATTTTCCAAGCACACCCATTCCTTGAAACTCCTTGCTTTTGTAGATCAAGTAGTAAACAACGATTCCCCAGATAGCACAACATAGAGGTAGTGCCACAAGGAAGCCATAGATCAAACGCACAGCGGGGCGAACCCTGATCATTGCCTTTTGAGTCTCGCTCGGGTAGCAGTCCCTAGCATCTTCCTTGGCCATGTGCACGCTCATCATGCAGCGGCCAGGTCGACGATTGATCCTGGTTTTGCAAGTCCTTGCAATCTGCAACGGATGAGAGCTCCAGGACATAATTTTGGTGGATAGCAGCGCCGCGGTGGTAATGAAGGCCTGGAGGCCCAAGCCGGCACCGAAAGCAAGCACCGCAAACGGATTGACGTGGATCTTGGTGTCATCAATAATATCAGCCGGAGATCTGCCGCCGGTATCGTATAGGGTTCGATATAAATCATCGCTGAGGCTCAAAAAAACCATTGAGGTTGACGCGTACGTGAGAACGATGCCAATCATGAAAATGATGTTCGCCGGCCAGCTATTAGACCACCCCTTCCGGGGAAACGACAGCAGACGCAAGTTAGAACCGAACTCAAGACGGTCTTCGAGGAATAAAGACCAGCGCAGTGTGCATGTGTGGATGTAGCCCATTGCTTCGTTGAGGAAAGTGACGGCGAAGTTGAAAATAAGTGGTAAAAGCTCTTTCCACGTTGATGAAACTTGGAATGAAAGCTCGAGGCTTTCAAGGTGGCCCAAAAGATATCCCCCGACACCGAGTGCAACGAATGAAACAACCCATGATATGATGAGACCAAGAATGCAACATCTTTTGGTAAATCTATCGCCTTGTTCTTGTTCGGAACGGGTATTCGTCATTTGGAGATATGTCTAGGCCGATGATGCTTGTCGATGCAGGGTGATATAAATAGATATGAATGTTTAAAAAAGAGAGAAGAACACAAAACTGACAATGTGTGAATAGAGAACCAAATATAAAGATGATAATAACTGAACTGCAACAACATAGGAACAGGAAAAAGGCAGGCACTCACATACTTAATAGTGAAAAATATTTGAAGCACATGGAAAGCCTGAAGCCACTTTGCCTAGGAGCATCGACAACATGCATATTTACCTAGCGAAAAAAGGCTGAGTTAACCTGCCGGCCAGCCATGGTAGGCGCAGACACATCAACTGGGGGTCGGGGTTAACGCGCCTACTGCTTCTCAAGTGCAGTTTGAGCATGAAGGGCAGACATGACAATCGTGGCCGAGCCCGTGGCCGGCTGTCTCCGAAGTAGTAGTGGCGATGAACTATCTTAGTGCGGCTCACATGCCGCACATTTTGCTTTTAATTCTCTTCAAGAGCTCTTAAATATTGTGCCTTCCGAGTCAACGTGCGCTATCCGGCCGATATCCAAGGACTCAAGCAGCTGCAGCTATGATGATGGTAGAAAACAACAGGCAAGAGCTAAAAAATTGCATAAGCTATCAAAAAAATACCCAAGCATTTTGCACAGAAGAACAAGAAGATAAATTAAGGTCTGAGCAAAGCAACCCGCGCCTAAGCAAGGAAACTATCAACACCCGCACCTCGTGAGGGCTGAACTGATATCCAGCACACACTGCCAGCAGCCATACACCCTTTTGCTAGTGATACTACCCGATGCAGTTCGAGGCTGTTGAGCACCGTATACATGATGGGCACCAGGCCGAGAATAGATCTGGGCTGAAAAGTAATGCCTACGATTATTGGCTGCCTGAGCAATGTGTAAGTTAAGGACCAGTATTGAATCCAACCCTGCATGCATGCATGCTTATTTTTAGTGATTCAATCAACGAATTGCTTTTTACGGGCGGTTCGTAAGGTGGGCCACAATAGCAAAGAGAATGAAATTGGTAAAGACGGGGAGGGGAAAAAACAGAGCCTGACAAGGCGTACTCGGCCTATTCCATAATTTTGGAAAGTGCTGTTGCGTGATATGTGATATGGGATAGTGACATGAGACCCATTGTCTTAGTAAGTTATTATCCTATCATCACATCATTTTAAGCCTTTGCAGCAAAGTTCTGAAACGATAGAAAATGATCGACAGTGATTCAAAAGGCTGTGTCCCAAATGAAAAGGCGAGAGGGAGCCAAACTAGAAAAGAGTTTGCTTAAACACCAAGTCCTGCTGTCTACAAGGATATATTATAGACCAAAAATAGCTTCCTAGTTATAGGTAGCAAATAAATAAATTAAATCAGTTACCAGAAATGCAATCTAATGCTATGTTGTTGTGCCTTGACCGTATATAATGAGGTGCTGTTAAAAAATTGTCAAACGCCAAGTCCCCAAATGTAGACCGATAGTAATAATTATATGATAGCCAGCGTGCCGCTGCTTACTCCTCGTCTGACCCTTCAGACCACGAGTCATACACAACCAATTTGCGCTTGCCATCATTGACTTCTGCTTCAATGGCGCCGACCACTCCCTCCATGCCGGGCAGCGGAGGTAGTCCTTTGAGACCGACAACAGCTGGGGCTGCACCGAGTAGCCCACCATCTTCTTCTTCATCCCCGACATTATTGATGTCTTCGTC
The DNA here is from genome assembly GCA_029298715.1 of Ophiostoma ulmi. Classification (NCBI taxonomy): domain Eukaryota; kingdom Fungi; phylum Ascomycota; class Sordariomycetes; order Ophiostomatales; family Ophiostomataceae; genus Ophiostoma; species Ophiostoma ulmi. The sequence continues at coordinate 152,863 of JANSLN010000001.1, read as the reverse complement.
TTCATCATCTTCCTCGTCCTCTTCGCTATCCTCCTCATCACTGCTGTCTGAGCCGCTGCTGCTGGTTTCGCTCTCCTCTGCCCCGTGCTCGGCGAACTGCACACGCTTTTTGGCAGCAGAGTCGCGGCCACCCTCCCAAGGCCGCTTTGCACCTTGCTTGTTGCCTGCGTTGATTGCTAGATCTCTTACAATTGCCTTGCGAGCAGTCGACCCAAGAATACAACCTGCCGGGAGTTCGTCTACTCCTGCCGGAAGTACATATATCGTTGGGAACTCCAGTACCGATCGGCCGGGCAATGCAGTTGCGAGCGTGTCGGTGGCTTCTAGGGGAATGAGCTCATTGACGGGACCCTTTCCGGCGGCCGAGGGTGGTGGAGGTGCACCAGGCGCACGGGGCCGGAGCAAAAAGTATCGTAAGCCGTATTTGGCAGTGAGATGGGCTTCGCTGAGGCTGGCATCGCTTTCGGTGACAGTGGTCTTCCAAGCCGTGGTGTCTTGGTTTTGCACATCGAAATTGAAAAAAAAACTGTTATTATCAGCGCTGCCTTCTACTGGCGATGGGCGATGAAGTGCCTTTGCGCCCTGCGTCTCGTCGCTATCCTCGCGCGTGTCCATGTAATGAGCGTCGGTGACGTCAATCTTATCGGCAATAAGCCTGGAAGTTGGGGTGCTGTTCTGCTTCTGGCGCCAGTTGGCCACTGATACGTAGGCACGGAACAGCGGTACATTATCGAGCAGCTGTCGCAAGATAGGCGCTGGCTTGCTGCCAGTCATAGATGCTTTTTGGTCATGCAGAATCCACTCCACCTGCCAGTGCAACAGCATCTCTGACGCCTGCTTGCCAGAGCCAGTAGTAGCTGGAGCCCGCTCAGTCCATACAGTCGTGATGTTTGCACGCTGCCGGGCCAGTCCTCTAGGCGCACCCAGCAGTGTAATACCATCGCGTCGGCATAGAGCGCGTACACGCTGGCTCGCTGCGGCTTCGTAATGTGCTGGGGCAGCTGGCTCCGCAAGTGCACATACTGCAGCAGCATCGTTGCCATTACCATCGGCGAGACGGGGCACGCGCGGCCGCGTCGGGACATAACGCAGCTCTTCGCCCTGCCACTGCTTCTGCAGCGCTGCCGGCTCTTGTGGCTTGCGGTTTTGTCCGCCAGGCGTGCCGCGGCCGTTTTTGTTATTGTATTTGCCCCTCTGGGTCGTCTTTGATTGATCGTCCTCTCCCAATACCCGCGCCTTGACATCAGTTTGCCGTAATACACGCCGTTCGTCCACCACGTGCTTGTGTGTACTAAATCGAGCAGTCTCGATGCGTTGCAAAAAGTTGTAGTCGCGATCAATACCGCTCTCGGTGCACAGTTTCGACTTGGGCACAAATGTTGTCACATCACGGATGCCTGAGCAGCCCGTGCGTGCGCGGTGTCGCCGGTTGCACGGCACAGAGCAATAGCGCGTCACACATTGCGGGCACTTGTATCGCGGTGGTTGCGCGCGACAGACGCTGCAGAGGGTGGTGAGGAGAGGGTCGGAGGACGGGGCGTCCATGTTCCGAATTCGGGAAGAGCGAAGTGGCCGGCGACTATATTTGTAATAGGTGGGATGGATATTTCGGAAAGGTAAGAGCTGCTGACTTGCAAACGGAAGGAACAATGTCGAGTGTGTCGTGAAGGCGTAAGGTGCAAACGGCAGAATTCAAGATTAGTTGCACGCCGATAAGAATTTGTATGGGGAAAAAATTTATGATAAGGAAACTCTTATCGCGATAACACGGATAGTGGTGACTAGACCCACCCACTACTTTTGACGTAACTCACCGTCAGAATAGACCTCATCAGTCCCCATCACGAGGAGGCAACATGTGAATATGCTAACTGCCGGTCGTTCAACGTTCGGTCCTTGTCTGTTGACAAAAATAAATTAATAATATTCGTGCATTCAAAGACCAATATCAATCCAAAATAAATTTAAATAATTAAAATAATTAATCGTCTTCCCTTGTTTGATGTTGTTTAGAGCAAGGGTATTCTACCATGATCGTGTCTCTGCTATAGCATCTCCTAAATCTACGCTTGACTAATCTCGGGTTGGGTAGGGAATACTGTTTTTTTATATCCCAAGTGCGGAAGAGGTCTCACAACATAAGGCACACGAAATACACTACAAAAGCTGTGGTGTTGATAGAGGAAGATCCTTCTGTAGCAGCGTGCGGTGATGGTAATTGTCATACAAAATAAATGCAATAGGACGCTAGGGAAAATCCGAGAATCTTTGAGAAATCTTGGTCACAGATGCCACGATATAACAGCCCGGCCGGCCTCTAGCGCCAATTACCCGTTAGAATTTATTTTTAAGCTGTTCTTATGTCCACTTCTCTGAGTAAGTTTAGGAAACCGCTACATGCTTTCTGGCTTGTAGTTTCTGGTGTGCCCGTCATAGTAGCTGGCACGGGTGCCATGCAGTTCCACGTAGACGCCACAGAGCAGACTTTACAGGCCAGACCGGATTCCATTCTACGATGCTGCCCGAAGTACTGCTGCAAGTCCCCGTCACTGAGTTGGCCCCGGCATTACTGCGAAGAATCACCACTGGTTGCTAACTTGGAGACCGAGCAATATGCAGTCGGCAGGCTGTCATCATCACGCCCTGCAATAGTGGTATTTGCCTAATATATATATATATATTGGCTACGTCTGCCGTGCTGATATCGGTTCAGAGTTGCATTTTTTTTGTTACATGAATATAAATTTCCTCCTACACATTTCTGGGCCACGGTTGAGGCTATTTTGTATCACAGCTCATCGACATATTTGCATTGGCCGTTTTTTGAGCATAATGCTTTTAACTGTACACACACACATAGTCTTTCCAGTGTCTCCATCCTCGTATCGTTTATGCACTGAGATTGCTATTTTTTATTTGCGATATTGTACATAACTGTATTTATGGATACAGCATCTGTGCCTCGATACTTTTAAAGCTGGAAGGACCGTGACTGTGGGACTTGACGAGCATTGATGTTTTGTCCGCCGCATACGGAAGACATGTCAACACTGTCATCCTTCGTCACCAAGGCTCGCATCGCCGACTGAGAGCTTGGGTATCTAAGGGACGTGACATGCTGGCTATGTAATTGAAAGTTTTATACGAGAGACATCAATGCTAGTTGGTCACAAACATGGGTGGTTCATTGACAGAAGTGCATACCTGAGTGTTAGCGAGAACGACAAATTAAGGTGGCATACAATATCTGTAATATGTCATATTACAACGATTCGACTTACCCCGGCGAAATTTTGATGATGCCCCGTTGATGATAAGTAACACGGAGAGGGCACCAAGTTGGGACGAATGGTACCGAGAGCGAGATGATCGTAACACGATCAGGAAAGTTAGCTTTCGAGCTATGCTATATTTATCATATATTCGAGGAATGGATTAGGACTAGTATTATCTGTCGGAGTAGGATGATGTATATGCATTTAAGAAGATATTCCGGCTATCCCAATTATCGCAGCCCCAGCCGGATATGTTCCGGATTTCCATTAGCTTTCTGTGGACAGAAAGTGTTGCCCTGTTCCGGGTTCCTCTTTCACAATCTTTCTCTTTAACCCCTTCTTTTTTGTTTTTGTTTATCAACTCCTGTTTTACCTTAGCTTTCACAATCCAATACCTCCACCGAGACCGGGGATGAACGGAAAACGGGGCAAGTAGAACGGCCGAGTTGTGAGGAAAAAGGGAAAGGTCCTGTCCTTGTTAATGGTCGCCGACCCAGGTGGGATAAGCTTGATTCTGATCAGTTATGTTGGCTCATTGGCCACTGTAGATAGTCTGTATATGAGGGCTAAAGTAGTTCCACTGACTAGTAACGGTGTATTTATTATATTCACTAGTACGTAGTAATACTCCGTAGTGTAGGATACCTCGATACGGAGTTTACGGAGTGTACAGGCTCCTTCAGGCTCGTCGCCCTTCAAAATCCACCCACAGGTGAGGTGCCTCTGCCACCCTCAGTTGACATGTAGTCTCCGTCCGAGAGCCTAGGGATTTTGAGGTGAGCGAGTGCGAGCTCTACTACTCAATCTAGGTAGAGAAAAAAGCTCCCCACGTTCGGCCTCTTATTCTCCGGTTGTAAGATATCGCCTTGTAAAATAGCTGTAAGATATTTCCTCTCCTTTTCAAACTTTACTCCATTGTTACTGGTAGATCTTCAAAGACATTTAAAATCTATTAGCCCACGGAACGTTCAACATCCGCTGATAGTCTTGACGATCATCACCCTTTCTCATGAGTGCGCACTGAAGTAATATCAATCTGTCAATCATCATATTCGCAAGAGAAAGGGGGGAAATGAAGGCGAGAAAGAGAAGAAAGCCTCTGTTTGAATAAATAAATGGTATATATATAAAAATAGGAAATAAAAACAGCACTAGTCGAGGTAGGAAAAGGCGCTGCATGTGTCGGTGAGTTTCCCTTCTCAATCAAACCAAAACAGCCAGTAATCGTTCCTTTTTACGGGATTATTACGAGACAGGCTCGATGGTATTCAGTCACGTCAGTAATTTGTAAACACGAATGCCAATTCTTATTCTCATCTTAACAAGAAAGACACATACACCAAAAAAGAAGGAAATTGCTCATTTCTAAAATTTACTGTTGTAACTCCAGTGGGCATTTTCCGCCGGCCACAGCTCTGCGTTCCGGTTGATATTAATCATTAAAATGTTTGGGTTTTGTGTCTCAGTCTGCGAATCTGTGTCTTACAGTGGACGAGGTGCTCCTAATCCGTTTCCTATTGTTGTAATGATCATACCACTATCAGTCTACATTGCTGATATTCTTGTATCCAAATAGACATTGAATAGCGCAAGCTACATTCAAGCTATGAATCAGCCATTTATCTAAGAACTCTGTACTCTAGGTGCCTTTGATGTCTTGTGTCTGTTAAGTCAAGCTCGGCAGTCGAGACAAATTCAAGTAAATGTCTTACTACGCCTTGTTGAACCACATAATATATCCACTGATGTCCCATGGCGCGTCTAGAGACACCTTAGACACTCCAGGGATACCCACGAAATCCATACTGGGAAATCTGAGAAGAGGATTGTCGTCTTGAACTGTTAAACATACCCATGTTGGCGGACTGTTTAGCGACAAGAAGTTTAGCGGCAGGAGGAAGAAGAAAGTTCTCACCCGGTCAACTAGCCGCATGGGGTATCTAACACCAGATAGATAGAAACTCTCAGCACTGCCGAGCATTGTGCTTCAAGTACGTAAATCGGAGAGGGCTGGTCTGATAATTGCCAGCCTATCGAGATTGATTCTGATTTGATTTGATTTACTTTGGTCACCATCTTGCTAACATGTATTTGTGTTAAATACTGATCCGAATCACACCGTGATCAATGAGAAGTTCACCTGCTGTGTCCATGGCCATGTCTTTCCCTTCGTCGGTCTCGATCGAGAAAATAATGCGTGATACGATCCTATATTTTCTTATTTTGACGCAATGCAATGCAACTCTGACAACTCTTGACAAGACGGTCAACTCCAACCTGGGAGGGCTACACGCAGCGTGTGAAAAGTCCGTACTTCGTAGTCGTACTCTGTAGTCGTAATTATTCGCAGGTCCGCAGGGGGCTATGTTATCCGCTGTAGGCCCATCCGTAGTTGCGTCACGTCCCCGTCCGTACATACTTAATAATAAGATAATAATATATCTGACAAGCATACGACGGCGTATAAGCCTCACTGGGCATACTTACACCGTAGAGGTGGCAATACGAGCTAGACAGGCTGCATAATGCAGTCCAAGAATCTATTCCGGCATAAATTTACACGGAGAATACGCTACAACGCCAGTATCAACGCAGTGAAATTTAAAGATACGTCAAGCTGTCTCGCGTAATATTTTGGTGGTGTACGACTCGTCTCTTTGATTTTTCAACTTCCTTTTGGGTGGTTCGATGTGTTTCATTCTCATCTGGATTGTGTCTTACTCACCTCTTGTCTTGCGTGCTATGTATATGCCGGCTGGACCAGACCGGGGTGTCGTGTTTCGTATTGATACTTGGGCTATATTATTTTTGATATCCTACTTGTCTAGAAGATTGTAAGATATCCCAACCAGGTATCTCCTGGATGTGTCTGTGTTTCCACCAGCTACCCACGTCGTTGCTCATGCTGAGGTCGAAACTAGTTTAGGCCGGCAAAGTCCGCAAAGGCAATAGCGGTACAAGTACTTAAAGCTAACTCAAAACCACCAGGAGAACTCCAAAAGTATCTGGAATTAGCATGTACCTGCAGGCCTACAAAATCAGCATTTCCTCCGGTGCACATGCATGTGCTTCGTATAAAAAGTAGAACTAGACTTTGACACTGTTTTTCAAACGGCGCACAACGTACATGCGTTTTTTCGGAGCTTCGACAAAACAAGTAAGACATTCCCCTTTTGAGTGAGACTTGCTTGTCGCCTTGCTATGCTTTCTATTTTTTACTCCCTTCCGCGTTTACTTCTCTTTTTCCTCTTCCTCGCCACGGAGTACTGCGCCGCTTGACCAAGGTATGTACTTATCAACACACTCAGCAATAAGATAGACTACACAATGGACATATGCCTCAGTAATAAAACAGACTAATAAGGCTCTACTATCTACTCAATAATTTGTGATTCTATCTCCGATCCCCTCGCTCCCATTGCCACCTCCACTATCATCCCTCCACATTTTACCTCCACCTCCCACGCCCCGACTGTTGAGCTTCGATAAAATATGAAAGTCGAAGCCCGCAAAACTCCGTTGAGCCTATCCATGCTTAAATCCCCCAACAAGTGGCCTTCACCACCAATACGGAGTTTAGTGTATCTTCCCAACCCCTTGCTCCCCCGTTCCTATTTAGAATCTATTTCCATATGTCATCTGTATACGAGAAATATTTATGGAATAATATTTTTTCTCTCACCCTTGCTCATCCTTACTGAGTACTTGTACAATCCGACAACCTCTGGCGTCAAAGTACCAAGTTCTGCAGCCGGAGGCCCAACTGAGCCGAGTAACCAGCTCGCATCCTTCTCAGTTACCAATCAGTCAATGCGCAAGCCTGGCAAAGTCAGATTCACAACCGCTATACGTTGTAGCTGTTCGTAGTGAAGTCTTTTTAACTGTACTGCCATTGTTCTATGCACCGCTATTATTATCACTTCCTTCCCTGTAAGGCGTAGGCCCGCGATTTCCCCTCCACTTGTATAATTGTATAAAGTCAGACCGACCAATAGGGCTACATCCATTCTCGCCGAATCTTGCCTCTGCATGGATCATATAGACGATTACGGAATATACGTGTCCACGCTGTAGTATTCAGTATCTGATGCGTTCTGGTGTCCTATCCGCCGGCATGTGTCTGTGTCGTGTGTCGTGCTGTCTCTCGTTCCTGCCCGTCTTGGTGCATTACTCCGTGCTCCTCGGTCGCTCTTCCTCTTTTCTATCTCCCCCTTGTCCGTGTTCATAGCTCATTCCACCCGCGATCGCCAATCAGAGAAGAAAGGGTTGGCCCAAGCTATCCTGCCGGCCCCCGCCAAGTATACTCCGTACTTGCCCACTCCTACAGACCGGTAGCTACTTCCTTTGAACTATCAAGATACCTTGATCAATAATACAGTTCCTTCCTATTTTGAGCTCTTACATATCCAACTTTTGCTTCCTTTCCCCTTTCACACGCAAGCCCCTATTTGTAACTTACAACACGCCTATGCTTTTTTTCCCATCAAGTGTTTTATATCCTGCGGCGACTTCTGTAGGCTTTTGTTTGTAACGTCTGCATGTATATCTATTTAATTCTTATTAAATAAAACTCTTCACTAGTCTCGGTAGTCTCATTCTATTTTCTCCTGTTTTTTTAAACGTCCAGAGTACATGAAGAACGGAAGGACCGACTTGCTTAGACTAGGGGCTGCTATAGCTCTTGCCCGTTTGAGTGATGCTCACCCGAAGCCGCCGCCTGTTCCTTCCTGTCTTCTTTTTGTCTTCGACTTGCCTCGTACCAGACGGAAGAAGCGACTTTTTTCTACCTAGAAAAACGCAGGGGCGGTCCACTAACCAAATGCTACTTCTCTGGGACCAATTGGACGGGCCGGCTAGACCAGACTCAGGGTAACCTTGGGAACTCCGTCGTGCTTTAGACTGCCATTTTTCCTCTGGCTTATTGTCATTTGCCATTTGCCATTTGCCATTTGCCATTAGCAAGTGCCTTGTGCTACCGAGTGCCATTTTCTCATCTTTACCTCAGCCCTCTTGTGAAATACTCCATACACAGGACTAGAGGGTAGGAGCGAATGAGGTTTGCTGCCTCCCATATTATTTTCTTTTTTCTGTCTTTCCTTTTTCGTTATTGTGACCGGTTACTTGAACTGTCATCAGGATCACGTCCTGATGTTTCGCCTCACTTCTACCCTTCAACCCTTCAACCCTTTACTCCCTTGATCTCCAATCGCTGATTGATCTCCTTCCCTCGCCTCTTATACCACCATACCACTCGGCATCTTTGATCATTGGCAAATATCCGGCCAGTATCAATCTGTACAGGATCTCAGGACAGCGAACCCTAGATTCTAATCCTAGATCCCTGCCCCGTACACGCCGTGTCAGTTTGTCAATTTGTTGTTTACCGCGGACTCGGGAGGATGTGTCTTTGACCTGACTGTTTCTCATTCTTGCTTTGTTTTGTGTCATTCATAGATAGCCAAGGGGGGTCTAGCAACCTAGCCCATAAGAGCACCGCATACCCCAGCTGTTAGTCGTTCACCATTTTCAACATCTCACTTGCCAATTCTTTCTCGCCTTCTACCCTGGCCCCTTCTCAGCTCACGTCACGTCTCACAATTATCTATGTACTCGACACATAGTCCGGTTCACATGTTCAATTTGAATCCGCTTCCTCATCTCATCTTGTTGCACCACCACTACCTTATAGACTTCGTGTGCACAACAACAGCACCGCAGCAGCATATAATTTGAAGCTCTTGATATCACAGCACAGCGAGTGCGAAAAGCCCAACAGCAGAATTCGTGAACTATCGATCATATTCGGATACATTACACCACGGGCAGCTTCCCTCTATCACAATCATACGGCATTATTCCTTACTCCACTACAAGCGACTATATTCATATCCCCCGATCCGAACTCGACTCCATTGATTGTTTTTGAGACGCACTATAAAACCACTCCAGCCTGCTGTCGAGCAAAGCTCCGAACCCCAGATCTTGCCCAGCCCCGACAGCCCTGTGGTACCCTTCCGGTATAGACGACGGGATGCCTGCCGTCTCCTCGCAGCCATCACAACCAGCACAGTCAGCATTGCAGTTATAATTATCTTACAGTTACAACACTAGGCCGCCCAATCACATTACGGCCTGGGCCACTACTTCAGCACAGCATACCAGATATAGACTTTGAGACTCTTGTCAGATTTGCGATACTACTGTATCTCTCATATGAATGATACTGCAGATATACTACAAAAAACAGGTTACATGCGCCACTTACAACAATCGACTCCTTTGATTGTTGACACAAGGGACTCCTCACCCTTCACGATTTCTATATTTTCTTCTTCTTTCGGCTTTGAACCTGGGACGTCAGCTGCCTAGAGGGCTAGTTTTCATGCAATCTTCCGATCCCGACGCTCCCAATTTTCATTTCCTTTTATTCACCATGGACGACCCTCCATCAGGCAACGCCAAGCAGTTACCGCGACCGCCATCGCCAAACTCAACCCAGGGAGCTGCCAATCTTGTTTTCGACGTTGCAAGTTGGCACCCAAAGTCTGTCAAGCGGCCACGACCTGTCAAATCATGCACAGAATGCCGAAGGCGCAAACTAAAATGCGACCGACGTTGTCCTTGCTCGCAATGCCAACGGTCGTCTTACCGCGTTTGCGCATACGGGAGCAGCAGCGGTAATGGCGACACGGGAAGTGGAGAATCCGGGGAAAGAAGCAATGACCCTAGCAATCCCAATGGCGATTCTGAGGGCTCGGAAGGATCTGAAGCGGAGGATGAATCTGCACCAGGTAGTTCTACAGACGAACGGCCACTCAAACAGCAGCGGCACCTCAGCAGGCCATCTATGGATGGATCTATCAGCGGGCAAATACCACACCCTTCCGAATCTAACAGCTTTGGTCCCAGCTCAAGCCATGGACAAGGTCAAGGCCACAGCTCTACACCGACACCAGGTCCTGGTCCAGGTCCTCTCCCCAGCCGAGGACCTAGCTATGGCTCTACTCACCTACCGTCAAATTCGTCTCTGAGCATCCTACTAAACCCAACACCGCCTGTGACACATAGTGGCTTCAATCCTCCACCTCTAAGCGACTATGCGCAACCTCGCTATAGCGGTCGTCTTACTTCGATTCAGCAATCGGGCCCAGCTGTTCCCAACAAACAATCCGCCCCTTCCGTTTCGACTGCATCAATCGCCGCATCGGCACCGTCCCCCACAGCCTCGCAAGGGGCAGTCTCCAATTCAGGCCCGCCGCCGGCTATGAAGCAAATATCAAACACACTCGAAAATCCTGAGCACTGGATGTCTCTAAATGGCGATGAGCTTCGCGAGTACACGGCTGCTCTAACCAAGGAGTTTATGGCCCGTATGGAGCGTCTGGAAAAGCTATTACTTGCCAAAAATGCATCCGCTCTTACAGCTATTCCACCATTTCCCTCTTCCTCGATGCTGTCGCAGCTTCACCGTTATCATCCTGGAGATCCGCGGCATCAAGTGATTGACGCGTCGTCAACTACAATGCGTTCCATGAGCGTTAAGGGAAGACAGGGCACAAGAACACGCTATTTTGGACAAAATAGCACTCGAGTTCTTCTAAATCTGGTATGTTATCTGTCATTTATTTTCTCTAGTTTTGTTGCTGTCATTTATTATTGCAGCTCTACATGTTGACGTCGTGGTCTTTTGTTACACAGAAGGATTATTTGGATTTGCGATGCAACCCCGGGAATAAGACTAACACGGCTTTTGACTCTAGTTTGACGACGCAAAAGATTTTGTGGCCGATCCGGCCAAACGGCACAGCGCAGGCGACCTCTTCTGGCGACTCGAACAGATCTATAACGCACTTCAAGAAGAACATTCGGCAATTTTGAAACCGATCACAGTCTATGTCGACTCAATGATGCCGCTACTCAAGCGCATGGCAGATGTCATCCCGCGCCGCGACATATGCGATCGCTTATTTTATGGCTACGTCAACGTCTCCGAGGGCCTTTACCGTGTGGTTCATGTACCAACATTCCAAGCCGAGCTTGAGCGATACTGGGCGCATGGTCTGAACTTGTCACAAGGCGGCGTCACGGAAGATTTCCTACCCCGTTACCTGGCAATTCTCTGCATCGGTTCGCGGTTCGAGGCCGAGTCTAAGGGTCTGTCCATAGACCGTTCGGACGGCGTGCATATTCCCACGGCATGTGCACTGGTGCGCTCCTGGCTGGACTCTGTTCGTGGGAAGCCGTCTGCAGACTTCAATATCTTGCAGACAGAGGTCTTACTTCTACATGCTGCGCGTATGATTGCGCCGCAGTCGCAGCGAATTTGGGCAGAGCTTGGCATGATCTCGCGCATGGCTATGGTCATGGGACTGCACCGTGATGCATCGGAATTCGCGCCAGATATCTCACCCTTCCAGGCCGAGTGCCGCCGCAAGCTTTGGTTTACTATCATGGACATGGACCTTCATGTTTCCCTTGCATCAAACCTGCCAAGTGCGCTTAGGCCGGGCGAGTTTACCTGCCATCCACCGCGAAACCTTGACGATGCTGACCTCTACCCCGAAATGCCAGCACTCCCCCCAGCAAAGCCCATGGACCAGTACACAGAGGGCCAAATGCAGCGGTTTGCTGCTGACACGCTTCCATTGCGGATGCGCGCAAGTGATTTGCTGTGCCACGTCGACTCCTTGACTGACTACGGTGAAGTCTTGGCTGTAGGCGGCGAGCTCGAAAAGGCACTGGACGATATTAATTGCCTATTCCCGCGCAACCCTGCGCTTGGAAGCCAGAACAAGTACAAGGAATGGCGCATGCGCGCGATTCTCGACATGCACGTGCGTCGACCACTTCTAGCACTATATCGCCCATTTGCGCTGAGTGCATCGGAGGAGTGTCCACCGCCTTCGGCCATCTCTGACATCTACCTCAAATCATCCATGGCGATGCTGACGTATATGAAAGAACTGGATCCTACGATGCCAGGATTCGCTGACGTCAGCCACATGTACTATGTCATTCTGCGCCACGACATTGTGCAGGCTGCGTTCAGCATCTGTCATTACATCAGCCAGGCAGTCGAGGCAGAAGGGCTGCCGACACCCGCACCACCCCAGATCCCAAAGCGGGAAGGCGATGGCCCAAGCGGCTATCACAATATGCAGGAGAAGCCGCGGTCTCGTCGTCGTGTGCGTGTTCCACTCATTTGGTCATCAGCCTATATGATTCATACTGTGGAGCATACGATCGAGAACCTGGCACGCCTAGTCAACGATCTAAGTTTTGATCTGCGGGATGTTATCGCACTTGCTACTGTCCTGGGAACAGTAATGCCGGCCGCCGACCAAGCACAGCGCAACGAACATATTCGATCTCAGATTGGGCGTGTTCTTGATACGTGCGTCAACAAGCTGCAAGGGCACACGTCGCAGGTAATCCGCGCCGCAATTGGGCATACTGAGTGGTACCGTCCGCGCGAGCAGCGGGAGGAGTCGGACATCTGGGAGTCCGGCTTCTGGGATCTTTGGGAATCAAATTAGTTATTGGGTAAAAAACGAAACGAGCTCAAAGGTATCATGATATACGAGATGATACAGCAATATTTATAGAGTATATACGACACGCGATTTATGTAAATACGGACTTGCATATGGTTTATTTTTGGGTAAGCCTCATTGGCACCGGACTGGATATAATGGCCTGGCCGGCACTGGTACTGGTACTGGCACTGGTAATCTTTGGATCTGGCATGGGTTACCAGTGAGCCAAGGTTCAACGTCATCGCATCATATTAGAATTACAAGGTTTAATACTCTAATGTACCCCTACATCCAGCATCTTCACGTGTCGATTGCCAGCAAACACCTGAACTCTGCTCCTTCCGCAAGCTACCTTCATCTCCTTCAACTCTTTCAACTCCTGTGTGACCACGTGATTTATTACCCCGGCTTCGAGGCAGGCTATTGTGAAGAGGAGAAAGAAGAGGCAAGAACGGGCCCTGGAATGTGGGCAGCCCGTAGCGGCGGCAATGAGCGGGGCCAGCGCACTCCTTCTAGCTGTGGCACCAATTGAGCGTGCCTCGGCTTTCTCCGCATAATGTAGTTCCCCGCAAGGCAGCTAAACAAGCCTAACTGCGAAGCAGCCGTACATCTCAAGTCAGTCGACTCTTGTTAAATCTTGTTAGTCCAAACTCTCCGACTGTTGCAGCTGACAAACAACGACTCATTATTGTTTTTCCTAGTTACCTCCGCACGTCGCTACCCATTTTGTTCCTCGGTAGGAGCATACTGATTATATCCGATTACATTTCGATGTCAACCTTGTATCATCTATTAATCATTTCTATATCATTCTTATTACAGTCGTGATCTTGCTCTTTTGTTAATACCCGTTGCTCTTTAGCTTCATCTACATCATATTACCTACATCACTTCAAAATATCAAACACAACAAGCAAGACAGCCTCAACAGCCAGTCAAAATGGTCAAGCCAAAGCAGCCCGTCTACGTCCTCGGTGTGGGCATGACAAAGTTTATCAAGCCCCGCGGCAAGGTCGACTACACTGAGCTCGGTTTTGAGGCCGGTGTCAAGGCTATGCTGGATGCCCAGATTAACTATGATGAGGTCGACCAGGGCGTCGCCTGCTACTGCTACGGCGACTCGACGTGTGGCCAGCGTGTTTTTTACCAGTTTGGCATGACCCAGATCCCCATCTACAATGTTAACAACAACTGCTCAACCGGCTCGACTGGTCTCTACCTTGGTCGCACCATTGTCGCCAATGGCGGCGCCGACTGTATCCTCGTCGTCGGCTTTGAGAAGATGATGCCCGGCAGTCTGCAGACCTTCTTCAACGACCGCACGAGCCCAACAGCAACGACGACGGAAATGGTGCGCCAGACGCGCGGCTTTACCAAGGCACCCGGTGCGGCACAAATGTTTGGCAACGCCGGCCTCGAGTACATTGAGCAGCATGGCGCCAAGCCCGAAGACTTTGCCGAAATTGCCCGCATCAACCACGAACACTCGGTCAAGAACCCCTACTCGCAGTTACAGGACGTCTACACGCGCGACCAGATCATGCAGGCCACTACTATCCACGGACCCCTCACGAAGCTGCAGTGCTGCCCGACCTCGGACGGTGGTGCCGCCGTTGTGCTGGTGTCACAGGAGTTCTTGGATGCGCGCCCGCACCTTAAAAGCCAAGCCGTGCTCATTGCCGGCCAGGCCATGGCCACAGACGACCCTACCCTGTTCTCGCGCAGTGCGATCGACTTGATGGGCTACGCCATGAGCGAGCAGGCCGCACGCCAAGCCACCACGGAAGCCGGCATCACACCCAATGATGTCCAGGTCGTTGAGCTGCACGATTGCTTCTCGACCAACGAGATGGTCACTCTCGATGCCATTGGTCTACCCGAGGGCCGCGTCGGCGGCAAGCGCGGCAAGGCCGTCGAGCTTGTACGCAAGGGCGATATCACGTACGGCGGCCGGTATGTCGTCAACCCGTCGGGTGGCCTCATCAGCAAGGGCCACCCTCTGGGCGCGACAGGTCTTGCGCAGTGCGCCGAGCTCGTGTGGCACCTCCGGGGCTGGGCCAACAACCGGGCCGTGCCACACACAAAGTATGCGCTGCAGCACAATCTGGGACTGGGCGGTGCGGCCGTGGTTACGGTTTACAAGCGTGCCGACGGCAAGGAAGCCACGCAGCTGGATGACGCAGCCGTGGGCAAGCAGAACAAGCTGGGCTACAACCCGGCCACAGTGGCCAAGGGCTTTACGCTGGCGCAGGCGGCGGCAGTGCGCAGCAAGACCAAGTTAAGCGACTGGGCTCTGGGTGACACTGCGACCAAGGTCGAGTCCCGTTTCTAAGTCCCAAGTGTCTCTACCTCAGGCTACTCAGGGTAGCCATATTTTTTTCCGTATTTACTACTGTCTTTTTATCTTCTGCAAACTGTATATAGCTTGTCTAAACCATCGCATTGTTATTTTACCGTAGCCACTTGACATTTTTGCACCGCATGTGACAGTGTTGACAACCTAAACAATATTGACGTGCTATTTATTGTTTTTCTCAACCCTTGACTGTCCTGCTTCGTGCAATTTGGTTCTCCCGCATCTCCGCATCTCACACGTCTCAGATTGTTCCTCGCAACTTATATCCACGGTGATCACACAACCCCAAGTCGGGCACGATGCGCATTTCTTGATGATATCTTATGCTTAAATAGTTCTATTAATAAAAATTAATACAATGTCAAATATAAAGTCCCCCACTGAAGGCAACCTGCCATTCCGTGACTCGGGTCGATACCACGACTTGGATGTCGATGATGCCACCTTTTGTTGTTTCAGTATCCTCACGCAAGCCATGATTACCTCGTGTCATGCGCCGTTTGAAGAATAAAGTTTTACCTTGGTAGATGCTATATTCCCAGAAATTGGGCTGCCGCCTCATGAGTCGCATGGCATCACTTGTGTCTGCTGCGGCCCTACGCTTCCCCCTCATCTTCCGTGATCATCATCCTTCCGAGCCACAAAAGCCGGTCGACCTTGTTTGGTTTTGTATCTCTAAATTCAATTCCATATTCTGTTCTTTGCCTGTCTCTGATCCTCTGCCTGAACTAAGAACCAGAGAAATAATTCTCCTTTTTTCCTTGTGTTTCCCTCAGCAGAGTAGTCAAGTCTTTGGCTGTCATCAGCCCTTGGTTTGAGTTTCGATTCCATACGTCTGTCAACTCATAGTCGGATAAATGACTGGTAAACCCCCATCCTGATACACTGTACATCCCGCACTCTCCCCACGCTGTCTATCTGTGTAAAGTATATCTTTCTTTGCTTCTGATACTTATTTAAATACGGTGTCAGCTGCCTCATCTTTCCTTTAGCTCCTTGATACATTAGAGCCTAATTCATAATACATAATACTAATTCATGATACATTATACACGAGTCACCACCAACACGCCACCGACATCGACCCGGCCCTGCGGCCATGACTTCCACTGCCGACTTGTCAAGTGGGCCGGTCCTTCTCGCCATATCCATCACGACAGAACTATTTGCCCTCTCGACATGTCTTGCCCGGTTTCTCATTTGTAGGAAATCCAATTCGAGGTCTGCCCGAAAGCGACGAATATACCTCGACGACTTGGCAGTAGCAGTAGCTGCTGCCGTGAGCTTTGTCGATACAATCTTCACCATTATCGAGGGCTCTTCCATGTCCATAGCGGCCGACGGCGGTCGGCGGGCCTTGCAATTCGACTGGCTCAGCCAGCCTTGGTACATTATGGGCACCACGTTCGCCAAGATCTCGGTCTGTCTTTTCTTCATCCAGCTCGTCGGCACCGTTAAGAAATGGCGCATCCTGCTTGTCATCCAGATTCTGCTCATGGCCATCCTGAACTTTGCCTTTTCGCTGACGACCAATCTACAGTGCCGCCCGCTGGCCAAGCTGTGGGACCCGGCAGTAGAAGGAGAGTGCTGGGACCTAAGTGTGCAACGCAATATTAGCTACCTGCAAGGGGCCTTTTCTGTCTTTTGGTGGTTGTTTCTATCACTGTTTCCCGTTATGATTGTGCGGGATCTCGAAATGCACCAGCATATGCGGTGGCCCTTTTACTTCTTGTCAAGTCTGAGTCTTTTGTGAGTCTGCTTTTTTTTCCTTTTAACAATGCCATCCACTTGTGGACTAACATATGGACTAACATATCAGGGCCGCTATTTTTGCGGCAGTACGAACATACGAGACATCTCGAACTGTCACTGATGTTTTTACGTTTGGCACTTTCTTTGCCACTGTCCTGTCGATTCTCGAACAAAATATTGGCATCGTCGCGGCTAATATTCTGCCGGTGGGCTCACTGTTTTGCTCACCGAGACAGTCGGTCGTCCGACGGAAGATGCAGCTCCAGACAAATCCAGTTGATGGTACTGCTACTGTAGCGCAAGCTAGCGATATGCCCTTAAAACCCGGTACCAGACTGATAGATGACCTCAATGGTGCTGGCGTTAACACTATCACTGATAACGACAGTGACAGCGACCTCATTATTGAAGGCCCACGAAAAGCCAATCATGATAGCTGCCCAAGCACTGTTGATAAGGCGGCACAAACTAGTGCCATCCAATCTCAGTCTCAGGTCTTACCTCAGCCTCAGAAACGCTACAGCCTTTCTGTGGACAACAAGCCGCTAGAGGAGACATCAAACACCTCTCTGCGGACAATACGCGATGCAATGGCAGTGTTCAATCGTGGCGTCAGGGCAATTCCTGCCGGCATTTCGAGTCTCCCAAGTCTCCCGACTCTCATAGGCCTGACAAGTGTGGCAAGCATCCGTGGTCTTCAAGAGAACAAAAGAAAAAGGTCGCATCCTGGTGGACTGCTTGAAAGCCAGGAATTGTTTTGGCCACGCGGGATTATCAAAACGGTGGAGGTTGAAGTCGTCGAAGAAGACATTGCCACAGTGCCAAATCAGACTATACGTCGACAGCATCAGATATTATCCGCTTCATCGACTTTGAATAACAACAGGGTTCTGTGTATTCCCGGAATGGTTGCCGATATCCGTCTGTCCCGGCATAGTCGCATCGGATCAGAAAGCGACTGGACATCTCTTTTGCGAGCCGGTCCAACGCCGCCCATCTCGCGAGGGCCTTCACGGCAAGGGTATCATTGAACTATTTCATTTTTCGTTTTACACTTTTTGTTTCGGTATACAACTGTATTTTATATAATATCTGGCGCAGGCATTTATGCATTGATAGGAAAGCGAGACGTCGTCTTTGTCTGTCCTGAGGTTCAGTATGTATAAGTACTATTCACTTGATTTTAAAATATATAATGTAATTCTCACTACATATTTTGTGATATTTTTGTCTTTCTTTACTTTTTACATGTTATCCAATTAGTTATAATAAAGTATTTTTAACTTAAACCAGTACTGATGTTTTTTTTTTTCAGTTTTCGTTTATATCTTGGTAGTTATTATCATCATTATTATTATCTTGTTTAGAAAACATCCACAAGTAGACCAAACTGCCAAATTTAGAAGACAAGCATACTATATAAACTTTACCAAACAGTCATCTTCCACGTACGGCCATAGATACTGGAAAGCACGGGATCCCGTCCGCTCTCCCCTAGTTAAACCAGTAATCGGCGGATTAGTAGTTGGGTCGGTGACGACCAGCGAATACCCTCTGCTGTACGTTTTTATTTTTATTTTTTACATTCATTTTTGTTTGTAATTTTGGCCCGTCTACCTGACTCTACACATTCACTCTTTCTGACTTCACTTTCAGAGTAAAAAGCATGCTGGTGGTGTAGGTGGTGTTAGACCGACGTTGGCATCACGTGTGAGCACTCCAGAAATAGAGGTCCCACTTTACTTTTGGACGCCGCCACGCCAAATGAAGCTCGTTCACGTCGAACCTCAACTTTGGTCCAAGCAGCAAGCTCGTGCTTTTCGCAGACGAGCAGTGCTGCTTTAGATATTTTTCGACATACATTGCATATCCGCTTACACGACTGCACCACAGTAGATTGCATGGCACTCAAACGCCGACTGCAACTTCTCTAGCCACAACAGCCACCGCAAACGCAGCTTCAAACCGCCACAATGGCACCGTTGGAGGTCGCAGTTGACGACAGTCCAGCAAAACGGCGCAAAGTCGGGCCGAAAGATAACAGAGGGCTGGCCGCAAAGAAGCAGACACTCAAGATTCAGTCAACACCACGCGAAGACAGTGATGCCGATACGCAACGGCACGCACGAGACCCGACCGATTCACCATCAGCCCAGCTTCACGGCGCTATCTGGACATCACGGACCTCTCCACAAGCACAAGCTCAACCACAGTCACAGTCGCAATCACAGCCACGAGTACGATCACCGAGCCCATATAATAATTCTCAGTCTGCGCGCTCAGACAGCCAGTTAAGTTCGCTGTCACGATCAAGGTCCAACTCGATGGAGTTACGACCGCGGCTACGATCAAGGTCACCGCCAAATATGGAAGACGATACGAATACAAACACAAAAGCAAACACAAAAGCAAAAAGTGGAGGGGACAAGCAGCGTCGCCGGCGACACTCGTCACGACCACACTACCGCCGCGTCTTCCAGGTGCGCGGCCACGATGGGCCTGTGTCGCAAGTGCGCATCTCGCCCGATGGACGTTGGATCGCGTCGGCTTCGGCAGACGGCACAGCGCGTATCTGGGATGCAGCCACGGGTGACCATATGACAACTCTTGTGGGCCATGTGGCAGGCCTGTCGTGCCTCGCGTGGAGCCCCGACTCCAACACCCTGGCGACCGGCTCCGATGACAAAGCGATCCGGTTATGGGACCGCGTGACGTCGGAGCCCGCACACGGCCGTGCTGAGTCGACAATCCCCAACATCAGCGTATCTGAGCTGCTTGAGGAGCGACACGGTACATCGGTACCGTCAGCGGCAGCTAATGCCGTGCGGTATGCGCGCCGCCAGCTGCGCGAGGGCATTAATGGCACCAACGGCAACGGTAGCGCCAACAGCATGAACAACGGCAACGGCGCGCGCGGCACGCGGCTGCCGCTGCTGGGCCACCACAACTACGTTTATTGTCTGGCATTTTCGCCCAAGGGCAACATTCTGGCCAGTGGAAGCTACGATGAGGCGGTGTTTCTATGGGACGTGCGTGCGGGCCGGCTGATGCGCAGTCTGCCGGCCCACAGCGACCCCGTCAGCGGCATTGACTTTTGCTGCGACGGCACACTAGTCGTGAGCTGCTCAACGGACGGCCTGATCCGGATCTGGGACACAGGCACGGGCCAGTGCCTACGAACGCTGCTGCTACTAAACGAGGATAACCCGGCGGTCGCGAATGTATGCTTCTCGCCAAACGGGCGTTACGTGCTGGCATTCAACCTGGACTCGTGCATCCGCATGTGGGACTATGTGGCACAGCCGAGTATCGTCAAGAAGACGTACCAAGGCCACACAAATAAGCAGTTTTCGATTGGCGGCTGTTTTGGCGTGCTGGCACAGACCGAGGCCGACAAGGCCAAGGGAATTCACAGAGAGAGCCGCCCGTTTGTGGCGGCAGCAAGCGAGGATGGCGATGTCGTGCTGTGGGACGTGGGCACCAAGGCCATTGTGCAGCGCCTGCGCGGAGCACACCGGGGCGGCGTGTGTTTCTGGGTAGACGTTTGCGGTGCGACCATGGCCAGCTGCGGTCAAGACGGTTGGATCAATGTGTACCGGCACGACGATGGGGCTGACGAGGAGGATGACGAGATGGACGAGGAATTGAAGAATGGCGATGCTCCCCAAGCAACCGTCGAAGTCAAGGATGCATCAGACGACGTTGTTATGGACAACGGCGAGCAATCATGATTACACGAAGCGAAATAATTGCATAATACCACAGCTGATGACTCAAGTAACAAAATATGAATTTGGCGTCACAGTAACGAAGCGGCGAAGGCATTTAATTATCTTGATTATCGTAAACAAGATCAAAGAGTGAAACGTGATTTGATAAAAACACAAAAGGGCAGAAACAGCCTTGCCCTATCGTCAACTCCATACCTATTTCTAGAACGACTTACGACATATTCAGCACAGCCAGAAAGTCGTCGTCGATGCAGTGCCAGTTACATATGCAAGGTCTTAACCAGATACTACGGGGTACATGCGCCTCCGTGGTACGCGTGTTTTGTGGAGATGATAGAAAGGGGAAAATTGAGCAATTGATAAAATTGAAAAGGGGGCTCCAGGAAATCTCACAAATCCTGATATTAGCAGCAAAAGGACTGGATGGAGGATATGTGATCAAGATATAATAGAGACAAAAAGAAAGGAACCAAAATGAATTAAAATGATGCCGGGAGAGACTTTACTGGACAACTTGGCCGAGGCATTACTCTGTAAATAGAGTGAGCTCTGTACAAATACAATGCATAATATACATCAGCCTCATTGATGCTACAATGTGCGCAGCTATATGATAGATCTGGGTCACAGGTTTTGCCTAGGTTTAGTTATGATTATGGTTATGGTTATGGACTCTGGATTAAGTGGCGTGTATGATGTGAATAAAGCTTCGTTTAGTTTCAACTTTAATCGAAGTTGATGAGTGTTGCTTGCGGTGGTGCGTAAGCATAAGATAGTCACCAACTCGCACATTATTCAAATTGGCTCAAGCTTCGTCTTCTGACTAGAAAGGAACAATATACCAGCTACACTATAAATGCCCGAGTGCAACTCTATGCAATTGCGATACAACCTGCGGCCTTCTTCTCGAGCTCAAAAGTTGGAAAGTCGGAACTAAACCGGCAAACCGGCACGCGAGTCTTGTAATTTGAGTCTCCGTCTTTGTCTCGGCATTTCTTGTCAGTCAGCACCAAGCCTGCAGGCGTAGCACAAGTACATAGCAGCTGAATAGTAGACGAGATATCGCATGTCGTGTGTGCAAAAGATTCACTGCTAATTGGCATTTGGTATCCCGTCCGTCCTGTGCGACTGAATTACTTTCGACCTACGCCAAGCCGGGATTGTCTCTGACCCGTGTGCTGCTTTCTTTTTTCAGTACAGTGCCATTCCAGTTGTTGCATCTCAGTCTTCCTCTCCCTTGCATCCTCTTTTTTTGCATGAGCCTCCATTGCCTTGTCCTTTCCTTCAATTCTTGAAGATGATAGTCAGGAGTGATTGATAAATCAAGTCAAAACAAGAAACAGCGTAACAGCGTAACAAGTTTCTATCTTACCATCTGCAAGGATGCGTTAAAAGAATGTGCGCCGATTATCTGTGACACAGTGGCGGACGCGCGTCAACAGACTCGTAGACACGCCCCTAGCATCTTTTGTGCTGGCGTCTCGCTTGATAGCTGTCCATCTCAGTTGTCATAGTCCTGTTTGTCCTATGATGAAGGCATGAACTTGTGCGGCATAGAAGCTGAATAGCTTATCAAGTGTAGTTTCGTAGTATAGAATAACACTTTATTACAGACTAGCTGAAATGCACTTGTGTGAGGCACAGTAGGGCTGGCATTCTTGTATGTTATTTATATGACAAGGAAAGCGCGATCGACTTCCGCTGTCAACTGTGCCGCATATAATAAGATAAGCAACACCAACGGGTTCTAAGCGAATAGGGCAATACCGTTTTGATGCATCTTCGACTCTTTATATGTACTCTTTGGAGCGAAACGAGAAGCTGCGCTGGACACGCGACATTCCGTAATTACAATAGCTTAAAGAAGTACAAAAAAGGGCGTCTTCCAAATAGGCTAGAATACGATCTTCATAGTGAGTGTCCCCTGTTTGTGGTAAGATAACAGCCATAGAAAGCAACCTTGGCAGAGGGTGTGCTTGGCGTTCCCAAGTGCCAGTGCCAAGACCTAACAGGCTGAGCGTGTGCTCATTTCTTCAAGATTGGATTGTGCATGGATAATGAATTGGATTGTTTGATTGCCTTTGTAGCTGTTCAATCTGACTTTAGTATAATCTATATTCTTATAAGCATAACAATGAACTTGAGAATAGGAAAATAGTGAGTAAAAGAGAAGAGGAAGCAGCCCCGAGATAGGAAGGAACGATGCAGCCGTTCTGTCGTCCCTTCGTTGACAACCTTGACGACCTCACACCATATTCACAAGCGGCTGCGTAAGAGCAATAAGATACCCTTCCCACCTTCTCACCTTCTATCTCTAGTGTCGTGTGCCTTGTACTCCGTGCGGTCGTTTCCTTTTTACACTGTCGTTAGCGCCAAGACTTACGTATGCTCGCAGGGGAGTCTGCATTTCTGCGGGAGGGGAGAGACACATGAGACGATGGGCGATGGTAGAAAACTCTTGTTCAAAAAAGACAAAAATAAATCCATAGTAAAAAGTAGTCTTATGGCTCAGTTTTCATTCCACGTCTTGTGTCTATGTGTTGTTGTTTCCATGTTTTCCAACACTTGCCTGCCCTACACCTACACCTATCCCTTCCCCATGTTATTGTGTCAGAGAGAACAAGACGCAGAGACACTTCAATCAGCAGGTGGGCCAGGGTCTGTTCTTCACACTGTCTGCAGTTGTCTTGTGTACCTGCCCAGCCCTGTCGCTCTTTGCTTTTTCCTTTTATTTGTAGTCTTCTTTCCTCGTTATGGCTCCCATGCCTATTATTCCTTCCTTCTTTAGTTCTTAGTCTGCCTGTCTACGTAGGCATCCCCGTATTTTTTGTCGTTTAGGCTTGCCGTGCACCGGGAGACTACGTACGTCAACTGTACGAATTGAGGATAATCTTGGCCTCGTTGCGTGTGCCTTCTTTCATCTCTGGGCATTATTATGACGCTGTCTGTCTGTCTGCCTTTATCTACCGTCCTTTCTGCCTCTTCTTTATTTTGTATTCAGTCTGTCTTTGTCTTTTGATTGTTTGCTTTGTACTTTTCGACGGGACTGATTTCTGTTTTCCGTCTTTTGTTTTCTTTGTCTTCTCATATCCTCTTCCTCCTCGTCTACCTCTTCGCCTCTCGCCTCCTCTATCTCTGTAAATAATATCTTTTGGACATTGGACCGCTTGGATTTTGTCACGCGACCGCGGCGCAACTTCACAGCAGACAGCCGACAACGACATACGACTCATAAATACGCAGTATCAGCTACTCAACAACAACTTATAAGAAACATAGATACGCACTTCTGGTGCTCTCATCCTCACCCATGATGACATCCTTTCGCTCCATCCTCCCTCTTCTCCTCGCCACCCTTTTCTTCTTCTCTCCCGTCTTTGCATCATTACAGCACGATGCCTCATCACAAGCACAGTCATCTTCGCTCGAGGCACGAGCAGTCAAGCCCACCCTAGAAACACCAGGGTCACCAGAGTCACTTGATCTGCCACCAGCATCACCAGAAACCCTGTCTAAGAGACGCACGCCGCCCAAGCGCCCGGTCAAGGGCACAAAGTATTTTCACGAGCCTGGTAGCGACAACAGCCTCGGCCACTATGATGCCCGCTACTTCAAGGGTCTCGTCAACTACGAAGACCACCGTCCTGCTCTGCGCCACCTCATTCGCTCGTACCTGACCACCTTCCGCGCCCTCGGCGTTGAGACATGGCTGGCCCACGGCACGCTGCTCGGATGGTGGTGGAACGGCAAGATCATGCCGTGGGACTATGATCTGGACGTCCAGGTGTCGGACGTCACACTTTTCTACCTAGCTAAGCACTACAATCGCACGACGCACACGTACCGCTACCACGACGATAGCACCGGCGAGGACATCGTCAAGGAGTATTTGTTGGACATCAACCCCAACCACGGCCTGCCCCGCGGTGACGGTCTCAATATCATTGACGCGCGCTGGATCGACATGAGCAACGGCATGTTCATCGACATTACCGGCCTGGCCGAGCGCGAGCCCAAGCGGACACCGGGTATTTGGAGTTGCAAAAACTTTCACCGTTACCGGACTCGCGAGCTCTATCCGATGCGCGAGACCGAGTTTGAGGGTGTGCCGGCGACGATCCCATACTCCTTTGACAAAGTGCTGACGGACGAGTACGGCCAAAAGGCTCTCGTCACGACTGAGTGGGAGGGGTAAGCTTTTTCAGAGATGTTCCGAATATAAAGTCTGAAATAGCATATGCTAACAGAAACAGCCACAGATGGAATGCCGAGAGCAAGGAGTGGGAGAAGACGTCTCTCACCCAGGCCAAGCTGAACGAGATCGCTAACAAGATGACCGAAGTTGTGACAGGCAAGAAGCCGGTGGCTTGATATTCTTTCTTTTATTTTCATCCTTTGCTGTTGATGTCTTTCGTACTTTCACGGCTGGCGTTTTATATCATTTGCATTAATGGCGTTTGGGCGACAGACACAGAACCGTTGTATATATAGCTTGGTCTGTTGTCTTTTCTTTTTGGATCACTGTTTCTCCTATGTATTAGCTATTGGTTATTAGCTGTTCATTTCTTGGTCTAGATACCCCAGGATATATCAAGACATATCTCATCATCAAGTATCAGTATGTACTGAGAGAATTATGTACTATACAAAATCATAATCGTAAATATGCTAAACGCCGTCTGATGCTAGGTATCATGAATAGGAATACTCAAAAAAAAATCAACTGAAGCTAATTTGTGCTCGAGCTGTCTTGCCCGCTGGCACCACCGCCCATCCTCCGCAACCGCTCCTCGGCCGCCCGCGCTCGGCGTTCTCTTTCAGTCAATGGATTAGATGAAGACGACGATGACGTGGCTGCCGACGGACCGGTCGCGGATTGTCCAGTGGTTAGACCGCTGCCGAGGACAAACGTGCCGCCCGTCCAGCCGCCTCCGTCCACATGCCCGATATCATCTTCCCCTGCGCCTTCATCCTCATCGTCATCCCGCCCAGGCGCATACTGTCCTTCGCGCCCACCATCCAGCAGCACCCGTCCGCCATTCCCAATATAGTCTGCCGCGCCCACCTCCTTGACCAGCTGCCGGTACAGCGCCCAGAAATGCATGTCGTGGTCGCTATGCACATTGTGCGCTAGCTCGTGGCACAGCGTCAGACGCACCGTCTTGTAGTCGCGGTACCCGCCGCCCACATCCGTGCGCAGCCGCAGCTCGATCACCTGGCCCCGGTTCCGGTTCAGGCCCAGCACGCGCGTCACGCCGTCCATGCTCTCCTGGGTGTACTGCTGCGGATCCATTTCCGTTAGCAAGCCTACGCGGTACTGGTGCGCGCGCATGACGCGGCGGATGCCAACGTCGTCGCGCAGGCGGTGCAGGTAGGCGAGGGCACGTTCAGGCTGCGGCAGGTGCGACAGCGGTTTGATGTCGCCAAACGTAAACCCGCCGTTGTCGTCGCCGCCGAAGCGCTGGGTAGTGCGAGCGGGCACGGCGCGCCGGCGCAGATCCTGCAGGCGCTGAGCGCGGGCTTTTGCCGTATCAGACCAGTGTTTGAGAGCGGCAATCGAAGAGACCGACGATGCCATGACGCGGAGTTTTAACGGGGTGTTTTGTAAAGGTGTAGATGTGGAAGTGGAAGCTGTGGAGGTCTTGGCGAGGCGCAGCTGGAGCTCCTCAACGGATAGTTTGGCGTGTGCATCGTTGTCAATATTCAAGAGGCCTACGGGCGGCGGCGCGATCAGTTTCTTGACCACATAGGCAGTCTTTGTAGTGTCGACTGTCTCGGCGTCATCTGCCGTCCCAGACCCAGAGAGTTCGTTCTCGCAGAGGAGGGCGATTTCTTCAACAGTAGCAGATAGTGGTAGTTTTATTGTCCAAGTCTTTCCTGCGTGTGAGAGGGCAATCTCGGATAGAGTTTCGTGAGTGAAATCGTCAGTTCCATGATGCTCGAGATTGTCGTCGTGATCATGATCATGGCTGTGGTCATGCCCGCAACCATGCGATAGAGTGTCGGCCATGCCGTCAATGTGTATGGTAGATAATAATTTTCTAGTGATGTAAACCAAAAACAAATGAAATGCAAATAACTAGAAAAAACCCTGTATCAGAATGCCACCCCGAGTATCGTCGATATATATATATATATTTGACGACAAGGCCACAGGCTACGTTGATGACGGAATGGCTTGCTTGGTAATAATAGCGGAAGACGGAAGACGGAAACATCCAGAACAGCCGATGGCAAAGCAAGTAGTCTGTATACTTATTTTGGTGAGAGGTACCTGCTAAATGCTGCTAAAGTCTCTGGATCTTGCCTGATTACATAATCATAGCCTCGCCAATATTTC
Organism: Ophiostoma ulmi; assembly: GCA_029298715.1. Classification (NCBI taxonomy): domain Eukaryota; kingdom Fungi; phylum Ascomycota; class Sordariomycetes; order Ophiostomatales; family Ophiostomataceae; genus Ophiostoma; species Ophiostoma ulmi. The sequence goes on along the minus strand of JANSLN010000001.1, from coordinate 125,873 downwards.
CACTGCTTTACAGTGTCCGTCAGGGGTGTCGCTCCACAGTAACGCGCTAGAGACGCGGCAGCACAGTGGGAGCTCCCTACGTAATATGCGAGTATGCGTAAACTGCAGGCGCAGCACATGTCTCACCGAACCAATAAGGAGCTTGTCGCGTTCGTGTCCTTTAGCTATACGACGCCATAGCCATAATAGCCATAATCACGCTTGGTGCATCAACCTCACAACGTCACGATCTGGTAACGAAACATCTGGTGGATTTTTGACGACTACCAACTACGATTGACAACTGCCGCCGAGTAGTTGCACTATCTATACCCACGGCACCTTTGATACTTTGGCAGGACGCCGGCTCGACCCCCCGAGATCTCCGTCCTCAACGCTAAAAGCTTCCTTGACGACGACCACCCTTAGTCCACCCCTATGAGATTGCCAAGATGGTGTTGAACTTCTTCCGCGTCCTCGGTATGTGCTATCGCCATGCAATACAGACCTTGACACAAGACTAACTGCCTAGGGGACCTCTCCCACCTGGTGTCTATTGGCATCCTCCTCCACAAGATGGTCCAGCTGAAGAGCTGCTCCGGCATCTCCTTCAAGTCCCAGGCCCTCTACTTTATTGTCTACATTACCCGCTACCTCGACCTCTTCTCGACAGAGAGCATATACAACTTCTTGTTCAAGATCTTGTTCATTTCGTCCCAGGGATACATTCTCTACCTCATGACTACCTCCTACAAGCCCACCAACGACCCTAGCATCGACACCTTCCGCGTCGAGTACCTGCTCGGCGGTGCTGCCGTCCTCGGCATCCTCATTCCCTACAAGTACACCTTTTCCGAGATTTTATGGGCCTTTTCCATCTGGCTCGAGTCGGTTGCCATCCTGCCCCAGCTGTTTATGCTGCAGCGCACCGGCGAGGCCGAGACCATCACCACGCACTACATTTTTGCCCTCGGCCTCTACCGCGCGCTCTACATTCCCAACTGGATCTACCGCTTTGTCACAGAGCCCGCACACAAGGTGGACTGGATTGCCATCATTGCCGGTGTCATCCAGACCATTCTCTACAGCGACTTCTTCTGGATCTACTACCAAAAGGTGATGAAGGGCAAGAAGTTCAAGCTGCCCGTCTAAGCTATGGTGTTAGAGATGAAGCTAGTGGTCAGCGTAGTGATTGATTGGAAAGATCTCGTGTTCAAAAAGCCAAATGCAGTATTATTGGAGTCGCTCGACCATTACTGGCTGAGGGATGAAGGATAGAACAGGTGTCGAGGGAATGGCTATGAAGATGGAAGAGAATATTGGCATGATTTTGTTTAGTCGGCAAGCAGACGACAAAGGACAGAAAGTTGAAAGTAGCGTGTACGGCGGTGGATGTTGATTATGCTCTCGAAAGAGGACAGTTTTGGGTCTCTGATCAACAACTTATAATGTTGACTGGTGTTATTGTTTCTTGAAAAGGTTCCGGCTGCGTTGTATTTATCAGGTTAAGAAATAAGGGATATCAAGCTAAGATGGTATATTTTTATAAGAAGTATATTCATAAAGAAATGCAAAAAATAAAGCCGAGTAACAGTAAACAAGACAGCAAAACACTGATAAAAACAGACGGCAAAAAGAAGAAAAAAAACGTACAGCAGAGGGTATTCGCTGGTCGTCACCGACCCAACTACTAATCCGCCGATTACTGGTTTAACTAGGGGAGAGCGGACGGGATCCCGTGCTTTCCAGTATCTATGGCCGTACGTGACAGGAAAGGTATGGAGTAGAGTTTATATCAGCAAACGTATGGGAATCACGGCATGACAGTGAAGATCACGAAGATGAGAGGATGGATAAGCACCGACTAGCATTACCCCGAATCCCACTATCGCCATTAGATTCCTAAGTTTTAGGGAAAAGCAAACTTCCACCGATAATGAAAAGCCAGTCCTAAAAGCCATGTGAGGTTCATCAATATTTTATAAAAGCAGATGCACGGAGCGCGCGAGTGGCGGGTATGGCGCGAACGAACTTTAAAGAGGGCAAGGAGTCTGGAGTCAATGGTAACACTCTGCCATTGCGAGACCATCAATGGATTTGACTTTCTATGCGATTGCTGTTCTCTTATCTCTTTTAAGATAGCAGACATTGGCAGTAAGATAGTGCATTACCTGGCGTGTCTTGAATATATCGGCTTGTTTTTCAGCAGAATCTCAAACTTGTCTGAGACGTCGATCATTTGATAGTTTGCCTGGAGCCACGACGACGCCGGGGATGGGTTATGTCAATATTATGTTATTTGACTCTGATATAGTGGCTAGAATAAACTATATCACATATATTATTCTTTAAGCTATTTGCAACTATATTTTTTTATGTCTTTTGAGGTACGGTATTTGCCTCGTAGAGGATTCTCTCTAGTGCAACGATAGGCAGCAGAAACAATAGGATAGAGCAGTAACAACACTTAATGATTGAGAAATGTCCTATGTCAAGCAATTTTTGCATATGCAGTCTTCAAATCAAAGCTGGAGAGAAAATAAGCATTTCGCTCGAGCACATTGCCCCCATGGCAACGTTGCAGACCATCTCGTCTCTGGGTATCCCTCTACTGTCGAAATGGAAAACAGGACAAGACAGATGCACGCGGGACATGGCCCATGCACTCGGATCCGGAACGAGCAACAAGTAATACACAAGTCTAATTAAAGCTTTAATTGGTAATGTAGAAAAAATCATCAAAAGTGATTGACGTCCAGCACATGAGACGTGTACGGACCCCGGGTTCTTGGGACGAGACTATGTTGAGGTGACTAGTCAAAATAACTAGCACTGACAAATAAGGGTGTTATCTTCGAATCTACGGAACTCAATCTCGAAAGCCTCCTTCTCTTCTCTCGAGGTATCTATATTGACTTCTGGTGTATAGTGCGGTGTCTTTCCAACGGCTCCTGTCATCTATAATAGTTGACTTACTTTAAATTCAATTCTTGACAACTCCAAGATATAAGACTGTTACCTGGAAGCTTCAAATATGTGATCTTGCCCTGATCACTGTCCAGGATCATGGCATACATCGAGACTGGTGGTCGAAACTTATTAGCCCACCCCAGGTCTAGACCAAGACTCTCTCGGGCTGCCACATCAATGCAACTATATATATCTCATACATTCGATACTTAGCCGTCTCCCGTAGTCAGTCCCAGTCAGTCAACCGGGGAGTGATCGTGATCTGACTCCTTAGTGCTAACGCATGAATATTCCACGAGTATCTCCGCAAACCTGGTTCACGATGCTCGAACTGATGGTCAGGGACACCGGAAAGGCTCCTGCCTGATTTCCGTCCGTGCTTTTTGGCTGATAACGACTGTAGTACATTTCTCTTTTCTTACCTGGCCTCCCACTTTTGTTGTCTTGTCCTTGTGATTTCCTTTCTTACTTTTTGCCTAATGTCTACATTTACATAGTTTCCAGGTTTCGCTACTCATCTTCAAGTTATACATTGACACTCACATATACGGCCCATTTACCCAGGAGGATGCATGTTTATGGTTCTTTCTCGGTCAACTTGTTTACGATATAACAAACATCTCGGGGACACCAAAGTACGACTATCGTCATACGACGCATACAAACAACCGTTCCGAACAAAACTACAACCACTCACAATATGATTGCACGGCCAGTATGGCTGCCACTGCTGCTTCTGGCGGCGAGGGCGTGGGCTATACAGCAAGGACATGGTGATGACAGCATTGCAGCACAAGCTCTGCAAAGTCACCAGGTAAATCTGAGCGATCAGGTAGCAGAGCTATTCCACCGCCTTGTTTCATCACCACCACAAAACAACATCAACAATAATGCAATTGCACCCGGCGCAGTAGCCCCCAGAAATCCATTACAGACGCCTGCCCCGATACTGCCACCACTGCCACTGCTGCAGGCGCGCCAGGACGACGGCCAGGTTGCCGCGCTGAGCGCCCAGATCCAATCCCTGTCACTTGCATCATCATCAGTCAGCCAGGCATCACGCCTCGTGTCACAGACTTCACAGCAGCTCGCACAACAGGTCACACAACTTTCACAGTCGACCGACCGCCTGACCCAGTCAGTCATCCAGCTGCAGGCTTCGGCCCAGCAGGCTCAGCAGTCGGCCCAGCAGGCACAGGATGCAGCGCGCCAGGCGTCGCAGTCAGCGTCCTCGGCTATTTCAGTAGCCATTACATCCGCACAGAGCAGTGCCAGCTCGGTGATCGCCGCGAGCCTCGCGAGCGCTACAAGCAGCATGTCGAGCATGATTGCGGCCGCTTCGGCGTCCGCTCTCAACATTGCAAATGCGGCAGCCTCCCAAGTGCAGTCGGCCCAGGCAGATGCGACTGTCGCGCGCGCAGATGCGGCAACACAAGTGCAGAATGCCCAGGGTACAGCCGTGTCTGTGACGCAGGCGGCTGTGGCTATTGTCGGCACATTTTTTGGGTCGTCGCTGTTGACCATTGGCGCCTTTTACCTGATCCTAAGATACAAGAGCAAGCAGAAGCGGCGGCGTACTCGGCTAATTGCCTTGCGCGGGACAGAGTTTGGTAAGCCGGAAGGCGGCGGCAGCACTGTAAACTCCGGGACATATGGCTACCCTGTTGATTTGAAGAATCCGCCAGCTCGAAAACCTGTCAGCACGACCAATACCAACACGAACACCAACAATAATAACAACAATAATAACAACAACAACAATAACAATAATAACATGGACAACCCTTTTGGTGATGAAAAGGAAGAAAAGAGACGCCCGAGCAGCGACTACCGGCCACGTGAAGACAGAGACAGCAGTGGTGATGCCGAGTTTGGGTTCGCAATCTTTGGCTCTGCTGGGTCGGCAGGCGAGCTCGTCGGCAACGGCAAAGCACCAATCCGCCAGGTCAAGATCAGCAATGTCGGCAATGCCAGCAGTGTCAATACTATCAACAACGCAAATGTGTCGCCGTCCATCTATAACACGGGGATGACGGGCATGTCCAACACGCTATCCCGTGCCGCAACGACCTCCAACAACCCGACACGGCCGCCGCCTAGTCTGCAGCAGTGGCTGAGTGAGGGCACCGTAAGCCCATTCGGGACACTCAAGCGGGCAGACACTACCAGTAGTGTCAACAAAAACACCATCGGCCAGGCGATAACGTCCGGCCCAGGCGATGCACCGGCCGAGAGACGACAGCAGCAATTGCGCGCAATGATGACGCGATCGATGGGCGTGGGCGGCGTGAATGCTGGCGGCGGCGGCGGCTCGCGCGTGATGCAGCCCGGCAAAACCCTCCCACTTCGAGATCGGTGAATGTCTGTCTGTACTGATGCTCTTTGTGTTTATTGCGGTTTAGCCTTTGTTTTATCGTTTTATGTATTCCAGTTCTGCTCCAGTTCTGCTTCATGGCGAGGTGTTGTGGTTAGCTTTAATTAATTAATTGTTCTTTTCACTACTTCTTTTATGTTACTTCTTTTGTTCTTTCATCTCGATACAGCGTACTTTTCTCATCGATCGGTCTTTTTTATCCGGCCAAGTCGTTGACAGTTCCATGTGGCGTGAGACAACTATGGAGACAGCGCCGGGTCACAGCATTTAACTGACACTCTGACACTGACAGCCGTTGAGTATTGGAAAAGCCAGGGCTGGGCGTAAAAGCTAATAAAGGCTAAGGAGGAGCTGAAGAGGCTCCAGCAGTGGTGAAGAGAATTGACTTAACCATAAAATGACCCAAACACTCAATTTAATCAAGGAGCAATCAGCTAGGAAAAGGCGATTTTTCTGATGCTCCATGCTTGATGCTTGGTGACTGTGATGCTTGCAGCACTGTAACACTGTGGTGTGTGATACCGTGACGTGATGGCCGGCCCCGTTTACTAGTGCATAACGGAGCCACCTGTGGCTGAGTGAAACAGGGCAGACATACTCGTATAGACAGCCAATTGCACTAATACGGAGCATTTCTTACAGCTGGTAGCGAAGTGAGGGAGGCAGGAGGGAGCTGGGAGGGAGAGTGGAGGTTGATGGGACAAGAGGAGGTCAAGCTGGGAAGCTGCGGGCTGCTTCTTCTACATGGAGAACTGGAAACTACACGTAAATAAGCTATCTTATTAGGGAAAGAGCGAATGGCATGTGAAACTGCATGTTTGAGAAAGATGGCAGGGAAATAGAGACAAAAAATAGAGGCCCTCCGAATAAGCAAAGAGCAAAAAAAAACGGAAAGAGTGGTATATACATGGCTAAGAGAGACACAAAAAAAAAAAAAAAAAAAAAAAAAAAAAAAAAAAAAAAAAAGAGAGAGAAAGAGCAATCCATGATGTTGTATTGTCTCTTGATTTATCATATGGGAGGGTAGGAGGCTTTGCTGTGGCTAATGCATTTTCCCGCCCCAAAGTAAATACACTTTATAATATACTCCGTACTCTGTACACAATCCAAACTCCATGCCCACCCCTGCAGCTGCAACTAGGAACTCGTAGGAATGAGTTCCGTTCTGCCCCGGGGGCGTTGACCCTTGACAACTCAATGTCACCTGGTGGATTTGAGGATCTGACGTGTTTAATGAAATATTTATCAATCAAAATAATAGCAAAATAATAGCAAAATAATAGCAAAATAATAGCAAAATAATAGCAAAATAATAGCAAAATAATAGCAAAATATTAACAAAATATTAACAAAATAATACAAACGAATACAAAAATAATACAAAAATAATAAGACATATAGTGAGCAAAGCCAAAGAAGAAAGAACGAGACATATTTCGGGGGATCCGAGGAAAGCGTAACCGAGATAGAGCCCGCTGAGTCAAGTGCGCCTTCCTTGATAGCATAACCATGGCCAGCCCGTCCAGCGACTATCGAGCATCGCTTCTCAGGTGCCTTCCGTAATAGCTGTGCATACTTTTACTGAGTATGTTTCCCGTTTTCGATCGGTCTGCTTCCCGTTGTTTCTACTCCGTAAATAGGCGAGTCAGTGGCCAGATCCCAGCAACACAGACATATAAAAACACTAGGCACGCTCGAACGCACCTACCACTACCACAGTTGCTAAGATATCTTACCACCGCACCTGCACAGCTACAGCTCGTTACCATAAGGCACCCCTATTCCCGGGTCGGGTCCGTGTCCACTTTCCCACTTAGTCGCTCCTGCCCTTTTGAATTGACACCTACCTTTGTGCCTTCCTACTCTAGCGAGCCTAGAGGCACCCCAGCACCCCAGCACCTTCCTCCACTCTAGCACCCTAAGACAGACGCCTGCATGCACCCTTACATATGCGCATATGCACCTGCACCCACGTCGAGCTGTTCATTGAGAGTTTGGGGGTTTCTCTTACCTATCTGCGTCTGCCTGTCCCTCTTCTGCCTGCCTATACCTCCATTCCTATTGAAAAGGGTCCGCCTAAAAGGTCCGCCTTGTCTTTTCTTATATTATTTCTGGTAATTTTGACAGCTGCGTCGGCGGTTCGAACCCTCCTCGCCTTTTCTCGCCTTTGTCCTGCTCCTAGCCTCTAGCGCCCACACAGTCCACCATCGGCAGACCCATTCAACTGTCAATCCCTCTACCATCCTTGTGTGTTTACTCGGTGTTTACTGGGTCTCTGGGGTCGTTTTGGGTCTACTGTTCTGGGTCCGGATGACGGAAATGGGAACGAGAGACAGCAACAGGGAAAAAAAAGAAAGAAAAAGGAGCAAAGTACACTTGACTACGACGAATACTTTGAGTACTTTGAGACTTTGTCAGGCCTTGAAGGGCAAAGGGAGAATCGAGCGGACTCGAGACAGAGACACTGAAGGGAAAAGGAAAGAGACAAAAGAAAAATAGGGAAAAAGTCAAAAGAGGAATACAGAGTCGAGAAAAGGGGAAGAAAGACACCAAACGGAAGAACGACGACGGCGACAACGACAAGGGCAAACAGCAGCGAGCGTGACCTTGTATTAGAGGGTCAGCTTTGCTTTTGGCCTTCTTCTGGCTTTTGGCTTTCGGTTCCGACTTGGCCTGACTCTCGATCTGTTTCTTGGTCGTCATCTTCAAATCTTCAACCGGCGACATCACGACGAGCCCGACTTCCTGAGACATCGAAAGATACCCACGACTCCAGACAATTTTGCAAGACTTTCCAGACATTGCAAGACCTACACGACATTACACAAGACATCACAACATCCCACAAGCCTGCGACCCGGCTCACTAATGAGCCCTCGCTCCGATGGACATGTCCATGGATGCGACGGAGTCGGGCCTGCAGAATACCCTCGGCCTCGTCCCACAGCAGCACCAGGACCTCCAGCAGCAACACCAACATCATCCCCAGCAAGACGCCCATAACCACAACATGGCAGCATTTTACGTCTTTGACCAGCAGCAGCAGCAGCACACCCAACAGCATAATCAGCAGCAAATCCAACTACCACAACCTCTCCTCCTTTCCAACAATGTCGGCGTTTCGCCCACTGCCGGCCGCGACCCCTATACCTACTGGGCACAGGACTCGATGGACCTCGACGAGTTCGACCCGGAGCTGCCATCGTGGGTGAGCTCATGGAATGCTCCGGCCCAGCAGGTCCAGCAACCCCAACAGCCTCAGCACCAGCACCAGCAGCATATCCCCCAGCACCCGACCCTCGCGTCATCACAGCTGCCAATGACAACGCAACACCAACACCAGCAGCAGCACCATGAGCAGCACCAGCAGCACCAGCAGCAACACCATCACCAACTTCTTCAACAACAACAGCATCCCCCTCCTCAAGGGCCACTACCGCCCCAGCCGCATCAGCAGTCTCAGCAGCAGCACCAACACCAATCACACGATCACGCCCAGTCGCCACAGCATCTTCTCTCCTTCGCTAGTCCCCTCTCCGCCTTTGACATTTCTTCCGTCCCCGTTTCCTTTTCTAGTGGCGGCCCCGACGACTTCTTGTTCCCTGATGATGAAACTGCTGTTCTTTCCAGCCAGGTGAATGTGCAGCAGCACCAACAGCACCAGCAGTACCAGTCGCAGCTATCACAAGCAACGCAGTCTCTTCCTCAACCTCCTCAGCACTCACATCAACAACCGCAGCAGCAGCAGCGGCAGCAAATACCTCAACCACAACCGCAGCAGCCAAAGCAAGAGACACCACAACAGCAAGCACTGCCTGCACCTACTCTGTCTCCGGTCAAGAAGTCTGTTCGGGCATCGCGGTCAGCACAATCTATACAAACCTCCCGGTCGAATCAGTCCACCCCTGTAAAGCCCACGCCTGCATCTACGCCTGCGCCGTCTGCACCGCCTGGTCTTGATCTTAACGACCCCTCAACACTCGAGCTCTATGATGACATGCTCCTCTTCTCGCGTGGCAAGTCCAGCACTAACGACAAGTTAACCTTTGATAATTGCGATGCCGCCAAAGAGGCCGTGTTGCACCGTCTGGCTCTCAAGTTCAAGCTAAGCTACAGTTATGACCCTGTTCAGCGCAAGGCCAGTATATGGCGCCCCTCGGCGTTTGCGCCGGTCAAGCAGACGCCTATACCAGCCCCGGCGCCGGCTCCAGCTTCAACTCCCGCCCTCTCTCCGGTCCCAGCACCCACACTAGCTTCCATGTCTGCGGTCCAGCCTCCAGTGCCCATGACGCTGCCGTCACATTTGCAGTCGCAACCTCAAGCTCCATTACCATCTCCGCCATCAGCCCATGCTGAGCGACCTGCACAAATTGATACCGAAATGGCCATGTCGTCTATGACCTCAATGACAACATTGTCATCCATGACATCAATTTCAGCGGCGTCAGCTACAACGTCTCCGACAGCGTTTTCGTACCAGAATATGTCCAGCATGTCGCACACATTGCCGTCATCGCCAACTCAGTACGAAGATATCCACACACAGCACCGCCATGATGCTAATATTACTGCCCCGGTCACTTTTCCGCTACTTCAACAAGACACAAACACTGTCGGGCTTACTGTTGGCCTCACACCCCCACCAATGAGACGTATGAGCAGCGACAGCAGTGCGGCTGCATCGGCTGTATCCTCGGGTCATATGCTGGCAAGCACAAGTAACAGCTTCACCGAGGAGGTCAGCCAACCTGACCACAGCAGTCTGCACGGAAGCCAGCATAGCAGTCTACATGGCAGTCAGCATGGCAGCCAACACGGCAGCCAGCCAGATCTAGACTCGCCTTCGCTCGGCGACCGTCTGTCCAGCAGCTGGAATATCTTCCATCACGGTATCTCGTCACGTCGTCCACGTGGTCGGCGTGGCCCTCTGAGTGCCAAGAGCCGGAAAGATATCAAGGATCTTGAATGGGCTGGCGGTGCTTGCTGGCGCTGTAAAATTCTGAGGCGCAAGTGTGATCCCGGTATTCCCTGCAAGAATTGCCCGGCGCCTGATCTTCGAGAGGATGCACCGCCATGGCCACTTATCGGCTGTCGACGCGGCAATCTTCGTGATGCTATGCCACCTCAAGCCCTGTGTACCAAGTCACGCATCCTTCTGGCAGCATGTGCTAATCGCAAAATGCCTGCTATCTTGGCTGCAGAGAACGTCGTGGACAATCAGACTAGTGGACCCCCGCCAGCACAGCCCGATGTTGTGTCCAAGTGTTTCCGTGACGCCGAGGTGCAGTGTCTGTCTGACAACAAGCTTGTTCTAGACAACCCAGGTCTTTTCCTGCGCACACACAAGTCATCACCGGCCGCACACCATTTCTCGCAGTCCATTCGCAACGGTCGCTACCGCGCCAATGAATCGCTCAACATTCCTTGCCAGGTTCAAAAGGACCGCACGTCGTCTGCAACATACTCGGACTTTATCGCAGGAATTGCCTGGGAGCTCGCCGACAATAGCGAGTGCATGAACATTCTTGAGGTCGAATCTGTTGAGAGTCTGATGACCCTTCTTGAAAACGCCTGCCTCTACGAAGTCGAGATTGGCAAGTCGCCCATGGTGGCACTATCACTCGTTTGTCTGCGCAATTGTCTCGATGTGTTGCGGCTTAGCTCGGCTGGTATTCTGCACGCACGCATCCACAGCACTTGCCAGCCTGAGCGGTGCAGCATTCACTGCATGCGCCAGCTGAACACGTGCATTGACACCTACATTGAAGAGCTCTCGCTGCTCATGTTCCGCAAAGTCAATCTGCGCGACCGTCGTTGGTGGCTGTCGACATTCTACAGTCTGTGCATCCAGGCGTACGTGCGCCGTGCCCTTCTCGCTATTGAGCAGCAGCTTCTCTACCCGAACAATGACGACGCCGATTCCGATGTGCTCTACAGCAGCCAGTACCTCCACCTAGTCACAGTCTTGTTCATTGCCGTCTCCTTCCAGTACGATCCGCTCGTATCCACGACAGGCGGTTTGCGCTTGCAGCAGTCCATGCTTGCTGAAGAGGACGGGACAACACCCGACATGTTTGTGCCCGATCGATACTTTGCTGCTGGTCGCACTGCTTGTGCCGTGGACATATGGGCCGATGAGGGCATCAAGTCGTCCTACCAGTTCCTCACACGCCTGCTCAATATCGGTTCGCTCGACTTCGATATGGGACAAGAATGCCAGGCTGGTGGAACCTCGGCTGGTGGTAATGGCACCCACGCTATCAATAATGGTCACGGTCTCAACGGCGACACCGCAATGGAGGGTTCGGATGCCGTACTTCCTCTTCGCCATCTACATGGCCTCAAGGCATCTGAGACGCTACCATTTATGGCCTATTCGAGCCCCAACTCATCGACTACCAGCTTTGCCAGTTCGCTATCAGCACCACGATCGACAACCGGTGTCATCAGCCCACCGTCATCTATTGGCCCATCTATGTCCTCGACATCGTCACCGCGCACATCAGTTCTTGTCAACGAGCGTCGCAGCAGCATCGGCTCCCTACCCAGCCGACTATCTGCTGCATCGTTCCCGTCTTCGTACCAGGCGTCAATTGCATCCGGGTCGATACCTCCTGTGCCATCTGTCCCCGCGGGTCTCTCGTCCAAAGCCGGCTCCATTATTTCGGACACCGGCAGTGCCAACAGCGCTGCTACGGCCACAAATACCCCGACCGACCTTGCAGGGAATGGAAGCAGCAGCACTGGTGCTTACATGTGCGGATGCTGCCCGAAGCGGCCCCAGCGGTTTGATACCATGGATGAACTCAAGCTGCATCAAACCAAGAAGCCCCACATTTGTGCCTTTTGCCAGCGCCGATTCAGTCGCATGAACGAGGCCGAGCGTCACATTACAACAATCCATCTGCGGCCATTCTCGTGGTCGTGTCGCCGACTTGTGACGCATGAGGCCGCGTACCAATGCGTCACCGACACAGACGAGACAGGCACTGTCAAGACATACGATGTCTGTGGTTTCTGCGGCAAACAGTTTGAGCGCGGTGTTGACTCACCCAGTGCGCTTGCCGTCCATGTCGAGGTTGACCACAAGCTGCACGAGTGCAAAGCCAGCGCCAAGAAGTTTTACCGCGAGGACATGTTTGGACAACACCTCAAACTGTCCCACGCTGCCGAGGCTGGTGTGTGGCTCAAGTTTTTGGAGAACGCGTGCAAGGCCCAAGAAAAGGCGGCCGAGCTTCCTACCGCACATACTGCACAGGGCCAGGCTTCATCCGCTTCTGCCTCTGCTATAATGCCTCTTGCATCCAGCATGCTCAATCCCGGTCAGATCAAGCAAGAGTAGTTTGGCCTATTCCGCATTTTAGTCTCACGTCTTTTTTTCTTATTGACTCTCATATTTTCTCATTTTCTCTCATTATTTTTCACATACCATATTATCACATCCACTGCATACGTCACTCTTTGTACATCTATACAACTATACATTTACCTCGCTGATGGCGACATGGCGAGCGGTTTCTTTTGTTTTGTTTGATTTCTATTCTTTCTTCTTTCTTTTTCGTCGTTTGCCTCTTTCCCTGGTCTTTGTATATAGCTTATATCCCTTTGTTTCTCTTTTCTAAAATTAAATACCCCAGCAACAATCTAATATTTGCTACATACCATATCGCAATATAATACCACTCAATGCTTTATTCTTTTCTTTTACCTCTCATCCAGCTTATACGACTACATATACATGACTTACCATGTGAACTTCCACGTACGGCCATAGATACTGGAAAGCACGGGATCCCGTCCGCTCTCCCCTAGTTAAACCAGTAATCGGCGGATTAGTAGTTGGGTCGGTGACGACCAGCGAATACCCTCTGCTGTACGTTTTCTTTTTGTCTGATTGTCTACGGATTGTAGACATTCTTTTGTCAGCCTTCTCTTGTAAAGTGTTCTATACTTATAAACGTTTTAAATATTTTGATGTGATGTCATTTGATATGTTTGTAAAATTTCACCTCTTTTTTAGTTTTCCAATAAATTCGTCACTAGGACGTATATATTTAGTAGTCAGGTAAATGAGTGATTAGAGTATAAATGATATCCGAGTTACAAGTTAATAACAGCTCGTAACAGAGAGCATTAGTGAGAATAAGCGACAGTATTCCAGAAGTGGCCGTGATAATGATGTAAAAGCAAACAAAAGGGGTATATAACGAGAGATGAAGAATGAAGAATGCGTAAATGTGGGATAACAACGATGAGCGAGAAAAGAAAACATAAAGTAGGAATCTTATAGGCGATAACCCAATAAAGAGGAAGGAGGTCGGCTACACATGCTCGCGGGGGTCAACGGGAAGACCAAAGTCGCCCATGTCATCTTCATCGTCCTGAGGGCGCCGGTTAATAATGGTAGATCGGACACGCTCAGGACGGGCTAGGCCTGCATTCGGACTCCCAGGAGTAGATGCGCCAATCGCTGTAGTCATGTCCTCATTCGCAGAGTTGCCACCGCGCAGCTCCCAGCTGCCGACACGTCCGTGGCCAACACCCGAGCGAGAGACGGCGACATCAGCATCTGGTTCCTTACGCTCTTCACCCTTGAACCCGGAAGAGCCACTAAAACGCTTGCCCCTGCTATCAGAAGAGTTTTTGGGAATGAAAGCCAGCTGCACCTTGCCCAAAATAAGATAAGCAGCGATGGGAATAGCGAACACGGCGAGTGTGACAATTGCTCCAATGACACCCGCTAGAGCAGGCGATATATGTGTAGAGGACGACGAAGTGCCCGAGCCCGAAGACGAACCCGAGCCGGATCCAGATGTATAGCCAGCATTCTCGAGCATTCCAGGACAGAAGACGGCCGCAGCGTCGCACATGGCGCACCAGTCAGCCACGGAGTCGACACCAATGGCCTTCATGGAGCTGGCAAACTGATAGTATGTCATATTGAGGCTGCTGGCCGTGTTGTTGTCGGTGCCAGGGAACAAGCTATACGTGTTCCATTCGTCAGTGGAGCTGACGCCGGGACGATACAAGAAGCGCACGTGCAGCTCGTTGTCGTAGGGGTAGAGCGTATTTTTTCCCGATATGAGGCGGTCAGAGGCGAGACTATACAGCTCAAAGACAATGGTGGCACCGGCTGATGGCAGCATTTCGAAATCAGCAGCGTCGGGGCCGTCCAGCAATCCTGACAGCGCAAAAAAGGAAATAAGAGGCTCAAACGAGCCAAACGAGAGAGACAACTTGTTGTTGACACCACTCGAGACCATATTCTGGCGTATCTGGTTGAAGGCCTGCCGCGCTAGCATACGCCCAGCAATGGCACGGATCATATTGTTGCTGCCGTCGGTGGCGCTCGTGACGGACAAATTGGCACTGAGAGCGCGCTGCTGGGCCGAGGCATACGTGCGCAGCGTGGTGATGTCGGACAGGTTCAAGGTGCTATGGATTTCCGAGCTGTGCGCGTACTGGTACGAGGCATAGTCATACAGGTCGTATGCATTATAAAAGTTGGTGTTGCTCTCCGAGTAGACACCCTCAAACACGGCTGGCCACAGCCCTTCGTAAAAGCTCAGCGACTCGTTGTACATTTCAGAAGCTTCCGTAGTGCGGCGGTAGTTGATGGCCGAGGCATGGTAGTCTGAGCACTGCAGCTGGCCAGCTACCCAGGCGGAGCTGGGGTCTTGGGGCGACGCTGTGTTGATCAGAGGGTACTGGTAGCCCGTGAGGGGGAAGTTGATGGTGGTATCTGTGGACGCAACCGTGGCTGCTGTCGAGCCGCCATTATCGTAGGCATACTCATTCAGCTGTGGCGGATAGAGACCCTGAAGGAAAGCCTGGGCACCGGCGACAACATAGCTGTCATCAGTACTGAGGACGCTGAGCTGTATCGTATCGAGCGCATGTGGTTCAATGCCATAGATTGGCAGCAAAGCCTCCAAGCTCTCGTTTCCAAAGCCGTTGCGCACATAGCGATTGCGAAAGGTACTACCCTGGGCATAGAGCTGCTGTGCGCCGAGGGGCGTGATAGCGGGCGTCGTAGGGCCGTTGAGCGGTGTGCGGTCTCCGTACATGACGAAGCCGACCGCGGCCCAGACATCGATATCCTCGGCAGCTGATATGGCAGGCAAGGCGGCCGCAGCCAGAAGCGAGAGCATGAGACTCGTGACCATCTTTAATATCTTGACGGCGTCGGAGAACAAATAAAGTTTAATGTTGCTGCTGTAGGGTGGCAAGGTCACACGGCGGCAAGCTATTAAGCTTATTAGATGGGGTAGTCTTGATGGGGCCAAAACAAAAAACAAAACCTTAAAATTTTGCAATATAATTGTCGTTGGTATTTGATGATGCAAAGTACCTTTTGAACATGGGGCAAATAGAGAAGGTGTGTGTGTGTGAGAGAGAGAGAAGAAGCGACGAATGATGAAAAGAAATAGAGGAAGGATGCGATCAAAGACAACAGGAGGAGGAGGAAAAAGGACGATGGGCATGCGAACCATTTATCACAGTAAGGATATAGGATAAAAGATAAAAGACAGAAATAATAGATAAATTACTAAATCGACGATAAAAGAGACATTGCAACTGATAGAAAGAAGAAAAGAGCTACCGAAGCTACATGAGGGGAACTAGCTCGTCTGGGAAAGCTATTAGTTATGAAAGACATACTTTGTTGCCGCCTTTATGACCGTCTTTATGTATCATCGGCGACTAAGGAAAGAAGGACCGCGACACGGAGTAAGAGCTCTTTATGAAAATGGCAAAGAAAATATAGAAAAGACATTTGGTAAAGGAAGGAGGGGAAATACCGGTAGAGGTTGGAACAATGGATACGGAATAGCTCGGCATAAATACTAGGCTCAATCTAGAGGTGCATATATTAAGAGATAAAGCTGAGGAAGGAAGGGACCGCTGCATGAGAGACGGTAAAGTGACGGAAACGAGTCTTGTGATGCAAGATGATGACAGAAGTGACAGAATGGGCAAGAGCAGTATGTAAGTGGGTGGGGCAGGTGGGGCAATTATTGGTGCTGTCAGTCTGCAGCGTGCTTGTTCTCGAAGAGGGAAAGAGGGAAATAGGGAAAGAGTGAAAAAAGGAAAGAGGTGCAATAAGTTGAATAAATGAAAAAAAAAAAAAAAACATAAAATAAGTGCATGTTGTGTTTTGATGGCAGACATCGCCATTGCAGAACATCGAACTTTTATACAGGCAAGAAAGTGGCACTGGTAAATTTTCTCGTATGCGGGGTGGCTATTTTGCACATGTGTCTTTACAACTCATCCCGGCCTCTCGTAAGTTCTCCAAGGTTTTCTTGCACTTCTGATCAAGCGGCAAAGCATTCAAAAGGCAGACCATAAAAGGCAAAGTGGCTTCCTCGTAGGAGATGTATTTGAAATAAAATTTGACGTCCTAAATACTACTAATGTTTGCTGGCGATGAAGAATATGCTGCTCTGGGGTCTCTTGCAACCTCCACCATTTGGTATACGACGCCTCATCCGCCGAATCAACGACAATAACAAAATTCCTACTCCAAAAAAAGGTAAGTCTCACTTCCATTCTTTTTCCTTTCTTTGTGCCCCTGCTAGTTCTCTTTCTTTGAAAGGTTTATCACTGACTTATAGACAAAAAGCAATGCGCCGACGGAGCGCCGCAAGACCCCGAGGGTGTCCGCTCGCCGTGGATGGTCCGCTCGGCTAAGCCCGTCAATGACTGCAACTTTAACAGATATCTTGTTGTTATGGCGTTGATCATAAACGCCTACAGCTATTTGGAACCCAATTTTCACTTCATAAGCTCCATTTCCCGCAAACTCGTTGTCAAGTACAACTATCGCACGACTCTGATCGAGGCTACGACGATGCAGTTCGTTGCCGCAAACATGCCCGACGTGCCTGTACCGCATGTTCATTGTGCATTTACCATTGGAAGAAAGGAAACTGCCCGCACCTTGATCATCATGGATCGCATTGAGGGCATGCCTCTCACCAAGGCCTGGGGAATGTTGACACCAGAAGAGCAGGAGCAGGTGGTTCATCATCTCCGACTCATCATGAGGTCGCTGCGCCGCATTGTTGCAAGTGAATACCAACCGCTTTGGGAGGCCCAGGGAGCAACAATATCAAGTTGTATCGGCGGCTCACTATATAGCCCCAATATCCCACATGCAGGCAGGAGTTATTATGCGGGATGCAGACTATACGGCAAGCAACACTATACCCGCAGATTTGGCCCTTTTCATGCTTCATACCAGTTTCACTCGTGGCTGCGCAAAGAGTTCACGATCAAAAAACTGAACGCGCTACCTGATGACTCCACGATGAAAGAAACTCTCAGAAATATGATACACCTTCAAAAAGCATATGACGAATCTAGTAGGCCACCCGTCTTTACTCATGGCGATCTGCAGCCGTCAAACATATTGATCGCGCGCCGCCAGAGCAAGGTTTGGGTGTCTGCCTTGCTTGACTGGGAGTGTGCCGGGTGGTATCCCGACTACTGGGAGTACACATCGGCCTATTTCCAGGAATTGAAGAGTCCAGCGTGGGAGGTTACACCGCAGTCGCCGAGTTGGACTTGGGTCTTGTCGCAAGTGCTGGAGGAGCCGGCTCCTGAAATTATGGCCATGGAAGCCGCTCGAGACATTTGGTGGGGGCGCGGTGTGTAGCTTATGTGTTTCGCCTCTTTTCTTGCTTCTGGCTTTGGCTTCTGTTTGCTTCAGCGTTTTCGCTTCCGTATCTGTACATGCATGCTCGGTAGGGGTTGCATCCGCAGGGCTGCCGATCGCAGCACATGACCACTTGGTGCATTCGTTATCAGATACAAAAATTGCGGCATGCCAAAGCGGATATCTATCTAATAGGCATTGCAGGTGGCAGCCAAGACCGGCAGAATAAGACCATTCTTATATCATGCCCAGTGGCTAGTTTGCTGTTCGAGTTTATCAATGGCAGCACCGAAATGTGAGTACAAAATGATAATCGCCTTTGCTGATGTCAAAATACATAAGCTTTCACATGTCACCATTATCGAGATAGCCAGACAGCTATATGTTCAAATGTTCAGATAATCGATTAATACGTTAAACCACTTGAGCTGCTATTGATTAAAAACCTCCTCTTCCATGACTATATGCTACCAATATGATACTTCCTACCGCAATGCAATACCTGTTCTCGTTGTTTTTACTTAATATAAATCATCTACCAATAACCCATCTATCCATAAAGATTATCTATGCAAGACCGGCCAGCTCCTCATCGACCTGCTTCTGCACAACAGCGCCAACGGCCTTCCAGTCGTTGGCAACCTCCGACACCCGCTTCTCCTTCTGCTCGAGTCCGATGAACTCAGTTGGCCGCACCTGTGTCTCAAAGTCAAACTCGGGCTTACTTTCCAGTGCCTGCACAACGGCGCCGGCAAACTTGGCAGGGTGTGCCGTCGACAGCGAGATGTGAGGAACGTTGGGGCTCGTACGGCCAATCGACCGCTCGGCTGCGGTGACACCGACGGCTGTGTGGGGGTCCAGAACGTACGCAACAGCGCCGCCGTTGCCCGAGTAGATGCTCTTAATGGTGTCGATGGTCTGCTCGTCGCTGACACGCTCGCTCTCAAACGTGCGGCGCGCAGTCTCCAGAACGTCCTTATAGACAGGGCCAAAACCACCCTTGGTCTTGAGGTCCTTGAGCCATGTAGCAACCTCCTGGCTGGCCTGCTTCTTGTTCCAGCCGTCATCCATGCCGGCAGATGCGGCAAACTCGTAGGCGAGGAACCACAACAGACGCTCAAAGTTGGACGACACGAGAATGTCCATGGCGGGGCTCAGAGTCTCCTTGACAGCATCTTCGGGGTTGGCGGTCGAGGCAGACGTCGAGGGTGCCTGCTTCTCGTAGCGGCCCGTCTTCCAGAAACGGTCCAGGATATCGTTCTCGTTGGTGGCAATGACCAGCTTGTCGACAGGCAGGCCCATGCGGTAGGCAAAGTAGCCAGCCAGGACGTCACCAAAGTTTCCAGTAGGGACGACAAAGCGGACCTTGTCGCCGATCTTGAAGTTGGAGGTCTCATCATCAGCGAGCTTCTTGGTCAGCGAGAAGTACGAGTAGAAGTAGTACGTGATCTGGGCGAGAATGCGGGCAAAGTTGATCGAGTTGACAGCGCCCAGCTTCAGGGCGTTGTTGGTCTCGGGGTCGGCGAACAGGGCCTTGACAATATCCTGGCAATCGTCGAACGTGCCGGTGACAGCCAAGTTGTGCACGTTGGCGTCTAGCACAGTCGTCATCTGTGCCTCCTGGATAGGGCTGACGCGGCCCTTGGGGTGCAGGATGAACACAGACACGTCCTTCTTGCCTCGTAGGCCGTAAATGGCAGCACTGCCGGTATCACCAGAAGTAGCACCAACAACCGTCAGATGGTGACGGTCCTTGCCGGTCTTGCCCTCGTTTTTCCGCACCAGGAAGTACTCAAAGAGGTTACCCAGGAACTGCAGAGCGACGTCCTTGAAGGCGAAAGTCGGGCCGTGAAACAGCTCGAGAAGGTGCAGGTTGTCCTTGATGTGCACGAGCGGTGTGACGTCAGGCGTGCGGAAAGTGGCATAACTGCGGTCGACAATGCCCTTGAGGTCGGCCTCGGGGATCTCAGACGTCGAGATGTATAGCGACATGATGCGCAGGGCCAGCTCGCTGAAGCTCAGCGACGCCCAGCTCTGCCATTCTGCGTCAGCAACCTTGGGGATCTCCTGGGGAATGAACAGACCGCCGTCTGAGCCAAGGCCCTGCAGCACGACCTCCTCAAAAGACAGATCCTCATCGTCACCGCGCGTCGACAGGTAGCGCTGCGACGCCGTGTGTGTCGGGACACCATTGGCGGCCATTGTGAAGGTAGATGGGGGAGAGAGAGGTATAGAGTCGAAGAGATGTCGACAATGTCGGATGAAGAGCGTCAAGAAACTGATCTCAAGAGACAAAAAACACAATCAAATGACAAGAGTCGGCTGTCGTCGTGCGTCACAGTTGGAATATCGCTATATGCCGCCCCTCGTTGAAATCAAATTCTTCTATTCTTTTACGTACTTATTTATTTATTTTTATTTTGAATTCAAATAGTCCTTTATTATTGAATATTGGTATTAATTTCGTCATTTCTTTAATTTCTCAATATTTACTATGCTTCAATTCGCCGAATGTCGGCGCTAACAAACTTCTTCTTCTGACTCAATATCAATGAGGGGCAAATTATCCCGCCGCAAGTAGAGCAGTAGAGGATATAGTGGAGAACACCTTCCACGTTGACGGAGTTTCCCCTTTCTTTAGCTCTTTCCTATTTCCCCGTGGCTCCTCTGAAAGCACGTTCCCGGAGCATGTCATACAAGATGTCACATGACCTAAACAGCACTGTATAATATGCACTGTGGTACCATTATTGTTCTTATCGATAAGAGCTAAAGTGACCTCCAAGCTGTCCTTTTTACGCTGTCCACTTCTACGTCAGAGTCCGTGTCCTTCGTCCGCAAATCCATCCTCACATGCTGATACCACGTATTGCAGCATAAGGCCAGATCACATCGAGGGCTCTTTCAGCCTGTCTACTTGTTTCTATACAAGACTTGTCTGACTTCTACGACACCCTCATAACTTTATTCACTCTGCTTTCTTCCAATCAAACTAGGCACTTTTCAGTCATCACTGGCATCAGCCAGCTCCCCTCTCCCCCTCTACCATCTCCTCTCCCTCTTCACCACACAATTTCACATTTTTACCACAATGGTCCGTTTATCATTACCGACTCTCGCGGGCTTGTTGCTATGTGCCTCTCAGGCTCTCGCTGCGTCCGCCGTGCTGGGCGTCGACCTTGGCACCGAATACATCAAGGCCTCGCTTGTCAAGCCCGGCATTCCCCTCGAGATCGTCCTCACCAAGGACTCTCGCCGCAAAGAAACCTCGGCTGTAGCCTTTAAGCCGCCCACTAGCGGTGCACCTGTCGCCGGTGCGTGGCCCGAACGCGCTTATGGCTCCGACGCCATGGCCATCGCCGCTCGCTTCCCCGGCGATGTCTACCCCAACCTCAAGACTCTGCTGGGCCTTACTGTCACTGATAATGCCGTCGTCCAAGAATATGCTAACCGGCACCCCTCGCTCAAGCTCGAGGCCCACGCCAACCGCGACACAGCTGCATTTAAGAGCAGTAGTGCTTTTGTCGAGAGTGAGGATGCCTGGATGGTCGAGGAGCTGCTAGCCATGGAGCTAAAGAGTGTGCGCCGCAACGCCGAACTGCTGGCCGGATCCGACACGTCAGTGCGCTCCGCCGTTATTACAGTACCTCCTTTCTACACAATTGACGAGAAGCGCGCCGTTGAACTTGCCGCCAACCTTGCCGGTCTGCGTGTACTGTCGCTGATCAGCGACGGTCTCGCCGTTGGCCTCAACTACGCCACCAGCCGCCAGTTCCCCAGCGTCTCGGAGCTCACAAAGAAGGAGAAGAAGGACAAGGTCGAGCGCAAGAAGCCAGAGGTGCACATGGTCTTTGACATGGGCGCCGGCTCCACCAAGGCCACGATTATGCAGTTCCAGAGCCGCTCTGTCAAGGATGTCGGCAAGTACAACAAGACCGTCCAGGAGGTTGAGGTTCTCGGCAGTGGCTGGGACCGCACTTTAGGTGGTGATGCGCTCAACTACCTGATTATCGATGATATGATTGAGAAGTTTGTCGACAGCTCGGCCGCCAAGAAGGCAGGCGTCGTTGCCGATAAGGTCAAGGCCCATGGCCGCACCATAGCCAAGCTGTCCAAGGAGGCCGAGCGCGTGCGTCATGTGCTGAGCGCCAACACCAACACGGCCGCCAGCTTTGAGGGTCTTTACGATGACGTTGATTTCCGCTACAAGATCAGCCGTGCCGATTTCGAGGCCATGGCCGAGGCTCACGCTAAGCGTGTTGGTGCGGCCGTCCAGTCTGCCCTCAAGAAGGCTGGTCTCACCGTAGCCGACCTGGACTCTGTTATTCTGCACGGTGGTGCCACACGCACTCCCTTTGTCCAGAAGCAGCTTGAGAAGGCTCTTGGCGGTGCCGAGAAGCTGCGCACTAATGTCAACTCGGATGAGTCCGCCGTTTTCGGCGCTGGTTTCCGTGCTGCTGAGCTTAGCCCCAGCTTCCGTGTCAAGGAGATCCGCATTTCTGAGGGTGCCGTCTACGGTATTACTGTCAAGCCTCTGTCTGACGCCGGCGTCTTTACTGTTGACAAGCAGCTGTGGACTCCTACGTCGCACCTGAGCAAAGCATCTGAGGAGCTTGTCTTCCAGATTCCGGCCGATGGTGCCAAATCTGAGGAGTCGCTGGTCTTTGCCCAGCAGATTCCTGGCGTCGACGGCTCCGTTGTCGAGGCCGCTACCAAGACTCTCAAGACTACAAATCTCACTGCGACCGTTAACCAGCTTGTTGACAAGCACGCCTGCGACGCCAGTGCCATCACTGTAAAGCTGGGTCTGCGCCTGAGCAACGAGAACGGCGAGGTCGAAGTGACCAAACTGGTTGCTAGCTGTGAGTCAAGCACACCCGAGAAGGAGGGCATCATGGACGGTGTTAAGAATATTTTCGGTTTCGGCAAGAAGGACCAGCAGCCCATTAAGGACGGCGATGAGTCGTCGTCTTCCGAGGAGGCTTCGACTTCGACTTCGACTTCGACTTCGGCCTCAACCTCAGCCTCGTCGAAATCTACTTCTACTGAGACCCCCGCGCCTACAAAGGCTGCTGTGTCGATCCCCATCAAGTACACCGTGGAGAAGCAGGGCATTGCCCAGCTTACCGAGGACCAGCTTGCCACTATTAAGAAGCGCCTTCAGGCCTTTGACACATCCGACCGTAGCCGGCTGGCACGCGAGGAGATTTTCAACCGTCTTGAGGCTCTTACCTACAAGGTGCGGTCTCGTCTTGAGGACGACGCATTTGTTGCCGCCTCTACACCCGTGGAGCGCTCAACCCTTGACACTATGATTGACGAGGTCAGCGACTGGCTCTACTCAACTGAGGGCAGCGGTTCGTCATACGAGCAGATCAAGAAGAAGCTAGTCGCACTCGAGACCCCAGTCAACGCCATTGAGGCACGCATTGTCGAGGCAGAGAAGCGCCCCAAGCTGGTAGAAACGATAAAGGAGACGCTCAAATCGAGCGAGGACTTTGTCCAGAACATTCGTACAAAGATTACCGAGTACGAGGCGTACCAAGCCGCTGAAGCCTCCAAGGCTGACGTCAAGGACGACGCCCCATCTACATCTAGTGAAACCGAATTTGACGGCCTCGAGGATGACGAAGCCGCCCCCGTGCCAGTGGAAGAGTTTGCTCCTGTGGCTCCCCTGTACTCACGCGAGGATCTTGTTGAAACAGAGACTCTTATCGAGTCCATTACCCGCTGGCTGGAGGAGAAGGAGGCTGCACAAAAGAAGCTGTCGATTCACGATGATGCCGTCCTGACTATCAAGGATCTGGAGTCCAGGACGGAGCAGTTGCAGCGGGCCGGCTCGGACCTGGCCATGAAGGCCGTTCGCGGTATGGAGCGGAAGAAGGCTGAGAAGGCTGAGAAGGCCGAGAAGGCCGAGAAGGCAAGAAAGGCACAGGCAGCCAAGGCGAAGAAGGCCAAGGCCGCAGCCAAGGCCAAGGCCGACGCTGAGGCTGCTGAGGCCGAGGCCGAGGCCGAGAACGACTCCGAGTCGACCTCTACATCTACTGCACCAGCCTCTGAGGAGACTGTTGTTGTCGTTGAGAAAGAGGCTGTCGAGGAGGAGGTCAAGCACGAGGAGCTGTAAAAAGTGCTAGTTGACAGCTTTGTTGATTTCTCTCATCTCCTTATCTATTTATATCCATTGTGAGAAATACCGTGCATATGAATTAAGCGTCATTTTTTATAGAGCAGCCGAATTCATTTATTACTTGTTTATTTTACTATCTTGGTTCGTACTGATAACTAGTGAGTTCCATGGTATCATACCATCTACCATCGTAATATGACAATTTTGCATCAAAGCTCGCAACTCTTCTGTGTGTGTTTTGCTATGAACACTTTTGTTAATATGGTTTTTTTTTACGCTGTAAATTGCACACAGGGCAGTTGGCTTGCATGATTCTGAGACGGTCTGTAGTACCAAAAGAATGCTAGACGAGGCATTGGAAACAAGCAGATGAACTGAGAGTAGCTCAAGCAGACACAAGAGTACAGCACGTCAAGGGACAAGCTGTTGAAACCGACAACATACCCGAAATTGGTATTCAGGCTGGAACAAATTGTCGTCTATGCCTGTAACTCCTATATACATATATATACACACTATGTGACTAGCTCGCCAAACTCGTTGATCATCCGTCTTAGCATCGATATTTTGGGGTACAGTTGTAACTGCTACTGTTATTAGAGCCACTTCAATAGCTTTGCTGTGTCTGAAGCTTACACAAGGTGTATGATGTGAGACAAGAGATCAGTGGTAATACTACTGAGACACTGCCAACGGGCGTATCGTTGCAGATTATCTCATGAGTCTATGTAGATATAATATTTCAAATCGGGTGGATTAGCTGGAATACGTCTATGTGTATTCAGATAACATCGTGATGCCAGACATCTCGATGCCGTAATGACGGAGAGGAGCTATGAGGTAGTGAGGTAATGAGGTAAAAACAAGATCTGTCTTGAATCATAAAGGGAAGGAGCGATGCAGGTATACCAGACAGATCAAGACAGATCAAAACAAGACAAGCCTGTGTACCACTCACATAAGATCAAGACCATCCACACTCCTCCCCAAGGAAGGAGCGACCGGTGCTGCATACATTGTACCTTCTTGGCGCGTTCTGGCAACACTTGACACGGTGGACAAGACGCGGAGAGAGAGCCGAGAAGATGCAAAGACATAAAGACAGGAAGGAGATGAGATTGGCAACATTCGTGCCTTCCTTTTGTGCTCAATTTGACAAGAGGCAACGGGTGTGACGCGGTAATGGGCAGCTCGTTCTTGATAAAATGGTGAATCTTTCCCTCCCCGTTCCTCTCTTTATCTGCTCTATCCTTGCATTGTTCTCTCTCTCTCTCTCTCTCTCTCTCTCTCTCGTAACGCACGTCTCTGTCCCCTCTCCATCAGTCTCTCAGTTCCTCTCCCAAGAGTTGCCATCTATTGATCACTCTCTTCTTTCGTATATCTCTCATTTTGTCCGTCTTGACTGTATGTAAGCACACATTTACATCTATCAGAATCTACGCTTTATATTTACATCTACCATCTTAACATCTAAAATGGTCCGCCTTGCGTCGTTGGCGCTGCTTCTGTGTGCCGACGCCGTTGTGGCCCGGCCCGGAGCACCTAGCACTCTCCACCGCAACAGTCCCAACCGCATTGCGCCGCGCAGCCTCGTCCATGGTCATGCCTCTGACTCATCTGGCTCGTCTGCTACTTACTTCAGTGATGCAGCTGCCCAGCGCAGTGTCAAGCGGTTTGATAGCAACAAGGTCCGGATTGAGAACGTACGCAACGAGGGCTTCCGCCACAATGGCCCGGCTGAGCTTGCATGGGCGTACTCCAAGTACGGTAAGACTCTAGGCTCTAGCACATCGACCAACAGCCGCGTGTCGACAGGCCTTGTCAGTGCCGTCAACCAGAGCTACGACCGCGAGTACCTCAGCCCCGTGCTGATCGGCACGCCCGGGCAGGTATGCTGGCTGGACATTGACACGGGCTCGGGCGACCTGTGGCTGTTCTCAACGGACACGCCGCGTTTTTATCTAGATGGCCAGCAAATTTACCACCCAGAAAAGTCGGAGACGTCGCTCAGTATCTCAAATGCCAGTTGGTCCATTACCTATGGAGACGGCAGTTACGCAGGCGGCGGTATCTACCGCGATACGGTGACGATTGGCAACATTACCATGCTGAATGCGACGGTCGAGTCGGCGACGGCCGTGTCGCGCAGCCTCACAACGGACCCGGTCATGTCGGGCATCCTGGGCCTGGCTTTGGACCACCCGAGCACAACATACCCACAACAACAGACACTGCTGCAGTCCATAGGCCCGCAGCTTGACACTAACCTGTTTGCGGCCGACCTCAAGTACCAGGACGTCGGCGCATACCACTTTGGCTATGTCAACGACAGCAGCTACACGGGCGCCATGACGTGGCGGCCGGTGATCCCGCGATCGGGGTTCTGGGAAATTTATCTGCAGTCGATCCACATCGGCGGCGACAAGGTGTGGCGGATGCACAATTGGCCGATGGTGGCGGACACCGGCACGACACTGCTGCTGCTGCCGACGGACCTTGTGGAGCTGTACTGGTCGTTTGTGCCGGGCGCGTACATGAGCGAGATCTACTATGGCTATGTGTTTCCATGTAATGCGACACTGCCAGCGTTTGATTTTGGGTTCTCGGACCGGTGGAACGCGACAATCCCGGGCCATTATTTCAACTTTGAAGCCATCACGGAGACGGAATGCTATGGCGGGATTCAGGACAGTATGGAGCCGTTTGGGATTCTGGGCGATGCCTTTTTAAAGGCGCTGTATGTTGTGTTTGACATGGAGAACAAGCGTATCGGGCTGGCCAAGAAGAAGCTAACTGCTTAAGATTGGCGCCGTGGCACTGACACCAAAGTACGCAGTCTATCGAATGCTGTCTTGCCGAGATTTAATGGGTATTAAGTTGGGAGAGCTGAAAACTAAGGGTCTGGTCAGCAATATGGGAGGCAGTTTGATTCTTGTTCCTTTTCTTCTCATTTCTTATTGTTTCTTCTTATTTGCAGATTTGTATGACTTTTGTCTCACTCGAGATGCGAGTTGGCATGAGTCGTGGATTGAGAAGTGAGATGAGCAAGAGGTCTGCCGATATGATTTGTTCATTTGTCTGTATCTAATTAAACAAGTTTCCAATGAGATGTCTCGCATATTCCCCTTCTATTGCACCTCAATGCGGAGTAAGCATAAGGTTCATCCCATATTATGCAAACTACTATTACCGAGTTTGATCAGTGTCTGAAAAACTGACTATTTTTCTGATGCTTGCTTGATTAGCCGAGCCGTGCCGTTTGCCATTTGTAATAGTCAAGACAAAGTCGTAATCGTCGAATTAAATTATCAAAGTTCCTTATGTTTAAGCATATGTTATTCGTAGGATACTATGTAGGGAGTGGGAATAGGCGTTAAGAGACAGGCACAATGACGAGATACAGGCGGCAGGCAGACAGGCAGCTAAACAATATAAACAATGAACAATGAACAATGATGGCAATGGTATTTGGTGTGCTGGGTAGGGGCAATGAGGAAAAGAAAAGGCAGCAGTAGAGAGAAGAAGAGCAGAAGTAGAGCAGAACAGTGGCAAGCGCATAGCAAACGCAGACATCTCCCAGTGCTCTCCAATGCAACGAAATTAAATCAGGTAGTAGAAAATGCCGAGCCAGTCTCGATATAAATCAGATAGACAAAAAAAAATGTAACATCAAGAAAAATGGAAAGAAATCGCTAATAGAATGTCGGTCTAGTCCCGCTCAGCATCGCCGTCTGTAAGGAAGAATAAAAGTTAGCAGGGTGTCTTGCAATGTGTGTGGTAGCAACCATGACCTACATGCCGTAGGCTTTTTAGTCTCTTGCAGTCTCTTTTCCAAATAAAAGAGATTCAAACGAATGAATCTCAAATAAATGTAAAATAAAATATATAAAAAAAGACTCGGCCCCGTTCAGAGCTGTGCTCAGGTCACTTACCCTCGCTTCCCACCGGCGTCGGGGGCAGAGCCCCTGGAACTGCCTGTTGGCTCGCCCGTGCTGTTCCCGGCCGGCTGCCGTACTTATCCTTCTCAGCACTGGCCTCGGCCTTTGGGCGGTGCTCGAGAGGGCCGGTAACAGAGTCGATGTTGTCGAACGCACCAGTCAGCGACGGGCGCGAGTTGCTGCCGGTAAGAGGTGACGGGGGGCCCGAAGTGGACTGGCGCTTCAGCTTGGCCTCCATGTCGCGGATGCGGGCCTCGAGGGCTTCGAGTTCAGAAGCCTTGGTAGTAACTTCTTGTTTCCTGCAGAGGCGTGTGAGCAAAGGGTTTGGTTTGTGAATTTTATAAAATCAAAAGATTTGGCAGATCGAGAAAAGACTCAAGATGGCAGTTACTAACTTCTTGTTGACCTGCTCGTCCAGGTCAGCGACACTGTTCTCAATACGGAAGATGTCCATGAGCTCGAGCGAAAAGGAGCGAGCAATAGTACTATTTTGTCAGTTTGTGTAATTTGAGAATGACTGGATGAGAGGCAAGGAAAATGCAGGAAATGACATACGACTGGGGACGGCGGCCGTTTGGCTTCCAGTTACGATCGAGCTCTTCGTCGGTAGACATTTTGGCGGTGGGAGATGTGGTGAAGATGGTGGTTTGAAAGAGAGTGGACGCAAAGCTGGCGCGGCCTAGAGGTTGAAAGTCGAGGTAAGAGGTGAAAGGGGAGGGTGAGAGGCGAGTCGGTACGGCAGATGCAGATAAAAGAACAAAATGTAGTTGGATGGTAAAGGGTAGAGAATAAAGAGGATAGTAAGATATCGGAAGTCGAGTCGGAGGGGTAGAATGGCGGTGGAATACGGTTAGAAGTAGAGCGTTAGAGTAGTAACGGTAGCAGCGACCCTGGATATGCGTTTAGAGGAGTAGTTAAGGGGTTGTTGGTTGATGTGGATGTTGGATGGAAGAATGTCAGAACGAGTAGAGTAGAGAGAGAGGCCAGGGAAGATTCGTTAAAGAAGAGGGGAGAGGGGAGAAGAAGACAAAGTCAAGAGGAGAGTGAAAAGGGAAAGAGAGAGGGAGTCAGGAGAAAGAAAGAAGGAAGGAAAGGATGCAAGAGGAAAGAGGAAAGAGGAAAGAGGTAAGAGGAAAGGGCAGGAGCAACGACAGACAGCGACAGAGAGCGACAGACAGTGAGCGACAGTAGTGACAGGGTATGGGGAAATGAGGAAAGCATAAAAAGACTGTACAAGTATGAAAGCTAAAGAGCAAAAGGGGACAGGAGGCCACAGCATGGCCGTTGCGCAGTGTCGTCTCAAGAATAATTAGGAATAATTAGTTGATCAAAAACATAAATGAATAAAATAATATAATATAAAAACATAAAAACATAAAAACCGGGGGGTGAGCACGAGGACAGGGGTGCACAGCAAAAGGGACGCAGGAGGAAAGAGCAGGGGTGAGAATATCGGGGCCACTCTGCCACTGTATCTCGATACTGTGCTTTACAAGAGGGCTGTGATGATACTGGGAGCAATGCATCGCGTTGCGATATTAGTTAAAGCATACTAAGTAGGGCCGCAAGGATGTAGGAGGTTTTAATAGTTTCTGTTTTGGTTTCTTTTTTTTTCTTCTTTTTTTTTTACGTCAGATCATATATCACAATAATGAGAGAACAGACAGAAAAGGGGTTGATCTAGTAGAGAACAAAAAGAAGAAAAGAAACTGTCAAATCAACAATCTACAACAAGAGAGGCTCAAGTGTAGAAAGAGCTACAGTTGCCATTGCGACTTGGACTAGAGCTTTAATTACAGCCGCCGTAAAATGTAAGATAGAAAGAAAGGAGTCCAAGTAATAGCTTGGATGATGGAGAAAGGAAATGGGAAATGGGAAATGGGAAATGGGGTGGAGACGGGCGCTATTGTAAGATGATCTCCTATTTGATATTGGAGTACGGGGCATCGTAGATTTATTGCTGTATGTGCTATTGTAAGGAAACAACAGTACAACATCGATGTTTGTATAATTGTTGAAGAGGTGAAGAGGAAGAGGTGAAGAGTTGAAGACGGTTGGTGTGGGCGAGTCACTGTGCGCAATGGAGGCGGCAGGATGCAGGAGAATAAGACAACCCAGAAGAGCACGAGAATGTCCACTGCATGCATTATGCACAGAGACATTCTCCATCAATCCCCATCATTATCCATTTTCATAGCTATCGTCTCCATCATCTACCAAGCAACAAACTTCTGCGACTCCTCTTCTGACGGCCCCTTTTATTGGGCACAGAGATCGTCACAGCAAGGATATGAAAATGGTGAAGATAATTAATGTTCAAGCACTAAATAACTGGAAATCCGATTTTATTTCCCGTATAAGATAGTTGTGAAGAATATGATTTTCGTTGTTGTCTTTCTGCTGTTGCTACCGTTGACCGTTGCCTCCCATAAATTCGATGAGTAATAATCCCAAACAAATAAAGAGACATGCTTACTCCGTATTACTATGAAAGGACCAAAAGACATCCCTAGGATATATCCCTTGATAATAGGACAATTAAACTCAACACATGGCCCCTTGCTGAATCCCTTTTTTGCATAAGACAATTTCGACTTTCTACTATTCAAGCATCATGCCGTCACCCTGTCTCTCTGCTCTCTCACTTATTGACTATGGCCTCCATGATTGCTTCCTTTTTACCCAATGCCGCCGTGACCCCAGACTCGACCCTGTCACTCAGCCTTGTTGACAGGCCATGCTTGATGCTTGATGTTTGTTGTTTAAAGTCATTCCATCTCTACGAGATACCCGTCATACCTTGCAGCTGCCGATTAAAGTCGTGTTTTACTGAGTACATCCCGGCTAGAATCTAATCACCGACTCAACCTAACTTGATAGCTACCATGTCACATTATTTCGAGTGTATTTTTTAAGAAATATGAAATACCTGTGATTGTTTTTTCTGTCTCGGTTTTTAGGGGCTTTTAGAAATATGAATACATATCAATAAAAAGGGTTATTATTGAATAAATATCTTTAACTTTTCAGTGACTACAAATAGATCAATATGCACGCTACTTTTTTTCTCCTAAAACGAAAAAATATTTTTAAATAAATAAAGGCACATGCTAGTATCATAGAAGTATGTCTAATGATACATAGAGCAACCAGATCATTTGACAACTGAAAGAGTGCCAACATTAGCTTGCGATAGCCTCGCATATGGTAATGTGACACAGCTGATCATATGCACACCATCTCATGCATCTGTCCCAAGGCCATATGACATAAAGAAGATAAGAATCAAATAAACTACTACTGCGGGCAATACTGTAAGTGACGGGTATTGTAGCATTCACTAATTACTCTCAGATACAATATCGGATACCAGCATATTCAGTGTAATGTCATATATAGCCTCAAGCTTCACGCAAGCTTCACGCTTTGGCTATTGCTATGTTTGTTTAATCCGAATCATACTGTAGACTTAGTAACCTCGACCCCCTAGAACCTAATTGTAAGTATTTTCGTACAATTTTTCAATAGACTTCACTGTTCTATCTGGTTGCTGACACATGCATCAACCGGGATATTCAGCACTCACGTGACATGGACCAAGCTAAACAAAACTTTTTCGTCGCCTCGCCTCGCCCTCACAGCTGTCCGCCCTACAACGACAACATTCAATTCGATCCTACGCGTCCATCTCGAATGCCAGTCCCAGCATTACTTTCGCATCTCGACTTCCATCGCATTTCTTATTTCCCTTGAATACTTATCGATACTCCAGCCGCAACCCCCTCCAACAACTACCGAGTCGCTCCTTCTCTCGTTCTCATCATCGCCTTCCCCGTCAAACGCCGGTCGCGTCTTTCAATTGACTGACTGCCAACCGAAAAGCCCACCCACTCGTCGCATGCCGGCATAATGTCAGTACCATGCTTTTGTTGATGCCATTGTTTATTTCTTATTATTTCTATTATTTTTATTCAACATATATTCTATTGTTGTCATCAATGGCTTGTTTTTATCATCAACCACCTGCCTCCCATACTAACACAACAGCCCAGTGACGTCGCCAACACCCGACATCTTCACGGCACATTAATCGATCCAGCCTCCACTACCTACAACCACTGCCCTACACTTGATCTACTCACCTCTCCCGCCTCCCATCCCGCCTCGTCTCCCGGCGTGGTGCGGGTCCCTTCTTCTCCCAGGGGGCATGACCACCACGGCCGCCTCGGCCGTCTCGCCGCCGCCGCCGCCGCCAGCTGCCGCCACAAACCCGACGACTTCTTTGACCTCGACGACGACGACAGCAACAACACCTGCGACACCCTTCAAACCCTCTTCATTCACACCTCTTGAGTCTTTCTTTCTCTTCCAGTCCATCCTCCAGTATGGCGTCGAGCCCGACTCGTTTGCCCGCATAGCTGCCGTCCTCCAGAACAATGCCTTTATTCGCAGCGACGAGTCCTTCAATGCCGCTCGCCTGACAGCCGAGTCTCTAAGGCAGTTCTTTCTGTACCTGCTCGAGGAAATAGCCAGAGAGCGCAAGCTTCGCGGTATCGAAAGTGAAGATGTCAAGCGTGCAAAGGAAGCAAAGGACAATGCCCAGGCCGGCGAGCTTAAACCGATCGGCGACAAGATCCCGCCTGAACAGCTTCCCCTGCTCGTCGAACACCTCTATGCCCGCTACCGCGAACACATTGTCGACGCCATCCGTGAAGATGAGCGCCGCATCGAGCGCGTCCAGGGCGAGATCCGTACGCTCGAGCAGCAGGCATCGGGTGGCGGTGGTCGGGGAGCTCACGCGCGTGCTGTAGCCGCAGCGGCGGCAGCCAGGGCCAACAATGATGCAGTCGCAGCAGCTGGCCGGCAAGCACAGGCAAACGCGCAAGCCCAGGCTCAGGCACAAGCCCACGCACATGCTCAGGCACAGGCAAATGCACATGCTCACGCGCAAGCGCAAGCGCAAGCACAAGCTCAAGCGCATACAGCCCAGCAAGCGCAACAACAAGCAGCACAGCGCACCGGCACTCCTTCATCTGGGCCTGTCCCTATACTGCCGGCAACCTCGCGCCCTGGTACCACACAGCCCTCACCCATCACCGGCCCGTCACCCCCGACATCTGCTCGTGCGACAGCCAGCCCTACCCTTCAACAGCAACAGCAACAGCAACAGCAACAGCAGGAGCAACAGCAGCAACAACAACAGCAGCAGCAGCAACAACAACAGCAGCTGCAACAGCAGCTCCAGAACATCCATCAACACCAGCAACAACAACAGCAGCAGCAGCAGCTACAGCCTCCATCATCCCGAACCCCTCCCCTGCTTGCTCCTCACCCTCAAGCTATACCACACGCAGCTGCCACTTCCACGACACAGCCCCCTTCACACACACCGTCGACTGTAGGAGATTCTACGTCTACAAGTACCCCAGCAGCAGTTACAGCAGCAGCAGCTGGCAGGCCTTTGCCGGCATCCATACTCACTCCTCCCGTTCAGGCACAGGCTACCGGTGCACAACCCGGATCCCGGCCTATATCGCCTGCTGTCCCTCAGCAACAACAAAGTCTACCGCAAGTACAACCCGCAAAACAGGCGTCTATTCTCTCAGAGACTACGAAGCGAGCGACAGCAGCAACAACGGGAACACCGGCAACAGCGGCATCAACCGTTCCTGGAACGCCTGCGGCGAAGACCCCCATCTCGATCACACCAGCTCCCTCGTCTCCATCAAAGGCCGGTGGAGGTGCAACAGAGCCTGTTTCAACCCAGGCAGCTCAAACAGCTATACATAATTCACAACCAACGACGCGTGCTGCTGAAACCCCACGACCATTGGCTTCGGCAGCCCAGAAGCAGACACCCGCTGCAGCGGGACTACAAAACTTTGCTGGCCGTCCCCTGTTGCCAGAGCACGTGCGTGGCGGACCTCCCTCAAGAACACCCACGCCCGTTCAGTCACCTCGCCCATTTCTTCCACACACGCCTGTTCATGCCGGCATCGGAGCCGCAGCAGGTTTCATTCCGCGCGGCAGTGGCACACGCTGGAAGCCCAGCGAGCCGACCCCATCCACCCCTGGTCCGGATGTAGGCGATATGGCCAGCCCGGCTTATGAGCCGCTCAGTCCTGTACAGCCCAATGTCGTGGCTGCGTCAAAATCATCAAGATCAAGGGCCGGGTCTGCCGACATGGATGTCGACCCATCAGCGTCGCCCTCGGGCACCCGCTCAAGAACCAAAAGGCCAACACAGATGCAAAACACCCGTCCTGTGCGCAGCCGGCCTTCGCGACAGTCACGTTCACAGGCCGGTGATATGACCGACGATGACGGCGCTAGCTTTGCCATTAAGGCCGAAGTGTTTACCCCCAAGGCCTTTGACGACGATACTATGGATGTCGACGAACTGTCTGCTGACGCTAATGCCGACGCTCCCATCAGCTCGCGCCTTAAGCGGAAGCGTGGCGACGATGATGACAATGAAGAGGATGAAGACAACAGAGAAGAGGACGAGCACGGCAACACAGTCACAGAATCGGTTGAGCCAAAGCCGGATTTGATGACAATTGCACGTCGCCGGCTCGTCGGCCCGCCGACGCCACCCACGCATGTTCTCTGGATGCGCGGATTCCCCAAAATTAGCGCGTCAGCTCTCGACCAGATCAGCAGCCACCGCCATGCCAACATGTTTGCCCACAAGATCCGCGATCGCGACGCACCAGGGTACAGCAGTATTGTGCGGCACCCCGTCGACCTCAAGTCCATCCGGATGGCCATCACACAGGGAAACAAGGCGGCCATGCAGGCTGCTGCGGCGCTGCTGGAGTCGGCAGAAGCCGCCGACGATTCTGCAACACTCGCGTCTCTCGCGCCCGACATGGGCAGTGTTTGGCTGCCTATTAGCGAAGATCTTGTGCCGCCGCGTGGTATTGTCAACAGCAGCCAGCTTGAGAGTGAGCTTGTGCACATGTTTGCCAATGCTGTCATGTACAACCCCGACTCGCACCGTGGTCCCGGCCCAGCGTTTGTTTTGCGCGACGGCGATGACGACGGTGAATGGGGCGAAGGCAACGACAATGCGCGCTATGAAGTCGACGAAGACGGTGTTGTCAACGATACACGCGACATGTACGTCGAAGTCGAGAAGCTGCTGAGCGAGATGCGGTCGGCAGAACGGCAACGTGGCCTGCCGGTGCCACCATCGCGTGCACGGGGCCTTGATCTGCCTCTTGACGACAACGAAGTGAGTGTCCTCGTCGGGGCAGATGACCTGGATGAGGACAAGGAAGAGAAGGATGAGAGCGATGATAAAGATGAAAAGGAAAAAGAAAAGGATGAGAATGAAGAGGAGGCTGCACCAGAAGCTGGCGAGGGCTCTGGCACAAACAAACGGCGGCGCCTTACTCGCGGCCAGTAGGCTGTCTTTTCTGGATGGATCTATGATGGACCTATGAGTCTTGCAATTTGAGTCTTGAAACTACCACACTTTAGGCACATTTTTGGCTTTTTTATCACTGTTTTATTATTGTTTCTATGTCTATTTGTATACTGTTATGACTTTAGCTTTGCTTCCGCACATTTGGGTTTCTTTTTCTTTACTGCACGCTGGAGTGTTGAGCAATACCACCATCTATAGGCGTTGATTAGAAGTGATGATCTGATCGAGTTTGACAGAAACCAATCACGTGACTTTGTGCGTGCCCCAGAGACGAAGTGTCTGGACGCGTTGGCAGTTCTTGCCTGGTGGCGGCTATGGTACCCACTGTGTTAGAGGTGTGTGTGTACCAGTGGTGTACCTGGCAGCCTTGAAGGCTCCATGCTCGTTTGCTCAGCAACTCAACCTAGCTTCATCTTGACGGCTGTCGACATTATCTTCCCATCTCTGGTGTTTTTCTGTCTCTCCTCCGCATACATCCTACCTCTACAACTTTTCTACGACATACCACCCCATTGACTCACGGGCCCATCTGTCGCCCTCGGTCTTGACGACCCCCTCGAAGCTATACCATCTGTCTACGACCTCTACCTCAATAGCACCCCCCTCCACAATCGCCACAATGTCGCTCGACAACTACTACCAGAACAAGATCGAGTCCATGAAGCTTGAGATCCTCAAGGGCCAGGCTGTCCTGCGCCGTCTTGAGGCTCAACGCAACGACTACAACTCCCGCGTCCGTCTGCTGCGCGAGGAGCTTGGCCTCCTCCAGCAGCCGGGGTCGTACGTCGGCGAGGTCGTCAAGGTCATGAGCACCAAGAAGATCTTGGTCAAGGTCCACCCCGAGGGCAAGTACGTCGTCGACGTCGCTGACAGCGTCGACATTGCCAAGCTCACCGTCGGCAAGCGCGTGACGCTGCTGTCCGATAGCTACAAGCTTGAAAAGATCCTGCCGTCGTCGGTTGACCCGCTGGTGTCGCTGATGATGGTCGAGAAGGTGCCCGACAGCACGTACGACATGATTGGTGGTCTCGATCAGCAGATCAAGGAAATCAAGGAAGTCATTGAGCTCGGTCTCAAGCACCCCGAGCTGTTTGAGTCGCTCGGTATCGCACAGCCCAAGGGTGTCCTGCTGTACGGCCCGCCCGGTACGGGCAAGACCCTGCTGGCGCGTGCCGTCGCGCACCACACCGACTGCAAGTTTATCCGCGTGTCCGGTTCCGAGCTCGTGCAAAAGTACATTGGTGAGGGTTCGCGCATGGTGCGCGAGCTGTTCGTCATGGCGCGCGAGCACGCACCCTCTATTATCTTCATGGACGAGATCGATTCCATTGGTTCGTCGCGTGTCGAGGGCAGCAGCGGCGGTGACTCGGAGGTCCAGCGCACTATGCTGGAACTGCTCAACCAGCTCGACGGTTTCGAGCCCACAAAGAACATCAAGATCATCATGGCGACCAACCGACTGGATATTCTGGATCCGGCGCTGCTGCGTCCGGGCCGTATCGATCGTAAGATTGAGTTCCCGCCACCAAGCGTCGAGGCGCGTGCCGACATTCTGCGCATTCACAGCCGCAAGATGAACCTGACGCGCGGCATCAACCTGACCAAGATTGCCGAGAAGATGAATGGCTGCTCGGGAGCTGAGCTCAAGGGTGTGTGCACGGAGGCGGGCATGTACGCGCTGCGCGAGCGCCGTGTACACGTGACGCAAGAGGACTTTGAGCTGGCGACAGCCAAGATCCTAAACAAGCATGACGACAAGGAAGTGTCTCTGGGGAAGCTGTGGAAGTAGGCTTGGTACTGGGCTTTGTTTTTCTGTTTCCGATATTAGGTTTGCATGGCAGGTTATGTTTAATGTCATCCCCTTATGGCTCTACGACGATTTATGTGATATGTGAAATCTGAGTGCTGCAGCTCAAGGGCTGGAAGTAAAGAAGCAGTGAGTTTTAAGCTTTAAGAACGTTTCTAGGATGCCTCGAAATCAAAGCATCTTATGTCATCACATGGTGATATTATGTTAGCATCGATTTGAGCCGAGGACAGTTTCGATTCGAAATAACAGTGCCATCATTAATAGTTATTGCGATGTTGGAAGTACTGTGCATTGTTACTCCAGTACCAAACTGGTTAGCTATTTGAAGAGTCATTGCTGGTTTTACGTCGACATTTACATCTGCTCGGTGTATTTGCTCCTATATCACATCCCTTATAGCTTAACCTCCCAGCCGCCATGACGTCGCTTTGCATGCACACCAACCTGTATTCTGCGCCTCTGCCCTCTGTAACTTTGCGCAAGCTGGCGAGGTGTAACACCTCCAAAATCTAGTTGGTAATACCAAAGCATCTTATACATGACGCTGATGGCGTATAGTTGTCGGAACGTGAAATCTCGATCACTCTGCTCCAGAGTCGTAGTTCTAGTAGATGGACGCAAAACGTAAAACCGGTTTCTTTGATATTTTTGTAGTCTCTATAGTCTCTGTAGAAGGCGATGGCAATCTATTAAAGTCATGAGCTTATAAGAAGGCCCCCCCCAGAATTTGATTTGCAGATTGATCAATAGAGTTGTCTGTCCAATCTAGTCTATCATCTCACTCGACTCTCACCTCCCATCTTTCACCTCATATACTGGAGATCAGAGATCAGAGATCAGCCATGCCTCGCATTAATATCGCTACCCTGACGGCTCTATCGCCCCTCGGCCGTCGCCAAGTTGTCGTGAGCTCAGATGGCGATGGAGGCGGCCACGGCCTTTCAGGTGGTGCTATTGCCGGCATTGTGATTGGCTCTGTGGCTGGTTTTCTTTTGCTCCTGTGGATTTTGAGATCCTGCACAAACATTGGTGCACCACCGGCCGAGCCCTGGTACGATGATGGCCCGCCACGCCGACACAAGCGACGTGGCCGCAGCCACTACTACCGCGAGTCGTACCCTGTTCGCACATCGTCGCGGCGGCGGTACTCGACCGAGATTCCCATTGCCACGGCGGAGCGGATTTCTGTGACCGAGCCCGTACCAGTGGTCGTGCGCAGCCACTCGACACGCCGACATGGCCGCAGTCCCCGGCGGTCATCGTCTAGGGCTGGAGCCGCCTACGTTGTAGAAGAGACGACAACAACGACGCCGGGACACCGCCGCAGCGGCAGCGGCAGATATTACGAGGCGTATTGATGTTTTAAGTCATAGTATCACATCAGGAAATCATACTATACAGGACATCTATACTACTGGCGCTGGTCTTAACCCAAATAATATTATACATTTCACCACAAATTTCAGTATATATTCATTCTTTGCGGTGAATCTGCCACGTACGGCCATAGATACTGGAAAGCACGGGATCCCGTCCGCTCTCCCCTAGTTAAACCAGTAATCGGCGGATTAGTAGTTGGGTCGGTGACGACCAGCGAATACCCTCTGCTGTACGTTTTCTTTTTTTTGGTCTTTTACTAGAAACAGGCATACAGACTGATCACCGTGTTATATGGTCGTGGAAGCTTGATGAAATATGATATGGCTTTATTAGCCTTGGTTGTGATAGTACAATGATACACTAGCCTCCTCATGAATTGATTTGGATTATTTATATTTTTATACTGATATTTAATTGTGATAAAATCCTATTCCATGCAGCTGCAATGAAAATGTCTTATAGGAATTGCTCTATAGCCTCCCAAAACTTTTCGGGATTCTCAAACATAGGCAAGTGGCCGGCATCCGACACAATCTTCAGCTCGACACTCTGGCCGGTCTTGGTGCCCACACCAGACCGGAACCCGTCGATGGCCTTAGCTAGAACACCTTTGCCATCGGCCTCACCAGCCACAAAAAGACCAGGCACCTGCAAACCTGCGGCTGCTTCCTTGAGATCAAATTCCCACAGCGCCTGGCAACTGTACTTGAAGCCTTCGACACTGTTGGCGGCCACTATGTCGATCATCGCCCGTGTCGTTTCTGGCTTCTTCTCCAGAGTCACCGGCGCAAACCAACGCGATACTGTAATTTCAGCAAGTGCTTTGATGCCTTGATTCTTGTCTTCGGCAATAGAAGTCCGCTCCTTCCATGCGGCTGTGTTGGCTGGGCTGCCGGCAATATTGAAATCGCACGACACAAATTTGCCCACGAGCTTGGGGTACTTGAGAGCGAACTGCAGCGTAGTCGCACCGCCAAGAGACACACCAACGATAATAGCAAGCTTGGGGATGCGAAGAGCATTCACCAACGTCGCGAGATCGTCGGCCAGCATCTCCATAGTGGCGGGCACGGGTGGTGACGGGATGGAATGACGGCCGCGTGTGTCGTAGCGAAGAATCTGGTACTCGGGACGCCTTTGTTTGATAATGGCCACCAAATCATCCCACATATGCAGAGACGTCAACAGCGAGTTGCTAAAAGCAAGGACGGGTGCATCGGGGGCTGGGTTTCCTTCAAGGCGGTAGGGGATCTCTAGACCGTCTGCTGTCGTCACAAACGATTCTAGAACATTGTTCTCTGGCGTCGTAGTGGTCTTGCCGTCAACCGATGAGAATGCCCTGGCCTGCGGCAAATTTGCCAAGTGTTGGAGATCCCGCGGTGCTGGACCAAAAGTGTAAAAGAGATCCCATGTGCGGCGGCTCTTGCCGGCCACATACTTGGCAAACACCTCGGTGCGCCACGGCGTGTCCATGGACGCCTTGTGCTCGGGGCCGCCCAAGCCATTCTGGCCATGCGGGCGATATTCATGCAGCGTCACAATTCGCAGCGGCTTGCCCTCTGCCAGATCAAGCGTGGATGTGCGGAAACGCCGCGAACGCAGCCAGCCTGGGACCTTGCTTAGCATGCCAAAATGCTCCTCGTCGTACCAGCGGGCAAGTTCTTGTTCCGCTTCCTTTGAGGATGCAGTATCCTTAATTGTTATGTCGACGTATACGAGAACGGTCCCTGGCTGTTGGACTTCTTTCTCAATGTCAACACTCTCAAGCTGGTTTGTCGACTGCCAGTCGTACATGTATCGAATGACGTCAACCTGGCCAATGATCTCAGCCTCGCGCGGACTGCGGTTTGCTCGCAGGTCTGTATAGACGGGCTTGGTCAGAAAATTCATATCTGTGACATCGTACGTGGCAACAAACGGAGGGCCATTCTCAGTATTGCTCTCGGACGCCTGGTACCGCTGACCCGTGGCAAAGATCTGGGGTAGCCGAAGCCGCGTTGGGCCATGCTCGTTGTTGTACCACTCATGGAACTGGTCAAGCGACAGGCCGGGCCTGGGCTGCATCGTTACGTAAAGCATTCCAGCCATTGTGAGGAATAGCGAGAGGGCTTAAGTAGGATACCTTTGAAGGATGAGGCTTCGGCCAGATATATCTGAGATGCTTGTAAGTCGATTGATGATGGCGTTGTCGAGGACATTTATACACAAATAACTTAGCTACGGTTTGTCGATATCAGCAGAGGATACTACAATGTTTATATACCTATATACGCCCCAGAACCATTCCCTCAATCCACCCTCGGCGGTATAGTTCGGCAGTCATTCCTGGTCCATTGAACTCTCCTTGGCCATTGCACAGCTTCAATGCATGCTAAGTGCGTGCTAGACTGACATATGGCAACTCTCATGGCGGAGGTGGGGCCTTCGCGGGGAAAACAGTGCTCCCTAGCGGCCAGCGGGTGGGGAAGCTTCCCCAAACGCAACTGCCTCCTATTAAATACGGTGATAATTAAATAATAAAAGGTAATAAAAAACTCTTGAATTATAAACTCATAAAAGATTACCCTGTAGCTATCCCGAATTGGCAAGTCCCTGCAAGTGTGCACTCGGGCGCGGTTGCGGGTCGCGCCTTCTTTACTTTGAAATTGCGGATTGCATTGCATCGGGACTGGGGACTGAAAAAGCTCATCTGCAGCTGTTGTCTTCCGTGCTGTGTTCGATGTCTAATTTCAAACAATGCCCGTCTGCATAAGAGGTAATACGGACTGGGACTGTGAGATACAGGTTGGTGTCACTTTGTGTCACTTGTGGCGGGAAAGATTCTGCGGAAGTCTGCAAGCTCTGGGTTGAAACAACCAAGAAGAGAAGAAAGAAGGCGTGACCAACAGTATTAGTCGGCTCCTGCCGTTTGCTCTGCATCTAGACTATCCAATAGTATGAGTTGCCGTGATCTGTATTGTCCGGCCTGGTTGGCCTCATCCGACCATTTCAACCTATCATCACCAATCTCTCACTCTATCCTCACTGTGTTATCACTGTCTGCCCACTTTCCCCTCATAAGTCGCACACTTTCCAAGCCAAAATTTACGACACTGAGGGACTGCCATCAAGTCATATTTGTTCTGCTTCTCTCATCCATGCCCTATATAGTCTCGCTGCTATCCTCGTTGTTGTCCTGGTTCTGAACCTCTTTTCTCCATCATTTCACCTTCCATATCACCGCCTCCTTTGACACATACCCAACACACCAAGCACACACACGATGGAGGTCTTCCTCCACGGCCTGCCCGAGCAGGGAAGTCTGAGCGAACGAGAAATCAAGACGCAGCTTCAACCATATATGCAGACACTCAACATCGACCAAATTACCTACAATGTGGAGAAGGCCGCCCGGAAGCGCCATGCCTTTATCACATTTCTCTACTTGGAAGATGGCAAGCGGTTTCTCGAGAAATACAGCAAAAGTACCAAGAAGGCACCAGGCCTTATCATGCTTGGTGCCCGACTGAGATGCAGGATCAGTGATCACAATGTGGACCCTTTGGCACTCCGTCTTCTCAAGGCTGACGTGAAGAATAGCAAAACGGCAGCAGCGAAAGCAGAGGTGGAAAAAACGGCAATCGAGACCAACACTCAAGACAGAACAGCAGTCCAGGCAGCACATCCCGCGCAGTCAATGATGCATACAACAGGGCCCAAGATTGTCGAACCAGCAGCTGCCCCTTCTACAGCCATCTCATTCAACTGCAACGGCATGTATTGCGGGTTCTACAAATTTGACCAAAATGGCAAGCTGCTCTTCGTCCCCGAGTACACTGAGCCCCGTGCCGAGCACCAGGCCGTCATGCGCTTCGGAAAACGTATCCTGAGCATCGACCGCAAGGATAGCGGTACTTCCATCTACATCCCGCTGTTGACCGTCCATGAGATTGTATGGTCGCCAGGCGGCACTGTGGCTTTGACACTGACAAGTGTGCCCATTTTTGTGTCGAAGCCCGGCACGGTACCGGGCATCCCGATTGACCGGCGCATGCGCCTGACAGCTCTGAACGCCGAGCATGCTGATATTGTCGGCATGTGCTTGGTGTACTGCTTTGACCTTGTACCAGACGAAGACTTCTTGCGAAAAATTAAGCGTCTTTCCAACCATATTGGCGGCGTGGCGATGACTCGTTACGACCTGACATACTCCCGGCAGACTCATTACGCCCACAGAGATAGGATTCTTCGAACTACGATGCTTGAGGTTTCCTCCTCCAACAGACTGCCGTTCTCTCTCCTTCTTCAGCTCCAAGCTCTCGTTTACAACGGATACTTGCACCCCGACACTGTCAGAGATCTCATGTGGTCACTAGTTGAAGTGCAGAAGACGATCCCAATCTCAACTGAAGCCATGAAGAAACTTTTCCAAGCCATTGACTGGCCGACGCCTCATTACCACGATCCTACCGAGTTTGATGTTCCAGCCCTTCGGCAGTACCTGGTTGACACTGAGGTAGAACTTCGGAAAGGTATGCTGGTCCGTCACGGCATCACAAATCCGGACAGCAATCTGACGCCCGTGTTTCGTGTGGTCATCACCCCTACACGCATGACTCTGCACGGCCCCGAGCTAGAAATCAAGAACCGCGTTCTGCGCAAGTTTCCTAACTACCACGACTATTTCTTGCGTGTGCAATTCTGCGACGAGGATGGACAAGGTCTCCGCTTCAATGGCCGTATCGACTTGGCTCGAGTATATGACCGGTTCCGCCGCGTCATGATCGACGGCATCAACGTTGCCGGCCGTACGTACAATTTTCTAGGGTGGTCCCATTCGTCACTACGAGCACATTCCATGTGGTTTGTGGCTCCTTTTCTATTTGAGGGCTCGCTACAGATGCACTTTACCATTATTTCGGATTTGGGTGATTTCCAAGACATCCAGTCGCCCGCGCGGCGTGCCGCCCGGATCGGTCAGGCTTTCTCAGAGACGCCCTTTGCCATCCCTATAGAGAAGAATGGTATTGACGTCTACCAGATTCCGGATGTTACCACACCTGACGGAAAGCGCGTGTACAGTGATGGTGTTGGCACCATCTCGTGGGAAGCGATCAAAGTGATTCTCAGCTATCTGCCGGCGGGCAAGCGCAAAAAGTACCCGACTTGTTTCCAGATCCGGTTTGCCGGGGCGAAGGGAATGCTGTCGCTAGATACGACCCTGAGCGGCAAACAGATTCGGCTGCGGCCTTCCATGGTCAAATTTTCTAGCCAAGAAAAGGCCAACCTAGAGATATGCGATATGGCAGCGCAGCCCATTCCGCTGTATACAAACCGTCAGCTGATCAAGATCATGGAGGACATGGGCGTGCCCGAATCGTGGTTTGTGAAGCTACAGAGTAGGGCGCTCAAGGAGCTCAAGTACATCACAAAGGATTCATACAACATGGCCAACTTTCTCAAGTCGCAAGGCGTTGCATCGGCTATCAAGCTACATAAAGTTCTTCTGCTTGCAGACCGTCTCAATCTGGACTACCGCAGTGACCCTTTTCTGCGCAGGGCTACTGACGCCATCATTCTGCGGGAACTACGTCTGTTGAAGCACAAGGCACGCATGTTTGTGCCCTTGGGAATCACTCTGTTTGGTGTCATGGATGAGACAGGCCTCCTTGGCGAGCATGAGGTGTATGTGACGTTTGAGAAACCGAAGATGAACTCCAAGTCGAAACGGTATGGCCAGCCCCCTGTGCGCGGTGCACAGCTGCTAGTGACACGGTCACCAGCGCTACATCCGGGCGACATCCAGAAAGCT
Organism: Ophiostoma ulmi; assembly: GCA_029298715.1. Taxonomy (NCBI): domain Eukaryota; kingdom Fungi; phylum Ascomycota; class Sordariomycetes; order Ophiostomatales; family Ophiostomataceae; genus Ophiostoma; species Ophiostoma ulmi. The sequence continues at coordinate 81,411 of JANSLN010000001.1, read as the reverse complement.
ATCAACATCATCCCACCCGAGGGCCACCCTCTGCGCAGCCTGAACAACTGTATCGTGTTTAGCAAGTACGGTGGCGGCAATGTGACACCGGAGCACCTAGCTCAGACAGGCAAGAATGCACCTCGAGATCTTCCCAGCAAGCTCAGTGGTGGCGATCTCGATGGTGACATTTTCAACGTCGTTTGGGATCCCGAAGTGCTCAACGTTGACTCGCCACTTAAATCATTCTACCCTGCCGACTACCCGCGGCAAGACCCTGTCAGCATTGGGCGGCCAGTGACACAAAAAGACATCGCTGATTTCTTCATCGACTTTATCAAGACAGACCACTTGGGCGCCATTGCCACAAGGCACATGATACTAGCTGACCAGCTTGACCGCGGCACACTGGAGCCCAAGTGCATTGCCACTGCCGAGTTGCACTCGACAGCCGTGGATTTCTCCAAGACGGGTATCCCGGCCGACCTGCGGGATCTTCCCAAGGTCAGATACCGCCCCGATTTCTTGTCGCCCGGGCCCATTGTACATATCTACAGCAAGGCCGATATCAACATGGACGATTTTCGGGTGAAGAATGCTGACGAGGATGAGGACGAGGGCGAGGGTGGTTTTTCGTCGCCGGCGTTCAGGTTCTATCCATCTGACAAGATTCTTGGAACACTCTACCGCGCCATCGACGAGCGGCAAGTGTGGGCAAGTGATATCCAGCGGCCCCCCACTCACTTTGACGAGCTCGATCTGTACGGAGCATTCCTTCAATGGGCAACATACGAGTGTGCGCAAGTTGGCTGCTATTCATGGCAGCACCGGCGCGGCGAGGCGCAGCGGATTCGGTCGGCTTACGATGACGCCATTCTCAATACCATGTATGAGTATTCGGAGCACCCAACACAGCCACTGACCGAGCTTGAGGTGTTCATCGGCACCATTGTCAACAAGACAGGCGCACAGACACTGCGGCAGCGTGACCGGTCGCGCAAGCTGCGTGACGAATACGAGCGGATCTCGGGCTGGATCACAACACAAATTCGGCCACGCACATTGAGCGACGACGATACTTCTGATAGAATCAGTATCAGTGCGAATGAAGACCCCAAAAGAGCTGAAGAATCTTGGTACAGACAGCACCTCCACGTGCTAGAGCTATGCCTGGCGTGTTCGTACAGCCCGCACGAACAGCGCGAGTTTGAATCTCAGTGGAAGAAGCCTGGAGGGCGCAGGGAAAAGGATGAACACGCGATTGAGTCGTTTTGGTTAGTGGCAGCGTCGGCGCTGATCCGGGAGCTTGAATTCATCAAGAACGGCCTTAAGATAGACGGAGATCTTACCGCCGGCATGGAGGCTCTTGGTTTCTAGTTTTTGTGTTTGTTTCTTATGGCTGTGTTGTTTTCCCAGGTTTATAACTTATGCAGCCACATTTAGTGAGTTCATATGCTTGTGGAGATCAAGAGCCTAGTTGTCTGTTGACCGACGATTAATATATGATATTTCGAAGATACCAATGCAGGCACTTCATGTACGGACCTTTTGTAGAGCAACTGCAGCTGTAGCACGCGACAAGTGCAGGACTTTATGCAAGTCGATTTTAGCTGCGGCTGGATTCGAATCGATCGTGTGAGCATGCTAGCGAGGAGCTAAAAATAACTTCTCGAATAAATCCGTGACAGCTGCATGCAGGCGCTGTCAGATTGATCGAGACGGTGTCAGTACTGAGATGGAGGTGGATGAGTAGATGCGTAAAATTGATAGATTTAAAAGTGCACGATATAAGATGAGATGAGGTAGCATAAAGTTTACCATTTAAACCATATTCAAGACCCAAGCTTAGCCTGACAATACACATAAATACAGCAAGAGAATAGTGGCACCAACGGTTGCTTCATGGGAGTCATGAGATGACAATCGCGTGAGCAAGACTTGGTGGAGATGGCCAGGTGGTCGCGGTGGCAGTCTCGTAAAAAAATCGGAGAGCTCTCAACTTTACGGTCTCATTTCCAGAATTAGAGAACAATCGAGTCACCAAGAAGGAGACATCAAAGTATAATAGATACAAAGTGGCGGCGTTGCTTTCGAACAGCCAATAATCAAGACAGGATATCCAAAGCAGTTACCAATACAAATAGGGAACCGTAAAATATCATAGTTAAAGCTAATGAAAACACCGCAGACTTATGCAGGGAAGTAAGAACACAAAAGCCGTAAAGCAGTATACGATGGACGATGCAAGTAGAAGCACATAATAAACAATCCCCTTGCCACATCAATCATCGTGCTCACTGCAATTATAGTTTTGCAATTTAGGGGGTTGACACGAAAATCAGTCGCCATCGTCGTTAGATATAAGGGTATTATTATATTTAATAGTTGCCTTCCTGTAATGGAGAAGGTTCTGAGGTTCTGTGGAAACGTTTAGTCGTAGGAAACGTGAGCCGTAAACGTCATTGGGCATAAATAGGTTCCGTGAAGATTTTTTTTTGGCGTGTTCGTCGTGTCGTCTTGTTCGTTGTTCGTTTGTTCGTTTTTGTCGTCTTGTCTCGTAAATCGGCTCAGATCCAGGTAAACCAAATCACTGGATTATGGTTTCGTCCGGGTCCAGCGTCTTAAAAAAAGAAATATAAATGACCAAAAGAGACCAAAAAAAAGACCAAAAGACCAAAAGACCAAGAACAAGGAAGCGTAAACGCAGAAACAGAAAGACAGAATAGCATAAACCCAGCAATGACCCAAGCAGATTAAGAGACAGTAAACAAGAAAAGAAAATAAGAGAAAAAGAGAAAAAGGACAAGAGAGAAACAGAAGAGAAACAGAGGAAAAATAGGAGAAAAAACGGAATAACAAGCGTGACAAACAATACTCCAGTTCTCCCAAAACTCACCCAATGCAGCCATCAAGAGTAATCCTGAAATGTCCGAGATGGGTGATGATGCATGACAAAAGGAAATGGACGTGCAGCATTAACAGAAAGCAGACAGATGGCAGACCGAAAGCGAATTAGAAAATCAGAAATCGGAACATCCAAAAAAGCACAAGAATAAGGTGAACATATCATCACTAGAGTTGCGGGAAGAGCACAAAGGCATGCAAACATAGCAACATGGAAACATAAAAAATAAATCGAAAGATAAGAGGCGTAAACCTGGCAGGACGCAATGGGGAGTAGGACAATGCGCGTCACTTAGTATAGGCCATTGCCATTGCGACCCGCTGAGTTGGCAGAAGCATTGCTGTTCATGTTGTCGGATGAGTCGCTGCTGCGGTGCATATGACCGTTGGACCGAGCACGAGAGAATCCACCTTCCCAGTCGCCAGCGGGACCGCGTGGCTGACGCTCCGGGTTGGCTCTGGACCCGTTGGCACCGTTACCGTTAGCGCTGGGTCTCTGGCTGCCAATAGCACCAGGGACAGGAGCTCCTGCAGCACGGCCGGAACCCAGAGCCGGGCTGCTGCTTGTATCGAAAGGCGACGAGCCAAGGCCCAGCGACGAAAACGCACCACTAATGCTGCTAGTGTCGATGGACGGCATATTGGATCCAAGGTTAGACGAGAGATTGGCCGAGAGGTTGACTGAGCTGCCCGAGTTGTGCGCTGTCAAAGAGTGGCCGAACGCGTTGTTCTCGGCTGGGCTGGGGAAGTGCGACATGAAGCCACCAGCACCGCCAGCGCCGTGGATGCCATTGGGCTGGTGGTTGCTAGAGGGACCGCCGTTGTTGCTGACGTGTGACAGCGATGGGCTAGGGCTCACAGAGCGGAGATCGGCAAAACTCTTAACACCACGCAGACCATTCATGCCATGCTGCTGAGTATCGGGGCTATTGCTGGGAATTGTCAGGTTCTGGCTGCGCGTGTTGATCGTGTTTAGATGCGTGTGGTGCTGACGATCGTTAAAGTCAAAAGTGGCAGCGCGGCTCAGGCCACGCGGGTGACCATCAACAGTAACACCAAGCTGCTGGACAGTCGACTGGTGTGCTCCACCGTTGTTGAACTTGACTTTGCTGACATGGATCTGTCTATTGTCGCCCTCGCCGATCGAAGTGTGCTCCAGGCCCATGTTGTGGGCAAGAATATGGACCACGCGACGGTCCTCTGGCGAGATATCCGAGGGGAAGATGATGACTTCCCGGTCGTCCTCCCGGATGAACATCCACAGCTGAACATAGTATCGAAGGGTGGCGGGATCGTTCATGTCGGGTCTCTGAGTCATGTTGTTTCTGTCGTTGACGTTGACATTGACGTTGACGGGTACAGGGACGGGCTGGGGAGGGGCGGGTGCACGCGAGGCGTTGTTGGCGGCAGACATGGACGAAATGGAGATCTGGTGGGCGGGGCCCCGGTGCTGCTCCTCCAGTTGACCGCGCTTCTCACGCTTTTCACGCTCGATGCGCTCGCGCTCGTGCTCGGGAAGCATTTTCTTGTACTCGACACGCAACTTGCGACCATGAATGTCGAGGCCATTCATGCTTTCAATGACATGCTTAGTGTCGGCAGGACTCTGGAAGTTGGCAAAGGCAAGACCTCTGAAAACGCCATTATCAAAGTGGTAGTTGAACGCATACGGCTGTGGCAGGTGCAGCTCCACCATGATGTTTGTAAGAACTTCCTTGCGGACATTGAAAGGAATATTCTTGATAACAATGGCGGTCGGGATTAGGTCGCCCATGTCCTTTCTGTTGTCAGAGATGTTGCGCATATCGGGCTGGCCGTAGTTCTGAACGTTCACAGATGGAGGAACATTAAAGGGGTCGGGGGAGGCAGCAGAGGGGATACCAGATGGCATGCCCATCTGCTGCTGGCCACCCATATGAAGAGGCGGGAAGAAGGACATGTGGCCGCCGTTGGGGTGGCCACCATTGGGGTTGCCGAGCTGGTCATTGCTTGCGGTCCACTCTGCATGGATCGGGGGTCTGCGGTTGTTAGGGCGGATGCGCGAACCATCGTTCATCGGGCCGCCCATGGTGGCAGCAGAACCAGCGCCGTTGTAGCCCCCCCATGTAGATTGCTGTGGGGCATTGGCGCCGAACACACCGTAAGCGGCAGAGAGGTTAGACTGTGCGGAGGAGGTGCGGTCAAAGCGGTTGTTGGGCTCAAAGGAGGCAAAGCGGTCATCGGAGTATAGAGAGGGAGTGCCGTTCTGCTGGCTGTTCATATCGGGGCCAGAAGGCTGGCTACGGCGGCCGTTCTGTAGTGCGGAGGGAAGGCCAGCTGTAGTGGCGTAACCAGGGCGTTGTGGGTTAGAGTTGTGTGACATGGGGCCGCTGGTAGGGACGCCGTATCCGCTAGGGAAAAAGTCGCTCTGGGTGTGACCGTTCATCATGACGAGCAGTGATGTGGCAATGCGGTGAGGTTGAGTAAAGGTACGGTGAAGGGTCGGTGAGTTCGTTCGTCTGTGTCTTGAGGGTTCGTGATTATGGTATGAGACTAGACTCTGGACGGTTAGTTGATGGACAAGGCAGGCAGAGAGGTCAAATAATGGTGAGGCAGATGTAAAAGAAGAAGGAAAATCCTTATAGGAGTGAGGAGAGTGATGTCAAAGAGTAAGGCGCAGCGAGAACACGATTAAGCATCGTCAAGCAAAGGGGTAATAGGTATATGGTGGTAGGCGTGGCAGCAAGAGGCAAATTGGCTGACGTCGTGGCAGAAGGGTCGCGACACGCATAAAGGGGTAGGAGGACCCAGAGGAAAGATGGGGAGCAGATGGGGAGGGAGGGCAACGAAAGTGGTAGGAGTTTGTAGACGTAGGAGATGGTCAGAGGGTCATGCAATTCAAAGCTATCTTCAAACGATCGATATATTGAATGTAGAAGACAGACACCGTGAGACACCACAGTAGCCCGAAGAAGGACCAAAGAAGACAAGATCGGAGAAGAGTTGGATTAAGGTGGAGGATGACGGCGAGAGGAATAAGGGCTGGAGGAGCAGGAGGTTGGACTCACCCAGTGAGGTACAGGTGGAGAGATGGCACGAAAGACCAAGAAAGAATCGAAGGGTCAAAGGAGTGTCCAAAGTCGATGGTTGCGAAGAGTAGGCACTGCGCGACGCAGGCTTTTGCCCTAGATGAGAAAAGTTCTATATGCCAGCAACGGCAGACGTCAGAAACGCTGACAACCCAGTAATGATGCACTGAAATGATGGTGTGAGGGAAGAAGAAAAGGGCGAGAGTAGGTGGTGGATGGTGAAATTAGAGATCAGGGGGTTTGAGAGGCTTGGAGAGACGATGTGCCGTTGTCGTGATTTCTCGGTCGGCACAGATCGTGGAAGGAAAGGCAGACGAGAGGTAGAAGGCAAAGAGGTAGGAAGGAGTTATGGGAGGAGGATGGAGAAAGAAACGGGATGGTTGGCCAGGAAGGAGTACGGAGTCGAGAGGGAAGGAGGTATGGAAAAAGGGTAGAGGCAGATTTTATTATTTTATTATTTTATTATTTAATTTAAATATTATTTTGAATAAATATTCATAATAAATGGATAAAATTGGGCATTTTGGTGTTATTTTGGTCTTTAATTTTAATGGTGTTTTTTTCTGGGCTCTTTTTTGGCGGCGGTGGTGATTTTGGTCTATTGGTGGTTCTGCAGTTTTGCAGTTCAGGCTCCGTAGGGAAGGAACCACGCTGATGGTATCTTATTAGAGGCTGGTGGGTGGTGGTGGAGGACAAAAGTGGGAGAAAGGAGAAGGAGAAGCACAAGTCTCGGAGGGGACTCAGTGAAAGTGGAAAGGGGAAGGGGCGACGGGCTGGGCGGTAGGGAATTCTCTCTCCAAAAAAGAAAGAGCGACCGCCAAATGCTTGAGGATGGCGGGTGTAGACGAACAGACTTACTGGGGAAGGAGCTATTATGGAGCACGTAGGCGAGATATAGGGGTTTAAGAAGAACAGTGCGAACTGCCCCACTAGCGGCCTGCGTGTTGCTGTTTTGCTGTTTCGCTATTTTGGTGGTGTATTGCTGGGAATATCGGCTGCCAATAGAGACGACGAGTCGAGATGTCGACTAGAAACTTGGGCGGAGAAGACCGATGAGTGGCTGTGAGAAGCAAAGAAGCAAGCCGAGTTGCAGGGGTGATAAATAATAATAAAAAAGAGCGGTGGTTGTTTAGGCGAAAGAAAAGGAGAGATTAAAGAGGAGGGGAGAGATCAATTTCTGAGAAAGAATAGGGTATAATGAACGCTCGAGTAAAATACTATCAGAATACAAAGAAAATAGGGAGTGGGAGGATGGGAGAAAATAACCATGTGCATGCGGAAAGACCTGCAAACATGAGGCAAAAGATGAGGCAAAATAGCCAGAGTAAGTAGACATCATGTACAGTGTAAGTCATAAGTGCATACTGAGTGTACTGTGTGCTAAATGCGCTCCACCAAGTTATTATGCAGCAATTCTTCAGAAAATGCACAACTCGTTAGTCGCAGTATACGTATATAGGCATAAATAGTCAGTCACTGGCGATATTGTCGAGGCAAGTCGGCCAGTGACTAAGTCTAGAGGGATGGATGGCTTAGATACGCCTGATTTATTGGTCTCCAAAGTAAAGCGAAAGCGAAAGATGATAATAGAAAGACAAGGGAGTACAGATTGTATACACTGAATATGTCAGCATAGTTAAGATATTTTGTGCTAGAGACGAGCTTCATAACATGTGGAGTATATTAGGGCATCAAAGCATCTTTGTAGGCTTCATATTTTGACGATGTTGGATGGCACCGGTACTTAAGTTGCTTTTATATGATCATCACTTAATTAAGGATTCGGCACAAAACCGCACAAAAAGAAGATAGGGCAAGGTGTAAGTGGCAATGGTGTTGGAGTGATGTTGGCTGAAGATCAGAAGCATAAAAAGTACATCATCGTCATATGTACTACGTAATCAATCAAGATGTAATTTTACGTTACTGAACAAGCTGTCATGCAGGCGGAAGCAGAGTTCTTGATAAACTATGGTTGATGATTTATTACAAGCTGTAAGTGACCACATCTCTAATACACCTTGGAAAGCATGGTGCGGTGTAATTATCATATTTATCTGCACAAATTACGATTGGTAGTATGATAGTCTTAGTAATAGCTATTGATCTGACAACCCCACTCAACTTACAGGCAGGAAGAGCCGGCCTTGATCATGGCTTTCTCATAGCCCTATTCGCCTACCTCATGTCAGCAGTGCAAGAGTAGATCAACAGAACAGCCAACAAGTAGCCATCAAAAATGACAGTATTTACGCTTGCCGATGGGCGCCTTATCCGCTACTCGTTATCCTCGCCCGACGAGCCACAGCGCCCGACAGTCATTCTCTCGAGTCTCCTGTCGACCACCGGCGCCGTATGGGACAATGTCGTGCCGCATCTGCATGCCATCGGCCTACGCACACTCACCTACGACCACCCAGGTCATGGAGGCTCGTCTGTGCCCAAGGATCTAAAGACCAATACTTTTGAGAGCATGGCCGATGATGTGCATTGTCTTCTAGAGCATCTCCATGTGATCACAGAACAGTCTCTGCGTGGCTGGATTGGCTGCTCAATGGGCGCTGCTCTGGGTGTTGTCTTTGCTGCTCGCTATCCCGGCACGATCCAGAGGCTTGTCGTGTGCGATACTATTAGTGCCTCGCCGGCCAATTTGGGCGTTGCCGACGCTTTTGGTCCGCGCGTACAAATGGTTCGTGAGCAGCAGACGGTCGCGTGTCTACTGCCTGGCACACGCGAGCGGTGGTTCGGCAAGGACTGGATCGCGGCACACGCCGACACGATTGCGTGGCTGTCAGCTTTGATGAGTGAGACAACAGTGGGTGGGTTTGAGACGAGTGTGGCAGCACTCACATCGCCTACGTTTGATCTGAGAAAACCCGAGATTGCTCACAAGATCGCGTCTAGTGTGGAGCGCGTGCTACTTGTGGTGGGCGAGAACGATGCCGACCTGCCTGTGACGATGAAAGCCTTGGCCGATGACATCAAAGCGGGATATGATACAGTCGGAACAGCAAATGGTAAGGTCGACTTCTATGTACTGCCTGCCTGTGGGCATGCGTCATTTATTGACGCATTCGAGGCGTGGACGGCTGTTGTCATACCTTTTCTTGAGAAATAGACGTTGGACCTTTGGCACAAGCTTGCTATCAAATATAGAATTAAAGAGAAAGTCCTCTACATATATTTACTTTGTGCTGATTATATTGTGAATGTTGAGTGTTTATATATTGTAATTTATAATTTATATTTTATATTTCAAAGTTATATTGCAACCATTTGTTAATATTGCTATCATTTTCTTTTAATTTGGCTGAAAGGGGAGATTAAAAAAAGAAGTAAATAAATTTAGTCAGATTGTAATCATATAAATTAAATATCCAGCATATAAACAAGTAAACCTTCTGCAAACACTAAATACACTGGGTTAGTGTGATTAACACAGCACTACTTGGCGCGCCCAATATGCACTCACAGCCTTGCTCCATGACGATCCCTTGCATTGAATTTACAGAAACTCAGAAGCGAAGAACAAGTCAATATCAAAGCAGCAGTCAAATCCATATTTGTTACATAGAGTAAAAGAGGAAGGCAACATAATTAGGAATAAAAAAGTAAAATAAATCCCTTCCAACAACCTAAACATGGCCATAGAAAAAAAACCCGAGAAAAAGAGTAAACATAGTACAGCACATAGCACTAGACTAGTACGGCAACGCAACAACTTATCAGCACAGCAGTGCAGTAGCACAGCAACACAATGGCAAGACACCCGTTGCATAAACACCACAATCGACCACCAACATAAAACAGACCACCCGACACGCTGCCGCATCCTGACTCGTACTCGTGTAGTATATTTTTTGTTTTTTGTAATTGTTGATTTAATAGTTGGAGAGTAGAGGGGTATCATTAGAGTAAGAACGAGGCCGAGGGAGGGTACATGAGGTGTTGTTGTTGTGGTGTGGTGTTTTGTTGAGAATGAGGCCGACGTCGAGAAGCAAGTATAAGTTATAAGCCATAAGCTGTAAGCTATAAGCTGAAAGCGACTCAAGCTGCATTGCTGGCTGCACCTATTCAAACAAACAAACAACCAAATAGTCCAAAAAAAAAACACACCCACAGATGGACATCTGCATCAGTTTATGCCTCGAGGGCGGCCTTCTTCTTCTTCTGCTCAACCTTGAGCAACAGCGCACGGTTAATGTGCGGCAAAACACCACCAAAAGCAATCGTGGCGCGGATCAGGGTATCGAGCTCCTCGTCACCACGGATCGCCAGCTGCAAGTGGCGGGGGGTAATACGCTTGACCTTGAGATCCTTGGCGGCGTTGCCTGCCAGTTCCAGGACTTCGGCCGTCAGGTACTCAAGCACAGCGGTCACGTACACGGCCGCCTTGGCGCCGACGCGCATCTTGTTCTGCGTGTTGGCCTTGAGAAAACGCTTGACACGACCGCAGGGGAACTGGACTGTTAGAATTTGGTTTGAAGTTAAGCACACACATACGAATCTAGAAATGGAATGGAATGCAATGCTTGACAGACACGGTAGAGGCGGTGGTAGACGATGGCGGTGACGGCACTTAAAGGAGATCACGTGCCTTGATTGACGGCCAGGCGAGTAGAGTGAACAAAGAGCTTGCTAGTGAGCGCCAGGACAGGCGCAAATATTGCCATACTGTATAGTGATTGGTACAATAGCCGGTGTCGCTCGAGTGTCGCTTTGCGCTGATTGAATACTGACTGTGTTTGTTGTCGGTATCTGTTGGCGGTTGTATGTTATTTATCGCCGTTGTTGTTGACTGCTGCCCAATGCCTAATGCGCATCATCACTGTTGCCTCGCGCTGTATCTTTCGCCGTGATTATTAATTATATTCTTGATGCGCGCACTCGGCTTGCCGTCGCCGGTCTCGTCGCGATATCGTCGTCTGTTGTCGTTGTTTTCGGCGCCGTCGTGATTGGCGTTCGAGTTGTGCCATTATCGCATCGCCAACGCGTTGGTATCGAATCGTCATCGTATCATCATACCGCCATCGTATCATCCCGCAGCTATCAATTGTCGCGTCGCATTGCATTGCACATCACCAAAGGTCAAGATCAGAAAGGGCCTACCTGGAGACCCGCGCGCGCCGAGTGACTCTGCTGCTTCTTGGGGCCATCGACATGTGTCTTGCCACCGGAACTCTTGCCGCCCGAAGACTTTCCCTTTCCGCCGGCCATTGTGCGTATATGATAATGGTTGCAAAAAGTAGATGTAGCAGTTGTGAAAAGGTGAAAAGCGTCAACTTGAAGTTGATGATGTTGAGTTGAATTTCGATGGTGGAGAAGGTGGGTTTTCTTTTTTCTTCGTTCCTTTGTTTCTGGTGGTTGACGTTGTTTGGGTTGAGTGTTGTGGTCACGACGGGAGGGATAAACAAAATAAAACAGAGCAAAATTAAAAGCAAAAAAAGACGAAAAGAGGAAAAGAGGACTCGTAGAGAAAAGTGAAAAGAAGAGGGGATGGGGACGCGGTGGACGAAGTGCGGCGACTAGTTGCAACGAAGCTAAAAGCTAGAAACCAGAAATTGACAGTAGAAAATTGGGGGTGGTGCCTGGAATGAATGAGGGAATGGAAGGAAGGGGGGGGGGTGTCCTCGTTTTGCTTTGTTTAGTTTTCTTTATCTCTCTCTGTTTTGTTGCTCTTTCCGTGTTTGTTTTCTTCTGGACTGATTGGGGGAATGTGAGATAATTTGGGAAAAAAAACTTCTTTCCTGCCTCTTTGTCTTTTCATTATCTCGCTCTTTCTTGTCTGTTTTGACTCAGACGGACGGAACTGTCAGCGCTCCTTTGCTGCTATTGCAGCTCACCTGTCCTCTGTCTTTGTTATGATTATTTCGCTCCCCACCGGAATGGCGCGGAGGGTGAGCCAATAAAGTAAAATAGCAAATAATAGTAGGAAAATGGGCAGGTAGTCTGAGCGACGCCTAGGCACACAAACCCCACCTATGGTCCCGTGACTACCGTCGAGGGGACAATGGCAAGACCTGACCAGCAGGGAAGGTGCGATGAGGCTCGATGCGTGAGAAGAAGGAGCAGAAAGCGACAGATAAAAACAAATAGACCTTGCTATTGTCAAGTAGAGAGTATCGTAGAAAAGATGAAGATATCATACTCGCCTGTGTTTAGTTGTGTTCAGGGGGTGGGCAGACTGTGAGTGATGAGATAATAAGCATACAAGCAACGAAGAGACGACTCTACCTGTTCACCTTGTCGTGAAACTGTGTGTGTTGCCCGTAACTGAAACTCGAGAAGGAGGAGAGTCTTTTGCTTCTGCTTTCTGCTCTCTGTTCCCTGTTATATCTCCTGTATGTATTGTTACCATCCATCTCGTTTGTGTATTTGTACGTTTGATAGGCATCTGCTAGTAATAAGTTGAAGATTCGTTTGTGTTTGTATGCCAATTTTGGGTTGAGGGTTAAAAAGGTGGTAAAGTTGTGGCGTTGATTAATCAGCAGTCACGTTTATGCTTAGTCATCGGCGCATGTACTTTACTTGATCATGTATCACGGAATTTCTGAAGATTTATCTCTGAAGGGAATAATAATGCCAACAGTACATTTCAATATGATATTTACACCGTTTCCATTACTCGTTTTGCGATGATCTAATGTTCTAGGCAATGCTATGCCCCGCTGAGAGAAGACGCACATGTTGATGAGGGAAAAAGACAAATGATGAAAATAATGACAGAAATTAACATGAGAACATGACAGAACAGAATTACAAAAGCCAAGAAGAAACATGAAAACAGAGTAAGCCGTGTGCACCTACACCATCTACCGGGCAAACACCTTAACAACACCGTCGCCGCCGCCGCTCACAACCCACCGACCGTCATGGCTCCAGACAACACTGCACACGCCCTCACCACGCATGATGCGGTGCGATGTCATCTCCTGTGTGCATGCGCGCTTCTCAAGACTCCAAAATCGTAGCGATGCGTCATGGCCCGCACTTACCAGCTCGCGGCCGTCGGGGCTTAGCGACAAACTTGAGATGGCCGCTGGGTGCGCCAGCATGTTGTACGTGCATTGCCCGCTGTTGGCGTCGAAGAAGCGGATGAACTGGTCTTCATGGCCCGAGATGATGACTCCCTCAACACCTGAGCCGGCCGTCGGTCCAACACCAACACCGGCACCACCACTACCATCGTCATTCTCGTTTTGCGGCGCCTCCAGCACAGTCGTGGCCACAACCGAGTTGACACTGGTTGCAAGCGTGCCGTCGTAGGTCTCGAGGCTAGCCATGGATCCAATCTCCTCGCCGGTGCGCGTATCGTACACAATGATTGTGGCATCCGAGTAGCTAACGACAAAAGCACCGCCACTGCCGCTGAGGGCCGTAATGCACGTCGGGCTAGCCTTGCTGTTGGCGCGTGTAATCGTATGAATCAGAGTATGATGGAATGGGTTACTGCTGGCCACCGACGGCTGTGGTGTGCTAGCAAACGCCGATCCGGAGCTCATTGAGTTGCCCCGAACGCGTCCGCCACCTGCACCGCCACGACGACCAACTGACACGGCGCCTACTCCCACAACGCCGCCCGGTGTAGAGCTGGCAACGCTACCATCGGCAGATGGTTGTGGTGAAGTCGTCATCTGAGGCGGTGCGCTCACAGCCCACACCTTGACTGTGCCATCGGCGGCACCCGAGACTAGAATAATGCGCTCAGGCGGCCCGTGCGAGCTGCTTTGGCCAAAGACAGAGCCGACTGTGGCGGGAAGCACGCATAGAGCCCAGACGGCGTCGGTGTGGCCTTCCATAGTAGCCTTGGGGTCGACCCGGCCGCGCTCCCAAACGCGGATATACGTATCCTGACCACCCGAGAAGATCCAGCCGTCGCCCGTGGCACGACCACCTGTCGAGAAATTGGGGGCTGCAAACCACGAGGCGAGGCACAGGACTGCACCTTGGTGTCCACGGTGTGTGAAATCAGCTTGAACATCCAAGTCAGATGCAGGGCCTAGACTGCCGGTACCGCTGTAATTGGTGCGCGGGATGTGGAACCGCTTGATCAAGCCATCATCGCCAGCGGTGCAGATTTCGGGCTCACCAGGGCTGCCACCGCCAGAGAATATCACTGTGCGCACCGTATCGAGATGTCCGCGCAGCCCAAACCGCAGTTTGAAGCTGCTGCTCTCAGCCTTTTGTGCCAACGCATTCAGTGCCGCCTCCTGGTCAGAGCTGCGGCGTCTTGACATGCTGCTCTTGCGGCGGTGCGAGCCAGGTTGCCGACCAGGCGACTTGGGTAAGCTGTCTGCGATGGGAAATGCGTCGGTATCGGGACGGTGTGAGGACAGGTTTTGTTGTGCTTGGCTAGGTTCGGGAAACGAGGTCGGACCTTCGTTAAAATCCCATGCGTCGGCAGATGATGAAGAAGTAGACGAAGATGTAGAGGTTGAGTCCAGTGATGTGTCAGCCTTGTCAGCCAGCGGCGCTCCTCCACGAATGTCCCCAGCGAAACGATCGTCGGTTTGAGTGTGATTAGCGGCTGGGTTGGGAGTTTGTGCGCCGTCAGCCCAGTCTGCCGGGGTTCCACTTTCGTATGCATTGCCGGGCGTACCGTCACCGCCAGACCGGCTCATGGGTGTCGGCTGATATTCCGGGTTCCTGCTGCCAGGAAACTGCTGTTGCAGTTGTTGAACTGGTTGCTGCTGCTGCTGTTGCTGCTGCTGCCCAATATGGTTGGTCTGGCCTTGCCCTTGTTGGCGGTACCCCCCAGCAGGCACCTGGCGCGAAATTTGGTCCATCTGCTGCTGCTGTTGTTGTTGCTGCTGCTGGGCCATGGACATGTTGTAGTCATCCTCGCGTAAATCTTCCATTAGCGGCAGAGGTGGCGATTCTCGTGGTGGCATAGGGTTGGCAGGCGAAATCATAAGATAGTTGAACTCGGCCTGGCAGCTGTCGAGAAACGAGCGCAGGTCGGACCGCTGATTCTCGTCATCGACGGAGTAGCTGGGCGGTTTGTCTCGTAGTTTCTCAAGCATCTTGGACGCAAACTGCTCTCTCTCCTCTTCGGTACTTAGGGTAGTGGTGGTAGCGCCGGCCTGACTTGCACCGCCCGTTTTGATCTGAATGGCCTGATCTTTGACTTTCTTCTCAAGGATGGACACATACTTTTTGAGTGCCTTTTGCGTCGCATCTGCTCTCCGTGCCGAGCCTTCAAGCGATGCTATACGGCCCTTCATTTCCTGCTTTTCAATCTCCCATGCGTTGCGGTCGCGTTCATGCCGGTGCCATTCCGTCTGAAGAAAACGCATGACACCTGTTTGTTAGTTGATGACCGGTTCGTAGTTCCTAACGAGGATTTTAACCGGAACCTACCCTGCAAGGTGTACTCGGTCGCGTGTGGCTGGTTGGACAGGTCGTTGGCCGCCATTCCGGACAGGCCCTGGTTGGAACCCATTGGGCCCCAGCTCATAATTATGGCAAATAAGCTCTTATGTAGTTGCTGTCGTGATGAGGAGTATTGCGATGCGGCGCGTTATGATTGTCTGATTGTGTTTGCTGTTGCCACCAAGCGCGTTGCAATCTACTGACCACTGCGGTCGTCGTCAGTAAGCAAGTGCCTCGAGCTGTGCTTTGATCAACAACCAAAGCCGACCAATGAGTTTGTGCCGTTCCTGATGCTGTAGATGGCGGCTTGATACAGAGCTCAATGGGTCGGACGATCTTGGACCTTGCCGTGTGCGAGATGTCTGGATGTTTTGGGTCGCGTGTAGGTCGATGTTGGTAAGGTTGAGTCGACTCTGTGTAATGATTTGCAGCAATGATAAAATCACGACAACTGGCGAATGACGAGCCCGTATCTGCAAGCTTCGTTGCGTGTGGCGTCTTGCTTGCGATGCGCGTGCTGAGTTGGCACTGCTTGCTTGCTGCTGCTTGTTCTGGGCCCTCGTCAATTTCAAGATGACAGCTTCCTTTCTGTTGTGGTGCTCTTGGTGCTCTCTCTGTGCTGGCACGCTTACCCCTTTGCTTAACGGGTACGGGTGTGGTACGCTATATTACTACGCTATGCAAAACGGGTAAAGTAGCGCTGTTATCGCTGGTCGCTTCATTCTCTCGTCTTTTTGTCTTCGTTCCTACTTCAGCGGTTCCTGATTCTACACACCATAGCATAGACCAATCATAAGTATATTCCCCACAATTATATAGCTCGCCAGACTGTAGAGAACATCTTCAGGCGCCAAGGCATCAACCGCGTACTGTAGGGGGACTCAGGGGTTCGCAACTATCAGCGACGGCAGCAACGAATCAACGACACGTGACCTCATTTATTATCGTCGTCAATAGCTATATCTATCTATCTTGCTTGCAATCAACTAAAACTCCAGCTCCTCCACCTCCATATTACATGACAGACACCGCTTCACCGACATGCCGGCCTCGTTCTCAACAGCACGGCCCCAGTCATGTACATGGCGACCTTGGCTGCCTACGGCGTCGCCAAACGTCGTTGCCCGGTCGCCGGCACCACTTCCTCCGGCGGCGGCGTTGTTACGTCGATAGGCCTCGGTGCGCGTCTTCTTTTTCAGCTGGAGCAGTTTCTCTTTGAACTTGACTTCCTTGCGGCGTTTCTTATCGGCCTCGCGACGGGCAAACTCGGCATCGAGAGCCTCGGCAGAGCCCCACTTGTTTTTGATAGCATACTCCTCAACTTGGAAGCGCAAGAAAAGCATCATGTCGTGCCAATGCGTCTTGTGCGGGTTGGGGCGGCTGAGATGGGGTAGCAATTCCGCATCCTTGAGCTCGGCTTTTTTGTTAGTATTAAATGTAGAGTATATGTAGTTTCTCTCTCAGTTCTGTTTTTGAAAAACTCACGCTCAGTCAAGAGATAGTCCTCTTTGCACTCAGTCTTGGTGAGAAGAGAGTATTTTTCGGGCAGCTTGTTTTTGCAATCGCCACACACGCAAACGTGAAAAACCTCCTCCCAGACCCAGTCGATCTCGCGGCTGCCGCACTCGGTACACTTCTTCATGGTGGCCTCATCGTCGAGCACACTGAGTGACGGCTCGTAAGGCCCCTGTTTGAGCCGCTTGAGGTTACGAATGGTTTTCAGTCGTTCCCATTCGGCGACAGTCATGTGCGCCGGCTTGTCGTTTGCGCCTCCTGCACCGGCACCGTCCTTGCTTCCTTGCCGCCACGGGTCATCGTCAGCCGATAAGAAACCTCCCTTAGTATCTGTCATGGCACTGAAGTTATAGTCGACAAACTTGGCAAAGTTCTTGGCCGGGCGAATCTCAACGTCCTGGTGGCCGGCAGCATTGCGACTGTTAGTCGGCATATCGGACGCAGATATAGCTGCATGTGGGCGCTTCGCAGGATAATTGGTTGTGGTAGGAATAGTTGTGCTGGTGACATTTCGGGAGTTGGCGCTTGCTCTTGGATCTGGCGTGTACGTGGTCGTGCTCGTGCCCTTTTGATTTGAGGCGTTTCGGGAATTGTCTTGCTTGTCGCCGACGACGTAGACATCACTCGATGCAATGTACCCCTTGGCGGGTGTCTGTGCTGTATCTTTTTGTTGGTACCGTTCCTTTGCCCGGATTCTGTTCTCCTCCTGTCGAAAATATTAGCAACCGTTCCTGAACGTAGACTATCATGGCATGCCGTTGGAACACAATCTTCAATCCCACGTACTATTTGCTGGCGCTGTTCTGGTGTCGGCCCGGCCGTACTCGCTGGCTGTGCTGGTGACTGAACCATGTCTTTGTATATGTGTATAATGTGGATCTGTGCTTGTGCGGGTACAGTCGTGAGATTGTTGCGATTCTGTGGTTGTTGGAAGGCTGTTTGTTCGTCGTCATGACATCAGCAGCTGCAGTGACGTCGACAAAGCTGTTCTGGGATTGTTAGCGCTCTTGTGGAAAATGCATTGGTGGGAGTCTAGGCTGCAGCAGGCATCGATAGTGCATTAGTCAGACACTAAATCTTGCTGGTTGAAAGCCCAGTCTCACCCCAGCGGTCGCGTCTCACATGGAAAAGATGTATAGTTTTTGATTGATATATTTAGGTATTATTATTGTATTAATGTTTGATTGATGTTAACCTTCCTATTCCCTAGATTTTATTCCCCAAACCCAATGCAAGTAAACAGTAAAAGTTAATACAACAGGAGAAGAGAGGAAGAAACCAGATAAGAGGTAATGGAAGGTGACTCAGACATCCAGACCTACAGATGACTCTCGAAGTCCCTCAATAACATATATCTGAAGAGGAATAAAACTTGCGCTTACTCCTCCTTGGCACCGCCGCGACCGGCGCGCTCGGCAGACTCGACAGCCTTCTTGTCGCTCTGGGCAGGACCTTGCTGCAGACCAGCCATCATGCCAGCAGCGGCCTTGAAGGGGCGCTTGAGGTCGCCGGCAGCGGGCTGGCCAAAGACGTAGATCTTGGCCAGGTTGGACTCGAGGGCGGACTTGAGGGGAATGATGGACTGGATCAGGAGCGGGTTGGTGTACTTCATGTACACGTGCATGAAACCCATCATGGCAACACCCATCATCTGCGAGCGCATAAGGGCCTTGAGCTGGCTTTTGTCGTAGGCGTGAACGGTGGTTGTGACGAGCTTGCCCTCCTCAGAGGAGCCCAAAGGAGCCGGCTCAACATACTTTAGGGTAGTGAGGTCTGAAGGTTAGCAGAAGTTGAAATAAACAGCGCAATGTTATTGAAGCTACATACCCTTGTTCTTGTTAATCTTGGACTGAATAAAGAGGTAGATGCCGAGGATGATCAGGTTGCTTGAAGCGTAGACAGCCCGGATGATGTTAAGAACATCAGGATCCTCGAAGGGGATCTTCTTAGCCACCTGCATCATACCAAGGATGATGACGAGGTTGGTGCTGCGCAGTTAGTATGGGTTATCGAAGCTTACAGGCTTAGTCGAGCATTGAGCACCAAGCACCGAGCCGTTCCAAGGGATCGCAAGACAAGGATCGCAGGACTCAAGGATCATGAGATAGACTCAATGCAAGATGCTTGATGACCAATGCCGACTGAATTGACGTGTCGTAAAACTCACATCTGAGGGCTGAGGCCGGCCATTTTGACGGTTGAGAGGTGCTTGACGATGGACGGGAGACGGAAGACGGGAGAGTCGAAGGGCGAGGAAGACGGTGTTGAGGTTGCGTGGTGGACGAGATAGAGGTGGAAGAGATGAAGAAGACGAAGAAACTCGGGAAAAGGAGACGTCGCAATTTAGTGGAGGATTTAATAGTAAGCTAGTAGATGTTCAAATTGGTGAGAGTGTACCACTAAGACTTCAGGCTCTAGGCTCTAGGCTGCGAGGCACCACGGAGCACTTGAGCTCTTTTATTAGTGGGTGGTGAATGGTGAATTGTCCCAAAACGGAAGGACCCAGATAACAGCCTGGCCTGGCCACTATGTATTAATATCTGGTAGTCAAGGTCACAGTAAGATACAGTAAGATACGTACAATACAGTGGCTGTCGGAGCCTAGCAACATCCCGTTATGCGCTGGACACTGCGCTTTCCGGATCGGGTTTGTATTCTTCCGCGCTGCCATCTACCTCTACAGATAGCCGTAGAAGCTGTAGAAGGTGGTAGAAGGGCCACGTTCCAGCATCGGGCTAGGCGTCCCACTTGGTGCGGGTAGCTGTAGAATAAGGAATATGTCGTCAAGTAGTCACGGTGGCACCTTCCCTTTTTGATAATACTCTCGAATAGCCGTGTTGCCATTGGTAGCGTAGCACATCACGATATTATATAATCGTCCAAACCTCCATTACTTTTGATTGGCTCACTGTCTATTCCATGATTACATCTTTAGTTTTTTCTTTCTAAATATTACAAACTTCACTATCTACTCGTTGACACTCTCAAAATTGGCCACTCTGGCGCTGCTGAGATTGTGTGCTCACCGGCCCTTCAGTGTGTTGACAGTGACGAGACGTGGATAGTCTGAGTCGCCATTGGCTTGCAGGCCAGGTCCGCGGTAGATGCCTGCGTTGTGGATGATAATATCGAAGCCAGCGCTTGAGGTTGTAAGCGGAGGTTGAGTCATCGTCAAGCCCTATGTGAATTGCGTTAGTTATAGCCGCAAACTCCTTGGTCTCGACAATGCTCGTCAGGTCGCCAGCTAGGATGGCAGCCGCATCAGGACATGCAGCCTTGGTATAACGGGCGCGCGGGGAATTGCGTGCATGAGGAATAACGTTAATCAGGCTGTGTGCGATCATGAGGCCGATGCCGCCGGATGATCCAGTGGCGAATATCCTCATCGTAGCTTGGGTTTGATCAAGAGTGTATAACGAAAGAGAAATTATTGACGGAGACTGGACAATAAACAACTGAATCAAATATTCGGATATGAAGCTGCATGCATTGACAATGAATATATAAACTCACAGCTTAACAGGACCTTCACGCAAGTTCACAAATCCACAGTCAGTGGCTGTCTAGTCTGTCAAATTGTTACACTCACTAACCACGTCTCCCAGCATTGGTCTTGTCGTCTTGTCCACGATCATATTGTCCCAATCGAATGTGAATAGATAGATTGTAGAACAAATTTCTTTTTATCTGCTGCATAAAGCGAGGGTCTGATGCAACCATCTTCCAGTCCTCAAGGCTGTCGACCCATACCTCTGCCACGCCGAGCCTCTACCTCTTTGCGCCAAGCGGAAGGTGAGTGGTGCTTACGAGTCAATAAAACCTCTTGTAAGTATTGAGAGTGTTATGTATAAATACACACACACATATATATGTATATAAATATATATACATACCTGGTTGTATGTACGAATAGTGCTGGCGAAGACATTGTTTTCAAATGCAATTTTAACGTGATTGTTCCGCTAGTAGCCGTGAAAGTAGACATGTGGGAGTTTTCTCAAATAGAGTGAAATCTTGAGGTAGCTCACAGGTTTTGACTGCTCGCCTTCAAGCGGTGGTTGATGGGCGTCCATGGCTTGATGCTGACAAAAAACACTGGCTTGCTGATTTTTAATGGTTTAGCGTTAAAAGCTCCCCATGTCCATCAAGTATAACAGCCACATTTTATATCTGATATGGTTTCAAGATATTATCTGCCGGTTCTCTTGCAAATAAAATAACGTATGCTCTTCGGTAAACTCTTCCTTTGTATTGTACTCAATATGCTCAAGCTCGCCGATACTACCCCGCAGAAGAGCACAATGCCGCGTAACAATATCCAGACTCAGCGTATATCTTGATATTCAAACTCATTTACCCTCGTGGACATGCTCCTGTATAACATATACATCAGATTTACCTACCTCGAATCGTTGCTCACTCAAAATGGCTGACATCACAGGCCCCGGCATCCTCTTTGTCGAGGCCCGCATCTCACGCCCTGATATCTTGGACGAGGCTACCTACATGAACTGGTACGACAATGACCACATTGTTGAGATTATCCAGACAAGTGGCGTTGACTCGGCGTTTAGATACATTCGTCCAGGCAACGACTGGCCTTACCTTGCTATATACGAGCTTAGTGATATTGCGTTTACACAAAGTGCCGAATTTCGCAAGATCCGTGTTCACAGCGACATCTTACCCGGCTCTAAACTTGTTTATGATCTGGCTGACAACAACGTGCGCTACTACAAGCTACAACACGTCTTTGATTCAACGAAGCGAGGCCCCGGCCATACGAAAGCCATTATTGCAGCCCAGATCGAGTTGGAGCCAGAGTCGGACGGCAGTGTTTCCGAGGAGGAGCTCGACAAGTGGTACCGCGAAGAACATCTTGATCAATTGGCAAAGTCAGATCCAGGTTATCTAAGAACCACGCGCTTTAAGCTAGTTTATGCAAGGTCGAATGCACAATCGCGTGCTCTCAAGGGATTGCCAGTGACATCGGGCGAGCCGCAGCCGTCGCCGCCGAAATGGTTGGCACTGCACGAGTTCGACACAGAAGATATAGACATGGACGTGATCTGTAGGGCAATCGATACCGAATGGGCAAGAAAGATTCACTTCATGTGTAAGACGGCAGATTTCTCGATTTATAAGATGGCCAAAACACACGGCACTGGCGATTGGTTTCACAACATTGAGGCAGCGTGACACTGGAAAGTGGATATCATTGCGTGCAAGTTAAAGATAGTGTGGATATTGTATCAAAAGAAAACCAAGGTCTAGCAATATAAATACAATACACTGCAGTTACTGCCTTGTAATATTGAAAGCGCTAAGCAGCACGCGAAGAGGCAGCACTTGAGGATATCGGGCCGGAAGATAAAGACGAAGAAGAAGCTGATCCGGATGAGGCTGGAGTCGAAGAGGTCGCACTTGAAGAAACTAAGGAAGAAGAAATGCTTCCAGACTAGTCAGTTGAACAATTAGGAGAAATGGGAGCCGATAATGTGGAAGAGACTCCAGGCACTGAAGAAGATGTACCCAATGAGCTTGTAGCACTATCACCCGAGGACGCCGGTGATGCACTTGAGAGGCTGGATGCTGAAGGCAATGCCGAATTCGAAGTGGAAACCGAAGAGTCTCCAGATGAGGTTGCAGAACCACTCGATGAGAAAATAGACTGGCTAGATGACGCCACGGTAGACGAAGCAGAGCAACGACAAAGCTTGAAGATGGTCCTCCTGACAAACTAGTGGTACTATCACCAGAAGAAAGGCTGGGCCATGAAGTTGAAGCGCCTGACAAGATCGGAGTGCAGCTGAATATCACCAAGAAGCGATCTGACTTGACATAGTGATGCAAACTACGGATTTCTCGATTCTGCACTGGCCACTTTCACAAATCGGCAGCCAGGTTATATGCTATGTGCTTGTTAATTTAGCAATCAATAGTGGCGGCTTGTCTTGTCACTTGTAGATAAACCCACAAAGCTTGACGACAGAGAAAAACGATATCATAATTTGTGGGCTGCGAAAGAAGAACAAGACAAGCTTAGATCCAAGACAGTCTGCCCTCGCATCCTCTTAGCACAACACTAAGAATGCACCCTGGTGGTAATACTGAGAATAAGCAAAAGACGGCTCTTACTGCTGGATTGGAGTGGTGGACTGAAATAACATCAAGGTTTCCACGTCAGGGCGACGTGCAATACAGGGCCGTGGTTAACCGTTGTGCCATTGGGTAGCGTGCTAATTACAATGACGGGCTTCGATAAATGAAGCTGGGCGTCCACAGACCCACTGCTAGCTGTCTGCCATTGTACTGTAGCTAGGTTAGAGTCCCCCAGACATATTTTTGCTTCTAGGCTGTCAGCCAAGCGAAGACGAGGTTTAAATCTGACCTCGGATGCACCAGGCGCAGTGGGTTGCACACCAGCGAGCTCTGTACAGTATTCATAGATTGGCACACTGCCCCAAGCATGGCAGTCTGAACGCTGGCGAACATCATCTTCTTCCCAAGTCGATAAATTGTTGGCCAGCATTTTGCGCCAGGGAGCCCAAACTTTAGGCCACATGAACTCCTCATAAGCATCATCTCCAGCAAGAGAAAATGCCCGCAGCGCATAGAAGATCATCACGTAGCTGCACTTTGAGAACCGGCCGTTCTCCGCAGAGAAAGACTCTGTCAGAATGCGCTTCCGGTCATTTTCTGGACAAGCACCACAGAGCACAGCAAACACCTGACAGTGCTGTGAGTAAGCCGTGGGTGCATCGGGAGGTAAGCGGGCTGCCGCATCCTTGGTAGTATCGACAAAAAATTGGCCATCGTAGCAGTGCTGGCGAATAGCCTCTACCAGCTTCCGTGCTCGGTGTTCATATTCGGCCGCGTTTCCAGGGCGGCCGACGTTCCGAGCAAGTATACTTGCTTTGAGCAGCACATAGGCATATAGCATACTGAAAAATGTATGGCAGTTGGATTCGCGTCCCGCAGTTGGAACACCCTTGTCGTTGTGAGTGGTCGTCGCACCCCAAGAAGTGACCCAATCTACATACTGCCACACGTCACTGGGAAGCCCAGACACCAAGCCGCTGGCATCGACATGTCGATCAAAGAACTCCAGGATGCCATCAATGCGTGGCAAGAAAGATTTGGCATATGCAGTATCGCCAAAGTACAGGTGGTGATCGTAGACCTGCAAAATCCAGTATGGAGAGAAGCCAGCGATAATCTGCGGTGTCTGGGAGGGGAAGCGAGACTGTGTGAGACCTTCCTCGAGGACTGAAGCACCAAAATTGGTGATAGCTTGCCTCATTAAGCGGTCGTCTCCCGAAAGGAGATAATGAAACAGACCAACCGAGCGCGAATCTCCTGAGTACTGCAGCTGCTCATAAAAAGGGCAGTCCGAGTAGCCGTCAAACATGCAGTTACGCATTGTTCTGATTGACACGTCCCACATGGAACTGCTGTCCGCGTCGCTGGGATGTTGTAGACGAGCCTTGACTGCCATGGGATAATTGACCTGCGTTGCAACTAGGCCATGGAACTCTACTGGCGCTGGTCCCGTGACGGTGATGTTCAGTCTTATCACGCGGAAAGTGCGGAACCAGTACGGCTCGTAGCTTGTGAAACCGCCAAAACCCTTTCTAGTACCGGTAACATACAATAAGACCTCGTCGAAAGGACCAATAATATGGCCATTCTCTGTGTCGAGGCGGTCTCCCTTTGAACGAAAGAAGGGATAGTTGCGCGGCTGGTGCTCATATCCTTCCGAATAGACTGCTTTGATGCAGACCTGTGTGCTGATGTCTGTACTCATGCAATCAACAGAAACGGCCCGAAAATCCCATCTAAGGAATGCAGTGCTGTGCACTTCCGCGATGATATCAACAGTGTGCTCTGAGCCCGACTCTAGTGTAAGAGGATTTTTCTTTGCAATGGCGGAAAGCCAAGAGTCAGGCGAGGCAGTCGTGTTGCAGTTGGCAACACGAATCATTTGGACATGGGATTCCACAGGCATGGGAATGGCCCTTGGCCTTAAGCGCCACGGGTGGAGATCTCCATTATTGCTGCCTATGTTGTATGGCACAGGCATAAGTGCCGGCCCAGATGGTTTAGGCGATACACGCTCACTTATCTGAAATGGGACCAAAAAGTTAGATCCACGCTGAATCAGAAAGAATAACAGTGAGACCAATATTCAAGCTATCATAACTCACGTGAAGAAACATGTCATCGTTCAGACCAGTGGGAAACTGTGTTTTGTTGTCGATGCGAGCAGTCCAGCCATCCCTGGACTCAAGGCTTATACCACCGATGCTGCCGATGGCCGTAAACCCAGCAAATGGAGTGCGGGCAAATGGCATGGCACCGCGTACTGTGGCGAAGTACCGGAGGACGGAAATGAGTATCTTGTTCTGGCCCTTTCTTAGGTAGGGGCCGATGTCAATCGTATCATAGTACCAGATCCACGGGCTGCTTCGTGCCGGTCCAATTGCGACACGGGTCCCATTGACGAACAGCTTATAGCGTGTATCGGCGGTAACATGGATGATGGACTGCGGTGGGACTACATCGTCAATGGTGAAAGATTTAGAAAAATTGACAATGCTTCCGGCGGTATTCTCGCCGGGTGATGGAGAGTCGACCCAGTCCGGAACCCATACCCAATTCGTCTTGAGCTGGTCGATGATTATCTGAATAGGTGGTGTTAGAAATTTGACACTTGATCAGTGGAATAACGTGATAGCCTGACTTCAAGTGCTATCGTAAAATGTGAGGATTTCATCGGGGAGAGAGGTAGAATAAGCAGTGATGCTAGAGTAGAACCCCAAGATACAGGATATACGTGATAATGTAATCACGTAGTAATCAACGGTTGTGGTTGCAAAGAGTCTGGCATACGGCAGGATAGTTGCCATACTCAGTAGCTGGCAAATCGAAGACAAGCGGAAAACATGCGTTCGGGAAAATAAACCAACCTGGTCGGTGGGGGCTGTCATTGTGTCAGCTGGTCTTAGGTGCGAGACGGTAATATCAGCACAGTCGTTCTGCCGTGGAAGTCCGTTTCCTTGCAAGGATTTTATGAGTCAATTTTCTCAACATGGTCAACATTTCCAAGTATTCAGTAGTAGGTCTAACCTGATGTTAGATATATATGAATGATTCGGAATATAGTGTAGTGTGGCATCTGCGGGGTTTGCGCAATTCGGTGTAGGTGCGCTCCGCTCTCAACTTAGTCTCGTTTAAATCTACACATATTCCTTATTCTGATGTGGCATCTCTCGGGGCCGGCCTATTGGTCACCGATACATGTGCCGTATTAGCGGGAAGTGCCCTCGAAGCTTGTGCACTTGAGCAAATGGAACACATTAACCCAAACAGCTAAGTATTGACATCTCACTACCCATCGCATGATGTGCCGCGACTTTTTTAAGTTATCACTGAGCTGATATTGAAAACGCGGGGAAGACGTTCCACAAACGTGACTGTGTTCTCTGACGTGTTATTTACACTTTGACATCAAAGAACAAAACAAGCTTTTGTAGGACATATTGTAAGGTCTTAAGAACAGTATAAATCTTGGCATTTCCTCGCTGTAAAGCTAGCAAGAGAACAAATACAATTTACAGATAACACGGAGACCATGGCTCAAAACGACAAGTTCGAGGCCGTCAAACTGGAGAATAGTGCCGGTGGCCCCGATGGCCATATAACGAAGACTAGGGAGGACAGTCTCGGTATCTGGTGGGCAGTCCTTCGTCACAAACACGCTGGCTTAATTGCCATGACAGCCGCGTTTTGTGTCTCGCTTGATGGCTATCAATCATTTCTACCCAGTCTCTCATTTATCCCCCAAACTGAAAGTTAACTTATATTACAGAAATTAAACTCCATGGCAACATTGTCGTGAACAAGGGGTCTATTCAGCAGATGGCTAGTCCTGGCACGAATATCATCAAGGGCAAGTACGTTTCCGCTTGGGGTGGGATTCAGTCAACGGGCCAAACAACCGGGCAGATCCTACTGAAGTATGCTACAGAAGATCATGGACGGAAGCCGGTCTTGATTATCATCTGGGTTGTTCTCATCAGATAAAGCTATTTCTGTTTATATTTCTCTCATGCCGAAGGTACAGTCACTTGCTAATCGTCCGTAGGGCATTTTTGTCGCTACCGAATGGGACCACTAGGGACTACTGGCTTGTGGCAAAATTGTTGTCAGGCAAGATACAGTCCACTATGCCACTGTATTTATCGGAGATCGGTCCTACACAGCTACGCAGATTCTACATAAACTCAGATTCATTCAATTTTTTCGCCTGCTTAGCTGCATCTACCACCACGAGGGCATCTGCTATCAGCAACACGTATGCTACTGAGATCCCACAGGAGTCAGATATGATTTCTACCTTGTTTAGCTTCTGCACGCCTAATGGTAATGTCAACTATGGTGTCAAGACAAGGTTCTTGTGAGTAACTATCAAATTCGTTATCTTATCTACAAGTTTTTCTTTTTCTTTTTCTCCTATTGAAACTGACCAAGTAAAGCTTCATAGGAACTGGTGCGGTTTCCGTAACAGTTGTTTAGTTTATTGTTTATTCTATCAGACGTGGGACGTCGCACACCCGCCAAGATTAATTAGTTTTTAGTATAATGTCACTTACATTCAAGAATAAATCATTTGCTCACACATATACGTTCAACAAAAAAGTCCCTTTTCGCAAATTCAAGAGCCATGTAACCGAGATTGAGATCCACGCGAATGGTTTTCAAAAGAACCAAGATATTGACGAAAGCATAGCATAAGTTTACAGGGTAGTGTCATTGTGTAGCCATTTAGTAAATATCATAGTGATCTTATCATCCCTTATAGTTCATGTTATTATATATTGGTTGTCATTAAAATAAATACCAAAATACTAGGACTATATAGGCGTTTTGTCTATTGCTGCTTACTCGGATTGTTTGATGCATAAGTATAATGTATTACTTTTTACTTTTCAACATCGAACGAGCTTGCCTTGGCAACAGCACTCTGCTTCTCATCGATAGCTGGGCTCTCCTCTGCAGCTTGAAGAATCATGGTGGTACCCTCAAACTTGTGAGTGATTTCCTCCAGCGTAAGTCCGGCAGTCTCAACAAACAAGAAGTAGACAACAGCGAGGAAGATAATATCGATACAGGCGTTAATAATGTAGAACTTCCATCCGAGGTTTGCCATCGCAAATGACATGGCAAAGGATGCCATTAGTCTATTTAATTGTCAGCCTTATCCCAATGAGAACAAATTAATGATGTAGAGGCTGTACGAACCCAAAACCACACTCCACGAAGCGGAAAATGGCGATACCAGCCGCACGTAGCTTGTATTGCGAAACTTCTGTAGGATAAACGCTGGTCATCGGTGTGATAGCAAATGCGTAGAAGCCCTGGAAAATAAAGATGAAAGCGATTGCGCTATAAATGCCGGACTTGTTATCGGTAGTTCCGTACTCTATATGTGTTAGTATACCTTGTAAATGACAAAAACATTCGACGGAATAGACATGATGAACTGACTCTTGATAAGGCCACCGAGAATGAAGAGCGAGGCAATCATTCCAGCAATGCTTCCCAGGGTCTGCTTGCGGCGTCCCAATTTGTCGAGTGTGAAGCTTCCAAGAACTGCAACAGCAAAGGACCAACAGTTCAAGATAACGGTAATCTGTGTCTGCGTCTCCGTGCGGCTGATACCCGCCTGGTTGAGGATATCTGTTAGATAATAAGAGACAACGAAATTACCAAACATCTCCAACATCACACCAAAAGATATGAGAATAGCCAAGCGCTTCCGGTTTGCTGGTGTACTGAAGAGCTCGATCCAAGGGTTGCGTGGGTACAACTCCTTCTCAGTAGCAATGCTGACCTCGATCTCCGTAAACAATGATGCAGCCTTGGACGAGTCGGGATCGCTGTCTCCCTCCGCGATGATGAGAACTTCACGCGCATGCTCGAAATGGCCGTTATTTATAAGCCACCGAGGAGACTCGGGGACAAATGGAAGCAGGCATATGGCGAGGGCACTTGGAACAAATTGCAACATAGATGGCAGACGCCAAGCCCATGTATTCAGAATACGCTGGCTGCCGTATGTAATAATCGACACAATCAGGCTGCCAACGTAGAAGCATGAGAAGAATAATCCAAGCATCCATCCGCGGCTTGCGGCTGGCAAAAGCTCACCAAGCAGTGCGGGCGCGGCAGCACTAGACAGCTCAGCACCAACGCCGACAATGAAGCGAGCAATCACAAACATGGCTGTGTTTTGAGCGGCAGCCTGCAGAATCGTACCGGCAAAGCAAATGAGAGCTGCAATAAGAATGCCGTTTTTACGGCCCAGTTTATCCGTGACCGGTTGCATTAGCACGCAAGCAAACAGATTGCCCATCCAAGCTGTCGCAGTATTAAGGCCTCGTGTGGCCGTGTTGAGATGAAAGTAGTCCGTGTACGAGGGTAGCTGATTTAGGTTGTTCATAACCGAGGCATCATAGCCGAGAGTCTTTAGAGTGAGTTTCAGTGACATCTGACGTTTCCTGGATACTGAAATTGGATAATACTTACTGCAGAGTTGACAACAGCAACTGTGACAAGCAGCGCCATGAGAACGCGCTTGTCTCTCGGAACAAGCTTCGAAACGTACTTGCGCTCTAACACTGACATATTGTATATTGTAGTGACTAATTGTGGGTGTAATTGAAGAAGCGACGTTGTTTTGTAAAGAGTATGAGTATCTCCTGTTCTTACTTTTTATGGCGGTTTGTCAAAGGTCTCGGCAATGGGTGACTTTATACATTACATTGTCTGGGCAGGGGATGTGTCCAGAGACAAGATAATCAATGGAAATGAAATGCATATCAAAGGCTAGAATGTATCAAGATACGGGGCAATTGAAATCAAAGAAGCTGGAGTAAATGATATCAATAAAAGGTGCCACTAGTGGCTCTCGGTCAAGGTCGGGCGAGTGCGATAAGGAACGATTTTATGTGTAAAAAGTGACAAAACGGACATTTCCGTCTTGATTTCCACGTGGGTCTCCATATTTAGATATGAGCGGCCGGGGTTGATATCTGTAAACTCACCCGAGCCCGGCCGTTGTGAGCGCCAGCAATGCGTTGGCGCGCTATTTGTCGCTCTGAAATATATAACCACTGGCAGAAAGATAACTTTGTCCGCGTTCATGATCATTCTTATCTTCTGTATACATTTTACGAATATTGGCTTTTTTCTTATTATTGCCTCGACAGAATTCACCATTCTAGTTTGCTATGACCATCAAGACCGCACCGAGTTGGCCCGCTTGGCCTGAATTTGTCAATGTCCCTGAGTGGCATCTCCAAGATTCTGATTTCCTTCGCACCAAGAAGGAAATAATTGCACAGTATGGCGAAGGAGCTCTCCGCAAGAGCTGGCTTGCTGTCTGTGCTGAGCTCGCCGATATTACAAGGCAGCTCATCAAAGATGGAAGCAATTCCATCCCCTCTTTCGACATGTCTTCCGTTGTTGCCGGTTTGAGTGAATCTGATTTGGCTCTTGTTAAAAAGCGTGGCTGCCTTATAGTTCGCCAAGTTGTTCCCGAAGACGAAACGCGCAAACAGTACGACATACTACAGACATATGTCAAGGAGAACAAGCCTAAAGTTAAGGCCTGGCCAGTCGAGACCCCCTCTATGCTCATGCTTTACGACTCTCCCACCCAGATCGCCATTCGGACGCACCCCAATCACCTTCGTCTCCAAGAGACACTGAACAAGATGTGGCACGATAAGTCCGGCGTATCTTCGCCTAAGCCTCTTCTTTACTCTGATGGCATCCGTGATCGACCACCAGGTGCGCCATTTTTGGGATTGGGCCCACACGTTGACGCTGGCAGTCTGTGTCGTTGGGCAGACAAGGTATACCGCAAGTCATATCACAACATTTTTGCCGGCACTCCGGAGCTGCATGATTGTTACGACCTGGACGCACGTCGGGATGCCAACCAGTACTTGTTCCCGGGAGTGGCCCATTCTCGGGTTTTTCGTTCTTTCCAAGGATGGACTGCGCTCACGCCCGCCGCTCCGCGTTCCGGTAGCATACTTTTGTATCCCAGTGTGAGGACCGCTATGGCATACATACTATTGCGTCCTTTCTTCAGTCCCCCTATCTCGAATGAAGACATTCTTGATGCGGAGAAGTGGACTTTTGATCCAGACAGTCCTTGGTTCCCTGGTACGGAAAAGCCAGATAGTCAACGCGTGAGCCGGACATCTCATCCCCACTTGCGGCTTGAGGAGTGCCTCGTTGCTGCACCAGCGATGCGACCAGGTGATAGTGTCTGGTGGCACACAGATGTAAGTCTATATGTACAACATGGGAAATAAACTCAATATTATAGTGCTGACTGTTATAGCTCATTCACGCCGTGGATACGGAGCATTTTGGAACCGAGAATGCAGCTGTAGTCTTTATTGCTGCCTGCCCTACAACTCCAGTGAACGAAGCATATATTAAGTCCCAATTAGATGCCACCCGGACTGGCCGCCCGCCGCCGGACTACGAAATGGGAGCCGGGCCACTGGATGAACGCAGCTTTATCGGATACAAAGGGCACAGTGGACTTACAGGCCCCGCCTTGCAGGCTCTTGGAGTTGACAGCTCGGCATGAATAGAAAACCAACCCCCCCCCCCCCCCCCCCCCAAAAAAAAAAAAAAAAAAACCCCCCCAAAAAATTAGATGACTTATCGCATTTTTAAAGAAAAGAATCGAAAAATAGGAGTTTCAAGATCAAATCTCTAACTGCTGCTTGTATTTTTTGTCCGTTTTGTTTCTCATATTATCAAATATACTCGCATTTCAGAGTCAGGCTTAAAAAAACAGTTTTCTTGAATTTTATCTATAGAACAATTCAAAAATATCCTAGTGTTACATTTTATTCCCACTCTTCTTTTTCATAACAAACAAACTAATGATCGTCAAGTAATTTAAACAACTTTCGCCTATCTAGGCAACCCACCGACATAAAGTGAGATATATTGATGACGTATCTAAACATAATCATGTGTTCCCATATTTTCTGTAAGTCAGTATCAAGCATCTTCGCTTACTTGACGGCAACTTATTGACCCTCAGGTCTATTGTCTCTATTTCAATATGAACTCTCGTTATATCGATTAAAATATTTAATTCACGACTATGTAGACTATCTTCAGAAAAAAGCACATACTGGATACTAATTATGTAATTGAACAAACTTATATACTTCTAGGACTAATAGATACAATTGAAAAAAAGAATTCTGCCCATGAACTTGATATCAATTATCTATTATTGAAGGGACCTGGTGAGAATTGGCAGATAGTGATAGAGATGTATACAACCTTTCATATATATATTAAAATTTACGGATCATTACACCAACTTATGTACAGTATATATATACTTTAAAATATCAAACTCAGTACCCCAGCCCTTTCATAATGGCGATTAGACGTTGATGTCAAAGCGGAGGTTGAGTTGTGGCCGAGCTGTAGTCTTGGCAGGCATCGTGAAGGTGAGATTCCAAAACTCAAAGTTGCTGCCTTTGTTAGAAATATGATCATAATATCAGAATAAAAAAAACTAGCATCGAGATTAATACGTACTGGATAGGGTTGCAGTCACCACCCATGAGACCACAGAAGGCCACATGGGCAGTAGTGTTGACATTGCTGCCAGGACCAATGGAGATGGACACGCCATCAATATCAGACAGGCCCTTGACGTCACGTGTGCCACCTAGAGGGTTCGATGAAATGGCAAAAGTGAAAACACTGGAGGCGTTGCCAGCAGGGTAGGTGAGGTTCAACCAGTGGGCACCAACACTGGCCTTAAGGCTCGATTCAGAGGGATGCAGGCTAAAGTAGCCGACGCTGCTGTTCTGCAGCTTTGTGGCATCACGGTACCAGTGCGCAATAGCAGGGCTGAATGAATTGGAGTCCTTGCTGGCACCACCAACTACAGTTTGGTTGTATGAGTCACCACCAATGGTAAGCTTCTCAGACAACCAGGTGGTAATGTTGCGCACCTGGTAGTCAAAGGGAGGACTGTAGGCCTGGCGGTGCACAATGCGCTCAGTGCGACCAAAAGACTTAAGTCGGTCAACAACAGTAGCTGGCACCATGGTGTTGTGGTAAGACGCCAGAATTGATACAATAGGGACAAACTCGCCATCGTCGGCGTGAGCCAGCAGCCAGGGCTTCTCGGATGAAGAGAAGACGTGATCGCGGCCTGCGACCGACCAGATGTAGAGAGACATGATGGCAACGTATTTGTTCATGTCCCAGCCATATGAGCGGTCCCAGGGACCGGCAAGGTTCTGCAGACGAGCGTTGTAAAAGTCGCTAAATGCAGTCCAGATATCTTCGATCATTCTGGGGCCATTCTTAGCCATAACCGACGAAGATGGCATGTACTTTGCCCAAAGAGTCAAGGCTGACAGGCTGATACCGTAATATGTTGGAACGTTAAACTCGGACAGGGTGTCGTTCATGTTGAACAAGTCAATGATCTCCTGAGCGTAAAGTTCACCGGCAGCGGTCATGTTCTTGTCGTTAAACTTGCGACCGGCCCAGCCAGAGACAACAGCACGCATCAGAGCCGGGTTGCTGTACGACGGGTACAGGTTGTCATTGTCAACACCACCAACACGGTAGCTGTCACCAACGCTGTTGTTGTACAGCGACTCGGCAATGGATGCCTGCACGTTCTTTCCAATGAGGTGACCAAACTCCTCATAGATTATCATCAGAGTAGTGCCAATAAAGCCGCGCCAGTTGGGGTCCCAGGTGTTGTAGATCTATAATGTTAGTTTGGGTGCAATGTGTATCAGGCGGCATACGTTGAGTCTCACCGAAGGCTCATACGCATCTGTGCCAACTGTGGGCTCCTCAGGGTACTTCTGATAGTCGCCATACCACTGGTCTTCCTTGTTCTTGAATTGGCCATCGATGACGCTGTTAATGATCCGGACAGCGTTCTTGACATCGTCGCCTTTGTTGCGCTGCAGCAGACCAGTGGCATACCACACAGTAGAGCGAGTCTCGTGAGGGCCAGCAGCAAGCGGGTAGTAGAAGTTGTACAGATACCCGGCAGTAGGATCGTAAATGTTGTCCATGAAGCCCATGTGTCCATCAAACATGTCCTGAACCGTTGCCGATAACTTTACGGCCTGTGCACGGACGGCAAGGAGGCCGGCAGAGGCAATTGAAACGCGCATCTTGGTTATGTTTTTCTGGTGATTGAGAAAGCCAGATCGATGCCGTCAAATGAAACACTCTGTTGTCAATGGTAGCATTGAAGGGACCTTGGTAGTTGGTATGAAGAATCGCGAAAGATCAACATCCGAGGATGACATTAACAAGCTTCTGCTTTTAAAGATGAGAAACTCCTGCCTACCACTACCTTAAATGACCGTGTTGTCCGAGCTTCTCCCGTATCTGACATATCGCAGCGTATGTTTTTACACATCAACAACACTGATAATAGTTCATTCATTTCATATTCTTCAATGCTAGTCGTGCAGGTGGTAGCTTTTGCCGGCGCTTTGTGCGGGGGCGCGTGCTGGAAATCTTGGCAATTTGTGGGATAAGCAAGCCCTCTTGGCAAATTTCTGCAATTCGGTGAGGAGGCCGGATTTTGTGCCGTTGATGTTGTCGGTTAGAGTCCGGAATCTCGGTCCTAGTGTACTGTTTGCCTATGTGCGCTTTTCTGGTGTTTAGTTCGCAAATTTGGATAATTTCCTATCAGCTTTGTCGGAAGCATGGCACATCAATGGATTCAAAGGAATTCGTACGATATTACTCTACAAATCAACTAATTCAGGTGTATCGCGTGTCAGTGGAGCTCTGGGGACTGCAATAAATATTCTACTTGCCGACAAAGACACAGATATGGACAAAGTCGCCGTCGGATAAGATAGCGGACAAATTGCCGAGTAAATCCAGCCCACTATATACTTTGAGATGACTGAAAAATAAACCGGGTTTCACCGGGGAAAGTCTAATGTGCTCGATAAGCCGGCGATCGTGGAGATATTTGGCAAGTAGACTTGCCAATTTGCGGGCTTTACATGTGACGTGAGTTTGGGCCACGGATCACTCGTGACATATACTACGAGGGAAGGCACGGCGTATCACAACTCTATGCGGGCTGCATTCATCGGCATAGCTTCGAGCGCGTTCCGAATGGTACTCAGCAACTGTACGTCTGCTTATCAACTAATGACGGAAGCTCAACCATGGCAATAGTCGAAGCAAGTCATCCTTTCCGCATGATTTGTCTATAATACATTCATCAGCCGCCTCCACTGGCAAGCATCTTTAAATGGTTTGGATCGTCCTGTCAACATTTGATTCAGTCAAACGTGTTCCATCTCGATTACTTCACCGGATTAAAGCTAAGCAACTACAGTCACAATTCTCGACATACTCGCCACCATGTCCGATATTCAGGAGAAGACGATCGACATGACGGCACTGTCCTCTACGGAGAAGCAGACACCCGATGCCGATGAGCTGCGTCTTGCGCAGATGGGTGAGCTTTTCTAGCTATAATGCTCTGTATTCTCCCATGCAGACTTGACTAACCATTACAGGCCACGAACAGGAGCTTAAGCGCCATTTTACGTTGCTGTCCCTCATTGGTCTTGCATCAACAACTACCATTTCGTGGACCGGTCTCGGTCTTTCTATTGTTACAGAAATTGGCGCCGGTGGCCCTGGCGCCATAATCTACGGCTTCATTCTGGTTACTATCCTGCAATGCTTTCTCGGCGCGTCTCTCGCCGAGTTTGTCTCTAGCTACCCTACGGAAGGCGGCATGTACCACTGGATTGCAGCTATTGCACCGCCAACCTACCGTGATTTCCTAAGTTTTATCACTGGCTGGTTTACCGTTTGCGGCTGTAAGTCATCGTAGTTTCCAATGTCAACTTGGCTATTAGCGAGACTAACAGCGGCACAGGGGTATTCACTACTGCTTCAACCAACCTCATCTACGCTCAAACTATGGCCGCATTGATCGCAATCTATCACCCTGACCTGACCATCAAGACGTGGCAGGTGTTCGTGATCTACCAGGGCCTTAACTTGATTACAGCTGCCGTGGTGCTTTGGGGCAACCGCGCCATTCCCGCTCTGAACAAGTTCTCGCTCTTCTATCTCCAGATCGGCTGGTTTGCCGTTCTCGTGACGGTTGTCGCTTGTGCCCCTAGCCACCGGGATACCACGTTTGTATTCAAAACCTGGATCAACTCTACTGGTTGGAAGAGCAATGCCGTTGGCTTCATCACTGGTCTTGTGAACCCACTATACAGTCTTGGCGGCCTTGACGGTGTTGTTCACATCACCGAAGAGATGCCCAATGTAAGTGTATTATCGACGACAATACTGGAACGGTTAATGAGTTCTGTGGTTAACAAGATAGCCCTCGCGCAACGCACCTCTGGCCATCGCTATTACCCTCGTCATTGCATTTGTCACTGGTCTCACCTACCTTATTGGTCTCATGTTTTCCATTCAGGATTACAGCGCTCTGTCGACTACCAACATGGTTTTGCCCCTGTCAGAGCTTTTCTACCAGGCAACAAGCTCTATTGGCGGTGCTTTTGGCCTCACCTTCATTCTATTTGTCGCCCTCGGCCCATGCGTCGTCTCGTCTCAGCTTTCCACCAGCCGTGTTCTTTGGGCATTTGCTCGTGACAGTGCCATGCCTTTCAGCAACCTCTGGGGTCGTGTGTCCAGAACACAAGGTATTCCTTTCAACTCGCAGCTTCTTGTCACCGCTGCGAACGCTGCTCTGGGGTGTATCTACCTCGGCTCGTCCACTGCCTTTGGAAGCATGCTTGCATCAGCCGTTACTATCAACAACATCTCCTACTTGATCCCTATCCTTACAAACCTTTTGACTGGCCGTCATAACATGTTCCGTGGTGTCTTCCACATGGGAAAGTGGGGCTTCCTAGTGAATAGTGTTGCCGTCGCTTGGCTGATATTTGCCATTGTCTTCTTCAGCTTCCCATACACTATGCCGGTTACTGTCCAGAATATGAATTACACTTGTGTCGTGGTCGGTGGTATCCCCGTGCTTATCCTTATCTGGTGGTTCTTTGGCAACAAGACATACAAGGAGAAGATTGCAAAGAACACGGCCGAGGGTCTTATGCCGAGTCTGTGAGTGCAGCATATACGCGTGCATTTGCAACACGAACATTCCGAATACTGTTTGTATCAAAAGTCCTCAAATCAAGAGAAGATGTTGCAAAAAGAAAATAGTGATTATGATTCTAGATACTAGTACTTTACGCAAATTATTTTGAGCTAATAAATTATAATCAAATAAGTAAAGGTGATTATGTTGACTGTTCTATAACGTGTTATTAAATCTACATTATTTACATTTGTTATCATAGATTATGGTTTTGTTGATCAGAAGATTTATCGCCAGATATAATTTGGATATTAATTAGAGATTGTAGATACTTATTCGAGACCTTCATATCAATACTTCTGGAAAATTGTATACTAAAAATAAAATACGAAGATGAATGAGTACGAAATGATTTCAGCCACTTGGCTTGACCCAAGTCCAGACTATGAGCTTATCGCCAATCTTATGCCCGAAACAACCTTAATTCTAAACAAACTACTCCGCGATTGAGACGGAGCTAGTAATCAATAAACCACGTTCTATGTCCAGATGATTGAAAAGGCCCCAATGGAGAAGCCGTTACAACCATTCTAGTGTTAGATAGATTATGCGAGTCATCTTCATCCACATAGTACTGGAAACTCCACCTACCTATACGCCAACGACCGGTTACCGGTATTTACCGGTGTGTGCACCGGCTAACACTGTTTACTACAATCTGTGATGTCGGGCTGAAAGAACCTCGTCGCGTGTACGTCATGCGTTTCTCTAGAGAAAGAATATGCAATACACATAATCTATATTAGGACAAATGTCTTTGTAATGTCAAATATCTTCAGCAGTTTCTCATCGTATACAAAGCTTCCCTCGACCTAAACATCGGACACCGCAATTTTCTGCTACAACACTATTGTCATATCACTACATAAGCAAAGTCTACCGTGATCTGGAAAATCAATTCTAGTCACAATGCGTCTGATTGTCCGCTCCGACGCAGAATCTGCATCGCAGTATGTGGCAGAGTACATCATTGGTATGCTACCAGAAGATCATGTCTATGTTCTAGATAATTAAAGATATTAACATACGCAGAGCGTATCAATGCCTTTAACCCTACTGCTGAGCGGCCGTTTGTCCTCGGACTGCCCACTGGATCTAGTCCACTTATCGTCTATAAGCTGCTCATCGAAGCTTACAAAATCGAGCGCATCTCATTCCGCCATGTGACCACCTTCAATATGGATGAGTACGTGGGAATCCCGCAAGAGCATCCTGAGTCATACCATAGCTTCATGTTCACACACCTTTTCCGTCATGTCGATATCGACCCAATAAATGTGCACATCTTGAATGGAAATCCGGCAGACAACAACTATGCCGGCGAGTGCGCCCGATACGAAGCTCGAATTCGTGAATCTGGCGGCATCGAGCTGTTCCTGGGTGGTGTGGGAAGTGATGGTCATATTGCCTTCAATGAGCCGGGATCATCACTGGCATCACGTACGCGGGTAAAGTCTCTAGCGTATGAAACACGCGTGGCCAATGCTCGTTTCTTCGACGGTGACTTCTCGAAGGTGCCCTCAATGGCCTTGACTGTCGGCGTTTCTACCATAATGGATGCGCGCGAGGTTCTCATTCTGGCCACTGGTCACGGAAAAGCTGGAGCTATACAGCAGGCTGTCGAGGGAGGTATCAGCCACATGTGCACACTTAGCTGCTTGCAGATGCATGCTTGTAGCATGCTTGTTGTTGATGAAGATGCGACACTCGAGTGTCGCGTGAAGACTGTAAAGGTATGTGTCTACCCTCCACGAGCAGGAAACCCACAATATGTTTTAGACAACTGACAAAAGTGACAGTACTTCAAAGGAGTCGAGCAGACGATCAGACAGGATGTTCCTAAGACATTCGGACGTCGGGAAAAGCTTCACACGCTAAATACCGACGTGCCCTTATTCAATGGCGATGAGGGAGAGCTGACGCCGGATAGTATGTCGTCACGCATCACAGCACTTAGCCCAAAGATGCTTAGTGTGCGGTCGGCAACCTTGTCGTTTGCAGAACTCGGAGGAACAAAATAATCCATTGAAACTTCAGATGACACTCCGGAAATTGATATGCGATAGCGTACGTAATATATTTTCAGTTAAATACTCACACCCTTATGACCACTCGGCAGGGAACGGAATATCTCTCAAGCTAGACTGGTCAAAGATCTGCCACTCGCTATAAATTACATCTTCACTCTCCGCGCTGGCTTCATTTGGGAGGAATCCAGGCTGAGAGATATTCATATTGACGTCCGGCGTGTGAACGCCCTGCAGACTTTGCTCTAGCCGGACGACTAGACGATCACAGAGTTTAGACTTTGGCTCATTCATTCGCTTCAACATGTCGAGATGAATGCGGATATTAGTTAAATCTGTTTACAAGTTAGAAGGGCTGGGATCAGCATTTGTTCTGGAGATTAAAAATACTCACCATCAACTTCGCCCATGCCACCCTCAACGCCCTGAATCACAATTAGAGCAGCCCATGTAATCATCACCAAATCCCAATTACTCCAAATACTATCATCATGTAAGTGGAGCTTGAGTGTTGCCCTTGCACTAGGCAATAGCTCATGTTGCTCTTGAGGGGTTATGCTGTTGCTCCATAAGTCGCAGCCACGGGCAGGATGGTATATGCTTAGAACAACGAGCCTGTGTAGGACGTATTGCCGATAAACAAGCTTGCGATCTTGCTCGGCAGATGCAGAACGCGATGAATCAGGTGGCGTGTTACTGAACTCCAACAGCCAAGCGTCTAGTTGATGTGCCCAGTCGCGGATGATTGCTGCATCGATAGGAGTGAATGTTGCAGCGGCTGTTGTTGCTTGATTGCCGCCCATGCCCACCGTGAAGACCGACCAGATAGTTGGTAGTCCACGGCCGGTGAAATGTGTTAGGCCGGTGTGCATCATCCGGCTGAGTCGATACAACTGATCTCGATAACCAATATTGAGCATAGGCAATGGGCTCTCAATTGGGATGACAGGGCAACTGAGGTGTAGGGACGCATGCTCCAAGTCCACAATTTGCACACCACTGAAGAGCTTCCGCCATTCTCGCCCTACACCATTGCTGGCCACATACGTTTGATCCGCGGGACAGTGCTCCAAAATCAGCCTATAAGCAATAGATATCCATAAGCCAGTCACCTTTTCACTCCCTTCGGCCAAGAGACCGGCAAGGACAATGCCAAGGACTGTTTGGAAGGCCCACTCCTCAGATGGTGTTGACTCGCCATTTTCGGATCGAGTTGGACCATGCGGCCTTCCTATAGCACTGTCTGGAACACTGAGCTGTGCAATGGCGTTGCAGAGAACAACAAAGTAATGGGGGGCAAGGTCGGCGGCTACTGCGGGTGGACCACGTATGCTAGAGCAATACAGGATAGATGCAACTAAGAGGGGCTGAGGTACAGAGAACGTTTGTTTGCGAGGCATGAAGTGAAGGCCTGGCATACGTTCATGGAAAGCAAGCCAGAGATCACCGATTGCTATGCGCTTCCAGATACGGCGCGGTAGTGAGGCTGGAGCTGTTTCCCGGAGCACCGAGACAGCTTCCCACAGTGCAGCCAGCGGTGCATATGCGACTGGAAGAGGGGACGTGTTTTCAGACGCGCTGTCGGAGTCTTCTCCGAGGTCGTGGTCGATTGGTATGCGGGTGCTTGCTACACCAGACCCTATAGTCGCCGGAAGTGAGTCGTTGCTTTGTCCATTACCAGCATAGCCCTGAGATGATGCAACAGCCGACTCAAGTGCTCGCAGTCGTCGAAGAACATCCTGTTTGAAATTCTCGTCTAACGATGCACTAGCACCCGCCGCAGCGAGCAGTCCTTCTGGCAGAGTTGCTGCATTAGCACGTGGTACGAATATGCAAGGAACTCCTGTGCGTAGACATCGACGACAACTGAGGACATCATTGCTCGCGATGCATTTCATCTTTTGCTTGCGGCAGTTAACTATATGTTTAGCATAATCCCATTGAGTTCATTAATAGAGCTGTTCACCGACCACAAGCTTTGGCAGCCTTCGGCCGTCCTCCGGCAGCTTCCTCATCAGCTCCGCCCTGGCCGACAACAATATGATCACGTGTCGTGTTCACCGCGTTCGCGGCGCGTATCTCACTCATACTGTCGCCGTGATAATTAATAATTCGAAATGCCGTGATGTGTACTATTTCGTAATTTGGCCGACAATACCGGAGAGCATCGGCCGACCACGGTACTCTTTGGTGTAGGAAGATGGGTCATAGAATGGAAATACATGACAACGGAAAAGGTCGGCAGATGATTAATAAAAACAACAATTCATGCAGTGCGACTACCGGTATATACCGGCTTGTTGACATTGATAGTGGAGTGGCATCTTCCCGCTGCCTATGGCTCGCCTCTCTTTATTTACACGTGACCCTAGTCGAGGCGGAGCTACTGGTCACCGGCATTGTCCGGCATATTTCTCCTGTATCAACAAATTTACTGTCGTATCAGACCGTATACAATTCACACGATATCCGGCAAATGGCACACCATGGATTTTATGTCTCTTGTGGATGTCTCCGCATCGACCGGGCCTTTCATTTGCTTTGACCTTTCCCTGGTAACACTTTACGAAGTTGTTCCTTCAAGGTCTGTTACTAGAAATATTCAATGTGCAATCAATTACGTGCAACAATGTAATAACAGTTTGTTTCTGCTATATGCTTTTCTAAGACAAGTCGTATTTGTCTAGACTTTCTATACGTCTCCCGAAAGCTCAAATATTTAAAAAAAAACACGCACACCCCAGATCGACTTGTCTTGGAAACTGGTGCAACTCATGCATTAGCTGTCTCCTGAAGCCTATCTACCAAGCCACGGTCAGCAACTATCATGGACTCTGCGCCTTGCATCGCTACCACAAGCACGCACACCAATGGAGGCGACACGCAACCCGGCACCAACAATGGGTTAACAGCACCCGTAACTGTTCATACAACGAACGCACTATGGCAGGGTGTCAGTCAACCACTACACTCTGCTGCTTCTCAAATCATTGAGAAGTTCACTCTGCCTACATATAAACTTCAAACGATCACAGAACACTTTCTTGTTCAGCTACGTGAGTTTTGTTCTTTTGATAATTTGTTTCTCTTTTTACTCCATTCCAACACCATTGCTTGATGCGCCTGCACCAGACGCAGAGACTACCCAGCAAACTGGACACCACGTCCAATATGATGCTTTGGCTTCATCGATACAGTTATTCGTTGTGGTGTTATTGAATATTAATCCCCAAACACTAACTAACCTGAAACCCCCAGGACGAGGACTATGTGATGCCAGCCTTCCATTCCAACTGCCAGCTTTTGTTACTACAATTCCAACCGGTGCCGAAACTGGCAGATTCTTGACTGTAGATCTCGGTGGCACCAATTGTCGGATCTGTCTTGTCGACCTAGAGGGCCATGGCCATTTTTCGGTGACTAGGGCAAAATACCCAGTGCCACTGGAGGTCATGGTGAATGAAAAGTCTGAGCCACTTTTTGACTGGCTTGCAAGTCTTATACAAGAATTTGTGACAGAGAATCTACATGACAGGAAGAACACTGCCACCGAGACACAGCAAACCAGGACCCCCCTTGGCTTCACTTTCTCCTTCACTTGTGATCAAACTTCGCTCTCCTCAGGTACCCTTATTCACTGGGACAAGGGTTGGGACATCCCAACGGCGATAGGCCGTGACCCATGCCTCCTCTTGCAGAATGCCCTTGATGCGGCGGCCGTTCTTGTCGAGGTTGTAGTCCTTGCAAACGATAGCGTGGGTACACTTTTGGCTCGCGCATACACTGCAGCCAGCATCCCTGATAACACAGGTGTCATCTCGTCCAGGACGATTGCAAGTGTTATTGTAGGGACCGGTACCAATGCTGCCTATGTAGAGCAGCTTTCTCGGATCGAGCGCCACCCTCAGCCATCAGATACAAATGATGAACACAGCAGCTTACCCTCTGTGATGGTCATAAACTCTGAATGGGGGTGTTGGGATGACAACCTCGTCGTTCTTCCCCAAACCAGCTTTGACGTCGACATCGACAGCAACTCTTCCAACCCAGGAGGCCAGATGTTTGAAAAGATGGCATCTGGCTTGTATCTAGGAGAGTTGTTTCGTCTAGCTGTATGCGAACTGGTACACAGGGGAGACATCTTCACCTTCAAGCCAGTGCATGATAATGCGCCTCTCTTACAGCGGGATGTTATCGACACTTCACTACTATCAGCGTTGGCTGAGCAGCATGCTTCTATAGCACAGAATATTGCCCTTATATCATCTCGCCTTGGAGTCAAAGACGTTGGAGCTAAAGATGTCTATACATTGAAGGCCATTGCTGCGAGCATCACAACACGTGCGGCACGACTTACTGGTGCAGCACTGGCGGCGATTCTGATACAGTGCGATTACAATGCTTCTGCCCCGAAATATGATGAGCACACGGGATTGGCAGCCAAAGCCGCGCCCAGTACCTCGCCTGCTGTACAGGAGGATACTTTTGTTACCAACGATACGAAGAGACACTGGGCAGTTGCCAGTATGACAAATATTCTCAGCGCGGTATCATTTAGTGTCCGCAATATTATCTCCTGTTGTTTCCCTGTCAAGCCGTCACAACGACGGGGCAGCTCGCAATTTGCAAAGCCATCCCATGAGACACCAGAATCACTATCGGGTGAAGAAACTACTATCGAAGATACTGCTGGAGTGGTCACAGAAATCGTCGATATTGGAGTCACTGGCTCGGTAATTGAGTTACATCCTACTTTTGAGGCCGAGATGCTGATAGCTATTCACGAACTACCTTTCACAGCGATAGACAGACGGAGGAAACTTCGCACAGGGTTGTGCAGCGATGGCAGCGCGGTCGGTGCAGCATTGATGGCGCACGCAGCATTACACCAGGCAACATAAAAGACATCAATTTTTGAAGCATCATCACTATGAACTAGTCACATGTGTATGAAGCTGAAATATAATTTTCTTAGACAATAACCAGACCATAACTACTGCTTGATAACACTCGGGATATAACATTCCGGCGGCTGGCCCTTTCCAGCTGGAAAATGCCACGTCGACTATGCAGATATTGCGTATGACGAATTTGATAGGCAATTATGCTGAGCAGGTAAATGCGCTGCTGACAGAGCCGTTATTGTATCTGTTCATCTGCTGTGTGTTAGCTATAATGAATTTAACCTCCCTTATGGTTAAGTGCGATGATACTTACGATATCAACGATACTAGCGTAGGTGCCGACGCCAAGGACAATCATGCCAATAATAAAGATGATGGCATTGGCAATGCTTAAAACAATGTTCTTACGCTCGTACCAGTGACCCTCCTTGATCAACTTGAACCAGAAGGCAGCCGGGAAGTAGAAAGTAAACCCGGAGATGAACAGGCACGAGCAGATAGAGAGGAGGTCAGAGAAAAAGGGGATGGCCTCTGCAATGACCCAAGCAATCAAGG
Source organism: Ophiostoma ulmi (assembly GCA_029298715.1). Taxonomy (NCBI): domain Eukaryota; kingdom Fungi; phylum Ascomycota; class Sordariomycetes; order Ophiostomatales; family Ophiostomataceae; genus Ophiostoma; species Ophiostoma ulmi. Next base: position 36,833 of record JANSLN010000001.1, on the reverse strand, counting down.
TGATGATAGTAATGAGACCCAGCCAAGTGATCCAACCCATCTTTGTGTTGATAAAGCGTATGACAGAGTCCTTGAAAACGCGGCCATGGATGTAACGGGCAGCGACGGTAGTGTTGATGGAGCCAGAGATAAAGATGACGGGGAGTGCAACACCGAATGCGATCTTGGAGACAGTGGTACCGGCAGATAGGAGAGCTGGGGACTGCACGTCCTGGCCAACGAAGACGTATATCAGTGCACCAGTAACAGTGTAGATAACAATCTCGATAATTCCAAGGGTCCAGATAGCTTTCGGGAAATCCTCAGGGGTATGCATCTCGTCCATGAAAGAGAACTGACAAACAGCAAAGCTGTACGCAAACACAATGTTGCCAAGTGCAATCATGGCGTCAGCCAGAGAGAGATCATCCTTAGGCCAGAGGCTGTACTCAACCTTTGTGATTGCCACATTGCCGGCCTGGGTGTAGTCGACGCCTGTAGCAATAATGGTAATGCCAATTGCGATGATGATGGAAGCAAAATCAATGTATCCAAGGATAGCAACCTCGGAGAATGAGGGGGGTATGGCGAGGATGAGAAGAATGACGGCGGATATGAAGCCAAAAGCAACAGAGCAGATGGCGTCGTTGGTGATGTTGTTGAAAGCAATTGCACCAGTCAAGCAGTGAGAACCGACCAGGAAAATGAGCTGTAGACAGAACATGGCACCAACCAGCTCATAGCCAAAACGTCCCATCAACAAGCGGCCTCCGTCTGCGTAGTGCGAGACTTCAGGGTAGCGAAGCTTGACCTGACCAACGATGTAGGATGTGTAGATGGCAATAAAGCCAAGGCCGACGCAGACAATTACACCAGGAACCATGCCCAGTGTGGCAAATGCAGATGGGATACTAAGAGCGCCCAGAGCAATAGCTTCAACAAGCAGAACAACTGCAAGGCGCTTCCATCCTAGCCGGTGAAATCGTGCATTGCCTTCCGCAGTGAGTTGCTGCTCGAGATCAGACTGCTGCTGTGCCGACAATTCACCGATTTCACCAACAACCTCGTCTTTGCTGCTGGCATCGCCGGATTCCGTGCTCTCGTCCTTCTGGTTGTCTCTGTGGTAGGCCGGGGCCGCCTCGATCATGTCATTGCCGTTGAAGGCCGGGGTGGTATCCTTGTGTGCCATTGTTAACGGGTTCGTGATACCGTGTGACCGTCTGAGCTGTTGAAGGAGGAGAGATGATGAAAAAGTTTTTCTTCCGAAATAAAACCGGCTTTGACCTTCTTTTAAGTACTCGCCCTTGTTTCTCTACATGTACTTATTTCGTACTACTTCTTTAGAAGCGGCGCGTCGAGGTTGTGGATATATCTGAGTTTGTATTACACAACATTTGCCACAAAATTATGGGCCTGCCCCTTCGATGCACACAACAGTACTACGGTAGATCAAAGAAGAACATAATATGAGCGGTAGCGGCGTTGCCGGATCTGTTCCTCTTCATCCCAGCGAGTGAGGTTCAAGCTGGTACGTAAGACAATATACGCAAAGGGGTAATTATGTGCGGCCGGGAGAAAATTTACCACGCTACAATTGTGTCGATGCTGTGTGTCATTATCCTAGACTGGATCATTTGTGCTCTAACATTTCTCTGTCATACAGTTTAACGGTAATAGAATTGGCTACTTACCCCGGGGCACAGATGTGGGATAGGTGGGCAGCCGAAGAACGACATGCAAAAAGGGAAGATGGCATGCGAGCTCGTCGGCCGCCTACCACCCAAGCCTCTGACGCATTCAGGCTCTGTGTGAGTTCCTGTCCTGCTGGAATGCTAGACTGGACAATAGGGAACTCGTAGATACGGGGAAATAAATCAGTCTCATGCTTACATTATTAAGAATAAATCCAAACTAAGACAAGCAAGATATTCAAAGGAACGCGCACATTCCAATCCTTCGGCTTCCCCATAGCACCAGTCGTCAGATACTAACTCCACTTCTCCGGGTTTCCGCCTTGCAACGCCTCCGAGCCTGCGACGTACTCAGTAAATCTATGTAGTATTATTACATACGAAATACAAAGAAAAGGAGGACACAGTTTTTTCACGGTCCATCAGCGAGGCGCACATACCACACAACTGGAAATATCAGTCATATTTATTGACAATTGTTACCGATTTCGCTCACGTAACCAATTGGTGCTTCAATCGCATAGCAAGACGACTTATAATGCTACAGAATATGTGCTTCATGAGACGACTCCTTTTCATTTTTCGTTGTTAATCTTTGACTGGCACATAACGTGTTCACCAACTACGGCGTACCTAACCCAAGCGCAAATGCTGCTTCATGTTTTGTATTGTAATCGAAAAGAAAAAAAAAACTAGAAAAAAAACTTACAAATGATGTGTAGATAATGCACAACTGTCCGAACAGTTGCTATCATTCTTGCAGCTCAATGCTGTTATTATCATGCTCACGCAGCTGATCACATTGTGACGTAGCTGCTTCCATCGCGTTTGGTTCTTTTGCTAATCTGCAATCGTGGAATCGTCGGCAGCTAAAAAAAAATTTACTTCCTAGCCGTGCTCGGCCACCACTTAGCGACTTAGCCGGGGCGATAGTCTTACATTATGCGGCGCTACTGGTACACAGGTTTACCTAGACACCTCTTAACGAGCGACAAGCAATCCTTTAGTGTCAATGGATGCCCTGTCGACGTAGAATAGCATACACGCTGCCAAGTTTTTACTGTCGTTTGAGCGAGTGCTTATCTGCGAAAGAGACTGCTTGCTTACTGGTTGTGATGGTGAGGTGAGACCAGCAAGCCAAGAAATCATGCATCTAGATCAAAACGCTTGTTTTGACGTGTCTCATGCGCTCGCGACTCATACAAAATTCTGAGAGCTGATATGAATATCATGTACAATTGTCTTATCGATTGGTCGGAAAATAAACCGTAAATTAATAATGTGCCGGCTACCGACCCGATGTCACAATACGAAGTAGAACTTCTGCAAACATGAATCAAACAATAATTGATGATTCAATGACAGCTTGGCGTATGGGGAAAAAATACTCTGGCAGGGGTTCATCGCGCAAGATAAAAATGGGTGATAAAAGGCTTAGAATAATAATTTAGTGTTAAATTAATATTATGTGGCTAGTGTGGCTGTGCAAACTCTTGAAAGAATAATCAAAACTGTCAAATACATCACAATTCAACAACACTGGGAAAGGTTCTATTCAGAGCAATGGTATCATATCTTCGCAAGCAAATGCCATTTTAGAAAAGGGCATTTATTATCTCACGGCTAATCGCTGATGGTTCCTTTTATTGCATTGATTTTTTTTTTCGGTAGTGCAATTGAATAAATATTTATTTTGTTATAAAACCGTAATGACAAACCAAATGTCGCTTTGTTTGTCTATTTATACTATATGGATCGAATGGGCAGTAACGAGTTTGGGTTCCCACCAGCACAAACGCCATTTAATCTTGGTATCACCAACTTACATGTCTTTCCGGTTTGATAAAGTTATACCAGCTGAACTATGGAACATATCCCCCGATCGAACTGTACTCCCACTTTAACTTCGATATCACTAGGTATGTTGACATGGCTTACTGAATAGTACGCGTCCAAGTAATACTAATATGAATATCAAATATAGTGCACAATATTTCTCCTACGCCCTCTGTTGCTGCAGGATATATCTGATCGATCGGCCGGCCAAGTCGCCATAGAAACGGGGCCAAGTGCGCTCGACAGGTTATTTTTTGTTAAGACCAAGTGTCTTGATGCAGCTTTGTTCAACTACAAGATTATTGATAGTCTCCGTGCACATGGAAAAATTGCCAAATTCGGCTACTGGGACTCGGTTTTTCAAGTTTGGCTATACTCTGCCTTGCACAGATCCTGCACATCCAAATGGAGATAAGTTCCAGGATAGGCGTTCTGACCCGTGACAAACGGACGCAATTCAATTTTAACGAGATAAGAGAGACCATGATGACTGGAACGATGGGTTCTGGCATGGAGATAAACCATGACAACCTGTACATATATGTGGATGCACGGGCACTTCTGGAAGAGATGGCGCAGCTAGGAAACCCAGCTGCAAGTGACCATATAGGGATGCTACGGGCCGTGGAGGATGATGTTTCGAGCTTACAAAGCAACTCGATAGGTACTGCGCAAAATGTTTCAGAAAGTACACACCCTGGCACCGATGGAGATGCCGGCTTTGGAGGTGTACCTTTCCTCAACTTGACTGATTTCCCGATTGGAGGCTTACAAGATGACCACGCAATGTACTCCGTGGACTGGGATGATATCTTGAACAACATATATTTTGATGGAATTGGATTTCTTGCTCACCCCAGTTCAATCAATACCATTTTATGTGATCGGGTGTGACGAAATGTTGTGTGTATTTGTGGTGCCGTGATTAATACAGACCAATGATGATGGCGCATACTACTGTTCTATGATGCCCTGGAACACAATACGAGACCCGGGGATGGGTAAGGAAATACAAGTAGAGACGGGAGCCGTGTTCTTGTGATGATGTATACATCTAAAGTATGAAAGGACTTCGGAAGTACATCAATTACGTGGCACCAGGTAATTTTCCAATCTATCAGCATTAGTACATGAAAAAGCAAAGTCCCTTCCAACTTCCCAGATCCAATGACTGTGACCAGTGGTGTCAAAGGCAACATTTAGCAGAAGCTGGAATACGTGTCATGCAGAAGAGGCGGGTTATTTTCTGTTGTAGGCTCGACATGAAGTCTTGCTTTGGCTAGGTCTGGAAAACCCAAGATTTCGATTCACTGGCGTTCTTTTGGTTAGCAGATACTATGATTGAATATCCTTAAACTCAACTTACGCGAGACACCTGACTGTGTGATTAGCGAGCCGATTTGTTCCCCGATTGATAGCTCCTGGACAAATGCCTATGCAACGCAAAATTGATGCTGCAACCATGTTCTACCTCTTGGCTCGACCAGTATCAACGCGGCATGTAAGGTCAGGATCAGCATCATCCATTGTAGTCTGCGACGAGTTTGAGAAAAGAACGCAAACAAACTAAGCCGTGGTGCTTGTTTCCAATATCAGACTGTCGACTTCCTTCCTGTAACATACAGAATAAGTTACCATTGACAGTGCACTTTGTTAACATATGTTAAACTTAGTTATTAAACTCATTCCAATCAACAGTAATTTCATACGAAATATGTGAGTAAGCTGTTATTAAAGTATCTGTAATTGGATGAAGTGATATAGCTTTATAAAATCAGATCGTACTTGAAGGTTAATCAAGGATGGGTGCCCGTCGTGCGTTGACTAATATCTCTACACCCAGCGCCAAATCAAGGAGGTGCTTCTCTCTATACTCCCAACTGATAAACTCCAGGCCAACAGGCAGCCCATCATTTGCGCCACTATCGTTGATGAACCCGACGGGGACAGTGATTGCGGGTAGTCGCGATTGACTAGCTAAAAGAGTATTTGTTGGGAAGTCCCAACACGTTGGGAAACGGCCATTGAAGGCATCTGCATGTTGTGGTGCCGGTATTTGAACATCGGGGAAAGCCAGAGCATCCAAGTTATTGGCAGCCATGAGACAGACCAGACGCCGCTGCAGCTCGTCTCGATCAAGTAATCGACTGGCATAAGTTGGATCTTTCGATGGTTCAGCTGGGCCATGTGCAATCATGGATGTAAAGTCCATGGTAGGATGTGGCGGTGTTGTAGGCACAATATCAGCAAAGTCCTGTGGTAGGTGTGGCTTCGTCGATAGGAAACTATTGATATCTGATCGCGACCGCACCACGTAAGCTGGTGTCCATGCGAGATAGTGCTTTAGCTTCGGAAACACAACGTCCACAAAGACGGTTCCATTTTCTTCTAGTGTGCCCATGGCACGGTTAATGACTTGATTCACACCACGGCAGTGAGGGTCACCGTCGACTCCAAATAGCTCCCGAACAACACCTATTCTAGCATGCTTGATCAAAGAGCTGTCTAGATCTGCGGCATAGCTGCCACCCCGCGGTCTCGGTGCGGTGACCGCTGCTGCTGTCCACTCATCTTCCGCGTCAAACCCAACGAGGCAGTCGAGCATTAGAGCGCAGTCTGTGACAGTACGCGTCATTGGCCCAGGAGTATCTTGTGTCCGAACAAGGGGACAAAATCCTGTCCGGCTGATAAGTCCTGGTGTGCACCGAAGCCCGACTAAGTTTGTGAAAGATGAAGGGCACCTAATAGAGCCGCCCGTGTCTTCCCCCAACCCAAGGATGGCAAAGTTTGCCGCCACCGCCGCTGCAGTTCCTGATGATGAGCCGCCAACATCAAAACCGCTCTTGTATGGATTTTGAGTAAATCTCCAGTCAGCTGCAGAGGATGCCGAAAACCACGTGCTTGCCCACTCGCTCATAGTTGTTTTTGCTAGTATAATAGCACCCTCGGCCTTCAGCTTGGCGACCACAAAAGCATCGCGAGTGGGAATGTTTCCTTTGGCAGCGGCGGTGCCGTACCTCGTCTCAATTCCTTTCGTATCGGCCTGGTCTTTCACTACGACGGGGATTCCATGCAGCCGACCACTAAATTTGCCTGTTGTTTTATAGTATGTGTCCAAGGCACGCGCTTCGTCGATAGCCGTGTGTGATAGCGCGAGGGTAGAGTTGATGCAAATTCCGTTTCGGTCGTACCGTTCAATTCTTTCGAGAAAGGACTTCGTCAGACTTTCGCAAGTCCATATTCCAGTTCTGAAAGCATCGTGGGCTTGCGCAATAGTCAGCTCTTCAACTGATATTTCTCTGGAAGTAGCCATGTTGAAGATAGCATCGCTTGCCTTTCTGTAGCTAAAAAGGTCATGGAAATGCCTTTGTCTATAAATAGCCTACATACAAAACGAACTAGTCCTTTAGATGCACTGTCAGACGAGAAACTCCGTTTGCCCACTGGCCCGATATTATGTCACTAACAACTACTCGCCCGAGGTCGGCCGAGCCTTTTAGTGTGGGTAGTTTTTCTACTTCATAGTTCAACTCTTATCTATCCGAGTCAAGAGCCAATACCCTGTACCTTTGGTTGAGTCAGATTAATTGTCGGCCATGTGTCGATGCCTTCATGGAGCTCAAGTAACTGCCTTCTCGACCGACCTCGGCCGTGGCAACTGAGGATTCATCGCATCTGCCATACTGACGATCTGTGCTACTTCCCCGGCCATACTTTCGCCATGGAAACCATTAGGGAGCCAATGACCGACCCGCCCGAGTCATCACCAAGATCCGCCACAACGAGCCTGCGTTCTACGCAAAGAGCCCCAAAGAGCTGCATATCATGTTCACGCCGGAAAGTCAAATGCGACCAGGACATTCCATGCGGAGGATGCATACGACGAGGAATCGGCAACACATGCATGCGAGAAAAGGTTGTTGTTCGTGGTGTCATCACGCGGTACGTCGCCAATGGCCGAAATGGTATTCATAATGCCGAGCTTGTTTCTGACTACATTGATAGAGCTGGTGAATCATCCCATGATCCAAGCTACGATGAGCTACGACATGAAAATCGATGGCTACGTCGTGCTCTTCGTGAGGCCAAATCGTCAAACATCGCCGCTGCGACTGATGGTGGATTTCAAAACACACAAGCCGGCGCCATGAAAAGCAACCCTGAATCGTTCTTTCCATACAATGAAATTTTGGGTGACTCTGGTCCCCCTTCTGAATCCTGGCTCTCTACTATCACGTGGCCATCATCGACATCTATCATAGTTCCATCCCGAGCATGCAGTGATGCCCTTCTCGCATACGATAAACGCTGGAACTCATGGGTACATTATGCAATCGATTATGACCAGTTCTATCTGCAACACGAATTATTTCAGCAGAGACTGGCGGCATCAGTCCCATTAGAACAAATGGACCCGTTCTGGTTGAGCCTCTACTTTGGCGTGATAGCTGTGAGTTGTGTGGACCTGTGTAGGAGATACGCGTCTGACACTGACATTATTCAAGGCTGCTATTATGGTGATGGATGACGAGAACGCGCAGGTTGTTGGACTTCCGTCTTGTAAGTGAATCGTATTTATACGCTCATTCAGAATTGCACTGACTATCCCTTCAATTTCAGATGACGCCGAGCATTTACTACGCCACTGGTATAATACTTCTCTGTTATTCCTCAATCGTGCTGATTACATGCGGCAGTATGATATCCGTACTGTCCAGTCCATCGCTGTCCTCGGTATTTGTTTCAACAATATGGGTGACAGCAACCTGTACCAGTCACTTTGGCCCGTGGCCGTACGTATTGCTCAAAAACTCGGTGTTCATGAGTATCCCAATCATATTCGCCCTGATCTAAATCATGAATGGTGTCGAAGGCTTTGGTGGACGCTGGTCATCTGCGACTGGCTTCAGGTTGCTGTCCACCCACCTTGCGTGACGCCAAACGACTTCAATGTGCCACTCCCAACCGCAAACAAAGACGAGGGGGTGTCTGTCCAGTATCACTCAGTTCTAGTGAAAATTGCATTCTCATGCTACCAGTTTCATACTTCTATGGTATCCACTCAAGGGTCTAGCGATGCCGAGGCCCTGGCAATAGTCCGGCACGCCGATGCCAGCCTCGCGGACATTATCGCGACGCTGCCAACTGAGCTCCAACCTGACTTTACCGGTTCTCAGACTTTGTCTGATATCAGTACCACTTCTGTTGGTGACTCTGACCAGCCTTCATGGCAGCGCTGGCATATCACATTGATTCTTTTATTCTTTCGACTATTAATCAACCGATCACTTCAAAAAGCCTGGGCGACCTCACCAACACCTGAACTACGTGGGCAGCGAGCTATCTGTCTTGATGCTGCTCGCGGAATCATTAATATCAGCCGACAATGGGATCAGCCTATGGCAAGACGTAGTAGATGGTTCGATTATTCCCTTTTATTCCTCTTATTAATTAAAGACTAACAAACAGGGCCTTTTCACTTTATGTTTTCGCCGCCGCTAATTGCCTTTTAAGTGAGATCAATAACACAAGTCCTAGCGAGCACCAGATGGAGTGGATGGACGAAGTTTTCCAGTGCATTGACTACTTAGACCAATTTAAGTCACGGAATAAAGTAGCACAACGCGGAGTCGAAGTCTTACGCGGTATCATTTATACAACAACAAAAGGCACTGTATAACTTAATATCGAGATAGTCGTTCGAATTTATAATAAAGATATTTAATTACTTGATTAATAAGATTAAATATATTTATAAAGAAGAATTAAATTATAAATTATAAAAAGAAACGGAGAGACCGTAAAGATAATATCTTAGTAAAGAAGG